>JASDDO010000019.1:733906647-735162064 GCA_030015575.1 Agapanthus africanus | reverse complement strand
GCTAGGTCATCGACAACGTGCCGAAGATGATCTACGTCGAAGCATCACTAGATCAAGCTCCACCTTCACCGAGCCTTGAAAACTTGTGAAGGAAACACACTCTACTACTTGGCAAGAGGTAGAGGATGAAGAAATAGGAAGTGGGTAGACTTTAGAATTGGATTTCTCACTCATCTTCATCAATCACCATTGATGAAGTGGAGGTTTCTTCATTGAAGATGATGAAGAAGAAGAAGATAAAGCTATGATAAGTTAATTCCAAAAATAAAATTAAAAGAATACTTATCATCACCAAACCATGGTCAAGTGTAGAGAATAAATCATGGTTAGTGGGATGGTTAGGGTTAAGCATGAGACAAAATGGTCACTTGGTCAAAGTCTTCATGAAGCTTCATGAACAAAAGAAAACAAGCCACCATTTTCTCATTTGCTTTTCTATTTCCAAAAGAATAAATAAATGAATAAATGAATAAGGAAATAGTAAACCCTAACCATTTCATTAACCAAGGTTTAATTCTTTACACTTAACCAAAATGCATGCATCATCAAACATGATACAAGCAAGTGCACAAAATCATATCGCATATGCAATGCGCACATCCGAGTGAGAAAATCCATTTAAAGTGAACCGATACTAGTTAATGCAAAGTAATATATCAAATATATAATTATGCATTAAATAATTAAATCAACACTTGATCCAATGATCCGGTCATGTCGCACACAACCGACTAGTATACAATGTATCGGCTTATCGAATCAATCCTTGATTCAATAACTAGGTTATATCGCATACAACCATTCGACACATTCATCGCGAGAATGGAATACGGTATCACATACACGTATTATTCTCGGTCCCGCACATATCTCATATGCGCTCCTATTTCGTTTCGCTTGAACCAGGAAACCTCTGTGTAGGACTCTAAAGACTCGTCAATACGCCGGCAGCAGGTGATGATCATATCAAGCACCCACAAGCCGCAAGCGGTCTGCTAAACGTAACGGCCACCCGGGTATTGAGCGATCTGAAGATCGACGAGCAAGCCCGCTCACACTCCAGTGAATCCAACCAGTAACACTACCGTACAGTACGGTCTGATCGTCTGATATGTCGCATATCTCGCCTAGGGGTGGTAAACGTCAGACCCCAATAGCTCGATAAGTCGTGTCGATATGAGGTCTATAACTGTTCGAGAAACTACTGGTAACACTTACCAGTAAATCTCAGCAACCCTGGCCAGGGATTTCCTATTATAGCCAATCGAACACAGCGCAACATCAACTCCCTATACCGGGAGAGACGAATCCCCTCCTATCGCTCATTGCCTCCATATGACTCGGGACTGTACCCAAAAACCACCGTTTTGCACGCCCTCTTGGACGTGGTAAGATGGAAATCAAAGCACAGTGGGAACCACACAAGACTCTATGACGATCTCGGGTCAACAGACTACTCTGTACCAGTGTCACCAGAGAACTGCCATCTGACGTAAGGTATAATACCATCTGGGAGTTCTCGGCGAGTCCGTCCAGTGTACCCAGTCTCTACTGAGCACCCGTATATCATCTCTGATGTCAAACACCAATGGATATGGGATCATCCATCGCCCATCTGTATGGGTCGAGAAGGTACACGCTAGTCTACTCTGGTATATCGATGCCCCGTCTCGATACACCCACGACTAGGGACTTTGAAGGATGTACTTATGGACTACCATGTCCCCACTAGTATGATCCGCATCACAGTCCAGGTAGTTAAGTACACATCCTAAGGGCTTTACCAACATGTAATAGAGAGACAATCTGTGTACACGTTAAGGTAAAGAGCAACCAGATAGCATACTATCATGTCGAGCAAGAAAGTCCTCCCTATATACGTCCCAGCATCCACTACAATATACATCTAATGTACAGTAATGGCCTCTAGGGCATACATATAACTAACAATCTCCCACTTGCACTAGGGCCATCTGTAGCAGTGGTTGTAGTATCTCATACTCAACCATCTTATAAAAGTCTCTCTCTGGGAACAGGCCTTTGTGAGTGGATCCGCTGTGTTGTCCTCTGAGTCTACTCTCCAAACCTCGATCACCCTGGAGATCAACCATCTCCATGATCAAGCGATACTGCCTTAGAATATGTCTGGATCACTGATGGGACCTGCGTTCCTTGGCATAAGCCACAACTCCATTGCCTCACAATGGTAGGAACGTAGTTCATCTCATGAACCAATATACACCCAAACAGCCTCTTTGGTAGCATCTTTAGTAGCGATGTATCCTGCCTTTATCGTCTAGTATGCCACGGTATCTAGCTTGGAACTCTTCCAACATACCGTCCCTTTACTTAGGGTAAAGACTATGCCTGTGACTGACATTCAGTCGTCTTTATCACCCTGGAACACTTCCAGTGATTCTCCCCAGGATCAATTGATACTATCTCACTACAACTAGTAAGAATGCTAACATCCAATTAGATCTATCTCATAGATCCAAAATCCAGGACTTTGATCCTATGCGGAGAATCTTTGTGATAAACGGAGATTGATCGAGCGTAGATAAGAAACTCCTTTCTTATCAAGAGTATGTCATCCACGTACTCTACGAGGATCACCACCATACTCCCTACTACCTTTTTGTTTACACAAGGTTCATATACCATTTTGATGATGTCAAACTCTTTGACTAATCCATCAAAACAGATGTTCCAACTCCGCGATGCCTGCTTTAATCCTATAAAGCATCTTGTACACGTTTCCGCTGCTCCCACTGTCTACGAAGCCCTCTGGCTGTGTACTTATAGACGCTCTCTTCTAAATCATCATTTAGAAAAGCAGTCAAGACACCCAACCACCAGATATCGCAGTCATGGTATATAGCCGTGACAAGTAGGATCTGGATAGACTTAAGCATAGCCACTTGAAAAGGTTTCATCATTATCCACGCCTGGTCGATGACGAAAAGCTTTAACAAGTCTAGCTTTGAAAGTCTCAACTTTTCCATCTACACCAAGTAATCTTCTCAAAATATACTTGCTCCTGATGGGGATTTAACCCTTCAGATATAGCAACCAAAGTCCATACTTTGTTGGTGTACATGGATTCCATCTCAGTTCACTAAGCATCCAACCATTCTTACAGAGTCCCTACTCTCGATGGCCAGCTCGAAACTAGTTGGGTCATCATCTCATGATGCAATCCTCGCTCCCACTGTCATAGAGAAACCGAAGTATCTCTCAGGTGGGTGAGGAACCCTACTAGATCGGCGGAGAGGCTGAGGTTCGTTGGTATCTACTGAATCCCTTGGTTCTATCAAATCATCTGCTGTAGTTCGTATAGCTGGAACCTTTCCAGTTCTACATTACAGACCTTGCCTCGAGCTTGTCCGGATTTTGCTTTCAGACATAGGCCGGACAACCCAAATCTTAACTAACTTAAGAAATGGGCTCTTCCTTTTCCATATCACATATGAAGTGGTAGGCAACTGATTTGATTGGAACCCTATTCAATAGGTATGCAACTTCGTAAGTGCATAACTCCCAAAAGGAAAAAGGTAACTCAGTATTACTCATCATAGAGCACACCATATCAAATAGGGTGTATCTGCTCCGCCCCGATATACCATCGTGCTATGGTGTATACGAAGGAGTAATGCTGAGAGAGAATCTCATTCTCCTTTAGAAAAGTCCAAGAATTTCGTGCACAAGTATTCTCCTCCTTGATCGCATCAAAGGACATAATACTTTTACCCGTATTTTGGTTCTCTACTTCTAACTTATATTCTGTGAATATTTCAAAAGGTTCGGACTTGTGTTTCAACAAGAACATATGAACATATGTCTGAATCTCGAGAGATCATCAGAGAACGTAATGAAGTATAAAGAACCAGTCCTGGCATGTGTAGACAGGAGACATTACATACATCATCATGTATCAGTCCCAAGAGTTCATTAACTCTTTCTCTGTTTCCAGTAAACGGAGCTATGGTCATCTTATCTTTGTGACATGACTAGCGAGTTTCACAAGATGTAAATTCAAACTGATTTAAATATGCATCTATATGTAACTTCAGCTAGTCGGGTCACATTGATATGACCTAGTCTACAATGCCTCAAGAAGGATTCGTTCATTTCTGAACTCTTCCTCTTATGTGTGTTCCGTATACTAAGAACTGTAGTTTGATTTAGAGCATCAATGCTTTTAGATAACGTGCCTGAACCGATCAACTTTTGATATAGGAAATGTTCAAAACATTATCCAACAATACAAAATTTTACCGTTTCTTTACTAATAAAGAGACAGATATTATTTTGTATATCAGGTTCGGTATTTAACAATATTCGTTCAGAATCAATGTATTGGTAATACAGGGTGACAGTGACCAACAGACTTGGCTGCAACACTTGCCCCGTTTTCTGCCTCATGAAACTTATCACCCGTTCTCAGTCCTCTACCTTTCTGTAGCCCTATGTAACAGATTACATATCTGGGATCCAGATCTGGTATCACATACCCAGGACGTAGAGGATACAGAGAAACAGTTCTTTGTATCGAACACACCCGAAGATGATGCATCAGCATGCACTCTTTTCGTTTGGGCGGCACGGGAAATCTGGTATTCCCCAATTTCCTGCTCTGTCTTATAACAATTATAAGTTGGAGCGGGACCAACGTTCCCCAGCTCAGTATAACAAGCGGGTTCGGTCAATATTCCGTATTATTATCTTGATTAAGGCGTGATATGGTCGCTACCTGGAGAGAGAGAGAAGAAAACACTCAGCGTGCGCTCTTGCAAGAATAGATTGGTTATTATTTTATCTAATCAGGATGGCTCCCACTGCTTTTTATCAAATCTTCCTTCAAACCCTAAAAGGAAAGACTAGCCGGGATTAATTACACACTACAAGTTCGCCAATCTTTCAGCCAGGACAGTGTCGGTACTTTGAGGGAGGTCCCCCGTGCTTCCGCACGAACCTAATTAATGTTAACCTCGTTTTCCAAGAGGCGTAACCTCGTTAACACCTTTCTAGACACCTACTTGATCGGCTAATTGTAATGTATAAAACTCTCCCAGGAGTAACTCTTACTCGCAGCGGGTATCAGGATCCAACTATCTCATAGAAGGTATGCAATCTCATTGCAAATTTCAACACTTGAAATTCCCGATAATCTTTTACCCCTAGTGTTCTATGACCTTGACGAATGCCAAACAACCCATAGTCCACTAGTCAAGTTCAACCCGTACATTACTTGATCGAATTAAACCCACCCGCACGACCCTTGACGAATGCCAAACAACGTCGTACGAATACCCTAATCCAATCTGCATCATATGCATAAGCAGATAAATACTAGTTAGCTACCGCACACTACGCCTTGACGAATGCCAAACTACCGCAGCACGAATACTAACTAGTACTTATCTGTAATGACGGAGGGCTACGACAGGTTTTTCTGAAAACCTATTGCGTAATGAACTTGATATCGTTGTAGAATCAAATGATTTTAAAAATGGAGTGTTTTTGAAGCTTTTCTAGTTTTGCTAAAGGAGTCATTCCCGGTGAAGGGATCGTCGGTCCTTTCCTCGTCGAATGAGGTGCGGGATATATCATATATATCACTGTGCAAAGCAAAAACTCTTAAAAGCAATCAAAAGACAAACCGAATGTGTAGCATCTGCCAGTTATTGCTAAAGGAGTCACTCCCGGTGAAGGGATCTCGGTCCTTTTCTCATCGAATAAGGTGCAGGATATATCACATATACCGCTATGCAAAGCAAAAACTGTAGCTACCTGTTTTATTTTGAAATTCGATTCTACAACATCTTAGGTTTCTTTTATTTTCATTAATCACATTAATGAAGTCCCATCAATTATGTACCTAAACATCACAGATAAATACGACGTACACTTATGCCATCCGCATTCGCCTCGATGTCCCCTCGTGCACCGTTAGGTTAGGTAACTAACGGCAGAGCGGGGCAGGGCTAGCGCGGGTGTAAAACATAAGTAACGTCTATATAATATATCATATATACTATATACTGTATCTATCACAGAATATCACATGATCACATCACAGATATCGCAGCAGAAGAATCATATGAAATATTGGATATACTAGGACGTCCGTGTTTTCAATACGAGCCAGTATAAAACACGGATTCCACGGTCGTGATGAATAGCCAAACCCACACCCCTAGACCCCTACGAGAGCGGCAAGCAACCCTACCAATTCTGGAGTTAGGAGACCCGGACCCGACTCCTCGAGTTGGTCTCCCACTGGACTCCAGAACCCGGTTACTTGTGCCCTCCTCCTTGAGTCTATCCTAGTGCAGAAAAGTAAATAATATACATCAACGGTGACAACTTCCGAAACCTGGAAGTGCCCCAATAAAAGAATATTACATACAAGTTTTTACATGAATGAAAATGAAAAACACTCATCTCACATAAAAACCCCCGGCTATTCAAACACGACGATCCAATATAACATATCCAGCAACACATAACATCACATGTCATCAACGTAAGTAAACATGCGCATCCCAATTGTCGTTGACATATAGCAACGAAACCGGCGATATCACATATTACACTTACGGTCACAGAAAAGAAAGTGTAAAACTACAACAGTTGGAATCCGTAACCTCCTCAGACATCGCATGCCTGACCAATTGAATTACTTAGACATCGCATGCCTAACATTTATAAACCCCGCATTTTAGTCTCATTATCGAAAACTCTTTTCAATATCAAGTCGGGCAATTCAACAGGATTCCCGACATTCTGATCGAATGCTCATCGCAAACTTCAGTAGACGGCCGCATCCCTGATACCGTCGACGAAGTGCACCAAGGCGGAACACCGCTACCGCGAGCACCCGAACGGATGCTTTCGGCGACGGGGTTCTCCTACAGTCACTTGGTCGGGGCTATGGAGTGAGGCTGTCTATTAAGTTTACCCGGCGAGTATCCGCGTACGCTACGTGATTGCGACGGACTTTTGATCACATCAAAATTCCGTGGCAACCGATCAAGTGAGACTAAACTGCTATGTTTATAATATTCATTCAGTTATCTCATAACTTATTGTGAATTCCAATTATTGTATCCCATTCCAGATAATTAGAAAATGTTAAACTTTCCGATTGAACATTCGAACACCCAAGTTTTCCCGATACAGATCAACACATGAAATAAGTCTAACAACATTCAGTTCGTTCCCCAGTACCGACGGTCCAGCCGTAGAAGGGTTAAGCCAACGCCTCACATGTGGCATGCCGTACTGCCCCAAACCCGAAGGTTCAAAGGGCAGTTCAAGACGGTCACATAATCGAGTTAAGGTTTGTTGTCTTCTAGAGGGTCCATCGAGTTACTTGCACTACTTAGAACATCGTTAAACTACGGAAAAATCCAACACTTGGAAATTTCCTGACAGGGGAAAAATTGGGTATTTATATCCGGTCGAACTTTTTAACATATTCTATAATTTATCCGGAAAGCCACACAGACAAAATTTGATAATCTGATCGAACATTCGAATCCCCAAAACAACCCAGAAAATGCAACTCTTGAATAATTTTTAAAAATACCCAGAGAACTCAGGACAGTTAAATAGGAGTTACTGTGAAAATAGGTATTGCTGACGTCATCAAGTAGCGGCGGAACCGCCGCACGAGCCATGCTCGTGCCGCGGTTCCGCGGCGGTTTAAACTCCAAACAGTGTCGTATTTGCACAGTAATTCTTATAATTTCCTGCTGATATTACTACATATTTTTAATACTGAAAAATCCCTGTTTTTAGAAAAAGTACAGAGAGCACATTTGAGTTGGGGTTTCGGGTTCGTTCGGGTTTCAAACTTCGTCTGGACTTCGCCTAAGGCTCTAGCTAGGCTCTGATACCACTGTAGGGTTCCTAGGCACCCTAATGAGGTCTCACAAGGCATCGATCATGCCAATTTCAAATTTAACGGTGCCGGGAAACCCTAAACTACGGATCGTTTGCTAGAAATCTAGGCGAAAAAGCTAACTAGTTAACACTTAACTATGAGAATACGGATATACAACCTTTGTAGATCCGGTGCTCCACCTCCACGGCTCCGCAATGAAGTCTCCTCGCTGTCCAAGACGGATCCCGGGCTCTAGCGTCGGCTTCATCGGAGAATGGACGAGCTAGGTCATCGACAACGTGCCGAAGATGATCTACGTCGAAGCATCACTAGATCAAGCTCCACCTTCACCGAGCCTTGAAAACTTGTGAAGGAAACACACTCTACTACTTGGCAAGAGGTAGAGGATGAAGAAATAGGAAGTGGGTAGACTTTAGAATTGGATTTCTCACTCATCTTCATCAATCACCATTGATGAAGTGGAGGTTTCTTCATTGAAGATGAAGAAGAAGAAGAAGATAAAGCTATGATAAGTTAATTCCAAAAATAAAATTAAAAGAATACTTATCATCACCAAACCATGGTCAAGTGTAGATAATAAATCATGGTTAGTGGGATGGTTAGGGTTAAGCATGGGACAAAATGGTCACTTGGTCAAAGTCTTCATGAAGCTTCATGAACAAAAGAAAACAAGCCACCATTTTCTCATTTGCTTTTCTATTTCCAAAAGAATAAATAAATGAATAAATGAATAAGGAAATAGTAAACCCTAACCATTTCATTAACCAAGGTTTAATTCTTTACACTTAACCAAAAGGCATGCATCATCAAACATGATACAAGCAAGTGCACAAAATCATATCGCATATGCAATGCGCACATCCGAGTGAGAAAATCCATTTAAAGTGAACCGATACTAGTTAATGCAAAGTAATATATCAAATATATAATTATGCATTAAATAATTAAATCAACACTTGATTCAATGATCCGGTCATGTCGCACACAACCGACTAGTATACAATGTATCGGCTTATCGAATCAATCCTTGATTCGATAACTAGGTTATATCGCATACAACCATTCGACACATTCATCGCGAGAATGGAATACGGTATCACATACACGTATTATTCTCGGTCCCGCACATATCTCATATGCGCTCCTATTTCGTTTCGCTTGAACCAGGAAACCTCTGTGTAGGACTCTAAAGACTCGTCAATACGCCGGCAGCAGGTGATGATCATATCAAGCACCTACAAGCCGCAAGCGGTCTGCTAAACGTAACGGCCACCCGGATATTGAGCGATCTGAAGATCGACGAGCAAGCCCGCTCACACTCCAGTGAATCCAACCAGTAACACTACCGTACAGTACGGTCTGATCGTCTGATATGTCGCATATCTCGCCTAGGGGTGGTAAACGTCAGACCCCAATAGCTCGATAAGTCGTGTCGATATGAGGTCTATAACTGTTCGAGAAACTACTGGTAACACTTACCAGTAAATCTCAGCAACCCTGGCCAGGGATTTCCTGTTATAGCCAATCGAACACAGCGCAACATCAACTCCCTATACCGGGAGAGACGAATCCCCTCCTATCGCTCATTGCCTCCATGTGACTCGGGACTGTACCCAAAAACCACCGTTTTGCACGCCCTCTTGGACGTGGTAAGATGGAAATCAAAGCACAGTGGGAACCACACAAGACTCTATGACGATCTCGGGTCAACAGACTACTCTGTACCAGTGTCACCAGAGAACTGCCATCTGACGTAAGGCATAATACCATCTGGGAGTTCTCGGCGAGTCCGTCCAGTGTACCCAGTCTCTACTGAGCACCCGTATATCATCTCTGATGTCAAACACCAATGGATATGGGATCATCCATCGCCCATCTGTATGGGTCGAGAAGGTACACGCTAGTCTACTCTGGTATATCGATGCCCCGTCTCGATACACCCACGACTAGGGACTTTGAAGGATGTACTTATGGACTACCATGTCCCCACTAGTATGATCCGCATCACAGTCCAGGTAGTCAAGTACACATCCTAAGGGCTTTACCAACATGTAATAGAGAGACAATCTGTGTACACGTTAAGGTAAAGAGCAACCAGATAGCATACTATCATGTCGAGCAAGAAAGTCCTCCCTATATACGTCCCAGCATCCACTACAATATACATCCAATGTACAGTAATGGCCTCTAGGGCATACATATAACTAACAAGGAGGAAATTCCCTTCTATGGCCTCTTCCCTCCATTAACCTCATATGTGTGTATGTGTGTGTGTGTGTGGAGATAATATGGAAGGTTCTAGAATAAACAATTAATTATTTTGTAGGAGAGAGAGATGACGTGGAGGGCTTGAGAGATGAGAGAGATGATGTGGACGGCCTGAGAGGTGAGGATTTTCTCATTTTTTCTTTTTTTCTAGAAAAAATGAGAAGGATGGATCTCTAAGCAAGGGTGTTTACATTATATATAGAGATATAAACTAGTTTCATGCACGTGGATTTTTGATAATTGCACAAGCATATGAATTAAAATGTTATGATCTTTCTCGATAAAAACGCTGGCATGACAGCAAACTTAAAAGAGAAATACTAAGAAGAAGATGGTTCATATAAGCACATACCTCCATGCGGCCATCTAGAAGTTGATATTAAATGATATGCGTGCGATAACAATTGGAAAAAACTACTTTAAAAGGGCTTGCATGGTGCAAGCCCTTGCATAGCCATTGTGATAGTGCTCAATATTGGCGATCCCCAAGATCAAGACACATGGCAGGTGACGTGCCCCAGAACTCAGAAGGAAGGGCCCGTAGAGGCCGATCAGGCCACCCCATGCCCGACCAGTGAGCACAAGCTGACCCCCCTCGGGGCCCCTGTAAATTGGCCTCCTCGGCCTCTTAGCTCGCCCCCGAGCTACCAGGGGACTAAGATGCCTCGGCTCTCCCGCTCGTTCCCGAGCTCCCCCGCAGAGGCCATCTTCCTCGGTCCCTCCGACCATCCCCATCACTCGCAGGCGTAACTGCCGCTCCGCAAATCTCGCCATGCGCGGATTCTCTGTCGGCAACATCCCGCGTTCCACGCTATCACGATCCCCACTAATGGGCGATCCGCTCATTACGCGGGCGTGACGTCGGGAGCGTAACTGCTGGCGAAATTCTTACGCCTGCTGCCGCGTGCTGCCGCCACTATATAAACCCCATCACAGAGGGGTCAAGTAAGCAATTCTTTACACTTTACGCCGTTACTCTGCTCGGATCTCATCACTAACTTGAGCGTCGGAGGGTCCTTGGTGGTACCAAACCATCCCGGGACTTCTTTGCAGGTACTCGGCGACTATTCCCTCACCTCACCTCTTCCTCCAAAAACCCATTGAGACCCACACGCAACGAAGGATAATCAGCCAAGTTCACCGCAAGATCAACAGAAGACAACATCTGACGGAGGCCCGAAAAGGAGCTTCATCAGTTGTTGCCGTCTGTGGGAAACATAACTCCACAAAATACAAAGTTGGCCTTCCAATCTCCGCCCGCATGACAACCGATTCCCCTAAAGATCCAAACGCTCACTATCGCCTCCCTCGCAACGGAGACGCGGGCGAACCCTCGCCCAAGGTCGTCGGTCTCCCTGTAGGCTGCCGCCTCACAGGCTCCGGCGGCCGCCCGGCCAAAAGGGCTAGAGGCCGAGAGCCCATCACCTTTGGCGACGAGGATCTCCACGGCATATCTGTGCCCCATAGCGACCCGCTGGTGATCGTAGCGCAAATTCACCGATACGAGGTCCACCGAGTACTCATCGATTCAGGCAGCTCGGCGGACATCCTCTTTCACGACTGCTTTTTGCGAATGGGGCTGGCCCAGCAGACTTGAGACTGACCTCCCACATCTTCTCGGGATTCACCAACCACTCCGTCCCGGCGCAAGGGGTGGTCACCCTGCAATTCACGATCGGGGAGCCCGGCCGCACGCGCACACTGCCTGTGGACTTCATTGTGGCTAGGGTCCCCTCGGCCTACAACGTCCTCCTCGGCCGGCCGACACTAAACTCCCTCCAGGTCCAGATCTCGACATACCACCTGGCGATAAAATTCCCCCTCGACCAGGGTAGGGTGGGCTGGGCCTACGGAAGCCAGCGGGTCGCAGAGGTAGGCCTGGCAGAGGCATCTTCCCTCGAGCAGCACGCTGATAGCGTCGACGCATGCAGCGACATTAAGGGGTCCCTGGACACCCTGGACGAGCGGAAGGAGGTCCGTGGAGCACCGGTCAAGCCCTTGACCGAGGTGCCCTTAGCGGAAGGAGAACCAGGAAAGAACGTCCAGGTCGGGTCACTCCTGACGGGAATCCAGCGGGATGACCTGACCGAGTTCCTTCGAAGTAATTCCGACGTCTTCGCTTGGGCTCCGGCAGACATGCCTGGGATCGACCCCAAAATCATCTCCCACAAGCTCGGGGTTGATCCTACGGCCCGACCCGTCAGGCAGAAGAAAAGAAGCTTCGCCCCGGTCAAACAGAAAGCCATCGAAGAGGAAGTTGACCGACTCCTCGCTGCCAACTTCATCAGGAATGTACCCTACTCGGAGTAGCTGGCGAACGTGGTCCTGGTCAAGAAGTCGAGCGGGAAGTGGCGGATGTGCGTCGACTTCACTGACCTCAACAAGGCCTGCCCCAAGGACAACTTCCCGCTCCCCCGCATAGACCAGCTCGTCGACAGCTCGGCCGGGCACGAGCTCCTGAGCTTCATGGACGCTTTCTCCGGCTACAACCAAATCCGCATGAATCCTGACGACGAAGATATGACCGCATTCACGACAGACCGGGGGGTGTACTGCTACAGAGTGATGCCCTTCGGCCTCAAGAATGCCAGGGCCACATACCGGAGGCTGGTCAACCGCATGTTCAAGCCACAGATCGGCAGGAACATGGAAGTCTACGTTGACGACATGCTCGTCAAGTCCGTCTCATCGGCCGACCACGTCAAGGACCTGGGCGAAGCGTTTAGGGTGCTCCGCAAATTCAACATGAAGCTGAACCCCGCCAAGTGTGCGTTCAGAGTCACCGGAGGGAAATTCCTCGGGTTCATGGTCACTCACCGCGGAATTGAAGCTAACCCAGAGAAGATCGACGCTATCCTGAGCATGACCGCACCCAAGACCAACGTCGAGATCATGCGGCTCACAGGGCGGGTCGCCGCTCTGAGCCGTTTCATGTCCAGGTCGGGGGAGAAGTGCCTCCCGTTCTTCAAGGCGCTGAGGAAAATTCCGAGGTTCGAGTGGTCGGAAGATTGCCAAGCCGCCTTCGACTAACTGAAGAAGCACCTCGCAACACCGCCCCTGCTCACCCGGCCCGTGGAAGGGGACGATCTGTCGCTGTACCTGGCAGTATCCGACCAGGCAGCAGGCTCGGTGCTCGTCTGAGAGGCTGAGGGGGCACAGAAGCCAGTGTACTATGTGAGCCATGTATTCAAGGACGCGGAGACGAGATACCCCGCCATAGAGAAGATTGTCCTGGCCCTCGTAGTAACCTCGCAAAAACTACGGCACTACTTCTAAGCACACACAATCATCATCCTCACTGAACGCCCCTTGGGGGCTATCCTGGCATCGCCGGAATCCTCTGGCCGTCTAGAGAAATGGAGATGGGAGCTATCTCAATTCGACATAAGGTATCGCCCAAGGCAAGCCATCAAGGCGTAAGCCCTAGCCGATTTCATCGTTGAATGCACCATCCCTAGCGGGAAGCAGGACCCCGCGCCGCCCCTCGCAGCCCGGCATCCCATCCAGGAAGGCCCTAGCTCAGCCCCAGAGTGGGTCATCTACGTCGACGGGTCTTCTACCGAGGAAGGCTGCGGTGCCAGCCTCATTATCCGGGGCCCAAACGAATCCGAGATGGAGTATTCCTTGAGGCTCGGTTTCAAAGTATTGAACAACGCGGCGGAGTACGAAGCCCTCCTAGCCGGACTGCGCATGGCCATCGGGCTGGGACTGAAGATCATCCGGGTCCGCAGCGACTCGGCCATAGTTGTCGGCCAAGTGACCGGCCGCTTCGAGGCTCGAGAGCCCCTAATGATGAAATATCTAGACGATGTGAGGAAGCTCCGAAAAATATCTATGGCGGGGTATCTCGTCTCCGAAATAATAGAATTAACAACCATGCTTCATAAATATCTATGAGTGATTCATCTCCATGAGTCATTAAGCATTTATGATGCATTAATGACATGGATGAATCACACAAATGAGTCACTAATCTCATTTAATGCAATGCCACCTTACCCCCCCAAGTCACCATGCTTTTAGAAGCTTCCCGAAAAATTACGAGAACGCCCCTCCAATCCGTGAAAACACGGAAAAACTTTAGACTGTATAAATCCAATAACCTGATACTAGAATCTGGCTTAAACCAAAGCCGGCTAGCAAAAACTGTCCGAAAAGTCGTACGTGCGTAAACACACGTATGCGTCCGAACCCTTATCGTAAAACCATACGACCTCTATATTGTTTCGCCTGGAGCAGGGAAACTCTCTATGTGGGACTCTAAAGACTCGACACTACGCTGGCAGTGGGTTTCACCACAGACCGCAAGCGGCACTAGCTGTACGTAACGGTCCCCAGGTAGATGTCGATAAGAAGGCCAATGAGGAAACTCATCCGAACTCCCACTGAGCCTGATGTGACAATCTCTGTACAGTCCGGTATGTTCGTCTAAGACTATCTCATATCAAGCCTAGGGGGCGGCAAGCGTCAGTCCCCTAATAGCTGTATAATTCGTGTCGGAGTGAAGCCCATTACACCTTAAGAAGCTACTGGAACCCACCAGTATATCTCGCTTGCCCTGGCCAGGGACTTTGCGTAATGGCTCTCTGACACAGCGCAATATCATCTCCCAATACCAGGAGAGACGAATCCTATCTAACCATTACTGCCTCCAAATGCTCGGGACTGCACCCAACTGCTACCTGTTTGCACGACTCCTTTGAGCCGTGGTAGGGTAGCAATCTAAGAACAGTGGGACACACTCGAGGCGAAGTAGCAGTGTCAAGTCTGCGGACTATGCTGTACTCATGTCATCTGGGAACTGTTAACTGACGACGAGTATAATACCAACCAATCAGTTCCCCTGCGAGTCCTGTCTGGTGTACCCGTAACCTAACGAGCACCTGTATACTATCTCCAGTACGACGTACTGATGGCTGTGGGACAGACCATCTCCCCAACTGGGATGAGAAGCGTACACACTTAGTCTACTCCGGAATATCGATGCCCTATCTCGAAATCCAACGACCAGGGACCAGTATAGGATGTTGCTTACAGACTACCCAGCCCCCACTAGTGTGACTGCCATCACAACGCTGGTAATCAAGCAAAGATCCTATGGGCTCTACTAATATGTATAAGTGATACGTTACAAGAAACATATGCACATATTAAAGTAGACACAAACCAAGTAGCATACTACCATTTTTAGCAAGACTGTATATACAACTGTGAATATCCCAAGCTTCCATTGAGTAATATACAATCTAGTATGATGCAATAATGGCCCCTAGGGCATATACACTAACAATCTCCCACTTGCACTAGGGCCATGAGCTGGCATATCGTAGACCTATCATCTCGAATAGCCTCTCGAACTACGTCTGAGGAAGGGCCTTTGTGAATGGATCAGCAATGTTATTCTCCGTCTCTACTCTCTTCACCTCGATCTCCCGGCGATCTACGATCTTCCTGATCAGGTGATACCGCCTTAAGATGTGTCTGGACTTCTGATGGGACCTGGGTTCCTTCGCTAAAGCTATAGCGCCGTTGTTGTCACAATACAGAGGTAATGGATCAACACTGGAAGGAACCACCTGAAGTTCTGTGAGGAACTTCTTCATCCAGACAGCTTCTTTTGCGGCATCGCAAGCAGCTATGTACTCCGCTTCCATCGTTGAGTCTGCAACGGTCTCCTACTTGGAACTCTTCCAACAGACCGTCCCTCCATTGAGGGTAAAGACATAACCCGACATGAATTTGGAGTCATCTTTGTCACTCTGGAAGCCGGAGTCGGCAAAGGCCTCCATCTGGAGGTCTTTTCCGCCATACACTAAGAACATCTCCTTAGTCCTCCTCAGGTACTTGAGAATGTTCTTTACTGCTATCCAGTGATTCTCTCCTGGGTTTGCTTGATACCGGCTTACTACGCTCAATGCGTATGCTATATCTGGTCTGGTACATAACATCGCATACATTATAGAGCCTACCGCTGAAGCGTAGGGTATAATCGACATGCGATCACTTTCCAAATCAGTCTTGGGAGACATATCTTTGGAGAGGGTGATTCCGTGACAAGCCGGTAGGTTACCGCGCTTAGAATCTTCCATACTGAATCTTTTCAATATGGTGTCTATGTACCTGGACTGCGAAAGTCCCAACATTCTCTTTGATCTATCACGATAGATCTGGATCCCCAGAATGTAGGTGGCATCACCTAGGTCTTTCATAGAGAATTTCTATGACAAAAAACTTTTGACTGACTGTAACATAGGAATCTCATTTCCTATTAGGAGAATGCCATCCACGTATAAGACGAGGAATACTACAGCTCTCCCTACAATCTTACTGTATATGCATGGTTCATCTGGATTTTTGATAAAGTCAAATTCCTTGACAGTGTCATCAAAACAGATGTTCCAACTCCGCGATGCCTGCTTTAGTCCATAAATGGAGTTAAGTAGCTTGCATACTTTACCGCTGCTCCCACTCTGAATGAATCCTTCTGGCTGATCCATATAGATGCTCTCTTCCAAATTTCCATTTAGAAAAGCCGTCTTTACATCCATCTGCCAGATCTCATAATCGTGGAAGGCAGCAATAGCAAGAAGGACCCGAATGGATTTCAGCATAGCCACTGGAGAAAAGGTTTCGTCATAGTCCAAACTAAGTCTTTGACGGAAACCCTTTGCAACAAGTCTAGCCTTATAGGTTTCAACCTGTCCATCTACACCAATCTTCTTTCTGAAGATCCATTTGCATCCTACGGGTTTTACCCCATCTGGAGCAATGTCCAAAGTCCATACTTTGTTAGTGTACATGGACTCCATTTCGGTCCGCATTGCATCCAGCCATTTTACCGAGTCGCCGCTCTGAATGGCTTGCTGGAAGCTAGTAGGGTCATCATTATCAATGACGCAATCTTCTCGATCCCCGTCTATGAGAAAACCGTAGTATCTCTCAGGTGGATGAGACTGTCTACTACTTCTGCGGATAGGCGCTGGGATGTCCGGTTTTCCTGAACCTTCTTGTTCTTCTAAGATTTCAGTAATAGTTTGTGGTTCTGGAATTTCTTCCAGTTCTATTGCGCTCTCACTTATCTGATTTTCTAAAAACTCAGTTTCCAAGAAGCGAGCATTATGAGAAACAAAAATCTTTTGTTCCTCTGCGTAATAGAAATAATATCCCTTGGAGTTCTTTGGATATCCCACAAACTTACACTGTACTGATCGTGCCTCCAGCTTGTCCGCAAGCTGCTTCTTTACAAAAGCTGGACATCCCCATATCTTAATGTGCTTAAGATAGGGTTTCTTCCCACACCACATCTGATATGGTGAAGTAGGCACAGTCTTAGTTGGAACTCGGTTCAAAAGGTATGCAGCTGATTCTAGTGCATATCCCCAGAATGATCGTGGTAACTCAGCCTTACTTATCATGGAACGAACCTTATCCAATAGGGTTCGATTCCTTCTTTCGGATACACCGTTGTGTTGTGGTGTGTATGGAGGAGTAAGCTGAGAGAGAATTCCATTCTCTTTTAAGTAACCAAGAAACTCGGCACTCAAGTATTCACCACCTCGATCAGATCTCAGTGTCTTGATACTTTTGCCGGTTTGTTTTTCCACTTCATTCTTGTATTCTTGGAATTTCTCAAAGGCCTCAGATTTATGCTTCATTAAGAAGATATATCCATACCTAGAGAAATTATCCGTAAAAGTAATGAAGTAGGAATAACCACCTCGCGCATGTATAGACATTGGACCGCATACGTCACTGTGTATGAGTCCCAAGAGCTCGCTTGCTCTTACTCCGTGTCCAGAAAACGGAGCCTTTGTCATCTTTCCCATGAGACAAGATTTATAAGTAGCATAAGATTGATATTCGAACGGATTCAAATATCCTTCTCTATGTAACTTAGTCAACCTTCTCTCATTGATGTGACCTAGTCTACAATGCCATAAGAAAGCCTGATTTAATTCCGGAGACTTTCTTTTAAGTGTATTCTGGACATTGAAAACCTGAGCTTGACTTAATACGTATATGCCGTTATCTAATGTACCTGACCCAATCAAAACTTGATTTAGGTGGATGTTAACTACATCGCTTACGAATGTAAAATCATATCCCTATCTCGAAAGTGAGGACACTGATATGATATTACAAGTCATACTAGGTATATATAAACAGCTACGTAAAATCAATATATGCCCACTTGTCAAACCTAGGCGATATTCTCCCACGGATTCAGCATTCATTGTCATTCCGTTTGCAACTTTGAGAGACCAATCACCCATCTTTATAACTTTACGGTTTCTCAAAGCATGTAATGAATTACAGATATGAGATCCTGCTCCGGTATCTAATACCCAGGAAGTAGAGTTAATTGACAAACAGTTCTCAATAACAAACACACTTGAGGCTGAAGCCACAACATGCTTTGTATCTTGGCTACTGGCTTCCAAAGCCCTGCAATCATTCTGCCTATGCCCAATCCCATAATAATAGGAACTACCCTCTTTTACTGCATTAAGTTCCGAAACTTTTGCCCTTCTCTTTCCTTCTACTTCCTTGGTTTCCTTCAGGGTAGGAGGCAGAGACTGTAGAATCAAGTCAGTATCTGACTCGTTTCCGAACGCGGTCTCCAGGTCCTGGAGCTCATCAATACAGCTAGTCATTGTAAGGACGTTGTCCCCTACAGATGACCCGTCAGCCAATCTCGGTTGAATTAATTCATTCGAGGTTTCATATCTAGTGATATGAGATTGCTCTCCATATAAATCCTTGTTATGGAGAAAGAGGGAAACTAAGTCCATCTTCTCGTGCTGCTTCTGGTATACACCATTAACTGAAGCTAACACGAGGTACTTAGCTTTCGCTTTATCTTTTTCCCTTGTCTGACGGATATCCATATCCGCGACAGTGGAAAATGGACCTGGGACGGCGGGATCTTAAGTAGTAATAGGGTGGTCCAGCTTTTCATAGGCAATGGACATCTGGACAGACCTTTGCCAGTCATATAAGTCAGATTCAGTCAATTTGTTATCTAGATGTAACCTATGTGTAGTCACTTGGTCGCTGCAATTAAGAGAGAGAGAGAAGAAAACATTTTAGCATGATGCTGTTGCAAGTTTAGATTGGTTTTAAGTTTATCTAAACAGGATGGCTCCCACTGTTTCTCGAATCCTTCCTCAAACCATAAAAGAAGAATTAGCCAGGACTATTCCCACCGTACAATACTTGCTTAACCGTTCAGCCAGGCCAGTGTCGATACTTCGAGGGAGGTTTTCCAATGCTTTCGCGAAGTTCCTTAATTAAATAACCTCTTTTCTCTGGGGGCTTAACCCCGCTGATACCTTTCTAGGCACTTACTTGGTTTATAGCATTGATCGTTAAGTGACGAATCTCCTGATAAGTAGTATATACTCACAGTAGGATCGGGATCCAAAATATCATCGTATGATAATGTTGAAGGAATCCTACCAACATTCATCAAACTCCAAAATGGTATGCTATCTCTGCAAATTTCAGTTTCTTTAGAAATTTCCGATATGGATTTTTGCCCCATGCTCTTATGACCTTGACTTTGGCCAAACAAATCATAAGTCACATGTCAAGTTCTACCCGTCATTATCCAGGTTAATTTGAACCCACCCGTACATACCCTTGACTTTGGCCAAACAAGGTAGTACGACTGTCCCAAACCAACGCATCTATTTATGCTACATATGAATATCCAATAGGTACCAAACACTGTGCCTTGACTTTGGCCAAACAAACATAGCTTGAATACAATTGACTATCCATATGAAATGACGGAGGGCTACGACTGGTTTTGACAAAACCGTGAACGTAGTGAACTTGATATAATCGAAGGAACCTGATACTTTTTAAAAGGAGTGGTTAAAGCTCCGTAATTTAAAAATTCTGATCTTTTAAAATAACCGAGTAGTTTCTTTTAAATTTGTTCCAACGATTAAACTTTGGTTTATTTTCTTTGCATTATTATAATGCGTCCCATCATTAATCTTATCATTGCAGAAAACAACGAAAATACCACGTCCTCTTATGCCATCCGCATTCGCCACCGGGTCCCGTCATCACCCGTTAGGTTACTTAACTAACGACAGAGCGGGGGCTGGGCTAGTGCGGGTGTAAAACATAAGTGACGTCTAATAGCTATCATATATAGATATTGTACATTCGTCAGACGCAATAATAAGCATTCCAGATCACATATGAACTTTATTGGATATATTAGCAATCCGCATTTGCTTTGAGCCTGCAATAAAAGACGGATTACACAGTTGTGATGAATAGCCATTACCCCACCCTAGACCCCTACGGGTACGGCAAACTACCCATCAAGTACCCGAAGTGAAGCGGTCTCCCTCAACAACGTGAGTAGGCCACTAAACACTTCGACGTACCCGGTAGTTTGTGTACCCCACCTTGGGTCTAACCTAGGAGCAAAAACAGTAAAAAGAAATAATACAACGGTGGCTACAACCGCAACCTGGATGTGCCCCGCAAAAGAATATTACATCAAATTACATTTACATTGAATGAATGAATATTAAACACATCTCAAACCCCGGCTAATCATCACAACAGTCCAACACAGTTCATATACACAAACAGTAAACATTACAGAAATGTGCAACCCCCTGCCAACCGACATACTAGCAGTTAGGGGAGGTTTACAAACACATTAAACATTACAGATAAAAACCCAATTAGCAAATATCTTAGAACATCGATCGATAACCATATTCCGTGTCTACCCCAAAAGCAAAGCAGCACTGAAGAAACCTGGGTATAAACAGAACATACAGAGAACCAAAACACCAAAAATTAAGAATTACAGAGCAAATCCGGTCAACTCGGAGTTGACTCGGCGGCGGATCCGCGGCACAAGCAGTCTATTGCCCCAGATCCGCGGCCGTTTTGCCGAGTTGCTGGCTCGTATTTTCCCAGTATTCTTAAAATACCCTGCTGTGAATTTTAAGGTATGTCAAATAATTTTTATGACACTTTTAAAATTAACAGAAACTTAGGGTTTTCCGGGGTTTCGTTTTCGCGTTTTCCGTCGATCGAACTTCTAACTAGTTGCTAACAAGCTAGTAATGGTTTAGTTGGCTCTGATACCACTGTAGGTCCATGTCACGCACCCCACGAACTTGCGGGGAGGCGGAATATATGAAAAACGATTATCAAAGCTTCGTAACACGGACTTGAGCGCATGAATCGTTATCTAAACCATTACTAACTATATGCTAGAGGTTTAACTACTCGGATAAGAAGTTATACCTCACGTTACTTGTCCTTCGGGTCTTCATCGCGGTCCTCCACTCCTCATAGGCTCCTTGGAACATCGGCATCTCAACGGCCTCCTCGAATCAAAGATGATCCACCCGAGAGCTCCTACGCCAAGCTTTATCTCTAACTTGAGATAACTAGGTTGCTTAAAGTGCTAATCTAAGCTACCTAGGGGATATAGAGTGAGGTGATGGATGTATTAGTCTAACTAACCCTTGATCTCAACACATGAGAGGTTAGGGTTAGGGTTTGAAGAGAGAGTGAGCTTGAGGAGAGAGAAGGTGAAGATGATAATGAAATGAGATAATAATGTATCATAATATATATGAAGCATTATTTATTTATCCAAAAATGAAATAATAGAATTAACAACCATGCTTCATAAATATCTATGAGTGATTCATCTCCATGAGTCATTAAGCATTTATGATGCATTAATGACATGGATGAATCACACAAATGAGTCACTAATCTCATTTAATGCAATGCCACCTTACCCCCCAAGTCACCATGCTTCTAGAAGCTTCCCGACAAATTACGAGAATGCCCCTCCAATCCGTGAAAACACGGAAAAACTTTAGACTGTATAAATCCAATAACCCGATACTAGAATCTGGCTTAAACCAAAGCCGGCTAGTAAAAACTGTCCGAAAAGTCGTACGTGCGTAAACACACGTATGCGTCCGAACCCTTGTCGTAAAACCATATCTCTATATCGTTTCGCCTGGAGCAGGGAAACTCTCTGTGTGGGACTCTAAAGACTCGACACTACGCTGGCAGTGGGTTTAACCACAGACCGCAAGCGGCACTAGCTGTACGTAACGGTCCCCAGGTAGATGTCGATAAGAAGGCCAATGAGGAAACTCATCCGAACTCCCACTGAGCCTGATGTGACAATCTCTGTACAGTCCGGTCTGTTCGTCTAAGACTATCGCATATCAAGCCTAGGGGGCGGCAAGCGTCAGTCCCCTAATAGATGTATAAGTCGTGTCGGAGCGAAGCCCGTTACACCCTGAGAAGCTACTGGAACCCACCAGTATATCTCGCTTGCCCTGGCCAGGGACTTTGCGTAATGGCTCTCTGACACAGCGCGATATCATCTCCCAATACCGGGAGAGACGAATCCTATCTAACCACTACTGCCTCCAAGTGCTCGGGACTGCACCCAACTGCTACCTGTTTGCACGACTCCTTTGAGCCGTGGTAGGGTAGCAATCTAAGAACAGTGGGACACACTCGAGGCGAAGTAGCAGTGTCAAGTCTGCGGACTATGTTGTACTCATGTCATCTGGGAACTGTTAACTGACGACGGGTATAATACCAACCAATCAGTTCCCCTGCGAGTCCTGTCCGGTGTACCCGTAACCTAACGAGCACCTGTATACTATCTCCAGTACGACGTACTGATGGCTGTAGGACAGACCATCTCCCCAACTGGGATGAGAAGCGTACACACTTAGTCTACTCCGGAATATCGATGCCCTATCTCGATAATCCAATGACCAGGGACCAGTATAGGATGTTGCTTACAGACTACCCAGCCCCCACTAGTGTGACTGCCATCACAACGCTGGTAATCAAGCAAAGATCCTATGAGCTCTACTAATATGTATAAGTGATACGTTACAAGAAACATATGCACATATTAAAGTAGACACAAACCAAGTAGCATACTACCATTTTTAGCAAGACTGTATATACAACTGTGAATATCCCAAGCTTCCATTAAGTAATATACAATCTAGTATGATACAATAATGGCCCCTAGGGCATATACACTAACAAATACCATATCCTCATGAAGTTCGCCGCGGTCGTGCATCCCCAATGTAATGGGCAGGCCGAGGTCGCTAACCGGGACGTCCTCCGGGGCTTCCGAACCCGCCTTGAAGGGAGACAAGACAGTTGGGTCGAGGAGCTATCCCGGGTCTTATGGGCCCTGCGCACGTCAAAAAAGACTCCCACCGGGAAGACCCCTTTCAGCCTCTGCTACGGGACCGAAGCGATGGTCCCAGCGGAGATCGGGCTACCTAGTCACCGAGTCGAGCACTTCGACGATGAAGCAAACACCATAGCACTATGAACCAACCTCGACATACTGTTGGAGAAAAGGGATCGGGCCCAGATCAGAGCCGCCGCCTATCAACAATAGACGGCCCGATACTACAACGCTCGGGTAAAACACCGATCCTTCAAGACCGGGGACCTAGTCCTGCGGCGGAACGAATTCATCGACTAAAGCAGGCTTCACAAGTTCTCTCCAAAGTGGGAAGGTCCTTTCCTCGTCTTCGAAACGCTCCCCGGCGGAGCCTACCGCCTGCAGGACGCGGACGGACGGAAGCTCCATCGGCCTTACAACGCCGAGAAGCTCAAGCTATACCAATGAAGTCAAAGCTAGTGGAGCGTCACACCCCAGCTACCGCTCGAGATTTCTCTTTAAAAGGATGGTGTAAAGCGTTGTCTAGGATTCCTACCCATACGAATAAAGAAACTTTCGAACCTTTTTTCTTGGTAGAGTTCCCCCTGTACAACGAAAAAGCCCTCCCAGAGACGGTCGAGCCTGAGGTTCCCTCGCTCGGCTACCTCCAGCGGGCAGCTTCCCTGCCAACACGCCGGGGATCAAAAAGCCCTCCCAGAGGCAGTCGAGTCCGAGGTTCCCTCGCTCGGCTATCCCCGGCGGGCAGCTTCCCTGCCGCAACGCCGAGGATCAAAAAGCCCTCCCAGAGGCTGTCAGGCCCGAGGTTCCATCGCTCGGCTATCCCCGGCGGGCAGCTTCCCTGCCACCACGCCGGGGATCAAAAATTCCTCCCAGAGGCAGTCGGGCCCGAGGTTCCCTCGCTCGGCTATCCCCGGTGGGCAGCTTCCCTGCCACAGTGCCGGGGATCAAAAAGTCCTCCTAGAGGTAGTCGAGCCCGAGGTTCCCTCTTTCGGCTATCCCCGGAGGGCAGCTTCCCTGCCACACCGCCGGGGATCAAAAGCCCTCTCAGTGGCAGTCGAGCCCGAGGTTCCCTCGCTCGGCTGTCTTTTAGGACAAAAGCCCTCGCCAAGAGGCACCGGGCAGTGACCCTGCCCGGCCAAGGGTCCTTGGTGGGCTTCTTACAGCCTTATAGCTCTTCCCGCGCCATGGACCAAAGTCCTCCCAGAGGCAGTCGGGTCCTCGCTCGGCTATCCCCGGCTGGTAGCTTCCTACCATAACCGACAGGGATCAAAGTCCTCGCCAAGAGGCACTGGGCAGTAACCCTGCTCGGTCCCCGTCCTGAAGGATCAAAGCCTTCGCAAGAGGCAACCGAGCAGCTACCCTGCTCGATAAAAACTCTGGCTGGTAGCTTCCTACCACAACCGACAAGGATCAGAGCCTTCGCAGCGGCAACCAAACAGCCACCCTGCTCGGTCAAGCCCGGCTGGTAACCCTATGGCCATACATAAGGATCCGAGACACCCGGAAGGACGACATGTTCATCCAAATCTGAACGATCTCCCATCGACCTAGGGGGGCCATACATGAGGATACCCCCGCGGCAGCGCTTGACACACTCGCCGGCCGGTGATTGGAGTAAACTCGACAGGAAATCGCCGGACATATGGCCAACCTGACACGGAAACATGACAATACAAGCGAGGATATCCTACGAGCGTCCTTCACACACCAAAGACAAAATACAAACCGATGAATCAAGGTTTTTTTTTTCTTTTATTGCCAAAATCAAGATCTTTACAAAGGGTACTCTGGGGCCTCCCAGCCCTACAAACTGGCCGGAGGCTTACTCCGGCCACTTCATCGTCGGCGTCACGGCCCAAGGCCCTACCACCGGAGGCTTTGTCACCAGGGGCGCGCCCTGCTTCCCTCATCATCTTTCACCGGAGGCCTAGTCACCGGAAGCGGAACCCGAGCACGGAGTTCACCATCGTCGAACTCGGGAAGCTGTTCCTTCACGGCATCCAAAGCCTTATTCCACGTGACGGCAGAATACTCCCCGAGCTCGGCGTAAAACTGCTCTGATGCCTTATACTTGGCCACAGCTTTCTTAGCCCGAGCCTCGGCAACTTGGGCCTTCAGCAGCGCCGCCTCGGCATCTCCCCTGCTTGCGTCCTTCTCCTTTTCCAGTGCCGCAAAGCGTTCGGCCATGTCCGCCAGCTTCCTATCGACAACCCGGAGAGACGCGTTCAGACGGCGAAGGGCACCCCGAGTCGCCGAGTTGGTGAGCTCCACAGCTTCCCCCCCGGCCCGCCACGACGTCGACCTTATCCCTCTCCCAACGCAGGTCACGTTGCAAAATCTCGACCTCCGAAGGGAACGCCTCCACTGGCCCCAGGGAGTGGAACGCCCCCTCGGCCTCCATGCGAATGGCAAGGGCGCAGTGTTGAAGAACCTGACAGAAAGCCGATCAGAAACCAGGAAGCACCCGAACCAAGGCAAATGCACGTAGAGGGATTCGTATCTGGACCGCCCCTTGGGCTACAGCCTCCAATTGATCCCTTAAGGAGCCACACGGAAGCTTTCCCCCAGCCGACTCCTCCATCCCGGCGAGCAGGCCAGTGGCGACGAAAGCCCAGACGGAACCGTGAAGACGGAGCCCCCTTCCAGCACGGGAATCCCTTCAGGGGCCTTCGATGACGGCACGCGAGAAACCGTCCTTTTCCTCTTAAGATGGGGCCCGCCTTCGCCTTCCTCCCGTCACCAGTCTGGGGCTCGGGTAACTTCTGAGGACTCTGGCCGCCGCCAAAGAAACCCCCAGATGCCATCGACAAAATGGACGGCCCCGCCATCGGCAGAGAATCCGGCGGAGGGCGCGAGCTAGCCGGGGGCTCGGCTACGCCACCAGCTTCCTCTCGGTGCGAGCCGCCCAAGGAGTGGGAGCGAACTATGTATCCCGAAGGGAGAAGAGGGCCGAGCGGCAACGACTCAAGGAAGAAGGGAAATGAAAGGTTAGGGGCCCTGAGGCGGGTCCCGCCCCCATTTTATCACCACGTGTGGTCATATCCAACGGCGCCCGTCACCTCCCGCTGAAACGGCTCCTCATGCCCAGCGGCTCCGATCGCCCCACGTGTCGGTCCTGTACTGGACCGCGTCTAATCGGGCGCTGTAGGCCCGCATGCGTCGTACCGGCCAGTCATCCTGTGACACGTGGACCGTCGCTCCAGTTACGTAGTGCACGAACCGACACACCCTCTTTAAGAGGCGGAGATCTCGCCTTGGTTCGCTGGCGGAAAAGACAACCGTCGGACCGAGGGTTCGCCCCTACGAAACCATAGAAGGGGTCTCATCTTGGGAGGCCCGGCAGTCCACTCCTGACCCGACCACCATCTGGTCGGGACAAGAGTAGGGGGTTAATGATAGTGCTCAATATTGGCGATCCCTAAGATCAAGACACGTGGCAGGTGATGTGCCCCAGAACTCAGAAGGAAGGGCCCGCAGAGGCCGATCAGGCCACCCCGTGCCCGACCAGTGAGCACAAGCTGACCCCCCTCGGGGCCCATGTAAATTGGCCTCCTCGGCCTCTCAGCTCGCCCCCGAGCTACCACGGGACCAAGATGCCTCGGCTCTCCCGCTCGTTCCCGAGCTCCCCCGCAGAGGCCATCTTCCTCGGTCCCTCCGACCATCCCCACCACTCGCAGGTGTAACCGCCGCTTCCGCCGCTTCGCAAATCTCGCCATGCGCGGATTCTCCGCCGGCAACATCCCGCGTTCCACGCCATCACGATCCCCATTAACGGGCGATCCGCTCATTACGCGGGCGTGACGTCGGGAGCGTAACTGCCGGTGAAATTCTCGCGCCTGCTGCTGCGTGCTGCCGCCACTATATAAACCCCCATCACAGAGGGATCAAGTAAGCAATTCTTTACACTTTACGCCGTTACTCTGCTCGGATCTCATCACTAACTTGAGCGTCGGAGGGTCCTTGGTGGTACCAAACCACCCCGGGACTTCTTTGTAGGTGCTCGGCGACTATTCCCTCACCTCACCTCTTCCTCCAAAAACTCATTGAGACCCACACGCAACGAAGGATAATCAGCCAAGTTCACCGCGAGATCAACGGAAGACAACATCTGACGGAGGCCCGAAAAGGAGCTCCATCACATTGGATGGGGGACCCCCACTAGTGGGGGTCCCCCATCCAATGGCTATGTAAGGGCTTGCACCTTGCAAGCCCTTGCATAGTAGTTTTTTCATAACAATTGATACTTGAAATCTATCTTTATAAGATGTTTATTAAGAAAAAAATAATCCGAAATAAATGTCTTATCTCATAATTTATTAGGTACTGGCCTCATACCTTATTACTAATTATTAGATGGAAGAAAAAACTTAAAAGGATGACTCAACTACTGAGGAAGAAGTATATTTCAAGAGCATGTGTAAGAATAAATTGTGTTTTCTAACATCATCTTGCTTCTTCAAGGAAGTAACAATGAAACATTAGTACCTATGATCCACAAAAAAGTTTAACAAAAAGCCTAGCAAATCTTAATACATAACCGACCATATAATATAATATAAGCAAAATAAAACTAGAGTATCTTAGCAGGTTGAAAAGTGTATAATTTACCATTTTCAACCTCCTGTAAGGACCTGTGCCAAATCTTGAGGAGCACACTAACTTCAGACTCCCAAAATACTAAGCTTTCAAACATCATCCCACTTTCTTGCAAATACTGCAACTCTGAAAGAGAGATTCAATGGTCTTGAAGTTCCTGACCCGTTTTCTCCAAAGAGAAGAACTTTGTTATACAAGGAATTGCCGTAAAATTGGAAATTTGTTATAATGTGTTATCGACTGTGAGGTTCAAATTTCGCTTTAGATACTGAAGATAGCGATTTTATTCTCATAATTCCCGGTTGTTTTCCTCTAGGAATTCTTTCATTCTTTTCTTCCCTCTTCTTCTCTCTCTCTCTGGAATCCTAAAGGGTGTTGTGTTATATCTATTTTGTTTTTGCTTGCATATGTTGTAGTTTCTTTGATTTTAATGAAATTTTTATGGGACGAGATTTATTTATATGGAGCCCCGTTCTTTCATTAAAAAAAAGGGTTATGAACCCTCTAAGGAACTTAGATATCCAACAAATAATAGACGGACTTAGATATCCATGAAATAAGGGACTGGATAAAACAGAGAAAGCGGAAAAGAAACGGCGTGGTACGAAATTTCTCTTTGGGTATGAAGGGAAGAGCGAAAAAACTTCAGGTTTGGAGTAAAGGAGCGACCTAGTACTGCCCAGATTGCTGAGGAAGTTTTATGGCTTCTTCAGGAACAATGGTTCCTACGTCATAAATTGCAATAGTATCCATGGTTCTCAGTAACAATAAACTTCTAGTTTTTTTCCATTTTAAACCATTTGTAATATACCTATGTAGGAACATCCTTATTTTTAATTTTCTATTTTCAGAAGGAAGAAATAAAAAAAAAGAGCACATACCATAAAGTAAGCTCCTCAAACTACCCGAAGATATATAGTCCAATAAAATCATCTTTTCACGGTGTGTTGGCCTTAGAAAGTA
Organism: Agapanthus africanus; assembly: GCA_030015575.1. Taxonomy (NCBI): domain Eukaryota; kingdom Viridiplantae; phylum Streptophyta; class Magnoliopsida; order Asparagales; family Amaryllidaceae; genus Agapanthus; species Agapanthus africanus. The sequence goes on along the minus strand of JASDDO010000019.1, from coordinate 735,133,091 downwards.
TCCCCGCACCCGGACCAATTGTGGATGCTTTGTTGGATATGTATGCCATAGAGGCATGTATTGTATAGGATACTAAGGATATGTATATATAGGACAATCTTGCTTAATTATGTAGTATACCATTTGGGTTGTCTTTATTTAAACATGCGTATTTATTTTTCATGCTGCTTTATATTGTTTATACATGTTGATAAAAACTCGTTCCGGTAGTATACTATTTTGGTTTGCTTTATCTTAACATGTGCATATGTTATACTCTATATGGCTGATACATGTTGATAAAGCCTACATGATTTTGCTTGACTACCAGCGTTATGATGGCGATCATAATTGTGGGGGCTGGGTAGTCCATAAGCACATCCTTAAATACCCCAAGTCGCAGGAGTATCGAGACTGGATATCGATATTCCAGAGTAGACTTGTGTATACGTTTGTAGACCCTGATGAAGGGCGGTGGTTGGTCCCACAGCCATTGGTGTAATCATCTAAGATTGTATACATGTGCTTATTGGGGGTGAGTACAGTGGACGGAATCGCCGAGAACTTCTAGATGGTATTATACCTATCGTCAGATAGCGGTTCTCAGATGACATGAGTACAGATTAGTCTCGTGTGAGTTTCCACTGTACTTAGATCACTACCCTACCATGGCTCTGAAGGGTTACGGCAGCGCCCCGGCCATCAAAACGCGACCAAAATGCGGAACAAAAATTTCTAAACCGGAGCTACCATTACCCGAATCCCGGATCGACCTTAAACCTTAATCTAGAATGCTAAAAAGGAAGTTAGAATCGTTATATCGAGTTGATCCGTGTCCTTCGGTCTTCATTCCAAACTCCTAGTGGTTCCTTGATGTGGTTTGGTTGCCGGTCTTCCTTCACCTCCGATGATCCACCCGAGAGATGTAGCTCCGGCTCTAGCTCCTCAACACGATGCATATGGAGCAACTAGGGTCTCTAGGATGCTACCCTAGATAGCCTAGGATGTAGCGTGTAGGTTAGCCATCTCAAAACAAAGAAGGTGATAGCATCCATGGAAATCTAGAGAAGGTGAAGCAAATGGTGAGGGAGGAGCTCAAGAAGAAAATCTAAGTGAAGAAAAACTATCATGTTTGCAAAAATGAGCTCTCTTAGGAAAGAGAAAATAGCATGATAGGTTTTGTAAAATCAATTTTTCCAATTTTAAAATCCTCCCATACTTGAATAGTGGACACAAATGAATTAACAATTCATTTGTGTGCACTATTTCAAGTATGGTTCTCACCATACCTCCATTTCCAAATATCCACCTCATTAACCATTTTATGTAAATGGTGAAATCAAGAAATGAGGTGGCACCTTCTAGAATATTATCCGGTAAAAAATACAGATTACATTCTACTGTAAATATACCTGCATTCGTACCGAAATACGAATACCCAAAGAGATAGAATAACACAAAGAATACAATACTAGAATATACGTATCGAAATACATATACGTAAATTATTAAATCAATACTTGATTTAATAATCCGGCTCAAACCCGAGCCGGCTAGTATTATTAACTGTCCAATCGAAAGTCCGAGTACAATGTACATCAATCGATCGGAACTCTGCACGTATCCAATACGGCTACTACATCATTTCGCCAGAACCAGAGAAACTCTCTGTGTGGGACTCTAAAGACTCGTCAATACGCAAGTAGTGGGTTTAACCACAAGCACGTCAGCGGCACTAGCTGTACGTAACGGCTACCTGGGTATTGAGCGAAAGGGAGGCCGACGAGCAAATTCATGCAGAACCCCTACTGAGCCTGACAGTGACAATATCCGTACAGTCCGGTCTGTTCGTCTAAGAGTATCGCATATCGAGTCTAAGGGGGTGGATAAAGTCAGACCCCTAACAACGCGACACTTAGTGTCGGTATGAAACCCCATCACCACCTGAGAAACTATCGATCCTGGATCGATAATTCTCATCTACCATGGCCACGGATTTATGGTGATGGGCATCCGTACACAACACGATATCAACCCCCAATACCGGGAGAGACGAATCCCCGACGATCCGATCACTGCCTCCATGTGGTTCGGGACTGTACTCAACTAAAACCTGTTTGCATGACTCCTTTGAGCCGTGGTAGGGTAGTAATCAAAGCACAGTGGGAACTCACATGAGACAAATGACGATCTCAGGTCGACAGACTAACCTGTACACATGTCACCTGGAAACTGCTATCTGACAATAGGTATAATACCAACTAGCAAATTCCCGGCGAGTCCGTCCAATGTACTCAAAACCCAATGAGCACCTGTATACTATCTTAGGTGAACAAACTAACACCAATGGCTTGTGAGATCTGGCCACCGCCCCTCGTCGGGGTCTCGATCAGTATATACTAGTCTACACTGGAGTATCGATGCCCAGTCTTGATACTCCTACGACTAGGGACATTTAAGGATGTTCTTATAGACCCCTAGCTCCCACGTATATGATCGCCATCATAATGTTGGTAGTCAAGCAAGAATCCTATGGGCTCTATCAACATGTATATGATGATAAAGACAAACCAGATAGCATACTATCATCTTGAGTAAGAATGTTTTATCGGTATAGGTCCTCCCTCAATCATTATAATCATCTTCCTGTGATTACGATAATTGCCTTGAGGGCACTATAACCAACAATCTCCCACTTACACTTAAGGTCAATTATTGCGATGTCGCATACTCACAGCCCGTGTGATACCAAACACCCAACTTCTCTACTAATCAGTTTCGCAAACCCCGTTTGTGAAACTAATGTGTTCGAGAAATAGCCTCAGTGAGTGGATCCGCTCTAGTGTTTCTTTCTGCATCTCTCTATATCTCAACTTCGCTGAGAAAAATATCTCCCGAAACGAGCAATACCTGTCTTAGAATTTGTCTGGATATCTGATGAGACCCAGTTCACAAACGAACTCCAATTCCAGCAAACCACCTAAACTGTATCATCCACTGAATTTAATCAGTAACATGCGCCATGCCTTCCTCAGTATCCGCTTGGACCACCTGTCCAACATACCGTCCCTTAGAAGAGGGAAAAAAACTATAACTCAGACAACCACTCTGTCATCCAGGTCACCATGGAAGCCTGGAATGATAACTGTCTCCCGAAGGAGGCTGCCGTTACCATATCCCTAGAACATCCATTTATGTTCATTAACTGCTTCCCAATATTTCTTCAGGATTGGATTAATATATGTTTATTGCAGCTAGTGCAAAAACATTATCTGGTGTGGTACTTGACATTTCATGATTAACTCAATTGCCTAAGAGAGCGATATGCTAATCATGCAGATCCCTCTCCCCTTTAGTCTGTAAGACACCTTTAGAGAGGGTGACTCCATCACTTGCAGGTACACCACCATGCCAGGAGTCGTCCATTTTAAAATACCTTTAGAATAATGTCAAAGTACCCAGATTAGGATACTTCCCAAATCCAGATCTAAAACCATAGATCTACTAACCAGAAAAATTGATATTATATCCATATCCTATGTGGAGAGACAACATTGTGACAACCACAGTATAACCGATCGTAAAAATATCTCTTTCTATCAAGTGCATGTCATCCCAATATCTGGACATCACTCCCTACTACCTTCTTACCAGATCCATCTCCCATTCTAATGAAGTCAAAGCCTATGACTGTCGCATCAAAAACAGATGATCTATTTCCGCTATAGCTGCTTTAGTCTATAAACAGACATAAGCTACTTGCTCTCTATGCTTCCGCTGCTCCCACTAACTATAACAACCCTCTGGCAGAGTCATATACACGTGCACTTCTAAAACCAGTTTAGAACGACGCTATACTCATCCTCCTGCCGGGTCTCATGGTCTAGAATAGTAGTAATGGCAAGTCTGGGTAAACAAGAACCTCCCTGTCACCGTCACTGAGAAGACTGAAGTACCTCTCGGGTGCCTGAGGTTATCCACCAAATTTGTGGAGTGGCTAATGGAATGTCGAAACTAATTGAATCCTTAGGTTCTATTAAATTTTCAGTGATCGTTTTTGGTTCTGGAATCACTTCCAGTTCTACCATACTCCCACTTCTGTTTTTCTGAAAAAATCCATTTTACTAAAACAGTGGCGAGTCAAGAACAATATAAATATTGATCTTCCTGATGGTAGAAAGTTAACCCTTGTCAAAGCCCGGGATAACCCACAAACATCCATTACTGAAACGTGCTTCGAGTTTATCCGGATTCTGGTTTTAAGCATCAGCTGGACAACTCCCTATACCTTAACATCGTTAAGATATAAATTGATTCTATATATATCCAATATAGAAACAAAAACACTAATTTAATTGGAACCAGATTCAAATCATGCAGCTGTCTCTAGTGCATATCAACCAAATGGAAGGAGGCTATTCAGCATTACTCAATTAGGAGTGCATCCATATATGAGTAATCTGAAAGAGAAGTAAGTTCTCAAAACTATTACTATCAATAGAATACCAAACACAAGTATCTGCATCTTCGACTTCCTCGAAGAATCCTGATACTTCCAACAAATGGTTCTCTACTTTATTCTTATACCTATAACTTCTCAATATCTGGACTTTGCATTTCAACGAAATACTTTTCCAGAACTGGAGAAGTCACAAGCAAACATAATATAGTACGAGTACCAACCCCATTGTCCTAATGGACACTGGACAACATACAATACTTTGTACAAGTCTCTTGAGTTCAATAACTCAAATCATGTGTGCCGTAGGTTGGAAAAACTGTTTTATGGTTAAGAAGAATTACACTGCTGTTGAATGCACCTTACCTAATCACCAACTGAAATAGGTAAATGTCACAGACATAATATCAAAAAGTTATATCTCACTTTATAAAATAAACGTACAGATATATCAGTTTGAAATTGGTGCATAACAACGGATATTCAAAACCAAATATTTGCTGTCCGGCAAAAACCAGATGATTTCCTCAAATATCACCAATTACTATGAATTCCGATATAATGAGGATCTAATCACCCAATTCCCAATATCTTACTCCCATTCACCATCCGTAATAACATACAGATGTGAGAAACTGATCTGGTAAATACATACCCTGGAGTTAGATTCCAATTAGGAAAACAATTTTCAATTAACATCGCACAGTGAAACTGAAACATGAAAATGTTTCAAAAGGGGTTAACTGGTATTCCTAGTAATGCCTCTTCCACTATCCTGATTCATGACAGTAACCATATACTTACCTGCCCTCTGTGCAATCCCTTTATTATGTCTTTACTTATTATCTTCTGTACGCCTCCTTTACGCTAATTGGTTTTCTCCATTCTCTACCCTTCGGCACCGGCCTAAGGTTTTGAAGAAGACTATCCAATAAGCTCAATAGGTGTACTCTCCTAATCCTAGGAGCCCTCGCAACTTGAGATAAGGTAAAGAGAAAAGACATCTGAATAATCCTATCCAATTTCTCTTGAACCGGAAACCATCCTCGAATCTGAAATGAATTCCTTCGAGTTCGTATGTAACTATACGATGGCATATCCAATGGAAGTGGATATCCATAGTGATACGGAGTGTTCTAGAGAAAAGCAAAGTGGATGTAGGAGTGGCAGGGGTATACACGGTCTTTGTCGTGAATGATGGTGATTGCAATTTCCTTTGCCATTATTCTAATCCTTTATATGTCTTTACTTATTACCTTCTGTACACCACAGTTAATCTTGTTGGTTTTCTTCCTTCCCTACCGTTCGGCACCTGCCTATGGTCTGGAGGAAGACTATCCAATAAGCTCAATAGGTGTACCCTCTCCTAATCCTAGGAGTCCTCACAACCTGAGAGAAGGTAAAGAGAAAAGACAACCGAATAATCCTATTCAATCTCTCCAGAACCAGAATCCATCCTCAAAAAAGTTCCTTCGAGTTTGTATGTAACTATACGATGGATTTATCCAATGGAAGTGGATGTTCGTAGTGATACGAGGTGTTCTGAGAAAAGCAAAGGTGATATAGAAGTGGCAATGATATATGCGACACCGTGATATTCCAAAAGCCAAAGTGTTTTAAGAAGATTCGGTCAACTTGGTTTCATGAGTTTTAGTCAAAGGTCGGGTCATAGTCGCAGCCAGAGAGAGAGAGAGAGAGAAAAGAAACACTCAGCGTGCACTCTAACCTGAATCAGAATGGTTAATCACTTTATCTAATCTGGATGGCTCCCACTGTTTCCTCGAATTCTCCTCCAAACCCAAAAGGAGAATTAGTCGGAATTACCGAGGAGTAATCCTACTCATTAGTGGGAATCGGGATCTAACTATCATCGCATGATAACCTGATGGAAGCCACTCAAGTCACCACACTCCAGAAGGTATGCACATGCCTGGTAAGTTTCCTGTTTGTTTGAAACTCCCGATATGTGTTTTTACCCCAAGCGGCTTATGACCTTGACAGAGGTCAACGTATCATAAGTCGCAAGTCAAGTTCAACCCGTCATTGTCCTGGATTAACTTAGACCCACCCACACGAGCCCTTGACAGAGGTCAACATAACCGTGCGACTGTCCTAAATAATCGCATATCTATGCAACAAACAAGCATTACCCAGCTACCAAGCACTGTGCCTTGACAGAGGTCAACATACACAGCATGAATACTAAGTAATACCTGTAAGAAATGACGGAGGGCTACGACTGGTTTTTGGCGAAAAACGTTTAACGTAATGAACTTGATATCCATGAAGGAATCCAAGTGGTTTTATAAATATATAGTGGCGAAAACTTTTGCTAAAGAGGTTACTCCTGGTGAAGGGATCTCGGCTCTTTCCCCGTCGAATGGGGTGCAGGATATCCCAAACTGAATACCACGATGCAAAACAAAAGTAATCGACTATAGTAAAGTTATTAAGTTGACGCAAACTTTCACTCAAGGGGTCACTCCCGATGAAAGGATCTCGGCCCTTGCCTCGTTGAATGAGGTGCAGGATATTCCAAACTGAATACCACTGTGCAAAGCAAAAGAGAACGTCTGCAATGCCAGTTTTTTTTAAAAACTTGGTTCTAACAACATCAAATATAAGTTTGTTTTATCCTTGCATTGATAAGAATCAATGCAGTCCAATCAATTAATCACACCAGAAAAGAACGAAAATAAAATGTACGTATATGCAATCCGCATTCGCCACTGGGTCCCGTCATCACCCGTTAGGTTACTTAACTAACGACAGAGCGGGAACTGGGCTAGCGCGGGTGCAAAACATATACAACATCTACTAGTATATATATAAATATATAACAATCGTCCCATGCATAATATAAAGCAACATCACAGAAGCATCACAGAAACAACACAGATTGGTGGATAATCTGGAGCCCCAGGTTTCAATTGAGCCGCAAGTGAGACCCGACGTTCCCTGTCGTGTGGATAGCCTGTGCAATGAAAACCTAGACCCCTACGAGCACGGCAAGTTACCCACAAAACCAGAAGCGAGGCAGCCCTCTTCAGCAACGTGAATGGGCCACCTAGCACTTCATGGAATCAGGTAACTTGAGCACCCTTCCTGGGTCAACCTATACCCTCTTCGAGTGCGACGAATAGCCCGCTAATTCTAGAGTAAGGTGTAACACCTGTAGGGTTCCTAGGCACACAATAGAGGTCTCACAAGGCATCAACCATGCCAATTTCAAATTTTATGGGTGCCGAAAAACCCTAATACGGATCATTGACTAGAAGTTTAGGCGATATACAGATCTAGTTAACAACTTAACTAAAGATAAGAAGCTACAACCTTTGTAGATCCGGATATCCACTTCCTTGGCTCCACGTAGGCGTCCTCTCGCTGTCCATCTCGAATCCCGGACTCAATCGTCGGCTTGATCGGAGAAATGGGCGGACTAGGTCGTCGGCTTCGTGCCGAAGATGATCTACATCGAGGCATCACAAGATCAAGCTCCGACTTCACAAATTTGTGAAACTTGTGAATAAAACACCCAAAACAACTTGGCAAGAGGTAGAGGGTGAAGAAATAGGAGGTGGGTTCACTTTGGAATTGGATTTCTCACTTTAGAACTCAAGTTGCCATTGATGGCATCAAGCTTTCTTGAAGAAGAAGATGATGAAGAAGAAGAAAGAATATGATAAGTGTTGAATTAAAATGAAAAATAAATCAATACTTATCATAAGCTAACCATAGTTGAGTGTAGAGAATGGACCATGGTTACTTGGATGGGTCAGGGTTAAGCATGAAGACAAGAATGGTTAAGAAGTCAAAGCTTCATGAAGCTTCAACTAGAAACAAATAAAGCCACCATTCTCATCTAAACCATTTCCAAATAAATAAATGAACAAATAAATAAATAAATGAAAAAGCAAAACCCTAATCATCTCTTAACGATGGTTTAATTCTTTACACTTAACCAAATGATCAAGTATCATCAAACATGATACAAATATGTGCACAAAAGTATATCACATATACTTCTTGCACATCAAGTGAGAAAATCCATTTAAAGTGAACCAATACTAGTTAATGCAAAGTAATATATCAAATATATAATTTTACATTACATTATTAAATCAACATTTGATTTAACGATCCGGTCATATCGCATATAACCGACTAGTATCCTATGTATCGGCTCATCGAATCAATCCTTGATTCGATATCTAGGTTATATCGAATATAACCAATCGATACATTCATCGCGAGAATGAAATACGGTATCACATACACGCATTATTCTCGGTCCTGCACATATCTCATATGCGCTCCTATTTCGTTTCGGTTGAGCCAGGAAACCTCTGTGTAGGACTCTAAAGACTCGTCAATACGCCGGTAGCAGATGATGATCATATCAAGCACCCACAAGCCGCAAGCGGTCTGCTAAACGTAACGGCCATCCGGGTATTGATCGATCAGAAGATCGACGAGCTAGCCCGCTCACACTCCTGTGAATCCAACCAGTAACACTTACCGTACAGTCCGGTCTGTTCGTCTGATATGTCGCATATCAAGTCTAGGGGTGGTAAACGTCAGACCCCAATAACCGATAAGTCGTGCCGATGTGTGGCTCATAACGGGTCGAGAAACTACTGGTAACACTTACCAGCAAATCTCTGATCAGCCCTGGCCAGGGACTTCCCTGTTACGGCCAATCGAGCACAGCGCAACATCAACCCCCAATACCGGGAGAGACGAAACCCCTCCTATCGCTCATTGCCTCCATGTGACTCGGGACTGTGCCCAAAGACCACCGTTTTGCATGCCCTCATGGACGTGGTAAGGTGGAGATCAAAGCACAGTGGGAATCACACAAGACTCTATGACGATCTCGGGTCTACAGACTAACCTGCACAAGTGTCACCTGAGAACTGCCATCTGACGTGAGGTATAATACCATCTGGGAGTTCTCGGCGAGTCCGTCCAGTGTACCCAGTCTCCACTGAGCACCCGTATACCATCTCTGATGTCAAACACCAATGGATATGGGATCATCCATCGCCCATCTCATGGGTCGAGAAGCGTATACGCTAGTCTACTCTGGTATATCGATGCCCCGTCTCGATACACCCACGACTAGGGACCTTGAAGGATGTACTTATGGACTACCATGTCCCCACTAGTATGATCTGCATCATAGTCCAGGTAGTCAAGTACACATCCTAAGGGCTTTACCAACATGTAACTAATAGACAGTTTAAAGAGACTAGTGTACATGTTAAGATAAAGAGCAACCAGATAGCATAATATCATATCGAGCAAGAAAGTCATCTCTATATATGTCCAAGCATCCAATATAATATACATCATTTGTACAATACTGGCCTCTAGGGCATACATACAACTAACAATCTCCCACTTGCACTAGGGCCAGCTGCTGTAGTATCGCATACCGAGCATCCCGAAGAGTCTCTCAAACTGTATCTGGGAAATGGCCTTCGTGAGTGGATCCGCCGTGTTGTTCTTCGTGTCAATCCTCCTGACCTCGATCTCCCGGCGATCAACTATCTCCCGGATCAGGTGATACCGCCTCAGAATATGCCTGGATCGCTGATGGGACCTAGGTTCCTTGGCCAAAGCCACCGCTCCATTGTTATCGCAATACAAAGGTATTGGATGCACAATGGATGGAACCACTCCAAGTTCAGTAATGAACTTCTTGATCCAGACAGCCTCTTTAGCAGCATCGTTGGCAGCGATGTATTCAGCCTCCATCGTCGAGTCTGCCACGGTTTCCTGCTTGGAACTCTTCCAGCTAACCGCCCCTCCGTAAAGGGTAAAGACAAATCCCGACTGCGACTTAGAGTCGTCCTTATCACTCTGGAAGCTCGAATCGGTAAAGGACTCCACTTGGAGTTCTCCATTACCATACACCAAGAGCATCTCTTTAGTCCTTCGTAAGTACTTGAGAATGCTCTTCACAGCTGTCCAGTGACTCTCTCCAGGATCAGCTTGATACCTGCTCACTATACTTAGTGAGTATGCTACATCGGGTCTGGTACATAGCATCGCATACATGATAGAGCCTACAGCCGAAGCATAGGGTATCCCTTGCATGCGAGCTCTCTCCAAATCAGTCTTGGGAGACATCTCTTTGGAGAGAGTGACCCCAGAGATCGTGGGCAAGTTCCCACGCTTGGAATCTTCCATACTAAACCTTTTTAGTATGGTGTCAATGTACCTGGATTGGGACAATCCCAATATCCGTTTGGATCTATCTCTATAGATCCTAATTCCCAATATGCAGGAGGCATCACCAAGATCTTTCATCGAGAATCTTTGTGATAAGAAGAGCTTGACCGATTGCAGCATAGGAATATCATTTCCTATCAAGAGTATGTCGTCCACGTACAATACGAGGAAGACAACCTTACTCTCTGCCACCTTCTTGTAGATATAAGGTTCATCTGGATTTTTGACGAAATCAAACTCTTTGATAATGACATCAAAGCAGATGTTCCAACTCCGCGATGCTTGCTTTAATCCATAAATGGATTTAAGCAGCTTGCACACCTTCCCGCTGCTCCCACTGTCTATGAAGCCCTCTGGCTGAGTCATGTACACGCACTCTTCTAAATCACCATTTAGAAAGGCGGTCTTAACATCCATTTGCCAGATTTCATAATCATGATATGCAGCGATGGCAAGCATGATCCGGATGGATTTAAGCATAGCCACTGGAGAAAAGGTTTCGTCATAGTCCACACCTGGTCTTTGACGAAAACCCTTTGCAACAAGTCTAGCTTTGAAAGTCTCCACTTTTCCATCTACACCAAGTTTCTTCTTGAAGATCCCCTTGCTCCCAATGGGTTTTACCCTTTCAGGAGCAATTTCCAAAGTCCATACTTTGTTGGTGTACATGGATTCCATCTCGGACCGCATAGCATCCAGCCATTTCACTGAGTCCCTACTCGTGATGGCCTGCTCGAAGCTAGTTGGGTCATCATCCTCCATGATGCAATCTTCGCTTCCACCGTCAATGAGAAAACCGTAGTATCTCTCAGGTGGACGAGAAGCCCTGCTAGATCGGCGGAGAGGCAGGGGTTCGTCGGGTACTACTGAATCCTCTGGTTCTACTAAATCTTCAGTTATTGTTTGTGTTGCTGGAACCTCTTCCAGTTCTACCTCAATGCCACTAATCTGTTTCATAAGAAAACCTTTTTCTAAGAAAGTGGCATGTCGAGAAACAAACACCTTTTGTTCCTCGGGGTGGTAGAAGATATACCCTTGTGAATTTTTGGGATATCCTACAAACTTACATAAGACTGATCTTGCCTCGAGTTTATCCGGATTTTGTCTTTTGACATAGGCTGGACAACCCCATATCTTAACATACTTAAGAGATGGTCTCTTCCCTTTCCATATCTCATATGGAGTGGTAGGCACTAATTTTGTAGGACCATATTCAATAGGTGTATGGCTGTCTCAAGCGCATACCCCCAGAAGGAAATAGGTAACTCAGCTGTACTCATCATTGAACGCACCATATCTAATAGGGTGCGATTCCTTCGTTCCGATACACCGTTGTGCTGTGGTGTATAAGGTGGAGTAAGCTGAGAGAGAATCCCATTCTCTTTTAGATAATCTTGGAACTCATTGCTCAAGTATTCTCCTTCTCGATCAGATCGAAGGATCTTAATACTTTTGCCCGTTTGGTTCTCTACTTCTTGCTTATATTCTCTGAATTTCTCAAAAGCTTCAGACTTGTGTTTAAAAAGGAACACATGCCCGTATCTAGAGAGATCGTCAGTGAATGTAATGAAGTAGGAAGAACCGTTCCTGGCATGGGTAGACATGGGACCGCATACATCACTATGTACCAGTCCTAAGAGTTCAGTAACCCTTTCTCCGTGTCCACTAAACGGAGCTTTGATCATTTTTCCTTTGAGACATGAATGGCAAGTATCATAAGATGATAATTCGAACGAATTCAAATAACCATCCTTATGTAACTTAGCCAGTCGTGTCGCATTGATATGACCAAGTCTACAATGCCACAAGTAGGATTCGTTCATTTCTGAATTTTTCCTCTTGTGTGTGTTCTGTATATTGAGGACTGTATTTTGATTTAGAATGAATATGCCATTATGTAACGAGCCTGATGCAATCAACTTTTGATCTAGGAATATGTTCATAACATTATCCTGTACTACAAAATTATATCCTTCTTTACTCAATAAAGAAACTGATATAGTGTTGCACATCATGTTCGGTATATAATAGCATTCATTCAGAATCATTGTATCACCACTTGGTAATACTAGGTGATATTCGCCAACTGCTTTGGCTGCAACATTTGCCCCATTCCCTACTTGAACGGAATGATCACCTTTTCCCAGTTCTCTACCTTTCCGTAGCCCATGTAACATCTTACATATGTGGGATCCTAATCCGGTATCTAATATCCAGGACGTAGGGTGAACTGAGAAACAGTTCTCAATGACAAACACACCCGAAGATGATGCATCAACATGCATGTTCTCCTTTTGGGCGGTGTGAGAATCTAGATATTCTCCAGTTTCCTGTTCATTCTTATAACACTTATAAGATAGAACGGGTTCAACGTTCCCCTGCACAGTATAACATGCGGGTTCGGTCAATACATCCATATTATTATCTTGATTAAGGCATGAACTGGTCGCTACCTGGAGAGAGACAGAAGAAAACACTTTAGCGTATGCTCGTGCAAGATCAGATTGGTTATTATCTTATCTAATCAGGATGGCTCTCACTGGTTTTTATCAAATCTTCCTTCAAACCTAAAAAGGAAAGACTAGCCGGGATTAATTACACCCCACAACTTCGTCGATCTTTCAGCCAGGCCAGTGTCGGTACTTTGAGGGAGGTCCCCCGTGCTTTCGCACGAACCTAATTAATGTAAACCTCGTTTTCCCAGAGGCGTAACCTCGTTAACACCTTTCTAGACACCTACTTGATCGGCTAATTGTAATGTGTAAAACTCTCCCAGGAGTAACTCTTACTCGCAGTGGGTATCGGGATCCAACTATCTCATAGAAGGTATACAATCTCATTGCAAATTTCAACACTTGAAATTCCCAATAATATTTTACCCCTAGTGTTCTATGACCTTGACGAATGCCAAACAACCCATAGTCCATTAGTCAAGTTCAACCCGTACATTTCTTGATTGAATTAAACCCACCCGCACGACCCTTGACGAATGCCAAACAACGCCGTACGAATACCCTAATCCAATCTGCATCATATGCATAAGCAGATAAATACTAGTTAGCTACCGTACACTACGCCTTGACGAATGCCAAACTACCGTAGCACGAATACTAATTAGTACTTATCTGAAATGACGGAGGGCTACGCAGGTTTTCAGAAAACCTATTGCGTAATGAACTTGATATCGTTGTAGGATCAAATGTAGTTTTGAAATGGAGTGATTTTGAGGCATCCTTAGTTTTGCTAAAGGGGTCACTCCCGGTGAAGGGATCGTCGGCCCTTTCCTCGTCGAATGAGGTGCGGGATATATCATATATATCACTGTGCAAAGCAGAAACTATAGAAGCAATCAAAAGTCAAACCGAGTGTGTAGCATCTGCCAGTTATTGCTAAAGGAGTCACTCCCGGTGAAGGGATCTCGGTCCTTTCCTCATCGAATAAGGTGCAGGGTATATCATATATACCGCTATGCAAAGCAAGAACTGTAGCTACCTGTTTTGTTTAAAATTTGATTCTACAACATCTTAGGTTTCTTTTCTTTCATTAATCACATTAATGAAGTCCCAACATTTAAATACCTAAACATCACAGATAGATATGACGTACACTTATGCCATCCGCATTCGCCTCGATGTCCCCTCGTGCACCGTTAGGTTAGGTAACTAACGACAGAGCAGGGCAGGGCTAGTGCGGGTGCAAAACATAAGTAACGTCTACATAATATATCATATATACTATATAAAGTATCTATCACAGAACATCACATGATCACATCACAGATATAGCAGCAGAAGAAACATATGAAACATTGGATATACTAGGACGTCCGTGTTTTCAATACGAGCCAGTATAAAACACGGATTCCACGGTCGTGATGAATAGCCAATCCCACACCCTTAGACCCCTACGAGAGCGGCAAGCAACCCTACCAATTCTAGGGTTAGGAGACCCGGATTCGACTCCTCGAGATGATCTCCCACTGGACCCTAGAACCCGGTTACCTGTGCTCCCCTCCTTGGGTCTATCCTAGTGCAGAAAAGTAAATAATATACAAAAGGTGACAACTTCCGCAACCTGGAAGTGCCCCAATAAAAGAATATTACATACAAGTTTTTACATGAATGAAAATGAAAAACACTCATCTCACATAAAAACCCCCGGCTATTCGAACACGACAATCCAATATAACATATCCAGCAACACACAACATCACATGTCATCAACGTAAGTAAATATGCGCATCCCAATTGTCGTTGACATATAGCAACGAAACCGGCGATATCACATATTACACTTACGGTCACAGAAAAGAAAGTGTAAAACTACAACAGTTGGAATCCGCAACCTCTTTAGACATCACATGCCTAATCAAAATGAAATACTTAGACATCACATGCCTAACAGTTATAAACCCCGCATTTTAGTCTCATTATCGAAAACTCTTTTCAATATCAAGTGAAACTAAACCGCTAGATTTATAACATTCATTCAGTTATCTCATAACTGTTTGTGAATTCCAATTATTGTATCCCATTCCGGATAAATAGAATATATTAAACTTTCCGATCGAACATTCGAACATCCAAGTTTTCCCGAAACCGTTCAACACATGAAATAGGTTCAAAGACATTCACTTCATGCCTCAGTACCAACGGTCCAGCCGTAGAAGGGTCAAGCCAACGCCTCACATGTGGCACGCCGTACTGCCCCAAACCCGAAGGTTCAAAGGGCAGTTCAAGACGGTCACATAATCGAGTTAAGCTTTGTTGTCTTCTAGAGGGACCATCGCGTTACTTGCACTACTCAGAACGTCTTTAAACCACAGAAAAATCCAACACTTGGAAATTTTCCGGCAGGGGAAAAATTGGGTATTTATATCCGGTCGAACTTTTTAACATATTCTAAAGTTATCCGGAAAGCCACATAGACAAGATTTGATAATCCGATCGAATCATCGATTCCCAATACAACCCCAGAACACTCAACTCTTGAGTCAAATTAAAAATTCCCAGAAAATTCAGCATAATAAAATAGTAATTACAGTGCAAAATGGGAGTGATGATGTCATCATATTGCCGCGGAACCGCCGCAGAAGCCAAGCTTCTGCCGCGGTTCCGCCGCACTCTTTACTGTTCATGGGATAAATTTTGCATCGTGATTCTTAGATATCCCTGCTGAATTTTTTAAGCATTTTTAATATGGAAAAATCCCAGATTTTAGAAAAAGTCCAGAGAGCACTTGGGTTTTAGGGTTTCGGGTTCGTTCGGGTTTCAAACGTCGTCTAGACTTCGCCTAAGGCTCTAGCTAGGCTCTGATACCACTGTAGGGTTCCTAGGCACACAATAGAGGTCTCACAAGGCATCAACCATGCCAATTTCAAATTTTATGGGTGCCGAGAAACCCTAATACGGATCGTTGACTAGAAGTTTAGGCGATATACAGATCTAGTTAACAACTTAACTAAAGATAAGAAGCTACAACCTTTGTAGATCCGGATATCCACTTCCTTGGCTCCACGTAGGCGTCCTCTCGCTGTCCATCTCGAATCCCGGACTCAATCGTCGGCTTGATCGGAGAAATGGGCGGACTAGGTCGTCGGCTTCGTGCCGAAGATGATCTACGTCGAGGCATCACAAGATCAAGCTCCGACTTCACAAATTTGTGAAACTTGTGAAGAAAACACCCAAAACAACTTGGAAAGAGGTAGAGGGTGAAGAAATAGGAGGTGGGTTCACTTTGGAATTGGATTTCTCACTTTAGAACTCAAGTTGCCATTGATGGCATCAAGCTTTCTTGAAGAAGAAGATGATGAAGAAGAAGAAAGAATATGATAAGTGTTGAATTAAAATGAAAAATAAATCAATACTTATCATAAGCTAACCATAGTTGAGTGTAGAGAATGGACCATGGTTACTTGGATGTGTTAGGGTTAAGCATGAAGACAAGAATGGTTAAGAAGTCAAAGCTTCATGAAGCTTCAACTAGAAACAAATAAAGCCACCATTCTCATCTAAACCATTTCCAAATAAATATATGAACAAATAAATAAATAAATGAAAAAGCAAAACCCTAATCATCTCTTAACGATGGTTTAATTCTTTACACTTAACCAAATGATCAAGTATCATCAAACATGATACAAATATGTGCACAAAAGTATATCACATATACTTCTTGCACATCAAGTGAGAAAATCCATTTAAAGTGAACCAATACTAGTTAATGCAAAGTAATATATCAAATATATAATTTTACATTACATTATTAAATCAACATTTGATTTAACGATCCGGTCATATCGCATATAACCGACTAGTATCCTATGTATCGGCTCATCGAATCAATCCTTGATTCGATATCTAGGTTATATCGAATATAACCAATCGATACATTCATCGCGAGAATGAAATACGGTATCACATACACGCATTATTCTCGGTCCTGCACATATCTCATATGCGCTCCTATTTTGTTTCGGTTGAGCCAGGAAACCTCTGTGTAGGACTCTAAAGACTCGTCAATACGCCGGTAGCAGATGATGATCATATCAAGCACCCACAAGCCGCAAGCGGTCTGCTAAACGTAACGGCCATCCGGGTATTGAGCGATCAGAAGATCGACGAGCTAGCCCGCTCACACTCCTGTGAATCCAACCAGTAACACTTACCGTACAGTCCGGTCTGTTCTTCTGATATGTCGCATATCAAGTCTAGGGGTGGTAAACGTCAGACCCCAATAACCGATAAGTCGTGCCGATGTGTGGCTCATAACGGGTCGAGAAACTACTGGTAACACTTACCAGCAAATCTCTGATCAGCCCTGGCCAGGGACTTCCCTGTTACGGCCAATCGAGCACAGCGCAACATCAACCCCCAATACCGGGAGAGACGAAACCCCTCCTATCGCTCATTGCCTCCATGTGACTCGGGACTGTGCCCAAAGACCACCGTTTTGCACGCCCTCATGGACGTGGTAAGGTGGAGATCAAAGCACAGTGGGAATCACACAAGACTCTATGACGATCTCGGGTCTACAGACTAACCTGCACAAGTGTCACCTGAGAACTGCCATCTGACGTGAGGTATAATACCATCTGGGAGTTCTCGGCGAGTCCGTCCAGTGTACCCAGTCTCCACTGAGCACCCGTATACCATCTCTGATGTCAAACACCAATGGATATGGGATCATCCATCGCCCATCTCATGGGTCGAGAAGCGTATACGCTAGTCTACTCTGGTATATCGATGCCCCGTCTCGATACACCCACGACTAGGGACCTTGAAGGATGTACTTATGGACTACCATGTCCCCACTAGTATGATCTGCATCATAGTCCAGGTAGTCAAGTACACATCCTAAGGGCTTTACCAACATGTAACTAATAGACAGTTTAAAGAGACTAGTGTACATGTTAAGATAAAGAGCAACCAGATAGCATACTATCATATCGAGCAAGAAAGTCATCTCTATATATGTCCAAGCATCCAATATAATATACATCATCTGTACAATACTGGCCTCTAGGGCATACATACAACTAACAACACCCTAGTTCATTTATACCAATTCTATTTTGAGTATTTCTTTATTTATGGTATTTTCTTGATTTACTGCGTTTTGGGTGCGAATAGTGTATTTGACATCTGTATTTGCATCCGACCCGACCCGCTTGCTGGAAAACCATTTTGATTCCTGTTTATGATTTATCCCGGCTTGTTATGTGGATCCGTGCACTTTCATTTTTTCATATACTGCATACTGGCATTTTATCTAGCATATGCATTTTTTAGTATAACAAATAAAGTCAAATAAAATATTTTAAAAATATCTAGCATGGCTTGCATCATACCCCTAACCCTGTGGTAGCATCCGTGCATCTTGTTCTCATCCCGTTCAGTGAAACGGATTTGTTTGGATGGCTACGCGCATGTACGCGCATCCGTTCTTGGGGGTATGCATTTTTTCGTTACCCGGATATCCAACTTTAATTTTGGTCGACATGTATATTTTTCGTATTTTAAAACTGAATTTTAGACCCGACCCGGGCATATTTTGGACTATATTTGTATTTACCAGATTATCAAATTTTATTTATATAATATTAATTTTATAAACTGATACAAATTAAAATTTAGTTAACTAATAAAAGATTTTTTAAATTTAAATCTAAACTAATTTCCTAACAAACTAACAACCCCTTTCTCTCTCTCTCTCCTCTGCATATATATATTTATATATATTTTATTTATTTATTTTTTCTTTCCTTATTCAATACACAGCCTCTTCTTCTTACTTCTTCTTCTTCTTCTTTCTTCTTTCTTTTTCTTGATCTTGTTTCTTGATTCCGGTGATCACCGCCGGAGCCGTGCTCGTCGCTGACGATCCGAGTGATCCAGTGAACATACCTTGCCTGTGTGATCACCCTCTTGCCTTGCTTGGACCCTTCCCGCATGCCGCGTGTGTGTTGCGATGATTTACCGACATCGGACGTGCCGTGCGTATCCGTCGCGTGATTCGATCGAGGCAAGTTGATCTTGCTACATGCTATGATATATTTTACAACCATATTAATAATTATATTACATGTTTAGTGTATTGTACATCCCTTGTTATCATTTTACTATTTTACGACGTCCGTTTGCATCCGTACAATTTATTTCATATCTAGTTACATGCAAGTTAATCTTGCTACATGCTATACTACAATATATAGCACACAT
This sequence comes from Agapanthus africanus, assembly GCA_030015575.1. Lineage (NCBI taxonomy): Eukaryota > Viridiplantae > Streptophyta > Magnoliopsida > Asparagales > Amaryllidaceae > Agapanthus > Agapanthus africanus. Next base: position 735,113,696 of record JASDDO010000019.1, on the reverse strand, counting down.
GTGAATAATAACATTACTTATTGTTTAATTATGCATCCCACATTACCATTTTACTATTTTACTGTCTTCGGACATCCGTGTGCATCCATATCACTATTTACATATCTAGTCGCATGCTAATTCATCTTGCTACATGCCAGGTATATTATTATGCATCCATATGAGTAAAATATTACCCGTTTATCACATTATACATCCATATTAAAGTTTTACTGTTTTCGGATACCCGTTTGCATCCCTATCATTTAAAATATATATCGTCGTAATATTTCTTATTATTATCTTTAATTAGTTTATAATCTGCATTTTATAATGTTATACAAAATATAGTTTGAAAATATTATAGTTTACACATGAAATGTCGTTGCAAAGCGGATACGACAAATCTGAAATTTACTGTACACCTTATCTTATAAAACTCATTATAAATCATAGAAAAATTATTAGTATACGTTCTTTAGTTTGTTACGAATCTAACTCAGAATACTATAACTCTATAAAATATTTACTTGAAAAATAAATTGTTTAAATAACGTAAAATGCAAATGAAAATATCTCTAAACTGCTGTCCAGGGAAATTCCAGCAGCAAAATTTCAATTTCGAATGTTCATAACTTTTTGTAGGAACAACCTGAGATACTTCAACTTATAAAAATGAAAACCTTATTGAATTATCTTTTTTTTTGGTATAAGACACATCCCTTTTGGAGAATGTTTGTTATTTTTAAGCTATTTTACTAATCAGGGTGACGCTGAATTTCTGAACGGAACTTTCTTGTGCATGGTTAATCAATACCACTTTTATAGTTATTAATCGGTTTGAATATGTTATCCATGTTAATATTATTATATCAATATCTATTTAATAAATAATAGTGCTTGTGTTTTAATATTCAGCAAATTTTACCGATTTACAGTTTTATAATATCCGTCTGTATCCGTACGGTTTATTACATATCTAGTTGCATGCCGAGACCATATTATTTCATGTTACTGTTGTATTAGTGCACCATGCTTGATAATTGTGCATCCTACTTAGTCATGATGCGACCCCTGATCGATATTTGTGCATCCATGCTTTTATTGTACATCCGTACTTTCACTTTGATTCAATACTTACTACAGTTTGATTATGAGCACCCGTTTGACACCTTTGCACTACTTGATATGACCTGATACACCACTACTTGACATGACTTGATACAAGTACACTACATGACCTGATTTATCATTACTTGACATGTTACCTGATCCTGTTTCTAATGCCGACAATCCTGACATGTCGTCCCGATGGACATATCCCGTTGTCTGTATAGACAAACCTGTTCCTGCTTGATCCTGTGTTGGCATTAGCTTCAGATTTATCAATACCTGACTTGAATACATAACTTGGGGGTAAGGGGAAATCAATGATGAAACCTGACTTGTAACTCAACAGTTCGACGCTTATACTGTTCAGTTTTGGGGGCTAGGCCAGTCCCGGAATGATGTTGTTGACATCATTTGTCTGTACATGTTTCCTGTTTGTGCTTAGCGGCACGTCTCGGATTCAACCCCGAGAGTCTGGACCGTGGTCCTGGTTACGCACGGGATACTATTGAGTTACATCGATGATTCATTAAATTAATTTCAAAGACTTGAGAATAGTTAACCCAGTATTTAGTTCAGATTACTCACTGCACGTCACATGTGCTTTTACCCTTCACTGTTCCATATTTATGTTACTGTTATACTCTTATTACTGTTTATACTCATGCCTGCATGACTTGTTACCCCCTGATTATATTATTATTGATGTTATGACGCACTGACGTCTGGGTTTTGCATGGCCCAGATTCTCTACCTTTGTCGCAGGCTGATCTGGAGTATTTGTTGGCTATAGTGCCCTCAAGGCAATTGTCGTAGTCGCAGGTAGATGATTATGATGATTGAGGGAGGACCTATACCGATAAAACAGTCTTACTCGAGATGATAGTATGCTATCTGGTTTGTCTTTATCATCATGTATATGTTGATAAAGCCCATAGGATTCTTGCTTAACTTCCAGCATTGTGATGGCGATCACATATGTGGGAGCTGGGGGTCTATAAGCACGTCCTTAAATGTCTCTAGTCGTGGGAGTATCGAGACTGGGTATCGATACTCCAGTGTAGACTGGTGTATACTTATCTAGACCCTGACGAGGGGCGGTGCCCGGTCTCACAAGCCATTGGTGTCAGTTGTTCACCTAAGATAGTATACAGGTGCTCATTGGGTTATGAGTACACCGGACGGACTCGCCGGGAACATGCTAGTTGGTATTAAACCTATAATCAGATAGCAGTTCCCTGGTGACATGTGTACAGGTTAGTCTGTCGACCTGAGATCGTCATTTGTCTCTGTAATGTTTTAAAAATAAATAAATAAATAATTAATTAAATAAAATTCTTTAAGTGAATTTTCTGATTTTTCAGAAAAATAAACTGTATTTTCCGTAAAACTTAACTATAAATAATTTTCTTCATAAATTTAAAAAGACCTATTTTAAATATGTAATTACTAGTAAATGGTGTTTATTTAGTCACTTATAAATTTTTAGTTTAATTAAATATTTTTCCTAAATTAATTATTTTAAATATTAACATAAGTTTTTAAATATACATTAAATTAGTGTAAATTACAATTTGCAATGGGTTTATTTTTCAAAAGTGAACCATGATATATAAGAATTAGGCTTTTAGCATGCTAATCTCTTCTTTAATAGTCTTTAAAATTCTAGAGTTTTCTATGATGAATTGAATTAAGAAAATTAATAAGATAAAGAAATTTATGAAAAGACATAAAAGGTGTATTTCTTTGGAGAATGTTCTACACTATTCTTCATTCCTTCTTCCTCTCTTTTCCTCACCTCATGGACGGCCTCACCTCCATGGGCAGCCCCAAAATTCCCCCCCCCCACCATTTTTACATTAAAAATCATCAAAATTCATCAAAAATTCCAAAAATAAACCTCAAAAATCAACATTCAACCTCTACCATTTTCCTTTGACCTATTTAGCATGGAATTTGGAGTTGGAAACCATTATTTTGGAAGCATATTTTCATGTTTGGATCTCATGCTTTGAAGGTATAATTTTTATTCTTATGATTAATTGTTGTTAAATTCTTTTATTTAGCATATTTAGATTTTCTTAATTAATTCTATTTGCAAGTTTAAAATTCAAGATAGGGTTTCTAAAATCAAGTTAGGGTTTTTATTAATTAAGTGGGGTTATAATAAGTAGCTTAACATTTTTAGAAGGGAAAAATCTAGCATGGTTGATTTATTATAATTTGTGCATTCAAAATTGTTTAAATTAAGCAATTTTGCTAACTAGATTTTTATAAATTATATATATTGGTGTGTTAAAATTCTAATTAAGGGTTTTATCATTATATTGTGGTTTTAATGAGAATATTAACATGTTAAAGAAATGAAAGACCTAATCTAATTATTAGTTTCAAATTGTTAGTTAATATAATGTGATAAATATGCTATTTCGGTAAACTAGGTTTTAGAAATTAATTTAAAATGTAGTATTAAAAATATAATTAGGGCTTTAGCTCATTCTTAAGGTTTCATGGAGTGGTTTAACACTTTAATTTATGCAAAATCAAGTTTAGTAGTGGAATTGTGAAATTTTGCTTAACAAGTGTTAATTTTGGCTAATTTGCAAACTAGAAATTTTAAATTAAGACAAAATGGTGTGAGAAAAATATAGTAATAGTTTCTATAATCTAGTTATGTTGTTTAATAAATATTATGACCATTAGTTTCATTTAAACATCGAGTTTTGAAGTAAAACGGTAAATTGGCGTTTTCAGGTTTTTACGAAATCGGACGATTTGATCGATTTTAGGGTTTCGATGATTTAAACCATGTTTTATATTATAAATAATGAGTTTTGAAACTACAAGTTGTTTGTTGGTGTTTTATCTCGATCAATCGGCGTTTGTACGCTGATATCGAGCGATATTGGTTCCTTTGCATGAGCGGGTCATAGGTTTTAACCTATACGCGTTTCGTGCGTCGTTTTGTTTTTATCCGTGATTCAGTTACGAAATTATATATGTTTGCGTATAGGTACCCCTCACGTGGACTTTGGACGAGGAAGAATAGGAGGGCGACATCGTTTTCGGCAGACAAGGACCAGGTGAGTAGATGTATATCTACGGGGGAAGTCGGATGGATGGCGTTTAGCACCCCCGTAAATGTAGAATAAGGAATATTGCTTATTGTCATTAGGAAGTCGGACATGACCTTAGATTCTTGGCGAGTAGGACCCTATTAAAGACCTTAGGTTGGACTAGACTGATTTAGTTAGACTTTACCAGAGGAGGAATATCTTGGAGGAAATTCGTAGGTTTCAGGTAGACACACATACGCACACACAAAAACTTAGCTTGGTGTATATGTGTATGTGTATATATAAGTAGGAATGTGTGTAGGTGTATATATACACAACATGTATATGTGATATAAGGATATTATATGATACATGGGGATGAGACGATATAACTGGGCTTGATGCCGTGATCTCTTGGCTATACAGTCATATTATGATCTTAGCGGATGGTTGGAAAATGAGAGAATGGATATGTATACATAAACGATAATAGACGATGATGACATTGAGATATACGAGACTTTAGAATAGAACCCGGACCGTAACCTGTGACTTGATTACGATATGATATATGTGTGACTTGGTTATGATATGATATATGTGTGACTTGGTTACGATATGATATATGTGTGACTTGATTACGATATGATATATGTGTGACCTGATTACGATATGATATATATGACATGATATTTCTGAGGAACAATTGACGACGTATATGTTCGCAGACAATGATATATGATTGATGATATTGGGATGTATGCGATTACAGTATAGTACCTTTGATCATGACATTATTTGATGATGATGTACGTAGGTGATACTTGACCCGTACCCCGATATTGGAATGCCGTACGATGGATTTTACCGTACGAGGCATAAATGTGATGATTGATCCGCTCTCTTGATTCGAGGAAGCCGTACTACGTACGTGACGCTATTGAGGCTGGATCGCCGACTATTACAGATATGGACCCAGACCTTAAGAGGATTCTTATTTCCTATCGACTAGTTCCTTTAGTTTAGTTCCTTAGGGGGGTTAGATAGATACTAGTTGAGGCTCGAGTCATATAGTTGTAGTTAGATATGTATATTCCAAATGAGTGTTTAGTATACATTTTACTTTTACATTCAGATTGAAATCATCAAGTTGCATATCCATACATATGTTTCTTTAGTTAGTATGAAACTCTGCCTGTTGGGACACCAGCACCATTACCGATGATGCGCATGTCCTACGTACACTTATTTGCCGGCTCACACACACATCATCGGTAATTGCCATGTCACGTACACTTTAGAACATATTATTTTTATGATAGAATCAGCTAAAGGCTAGATCAATATAGTATTGTGATTACTCTCAGGTGTTAGTCTAAACATTGCATTTATTACTTAGACATTTCATGCATTCACATTTTCATGTTATCATGTAGTATTATGGGGCTTATGCCGACACTTACCATTTACTTACTCATGATTTTTGGATTTTGGATTTCTATGAGATTTCTGGATTTTGGGGAAAACCACAAGAATATATATAAAAACTTCTCTCTCTTTCTCCCTCTCTTTTTAAAATATAAGTTGCGGTTTTCTCGTGATGTATGTGTCGTCCACCATGAGATTTCATATTTTCTGTTGGATTTCAAGACCCGATTTGAGGAGTGGATGAACCGTCTCGGGTACATGGTGGGCCCGGTATGGTACCCCGGGGCAAGAAGATCGAGTTGTAGACGATGAGCCTGGCAGGAGAAGACTACCTACCGGTGATATCTGGCGCGGCGGATATCCGGAGGATACCGACCGTTGTCGTGAGATTTGATGATATGGGCCGATCCGGACTGACGGAGCCCGAGATATTGAGACTATGAGATATTGAGACTATGAAGTATTGAGACTTGAGATTTACTTGTTTGTGTCGATGTTTGACACGGATTTTCATGGATTTCATCGATGATATTTCAGATTTCTATACAATTTTACCATGATAAAAGTTAAAGAATTCTTATACAGATATATCCAGATTTCAGGATTGATTGTTTTACATTCATGGTGCATGCATACTCATTCACATGACATATTACTATTTGAGGCACTGACACGAGCACGGAGCATTTGCACTTACGCGTAGTTTATTACCCTGCCATTACTAGATGACTAGTGATATATTAGTATATTATTATGACCTAGGACAGTGTCGTGCATTCGATTTCTTTTCGCAGATGTCTTCTACTCACGAGTTGGCAACTCACCCCTATTGTGCCAAATTTTATTACAGGTTCGATGTACAGGTTTCCTTGGCAGCTTGCTGGCACATCATTTAATTCAGGACGATTTGCACGGTTGGTTGGTTCACTTGTATCAGGACCGCCGTTGTACTTTTTTTATTTCATTGGTATCTAGTAAGCTCCATCAACCAAACTTGTATTACTTGATAAGTTTAAAGGACCGGTTATTTATTTCGACCTTAGAGTCACGCTTGTATTATTATGGTATATGGTGGATTTGTTTTCTTTTAATTTTGAGCCTCGCCCTTTGGCGTTGCATATGATTGTGCTTGGTGTGGTTGTTTCCGCCTGTTGGCGTAGAGCTAGCTTCCGCTTGGGGATGCCTTTTTATTGTTTGTATATATTATTCTTGTTTATACCCGTTTGGGGCCAGTTTTTACAAAGGAGACTCTGCCGAAATTTTTGAGAAAATTGGATGTTGCTTTTAAACTTGTTTTCCTACATGTTTTCCTTTATTTCTTCTTTGAATGATTTAGATTTCTGGCCTTCGGCTTACTTAGATTACGTCGCGCCTCTAGACGCTTCGTAATTTAAGTGCCGGTCACGTTCCGTACCTTCGGGTCGTGACAAAGTTGGTATCAGAGCGCTAGGTTTAACCTTTGTATAAGTCTAGGGTGGCCCTTGGTTGATGGAGTAGGTGACTTAGGTAGAGTGACGTACCGTGGGTATGATCCGCGGCATACTTACGATACGCTACTCTGCTGAAGAAGCCTTAGGATGTACATTTCTTTGCACCGTATTCTATTCGTTCTTTTGATCTATCTTCGTCGATATCGGATGGTGGTTTCTGTTACCACGATCGCACGGGCAGAGGGAGCTGCGGCTCGAATGTGATGACCATTAGGGTATCGTTTATTTCTTGAGGATTGAAGCATTGTTTAGCGTGCGGACAAAGAATGTTCACATGCCGTCTAGACAAAGTTAAAAAGGTTCGAACGATTGTCAGAAACCCATTTTCCCAAGTTTAAGGTATTCGGAGGATCATGCAGGTATTTCTATGGACCCTCTAGAAGAATGAAACCCTAACTCGACATAATAACCATGAGAACGCTTTTGAACCTTAGGGTTTACGGCAGTTCCGCGGTGCCATTAGTGAGGCTTGGGTTTGCCCTTCTACGGCCGGTCCGCAGATACTGCGGCATGTACTGGATATTTTTAAACTGTACTTGAGTGTTGAGCTCTCGGGGAATTATGGGATTTTGATAAATCGATCGAAAAGTTTAACGTAGTCCGGATATCAGGTGAAGGGATAGATTACACGGGAGGCTCTCGATATGAGCATAGCCGGTTGCAGCGCAGTCAGCACAGCGATGAGGAGACGAGTCCGAATCAGTCAACATTAGAAAATGCGCACATGATGATAGTGTTTACGATTGTGATTTGGTGATTTGAATTTCATATTTCCGTTGTTTGGATTTTGGTATTTTGGGGTTTTTGTGCTACGATTGGTACTTCCTATGTGTACTTTCATTACACCCTATTCGTGTTTCATATATCAGTTGTATTGATGTTGTTTTGTACATACCCAGTGCACCCGATTTGGTTTTATACATTTTGAGATATTGATTAGATTTTGTGCATATGGGTTACACATGATTTTGACATATGCTTCGATCTAGTTTTCATGCATTTTCGTACTGTGATTTCGATTTTGATATTCGGTGTATGTTTTTGTAAATCCCCGTTCCCATCCCAATAAAAGTTTTCTATTTCTCTTAAATTCCCGAATTGTCCTTTTCTTTTTCCCTTGTAAATTTTGTAGGAAGGTGGTTTCTTAAACTCCAATATTTATAATTTCCCAAACCCTAAAAGTCAAAACCCAAGATTTAAAACCAAAGCTAAATTAAACTAAAACCAAACTGTTTTCATAACCCCTAAGCCCAACAAATAAAATAAATATTAACATTTAAAAATTCTTAAGCCCGGACCCATCTTAAACCCTCAGCCCATTTAAATTCTTCCATTAAAATTTATAATTAAAAACAATCAGCCCAGCCCGTTTCCCCTCCTCAGCCCACACACACAAAATAAAATTTAAAAGGAATTCTTTTAAAAACCCAAGCCCAGCCCGTCTCCAAGCCAACCCACACCCTCATGACCCGACCCGACCCGCCTCTACTCCCTCTTTCTCCTCCAACGGTAACTTTCCCCCGACCCACTCCCTTCGCGCAGCTCACGCCCACGCCCACGCCACGCCCTACCGTTACCCCCTCGCGAATCCCCTCAATCTCCTCCCCTCGTCTCCCCTATCTCCCTCACACCCTCACCTCTCTCACTTTCAAAAATTCCTCATCTCTCTCTCCCTCTCGAAAACTTACGAACCCATTGCTCTGATCACTCGTCGCCCCCTCCGACGACGACGGCGAACCTCCTCGTCGACCCTCATTCATCCTTCCTCGCCCTCAACGACTCCTCCTCTCCCAGCCGAGAGGCCCTGCACACCCAAACCCCTACACGCCAAACTCCTCTGCACCCACTCGACCTTCCCTTCCACTCGACGCCGGCGAGCCTGAACCGCCCACTCGACACCCCTTCATTCTCAACATCAACTTCACCATCACCACCTCCGAGATCTATCTCTCTCTCTCTCTCTCTCTCTCTCTCTCTTCAAAAACATCCTAACCCAAAACCCAAGTCATGAGCCTCCATTGTTGCCATCGCCGGAGCGACGCCGTCGACCGTCGGCGACCCCAGCACTTCTCAGGCGAACCACAGAGCACCCCCTAAGCTTCCAGTGACCGTGTAACGGCTCCGGAAAACTCCGACATCAAATCCGTATCGCGAGCCACGCTCGCGCAAATCGATTCACGACGTACATCGCGCGTTCGTGACGCCGCTGCTGCCGTACAACCCCGAGACGTTTCCAGGCAAGTAATTTACTTGCTACATGCTAATATACTTGTATTGCAAATTCAAACAGAGAAGTTATGAAATTCCTTTTCCCGATAAAATTTAGTGACATATGTGTTCGATGCTAGGCCCCAATGAAAATACTTGCCTAAGTTGACAGAATTAGATTTTCTGTGTTGGCTCTTGTAGTGAGGAATATCCTGTAAAAATCTTACTGGAAAATACGACTGTTAGTGACTAAAATGAATACCCCCAAATATACCGATAAAACTAGAAATTTCCCGTATCTGAAAATGATTAAAATCACTGTAAATTATGTACATACTGGAATGATGCGTTCTAGGGCTTAAATCGAAGCCGACTCAACAAACTTTAACTCTATGTAAACTTCTAATGTTTTCTGTACTGTAACTGCGACGATATTTAGATCGGAGTGCGACTCTGGACTGCAGTCCAGAGCGACTCTGATTCCTGTGTACTGTCCCAAAATGTGTGTCACTTTGTTTCCTGAATTCGTATATTATGGAACTCTGCAGAGGATTAAAGATGGATCTGTTAGCTAAACAAAACAAGTAGTTTCATTCCGTTTCATTTCCGTTTGCTATTTAATTTTTAAATAAAAAGGGCAGAACGTATAACTGTCCAGAACAGATTCAGAAGTGACATACTAATGTTAAACTGTGTATAACTTTCGATGTACAGATGAAATTGAGGATCCGTATATTGCGTTGAATACCCTATAGAAAACCCTATATTTTATTCAACTGTAGCATCGCTAAATTCTGAACCCAACTGGGTGCAATTCGTGTCGCGAAACCGACGTTCAGCTCGGAAACTGAATTTCCAGCCGCGAGCACTTAAAATGAAACAGCTGTATCTTGAATACCGGAAACCCGATTGAACTGAAACTAATTTTGATGAATTTCTGACTGAGTGTTCTATTTATCGTATTTGTATCATTTCGTTGAATTCTAAACATATGAATTTATGCAATTTTTGTAAGTTAATGACGTGCACATTGGTTCATAACATACTTAGCTTATTGATGGCATACATACATATATCATACCTCATTTGCCATATACTTAGTGTTAGTGCGTGTTAGAGTCAGTGGATATTGAATTATCGTGCATGATTGATGTTGGTTTAGGAATGACGAGTATACCAATGGGAAGTGAATATTCGTGACAGTGATTGATACAGTGAACAGTGATGAAACCGTACCATTGGTATACTTGTACACGACTAAATCAAGATCATAAATAGTGTAAACCTGGGGATAAAAGGGGAAATCGAAGTGGAAAGAGAATCGTATTTAGCGGGACCGTGTTTTATAGGATGATCATTCGAGCAGTGATATATATATTAGGGAGGATCTAGCGATCCGGCTGACAGGGTTATGTCCCGGGCTTGTGGGCCGTTGTCTCGGGTATGTACGAGACTCCTGTTAAACATGATTCTCCTTTCCACTATGCGATTTCAAACATGACCTAGAGACCGATAGGAACACAGATCATATTTTGCATCATATAGTGACATAGTGGTTACTCGCATTGTACTTTCAATGTTATTACCTCTTTTACCTGTTTCATCTTATTATAATAATATTGTTATTGTGTCGCTCTGATGACCTGAGTATGCATGCTTAGATCCCGTGGAAGGACCAGCGCAGGAGACGGATCTACCTTTCGAGTTCACGGAGATATAGTCTGGTGTACTTTCTTTCTTTACTGCTTTCCATAAAAGTGATCGTGAGATTGAACTTGGTTAGTAACTGTTCTTGTTATTTGTAATTTGTGAACAATGGATTTTAATGTAATAAATTAGTGATGTGATTCCTTTACTACTGTGCTTTATTTACTGATTACCATGTAATGCTAGAAGCCGAAGTGTGACTACGGCGGGATGATTCCTTGACCGTAAGAGCATGGCTGGCCTAGTCATCCCTCGTTTTCCGTATTTTGGGAAGCGGGGCATGACATAGTTTAGTTGGTATCAGAGCCGTGTTTAGTATCAAGGGATATCATTAACTACACTGTATTACGCTATTCTCGTTTCACTACTCTTGATTTTCATCCTTGAATCTGATCTTATCCTTTTGAATCTTCCAGTGATATGACGTCCCCGAACGACCCCTCCTCGGACTCTAGCTCTCAGGACCGCACGGAAAGAATACTTAGTGCGCTGACCACTCTCGCGGAAGCTCAGGAGAGGAAGACAGATTTACTAGCTGAGGGACTCAGGGCGATTACCCCGCAGGAGGACCCTCCGCACTCATTACCGCCCCCGAGGGCGCTACCCCACCAGCTTATCATGCTAGGGCTGGTACCGTATCAGACTTTCGACGGTTGCATCCAGCTGCATTCACAGGGTTAGCTGAACCCCTTGAGGCCGAGCAATGGCTGGTGAACATGGAGAACTTACTGATAGCCGCCAGGGTTCCAGAGGAAGATAGGGTGGACGTGATAAAGATCCAATTGGAAGATGAAGCCCGTACATGGTGGTCGGTGGAAGAAAGCAGGCTAGACGGGCCGATTGAATGGGGCAAATTTAAGGAGTGTTTTCTAGATCATTATTTTCCTTCCACAGCCAAGGCAGAAATGGAGGAAATGTTTATTCTTTTGAAGCAGAATGGATGCCCAGTGGACGTATATGCGGAAGAGTTCAACCGTCTGAGCCGTTTTCTCCATACGTGGTCGTCTCAGAGGCCACAAGGGCCAGACGCTTCCTTCAGGGGCTAGATTTCGAGTTGCAGCAGTTGATTGCATCACTGGATTTGCAGACTTTCGCACAGGTACTCAACGCGGCGAGAGTTCAGGAACAATTGATTAACAAGTTCAGGAGACCCCCAGTCGTTCCAGCACGTACCCACGCACCTTCTCGAGGAGCCATACCGGTTCACAGGCTTGGAACGACACAAATGAAGCTCCCGTTCGTACCACAGCATCGCCCCCAGAGACAGAGCGTAGTTTGCGGCTATTGCGGTAGAGGTGGGCATACCCAGAAGGACTGTCTCCGTGCCAAGGGACAGTGCTTGATTTGCGGATCCAGTCAGCACAGGATTAGCGGTTGCCCTGAACGAGCAGAGATACAGGGAGGTTCTGGACCGCTACAGCAGAGGCCACAGGAGCAGAGGCAACCCTTTATAGGTCGTGGTCAGGGACGGGCTTTCACCTTGACCGCCGAGCAGGCAGAGGCGACAGGAGACGTGGTTACATGTACTTTACTCGTACATTCCTTGCCAGCTAGAGTACTATTTGATTCTGGAGCATCGCATTGTTTCTTGTCTGAGCATTTCACTGATACACACTCCATACCACATGAACCACTAACCAAGGGATGGGAAATACATACGGGTAATGGCATTATAATATTTAGTCGAGAATGTAGATCATGCCCGGTTGTAGTGTGTGGCAGGGAATTCTATGCGAATTTCCTTTTGATTGGGACAGGCAGTTACGACGCAATTCTCGGGATGGACTGGATGAGCACTTTCCATGCAGTTATCGATTATCGTGCAAGGAAGGTGATCTTCCGCATTCCCAATCACTCGGAGTTTATTTTCGAGGGCGGAAGCGAATCTTTGGAGCCAGCCAAGTACAGAGCCAAGCCCAAGGAGCTGACAGCTATGGAGATTGATGAGAGCCCAGTCCCAGTAATTGTTCAGGACTTTCTGGACGTATTTCCCGAAGATCTACTAGGTCTACCACCTCCTCGAATCTTGGAGTTCTCGATCGATTTGACTCCAGGTACAGCCCCAGTATCCCAAGCTCCATACAGAATGGCACCAGTTGAGTTGGCGGAATTGAAGAATCAGATTGAAGAACTATTAGAGAAGGGATTTATTCGGCCAAGCGCTTCACCGTGGGGTGCACCAGTTCTATTAGTAAAGAAGAAGGATGGATCGCTGCGAATGTGTATAGATTATCGGGAGCTGAACAAAGTCACAATAAGGAACAAGTACCCAATCCCGCGCATCGACGACTTATTCGATCAGCTAAGTGGAGCCAAGGTATTCTCGAAGTTGGACCTCTGTTCTGGATATCATCAAATCAGAGTAGCAGCCGAGGATGTATGCAAGACGGCTTTCAGGACCCGATACGGACATTACGAGTTCCTTGTGATGCCGTTCGGTGTTACCAATGCCCCAGCAATATTCATGGACTTGATGAACAGGGTGTTCGCAAAGTACTTGGACACGTTTGTCGTTGTGTTTATCGACGACATACTTGTCTACTCGAAGACCCGGGAAGAGCACGCTGAACATTTGCGCACGGTCCTACAAATTCTTCGGGAAGAGAAACTGTATGCGAAGCTAAGCAAGTGTGAATTCTGGCTCGACGAGGTTCAGTTTTTGAGACATATTGTTTCGGGCGAAGGCATCTCAGTAGACCCGGCAAAGATAGAATCTGTCAGAGATTGGCCAACGCCGAAGTCAGTGGCCGAGATCAGGAGTTTTCTGGGATTGGCAGGTTATTATCGGAGATTCGTCCAAGATTTCTCAAGAATCGCTGAACCTTTGATGAAGCTAACACGGAAGGACGTACCGTTTATGTGGACAGAGGAGTGCACTCAGGCATTTGACACACTGAAGCAGAAGTTAACCACGGCGCCTATTCTTACAGTACCAGATGATTCCGGTGGTTTGTGATACACAGTGATGCCTCAGGGAAGGGATTAGGCTGTGTTCTAATGCAGCACGGCCGAGTGGTTGCTTACGCTTCTCGACAACTGAGAAACCACGAGAAGAACTACCCTACGCATGACTTGGAGTTAGCTGCGGTAGTCTTTGCGTTGAAGATTTGGAGGCACTATCTATTGGGAGAGAAAGTGGAGGTGTACACAGATCACAAAAGTTTGAAGTATGTTTTCACTCAGAAGGAACTAAACATGAGGCAGCGCCGATGGCTAGAGCTGATGGCATATTATGACTTGGACCTTTAGTATCACCCGGGGAAGGTGAATGTTGTACCAGATGCGCTCAGTCGCAAGCCAGCGGTCATGATGTTGATCGGTCAGAGGAACATTATTGAGGACTTCCAGAGACTCGAGCTTGAAGTCGTTACGCCGAACGCACTCACTCAACTTTGGCAACTACATGTGCAATCTTCCCTGGTGGATCGCATCAAGATTGCACAAGTGGATGATCCTCGATTGCAAAAGTTCAGAGAGCAAGTAGAAGCCAGGCTGAGAACGGACTTGATTATACATGAAGATGGCTCTTTGAGATTCGGTAGCAGACTCTGCGTACCCAAGGGAGATGTTCGAGAAGAAGTATTGGCTGAAGCACACAGTTCAGCTTATTCTGTGCATCCGGGAGGTACAAAAATGTATCAGGACCTAAAGCAGCACTTTTGGTGGAACGGGATGAAACGGGAAATTGCGAGGTTCGTATCCAGGTGCTTGGTATGCCAACAGGTGAAGGCGGAACATCAGAGGACAGCAGGATTGTTACAACCACTGCCGATACCTGAATGGAAGTGGGAGCACATTACTATGGATTTCGTGACGACCTTACCACGTAGCCCTAGGGGCAATAACGCCGTTTGGGTTATCGTCGATCGCCTCACGAAAGCTGCACACTTCCTACCATTCCGAGTGGGACAGTCGACAGAATCACTAGCAGAAAGATATATGCAGGAGATTGTACGACTTCACGGTGTTCCAGTCAGCATTGTGTCAGACCGGGACACCAGATTCTTGTCACACTTTTGGAAGAGCTTACAGGAGAGCTTGGGTACCCGCCTTAAATTCAGCACAGCTTATCACCCACAGACTGATGGACAATCCGAGCGTACGATTCAGACGCTCGAGGATATGTTGAGAGCCTGTATGTTGGACTTTCAGGGTTCCTGGGAGGACCATCTGCATCTAGTCGAGTTCTCTTATAACAATAGTTATCAGGCTAGTATTCAGATGGCCCCTTTTGAAGCACTTTACGGGCGGAAGTGTCGATCCCCAGTATGTTGGGATGATATGGGAGAACGAAGATTACTGGGCTCCGAACTCATTGTTCAGACAGTCGACAAGATCCAAATGATCAGGCAGCGTATTAAGACGGCTCAGGATCGACAGAAGAGTTGGGCAGATACCAGCAGGAGGGCACTAGAATTCAAAGTCGGAGATCATGTGTTCTTGAAGATTTCCCCTACTCGTGGAGTTATCAGGTTCGGAGGTCGGGGAAAGCTCAGTCCCCGTTTTATCGGACCTTTTGAGGTGCTAGAGCGAGTAGGAGAGGTGGCCTACCGACTTGCCTTGCCTCCATCGCTAGCTGGTGTGCACAATACCTTCCACGTGTCACAGTTGCGGCATTATGTTCGGGATGAGAGTCATGTCCTGGACCATTCGGAGCTAGTTTTGGGTACCGATCTATCGTACGAGGAGCAGCCCACTACCATCCTCGACCGTAGAGAGAAAATGCTGAAGAATAAGGTCATCCCGTTAGTCTGAGTGTCTTGGGGCGGTCGTTCCCCAGGAGAATCCACCTGGGAGCGGGAGGAAGATATCCGTGCTCGTTATCCACATCTCTTTGTTTAGTACATTGTTTCCTTGTATCCTTGTTAAATTTCGAAGACGAAATTTTTTTGTAAGGGGGGTATGATGTAAATCCCCGTTCCCATCCCAATAAAAGTTTTCTATTTTTCCTAAATTCCCGAATTGTCCTTTTCTTTTTCCCTTGTAAATTTTGTAGGAAGATGGTTGCTTAAACTCCAATATTTATAATTTCCCAAACCCTAAAAGTCAAAACCCAAGATTTAAAGCCAAAGCTAAATTAAACTAAAACCAAACTGTTTTCATAACCCCTAAGCCCAACAAATAAAATAAATATTAACATTTAAAAATTCTTAAGCCCGGCCCCATCTTAAACCCTCAGCCCATTTAAATTCTTCCATTAAAATTTATAATTAAAAACAATCAGCCCAGCCCGTTTCCCCTCCTCAGCCCACACACACAAAATAAAATTTAAAAGGAATTCTTTTGGATTGTCCAAGTTGCATAAGTCATTGCCGCTCCTTCTTTTACCCTTTGCATTTCTCAGAACACCCCGTATTACTACGGATATCCTCTTTCATTGGATAGATCTATCGTATGGTTATATACGAACTCGAAAGGATTTCTTCGAGGATGGATCCAGGTTCAGGAGAAAACGAATTGGTTTATTCAGTTGTCTTTTGTTATCACCTTCTCTCAGATTGTGAGGGCTCCTTAGTTTAGGAGTGTACACCTATTACGCTTATTGGATAGTCTTATTCCAAACCATAGGCAGGTGCTGAAAGGTAGGGAATGAAGAAAACCAATTAGCCTAAGTAGGGTGTGCAGAAGGTAATAAGTAAAGACAAAATAAAGGGATTAGAAAGAGGGCAAAGTAAATTGCGACTGTTATCATTCACGACCAAACCGCGTACTTCATCGCCACTACTATTTCACCTTTGATTTTTTCCAGTTCGGGAGAAATAGAATAAGGTATTATTCAGATTGTCTTTTATCATCACCTTCTCTCAAGATACGAGTACTCCTAGGTTGAGGAGGGTACACATATTATGCTTACTGGATAGTCTTCTTCCAAACCATAGGCTGGTGCCGAACGATAGGGAATGAAGAAAACCATTTAGCCTAACGATGGTGTACAGAAAGGTAACGACTAAAGACAAATAAAGGGAGTTGGAGAGATGGCAATAAAATATACGGTTATAGTCATGAATTGGATTATGGAAGAGGCATTACTAAGAATACCAGGATACCCCTACGAAACATTTTCATGTTTCAGTGCATTGTTAAAGGAAAACTGATTTCCCGATTAGGTACTTACTCCAGGGTATGTATTTACCAGGTTTCATTCTCATATCTGTATGGTTTTTACAGATGATGAGTGGGAGTAAGTTATTGGGAATTAGGTGATCATCCTCATTATATCGGAATTCGTTGTAATTGGTGATATTTGAGGAAATCACCTGGGTACAGTTTTCAACCTACGACGCACAGGTTTTGAGTTATTCAACTCAGTGGACTTATACAGAGTATTATATGTTGTCCAGTGTCCGTCAGGACAAAGGGGTAGGTCCTCGTACTATGTTCTGATTACTTGTGACTTCTCTAGTTTTTAGACAAATGTTTCGTAGAAATACAATGTCTAAGTTTTGAGAAGTTGTGGGTATAAGAATAAAGTAGAGAACCAGGTGTCACAAGTATCGGGATTCTTCAAAGAGATCGAAGATGTAGATTCTTGTGATTGGTATTCAAATGATAGTAATAGTTTTTTGAGAAACTCGTTTCTCTTTCAGGTTACTCATAATTGGATGGATTCCTAAGTTGAGTAATGCTGAGTAGCCACTTTCCATTAAGTTGATATGCACTGAAGACAGCTGTATGATTTGAATCTGGTTCCAATTAAATTAGTGCCTCTATTTCTATATTGGATATAGAATGGTTCATATCTTAACGATGTTAAGGTAAGGGGAGTTGTCCAGCTTATGCTTAAAACCAGACACTGGATAACTCAAGCCACATTTCTGTAATGGCAGTTTGTGGGTTGACCCTTGCTTTGATGAGGGTTGACATTTCTACCCTCTGGAAGATCAATAGTGATATTGTTCTAGACTCGCCACAGTTTTAGTAAAATAGATTTTTTTTTCAGAAAACAGTAGTGGGAGTATGGTAGAACTGGAAGTGATTCCAGAACCGCAAACGATTACGGAAAATTTAATAGGACCTATATATTCAATCAGGTTAGACATTCCAATAGCCACTTCGCAGACATGGTGGGTAACCTCAGACACCCGAGAGGTACTCCGGTAGTCTCAAGGACGGTGACAGGGAGGTTCTTGTTTACCCAGACTTGACACTACTGTTGTTCCAGACTATGAAACTCGGCAAGAGGATAAGTATAGCATCGTTCTAAACTAGCTTTAGAAGTGTACGTGTATATTATTCTGCCAGAGGGTTATCGTAGTCAGTGGGAGCAGCAGAAGCATAGTGGGCAAGTAGCTTATGTCTATTTATAGGCTTGAGCAGATATAGCGGAGATAGATCATCTAATTTTGATATGAGAGTCATGGGTTTGACCTCATCAGAATAGGGGATGGATCTGTTGAGAAGGTAGTAGGGTATGATGTCATGGTATATGGATGACATACACAGAGTAGGAAGTAAAATTCCTATACTACGATCGGTTGTACTGTGGTCGTCACACAGTTGTTTCTCCAGACAGGATATGGATATAATAATAGACATTCTGGTTACTAGATCTATGGTTTTAGATCTGGATTTGGGTAGTTTCCCAATGTGGGTATTTTGACAGTATTCTAAATAGTATTTTAGAATAGATGACTCCTGGCATGGTGGTGTACCTGCAGGTGATGGAGTCACCCTCTCTAAAGATGTCTTAGAGACTAAAGGAGAGAGGGATGTGCATGATTGGCAGATCACTTGCTTAGGCAATTGAGTCAATCATGAGATGTCAAGTACCACACCAGATATAGTTTTTGCACTTGATGCGATAAGTTTATATTAATCCAATCCTGAAGAAACGTAAGGAAGCAGTTTTAGAACATAAGGTGCATGTTCTATGGATTTGATGAAGGCAGCCTCCTTCGGGAGACGGTTATCATTCCAGGCTTCAAAGGTGATATGGATGACAGAGTGATTGTCAGAGTTATAGTTTTCCCTATGATGAGGGACAGTATTATGGACAGGTGGTCCAAGAGGATACTGTGGGAGGCATGGTGCTAGATACTGATTAGGTTCAGTTATCAATAAAGTCTACGACGTTTGGATTTGAAGTTCATTTATGAACTAGGTCCCATCAGATATTCAGACATATTCTAAGACATGTATTACTCGATTCGGGAGATGGCTTTCTTTGCGAACTTGAGATTAAGAGAGACATAGAAAGAAACATCAGGGCGGATCCACTCACTGAGGCTATTTCTCGAACACAAGAGTTTTACAAACGAGCTTTGTGAAACTGATTAGTAGAGGAGTTGGATGTTCGATATCACACGGGCTGTGAGTATGCGACATCGCAATAATTAGCCTTGAGTGCAAGTGGGAGATTGTTGGAGATAGTGCCCTCAAAGTCAATTATTGGATCGCAGGTACGTGATTGCAATGATTGAGGCAGGACCTATACCGATATGATAGTCTTGCTCGAGATGATAGTTTGCTATCTGGTTTGTCTTTATCATCGTATACATGCTTTAGTTCACTATTGCATGATGATAGAGCCCATAGGATTCTTGCTTGACTACCAGCAGTATGATAGCGATCATATACGTGGGAGCTGGGGTCTGTAAGCACATCCTTAAACGTGTCCCTAGTCGTGGGAGCTTCGAGACAGCGCATCGATACTCCAGAGTAGACTAGTGTATACAGTCGAGACCCCGACGAGGGGCGGTGGCCGGTCTCACAAGCCACTGGTGTCAGTTGAATCACCTAAGATGTATACAGGTGCTCATTAGGTTATGAGTACACCGGACAGGACTCGCCGGGAACATGCTAGTTGGTATTATACATATCGTCAGATAGCAGTTCCCTGGTGACATGTATACAGGTTAGTTCATCGACCTGAGATTGTCATTTGTCTCGTGTGAGTTCCCACTGTGCTTAGATTACTACCCTACCATGTTCAAAGGAGTTATGCAAACAGGTTTTAGTTGGGTACAGTCCCGAGCCACATTGGAGGCAAGTGAGCGGATCGTCGGGGGTTCGTCTCTCCCGGTATTGGGGGTTGATGTCGCGCAGTGCACGGGTGGCTATCACTAGAAATCCTTGGCCAAGGTAGTGGAGAATTACTGATTTGGATCACTAGTTTCTTAGGTGGTGATGGGCTTCATGCCGACACGATATATCGCGTTATTAGGGGTCTTATTTTATCCACCCCCTAGACTCGATATGCGATACTCTTTAGACGAACGGACCGGACTGTATATACATTGTCACTGTCAGGCTCAGTAGGGTTTATAGATGAGTTCGCTCGTCAGCTTCCCTTCCAATCAATACATAGGCAAACCGTTACGTACAGCTTGTACCTCTGACGTGCTAGAGGTTATACCCAGTGCCAGTGTGTTGATGAGTCATTAGAGTCCCCCACAGACACTTTCCCAAGTTCGGGCGAAACGTTGTAGAGGCCGTATGGTAATATGGCAAGGTTCGGAAAAAACACGTGCGTTTTCGCACGTGTCGTTTTTCGGGCAGATAATACTGGTAGGCTTTGGTTTAAGTCGGAACCCAGTATTATACTGTGTAGATATAATATCTTTGTCTCAGTTGCATTTATATTCGGTCGTAATATAAATGCGGGTATGTTTATACTGATATGTGGTTATCCTGAAATTCGTTTCAGGATCGCTTTTGGAAGTTGCCAGTTTCCAGTTTTCTATCAGCCGTATTTAACAGTTGGTTAAATGCGGATTTATCTTTTCTTGATGAGGGTGAGTCATGGTTCTAGAAGGTTCTAGATTTGGTGATAAGGCTTGATGATTCATTGTTAGCATTAATTGTTCCATTAATGTTTTGATGACTAAGGTTAATGAGTCATGCTTTACATTATTGTGTTCATACTAGGTGTTATGATAAGTTTGTGCTTATGGTCACCTTCCCCCTCCTACACTCACCTCCCTCCCTCTCTATAAGTGGTCGGCCTCCCCTCTCTCTTGGCTCATGGTTGTTGTTCACCAGGAAAAAGATTATGATAGATTCGGGTTCATGAAAATTAGATAGCCTCTTTCTCATTTCACCCGATCCAAAAGGCAACTTCCATAACCGTTCGTCCATAGCCTTGGACATAACGAGACAAAGTATTCTACCATTCTCTACTTCATCTTGGTCGTCTCTTTTAGCAAACTTGACGATCGAGTTGTCTCGGTTCAGAGGCGGGAGCCCGTTTAAAGATCCGTCGACGTGGTGCCATCTGGACGACAAGATTGGAGATCGAGGAGATCGGAGCAGCCGCAACAAGCGTGGGATGATGGTTGAAGACCGAAGGACTCAGATCGTTCGGTATAACTTTTCTACCCATTTTGTAGTTTGTTAGTTTAGTTTTAATGGCAGATCCGGGTTACGGTACACGATAGCGCCAGTTGTAAAAAGTTTTTGTTCCGCATTTGGCGTCTGTTAGACGGCCGGTGCAGGGTTCCTAGGCACACTAATGAGGTCTCACAAGGCATCAACCATGCCAATTTCTAATTTTACAAGTGCCGAGAAACCCTAATACGGATCGTTAACTAGATTTTAGGCGAAACAATAAACTAGTTAACATCTTAACTAAAAGAAGAAAGCTACAACCTTTGTAGATCCGGTTATCCACTTCCTTAGCTCCATGTAGTCGTTCCCTCGCTGTCCATCTCGAATCCCGAACTCTCTCATCGGCTTCATCGGAGAAATGAGCGGACTAGTCGTCGGCTTCGATGCCGAAGATGATCTACGTCGAGGCTACACTGGATCAAGCTCCGACTTCACCTAGTTGTGAAACTTGTGAAGAAAACACCCAAAACCACTTGGCAAGAGGTAGAGGATGAAGAAATAGAAGGTGGGTTCACTTTAGAATTGGATTTCTCACTTTAGAACTCAAGATGCCATTAATGGAGTCTAGTTTTCTTTCTTGAAGAAGAAGGAGAAGATGAAGATAGAATATGATAAGTTAATTAAAAAATGGAAAAGAAAATGAATACTTATCACATTCAAACCATGGTTAAGTGTAGAGAATGAATCATGGTTAAGTGGAATGGTGAGGGTTAAGCATGAGACAAAAGTGGTCAAACTTTCAACACTTCATGAAGCTTCATGAAAGATACAAAGAAAGCCACCATATCAATTTATCCTTTTAATTTCCAAAAAGAATAAATAAATAAATGAATGAATAAGCAAAACCCTAATCATCAATTTAACTATGGTTTAATTCTTTACACTTAACCAAATAAGCATGCATCATCAAACATGATACAATCATGTGCATAAAAGTATATCACATATACAACTTGCACAATCCAAGTGAGAAAATCCATTTAAAATGAACCAATACTAGTTAATGCAAAGTAATATATCAAATATATAATTATACATTAAATCATTAAATCAACACTTGATTTAACGATCCGGTCATATCACATATAACCGACTAGTATCCTATGTATCGGCTTACCGAATCAATCCTTGATTCGATAACTAGGTTATATCGCATACAACCATTCGATACATTCATCGCGAGAATGGAATACGGTATCACATACACGCATTATTCTCGGTCCTGCACATATCTCATATGCGCTCCTATTTCGTTTCGCTTGAGCCAGGAAACCTCTGTGTAGGACTCTAAAGACTCGTCAATACGCCGGCAGCAGATGATGATCATATCAAGCACCCACAAGCCGCAAGAGGTCTGCTAAACGTAACGGCCACCCGGGTATTGAGCGATCAGAAGATCGACGAGCAAGCCCGCTCACACTCCTGTGAATCCAACCAGTAACACTTACCGTACAGTCCGGTCTCGTCGTCTGATATGTCGCATATCTCGCCTAGGGGTGGTAAACGTCAGACCCCAATAGCTCGATAAGTCGTGTCGATAGAGGTCTATAACAGTTCGAGAAACTACTGGTAACACTTACCAGTAAATCTCAGCAACCCTGGCCAGGGATTTCCGGTTATAGCCAATCGAACACAGCGCAACATCAACTCCCTATACCGGGAGAGACGAATCCCCTCCTATCGCTCATTGCCTCCATGTGAATCGGGACTGTACCCAAAAACCACCGTTTTGCACGCCCTCTTGGACGTGGTAAGATGGAAATCAAAGCACAGTGGGAACCACACAAGACTCTATGACGATCTCGGGTCGACAGACTACTCTGTACCAGTGTCACCAGAGAACTGCCATCTGACGTAAGGTATAATACCATCTGGGAGTTCTCGGCGAGTCCGTCCAGTGTACCCAGTCACCACTGAGCACCCGTATATCATCTCTGATGTCAAACACCAATGGATATGGGATCATCCATCGCCCATCTGTATGGGTCGAGAAGGTATACGCTAGTCTACTCTGGTATATCGATGCCCCGTCTCGATATACCCACGACTAGGGACTTTGAAGGATGTACTTATGGACTACCATGTCCCCACTAGTATGATCCGCATCACAGTCCAGGTAGTCAAGTACACATCCTAAGGGCTTTACCAACATGTAACAGAGAGACAATCAATGTACACGTTGAGGTAAAGAGTAACCAGATAGCATACTATCATGTCGAGCAAGAAAGTCCTCCCTATATATGTCCAAGCATCCACTACAATATATATCCTATGTATAGTAATGGCCTCTACGGCATACATATAACTAACAGCCGGGGCGCTACCGTGGACTTACACAGGTTGACCCAAGGAGGGGTGCTCAAGTTACCGGATTCCGTGAAGAGCTGGATGGTCCATTCACTTTGTTGAAGGGGGCTGCCTCGCTTCAAATTTTGGCGGGTAACTTGCCGCGGTCGTAGGGGTCTAGGAATTCATTGCACAGGCTATCCATACGACCAGGGGAACGTCGGGTTTTTGTTTGTGGTTCAAAGAAAACCCGGGGCTCCCAGATTATCTGTATTGTTCTGTGATGCTTATTTCTTTTTTGTGATGTTGCATTTATCATGCCTGGGACGATTGTTATATATATTTATATATACTAGTAGATGTTGTATAAATTTTGCACCCGCGCTAGCCCAGTCCCTGCTCTGTCGTTAGTTAAGTAACCTAACGGGTGATGACGGGACCCAATGGCGAATGCGGATGGCATATACGTACATTTTATTTTCGTTCTTTTCTGGTGTGATTAATTGATGGGACTGTGTTGATTCTTATCAATGCAAGGAAAACAAACATATATATATATATATTTATGATGTTGTTGGAACCAAGATTTTAAAAAACTGACATTACAGACGTACGGTTTTGATTTGCACAGTGGTATTCAGTTATGAATATCCAGCACCTCATTCGATGAGGCAAGGGCTGAGATCCCTTCATCGGGAGTGACCCCTTGGGCAGGAGTTTGCGTCAACGTAATAAGTTCACTATAGTCGATTACTTTTTGCTTTACATCGTGGTATTCAGTTTGGAATATCCTGCACCTCATTCGACGGGGAAAGAGCCGAGATCCCTTCACCGGGAGTGACATCTTTAGCAAAAGTTTTCGCCACTATACTTTTATAAAACCACTTGGATTCCTTCAATGATATCAAGTTCATTACGTTAAAGGTTTTTCGCCAAAAAACAGCCGTAGCCCTTCGTCATTTCAGATTAGTATTGCTTAGTATTCGTGCTGCGTTTGTTGACCTTGTCAAGGTGTAGTGAGCGGTATCTCTGTAATACTTTTCTGTCGCAAGCAAATGTGGATTGGTTAGGATAGTCGTTCGACCTTGTTGACCTTGTCAAGGGTCTGTGTGGGTGGGTCTAATGCAATCAAGATAATGACAGGTTGAACTTGACTAGGACCCTTTGACTTGTTGACCTTGTCAAGGTCACTTGGATCCTAGGGGTAAAAATCATATCGGGAGTTTCAAACATACAGGAAACTTGCCAGGCATGCGCATACCTTCTGGAGTGTGGTGACTTGAGTGGCATCCATCAAGTTATCATGCGATGATAGTTGGATCCTGATTCCCACTGATGAGTAGGATTACTCTTCGGGTGATTCCGACTAATTCTCTTTATAGGTTTAGAGGAGAATTCGAGGAAACAGTGGGAGCCATCCAGATTAGATAAAATGATTATCCATTCTGGTCTAGGTTAGAGTGCACACCGAGTGTTTCTTTTCTCTCTCTCTCTCTCTGACTGCGACCATGACCCGACCCTAGACTATAACTCAGTGACCAAATTAACCGAACCTCTTAAAACACTGGCTTTTGGATTGTCCAAATTGCATACATCATTGCCACTCCCTCTTTTACCTTTTCCTTTTCTCCAGAACACCCTGTATCACTACGTGTATCCACTTCCATTGGATAAAACCATCGTATGGTTATATACGAACTCGAAGAAACTTTTTCAAGGATGGTTTCCGGTTCTAGAGAAAATGAATATGATTATTCAGTTGTCTTTTCCATTTACCTTCTCTCAGATTGTGCGGGCTCCTAGGATTAGGAGACGGTACACCTATTATGCTCATTGGATAGTCTTCTTCCAAACCATAGGCAGGTGCCGAAAGGTAGGGAATGAAGAAAACCAATTAGCCTGAGTGTAGTGTACAGAAGGTAATAAGTAAAGACAAATAAAGGGATTAGAAAGATGACAAAGTAAATTGCGACTGCTATTCACGACCAAACCAAGTTTTTCAACGCTACTCCTACTTCACCTTTGTATTTCTCCAGAACACACCGTATCACTATGAACATCCAATCCTATTGGATAAATCCATCATATGGTTATATACGAACTCGAAGAAACTTTTTCGAGGATGGATTCTGGTTCAGGAGAAATAGAATAAGGTTTATTCAGTTGTCTTTTATCTTTACCTTCTCTCAGGTTGCGAGTACTCCTAGGATTAGGAGAGTACACCTATTACGCTTATTGGATAGTCTTCTTTCAAAGCATAGGCTGGTGTCGAACGGTAGGGAAGGAAGAAAACCATTAAGCCTAACGATGGTGTATAGAAGGTAACGACTAAAGACAAATAAAGGGATTTGGAGAGATGGCAAGGAAATATACGGTTATAGTCGTGAATCTGATAATGGAAGTGGCATTACTACAAATATCCGGATACCCCTACAAAACATTTTAATGTTTCAGTTTCACCATGCGTTGTTAATTGAAAACTGATTTCCCAATTAGGTCCTTACTCCAGGGTATGTATTTACCAAGTTTGATTCTCATATCTGTATGGTTTTACAGATGATGTGTGGGAGTAAGTTATTGGGAATTAGGTGATCATTCTCATTATATCAGAATTCGTTGTAATTGGTGATATTTAAGGAAATCGCCTGGGTTGTTTGCCGGACGGCAAGTATTTGTTTTTGAATATCCGTTGTTATGCACCAATTTCAAATTGATATATCTGTACGTTTATTTTAATAAAGTGAGATATAAAATTTTGAAATTATATCTATGATATTTACCTATATCAGTTGATGGTTAGGTAAGGAGCATTCAACAACGGTGTAAGTCTTCATAACCATAGCACAGTTTTCAACCTACAACGCACAGGGTTTGAGTTATTAAACTTAGGGGACTTATACAATGTATTGTATGTTGTCCAGTGTCCATTAGGACAAAAGGGTTGGTCCTCGTACTATATTCTGTTTACTTATGACTTCTCAAGTTTTGGACAAGTGTTTCGTAGAAATACAAGGTCCAAGTTTGAGGAGTTATAGGTATAAGAATAAAGTAGAGAACCAGGTGTCGCAAGTATCGGGATTCTTCAAGGTGATCGAAGATGAAGATACTTGTATGAGGTATTCAGTTGATAGTAATGGTTTTGAGTGTAGGGTTCCTAGGCATCCTAAGGAGGTCTCACAAGGCATCAACCATGCCAATTTACAAAATTTAACGGTGCCGAGAAACCCTAACAAGGACCGTTGGCTAGAAGTTTAGGCGACAAAGCAAACTAGTTAACACTTAACTACAAGAATACGGAAATACAACCTTTGTAGATCCAGTCCTCCACCTCCATAGCTCCGCAATGAAGTCTCCTCGTTGTCCATATCAAATCCCAGGTTGCGGAAGTTGTCACCGTTTGTATATTATTTACTTTTCCGCACTAGGATAGACCCAAGGAGGAGGGCACAAGTAACCGGGTTCTGGAGTCCAGTGGGAGACCAACTCGAGGAGTCGGGTCCGGGTCTCCTAACTCTAGAATTGGTAGGGTTGCTTGCCGCTCTCGTAGGGGTCTAGGGGTGTGGGTTTGGCTATTCATCGCGACCGTGGAATCCGTGTTTTATACTGGCTCGTATTGAAAACACGGACGTCCTAGTATATCCAATATTTCATATGTTTCTTCTGCTGCGATATCTGTGATGTGATCATGTGATGTTCTGTGATGGATACAGTATATAGTATATATGATATATTATATAGGCGTTACTTATGTTTTACACCCGCGCTAGCCCTGCCCCGCTCTGCCGTTAGTTACCTAACCTAACGGTGCACGAGGGGACATCGAGGCAAATGCGGATGGCATAAGTGTACGTCGTATTTATCTGTGATATTTAGGTACTGAAATGATGGGACTTCATTAATGTGATTAATGAAATAAAAGAAACCTAAGATGTTGTAGAATCGAATTTCAAAATAAAACAGGTAGCTACAGTTCTTGCTTTGCACAGCGGTATATATGATATATCCTGCACCTTATTCGATAAGGAAAGGACCGAGATCCCTTCACCGGGAGTGACTCCTTTAGCAATAACTGGCAGATGCTACACACTCGGTTTGTCTTTTGATTGCTTTTAAGTGTTTTTGCTTTGCACAGTGATATATATGATATATCCCGCACCTCATTCGATGAGGAAAGGACCGACGATCCCTTCACCGGGAGTGACTCCTTTAGCAAAACTAGAAAAGCCTCAAAAGCACTCCATTTCAAAATCATTCGATCCTACAACGATATCAAGTTCATTACGCAATAAGTTTTCAGAAAAACCTGTCGTAGCCCTCCGTCATTTCAGATAAGTACTAGTTAGTATTCGTGCTACGTTTGTTGACTATGTTAAGGCGTAGTGTGCGGTAGCTAATTAGTGCTTATCTGCATAAGCATATGATGTGATTGGATTAGGGTAGTCGTGCGACTTTGTTGACTATGTTAAGGGTCGTGCGGGTGGGTTTAATTCAATCGGGAAATGACGGGTTGAACTTGACTAGCACTTATGATTTGTTGACTATGTTAAGGTCATATAGCTGCTAGGGGCAAAATATTATCGGGAATTTCAAGTGTTGAAATTTGCAATGAGATTGCATAAGTTGGATCCCGATACCCGCTGCGAGTAAGAGTTACTCCTGGGAGAGTTTTACACATTACAATTAGCCGATCAAGTAGGTGTCTAGAAAGGTGTCAACGGGGTTACGCCTCTGGGAAAACGAGGTTTACATTAATTAGGTTCGTGCGAAAGCACGAGGGACCTCCCTCAAAGTACCGACACTGGCCTGGCTGAATGATTGGCGAACTTGTAGTTTGTAATTAATCCCGGCTAGTCTTTCCTTTTAGGGTTTGAAGGAAGATTTGATAAAAAGCAGTGGGATCCATCCTGATTAGATAAAATAATAACCAATCTATTCTTGAAAGAGCGCACGCTGAGTGTTTTCTTCTCTCTCTCTCCAGGTAGCGACCATATCACGCCTTAATCAAGATAATAATACGGATTATTGACCGAACCCGCTTGTTATACTGAGCTGGGGAACGTTGGTCCCGCTCCAACTTATAATTGTTATAAGACAGAGCAGGAAATTGGGGAATACCAGATTTCCCGTGCCGCCCAAACGAAGAGAGTGCATGCTGATGCATCATCTTCGGGTGTGTTCATTACAAAGAACTGTTTCTCAGTATACTTTACGTCCTGGGTATGTGATACCAGATCAGGATCCCAGATATGTAATATGTTACATAGGGCTACAGAAAGGTAGAGAACTGAGAACGGGTGATAAGTTTCATGAGGCAGAAAACGGGGCAAGTGTTGCAGCCAAGTCTGTTGGTCACTGTTACCCTGTATTCCAAATACATTGATTCTGAACGAATGTTATTAGATACCGAACCTGATATACAAAATCATATCAGTCTCTTTATTAGTAAAGAAAGGATATAATTTTGTATTGTTGGATAATGTTTTGAACATTTCCTATATCAAAAGTTGATCGGTTCAGGCACGTTATCTAAAAGCATTAATGTTCTAAATCAAACTACAGTTCTTAGTATACGGAACACACAAAAGAGGAAGAGTTCTGAAATGAACGAATCCTTCTTGAGGCATTGTAGACTAGGTCATATCAATGCGACCCGACTAGCTGAAGTTACATGTAGATGCATATTTAAATCAGTTTGAATTTACATCTTATGAAACTTGCCAGTCATGTCACAGAGATAAGATGACCATAGCTCCGTTTACTGGAAACAGAGAAAGAGTTAGTGAACTCTTAGGATGATACATGTTGATGTATGTAGGTCCCCTGTCTACACTTACCAAGACCGGTTCTTTTTACTTCATTACATTCTCTGATGATCTTTCGAGATTCAGACATATGTTCCTGTTGAAACACAAGTCAGAACCTTTTGAGATGTTCACAGAATATAAGTTTGAAGTAGAGAACCAATACGGGTATAAGTATTATGTCCTTTGATGAGATCAAGGAGGAGAATACTTGAGCACGGAATTCCTGGACTATTCTAAAGGAGAATGAGATTCTCTCTCAGCATTACTCCTCCGTATACACCATAGCACGATGGTATATCGGGGCGGAGCAGATACACCCTATTTGATATGGTGTGCTCTATGATGAGTACTGCTGAGTTACCTTTTTCCTTTTGGGAGTTATGCACTTATGAAATTGCATACCTATTGAATAGGGTTCCAATCAACTCAGTTGCCTACCATTTCATATGTGATATGGAAAGGGAAGAGCCCATGTCTTAAGCTAGTTAAGATTTAGGGTTGACCGGCCTATGTCTGAAAGCAAAATCCGGACAAGCTCGAGGCAAAGTCTGTAATGTAGAACTGGAAATGTTCCAGCTATACAAACTGCAGCTGATGACTTGATAGAACCAAAGGATTCAGTAGATTCCAACGAACCTCAGCCTCTCCGCCGATCTAGTAGGGTTCCTCACCCACCTGAGAGATACTTCTGTTTCTCTATGACAGTGGGAGCGAGGATTGCATCATGAGATGATGACCCAACTAGCTTCGAGCTGGCCATCGAGAGTAAGACTCTGTAAGAATGGCTGGATGTTTATCGATCTGAGATGGAATCCTTATACACCAACAAAGTATGGACTTTGGTTGCTATATCTGAAGGGTTAAATCCCCATCAGGAGCAAGTATATCTTGAGAAGATTACTTGGTGTAGATGGAAAAGTTGAGACTTTCAAAGCTAGACTTGTTAAAGGTTTTCGTCATTGACCAGGCGTGGATAATGATGAAACCTTTTCAAGTAGCTATGCTTAAGTCCATCCAGATTCTACTTGCCACGGCTACATACCATGACTACGATATCTGGTGGTTAGGTGTCATGACAGCTTTTCTAAATGATGTTTTAGAAGAGGGAGTCTATAAGTACACAGCCAGAGGGCCTCGTAGACAGTGGGAGCAGCGGAAACGTGTGCAAGATGTTTTATAGAATAAAGCAGGCATCGCGGAGTTGGAACGTCTGTTTTGATGAAGTAGTCAAAGAAGTTGACATCATCAAAATGATAGATGAACCTTGTATAAACAAAAAGGTAGTAGGGAGTACGGTGACGATCCTCGTAGAGTACGTGGATGACATACTCTTGATAGGGAAGGAGTTTCCTATGCTACGCTCGATCAATCTCCGCTTATCACACTGATTCTCCACATAAGATCAAAGTGATACCTACTAAATCCTGGGTTTTGGACCTACGAGATAGATCTAAATGAATGTTGGGATACTCACTAGTTGTAGTGAGAAGGTATCAGTTGATCCTAGGGAAAATCACTGGAAGTGTTCCAGGGTGATAAAGACGACTGAGTGTCAGTCACATGCATTGTCTTTACCCTCAATCGAGGGACGGTATGTTGGAAGAGTTCCAAGCTAGATACCGTGACATACTAGACGATAAAGGCAGGATACATCGCTACTTAAGATGCTACCAAAGAGGCTGTTTGGGTGTATATTGGTTCATGAGATGAACTACGTTCCTCCCATTGTGTGACAATGGAGTTGTGGCTTATGCCAAGGAACGCAGGTCCCATCAGTGATCCAGACATATTCTAAGGCAGTATCACTTGATCATGGAGATGGTTGATCTCTAAAGGATTGAGGTTAGGAGAGAAGACTCAGAGGACAACACAGCGGATCCACTCACAAAGGCCTGTTCCCAGAGAGAGATTTTTAAGGGATGGTTGAGTATGAGATACTACAACCACTGCTATCAGATGGCCCTAGTGAAAGTGGGAGATTGTTAGTTATATGTATGCCCTAGAGGCCATTACTATACATAGGATGTATATTGTAATGGATGCTTGGACATATATAGGGAGGACTTTCTTGCTCGACATGATAGTATGCTATCTGGTTGATCTTTACCTTAACGTGTATACTGATTGTCTCTCTGTTACATGTTGGTAAAGCCCTTAGGATGTGTACTTGACTACCTGGACTATGATGCGGATCATACTAGTGGGGACATGGTAGTCCATAAGTACATCCTTCAAAGTCCCTAGTCGTGGGTGTATCGAGACGGGGCATCGATATACCAGAGTAGACTAGCGTATACCTTCTCGACCCATACAGATGGGCGATGGATGATCCCATATCCATTGGTGTTTGACATCAGAGATGATATACGGGTGCTCAGTGGAGACTGGGTACACTGGACGGACTCGCCGAGAACTCCCAGATGGTATTATACCTTACGTCAGATGGCAGTTCTCTGGTGACACTGGTACAGAGTAGTCTGTTGACCCGAGATCGTCATAGAGTCTTGTGTGGTTCCCACTGTGCTTTGATTTCCACCTTACCACGTCCAAGAGGGCGTGCAAAACGATGGTTTTTGGGTACAGTCCCGAATCACATGGAGGCAATGAGCGATAGGAGGGGATTCGTCTCTCCCGGTATAGGGAGTTGATGTTGCGCTGTGTTCGATTGGCAATAACCGGAAATCCCTGGCCAGGGTTGCTGAGAGTTACTGGTAAGTGTTACCTGTAGTTTCTCGAACTGTTATAGACCTCATATCGACACGACTTATCGAGCTATTGGGGTCTGACGTTTACCACCCCTAGGCAAGATATGCGACATATCAGACGATCAGACCGGACTGTACGGTAGTGTTACTGGTTGGATTCACTGGAGTGTGAGCGGGCTTGCTCGTCGATCTTCAGATCGCTCAATACCCGGGTGGCCGTTACGTTTAGCAGACCGCTTGCGGCTTGTGGGTGTTTGATATGATCATCATCTGCTGCCGGCGTATTGACGAGTCTTTAGAGTCCTACACAGAGGTTTCCTGGCTCAAGCGAAATGGAATAGGAGCGCATATAAGATATGTGCGGGACCGAGAATGATACCAGTATGTGATACTGTATTCGATTCTCGCGATTTATGACATTGATCAGTTATATGCGATATAGCCGGGTTATCGGATCAAGTGTTGATTCGATAAGTTGTTACTGTAGATATTAGTCGGTTATATGCGATATGACCGGATAATTAAATCAAGTGTTGATTTAATGATTTAATGCATAATTATATATTTGATATATTACTTTGCATTAACTAGTATCGGTTCACTTTAAATGGATTTTCTCACTCGGTTGTGCACATTGTATATGTGATATACTTTTGTGCACTTGATTGTATCATGTTTGATGATACATGTTTAACTATAGTTAAGTGTAATGAATTAAGCCATGGTTAAACTAATGATTAGGGTTTTCTATTCTTACTTATTTATTTATTTATTTTGAATAGATGAGAAAAGAATGGTTGCTAGTTTTGTAGTTTAGTTGAAGCTTCATGAAGCTTTGACTTTGTAACCATTCTTGTCTTCATGCTTAACCCTAACCATTCCTTTAACCTTGGTCAATTCTCTACACATAACTATAGTTAATATTATGATAAGTATTGATTTTCTTTTCTATTCTTATTAACTTATCATAACTTATTCATCTTCTTCTTCTTCTTCTTCAAGATGAAGAAGCTTCACTTTATCAATGGTGGATTGATGAAATGAGTGAGAAATCCAATTCTAAAGTCTACCCACTTCCTATTTCTTCATCCTCTACCTCTTGCCAAGTAGTAGAGTGTGTTTCCTTCATAAGTTTTCAAGGCTTGGTGAAGTTGGAGCTTGATCTAGTGATGCCTCGACGTAGATCATCTTCGGCACGTCGTCGATGACCTAGCCCGCTCTTTCTCCGATGAAGCCGACGCTTGAGCCCGGGATTTGATATGGACAACGAGGAGACTTCATTGCGGAGCTATGGAGGTGGAGGACCGGATCTACAAAGGTTGTATTTCCGTATTCTTGTAGTTAAGTGTTAACTAGTTTGCTTTGTCGCCTAAACTTCTAGCCAACGGTCCTTGTTAGGGTTTCTCGGCACCGTTAAATTTTGTAAGGTATAATACCATCTGGGAGTTCTCGGCGAGTCCGTCCAGTGTACCCAGTCTCCACTGAGCACCCGTATATCATCTCTGATGTCAAACACCAATGGATATGGGATCATCCATCGCCCATCTGTATGGGTCGAGAAGGTATACGCTAGTCTACTCTGGTATATCGATGCCCCGTCTCGATACACCCACGACTAGGGACTTTGAAGGATGTACTTATGGACTACCATGTCCCCACTAGTATGATCCGCATCATAGTCCAGGTAGTCAAGTACACATCCTAAGGGCTTTACCAACATGTAACAGAGAGACAATCAGTATACACGTTACGGTAAAGATCAACCAGATAGCATACTATCATGTCGAGCAAGAAAGTCCTCCCTATATATGTCCAAGCATCCACTACAATATACATCCTATGTATAGTAATGGCCTCTAGGGCATACATATAACTAACATTGAGAAACTTGTTTCTCTTTCAGGTTACTCATAATTGGACACACTCCTAAGTTGAGTAATGCTGATCGGCCTCTCTCCATTTAGTTGACATGCACTGGAGACAGCTGCATGATTTGAATCTGGTTCCAATTAAATTAGTGCCTTTGTTTCTATATTAGATATATATAGAATCAATTTATATCTTAACGATGTTAAGGTATAGGGAGTCGTCCGGCTGATGCTTAAAACTAGAATCCGGATAAACTCAGGGCACGTTTCAGTAATGGCTGTTTGTGGGTTATCCCGGGCTTTGACGAGGGTTAATTTTCTACCATCTGGAAAATCAATAGTGATATTGTTCTTGACTCGCCACAGTTTTAGTAAAATGGTTTTTTTCAGAAAAACAGAAGTGGGAGTATGGTAGAACTGGAAGTGATTCCAGAACCACAAACGATTACGGAAAATGTAATAGGACCTAAAGATTCAATCAGGATTAACATTCCATTAGCCACTCCGCAGATATGGTGGGTTACCTCAGGTATCCGAGAGGTACTTCGCTAGCCTCAAGGACGGTGACAGGGAGGTTCTTGTTTACCCAGACTTGACACTATTGTTGTTCCAGACTATGAGACCCGGCAGGAGGATGAGTATAGCGTCATTCTAAACTAGCTTTAGAAGTGCACGTGTATATGACTCTGCCAGAGGGTTGTCGTAATCAGTGGGAGCAGCGGAAGCGTAGTGGACAAGTAGCTTGTGTCTATTTATTGACTAAATCGGATATAGCGGAGATTCATCATCTATTTATGATGTGACAGTCACGGGTTTTGACTTCATCAGAATAGGGGATGGATCTGTTAAGAAGGTAGTAGGGTGTGATGTCCTGGTATTTGGGATGACATACACAGAGTAGGAAGTAAAATTCCTACACTACGGTCAGTTATACAGTGGTTGTCACACAGTGGTTTCTCCACATAAGATATGGATATTATATCAGGCATATCTGGTCACTAGATCTATGGTTTTAGATCTAGATTTGGGAAGTGTCCCAATCTGGGTACTTAGACAGTATTATAAAGATATTTAGAATGGACGACTCCTGGCATAGTGGTGTACCTACAGGTATGGAGTCACCCTCTCTAAAGGTGTCTTACAGACTAAAAGGGAGAGGGGTGTGCATGATTGGCATATCAGATGCTTAGGCAATTGAGTCAATCATGAGATGTCAAGTACCACACCAGATGTTTTTGCATTAGATGCAATAAGTTGATATAATCCAATCCTGGAGAAACCTTCGGAAGCAGCTTATGAACATAAGTGAATGTTCTAAGGATTTGATAATGACAGCCTCCTTCGGGAGACGGTTATCATTTCAGGCTTCCAAGGTGACCTGGATGACAGAGTGACTGTCAGAGTTATAGTTTTTCCTCTGACGAGGGGCAGTAGTTTGGACAGGTGGTCCAAACGGATACTGTGGGAGGCATGGTGCAGGTTACTGATTAAATTCAGTTGACGATATAGTCTAAGATGTTTGCTGGATTTGGAGTTCATTTATGAACTGGGTCCCATCAGATATCCAGACATATTCTAAGACGGGTATTGCTCAATTCAGGAGATAGTTTTCTCCGCGAAGTTGAGATAAAGAGAGACATAGAAAGAAACACTGGAGCGGATCCACTCACTGAGGCTATTTATCGAATGCAATAGTTGGGTGTTCGGTATCACACGGTCTGTGAGTATGCGACATCGCAATAATTAGCCTTAAGTGCAAGTGGGAGATTGTTGGTTATAGTGCCCTCAAGGCAATTGTCGTAGTCGCAGGTAGATGATTATGATGATTGAGGGAGGATCTATACCGATAAAACAGTCTTACTCGAGATGATAGTATGCTATCTTGTTTGTCTTTATCATCATGTATATGTTGATAAAGCCTATAGGATACTTCTTGACTGCCAGCATTGTGATGGCGATCACATATGTGGGAACTGGGGGTCTATAAGCACGTCCTTAAATGTTCCTAGACGTGGGTGTATACTTATCTAGACCCTGACGAGGGGCAGTGCCCGGTCTCACAAGCCATTGGTGTCAGTTGTTCACCTAAGATAGTATACAGGTACTCATTGGGTTATGAGTACACTGGAAGGACTCGCCGGGAACATGCTAGTTGGTATTATACCTATAGTCAGATAGCAGTTCCCTGGTGACATGTGTACAGATTAGTCTGTCGACCTAAGATCGTCATTTTTCTCGTGTGAGTTCCCATTGTGATTTGATTACTACCCTACCACGGCTCAAAGGAGTCGTGCAAACAGGTTTTAGTTGGGTACAGTCCCGAGCCACATGGAGGCAGTGAGCGGATCGTCGGGGATTCATCTCTCCTGGTATTGGGGATTGATGTCGCGCGGTGTACGGGTGGCCATCACTAGAAATCCTCGGCCAGGATATGTGAGAATTACCGATCCAGGATCGATAGTTTCTCGGGTAGTGATAGGTTTCATACCGACACGAATTACCAAGTTATTAGGGGTCTGACTTTATCCACCCCCTAGAACCGATATGCGATACTCTTAGACGAACAGACCGGACTGTACGGATATTGTCACTGACAGGCTCAGTAGGGGTTTGGATGAGTTTGCTCGTCGGCCTTCCTTTCGCTCAATACCTGGGTAGCCGTTACGTACAGCTAGTGCCGCTGACGTGCTTGTGATTAAACTCACTGCCAGCGTATTGACGAGTCTTTAGCGTCCCACACAGAGGGTTTTCACGGTTCAGGCGATATGGTGTAGTTGTTGTATGTTGGTACATACATGTGTCCGATTAAATATGTGCACAGGCTGCGCAGACTTTAATCGGATGGTTGATAATACTAGCGGCTTAGGATTAAGTCAGATTGTTAAATCTAGTTTTGATTTAATAATTTACATATGTATTTATATATATGTATTCTAATATTATTGCTCACTATTTATTTTCTCTCTTTGGCTATTCGTATTTTCGTACGAATACGCGTATGTGTATTTCGATACATGTACCGGGAAGCATTCCGTATTTATACGGAATGGATTCTAGAAGATGCGTCCTCATTATTGATTTTCTTTAGAAAATCATTAGTTTTAGATGAGGTAGAAAAGGTGACATGGCATGGGTATGGGCTTTAGGTCAAAGCATGGCTTTTGTGCATGTTGTGATTGGTATGGGATGATTTGTTTATTGCAAAAATGAAAAGTTTTTTTTTGAGTGGGCATGGAGAGGGGGCCGGCCACTTTTGAGGTGGGATTTTTGCTCATTTGGAAAATGCACTTGGTGCTCTCTCACTCTCATGCTCACACAAAAATTACTTAGCAATTTTTGAGCTCATGCCACTCTTGCTTTCATCACCACTTCTTCATCTTCACTAGATGCTCACTTGAGCTTATGGATGAGAGAAAGAATCATAGTGAGACTATCCTACACCCCCACTCACCACTACTAGCGATCTTGGAGGGTCGGTTGGTCTGCTTGGCGATCCTGAAGCTTGTGCCATTTCCCTCGGGTGGATCATCGGAGATAAAAGAAGACTGGCGACCAAAGTCGATCCGCATCACTAGGAGCTTGGAGATGGTTGAAGACCCGAAGGACTTGGATCATTAGGTTTAACCATTTCTATCTCTTGTGTTTAGTTTGCTAGTTTTACGGTTAATGGTTTCGATCTTGTTTATTGGGTAATGGTAGCGCCGGTGTTCCCCTCCGAAAGACGGCGCAAGACGAACGTCTTGCCTGAAATTCGGGGCAGATGCTAATTGGCGCTATCCGTCCATCTCTCCGAAGATGCTAAGTTGATTTATGGCACCATGTATCGAAGGTTTAAACGAATGCGGCCGATATAGCAGACTTCGTCAGATTCCCCCTCACTTGAGGGGTTTTTTTTATTGTGGGGACGCTCTTCCCTACAGGCGCAAGCCCCTGTAATTAATTACACTACCGCATCGCGGTAACAACTTTCTCCTTCTCCAGATGGTCACTTCGTGTCGTGGGTATTTGCTTTGTGTTTTTGGTTGCCCGTGGATTGTATACGGAGACTAATTTATTTCGTCCCCCGTAGGACGTGGATTAGTCTAAATCCGTATTTTCTTAGATTAGGGTTTGGGGTTTGGGTTTAAGGATATGTTAGTCTCATTTTAGATTCAGATCAACTTAAACGTTTGTTAAGGATACGTTAGTCTAATTTTAGACTAAGATCTACTTAACGAGGAATTTTAGGTTAAGGATGCGTTAGTCTAATTTTAGACTAAGATCAACTTAACAGGACCATTTAGATCCAACAAAAGAGCATTTGGACTCTATTGTTTAGTTTAGAGACATTGCGGTCGATTACCATATTAGGGACATGGTGGTCCATTACCAGTTTAAGGACATGGTGGTCCAAGGTTAAGGACATCATAGTCCGTGAGTTTAAAGACCTCACAGTCAAGGTTAAGGACATCATAGTCCGTGAGTTTAAAGACCCCACAGTCAAGGTTAAGGATGTCATAGTCCATGGGCTTAAGGACCCCACAGTCCAGGTTAAGGACATCATAGTCCATGGGCTTAAGGACCCTACAGTCCAGTTTAAAGACGTCATAGTCTATGAAATGTGTGGTTGTCGGGACCCGTCACCTCTCTGAAGACGTTGAAGGATTACAACGACAAATATCAGAGGAGTGAAGAGAGGTACCCTTGAACCAAAGTGGATTAAGTGATCTGTAGTCAAATTTGGAACTATGATCAATTAATTAGAATTATGAGCACATATGCTCAGTTGAGTCTGAGTTGAGGACTTATGGCCAATTTGGGCTAAGTCCAATTAAGTTTGAAGAATTGGCCCTTTGTTGGGCCATTAACACTTGTCTGGGTTCAAGCCCACATTATTTAGCAATGCTAAACATTTTCATCTTTGATTTTCTCAATTTTGAGATTCATTTGGAGGAGGGACTTTTGCCTCTGGAAAATTAGCCAATTTGGCTAAAATTAGTGTTAAACACTAAAGAACAACAGTGTTAAAGTTTGGAGACAGAACTCTCAAATTAGTTTTAAACACTAGAAAATAACAGTGTTAAACACTGGAAATTAGTGTTAAACACTAAAAGAGGAAGGGGTCACGTGGGAGCACGTGATGGCATCAAAAAGTAGGGCCAGATCCCCTTTATTTTGTTCTGCAAACAAGTGTTAAACACTTTTAATTTTCACAGCCATCACGTGTGGGCACGTGATATATACTTATGCACTGATTTGTTAAGGCATTTATTAGGGGTCACGCAGTAACACGTGAGAGCGCCCAAGTCAGATTTTGCCTTTGCTCGAGGGTCACGTGGGAGCACGTGTGGCATTGCCTCAGGGCTAATTTCTTCTCATTTGTGGGGATCTTTTCAGGGGTCACGTGGGGCACGTGACCCTAGTTCTTTGCATGCATGAAGATCTTCTAAGTCTCCTTATTTTATTTTGAGAATTAAATTCTCTGTAGGGTTAAACCCTGACTATGACTTGGAGGAATTTTCTTTCAGAGGAATTAAATTCCCATATATGTAAAAGAATTAAATTCTTGTATAGGGTGAAACCCTAGTTTCATTTTTAAGAGGAATTAAATTTCTGTGGATTTGAGAGAATTAAATTCTCAATTAGGGTTAAACCCTAGTTCTGTCCATCTTGAAGGAATTAAATTCCTGTAGTTTTGGGAGAATTAAATTCTCATATAGGGTTAAACCGTAATTTTATCTTGGAGGAATTGAATTCCAATAATTCTGGGAGAATTAAATTATCATATAGGGTTAAACCCTAACTTTATCTTGGAGGAATTAAATTACTATAACTTTTGGAGAATTAAATTCTCTAAACTCAATTCCCCCTCTAAGTTTTGGATCTGCATGGCAGGATCTCAACCCGATGAGAATTAAATTCTCAACTTATGGGGAGATGTGCTCTTTGCAGATCTTCAACGAGGGGAAGAACTAAGTTCTTTTGTGCGGAAGAGTTAAACTCTTAGATTTGAGAATTAAATTCTCTGTTTGAAGTTTTGATCCCCTTTCGTTTCTCACCTAGGGTTTTTCTTTGTTGAGAATTAAATTCTCCTTTCTTTTCTCTCTGAAATTTCAAGATTCCAAAATTCTATCCTCTTTTTTTTTCTTCTCCTGGCTCCTATTTATAGGAGAAGGAAAAGAATCAATTTGTTTAGAAAATCTTTCATTGAAAGATTTTGTTTGTTTTCATAATTAATATGATCCTTTAGATCATTCAGTGAATTTTATTCACCGTTGGATTTTAAATTCAATGATATTCTGTTTGTTATTTTCAGTGAGATTTAGGGAAAATCTTTCCTTGTCTAAGATTTTTTTTCCCCATAAATTGGTGATTTTTAATCACCCTTAGATCTTTAATCCAACGGTCCCCATAATCCTTTTCCATTTGGAAAGATTTAGAAGCTTTTAGAATTTAATTCTTTTAAACTGTAAGGCTTTCGAAGCCAGTCACGTGCTGACACGTGACCCTTGGTCACATGTGAGCACGTGACCCCCAATTGAGTCCTTTTCTCAGCGTTTATTTACGCTTCAGTTTTAACCATCACGTGTTTACACGTGACCATTGGTCACGTGTGAGCACGTGATACCTCATTGAGGTATTTTCTTCAGCCATTTGTTTTTATTTCTGTTTTAACTATCACGTGTCAACACGTGACCATTGGTCACGTGTGAGCACGCGACCCTCAATTGGGTCCTTCTTCAGCCGTTTGTTTTTATTTCTGTTTTAACTATCACGTGTCAACACGTGATACCTCATTGAGATAATTCCTGATTTTTAGAATTAAATTCTATTAAGTTATAAGGCTTTCAAAGCCTGTCACGTGCTGGCACGTGACCCCCGATCACGTGTAGACACGTGATGCCTCATAACTTTTGATCCCGGATGAATTATGAGGCCCATAATATATCAAACCGAAGAATTTTTTGAGATTCTTTCGGTACCATCAGAATTTAGCTATTTCTCATTCGAGAGTTTATCAAAATACAGGCCGGAAGAAACTGGTTCGCATTTTCTTAAGCGTATCGCTGCCATTTGATACCTTGGACTCTTTTGCGCAGAAATTTTTGGCAGGAACAAATGCCCCCCATATGTGAGTATATACTTGGGTGAAGTAGTGCAGAGTAATGCATAGCGTATGACCAGTTTCGGGTTGGTATATAATTTTCAGAATCTTGATCTGAGAAGATAACGAGCGGACACAAGCGTCGTCATTTATCATTGACTCAAATCTCGACTCTTAAGGGATATAGTTCCAAACCCTCAGCCCCATGAGCCACACCCTTCTACTTCTTTATGTCTTACTCTGGCGTGAAGTAGTTTATATGCTCATGAGTAACTTCTCCATTTCAGTAGCATGTAGCTTTGGCAAGTGTGGCCCATAGATGGTAGATAACAGTTCATCTTGAACTCTTTATAAGGTAGCGATGGCTTAGAAAACAGGGTTAGGATCTGCCTCCTAAGACTTTTCAACTTTATGAGCCATGAGGGTCTCATAAAGAATTTTCTTCCTACGGGTTGAGAGGATCTCGTAGGTGTGTTTTCTCCTTAGGAATCGGGAGGATTCCTAAGTGTGCTTTCTCTTGAGAGTCGTAAGGATCTCACAAGAGAATTTTCCCGCTTATAAGTTGAGAGGACTAGTAAGTGGTTGTTTCCCTCCTCGTCGAGATTCGACTTTGGAGAGTGTGGTCCGTGAATAGTATGCAAGAGTCCGTTTTGGACTGACTTGCAAGGCCCCAGTGCTTAGAGAACAGGTTTTTTTTTAATCTCCGCCGCCTAAGGCTTTACCTTACAAGTCGAGACGAATTGAGAAGTTCTCGCAAGAATATCCTAACATCACAGTTAACCTCTGCTCTTTACGATAGAGGTCCGTTAGGGTCTGTGGTACTAGGGTTTTGCCCGTCGTACCGTCGCGTTGGCTGATGTATCCCTCGATAGGCAATCTTGTTGTTCGAGTAGCCTTGCGACTGTCGTGTCTCTGATCCCTTCGGGGGCTGGACAAGACATCTTCAAGCAATCTTCTTAGGCAGTTTAACCGTCAGAAGAGCAAGCGTTAGAAATTTTGCCATGCCGCTTTTTACTTGAGGTTAGGCTCATTTTGGAGAGCCCCGATGAGTCATAACCACTCCGCGCTGGTGTGGGATGATCTCCGGTAGTCTTTTAGGTTTTATATGAGTTACCATCAAGACCCTGAAGCTAGGAATTTGGCCTTTGCTTTGTTTGCTGGCATTGCGTCTGGTGTAACGAGACGAATGTCGCGGTTGTCTCTAGGTTGTTGGTGAACCGTCGAGGTTTGGAACTAGGGATTTTGCCGTGGCTCTGTTGTTGTTGTCGCGTCTGCATCTTGTTGGAGAGAGAACGCTGTGGTGACATCTCATCGCTGTATCGAGACGAACGTTGAGGTGATGACCACTCCATGTGGGATGATCTCCGGTAGACTTTTAGGTTTTATATGAGTTACCTTCAAGACCCTGAAGCTAGGAATTTAGTCTTTGCTTCATTTGCTTTGGCGTTGCGTCTGCTGTATCGAGACGAACGTCGAGGTGGTGACCACTCCGCGCTGGTGTGGGATGATCTCCGATAGTCTTTCAGGTTTTATATGAGTTACCGTCAAGACCCTGAAGCTAGGAATTTGGCCTTTGCTTCATTTACTTTGGCGTGTCCGAATCCTGTTGGAGGAAGAACACTGTAGTGACATCTCGTCTGCTGTATCGAGACGAACGTCGAGGTGGTGACCACTCCATGTGGGATGATCTCCGGTAGTCTTTCAGGTTTTATATGAGTTACCGTCAAGACTTTGAAGCTAGGAATATTTCCTTTGCTTCATTTGCTTTGGTGTGTCCGAATCCTGTTGGAGGAAGAACACTGTAGTGACATTTTGTCTGCTGTATCGAGACAAACGTTGAGGTGGTGACCACTCCATGTAGGATGATCTCCGGTAGCCTTTCAGGTTTTATATGAGTTACCATCAGGACCCTGAAGCTAGGAATTTAGCCTTCGCTTCGTTTGCTTTGGCGTGTCCGAATCCTGTTGGAGGAAGGACGCTGTAGTGACATCTCGTCTGCTGTATCGAGACGAACGTCAAGGTAGTGACCACTCCATGTGGGGTGATCTTCGATAGTCTTTCAGGTTTTATATGAGTTACCGTCAAGACCCTGATGCTAGGAATTTAGCCTTCGCTTCGTTCGCTTTGGCATGTCCGAATCCTGTTGGAGGAAGGACGTTGTAGTGACATTTTGTCTGCTGTATCGAGACGAATGTCGAGGTGGTGACCACTCCATGTGGGGTGATCTCCGATAGTCTTTCCGGTTTTATATGAGTTACCGTCAAGTCCCTGAAGCTAGGAATTTGGCCTTCGCTTCGTTTTGTTTCGACCGTGAGGTCTTTCGTTGACGTTGCATCTGCATCCTGCTGGACTGCGAAGGAACGCCGTTGTTGACATTGCATCTGGTGTAGCGAGACGAATGCTGAGGTGGAGCTGGGATTTTGCCATCACTCCGTTTTGTTTCAACCGTGCGGTCTTTTGTTGACGTTGGATCTGCATCCTGCTGGACTGCGAAGGAACGCCGTGGTGACATTGCGTCTGCTGTAACGAGACGAATGCTGAGGTGGAGCTGGGATTTTGCCGTCACTCCGCTTTGTTTCAACCATGGGGTCTTTCGTTGACGTTGCATCTGCATCCTGCTGGACTGCGAAGGAACGCCGTTGTTGACATTGCGTCTGCTGTAATGAGACGAATGCTGAGGTGGAGTTGGGATTTTGCCATCACTCCGCTTTGCTGACCATGGGGTCTTTCGTTGACATTGCATCTGCATCCTGCTGGACTGCGAAGGAACGCCGTTGTTGACATTGCGTCTGCTGTAACGAGACGAATGCTGAGGTGGAGCTGGGATTTTTCCATCACTCCGCTTTGTTTCGACCGTGAGGTCTTTTGTTGATGTTGCATCTGCATCCTGCTGGACTGCGAAGGAACACCGTTGTTGACATTGCGTCTGCTGTAATGAGACGAATGCTGAGGTGGAGTTGGGATTTTGCCGTCACTCCGCTTTGCTGACCATGGGGTCTTTCGTTGACGTTGCATCTGCATCCTGCTGGACTGCGAAGGAACGCCGTTGTTGACATTGCGTCTGCTGTAATGAGACGAATGCTGAGGTGGAGTTGGGATTTTTCCGTCACTCCGCTTTGCTGACCATGGGGTCTTTCGTTGACGTTGCATTTGCATCCTGCTGGACTGCGAGGGAATGCCGTTGTTGACATTGCGTCTGCTGTAACGAGATGAATGCTGAGGTGGAGCCGGGATTTTGCTGTTACTCCGCTTTGCCGATGTTGCGTCTGCTGTAATGAGACGAATGTCGAGACAGTCTCTAGGTTGTCTGTGAACCATCGAGACTTGGAACTATGGACTCTGCCGTGGCTCCGAGATTGATTGTGGTTGTGTCGCTTCCGTGCCCTGCTGGCATAAGAAGGAACACCATTGCTGATCTTCTGGGATACAGATGTTACTGTTGAGATCTGACTTTCCCTTTTGACAGGATCTGGTGGGGGACATATGGTTCCCTTTTC
The DNA here is from genome assembly GCA_030015575.1 of Agapanthus africanus. Taxonomy (NCBI): domain Eukaryota; kingdom Viridiplantae; phylum Streptophyta; class Magnoliopsida; order Asparagales; family Amaryllidaceae; genus Agapanthus; species Agapanthus africanus. The sequence continues at coordinate 735,069,148 of JASDDO010000019.1, read as the reverse complement.
GTTTATGCCTATGGATTGTATACAGAGCTTAGAATGGACTCACCTGTAGGGCAAAAGTTTTTTTTTTGATTTATTTTTATTTCCACGATGCTCTATCATTTCAGCTTTTATATCATGAAATTCGCGATTGCCCAATCATTTCGGCTATTTTTTCGCGGTGCCCAATCATTTCGGCTATTTGTTTTATTTTTACTCGCTGCTTTTTATTGCGAGTTGCCCAATCATTACGGCTATTTTGTATGCATACATTTTTACTTTCTGATTTTGTTGCAAGTTGCCCTATCATTTCAGCTATTTCATATGCATTTTTGGCTCGCTGATTTTTTATCATGAGTGTGGAACTTGGAATCTGGTGCCAATCTCAGCATCAGCATTGCTGCGACTGGAATATTGCCAGGAGCGAATCATCATTTTCCATGAAAGGATATGGAATTTGATACCGATTTAGGTATCAGCATCGCTACCACTGGGACATTACCAGGAGCGAATCATCATATGCCTCTGTCGATGTTGAATAAAGGTGGCTTAGCAAACAGGGTTAGGATCCCGTCGACTAAGACTTTTGACTTCATGAGCCGTAAGGGTCTCATAAAGGTGTTTCTCCCTACGAGTCGTGAGGATCTCGTAGGTGCGTTTTCTCTTTAGGAATCGTGAGGATTCCTAAGTGTGTGTTCTCTTATAAGTCGTAAGGATCTTACAAGAGTGCTTTCTCCTTATAAGTCGAGAAGACTTACAAGGGCTGTTCACCGTGTAAACATATCCCTAGTCACGGATGGGACTTTGTTAGGGAAATGTTTATTCGTGCCCGTGGATTATATACAAGGGTCAATACTGAACCGCTTGTAGGGCAGTATTGAAGGTTGTGGGGGCTTAAGAACAGGTTCAGATCCCTGTAGCTAAGGCTTTTGAACCCTATGAGCCGTGAGGGTCTCAAAGGGGAATTCTCCTTACGAGTCGTGAGGATCTCGTAAGTGTGTTTTCTCCTTAAGAATCGTGAGGATTCCTAAGTGTGTTGCTCCCTTATGAGTCGTAAGGATCTCACGCGGGTGATTTCTCCTCACAAGGTCGAGAGGACCCTACAAGTGTCTTTTAACGAGGTTGCGCCCTTTCGGGTTTTCACAAACACTCGCCGGTAGCCCTGCTGTTTTTACTCACGGAGCCCTTTCGGGTTTTCATCCGTGCCCATTTTGCTTATGGACATACCGTTTTTTACGAGTTTGTGCCCTTTCAGGTTTTCACAAACATCGCCGGTAGTCCTGCTGTTTTTACTCACGGCGCCCTTTCGGGTTTTCATCCGTGCCTATCTCGCTTGTGGATGTACCATTTTTTTTACGAGTCTGCGCCCTTTCGGGTTTTCACAAACATCACCGGTAGTCCTGTTGTTTTTACTCACGGCGCCCTTTCGGGTTTTCATCCGTGCCCATCTCGCTTGTGGACGTACCGTTTTTTTTACCATGTCAGCCTGGGGATGCCGCGGGTTGGTAGTAGTTTAACGACGTTTCGGTCATAGGTCAACGTACGATTACGCAGCTAGATTTTGCCGCAAACCTTCGCATGTTTGGTGCCGGTGCTGGATTCCTTAAAGAGAGGGCTGAGGGCGACTTCTTCGTCAGAGTCGCTTCCAAAGGTGATAACTTGCGATCCCTCTGGATTAACCCTATGACAATTGCCGGCAATTCTTTTACGCCCATCTGTCATATTTTTTCGTTGTCTACGAGCTTCACGCTTCACTCACTGAACGTGTCGTCGATAGGCAACATATCCCTGCCACCAGTTTTTAAAGGCTATGCACTCCTCGGTAGGGTGTGCAATCCTCTGATGGTATAGGCAGAAGTTAGAATGTATGTCCGCCTCATCAAGATGTATATTGCCAGGGGCATTTCCTTTGAAAGAGGGTAACTTCATTCCTATTGCCAGGGCCCTAGCGAATCGTTTCCTTACTTTAAGCTTGCTTTTGCTGGCGATAGGGATGCTTTGCTCCAGTCGGGGTGTCTCGACCTTTTCCTTCAGTCATCGGCGTTTGGCACTTTCAAATATAGCCAGTTCACGCTCTCGATTGGCTTTGCTTTCCTGACGGGCTTCGTTTAGGAATGCATCAATCATTTCGTCTGATGGTCCTAGAAGTTCAGGCTCAGGATTTGCCCCCGGTTTCCCTGCGTCAGGAGCTTCTTCACTGTCTATCGACGAGTGAGAGATCATACGACAACTTGCTATGTAATCCTAAGATCCATCTGATGAGTCTTCTCCATTATTTCCGTCCTCAAGGACATGGCTGAGGAATTCTTAGAGCGTGATTGGAGTCCGCGCCTTCTGGTTATACTCTTCCAGCGCGTCGATCTGCTTTTGTAGGTCCATGTGCTTATCGCCAGGCTTCACGGGCTTCTTGGATTTCTTCTTCTTTTTCGAAGGTTTTGACGGCTGGACATGAACACTTTGGCTATCACCACCAATCTTTGGAGTTGGGCGCGGCTTCAGCATTCCTTCGATGATCTGAGGTTCTAGCAGATTCTTCCACTTGATCGCAGGGCATGTCTGGAGATCATTCAGCATCCTTTTGGTTTTGTCCAAAAGAGCCACTTCCCATGGAGCTTCTTCAAGAAAAGAGCACGTTGCCCCCGGTGTATCCATCTTCTTAGGAGTGTGCGATTGTGGCGGGTTCACTTTCCAGTTTTCGGATAATGCGAACTTGCCTTGTTGGTATTGGTCCTCAATCCAGCCTTTGAAGAGAAAGCAATCTTCGATTGGATGGCTTACTGTTTGGTGGTAAGGGCAGTAATTAGGATTGCTGACATCGCCTGGCTGCAACGGACGTTTTGGATCCTGCAGATTAATGAGTCTGTTGCGCACTGCCAGCTCGAATAGTCTCCTCGTTTTATCCTGGAGAAACGAGTAAGGACATCCCAGTCTCTCCTCGAGGGATGGGCGTGGACGCACGTTATTGTTAGTTATATGTATGCCCTAGAGGCCATTACTATACATAGGATGTATATTGTAGTGGAAGCTGGGACATATATAGGGAGGACTTTCTTGCTCGACATGATAGTATGCTATCTGGTTACTCTTTACCTTAACGTGTATACTGATTGTCTCTCTGTTACATGTTGGTAAAGCCCTTAGGATGTGTACTTGACTACCTGGACTATGATGCGGATCATACTAGTGGGGACATGGTAGTCCATAAGTACATCCTTCAAAGTCCCTAGTCGTGGGTGTATCGAGACGGGGCATCGATATACCAGTATAGACTAGCGTATACCTTCTCGACCCATACAGATGGGCGATGGATGATCCCATATCCATTGGTGTTTGACATCATAGGAGATATACGAGTGCTCAGTAGAGACTGGGTACACTGGACGGACTCGCCGAGAACTCCCAGATGGTATTATACCATACGTCAGATGGCAGTTCTCTGGTGACACTGGTACAGAGTAGTCTGTTGACCCGAGATCGTCATAGAGTCTTGTGTGGTTCCCACTGTGCTTTGATTTCCATCTTACCACGTCCAAGAGGGCGTGCAAAACGGTGGTTTTTGGGTACAGTCCCGAGTCACATGGAGGCAATGAGCGATAGGAGGGGATTCGTCTCTCCCGGTATAGGGAGTTGATGTTGCGCTGTGTTCGATTGGCTATAACAGGAAATCCCTGGCCAGGGTTGCTGAAATTTACTGGTAAGTGTTACCAGTAGTTTCTCGAATTGTTATAGACCTCATATCGACACGACTTATTGAGCTATTGGGGTCTGCCGTTTACCACCCCTAGGCGAGATATGCGACATATCAGACGATCAGACCGGACTGTACGGTAGTGTTACTGGTTGGATTCACTGGAGTGTGAGCGGGCTTGCTCGTCGATCTTCAGATCGCTCAATACCCGGGTGGCCGTTACGTTTAGCAGACCGCTTGCGGCTTGTGGGTGCTTGATATGATCATCATCTGCTGCCGGCGTATTGACGAGTCTTTAGAGTCCTACACAGAGGTTTCCTGGCTCAAGCGAAACGAAATAGGAGCGCATATGAGATATGTGCGGGACCGAGAATAATGCGTGTATGTGATACCGTATTTCATTCTCGCGATGAATGTGTCGAATGGTTGTATTCGATATAACCTAGTTATCGAATCAAGGATTGATTCGATAAGCCGATACATTGTATACTAGTCGGTTGTGTGCGAAATGACCGGATCATTGAATCAAGTGTTGATTTAATGATTTAATGCATAATTATATATTTGATATATTACTTTGCACTAACTAGTATTGGTTCACTTTAAACGGATTTTCTCACTTGGTTTGTGCGCATTATATATGTGATATGATTTTGTGCACTTGCTTGTATCATGTTTGATGATACATGCTTTTTGGTTAAGTGTAAAGTATTAAACCTTGGTTAATGAAATGGTTAGGGTTTATTATTTGTTATTCATTTATCTTATTTAATTATCCATTTAATTTTGATAAATGAATAAAAGAAAATGAGAAAAGAATGGTGGCTAATTTTGTTTCATGTTGAAGCTTCTTGAAGCTTTGATCAAGTCAACCATTCTTATCTCATCCTTAACCCTAAACATTCCCACTAACCCTAGTTTAATCTCTACACTTTACCATGGTTACCTTTATGATAAGAATGATTATTCTTTTCTTTTCTAATTATTCTTATCATAACAATATTCATCTTCTTCATCTTCTTCTTCCTTGAAGAAGCTTGCTTCATCAATGGTGATTGATGAAAACAAGTGAGAAATCCAATTCTAAAGTCTACCCACTTCCTATTTCTTCATCCTCTACCTCTTGCCAAGTAGTAGAGTGTGTTTCCTTCACAAGTTTTCATGGCTTGGTGAAGGTGGAGCTTGATCTAGTGATGCTTCGACGTAGATCATCTTCGGCACGTCGTCGATGACCTAGCCCGCTTCTTCTCCGATGAAGCCGACACAAGAGCCCAGATCTCGATATGGACAGCGAGGATACTTCGTTGCGGAGCTATGGAGGTGGAGAACCGGATCTACAAAGGTTGTATTTCCGTATTCTTGTAGTTAAGTGTTAACTAGTTTATTTTTTCGCCTAGAATTCTAGCCAACGATCCGTACTCTAGAGTTTCTCGGCACCGCAAAATTTGAAATTGGCATGGTTGATGCCTTGTGAGACCTCATTAGGGTGCCTAGGAACCCTACAGTGGTATCAGAGCCTAGCTATAGCCTTAGGCGAAGTCTAGACGGAATTTGAAGTCCGAACGAACCGAAAACCCAACCCGGAAAATGCTCTCTGTCCTTTTTCTAAAATCTGGGATTTTTCGAAAATAAAAATATGCAGAAAAATCAGCAGGCTTTTCTATGAATTACTGTGAAATTCGAGAACGTGATTCCACCAATACGCGGCGGAACCGCGGCACAAGCTTGGCTTGTGCGGCGGTTCCGCGGTCTTCTTGTCACATCAGTACTTGAAGTTTGCACAGTAATTCGTATTTTTCTGTGTTGGTTTTCCTGGGATATTTTAAATCTGACCACAGAGTTGAATTTTCTGGGGTTGTTTTAGGGGATTCGTATATTCGATCGGATTATCAAATTTTGTCTGTGTGGCTTTCCGGGTAATTTTTAGAATATGTTAAAAAGTTCGACCGGATATAAATACCCAATTTTTCCCCTGTCGGGAAATTTCCAAGTGTTGGATTTTTCCGTGGTTTAACGACGTTCTAAGTAGTGCAAGTAACTCGATGGACCCTCTAGAAGACAACAAACCTTAACTCGATTATGTGACCGTCTTGAACTGCCCTTTGAACCTTCGGGTTTGGGGCAGTACGGCGTGCCATATGTGAGGCGTTGGCTTGACCCTTCTACGGCTGGACCGTTGGTACTGAGGCACGAACTGAATGTTGTTAGACTTATTTCATGTGTTGACCTGTTTCGGGAAAACTTGGGTGTTCGAATATTCAATCGGAAAGTTTAACATTTTCTTTTTATCCGGAATAGGATACAATAATTGGAATTCGCAAGTAGTTATGTGATAACTGAATGAATGTTATAAACATAGCAGTTTAGTCTCACTTGATCGGTTGCCATGGAATTTTGATGTGATCAAAAGTCCGTCGCAATCACGTAGCGTACGCGGATACTCGCCGGGTAAACTTAATAGACAGCCTCACTCCATAGCCCCGACCAAGTGACTGTAGGAGAACCCCGTCGCCGAAAGCATCCGTTCGGGTGCTCGCGGTAGCGGTGTTCCGCCTTGGTGCACTTCGTCGACGGTATTGGGGGTGCGGCCGTCTACTAAAGTTTGCGACGAGTATTCGATCAGGATGTCGGGAATCTTGTTGAATTACCCGACTTGGTATTGAAAAGTGTTTTCGATTTTGAGACTAAAATGCGGGGTTTATAATTGTTAGGCATGCGATGTCTAAGTAATTCATTTGGTCAGACATGTGATGTCTGAGGTGGTTGCGGATTCCAACTGTTGTAGTTTTACACTTTCTTTTCTGTGACCGTAAGTGTAATATGTGATATCGCCGGTTTCGTTGCTATATGTCAACGACAATTGGGATGGACATATTTACTTACGTTGATGACATGTGATGTTATGTATTGCTGGATATGTTATATTGGATCGTCGTGTTCGAATAGCCGGGGTTTTTTATGTGAGATGAGTGTTTTTCTTTTTCATTCATGTAAAAACTTGTATGTAATATTCTTTTATTGGGGCGCTTCCAGGTTGCGGAAGTTGTCACCGTTGATGTATATTATTTACTTTTCCGCACTAGGATAGACCCAAGGAGGAGGGCACAAGTAACCGGGTTCTGGAGTCTAGTGGAAGACCAACTCGAGGAGTCGAGTACGGGTCTCCTAACTCTAGAATTGGTAGGGTTGCTTGCCGCTCTCGTAGGGGTCTAGGGGTGTGGGTTTGGCTATTCATCACGACCGTGGAATCCGTGTTTTATACTGGCTCGTATTGAAAACACGGACGTCCTAGTATATCCAATATTTCATATGATTCTTCTGCTGCGATATCTGTGATGTGATCATGTGATGTTCTGTGATAGATACTGTATATAGTATATATGATATATTATATAGACGTTACTTATGTTTTACACCCGTGCTAGCCCTGCCCCGCTCTGCCGTTAGTTACCTAACCTAACGGTGCATGAGGGGACATCGAGGCGAATGCGGATGGCATAAGTGTACGTCGTATTTATCTGTGATGTTTAGGTACTTAAATGATGGGACTTCATTAATGTGATTAATGAAATAAAAGAAACCTAAGATGTTGTAGAATTGAATTTCAAAATAAAACAGGTAGCTACAGTTCTTGCTTTGCACAGAGGTATATATGATATATCCTGCACCTTATTCGATAAGGAAAGGACCGAGATCCCTTCACCGGGAGTGACTCCTTTAGCAATAACTGGCAGATGCTACACACTCGGTTTGTTTTTTGATTGCTTTTAAGAGTTTTTGCTTTGCACAGCGATATATATGATATATCCCGCACCTCATTCGACGAGGAAAGGACCGACGATCCCTTCACCGGGAGTGACTCCTTTAGCAAAACTAGAAAAGCCTCAAAAACACTCTATTTCAAAATCATTTGATTCTACAACGATATCAAGTTCATTACGCAATAGGTTTTCAGAAAAACCTATCGTAGCCCTCCGTCATTTCAGATAAGTTGTATATAGTATTCGTGCTGCATTTGTTGGCTTTCGTCAAGGTGCAGTGTGCGGTAGCTATATGCTGCTTATCTGCTAGCATACGATGCGATTGGATTAGGGTAGTCGTGCGGCTTTGTTGGCTTTCGTCAAGGGTCGTGCGGGTGGGTTTAATTCAATCAAGAAATGTACGGGTTGAACTTGACTAGCGGGCTATGGTTTGTTGTCTTTCGTCAAGGTCATAGCACGTTAGGGGCAAAATATTATCGGGAATTTCAAGTGTTGAAATTTGCAATGAGATTACATACCTTCTATGAGATAGTCGGATCCCGATACCCGCTGCGAGTAATTGTTACTCCTGGGAGAGTTTTACATATTACAATTAGCCGATCAAGTAGGTGTCTAGAAAGGTGTTAACGAGGTTACGCCTCTGGGAAAACGAGATTTACATTAATTAGGTTCGTGCGAAAGCACGGGGGACCTCCCTCAAAGTACCGACACTGGCCTGGCTGAAAGATTGGCGAACTTGTAGTGTGTAATTAATCCCGGCTAGTCTTTCCTTTTAGGGTTTGAAGGAAGATTTGATAAAAAGCAGTGGGAACCATCCTGATTAGATAAAATAATAACCAATCTATTCTTGCAAGAGCGCACGCTGAGTGTTTTCTTCTCTCTCTCTCCTGGTAGCGACCATATCACGCCTTAATCAAGATAATAATACGGAATATTGACCGAACCCGCTTGTTATACTGAGCTGGGGAACGTTGGTCCCGCTCCAACTTATAATTGTTATAAGACAGAGCAGGAAATTTGGGAATACCAGATTTCCCGTGCCGCCCAAACGAAGAGAGTGCATGTTGATGCATCATCTTCGGGTGTGTTCATTACAAAGAACTGTTTCTCCGTATCCTCTACGTCCTGGGCATGTGATACCATATCAGGATCCCAGATATATAATCTGTTACATAGGGCTACAGAAAGGTAGAGAACTGAGAACGGGTGATAAGTTTCATGAGGTAGAAAACGGGGCAAATGTTGCAGCCTAGTCTGTTGGTCACTGTCACCCTGTATTACAAATACATTGATTCTGAACGAATGTTATTAGATACCGAACCTGATATACAAAATCGTATCTATCTCTTTATTAGTAAAGAAATGATAAAATTTTGTATTGTTGGATAATGTTTTGAACATTTCCTATATCAAAAGTTGATCGGTTCAGGCACGTTATCTAAAAGCATTAATGTTCTAAATCAAACTACAGTTCTTAGTATATGGAACACACACAAGAAAGAGTTCAGAAATGAACGGATCCTTCTTGAGGTATTGTAGACTAGGTCAGATCAATGTGACCCGACTAGCTAGAGTTACATAAAGATGCATATTTAAATTAGTTTGAATTTACATCTTGTGAAACTCGCCAGTCATGTCACAAAGATAAGATGACCATAGCCCTGTTTATTGGAAACAGAGAAAGAGTTAATGAACTCTTGGGACTGATACATGATGATGTATGTAATGTCCCCTGTCTATACATGCCAGGACTGGTTCTTTATACTTCATTACATTCTCTGATGATCTTTCGAGATTCAGACCTATGTTCCTGTTGAAACACAAGTCCGAACCTTTTGAGATATTCACAGAATATAAGCGAGAAGTAGAGAACCAAAATACGGGTATAAGTATTATGTCCTTTGATGAGATCGAGGAGGAGAATACTTGAGCACGGAAATCCTGGACTATTTTAAAGGAGAATGAGATTCTCTCTCGGCATTACTCCTCCGTATACACCATAGGACGATGGTATATCGGGGCGGAGCAGATACACCCTATTTGATATGGTGTGCTCTATGATGAGTACTGCTGAGTTACCTATTTCCTTCTTGGGGGTTATGCACTTATGAAGTTGCATACCTATTGAATTAGGTTCCAATCAAATCAGTCGCCTACCATTTCATATGTGATATGGAAAGGGAAGAACCCATGTCTTAAGCTAGTTAAGATTTGGGGTTGACCGGCATATGTCTGAAAGCAAAATCCGGACAAATTCGAGGTAAAGTCTGTAATGTAGAATTGGAAAGGTTCCAGCTATACAAATTACAGCAGATGATTTGAAAGAACCAAAGGATTCAATAGTTACCAACGAACCTCGGCCTATCCGTCGATCTAGTAGGGTTCCTCACCCACCTGAGAGATACTTCGGTTTCTCTATGACAGTGGGAGCGAGGACTGCATCATGAGATGATGACCCAACTAGTTTCGAGCTGGCCATCAGGAGTAAGACTCTGTAAGAATGGCTGGATGCTTAGTGATCTGAGATGGAATCCATATACACCAACAAAGTATGGACTTTGGTAGCTATATCTGAAGGGTTAAATCCCCATCAGGAGCAAGTATATCTTGAGAAGATTACTTGGTGTACATGGAAGAGTTGAGACTTTCAAAGCTAGACTTGTTAAAGGTCTACATCATTGACCAGGTATGGATGATGATGAAACCTTTTCTAAGTAGCTATGCTTAAGTCCATCCAGATCCTACTTGCCACGGCTACATACCATGACTACGATATCTGGTGGTTGGGTGTCATGACAGCTTTTCTAAATGATGTTTAGAAGAGTGCGTCTATAAGTACACAGCCAGAGGGCTTCGTAGACAGTGGGAGCAGCGGAAACGTGTGCAAAATGCTTTATAGGATAAAGCAGGCATCGCGGAGATGGAACATCTGTTTTGATGAAGTAGTCAAAGAGTTTGACATCATCAAAATGGTAGATGAACCTTGTATATACAAAAAGGTAGTAGGGAGTATGGTGGTGATTCTCGTAAAGTACGTGGATGACATACTCTTGATAGGGAAAGAGTTTCCTATGCTACGATCGATCAATCTCCGCTTATCACAATGATTCTCCACATAGGATCAAAATGATACCTCCTAAATCCTGAGTTTTGGATCTATGAGATAGATCTAATTGGATGTTAGGATACTCACTAGTTGCAGTGAGATGGTATCAATCGATCCTGGGGAGAATCACTGGAAGTGTTCCAGGGTGATAAAGACGACTGAATGTCAGTCACAGGCATTGTCTTTACCCTCAGTAAAGGGACGGTATGTTGGAAGAGTTCCAAGCTAGATACCGTGGCATACTAGACGATAAAGGCTGGATACATCGCTACTTAAGATGCTACCAAAGAGGCTGTTTGGGTGTATATTGGTTCATGAGATGAACTACGTTCCTACCATTGTGAGACAATGGAGTTGTGGCTTATGCCGAGGAACGCCGGTCCCATCAGTGATCCAGACATATTCTAAGGCAGTGTCACCTGATCATGGAGATGCTTGATCTCCAAGGGATCGAGGTTAGGAGAGTAGACTTAGAGGACAACACAGCGGATCCACTCACAAAGGCCTGTTCCCAGAGAGAGATTTTTATGGGATGGTTGAGTATGAGATACTACAACCACTGCTATCAGATGGCCCTAGTGCAAGTGGGAGATTGTTAGTTATATGTATGCCCTAGAGGCCATTACTATACATAGGATGTATATTGTAGTGGATGCTGGGACATATATAGGGAGGACTTTCTTGCTCGACATGATAGTATGCTATCTGGTTACTCTTTACCTTAATGTGTATACCGATTGTCTCTCTGTTACATGTTGGTAAAGCCCTTAGGATGTGTACTTGACTACCTGGACTATGATGCGGATCATACTAGTGGGGACATGGTAGTCCATAAGTACATCCTTCAAAGTCCCTAGTCGTGGGTGTATCGAGACGGGGCATCGATATACCAGTATAGACTAGCGTATACCTTCTCGACCCATACAGATGGGCGATGGATGATCCCATAGCCATTGGTGTTTGACATCAGAGGAAATATACGAGTGCTCAGTAGAGACTGGGTACACTGGACGGACTCGCCGAGAACTCCCAGATGGTATTATACCGTACGTCAGATGGCAGTTCTCTGGTGACACTGGTACAGAGTAGTCTGTTGACCCGAGATCATCATAGAGTCTTGTGTGGTTCCCACTGTGTTTTGATTTCCATCTTACCACGTCCAAGAGGGCGTGCAAAACGGTGGTTTTTGGGTACAGTCCCGAGTCACATGGAGGCAATGAGCGATAGGAGGGGATTCGTCTCTCCCGGTATAGGGAGTTGATGTTGCGCTGTGTTCGATTGGCTATAACAGGAAATCCCTGGCCAGGGTTGCTGAGATTTACTGGTAAGTGTTACTAGTAGTTTCTCGAATTGTTATAGACCTCATATCGACACGACTTATTGAGCTATTGGGGTCTGCCGTTTACCACCCCTAGGCGAGATATGCGACATATCAGACGATCAGACCGGACTGTACGGTAGTGTTACTGGTTGGATTCACTGGAGTGTGAGCGGGCTTGCTCGTCGATCTTCAGATCGCTCAATACCCGGGTGGCCGTTACGTTTAGCAGACCGCTTGCGGCTTGTGGGTGCTTGATATGATCATCATCTGCTGCCGGCGTATTGACGAGTCTTTAGAGTCCTACACAGAGGTTTCCTGGCTCAAGCGAAACGAAATAGGAGCGCATATGAGATATGTGCGGGACCGAGAATAATGCGTGTATGTGATACCGTATTTCATTCTCGCGATGAATGTGTCGAATGGTTGTATGCGATATAACCTAGTTATCGAATCAAGGATTGATTCGATAAGCCGATACATTGTATACTAGTCGGTTGTGTGCGACATGACCGGATCATTGAATCAAGTGTTGATTTAATGATTTAATGCATAATTATATATTTGATATATTACTTTGCATTAACTAGTATTGGTTCACTTTAAACGGATTTTCTCACTTGGTTTGTGCGCATTATATATGTGATATGATTTTGTGCACTTGCTTGTATCATGTTTGATGATACATGCTTTTTGGTTAAGTGTAAAGTATTAAACCTTGGTTAATGAAATGGTTAGGGTTTATTATTTGTTATTCATTTATCTTATTTAATTATCCATTTAATTTTGATAAATGAATAAAAGAAAATGAGAAAAGAATGGTGGCTAATTTTGTTTCATGTTGAAGCTTCTTGAAGCTTTGATCAAGTCAACCATTCTTATCTCATCCTTAACCCTAACCATTCCCACTAACCCTAGTTTAATCTCTACACTTTACCATGGTTACCTTTATGATAAGAATGATTATTCTTTTCTTTTCTAATTATTCTTATCATAACAATATTCATCTTCTTCATCTTCTTCTTCCTTGAAGAAGCTTGCTTCATCAATGGTGATTGATGAAAACAAGTGAGAAATCCAATTCTAAAGTCTACTCACTTCCTATTTCTTCATCCTCTACCTCTTGGCAAGTAGTAGAGTGTGTTTCCTTCACAAGTTTTCATGGCTTGGTGAAGGTGGAGCTTGATCTAGTGATGCTTCGACGTAGATCATCTTCGGCACGTCGTCGATGACCTAGCCCGCTTCTTCTCCGATGAAGCCGACACAAGAGCCCAGATCTCGATATGGACAGCGAGGATACTTCGTTGCGGAGCTATGGAGGTGGAGAACCGGATCTACAAAGGTTGTATTTCCGTATTCTTGTAGTTAAGTGTTAACTAGTTTATTTTTTCGCCTAGAATTCTAGCTAACGATCCGTACTCTAGAGTTTCTCGGCACCGCAAAATTTGAAATTGGCATGGTTGATGCCTTGTGAGACCTCATTAGGGTGCCTAGGAACCCTACAGTTATTTTGGCGAACAACCGGCTTTAAGTTGCTCGGCCGTTGTTGAGTATTGGCAACGAAGGTTGCTTTCCCTTCGCCCTTTTCATTCCAAGGCTTTGTCTTTGAAGAGGAAGGCCTATGGCTCATCTGGTCCATTTGGGCCAGCTTGTCAATCAAGGCCTAGAAGGTGGTCGTCTTGAAGAACATCATGAATTGGGAGATGGTCGCCTGCGGATCGAGGGTTCCCACAAACATGCCCACTGCAGGAGCCTCTTCGATGCGCTGTTCGCACTTCGACCATAGATTTCGCCACCGTATCGCATACTGGACCTAAGTTTCTCCCGGCTTCACCCTGGCATTGATCAGCACCGTGATTGGGGTACGTTTGCTAGTGCTCGCAAAACGTTGGGTGAATAGCAGCTCCATCTCTGCAAATGTCTTGATAGATTTATTCGGGAGTTCCGAATACCACTCGAATGCCGTCTCCGACAAGCTTCCAACAAACTGGCGGAGCAGTAGTTTATCGTCACCTCCAGTGTTGCCGCACAGAGCCCTGAATTGAGCAACATGCTGGTGTGGATTTCTCGTCCCCTTATATACGTAGAATTTGGGGATCGTGTATCCCGGTGGGTACTTTATTTGGTCGTACCAAACTGGATAGGGTCGTCCAGTTTTAACAATTTGCCCAGCCGCTTCATTCGCCTGGTGAACTCGTATCTGCTAAGCGATGTAATCATCCAGGGCAGCTTTGGAGATCGTCTCCTCCTTGGCTGTTGACAGAGCCGGCAGAGGATTTGATGTCTCTCCTCTATCATTTCCAATTATTATTGAAGGATTTTCAGCTGGAGGGTCCGGCTGGATCATCATGCCCACCATATCTTAGAACAAAAGGGCCATTTGTTTTATATTGGCCGCTTGTTCTGCAGCCTCTTTGTCCTTCTTCTCAAGCATTCTCCGAAGGAATTCGGCTTCAGTTTCCTGCTCACGGCGCTGCTTCGAGGATGTTTCCGGGCTTGTTTTCGGTCCCGTAAGTGCGGCCATAGCTGTTAGCATTTCTTGAAGCTTCTGTTGCTGCTCTTGGTCTTTTGTTACGGATCGCGTAAGCGGCCGATGACCTGTGGAGATACGGCTATCCACTTTTCCGGATGCCATATAGACGGTATGTACCACCATGCCCCCAGACTTGGGACGTTTAGGCTCAGTGCCCTTGACATTTGTCGCGGACATGGGGATTTTCTCCGGCCTTCTCCTCTTATGGGCGGTCGAAGTTGAGGGGGCCGTTGTAGTGGGCAGCCAAGTAGCTGTCGCCTTCTGTGGCTTAACAGGGCGGTTCTCTTCCTGCCGAATCTTCATCTTTTCTTGTCGATGGGGTAGTCTTGATCAACAACCGAGTTTTGGACTTGACGCCAGACTTTGTAAATCTTAGAGGACAGCCGCTCAGGGGGCTTCTCCAGCTTCGCTTTTGGGGATTTCTCCATAGGTGAAGGAGATCTTTTCAGCACAGCAGTTGGTGAATTCCTGCACACCTTGTTAAGTAGTTCAAAGCTGTTCCCAGTTAGAACAGCAGCGTCGACTTCCACCATTGGAGCTGGTGGAGTTAGCCCAGAGGGGGAGTTACCCCCGGCTTTCTTTACTCGGCGCCAGTGGCGACGTCGAGCGTGTCGAGCCATTGGTGTTGGTTCAGTGATGGGAATGGGTTTGTCTTGCCCCCTGTCCAGGTAAGGGGCTGTTGCTGGCGTCAGCCTATTGAAGACTGATGTCCGTCGAGAAGCAGCATCCAATCGGTCGAAAACAGATTTCTGAGCAGGGACAGGAACCGTAGTGGAAACCGGAACAACCAATCTTGTAAAAACTGACTCTTTGGTAGGAGAAGCCGCCTTGACGACTTCAGGAGCAGGGATGGCTGTCATCTTCGGAACAACCTTCTCTGGGATTGCAGGCTTCATTGTGGGCCCACAGGAATTTTGGCCCAGTCTGGCGAAGACCGAGGAACTGGAGCTAGACGACCCGTTGAGAGGGGCCGCAGTAGCTGTAAGCCAATTGAAGACCGACTTCTTGGGAGCTTCCGGTGTTGGCACAGGAGCGGTGAAGCTTGTTGGCGGGAGCATGGTCCCGAAAAACAATCCTGTGGTGGCTTGGGTGACCTGTTCCACCGGCATCGTGAACAGGGAAGCCGCCTGGGGCCCATAAGCTATGCCTCCAGTTGAGGCAGGATGTGGGTTGCAATTGCATGTGGAACACTTTGAGCAGGAGAACACCATTGATTCTTTTGCTTTCTGCATCAAGCAAAACGCCAAATCTTAGTACCTCGAAACCCAAGGGAAACCATTAACAAACCGCGATTGGTTCGCGAACACGACACACGAAGTGTGGAGTGGATAGAGGAAAAGGTCCCACCGGGCGTACCAGAATCTGTTCCCCTCCGAAAGATGGTGCAAGACGAACGTCTTGCCTGAAATTCGGGGCAGATGCTAATTGGTGCTATCCGTCCATCTCTCCGAAGATGCCAAGTTGATTTTTGGCATCATGTATCGAAGGTTTAAACGGATGCGGCCGATGTAGCAGACTTCGTCAGATTCCCCCTCACTTGAGGGGTTTTTGATTGTGGGGACGCTCTTCCCTGCAGGCGCAAGCCCCTGCAGTTAATTACGCTACCGCATCGCGGTAACAACTTTCTCCTTCTCCAGATGGTCACTTCGTGTCGTGGGTGTTTTCTTTGTGTTTTTGGTTGCCCGTGGATTGTATACGGAGACTAATTTATTTCGTCGCCCGTAGGACGTGGATTAGTCCAAATCCGTATTTTCTTAGATTTGGGTTTAAGGATACGTTAGTCTCATTTTAGACTAAGATCAACTTAAAAGTCTGTTAAGGATATGTTAGTCTAATTTTAGACTAAGATCTACTTAACGAGGGGATTTTAGGTTAAGGATACGTTAGTCTAATTTTAGACTAAGATCAACTTAACAGGACCATTTAGATCCAAAAAAAGAGCATTTGGACTCTATTGTTTAGTTTAGGGACATTACGGTCGATTACCAGTTTAGGGACATCTTGGTCCATTACCAGTTTAAGGACATGGTGGTTCAAGGTTAAGGACATCATAGTCCGTGAGTTTAAAGACCTTACAGTCAAGGTTAAGGACATCATAGTCCGTGAGTTTAAAGACCCCACAGTCAAGGTTAAGGACGTCATAGTCCATGGGCTTAAGGACCCCACAGTCCAGGTTAAGGACATCATAGTCCATGGGCTTAAGGACCCCACAGTCCAGTTTAAAGACGTCATAGTCTATGAAATGTGTGGTTGTCGGGACCCGTCACCTTTCTGAAGACGTTGAAGGATTACAACGACAAATATCAGAGGAGTGAAGAGATGTACCCCTGAACCAAAGTGGATTAAGTGATCTGTAGTCAAATTTGGAACTAATATCAATTAATTAGAATTATGAGCACATAGGCTCAGTTGAGTCTGAGTTGAGGACTTATGGCCAACTTGGGCAAAGTCCAATTAAGTTTGAAGAATTGGCCCTTTGTTGGGCCATTAACACTTGTCTGGGTTCAAGCCCACATTATTTAGCAATGTTAAACATTTTCATCTTTGATTTTCTTAATTTTGAGATTCATTTGGAGGAGGGACTTTTGCCTCTGGAAAATTAGCCAATTTGGCTAAAAGTAGTGTTAAACACTAAAGAACAATAGTGTTAAACTTTGGAGACAGAACTCTCAAATTAGTGTTAAACACTAGAAAATGTAGGGATCCTAGGCACACTAATGAGGTCTCACAAGGCATCAACCATGCCAATATCAAAATTTTTCTATGTGTCAAGTAACCCTAAGCAAGATCGTAACTAGAGGTATAGGCGAAACAACAAGTTAACAAGTTAACTAGATAGTAAAAGAGACTACAACCTTTGTAGATCCGGTCCTCCACTTACTTAGCTCCATGATGATGTCCCTCCGCTGCGATCATCGGATCCTGAACTCTAGCGATGGTTTCGTCGAAGAAATGATCGGGCTAGGTCGTCGACTTCGATGCCGAAGATGATCTACGTCGAGGCAACTCAAACTCAAGCTCCACCTTCACCAAGTCAAGAAACTTGTGAAGAAAACACCCTATACTACTTGGCAAGTGGTAGAGGATGAAGAAATAGGAAGTGGGTTCACTTTAGAATTGGATTTCTCACTCTTTTTCTCATTTCACCATTGAAGCTAGCAAGCTTTCATAAAGCTTGATGAAGATGAAGAAGATGAAAGAATAAAAAGAATTGTCTTAAAAAGAAAATCCCATTCATTCTTATCATAATGCAACCTTGGTTAAGTGTAGAGAATAAACCAAGGTTAGGTGAATGGTTAGTTTTAGGCAAAAGACAAAATGGTAGATAATCTAAAGAAGCTTCATGAAGCTAAAGCAAAGAAACAAAATTAGCCACAATTTTCATTTTACCAAAAATGAATAAATGAATAAATGAATAAGTAAATAAACAAAACCCTAACCATTCACTTAAACATGGTTTAAAAGTAAACATACACCCAAACTTGCATGATACAATCAAGTGCACAAAAAATATATCACATATACAATGTGCACATCAAGTGAGAAAATCCATTTTAAGTGAACAAATACTAGTTAATGTAAAGTAATATATCTAATATATAATTATACATTAAATCTTCAAATCAACACTGGATTTAACGATCCGGTCATATCGCATATGACCGACTAATATCCAATGTATCGACTTATCGAATCAATCCTCGATTCGATAACTAGGTTATATCGCATACAACCAATCGATACATTCATCGCGAGAATAGAATACGGCATCACATACATGCATTATTCTCGGTCCCGCACATATCTCATATGCGCTCCTAGTTCGTTTCGCTTGAGCCAGGAAACCTCTGTGTAGGACTCTAAAGACTCGTCAATACGCCGGCAGCAGGTGATGATCATATCAAACACCCACAAGCCGCAAGCGGTCTGCTAAACGTAACGGCCACCCGGGTATTGAGCGATCAGAAGATCGACGAGCAAGCCTGCTCACACTCCTGTGAATCCAACCAGTAACACTTACCGTACAGTCCGGTCTCGTCGTCTGATATGTCGCATATCTTGCCTAGGGGTGGTAAACGTCAGACCCCAATAGCTCGATAAGTCGTGTCGATATGTGGTCTATAACAGTTCGAGAAACTACTGGTAACACTTACCAGTAAATTTCAGCAACCCTGGCCAGGGATTTCTGGTTATAGCCAATCGAACACAGCGCAACATCAACTCCCTCTACCGGGAGAGACGAATCCCCTCCTATCGCTCATTGCCTCGCTGTGATTCGGGACTGTACCCAAAAACCACCGTTTTGCACGCCCTCTTGGACTTGGTAAGGTGGAAATCAAAGCACAGTGGGAATCACACAAGACTCTATGACGATCTCGGGTCTACAGACTAACCTGTACTAGTGTCACCAGAGAACTGCCATCTGACGTAAGGTATAAATACCATCTGGGAGTTCTCGGCGAGTCCGTCCAGTGTACCCAGTCTTCACTGAGCACCCGTATATCATCTCTGATGTCAAACACCAATGGATATGGGATCATCCATCGCCCATCTGTATGGGTCGAGAAGGTATACGCTAGTCTACTCTGGTATATCGATGCCGCGTCTCGATACACCTACGACCAGGGACCTTGAAGGATGTACTTATGGACTACCATGTCCCCACTAGTATGATCCGCATCATAGTCCAGGTAGTCAAGTACACATCCTAAGGGCTTTACCAACATGTAACAGAGAGACAATCAGTGTACACGTTAAGGTAATGAGCAACCAAATAGCATACTATCATGTCGAGCAAGAAAGTCCTCCCTATATATGTCCAAGCATCCACTACAATATACATCCTATGTATAGTAATGGCCTCTAGGGCATACATATAACTAACAATCTCCCACTTGCACTAGGGCCATCTGATAGCAGTGGTTGTAGTATCTCATACTCAACCATCCCATAAAAGTCTCTCTCTGGGAAAAGGCTTTTGTGAGTGGATCCGCCGTGTTGTCCTCTGAGTCTACTCTCCTAACCTCGATCTCCTTGGAGATCAACCATCTCCATGGTCAGGTGATACTGCCTTAGAATATGTCTGGATCACTGATGGGACGGCTTTTCCTTGGCATAAGCCACAACTCCATTGTCACACAATGGGAGGAACTAAGTTCATCTCATGAACATATATACATCCAGACTGCCTCTTTGGTAGCATCTTAAGTAGTGATGTATCCAGCCTTTATCGTCTAGTATGCCACGGTATCTAGCTTGGAACTCTTCCAACATACCGTCCCTTTACTAAGGGTAAAGACAATTCCTGTGACTGACATTCAGTCGTCCTTATCACCCTGGAACCTTTCCAATGATTTTCCCCAGGATCAATTGATACCGTCTCACTACAACTAGTGAGTATCCTAATATCCAATTAGATCTATCTCATAGATCCAAAACCCAGGATTTAGCAGGTATCACTTTGATCCTACGTGGAGAATCATTCTGATAAGCGGAGATTGACCGAGCGTAGCATAGGAAACTCCTTTCTTATCAAGAGTATGTCATCCACGTACTCTACGAGGATCACCACCATACTCCCTACTACCTTTTTGTATATACAAGGTTCATCTACCATTTTGATGAAGTCAAACTTTTTGACAACTACATCAAAATAGACGTTCCAACTCCGTGATGTCTGCTTTATCCTATAAAGCAACTTGTGCACGTTTCCGCTGCTCCCACTGTCTACGAAGCCCTCTGGCTGTGTACTTATAGACGCCCTCTTCTAAAACATTATTTAGAAAAGCTGTCATGACACCCAACCACCAGATATCGTAGTCATGGTATGTAGCCGTGGCAAGTAGGATCTGGATGGACTTAAGCATAGGCCCCAGAAAAAGTTTCATTATTAGCCACAACTGGTCTACGATGCAAACCTTTAACAAGTCTAGCTTTGAAAGTCTCAACCTTTCCATGTACACCAAGTAATCTTCTCAAGATATACTTGCTCCTGATGGGGATTTAACCCTTCAGATATAGCAACCAAAGTCCATACTTTGTTGGTGTATAAGGATTCCATCTCAGATCGCTAAGCATCCAGCCATTCTTACAGAGTCCCACTCCTGATGGCCAGCTTGAAACTAGTTGGGTCATCATCTCATGATGCAATCCTCACTCCCACTGTCATAGAGAAACCGAAGTATCTCTCAGGTGGGTGAGGAACCCTACTAGATCGGCGGAGAGGCTGAGGTTCGTTGGTAACTATTGAATCCTTTGGTTCTATCAAATCATCTGCTGTATTTTGTATAGCTGGAACCTTTCTAGTTCTACATTACTGACCTTGCCTCGAGCTTGTCCGGATTTTGCTTTTAGAAATAGGCCGGTCAAACCCAAATCTTAACTAGCTTAAGACATGGGCTCTTCCCATACCATATCTCATATGGAGTGGTAGGCAACTGATTTGATTGGAACCCTATTCAATAGGTATGCAGCTTCTCAAGCGCATAACTCCCAAAAAGAAAATAGGAAACTCAGTAGTACTCATCATAGAGCACACCATATCACATAGTGTGCTATTGCTCCGCCCCGATTTACCATCGTGCTATAGTGTATACGGAGGAGTAATGCTGAGAGAGAATCTCATTCTCCTTTAGAATAGTCCAGGATTTCCGTGCTCAAGTATTCTCCTCCCTGATCTTATCATAGGACATAATACTTATACCCGTTTTGGTTCTCTACTTCTAACTTATATTTTGTGAATATCTCAAAAGCTTCAGACTTATGTTTCAACAGGAACATATGGTTGAATCTTGAGAGATTATCAGAGAATGTAATGAAGTACAAAGAACCGGTCTTGGCATGTGTAGACATGGGACCTCCATACATCTACATGTATCATCCCAAGAGTACACTTACTCTTTCTCTGCTTCCAATAAACAGGGCTGTGGTCATCTTATCCTTGTGACATGACTGGCAAGTTTCACAAGATGTAAATTCAAACAGATTTAAATATGCATCTATGTGCAACTTAGCTAGTTGGGTCGTATTGATATGACCTAGTCTACAATACCTCAAGAAGGATCCGTTCATTTCTGAACTCTTCCTCTTGTGTGTGTTCCGAATACTAAGAACTGTAGTTTGATTTAGAACATCAATGCTTTTAGATAACATGCCTGAACCGATCAACTTTTGATATAGGAAATGTTCAAAACATTATCCAACAATACAAAATTTTATCATTTCTTTACTAATAAAGAGACTGATATGATTTTGTATATCAGGTTCGGTATCTAATAATATTCATTCAGAATCAATGTATTTGGAATACAGGGTGACAGTGACCAACAGACTTGGCTGCAACACTTGCACCGTTTTCTGTCTCATGAAACTTATCACCCGTTCTCAGTTCTCTACCTATCTGTAGCCCATATAACAAATTACATATGCCGGATCCTGATCCGGTATCTCATATCCAGGACGTAAAGAATACTGAGAAACAGTTCTGTATAATTAACACACCCGAAGATGATGCATCAGTATGCACTTTCTTCGTTTGGGCGGCACGGGAATCCTGGTAATCCCCAATTTCCTGCTCTGTCTTATAACAATTATAAGTTGGAGCGGGACCAACGTTCCCTAGCTCAGTATAACAAGCGGGTTTGGTCAATATTCCGTGTTATTATCTTGATTAAGGCGTGATATGGTCGCTACCTGGAGAGAGAGAGAAGAAAACACTCAGCGTGCGCTCTAGCAAGAATAGATTGGTTATTATTTTATCTAATCAGGATGGCTCCCACTGTTTTTATCAAATCTTCCTTCAAACCCTAAAAGGAAAGACTAGCCGGGATTAATTACACGCTACAAGTTCGCCAATCTTTCAGCCAGGCCAGTGTCGGTACTTTGAGGGAGGTCCCCCGTGCTTTCGCACGGACATAATTAATGTAAATCTCGTTTTCCCAGAGGCGTAACCCCGTTGACACCTTTCTAGACACCTACTTGATCGGCTAATTGTAATATGTAAAATTCTCCCAGGAGTAACTCTTACTCGCAGCGGGTATCGGGATCCAACTATCTCATAGAAGGTATGCAATCTCATTGCAAATTTCAACACTTAAAATTCCCGATAATATTTTGCCCCTAGCAGCTATATGACCTTAACATAGTCAACAAATCATAAGTGCTAGTCAAGTTCAACCCGTCATTTCCCGATTGAATTAAACCCACCCGCACGACCCTTAACATAGTCAACAAAGTCGCACGACTACCCTAATCCAATCGCATCATATGCTTATACAGATAAGCACTAATCAGCTACCGCACACTACGCCTTAACATAGTCAACAAACGTAGCACGAATACTAACTAGTACTTATCTGAAATGACGGAGGGCTACGACAGGTTTTTCTGAAAACCTATTGCGTAATGAACTTGATATTGTAGAATCAAATGATTTTAAAATGGAGCGTTTTTTAGGCTTTTCTAGTTTTGCTAAAGGGGTCACTCCCGGTGAAGGGATCGTCGGCCCTTTCCTCGTCGAATGAGGTGCAGGATATATCATATATATCACTGTGCAAAGCAGAAACCATAGAAGCAATCAAAAGACAAACCGAGGGTTGTAGCATCTGCCAGTTATTGCTAAAGGAGTCACTCCCGGTGAAGGGATCTCGGTCCTTTCCTTATCGAATAAGGTGCAGGATGTTCTACAAGGAACACCGCGATGCAAAGCAAGAACCGTAGCTACCTGTTTTATTTTTGAAATTCGATTCTACAACATCTTTAGGTTTCTTTTACTTTCATTAATATGAAGTCCTATCATTTAAGTACCTAAACATCACAGATAAATACGACGTACACTTATGCCATCCGCATTCGCCTCGATGTCCCCTCGTGCACCGTTAGGTTAGGTGACTAACGGCAGAGCGGGGCAGGGCTAGCGCGGGTGTAAAACATAAGTAACATCTATATAATATATCATATATACTATATATAGTATCTATCATAGAACATCACATGATCACATCACAGATATCGCAGCAGAAGAATCATATGAAACATTGGATATACTAGGACGTCCATGTTTTCAATACGAGCCAGTATAAAACACGGATTCCACGGTCGCGATGAATAGCCAAACCCACACCTCTAGACCCCTACGAGAGCGGCAAGCAACCCTACCAATTCTAGAGTTAGGAGACCCGGACTCGACTTCTCGAGTTGGTCTCCCACTGGACTCCAGAACCCGGTTACTTGTGCTCCCCTCCTTGGGTCTATCCTAGTGCGGAAAAGTAAATAATATACAAAATGTGACATCTTCCGCAACCTGGAAGTGCCCCAATAAAAGAATATTACATACAAGTTTTTACATGAATGAAAATGAAAAACACTCATCTCACATAAAAACCCCCGGCTATTCAACCACGACGATCCAATATAACATATCCAGCAACACATAACATCACATGTCATCAACGTAAGTAAACATGCGTATCCCAATTGTCGTTGGCATATAGCAACGAAACCGGCGATATCACATATTACACTTACGGTCGCAGAAAAGAAAGTGTAAAACTACAACAGTTGGAATCCGCAACTTCTTTAGACATCGCATGCCTAATCAAATGAATTTCTTAGACATCACATGCCTAACAATTATAAACTCCACATTTTAGTCTCAAAATCGAAAACACTTTTCAATACCAAGTCGGGCAATTCAACAAGATTCCCAACATCCTGATCGAATGCTCGTCGCAAACTTCAGTAGACGGCCGCACCCCCGACACCGTCGACGAAGTACAACAAGGCAGAACACCGCTGCCGCGAGCACCCGAACGGATGCTTTCGGCGATGGGGTTCTCCTACAGTCACTTGGTCAGGGCTATGGGGTGTAGCGGTCTATTAAGTTTACCCGGCGAGTATCCGCGTACGCTACGTGATTGCGACGGACTTTTGATCACATCAAAATTCCGTGGCAACCGATCAAGTGAGACTAAACTGCTATGTTTATAACATTCAAATCAGTTATCTCATAACTACATGTGGATTCCAAATATTGTATCACATTCCGGATAAACAGAAAATGTTAAACTTTCCGATCGAACAGTCAAACACCTAAGTTTTCCCGAAATAGCTCAACACATGAAATAAGTTTAAGAACATTCACTTCGTGCCACAGTACCAACGGTCCAGCCGTAGAAGGGTCAAGCCAATGCCTCACATGTGGCACGCCGTACTGCCCCAAACCCGAAGGTTCAAAGTGCAGTTCAAGACGGTCACATAATCGAGTTAAGGTTTGTTGTCTTCTAGAGGGTCCATCGCGTTACTCGCACTACTTAGAACGTTCTTAAACCACGGAAAAATCCAACACTTGGAAATTTTCCGGCAGGGGAAAAAGTGAGTATTTATATCCGGTCGAACCTTTTAACATGTTCTAAAATTATCCGGAAAAGCTAAATAAACAAAGTTAAAAAATCCGATCGAATTATCGAGTCCCCAATACACCCCAGAAAACTCAACTCTTGAGTGAAACATAAAACTTCCCAGAAGAATCAGCAAACAACAACTGAGGTTACTGTGCAAAAAGAATTCCCTGATAATTACATACGGCCGCGGAACCGCTGCTAATACCATGTCATCGCCGCGGTTCCACGGCAGTTTAGACGTATTACAGTCACGTGCTTCACAGTAACTCATGTATTTGCCTGTTGATTTTTTTGAGAATTTTTAATTTGGAAAAATCCACTGTTTTAAAAATTATACAGAAAGGGGTGTCGTATGGGGTTTCGGGGTTCGATCGGGTTTCTAACTTCGTCTACACTTCGCCTAAGGCTCTAGCTAGGCTCTGATACCACTGTAGGGATCCTAGGCACACTAATGAGGTCTCACAAGGCATCAACCATGCCAATATCAAAATTTTTCTATGTGCCAAGTAACCCTAAGCAAGATCGTAACTAGAGGTATAGGCGAAACAACAAGTTAACAACTTAACTAGATAGTGAAAGAGACTACAACCTTTGTAGATCCGGTCCTCCACTTCCTTAGCTCCGTGATGATGTCCTTCCGCTGGGATCATCGGATCCCGGACTCTAGCGATGGTTTCGTCGAAGAAATGATCGGGCTAGGTCGTCAACTTCGATGCCGAAGATGATCTAAGTCGAGGCAACTCAAACTCAAGCTCCACCTTCACCAAGTCAAGAAACTTGTAAAGAAAACACCCTATACTACTTGGCAAGTGGTAGAGGATGAAGAAATAGGAAGTGTGTTCACTTTAGAATTGGATTTCTCACTCTTTTTCTCATTTCACCATTGAAGCTAGCAAGCTTTCATAAAGCTTGATGAAGATGAAGAAGATGAAAGAATAAAAAGAATTGTCTTAAAAAGAAAATCCCATTCATTCTTATCATAATGCAACCTTGGTTAAGTGTAGAGAATAAACCAATGTTAGGTGAATGGTTAGGTTTAGGCAAAAGACAAAATGGTAGATAATCTAAAGAAGCTTCATGAAGCTAAAGCAAAGAAACAAAATTAGCCACCATTTTCATTTTGCCAAAAATGAATAAATGAATAAATGAATAAGTAAATAAACAAAACCCTAACCATTCACTTAAACATGGTTTAAAGTAAACATACACCCAAACTTGCATGATACAATCAAGTGCACAAAAAATATATCACATATACAATGTGCACATCAAGTGAGAAAATCCATTTTAAGTGAACAAATACTAGTTAATGTAAAGTAATATATCTAATATATAATTTTACATTAAATCATTAAATCAACACTTGATTTAACGATCCGGTCATATCGCATATGACCGACTAATATCCAATATATCGACTTATCGAATCAATCCTCGATTCGATAACCAGGTTATATCGCATACAACCAATCGATACATTCATCGCGAGAATAGAATACGGTATCACATACACGCATTATTCTCGGTCCCGCACATATCTCATATGCGCTCCTAGTTCGTTTCGCTTGAGCCAGGAAACCTCTGTGTAGGACTCTAAAGACTCGTCAATACGCCGGCAGCAGGTGATGATCATATCAAACACCCACAAGCCGCAAGCGGTCTGCTAAACGTAACGGCCACCCGGGTATTGAGCGATCAGAAGATCGACGAGCAAGCCTGCTCACACTCCTGTGAATCCAACCAGTAACACTTACCGTACAGTCCGGTCTCGTCGTCTGATATGTCGCATATCTTGCCTAGGGGTGGTAAACGTCAGACCCCAATAGCTCGATAAGTCGTGTCGATATGTGGTCTATAACAGTTCGAGAAACTACTGGTAACACTTACCAGTAAATTTCAGCAACCCTGGCCAGGGATTTCTGGTTATAGCCAATCGAACACAGCGCAACATCAACTCCCTCTACCGGGAGAGACGAATCCCCTCCTATCGCTCATTGCCTCGCTGTGATTCGGGACTGTACCCAAAAACCACCGTTTTGCACGCCCTCTTGGACTTGGTAAGGTGGAAATCAAAGCACAGTGGGAATCACACAAGACTCTATGACGATCTCGGGTCTACAGACTAACCTGTACTAGTGTCACCAGAGAACTGCCATCTGACGTAAGGTATAAATACCATCTGGGAGTTCTCGGCGAGTCCGTCCAGTGTACCCAGTCTCCACTGAGCACCCGTATATCATCTCTGATGTCAAACACCAATGGATATGGGATCATCCATCGCCCATCTGTTTGGGTCGAGATGGTATACGCTAGTCTACTCTGGTATATCGATGCCCCGTCTCGATACACCTACGACCAGGGACCTTGAAGGATGTACTTATGGACTACCATGTCCCCACTAGTATGATCCGCATCATAGTCCAGGTAGTCAAGTACACATCCTAAGGGCTTTACCAACATGTAACAGAGAGACAATCAGTGTACACGTTAAGGTAAAGAGCAACCAAATAGCATACTATCATGTCGAGCAAGAAAGTCCTCCCTATATATGTCCAAGCATCCACTACAATATACATCCTATGTATAGTAATGGCCTCTAGGGCATACATATAACTAACAGAAAATAACAGTGTTAAACACTGGAAATTAGTGTTAAATACTAAAAGAGGAAGGGGTCACGTGGGAGCACGTGATGGCATCAAAAAGTGGGGCCAGATCCCCTTTATTTTGTTCTGCAAACAAGTGTTAAACACTTTTAATTTTCATAGCCATCACGTGTGGGCACGTGATATATACTTATGCACTGATTTGTTAAGGCATTTATTAGGGGTCACGTGGTAACACGTGAGAGCGCCCAAGTCAGATTTTGCCTTTGCTTTTGTTCGATATATAATGAGGGTCACGTGGGAGCACGTGAGGCATTGCCTCAGGGCTAATTTCTTCTCATTTGTGGGGATCTTTTCAGGGGTCACGTGGGGCACGTGACCCTAGTTCTTTGCATGCATGGAGATCTTTTAAGTCTCCTTATTTTATTTTGAGAATTAAATTCTCTGTAGGGTTAAACCTTGACTATTACTTGGAGGAATTTTCTTTCAGAGGAATTAAATTCCCATATATGTAAAAGAATTAAATTCTTGTATAGGGTGAAACCCTAGTTTCATTTTTTAAGAGGAATTAAATTCCTGTGGATTTGAGAGAATTAAATTCTCAATTAGGGTTAAACCCTAGTTCTGTCCATCTTGAAGGAATCAAATTCCTGTAGTTTTGGGAGAATTAAATTCTCATATAGGGTTAAACCCTAATTTTATATTGGAGGAATTAAATTCCTATAACTCTGGGAGAATTAAATTCTCATATAGGGTTAAACCCTAACTTTATCTTGGAGGAATTAAATTACTATAACTTTGGGTGAATTAAATTCTCTAAACTCAATTCCACCTCTAAGTTTTGGATCTGCATGGCAGGATCTCAACCCGATGAGAATTAAATTCTCAAATTATGGGGAGATGTGCTCTTTGCAGATCTTCAACGAGAGGAAGAACTAAGTTCTTTTGTGCAGAAGAGTTAAACTCTTAGATTTGAGAATTAAATTCTCTGTTTGAAGTTTTGATCCCCTTTTTTTTCTCACCTAGGGTTTTTCTTTGTTGAGAATTAAATTCTCCTTTCTTTTCTCTCTGAAATTTCAAGATTCCAAAATTCTATCCTCTCTTTTTTTCTTCTCTTGGTTCCTATTTATAGAAGAAGGAAAAGAATCAATTTGTTTAGTAAATTTTTCATTGAAAGATTTTGTTTGTTTTCATAATTAATATGATCCTTTGGATCATTCAGTGAATTTTATACACCGTTGGATTTTAAATCCAAAGATATTCTGTTTGTTATTTTCGGTGAGATTTAGGGGAAATCTTTCCTTGTCTAAGATTTTTTTCTCCATAAATTGGTGATTTTTAATCACCCTTGGATCTTTAATCCAACGGTCCCCATAATCCTTTTCCATTTAGAAAGATTTAGAAGCTTTTAGAATTTAATTCTATTAAACTATAAGGCTTTCGAAGCCAGTCACGTGCTGACACGTGACCCTTGGTCACGTGTGAGCACGTGACCCCCAATTGAGTCCTTTTCTCAGCGTTTATTTATGCTTCAGTTTTAACCATCACGTGTCAACACGTGACCATTAGTCACGTGTGAGCACGTGATACCTCATTGAGGTATTTCCTTCAGCCATTTGTTTTTATTTCTGTTTTAACTATCACGTGTCAACATGTGACCATTGGTCACGTGTGAGCACGTGACCCCCAATTGGGTCCTTCTTCAGCCGTTTGTTTTTATTTCTGTTTTAACTATCACGTGTCAACACTGACCATTGGTCATGTGTGAGCACATGATACCTCATTGAGATAATTTCTGAATTTTAGAATTAAATTCTTTTAAGTTATAAGGCTTTCAAAGCCTGTCACGTGCTGGCACGTGACCCCCGATCACGTGTAGGCACGTGATGCCTCATAACTTTTGATCTCGGATGAATTATGAGGCCCATAATATATCAAATCAAAGGATTTTTCGAGATGCTTTCGATACCATCAGAAATTTGTTGTTTCTCATTCGAGTGTTTATCAAAATACAGGCCGGAAGAAACTGGTTCGCATTTTCTTAAGCGTATCGCTGCCATTTGATACCTTGGACTCTTTTGCGCAGAAATTTTTGGAGGGAACAGCCGGATTTTTGAAAATTTTTGTTCCACATTTGGCCACGGTTGGATGGCCG
This sequence comes from Agapanthus africanus, assembly GCA_030015575.1. NCBI lineage: Eukaryota > Viridiplantae > Streptophyta > Magnoliopsida > Asparagales > Amaryllidaceae > Agapanthus > Agapanthus africanus. Next base: position 735,039,605 of record JASDDO010000019.1, on the reverse strand, counting down.
TGGCGCACCCATAACCCTTCAGTATTTCCGCCGTCAGGCCGAGCAGTGAGGATCCTGTTATTATCCAGTTAGTTTAGTTATTTCCGTACTTTCCAGATGTTACTGTTTATTGGATTTATTGCTTCCACATATTATTTCTTGACTCGTTATTTCTGACTCATGGACATGTACTAGATAATTTCTTTTACTTTCCTGTTCTTGATATCTTATAGACAGCCGTAATGTGACTGTGGCGGGATGTTTCCTATCCACAGGTAGCATGGTTGGCTCTGTCATGTGCCGATCTTAGCTCACTCTGGGAAGCGGGGTGTGACAGGGTTTGTTTGGTATCAGAGCCATATGATTTAGGTTAATCGGGTTTGATTCTTTTGTCGTTGGGTATTGGACTCAATACACGAATCAGAAAACTCATAATTAGGAACATGTCCTGCCACCTTGTTCTCGTGATTCTTGAATCTTATCTTTCTCTTGATCGTTTGTCTTGACGATATGCAAACAACTTTGCATCTCGACTTGGAACCTTCTGGTTCCCTATTGTTTCTTTCTATTCTGATACTAGGATTTGGGCGACTTGAACAGAGTTATGTGATTGTACCCATGAACTGCAGCATGGTTACAATGCGGTACTCTATTTAAGTAACTTGGAGTCCTGGTCTTGATTTATTTCCTTGTTCCACGGTCGTTTTATTACCATGGTTCTCTCAGTTTCATTTTTTACCAGTTCATGTTTTGCAGATTTCTTGGTGATCGATACTGGCAGTTATGAAGTTGTCTTGGGAATGGATTTTTTCGGCACTTTCCATGCTCACATTGATTGTAGGGCAAAGAAAGTGATTTTCCAGATTCCTGGACATCCGGAGTTTGTTTTTGTTGGAGGAAGCAGTTCTGTCGGGCCAGTCGAGTTTAGGGTTAGGCCGACAAGCAAGGTTCTTTCGACAATGGAAGTTGATAAGGAGGAAGCGCCAGCTGTAGTTTGAGAGTTTATGGACGTGTTCGAGGACATCTCGGGTTTACCGCCAAAACGATATATGGAGTTCGCGATCGATCTTGTTTCTGGTGCAGCGCCAATCTCAAAGGCATACTATCCAATGGCACCAGTGGAGTTGGAGGAAGTCAAGAAGCATGTTACCGAATTACTTGAGAAGGGTTGGGGAGCTCCAGTTCTTCTATTCAAGAAGAAAGATGGCACAAGGAGAATGTGCATTGATTATCGAGAATTAAACCGGGTGACTATTAAGAACTAGCACCCGATCCCTCGCATTGGCGAATGGTTCAAGCAACTCAGTGGTGCGAGGGTATTCTCGAAGCTGGATTTGCGGTCCGGATATCATCAAGTTCGAGTTAAATCAGAAGATATCTGCAAGACTGCGTTCCGAACTCGGTATGGACATTACGAGTATTTAGTGATTCCATTCGGAGTCACGAATGCACCGGCGATATTTATGGACTTGATGAACTGAATCTTTTCACTGTTCTTGGACCAGTTTATAGTGGTGTTCATCGATGATATTCTGGTCTACTCGAGGAGCATTGAAGAGCATGCGGAACACTTGAAGATCGCACTGCAGACATTGAGGCAAGAAAGATTATATGCGAAGATGAGCAAGTGCGAGTTTTGGCTTAAAGAAGTGAAGTTTTTGGGGCATGTCGTATCCGGAGATGGAATCGCCGTTGATCCCGAGAAGATTGCAGCAGTTCAAGATTGGCCGATTCCGAAGAACGTAGAAGAGATCAGAAGTTTTCTTGGACTTGCCGGATATTACAGAAGGTTCGTGGAGAATTTTGCACGTTTGGCTGAGCCTTTGACCAAGCTTACGCGAAAGGAGGTACCGATTGTATGGACGGATAGTTGTGCGTCATCTTCTGAGGCGTTGAAGCAAAGATTGATAACCGCTCCTATTTTGACCGTACCAGACAGTTCCGGAGGATTGGTGATTCACAGCGATGCATCTGGGAAAGGTTTGGGATGCGTTTTGATGCCGCATGGGAAGGTTATAGCTTACGCATCGAGACGGTTGAAGACTTATGAGAAGAATTACCCAACTATTGGATGTATATGCCCTAGAGGCCAGTATTGTATATGTATACATATGGATACTAGGGATATGTATGTACAGAACAATCTTGCTCAGTTTTATAGTATATTATTTGACTTGTCTTTATTGGGATATGTGTATTCATTTGTATTGTTATTATATCTAACTTGCACATATTGATAAAGACTCGATACGGTGGTATACTATAGTGGTTTGTCTTTATCTTAACATGTCATATGTCATACTCGTTATTACATATTGCGGTTACATGTTGATAAAGCCCCTAGGATCTTGCTTGACTACCCGCGTTGTGATGGCGATCATACTTATGGGAGCAGGGTAGTCCATAAGCACATCCTTAAATTGTCCCTAGTCGCGTGAGTATCGAGACTGGGCACTGATACTCCAGAGTAGACTAGTGTGTACGTTTCTAACCCCGTCGGGGGATGGTTGGTCCCGCAGCCATTGGTCTGATGCACCTAAGATCGTATACAGGTGCTCACTAGGTATGAGTACACTGGTCGGACTTGCCGAGAACTTCCATGTGGTACTATACCTATCGTCAGATGGAAGTTCTCAAGTGACATGTGTACAGGTTAGTCTTTGGACCCGAGATCGGCATTTGTCTCGTGTGAGTTCCCACTGAACTTTGATCACTACCCTACCACGGCTCTACTGAGTCGTGCAAACAGGTTTTGGTTGGGTTTAGTCCCGAACCACAAGGAGGCAGTGAGCGATTGTTGGGGATTCGTCTCTCCCGGTATAGGGAGTCGATATCGCACTGTGATTCGATTGGTCAGGACCATAAGACCTTGGCCAAGGCACTTGGGATTTACTGATAGGTTGATCAGTAGTTTCCCGAATTAGTTTTGAGCCACATCGGCACGACTTATCAGGTTGTTAGGGTCTGACGTTCACCACCCCCTAGACCCGGTATGCGATACTCTTTGACGACGAGACCGGACTGTACGGATATTGTCACGGATAGCCTTAGTAGGAGTTCGGACGAGCTTGCTCGTCGGCCTTCCTTTTCAACAGGTACCTGGGCAGCCGTTACGTACAACTAGTGCCGCTGACGTGCTTGTGGTTAAACCCACTGCCAGAGTACTGTCGAGTCTTTAGAGTCCCACACAGAGGGTTTCCCTGATCCAGGCAAAATGATGTAGTAGCCGTATTGGATACGTGCAAGGTTCGATCGATGTACTTGGTACTCGGTTTTTCGATCGGACAGTTTGTAATACTAGCCGGCTTGGGTTTGAGCCGGATTATTAAATCAGGTATTGATTTAATAATTTATGTATATGTATTTCGATATATATATTCTAGTATTACGTTCTTCGTGTTATTCTATCTCTTTTGGGCGTTCGGATTTTATCTGATTGCCGGTATATTTGTACAGTAGACTGAAATCCGTATTTACTACAGATTTCCTTCTAGAAGGTGGCCACCTCATTTTGGATTTTCCATTTATTTCATAAATGGAAATGAGGTGTAAAGTGAAGGGTATGGGAGGAAAAGAGGTGACCATGTTTCAATAGTGGTCAAATGAATTTATAATTCATTTTGGGTTTACTATTGAAGCATGGTTGCTATTGTTTAATGAAAGAAAATGGCATACAAAACCTATGTGTGTTATTTTCTCTCTCATGCTTAATTTATTTTTTTTCTCTTGAGCTCTCATCTCCTCCCTCCTCTAGCTTTCTCCTCCACCTTCATATTCTTCCTCTTCACTACATTTCTCATGCGTTGAGATACAAGTGAAGAGGCTAGAAAGAGATAGAACACTTAGACATCCAAACTACATCCTAGATTACTTGGACCAGCATCCCAAGTCCTCTAGTTGCTCTTTTGACATATTGCAAAGAGCTAGAGCCATGGATCATACTCGCCGGGTGGATCATCTACGACAAAAGGAGGCCAGAGAACAAGCTCGATCCCGATGGACCGATGGAGCCGGATTTGGAGTTCAAGCATGTTCAAGGCGCTTGCTAGGAGCTAAGGATGAAGAAAGAAGACCGAAGGACTTGGTTCGTTTGGTGAGGTTTCTATCATAGTAGATATCATTTCTTCTTTTGCTAAGTAGGTTTTATGGAAAGATCCGGTTTTAGGGTTTAGTCTAGCGCCAAGTTTTATTCGCAAGAAAATTTTTGTTCGGCATTTGACCACGTGAGTTGGCCGGGACGCTAGGGTGACCCTTCATGGTATCAGAGCCACCCATAAAACTTACACTAGCTAGTTCTAACGTGTTTAAAATAACGATCGACCGGATTTTTCAAAAACTGCATTTCAAATCATGGGTTTTCTGTCGATTTTAAAAGTGCTCGAAAAATCAATTTTATGCTCTTAGAAAATCATGCAGGCTTTTTTAAGATGACAGAAGAAATTTGGTCACGAGATCCCTCTAAACCACCACAGATCCGCCGCGTAAACCCCAAATTGGCGGCGGTTCCGCGGGCGTTTTGGGGCCCACGTGAACAAAATTTCTTCTGGGCCTCTTACTTTTGGAATTGTGGTTTCTGGGATAATTTATTTTTTGGGCCCAGTTTTGTTACAGTGTTGGTTTAATACTTGGGGCCCACTTGGAAAGTTTAGTCGATCGTAATTTTAAAATACATATTTTGTTATCAGTACTTAGTTTAGATTCTGCGACCGTGAATGTCATTTGATCAGTAAATCCGTCTATTTGCTATATGTTCTTTTAGACGGATTTACGAACGTGACATTCGCGTTGATGTTTCTGTGATTGTGCTGATGTTGTGGTTGGATTGTCGTGGTGGATAGCATGTGGTGCAATGTTAGAAATACAGTTTATAATTCATTTGTACATTTGTTATTGTGGGGCGAGCGTCCGACATGTGGACTGCCGTCTTTGCCGGGTTGTATATTATTTTGGGGCACGACCGGGTTGAGGTCGATGTCACCGCTTGTATATATTATTTTCATTTTCTGTATTAGGATTAGCCCGCGATGGGGTGCATGAATAGCCGGGTTCTAGAAGGCAACAAGCACGCATCTCAAGGCGCTGAGACGGAGGGAGCGTCATTCTAGAACTGGCGGGCTATTCGCCGCACTCGTAGGGGGTATAGGTTTTCATTGCACAGGCTATCCACACGACCGGGAACGTTGCGTTTTATTTGCGGCTCAAATGAAACCCGGGGCTCCAAGATTATCCACCATTCTGTATTATTATCTGTGATGTTGTTTATTATCATGCCTGGGACGAATGTTATATATACTTATATATATACTAGTAGATGTTGTATATGTTTTGCACCCGCGCTAGTCCAGCCCCCGCTTTGTCGTTAGTTAAGTAACCTAACGGGTGATGACGGGGCCCCGTGGCGAATGCGGATGGCTTATACGTACATTTTATTTTCGTTCTTTTCTGGTGTGATATGTTACAAATTGATGGGACCGCATTAATTTTGATTAATGCAAGGTAATAAACCTAAAAGATGTTGTTGGAACCAAGGTTTAAAAACTGACATTACAGACGTTCTCTTTTGCTTTGCACAATGATATTCAGTTTGGAATATCCTGCACCTCATTCGACGAGGCAAGGGCCGAGATCCCTTCACCGGGAGTGACCCCTTGAGTAAAAGTTTGCGTCAGGGTAATAACTTCAATATAGTCGACTATTTTTGCTTTACACAGTGGTATTCAGTTTGGAATATCCTGCACCCCATTCGACGAGGAAAGAGCTGAGATCCCTTCACAGGGAGTGACCTCTTTAGCAAAGGTTTTCGCCATTATATATTTATAAAACCACTTAGGTTCTTTCAACGATATCAAGTTCATTACGTTAACGGGTTTTTCGCCAAAAACCCAGCCGCAGCCCTCCGTCATTTCCTACAAGTACTACTTAGTATTCGAGCTGCGAATTTTGGCATTGTCAAGGCGTAGTGATCGGTAGCTGAGTATTGGTTGTTTGTAGCTTTATTTCAGATTATTTAGGACAGTCGCATACCTATGTTGGCATTGTCAAGGGGTATGCGGGTGGGTCTAAGTTAATCAAGATAATGACGGGCCGAACTTGACTAGCGGCTTATGATATATTGGCATTGTCAAGGTCATAGAGCCGTTAGGGGTAAAAACCATATCGGGAGTTTCAAATATACAAGAAACTTGCAGATTTAGCATACTTTCTGGAGTGTGGTGACTAGAGTGGATTCCATCTAGTGCATCACACAATGATAGTTGGATCCCGATCCTACTGATGAGTAAGATTACTCTTGGGAGATTTTTTCACTTAACAATCAATGCTATAAACTAAGTAGGTGTCTAGAACGGTGTTAGAGGGGCTACGTCTCCAGGGAAAAGAGATTATGTAATTAAGGAACTTCGCGAAAGCGTTGGAAAACCCCCCTCGAAGTACCAACACCAGCCCGGCTGAAAGGTTAAGCAAGTATTATGACGTGCGATTAATCCTGACTAGTTCTTCTTTTAGGGTTTGAAGAAGAATTTGAGGAAACAGTGGGAGCCATCCTGGTTAGATAAATTTATAACCAATCTAATCTTGCAAGAGCACACGCTAAGTGTTTTCCCTCTCTCTCTCCAGGTAGCAACCTTTTCATGCCCTAATCAAGATAATAAAATGTATCGCTTGACCGATCCGAATTCTTATTCGGGGCTGGGGAACGTTGGTTCAGCTCTAACTTACGACAACAGTCATAAGTATAGGCATGGGAAAGAGGAAAGTTTGAATTCCTTAATAAACCCATCAAAGAAGAAACATACTATTGCGTTTTCTTCAGGTGTTCTTGTTATTGAGAACTGTTTTTCGGTCAGTCCTACCTCCTGGGTACTCGATACCGGATCAGCATCTCATATCTGTAATTTATTGCAGGGACTGAGAAAAAGTAGGATAGTTGGACCTGGTGATATGTCCCTCAAAGTGGGGAATGGAGCACAAGTTAATGCTGCTGCCGTCGGTGAATATCACCTAGTATTGCCAAATGGCAATACTATGATTTTGAACAATTGCTACTATGTGCCTTCCATGCTTTGCAACATCATATCAGTTTCTTTACTTAATAAAGATGGATATAATTTTGTTCTTGATAGAAATATCATGAAAATTTACCTTGATAAGGTACTGGTTGCAGAAGGTATACTGTGTAATGGTATCTATGTTCTAAATCAGAACACAGTTCTCAATGTACAAAACACACGCAAGAGGAAGAGTTCAGATACGAACGAATCCTACTTATGGCATTGTAGACTTGGTCATATCGGAGAGAAAAGACTAAGTAAGTTGCATAAAGATGGGCTCTTGAATACGTTCGAATTTTTATCTTATGAAACTTGTCAGTCTTGTCTCAAAGGAAGGATGACCAAAACTCCGTTCACCGGGAATGGAGAAAGAGCAACAGAGCTCTTAGGACTCATACACAGTGATGTATGTGGTCCAATGTCTATACATGTAAGGGGTGGGTTCTCGTACTTCATCACATTCACTGACGATCTCTCTAGATTCGGATATGTGTATCTCATAAAACACAAATCTGAAGCTTTTGAGAAATTCAAAGAATTCAGAAATGAAGTAGAGAACCAGATTGGCAAAAGTATCAAGATCCTCCAATCTGATAGAGGAGGAGAGTACTTAAGCACGGAATTCCAAGGTTACTTAAAAGAGAATGGAATTCTCTCTCAGCTTACTCCTCCTTATACACCACAGCACAACGGTGTATCGGAGCGGAGGAACCGTACCCTATTGGACATGGTTCGCTCCATGATGAGTAATGCCGAGTTACCTCTTTCATTCTGGGGACTTGCGCTACAAACAGTAGCGTATTTGTTGAATCAGGTTCCATCTAAATCTGTGCCTAAGACACCATATGAAATATGGAGTGGTAAAAGACTATATCTTGAACGTATTAAGATATGGGGTTGTCCGGCCTATGTAAAGGTACAAAATCCGGACAAACTTAAGGCACGATTAGTTTTTTGCAAATTTGTGGGATATCCTAGAAATTCTCTGGGATATCTGTTCTACCATATTGAGGAACAGAAGGTGTTCGTTGCTCGTCGCGCCACTTTTTTAGAGTGGCAATTTCTTGCAAAAGAAATAAGTGGGAGCACGGTAGAACTGGATGAAACATCAGATCCACAAACTCAAACTGAGGATTTAGTAGAACCAGAAAATTCAATAGTCCCGGACGAACCTCAGCCACTCCGCAGATCTGGTAGGATTTCTCATCCGCCCGAGAGATACTACGGTTTTCTCATAGATGCGGATCGAGAGGATTACATCTTGGAAGAAGATGATCCTACTAGTTTCAAGCAGGCCATTATCAGTAGGGACTCTAATAAGTGGCTGGATGCTATGCAATCTGAAATGGAGTTCATGTACACCAATAAAGTGTGGACCCTAGAAGTTGCTCCACCTGGGGTAAAACCTGTTGGATGCAAATGGATCTACAAGAAGAAACTTGGTGTGGATGGGCAGGTGGAAACCTATAAGGCTAGACTCGTTGCAATAGGTTTTCATCAAAGACCGGGAGTGGACTATGACGAAACCTTTTCTCCAGTGGCTATGCTTAAATCCATTAGGATCCTGCTTGCCATTGCTGCCTTCCATGACTATGAGATCTGGCAGATGGACGTAAAAACGACTTTTCTAAATGGAAGTTTAGAAGAGTGCATTTACATGGATCAGCCAGAAGGTTTTATAGACAGTGGGAGCAGCGGGAAGGTATGCAAGTTACTCAAATCCATTTATGGATTGAAGCAAGCATCACGGAGCTAGAACATCTGTTTTGATGAGACAGTCAAGGACTTTGACTTCATCAAGAACGAAGATGAACCTTGTATTTATAAGAAGATTGTAGGACGAACTGTCGTGTTCCTAGTCTTGTACGTGGACGACATTCTTTTGATAGGAAAGGACATTCCTATGCTACAATCGGTCAAGCTGTTCCTATCACAAAGGTTCTCCATGAAAGACCTAGGTGATGCCTCATACATTCTAGGGATCAAGATCTACAGAGATAGATCCAAGAGATTATTGGGACTTTCACAGTCCAGGTACATAGAGACCGTACTAAAGAGATTTAGTATGGAAGATTCCAAGCGCGGTAACATACCCGCATTGTACGGAATCACCCTCTCCAAGGAGATGTCTCCCAAGACTGACGAGGAGAGGGTTCGTATGAGCACTATACCCTACGCTTTGGCGGTAGGATCTATAATGTATGCGATGCTATGTACGAGACCAGATGTAGCTTATGCGCTAAGCGGGGTGAGCCGGTATCAGTCAGACCCAGGTGAGGACCACTGGACAGCAGTAAAGAACATTCTCAAGTACCTGAGAAGGACTAAGGAGATGTTCCTGATTTACGGTAATGGAGATCTCAGGGTCGAGTCCTTTACCAACTCAAGCTTCTAGAGTGACAAGGATGACAGCAAGGCTGTCTCGGGTTTTGTGTTTACCCTCAATGGAGGGGCGGTATGTTGGAAGAGTCCCAAACAGGATACCTTCGCAGACTCGACGATGGAGGCTGAATACATTGCTGCAAGCGATGCCGTAAAAGAGGCGATCTGGATAAAGAAGTTCATAGCCGAACTTCAGGTGGTTCCGTCCGTTGTTGATCCGATACCAGTGTATTGTGATAACAATGGGGCTATAGCTTTAGCGAAGGAACCACGGTCCCATCAGAAATCCAGGCACATCTTAAGGCGGTATCACCTGATCAGGGAGATCATAGATCGCCAGGAGATCGAGGTTCGGAGAGTGGATACGAAAGACAACATGGCGGATCCATTTACAATTGCCCTCCCTCAAGCACAGTTCGAGCGACTTTTTTGGATGTTGGGTATGCGGTACGCCAGCAACTGGCCTTAGAGCAGACGTTGGGTATTCGGTACGCCAATCACTGGCCTTTAGTGCAAGAGGGAGATTGTTGGATGTATATGCCCTAGAGGTCAGTATTGTATATGTATACATATGGATACTAGGGATATGTATATACAGAACAATCTTGCTCAGTTTTATAGTATATTATTTGACTTGTTTTTATCGGGATATGTGTATTCATTTGTATTGTTGTTATATCTAACTTGCACATATTGATAAAGACTCGATACAGTGGTATACTATAGTGGTTTTTCTTTATCTTAACATGGTATATATCATACTCGTTATTACATATTGTGGTTACATGTTGATAAAGCCCCTAGGATCTTGCTTGACTACCCGCGTTGTGATGGAGATCATACTTGTGGGAGCAGGGTAGTCCATAAGCACATCCTTAAATGGTCCCTAGTCACGTGAGTATCGAGACTGGGCACTGATACTCCAGAGTAGACTAGTGTGTACGTTTCTAACCCCGTCGGGGGATGGTTGGTCCCACAGCCATTGGTCTGATGCACCTAAGATCGTATACAGGTGCTCACTAGGTGTGAGTATACTGGACGGACTTGCCGAGAACTTCCATGTGGTACTATACCTATCGTCAGATGGAAGTTCTCAAGTGACATATATACAGGTTAGTCTTTGGACCCGAGATCGGCATTTGTCTCATGCGAGTTCCCACTGAACTTTGATCACTACCCTACCACGGCTCTACTGAGTCGTGCAGACAGGTTTTGGTTGGGTTCAGTCCCGAGCCACATGGAGACAGTGAGTGATTGTCGGGGATTCGTCTCTCCCGGTATAGGGAGTCGATATCGCACTGTGATTCGATTGGTCAGGACCATAAGACCTTGGCCAAGGCACTTGGGATTTACTGATAGGTTGATCAGTAGTTTTCCAGATTGGTCCTGAGCCACATCGGCACGACTTATCAGGTTATTAGGGTCTGACGTTCACCACCCCCTAGACCGGTATGCGATACTCTTTGACGAAGAGACCCGACTGCACGGATATTGTCACGGATAGGCTCAGTAGGAGTTCAGACGAGCTTGCTCGTCGGCCTTCCTTTTCGACAGTACCTGGGCAGCCGTTACGTACAGCTAGTGCCGCTGACGTTCTTGTGGTTAAACCCACTGCCAGAGTACTGTCGAGTCTTTAGAGTCCCACACAGAGGGTTTTCCTGATCCAGGCAAAATGATGTAGTAGCCGTATTGGATACGTGTAAGGTTCGATCGATGTACTTGGTACTCGGTTTTTCGATCGGACAGTTTGTAATACTAGTTGGCTTGCGTTTGAGCCGGATTATTAAATCAGGTATTGATTTAATAATTTACGTATATATATTTCGATATATATATTCTAGTATTACGTTCTTCGTATTATTCTATCTCTTTTGGGCGTTCGGATTTTATCTGATTGTCGGTATATTTGTACAGTAGACTGAAATCCGTATTTACTACAGATTTCCTTCTAGAAGGTGGCCACCTCATTTTGGATTTTTCATTTATTTCATAAATGGAAATGAGGTGTAAAGTGAAGGGTATGGGAGGAAAAGAGGTGACCATGCTTCAATAGTGGTCAAATGAATTTATAATTCATTTTGGGTTTACTATTGAAGCAGGTTGCTATTGTTTAATGAAAGAAAATGGCATACAAAACCTATGTGTGTTATTTTTTATCTCATGCTTAATTCATTTTTTTCTCTTGAGCTCTTAACTCCTCCATCCTCTAGCTTTCTCCTCCACTTTCATCTTCTTCCTCTTCACTACATTTCTCATGTGTTGAGATACAAGTGAAGAGGCTAGAAAGAGATAGAACACTTAGACATCCAAACTAAATCCTAGATTACTTGGACTAGCATCCCAAGTCCTCTAGTTGCTCTTTTGACATATTGCAAAGAGCTAGAGCCATGGATCATACTTCCCGGGTGGATCATCTACAACAAAAGGAGGCCGGAGAACAAGCTCGATCCCGATGGACCGATGGAGCCGGATTTGGAGTTCAAGCATGTTCGCGCTTGCTAGGAGCTAAGGATGAAGAAAGAAGACCGAAGGAGTTGGTTCGTTTGGTGAGGTTTATATCATAGTCGATAGCACTTCTTCTTTTGCTAAGTAGATTTTATGGAAAGATCCGGTTTTAGGGTTTAGTCTAGCGCCAAGTTTTATTCGCAAGAAAAATTTTGTTCCGCATTTGACCATGTGAGTTGGCTGGGGAGCTAGGGTAACCCTTCACCAACTCATGATTTGGAGCTAGCAGCTGTGATTTTCGCTTTGAAGATTTGGAGAAACTACTTATTGGGTGAAAGAGTCGAAGTATTCACCAATCATAAAAGCCTAATGTATGTGTTCACACAGAAAGAGCTTAACATGAGGCAGCATAGATGGTTGGAGCTGATGGCTGACTACGATCTTAATCTTAAGTACCATCCGGGAAAAGTTAATGTTGTGCCGGATGCGCTTAGTCGGTTGCCAGCAATTCGGACGTTGACTGCACAGAAGGAGTTTATCGAAGACTTTCGGAGATTCGAGTTGGAGATTGTGCTACCGCATTCTTCGGGACGGTTGATGCGGCTGCAAGTACAGTCGTCATTGATCGAGAGTATTAAAGCAATGCAGTCGCAGGACCCAAGATTGCAGAAGTTTCGAGAACAGGTTGAAGTTGGACTTCGAACGTACTTGTTGATTCATGAAGATGGTTCGTTGCGATATGGTAGCCGTTTGTGTGTACCAAAAGGAGATATTCGCGAAGAAGTTATGAAGGAGGCACACAGTTCCGCGTATTCCGTACATCCAGTAGGCACAAAGATATACCGCAATCTAAGACAACATTTCTGGTGGGAAGGCATGAAAAGGGAGATTGCTCGTTTTGTAGCGAAGTGCTTGGTGTGTCAAAAAGTTAAGGCTGAATATCAAAGGGTTGCTGGTTTATTGCAACCACTTCCGATTCCTCAATGGAAGTGGGAATATATAACCATGGATTTCATGACAGCTTTACCGCGGAGTCCAAAGGGCAACAATGCAGTTTGGGTGATTGTTGATCGATTGACCAAGGCAGCTCACTTCATACCGTTTCGAGTTGGTCTGTCAACAGAAGCGTTAGCGGAACGGTACATGCAGGAGATTGTAAGATTGTATGGAGTACCTGTGAGCATCGTGTCCGATCGTGACACCCGATACTTATCGCACTTCTGGAGGAGTTTACAGGAAAGTTTGGGGACGCGATTGAAGTTTAGCACCGCTTATCATCCTCAGACAGATGGCCAGTTGGAGAGAATGATCCAAACTCTTGAAGATATGTTGAGAGCTTGCATGTTGGACTTCAAGGGTTCGTAGGAGAATCATCTACACTTGGTGGAGTTTTCGTACAACAACAGTTTTCAGGCGACTATTCAGATAGCTCCATTCGAAGCGTTGTGTGGTCGCAAGTGTCGTTCACCTGTTTGTTGGGACGATGTTGGAGAACGAAGATTTTTGGGACCGGATTTGATCGTGCAAACAGTTGAGAAGGTTAATACTATCCGGAATCATATGAAGGCAGCACAAGATCGGCAGAAGAGTTGGGCCGATACATCGAGAAGACCTCTAGAGTTCGCTGCTGGTGATCTGGTATTCTTAAAGATATCACTGATTAGAGGAGTGATTCGTTTTGGGAGTCGAGGCAAGCTTAGTCCTCGATTCGTAGGGCCTTTCGAGATTATGGAGCGTGTTGGATAAGTTGCTTATCGATTGGCTTTACCACCATTTTTTTGGCGAATGTTCATGACGTGTTTCATGTATCTCAACTCCGTAAGTATGTTCGAGATGAAACACATGTGCTAGATCATTCGGAGCTGACTGTAAGAGAGGATTTGACCTTTGAGGAACGACCGATGTCGATTGTTGATCGAAGAGAAAAGGTCCTTAAGAACAAGGTTATCCCTCTCGTACTTGTTTCTTGGGGAAATCGCTCGCACAGAGAATCGACTTGGGAACGAGAAGACGAGATTCGACAGAAGTTTCCACACTTATTCTTGTAGATTCTTGATTGTTTATCCTTTCCTGTTCCTGGAATTTCGAGGACGAAATTCATTTTGTAGTTGGGTATAATGTAACACCCTAATTCATTTATACCAATTCTATTTTGAGTATTTCTTTATTTATGGTTTTTTCTTGATTTACTGCGTTTTGGGTGCGAATAGTGTATTTGACATCTGTATTTGCATCCGACCCGACCCGCTTGCTGGAAACCCGTTTTGATTCCTGTTTATGATTTATCCCGGCTTGTTATGTGGATCCCTGCACTTTCATCTTTTCATATACTGCATACTGGTATTTTATCTGGCACCTGTATTTTTTTAGTATAACAAATAAAGTCAAATAAAATATTTTAAAAATATCTAGCATGACTTGCATCATACCCCTAATCCTGTGGTAGCATCCACGCATCTTGTTCTCGTCCCGTTCAGTGAAACGGATTTGTTTGGATGGCTACGCGCACGTACGTGCATCCGTTCTTGGGGGTATGCATTTTTTCGTTACCCGGATATCCAACTTTAATTTTGGTCGACATGTATATTCTTCGTATTTTAAAACTGAATTTTAGACCCGACCCGGGCATATTTTGGACTATGTTTGTATTTACCAGAATATCAAATTTTATTTATATAATATTAATTTTATAAGCTGATACAAATTAAAATTTAGTTAACTAATAAATGATTTTTTAAATTTAAATCTAAACTAATTTCCTAACAAACTAACAACCCCTTTCTCTCTCTCTCTCCTCTGCATATATATATATTATTTATTTATTTTTTCTTTCCTTATTTAATACACAGCCTCTTCTTCTTACTTCTTCTTCTTCTTTCTTCTTTCTTTTTCTTGATCTTGTTTTTTGATTCCGGTGATCACTGCCGGAGCCATGCTCTTCGCTGGCGATCCGAGTGATCCAGTGAACGTACCTTGCCTGTGTGATCACCCTCTTGCCTTACTTAGACCCGTCCCGTGTGCCGCGTGTGCGTTGCAATGATTTACCGATGTCGGACGTGCCGTGCGTATCCATCGCGTGATTCGATCGAGGCAAGTTGATCTTGCTACATGCTATGATATATTTTACAACCATATTAATAATTATATTACATGTTTAGTGTATTGTACATCCCTTGTTATCATTTTACTATTTTACGACGTCCATTTGCATCCGTACAATTTATTTCATATCTAGTTGCATGCAAGTTAATCTTTCTACATGCTATACTACAATATATTGCACACATGTGAATAATAACATTACTTATTGTCTAATTATGCATCCCATATTACCATTTTACTATTTTACTGTCTTCGGACATCCGTGTACATCCATATCACTATTTACATATCTAGTCGCATGCTAATTCATCTTGCTACATGCTAGGTATATTATTATGTATCCATATGAGTAAAATATTATCCGTTTATCACATTATACATCCATATTAAAGTTTTACCGTTTTCGGATACCCGTTTGCATCCATATCATTTAAAATATATATCGTCGTAATATTTCTTATTATTATCTTTAATTAGTTTATAATCTGCATTTTATAATGTTATACAAAATATAGTTTGAAAATATTATAGTTTACACATGAAATGTCGTTGCAAAGCGGATACGACAAATCTGAAATTTACTGTACACCTTACCTTATAAAATTCATTATAAATCATAGAAAAATTATTAGTATACTTTCTTTAGTTCGTTATGAAGCTAACTCAGAATACTATAACTCTATGAAATATTTATTTACAAAATAAATTTTTTAAATAACGTAAAATGAAAATGAAAATATCTCTAAACTGCTGTCCACAGAAATTCCAGCAGCAAACTTTCAATTTCGAATGTTCATAGATTTTTGTAGGAACAACCTGAGATACTTCAACTTATAAAAATGAAAACCTTATTGAATTATCTTTGTTTTAGTATAAGACATGTGTCTTGTGGAGAACGTTTGTTATTTTTAAGCTATTTTACTAATCAGGGTGACGCTGAATTTCTGAACGGAACTTTCTTGTGCATGGTTAATCAATACCACTTTTATAGTTATTAATCGGTTTGAATATGTTATCCATGTTAATATTATTATATCAATATCTATTTAATAAATAATAGTGCTTGTGTTTTAATATTCAGCAAATTTTACCGATTTACAGTTTTATAATATCCGTCTATATCCGTACGGTTTATTACATATCTAGTTGCACGCCGAGACCATATTATTTCATGTTACTGTTGTATTAGTGCACCATGCTTGATAATTGTGCATCCTAATTAGTCATGATGTGACCCCTGATCGATATTTGTGCATCCATGCTTTTATTGTACATCCGTACTTTCACTTTAATTCAATACTTGCTACAGTTTGATTATGAGCACCCGTTTGACACCTTTGCACTACTTGACATTACCTGATACACCACTACTTGACATGACTTGATACATGTACACTACATGACCTGATATATCACTACTTGACATGTTACCCGATCCTGTTTCTAATGCCGACAATCCTGACATGTCGTCCCGATGGACATATCCTGTTGTTTGTATAGACAAACCTGTTCCTGCTTGATCCTGTGTTGGCATTAGCTTCAGATTTATCAATACCTGACTTGAATACATAACTTGGGGGTAAAGGGAAATCAATGATAAAACCTGACTTGTAACTCAACAGTTCGACGCTTATACTGATCAGTTTTGGGGGGTAGGCCAGTCCCGGAATGATGTTGCTGACATCATTCGTCTGTACATGTTTCCTGTTTATGCTTAGCGGCACGTCTCGGATTCTGCCCCGAAAGTCTGGACCGTGGTCCCGGGTATGCACGGGATACTATTGAGTTACATCGATGATTCATTAAATTGATTTCAAAGACCTGAGAGTAGTTAACCCAGTATTTAGTTCAGATTACTCACTGCACGTCACATGTGCTTTTACCCTTCAATGTTCCATATTTATGGTACTGTTATACTCTTATTACTGTTTATACTCATGCCTGCATGACTTGTTACCCCCTGATTATATTATTATTGATGTTATGACGCACTGACGTCTGGGTTTTGCATGGCCCAGATTCTCTACCTTTGTCGCGGCTGATCAGGAGTATTTCCGCCGTCAGGCCGAGCAGTGAGGATCCTGTTATTATCCAGTTAGTTTAGTTATTTCCGTACTTTCCAGATGTTACCGTTTATTGGATTTATTGATTCTGCATATTATTTCTTGACTCGTTATTTCTGGCTCACGGACATGTACTAGATAGTTTCTTTTACTTTCCTGTTCTTGATATCTTATAGACAGCCGTAATGTGACTGTGGAGGGATGTTTCCTTTCCACAGGTAGCATGGTTGGCTCTGTCACGTGCCGATCTTAGCACACTCTGGGAAGCGGGGCTTGACATAATGTCCCCTCCGTCTCAACGCCATGTGATGCGGACCAGTTGCCCTCTAGAACCCGGCTATTCGTGCACTCCACCGCGGGGTAATCCTAGTACAGAAAAGAAAATATATACAAGGGTGACATCGACTTCAACCCGGTCGTGCCCCAAAAAGAATAATATACAAACTGGCAGTGACAGCAGTCCACATGTCGGACGCTCGCCTCGCAATATCAAATGTACAAATTAAATAAAACTGTACTAATATTGCACCATAGCTATCCACCATGATGATCCAACCAACAACACAGTACAACACAGAACATCAACGTGAATGTCACGTTCGCAAACCTGTCTAAAAGACATATAGCAATTAGACGAGTTGTACTGATCAAATGACATTCACGGTCGCAGATAGTAATGTAAGTACTGATAAACATTTAAACAGTGTTAAAACATCGACTTCGAAATACCCCGAAATGCCCTTAAACAACTGATAACATAATATCAAAAATGGGCTAAACAAACAATACCACTGCATCAATTTTCCAGAGACCAAACAACACACAAAATACGAACCCCAAATACCCTATTAGGGCCGGCGAGCTCGGAAAAATGAGCAATGTGTTCGGCCAAAATTTCATAGAATGGGTTTGTATTTGGTATGTAGTCATGTGGTCAGGTAAATAGTCTTCTGCAATTGTTTGGAAGATTTTTTGAAGACTTTGAAAATCGATAGAGAACAGAAATCTGCAGTGCACTGTTTCGGGTTCGTTTCGATTTTGATGCATTAACATTGTCTAAACAAGCTAGCTAAGGGTTTAAAAGGTGGCTCTGATACCATGAAGGATTACGGCAGCGCCCCGACCATCAAAACGCGGTCAAAATGCGGAACAAAAATTTCTAAACTGGCGCTACCATTACCCGAATCCCGGATCGACCTTAAACCCTAATCTAGCATGCTAAAAAGGAAGTTAGAATCGTTATACCGAGTTGACCTGTGTCCTTTGGTCTTCATTCTAAACTCCTAGTGGTTCCTTGATGTGGTTTGGTTGCCGGTCTTCCTTCACCTCCGATGATCCACCCGAGGGATGTAGCTCTGGCTCTAGCTCCTCAACACGATGCATATGGAGAAACTAGGGTCTCTAGGATGCTACCCTAGATAGCCTAGGATGTAGTGTGTAGGATCTTAGTGTTAGCCATCTCAAAACGAAGAAGGTGATAGCATCCATGGAAATCTAGAGGAGGTGAAGCAAATGGTGAGGGAGGAGCTCAAGAAGAAAATCTAAGTGAAGAAAAACTATCATGCCTGCAAAAATGAGCACTCTTAGGAAAGAGAAAATAACATGATAGGTTTTGTAAAATCAATTTTTCCAATTTTAAAATCCTCCCATACTTGAATAGTGAACAAATGAATTAACAATTCATTTGTGTGCACTATTTCAAGTATGGTTCTCACCATACCTCCATTTCCAAATATCCACCTCATTAACCATTTTATGTAAATGGTCAAATCAAGAAATGAGGTGGCAGCTTCTAGAATGTTATCCGGTAAAAAATACGGATTACATTCTACTGTAAATATATCTGCATTCGTACCGAAATACGAATACCCAAACAGATAGAATAACACAAAGAATACAATACTAGAATATACGTACCGAAATACATATACGTAAATTATTAAATCAATACTTGATTTAATAATCCGGCTCAAGCCCGAGCCGGCTAGTATTATTAACTGTCCAATCGAAAGTCCAAGTACAATATACATCAATCAATCGGAACTCTGCACGTATCCAATACGGCTACTACATTATTTCGCCAGAACCAGAGAAACCCTCTGGTGGGACTCTAAAGACTCGTCAATACGCTAGTAGTGGGTTTAACCACAAGTACGTCAGCGGCACTAGCTGTAAGTCTACGGTAGTGCCCCGGCCGTCTATCCGAAACCAAAATGCGGAAACGAAAACTTTTTCTAAAATTGAAACCTGCGCTATCGCAGACTTTAATCCCGGATCGAACCATTAACCTATAACTAACAAACTAGAGAAGGGATAGTAAAGCTATACCGATCGATCCGTGTCCTTCGGTCTTTGGCCACCACCCCAAGCTCCTCGTGGCATCTCCAATCTCTGGTTTCCTCGTCGGAAAGGGCACCACATCTTCGAGTCTTTTTACGGGCTCTCGCTTCATCCGAAGCAACTCGGACATGAAGTTTGCTAGCCGACGTGTCCAAGGCGCTGTAGAGAATGTGTGTGATAACTTTGTCTCAAGCATCTATTGATTTTCATCACATGAGAGTGTATGCATGGAGGTTGAAGAAGAAGCCATGGTGGATGTTGTGAGCTAGAGGAGGAAGAAGAAGAAGAGGCTTTTCTTTCTAATGTTCTATGATAAAAATGAGAGAGTGAGATGAAATAATACAAGAGCAAACTCTACCCTTTTCCTGCCCTCTCTCTCTTCTTATCATATCAACACTTAAATAAATCACTAAACATGACATGGTTCAAAGAATAAGACCATGAGTCACCACCCTTGTCCATGTCATAATTAATGCACCTCATCATGAATTAAGCTCACTATTTCCACCGAAGTAAACATTAACCCTAATTTTTACAACAATAAAAAGATACGGCAACATCTAAAGTAAACTCGTGACGGATCACAAGGATACCCCTCACCTGTATATACATACCCGCATCCGCATTCCGACTGAATGCGAATGCGATGAGACTAAAGTAATCCAACAAATCTAATACTAGGATCCGGCTTAAGCCAAAGCCCACTAGTATGATCCGTCCGATCATGATCCGCGCACGACTGCACGTATATGATCGAACCCTGCCATATATCATACGGCCTCTACAACGTTTCGCTCGAAACTTAAGAAACTGTCTTTAGGAGACTCTAAAGACTCGTCAACAGTTTGGCTATGGATTTAACCACTAACACGTCAGTGGTACTAGCTGTACATGATGGGCTACCGGGTATTGACCAAAAGGGAGGTCGATGAGCGAACTCATCCTGACACCCTACTGAGACTATCAGTGACAATATCCGTACAGTCCGGTCCGTTCGTCTATGAGCATCGCATGTCGGGTCTAGGGGTTGGTAAAATTCAGACCCCCAAAAGCGGTACAAGTCGTGTCGGAGTGTAGCCCAGAACACCCTGAGATACTACTGGAATACCTACCAGTAAATCTCCTGCCTTGGCCAAGGACTTCGTGTAATGGCTCTCCTAGACACAGCGCGATCTTACCCCCAATACCGGGAGAGACAAAACCCCAGCCGATCCGCTCACTGCCTCCATGTGGCTTGGGACTGTACCCCACTAAAACCTGTTTGCACGACTCCTTTGAGCCGTGGTAGGGTAGTAATCAAAGCACAGTGGGAACTCACACGAGACAAATGACGATCTCAGGTCGATGAACTAACCTGTACACATGTCATCAGGGAACTGCTATCTGACGTCAGGTATAATACCAACTAGCATGTTCCCGGCGAGTCCTGTCCAGCGTACTCATAACCCAATGAGCACCTGTATACATCTTAGGTGAACCAATTGACACCAATGGTTTGTGAGACCGGCCACCACCCCTCGTCGGGGTCTCGACTGTATACACTAGTCTACTAATGGAGTATCGATGCCCAGTCTTGAAACTCCCACGACTAGGGACCACTTTAAGGACGTGCTTATAGACCCTAGTTCCCACGTATATGATCGCCATCATACTGCTGGCCGTCAAGTAAGAATCCTAAGGGCTCTATCAACGTGCAATAGTGACCTGTAATGTCACCTAAAGCATGTACACGATGATACAGATAAACCAGATAGCATACTATCATCTTGAGTAAGACTGTCCTACCGGTATAGGTCCTCTCTCAATCATTGCAATCACGTGCCTGTGATCCAATAATTGACTCTGAGGGCACTATATCCAACAATCTCCTACTTGCACTCAAGGCTAATTATTGTGATGTCGCATACTCACAGCCCGTGTGATACCGAACACCCAACTCCTCTACTAATCAGTCTCACAAAGCCCGTTTTCGAAACTATTGCATTCGAGGAATAACCTCAGTGAGTGGATCCGCCCTAATGTTTCTTTCTATGTCTCTCTTTATCTTAAGTTCGCGGAGAAAGCCATCTCCCGAAATGAGCAATACCTGTCTTAGAATATGTATGGATATCTGATGGGACCTAGTTCATAATGAACTCTAAATCTAAACTTCTTAGACTGTATCGTCAACTGAAATTAATCAGTATCCTGCGCCATGCCTCCCTCAGTATCCGCTTGGACCTCCTGTCCAAACAAATGCCCCTCGTAAGAGGAAAACTATAACTCTGACAGTCACTCTGTCATCCAGGTCACCTTGGAAGCTTGGAATGATAACCGTCTCCTAAAAGAGGCTGTTGTTATTATATCCCTAGAACATCCACTTATGTTCTAAAACTGCTTCCGAACGTTTCTCCATGATTGGATTAATATCAACTTATTGCATCTCGTGCAAAAACAATATCTGGTGTGGTACTTGACATCTCATGATCGACTCAATTGCCTAAGCAAGTGATCTGCCAATCATGCACATCCCTCTCTCCTTTAGTCTGTAAGACACCTTTAGAGAGGGTGGCTCCATCACCTGTAGGTACACCACCATGCCAGGAGTCGTCCATTCTAAAATACCTGTAGAATGCTGTCTAAGTACCCAGATTGGGAAACTACCCAAATCTAGATCTAAAACCATAGATCTAGTAACCAGAATGTCTGCTATTATATCTATATCCTATATGGAGAAACCACTGTGTGACAACCAAAGTATAACCGATCGTAGTATAGGAATATCCCTTCCTACTCTGTGTATGTCATCCAAATACCAGGACATCATACCCTACAACCTTCTTAACAGATCCATCCCCTATTCTGATGAAGTCAAACCCATGACTGTGATATCAAAAATAAATGATCTATCTCCGCTATATCTGCTTTAGTCTATAAATAGACATAAGCTACTTGTCCACTATGCTTCCGCTGCTCCCACTGACTACGACAACCCTCTGGCAGAGTCATATACACGTGCACTTCTAAAGCTAGTTTAGAACGACGCTATACTCATCCTCCTGCCGGGTCTCACAGCCTGGAACAATAGTAGTGTCAAGTCTGGGTAAACAAGAACCTCCCTGTCACCGTCCTTGAGGCTACCGGAGTACCTCTCGGGTGCCTGAGGTTACCCACCATATCTGCGGAGTGGCTAATGGAATGTCAATCCAGATTGAATTTTTAGGTCCTTATCAAATTTTCAGTAATCGTTTGCGGTTCTGGAATCACTTCCAGTTCTTCCATACTCCCACTACCGTTTTCTGAAAAAATCCATTTTTATTAAAACTGTGGAGAGTCGAGAACAATATCACTATTGATCTTCCAGATGGTAGAAAGTCAACCCTCATCATAGCCCGGGTCAACCCACAAACAGCCATTACAGAAACGTTCCTTAAGTTATCCAGAGTCTGGTTTTAAGCATAAGCCGGACAACTCCCCGTACCTTAACATCGTTAAGATATGAACCGTTTTATATCCAATATAGAAACATAGGCACTGATTTAATTGGAACCAGATTCAAATCATGCAGCTGTCTCCAGTGCGTGTCAACTAAATGGAGAGAGGCCAATCGGTATTACTCAACTTAGGAATACATCCAGATATGAGTAACCTGAAAGAGAAGCAAGTTCTCATAATCATTACTATCAATTGAATACCATACACAAGTATCTTAATCTTCGATCACCTTGAAGAATCCTGATACTTGCAATACCTGGTTCTCTACTTTATTCATATACCTATAACTTCTCAAAATTTGGACCTTGTGTTTCTACGAAACACTTGTCTAAAACTAGAGAAGTCACAAGTAAGCAGAGTATAGTACAAGGACCAACCCCTCTGTCCCAATAGACACTGGACAATATACAATGCTTTGTATAAGTCCCCTGAGTTGAATAACTCAAACATTATGCATCGTAGGTTGAAAACTGTACTTATGGTTAAGAAGAATTAAACCGCTGTTTAATGCTCTTTACCTAACCACCCACTGATATAGGTAAATATCATAGATATAATTTGAAAAAGTTATATCTCACTTTATAAAAATAAACGTACAGATATATCAATTTGAAATTGGTGCATTACAACGGATATTCAAAACCAAATATTTGCCGTCCGGCAAACACCCAGGCGATTTCCTCAAATATCACCAATTACAACGAATCCGGATATAATGAGGATGATCACCTAATTCCCAATAACTTACTCCCACTCATCATCTGTAAAACCATACAGATGTGAGAATCAAATTTGGTAAATACATACCCTGGAGTAAGTGCTACTTGGGAAATCAGTTTTCTTTTAACAATACACAGTGAAACTGAAACATGTAAATGTTTCGAAGGGGTATCCGGGTATTCCAAGTAATGCCTCTTCCATTATCCAGATTCATGACTGTAACCGTACATTTCTTTGCCATCTCTCCAAATCCCTTTATTTGTCTTTACTCGTTACCTTCTGTACACCCCCTTTAGGCTAAATGGTTTTCTTCCTTCCCTACCGTTCGGCACCAGCCTATGGTTTGGAAGAAGACTATCCAATAAGCATAATGGGTGTACTCTCCTAATCCTAGGAGCATTCACAACGAAAGAGAAGGTAAAGATAAAAGACAACTGAATAAATCTTATTCCTATTTCTCCTGAAACAGAATCCATCCCCGAACTGGAACAAGTTCCTTCGAGTTCGTATATAACCATACGATGGAGTATCCAAATAACTGTGGATCTTCGTAGTGATATGGGATGTTCTGGAGAAATACAAAGGTGAAGTAGGAGTGGCGATGAAATACTTGGTTTGGTCATGAATAGCAGCCGCAATTTACTTTGCCCTTTTTCTAATCCCTTTATTTGTCTTAACTTATTACCTTCTGTACACAATCGTTAGGCTAATTGGTTTTCTTCATTCCCCACCGTTCGGCACCTACCTATGGTTTGGAAGAAGACTATCCAATTAGCGTAATAGGTGTACCGTCCTAATCCAAGGAACACTCGCAACCTGAGAGAAGGTAAAAGGAAAAGACAACTGAATAGTCCTATTCATTTTCTTCAGAACCGGAAACCATCCTCGAATCCGGAACAAGTTCCTTCGAGTTCGTATATAACCATACGATGGTTTTATCCAATGTAAGTGGATGTTCGTAGTAATACGGGGTGTGTTCTGGAGAAAAGGGTAAAAGTAGGAGTGGCAATGAGGTATGCAATTCTGACAATCCAAAAGCCAGTGTTTAAGAAAGTTCAGTTAACTTGGTCACTGAGTCATAGTCTAGGGTCGGGCCATGGTCGCTGCCAAAGAGAGAGAGAGAGAGAGAGAAGAAACACTCTGCGTGCACTCTAACCTAGATCAGAATGGTTACCAATTTATCTAATCAGGAAACCTTCCCACTGTAACATCAAATTCTCCTCCAAACCTGAAAGAAGAATTAGTCGGGATCACCCGAGGAGTAAACCAACTCATCAGTGGGAATCGGGATCCAACTATCATCGCATGATAACGTGATGGAATCCACTCACGTTATCACACTCCAGAAGGTATGCTCATATCTGGCAAGTTTCAGTTTCTTTAGAAACCCCCGATGTGATTTTTACCCCATGCTCTTATGACCTTGACTTTGGCCAATAAATCATATGTCACATGTCAAGTTCTACCCGTCATTATCTAGGTTAATTTGAACCCACCCGTACCTACCCTTGACTTTGGCCAACAAAGCAGTACGACTGTCCCAAACCAACGCATCTATCTATGCAACAGAAAAATAACAAATAGCTACCATACACTATGCCTTGACTTTGGCCAACAAACATAGCATGAATACTAAGTGCTACCCGTCTGAAATGACGGAGGGCTACGAATGGTTTTTGGCAAAAAACCTTTAACGTAATGAACTTGATATCGTTGAAGGAACCGGATAGCTTTTTATAAAAATATAGTGGCGAAAACCTTTGCTAAAGCGGTCACTCCCGGTGAAGGGATCTCGGCTCTTTCCCCGTAGAATGAGGTGCAGGATATTCCAACTGAATACCACGATGCAAAGCAAAAAGGCAATCGGCTATAATGAAGTTATTACCCTTACGTAAACTTCTGTCCAAGGGGTCACTCCCGGTGAAGGGATCTCGGCCCTTACCTCGTCGACTGAGGTGCTGGATATTCATAACCGAATACCACTGTACAAAACAAAAGAAAACGTCCTTGCAATAACAGCTTTTTGAAAAATGTTCCAACAACATCAGAATAGGTTTGTTTAGCTTGCATTGATCCGAATCAATATAGTCCCATCAATTAATCACACCACAAAAGAACGAAAATATGATGTACGTATATACCATCCGCATTCGCCACTGGGTCCCGTTATCACCCGTTAGGTTACTTAACTAACGACAGAGCGGGGACTGGACTAGCGCGGGTGTAAAACATATACAACATCTACTAGTATATATATCAATATATAATAATCGATCATGGCATGATAAATGCAACATCACAGAAATGTAATAAGCATCACAGAACAATACAGATAATCTGGGATCCCCGGGTTTCATAGAGCCGCTACTGAAACCCGACGTTCCTCTGGTCGTGTGGATAGCCTGTGCAATGAAATCCTAGACCCCTACGGGTGCGGCAAGTTACCCGCCAAAACCTTAAGTGAGGCAGCCCCCTTCAACAAAGTGAATGGACCACCCAGCACTTCACGGAATTCGGTAACTTGGGTACCCCTCCTTGGGTCAACCTATACCCTCTACGAGTGCGGCGAATAGCCCGCCAATTCTAGAGTAAAGCCCCCTCCGTCTCAAAGCCATGAGATGCGGGCTCGTTGCCCTCTAGAACCCGGCTATCCGTGCACCCCACCGCGGGGTAATCCTAGTACAGAAAGTAAAATATATATTCAACGGGTACATCGACCTCAGCCCGGTCGTGCTCCAAAAGAATAATCTACAAATAGGCAGTGACGGCAGTTCACATGTCGGACGCTCGCCCCGCAATATCAAATGTACAAATATAACCAAACTGTACTACCATTGCATCCAGGCTATCCACCATGACAAATCCGCAACATCACAGCACAATACAGAACATCAACATGAATGTCACGTTCGCAAATCCGTCTAAAAGAGCTGTAGCAATTAGACAAGATTTACCGATCAAATGACATTCACGGTCGCAGATATAATGTAAGTACTGTAAACTAACATATTTAAATTTTTCGATCGACAAAATTTCCCAAAGTGGGCCCCAAGTACAACTGCAGCACTCAAAATAATCTGGGCCAAAAATAAAAATTCCAGAAACCCCAATTCCAAGATAAAAACCACTGTAGAAAATTTGGTGCAGAGAAGCCACAAAATGGCGGCGGAACCACGGCCAAAACATGGGTATGGCGCGGTTCCGCGGCGGTACTGTAGCATCATGCTACTAAATTTTTACAGATTTCTTAAAAAAGCCTGCATGTTTTTTTGCAACACTCAAAATAATTTTTCGATGAAAAAAATTTCGACGAAAAAAATTTCGACAGAAACTGCTAAATTGGAATCGTGGTTTTGGAAAATCTGGCCGATCGTTATTTTAAACACGTTAGAACAAGCTAGTAAAGGTTAATGGCGTGGCTCTGATACCATGTAAGTCTACGGTTGCACCCCGGCCGTCTATCCGACGCCAAAATGCGGAAACAAAAACTTTTTCTAAACTTGAAACCGGCGCTATCGCAGACTTTAATCCCGGATCGAACCATTAACCTATAACTAGCTAACTAGAGAAGGGATAGAAAAGCTATACCGATCGATCCGTGTCCTTCGGTCTTTGGCCACCATCCCAAGCTCCTTGCGGCATCTCCAATCTCCGGTCTCCTCGTCGGAAAGGGCACCATATCTTCGAGTCTTTTTACGGGCTCCCGCTTCATCCGAAGCAACTCGGACACGAAGTTTGCTAGCCGACGTGTCCAAGGCGATGTAAAGAATGTGTGTGATAACTTTGTCTCAAGTATCCATTGATTCTCATCACATGAGAGTGTATGGATGGAGGTTGAAGATGAAGCCATGATGGATGTTGTGAGCTAGAGGAGGAAGAAGAAGAAGAGGCTTTTCTTTCTAATGTTCTATGATAAAAATGAGAGAGTGAGATGAAATAATACAAGAGCAAACTCTACCTTTTTCCTGCCCCCTCTCTCTCTTCTTATCATATAAACACTTAAATCAATCACTAAACATGACATGGTTCAAAGAATAAGACCATGAGTCACCACCCTTATTCATGTCATAATTAATGCACCTCATCATGAATTAAGCTCACTATTTCCACTGAAGTAAACATTAACCCAAATGTTTACAATAATAAAAAGATACGGCAATATCTAAATTAAACTCGTGACAGATCACAAGGATACCCCTCACCTGTATATACATACCTGCATCCGCATTCCGACCGAACGCGAATGCGATGAGGCTAAAGTAATCCAACAAATCTAATACTAGAATCCGGCTTAAACCAAAGCCCACTAGTATGATCCGTCCAATCATGATCTACACACGACTGCACGTATATGATCGAACCCTGCCATATATCATACGGTGTAACGTCTTGAAAAGTCGTTTTGGTGTTTTCCCGAAAATCGGTGAAAATTTGGTATTTTTCCGTAAATCGTCTTTTTTGTTATTTTACAGTTTAGGCCTAATTATACCTAATTTGGATAGGTAATTGCTAGTTTTTAGTAGCTAATGAGTTACTTATAAATTTCTGGTCATTTAAATTTTTTCCCTATTTTACTATTTTTAATATTATTTTAAGCTGTTAAAAATACATTAAATTAGCGATAAATACAAATTTCATTGGGCTAATTTTAATCTTTAGAATCATGTTAACTAAAATCTAGTTAGTAATATAATTTTTTAGTATTTTATTTCAAGTTCTAATTGGTTTTTATTATGGAAAACTAAAATTTTAATTAAATTGAACTAAAAATTGCAAATATGGTATTGTGTGTGTGTGGGGGGGGGGGGGGTCTTTTTGCATAGAATTTTTTTGGAAACTTTCTCACAACCCCATCCCTCATTTTGGCCGGCCCCATCCCAAGGTAGCAGCCCATGAATTTCCCCCCTCCTATATGTGTTCTTTGACCCTTTTAAAGTGTTTTAAATAGGGGTTTTAGTATATTAATTGGGTATGGGCTTTGGGTGATTGGTTTGGGCTTTGACCTTTGACTTTTTTCCCCAACTCCCACACACCTCTCCCCACTCCCTTGCTGCTGAAAATCCTGCAGAAACAGCCCCAATTTCCCTTCTCTTTTTCCTTCCAAAAATTCATCAAAATCCATTAAAATCCATAAAAAAATCAACAAATCCTTCACTAATTCAACACAAAACCCTATTCTATCTCTTCTCAAACCCAAATTAGTTGAAAACTTGTGGAAAGGAGGCATCTTTAAAGGCAAATCACCATGCTAGATCCATAGAATTGAGGTATAATTTCTACCCATTTAAGTTCTTATGGTTAGATTTCCTTAAATTGAATTGTTTAGTGTTAAATCTTTTGTTAATTTCTAATCTAGGTTTTTCAAGAGAATGGTTTGAGTTAAACTAGGGTTTTAGAAACCATTATTAAGTTAATTATTCTATTTTGCTATCTAGTGTTTTATACAAACCAAATCTAAGGGTTTAACTTGCTTATTGGACTTCAAATTAGTGCTAATTTAGGGTTTTATGTATAGTTTGGGTTGGATTTTGTTAGTTATGAAAAATCAAGAAAGGTTTTGTTATGGAAAAATGGGGATTTGAAGCATTACATGTGGGTTATATGAGGGTTGTAGATTGCTTGTAGTGTGGTTGGTTGTTCAAGCTTGATAGTAGTCTTTTGTCGCAATGCGACGGTGTTTGCACCGATTTTGGAATGCAAATGCTTACTTGTTTTTTTATAAAATTATGTGATGAATTATTTGTGATATCTTGATGATTGTATTGGCATCTCCTATGACTTTTAGGGTGTGTGAATGCGGATTTTTGGTTTTATCGGGTTTTAGCTTTGCCGGGCGCCCAAAACGACGATTATAGTTAGTTTTTGTGATTTTCGTGTGTGTTCCGCGCACCTTGTGCACGTTGTGCCTAGCTCATGAACGTTGATATTTTCCTTTGGAATTGCGTCGTTCCATGATATGTAACCTTATGTTTTGTATTGGTGCAAATTCCAGGTTCGGTCGCGGAGACTTCGGACGCGGCACGAAAAGGGAAAGCGGTGATTGGACATAGCTAGCTGGGGATTCCGGTGAGTAGAAGTAACATCTATGGGGGAATATTGTTTGGATGGCGCAAGTGGCCCGATAGTTTAAGTAGTTAAAAATTTCTAGTGATATTAGTAACTACATCCATGCTTTATTTTAAAAACATATGCGAACCCATTCTATAGGACACCTGCACCATTGCCAGGGTTTTTATATGCAGCATGAGCACTATTCATGCGTACACACACGCCCTGGTAATTGCCATGTCACGACACTAGATAACTTATAATCTGGAATATTGTCACCATATTTGATACTTAAACCTGTACTATTGCAATAAATCCTTAAAATAACATTGTAGAATTGCTATTCATGTGCATGTATATCATTATATCAATTGTTCATGCCTAGTCTATTAATCATACATTGTAACTTGAACATTGATACCATATGCATTCATTATCATTGACGTATGCATTCATGATGATTTCTTGAGATTTATGATATTTCTGGATTTCGGGGGAAAGCCGCAAAATTTCTAAAATTTATTTCCCTTTTTAAAATATGCAAATTTGCGGTTTTCTAGTGATGTAAGTGTCGTCCACCATGAGTTTGCTGTGGTTTTCGAGACCCGTTTCGAGGAGTTGGATGAACCGTCTCGGGTACATGGTGGGCCCGGTAAGGTACCCCGGGGCGAGAAGGCCGTGTTGTTGACGTTGAGCCTGGCAGGGGATGGACTACCTACCGGTGACTTTTTGGCACGGCGGATATCCAGAGGATACCGACCGTGGCCGCGAGATGATGAGATATTGACATTTGAGATGGGTCAGCCGGACGGCTGAGGCCAGAGATACTGTGACATGGATACATGAGATTGAGACAGTTTTGAGGTGCCGATGCTGGACACAGATTCTTGTTGATTCTATTGGTATTGTGCTGATATTTCAAAAGAGATTCCTAAAGGAAAAACATGATTTCTTATACTTACACATTCAGATCACGAGTTGATTCATATTGCATACATACCTGCTAGTACATTCAGGTTGCATACATACCTGCTAGTATATCCTGCCATACCTGTATTATAGATGCTAGGATGCTTGTGTGCATGCTTGCGATAGCCTCTATAGATGTTATTTATTACTCACGAGTTGGCAACTCACCCCCGTTGTGCCACAGTCTTTTGCAGGTCCGCTCCGTCAGCACAGTAGCGGTGGGCGCACTTGCTTCTTTTGCCTCTTTTGCCTGGACTCGAGGCTTTTGCTCGTAGGTGGGTTGTATTATTATTTTGTACCACCTTGTATATTCTTTGTATCTAGAGTACTTCATCTACTGTATCTACCAGTATTGTTGTATATTGACCTAGAGATGAGACTGTGAGATTTGTGGGCTTTTTATGCTGTATTTTGGGGTCGAGCTCACTTGAGTCGACATGATGTTTTACTTGTGCTTCTTATGCCTTTTTATGCACATTGCTGATTTATATTGCGTGGGATTTGTGACCGCCTTGTGGCGAAGAGCTAGCTCCCGCTTGGGGATGCCTTATTTGTTGTATTCACATATATTCTTGTTGTACCCATTTTGGGGGCCAGTATTTACAAAGGAGACTCTGCCGAAATTTTCGGAAAAATTGATATTGTTTTTAAAAAGGCTTGATTTGACTCATTTGATAAACTCACTTTCAATTGATTGGTTTTCCTTCACTCTTCTGCTTATTTGGTTTTGATTTCTGTGCTTTGGCTTACTTATTTTACGAACGCCTTGAGACGTTTCGTAACTTAAGTGCCAGTCACGTTTCGTACCCTGCGGGTCGTGACATACGGCCTCTACAACGTTTCGCCCGAAACTTGAGAAACTGTCTGTGGGGGACTCTAAAGACTCGTCAATACTTTGGCTGTGGATTTAACTACTAGCACGTCAGTGGTACTAGCTGTACGTAATGGGCTACCAGGTATTGACCAAAAGGGAGGTCGATGAGCGAACTCATCCTGACACCCTACTGAGACTGTCAGTGACAATATCCGTACAGTCCGGTCCGTTCGTCTATGAGCATCGCATGTTGGGCCTAGGACGTTGGTAAAAGTCAGACCCCCAAAAGCGGTACAAGTCATGTCGGAGTGTAGCCCAGAAAACCCTGAGATACTACTGGAATACCTACCAGTAAATCTCCTGCCTTGGCCAAGGATTTCGTGTAATGTCTCTCCTAAAAACAGCGCGATCTCACCCCCAATACCGGGAGAGACGAAACCCCTGCCGATCCGCTCACTGCCTCCATGTTGCTCGGGACTGTACCCAACTAAAACCTGTTTGCACGACTCCTTTGAGCCGTGGTAGGGTAGTAATCAAAGCACAATGGGAACTCACATGAGACAAATGACGATCTCAGGTCGATGAACTAACATGTACACATGTCACCAGGGAACTACTATCTGACGTCAGGTATAATACCAACTAGCATGTTCCCGGCGAGTCCTATCCGGTGTACTCATAACCCAATGAGCACCTGTATACATCTTAGGTGAACCAACTGACACCAATGGCTTGTGAGACCGGCCACCGCCCCTCGTCGGGGTCTCGACTGTATACACTAGTCTACTAATAGAGTATCGATGCCCAGTCTCGAAACTCCCACGACTAGGGAATACTTTAAGGATGTGCTTATAGACCCCAGCTCCCACGTATATGATCGCCATCATACTGCTGGCCGTCAAGAAAGAATCCTAAGGGCTCTATCAACGTGCAATAGTGACCTGTAATGTCACCTAAAGCATGTACACGATGATACAGATAAACCAGATAGCATACTATCATCTTGAGTAAGACTGTCCTACCGGTATAGGTCCTCCCTCAATCATTGCAATCACGTGCCTGTGATCCAATAATTGACTCTGAGGGAACTATATCCAACACTAGCTGTATGTAACGGCTACCCAGGTATTGAGAGAAAAGGAGGCCGACGAGCAAACTCATGCAGAACCCCTACTGAGCCTGACAGTGAAAATATCCGTACAGTCCGGTCTGTTCGTCTAAGAGTATCGCATATCGAGTCTAAGAGGGTGGATAAAGTCAGACCCCTAACAACACGACATTTAGTGTCGGTATGAAACCCCATCACCACCTGAGAAACTATCGATCCTGGATCGATAATTCTCGTCCACCGTGGCCACGGATTTATGGTGATGGCCATCCATACACAACGCGACATCAACCCCCAATACCGGGAGAGACGAATCCCTGACGATCCGATCACTGCCTCCATGTGGCTTAGGACTGTACCCAACTAAAATCTGGTTGCACGACTCCTTTGAGCCGTGGTAGGGTAGTAATCAAAGCACAGTGGGAACTCACATGAGACAAATGATGATCTCAGGTCGACAGACTAACCTGTACACATGTCACCTGGGAACTGCTATCTGACAATAGGTATAATACCAACTAGCAGGTTCCCGGCGAGTCCGTCCAGTGTACTCAAAACCCAATGTGCACCTGTATACTATCTTAGGTGAACAAACTAACACCAATGGCTTGTGAGACCTGGCCACCGCCCCTTGTCGGGGTCTCGATCAGTATACACTAGTCTATACTGGAGTATCGATACCCAGTCTTGATACTCCTACGACTAGGGACATTTAAGGATGTGCTTATAGACCCCCAGCTCCCACGTATATGATCGCCATCATAATGCTGGTAGTCAAGAAAGAATCCTATGGGCTCTATCAACATGTATAATGATGATAAAGACAAACCAGCTAGCATACTATCATCTTGAGTAAGACTGTTTTATCGGTATAGGTCCTACCTCAATCATCATAATCATTTGCCTATGATTACGATAATTGCCTTGAGGGCACTATAGTCAATAGGCTCTACTGAGTCATGTAAATAGGTTTTGATTGGATACAGTTCCGAGCCATATGGAGTGTCACGACCCGGAAAAGGCACGTGACTGGCACTTGAATCATGTGAAGTCTATAAGACCCCACTTAATTCGAGTAAGCCAAAAGCCTAGAAATCTAAACCCTTTTAGGAAAATAGTGGAGGTGCAATTTTGAAATAAGGTTTTACTGAAATCAAGTTCTTTGTTTAAAACATAAATAGTAGTATACAACAACACAATGTTTGTATCTAACTTGAAAACATTTTCGTCATTGAAAATTTGGGCCGCACCTCTTTTGTATAACTTAACCCGAAAACGGTACAAACAATATAATATAAGGCATCCCAAGCGGGAGCTAGCACTTCGCCAATTGGCGGAAACAACCACGTAAGTAATGCAAATATACAACGCCGAAAGCGAGGATCAAAACTTATAAGGAAAGTAAAGAAAACAGGCATCATCAAGTAAACCAGAAAACAATAATATATACATGAGCGTGACTCTAAGGCCGAAAAAATATACAATAATGGTTTCTAAGTCTACTAAATATACATTGTCTGGTTGATGGAGCTTTTAACTAGATACAGCAGAAATAATTATACAAGTATAAAATGGCGGTCACGAAGCAAGGTGTCTCACCTACTAAAGCAATCATCCGGAAGGAAGTGGTGTGCCAGCGAAGCCGTATACGGAACCTGTACGGCTAAATCTGCAAGAAACTGTGGCACAACGGGGGTGAGTTGCCAACTCATGAGTAGAAAACATCACCGAGTAGAAACCGAATGTATGACTATCTCCTAGGTCATACAGTACAATACAATAATAATAGTAGCACGATAACATCGAGTAACAGTAGGGGTGATAAGATAGACATATGTGTAAGGTCAAGTATTCGTGTTTGTGTTATAGGATAACTACATGCCATAAGTATGATGTATGAATGCATCAACAATGGGTATGTCCAGCATCGACATACAAAAATCATGATAAACCTGAGTGCCAAACATCGATACTCGAAAACATCAAGAAGGTCGTGTCCATCAGAGACACATAAATTTCATATCTCGGGCTCCGTCTGTCCGGATCGGCCTATATCATCAAATCACATGACTGCGGTCGGTATCCTCCGGATGTCCGCCGAGCCAAATATCACCGGTCAGTAGTGCTCCCCTGCCGGGCTCAACGTCTCTCTATACGGCCTTCTTGCCCCGGGGTACCGCACCGGGACACCATGTACCCGCAGATCCCCCTCCTCGAATCGGGTATGTGTACACACATGGCTCAAGAACCGAGAAATCTCACGTTGGACGCCACACATCATATCACAAGAAACCACATTTTTCTTTAGAAAATTATAATCATGAGTTTATAAATATCACTTGCGGTTTCCCCAAATCCAGAAATCACATGAACATGAAAATCTCTAAAAGAAACACAATCTATTAGTATACAATGAGATAGTAAATACCGACGTAAAGCCAATGATCAATGCATAACTAGAATGTATGGATGCAAATGCATGTGATATCTAAGAAGAAATACAATGTCTACACCAGCATTTAAGATCATGAATGTAAGACAGTACTAATTCTATAGATTGTCAGATTATATGAATGAAGTAAAGGTTCTCTAGTGTGTACGTAGCATGGCAATTACCGATGATGTGTGTGAGCCGGCAAGCAAGTGTACGTGCAACATACGCATCATCGGTGGAAAAAGCACGAGTCATACAGTGATAGTGTTGGAAAAAGCACGAGTCGTTGTTTTTAGAAAAGTAGGGGCTACGGTGTTTTTGAGAAAGATGTGTCTTTTGAAAATCCGTAGCGTCCCTCGGGTTATATTTTGAAAATTTATACGATTTGTTATTTTTGAAAATAGGTATGACTCGAGCCTAGTCTAGCATCTACCTAAACAACTAAAAGACCTAACTAAGGACCTAGTCGGAGTGATAAAGAAAATCTAAGCATATTCCGAGTCGATATATCTAGTAGTTGGCGATCCGGCCTTATAGCATCACATACGGTAATATCTATCGTACGGCATCCTCGAGTCAAAAGTGCAGATCAATCATTATATATACATCTCGTACGGTATAGTCCGTCGTACGACATCCTCAAAATCGAGGGTACGGCTCAAATGTCATATATATCATATAGTTCATACGGTATCAATCGTCGTACAATATCATAATCAGGGGTACGAATCTAAAGTCTTGCACAATCTATTATTTCATCAAGTCACATATTATCGCATGTGTTGTATGTAAGTCCACGTTGCTCACCCCGGTTCTTACGGGGAGGCGGAAACGGCGAAAAACAATTTTGGGCGCAAAGGCAACATGGACTAAAAGAAGGATCTTTGCTAAACTACAAACTAGCAAACTACTTGAGGTACTATCTACTATGCCATAGAGATTATACCTCAAGATACCGGTCCTTCGGGTCTTCATTCCGCTATCCTGCTCATCCATCCACGCTCCGAGGGTCGATCTGGATCTTGGTCACCTCCGCGGCCTTCTTGAGTCGAAGACGATCCACCCGAGAGTTGTGCTCCGAGCTCCACCTCGAGCCGAGGCAACTAGGGCAACAAGATCGCTAGTCTTGATGTCCTAGGTTGTGTAGAAGTAGTAGAGGGATGGTTTTGTCAACTAGGATCATTTTTCTCTCAACACATGAGATGAAAGGAAGAATCAAGAGGAGCAAGAAGAAGGAGAACCATGAAGCTTTCTCATTTCATTTTCTAAGAGAGAGAATGAGAAATCAAGAATCAATTAAGAAAATGAACCATGGTTCAATAATACACCACTATCATCATTACTAATCTTTTCAAGATAAAGTTGATGGCAACAATTGATTTGACCATTTTCATAACCCAAAAATAAAAAGAAATCCAAAGAAAACTCTAGACCTCTCATGAAGGTCCAAGTCAACTTTGGTCAAACGGTCAACAAAGTCAAGTGTGGTCAAGTATGGTCAAATGGTCAAAGCAATTAGCCATCACATAATTATCACTGAAAAGATTAGTAAATAATGTCCGCGGCTCATAATGGTTTTGACCGAACGAATTGCCAAAACCCTAATGAGGCACCTCCTCTTTCTTCGCTCCTCAGAACTGTGCATACACATCCGCATCCGCATTCCGTAGAATGCGAATGCAAAGAAGACAAAATAAATCCATCCGTGCAATACTAGGATCCGGCTTAAACCAAAGCCCACTAGTATTGCCTGCCTGAACAGCATACGCACAGAAGTGCACGTAAGTGATCGTAGCCCTGCCATAAAACCATACGGCCTCTACACGTTTCGCTAAGTGCAGGGAACCTCTCTATGTGGGACTCTAAAGACTCGACACTACGCTGGCAGTGAGTTTAACCACATACAGCAAGCGGCACTAGCTGTACGTAACGGTCCCCAGGTAGATGTCGATAAGAAGGCCGATGAGGTAAACCCATCCGAACTTCTACTGAGCCTGTATGTGACAATCTCTGTACAGTCCGGTCTGTTCGTCTAAGAATATCGCATGGCGGGCCTAGGGGGTGGCGAACGTCAGTCCCCTAATAGCGGTACAAGTCGTGTCGGAGTGTAGCCCAGAACACCCTGAGATAACACTGGAAACCTACTAGTATATCTCGCTTGCCCTGGCCAGGGACGACTATGTGTAATGACTCTCCTAGACACAGCGCGATATCAACCCCCAATACCGGGAGAGACGAATCCTGTCTTACCGTCACT
The DNA here is from genome assembly GCA_030015575.1 of Agapanthus africanus. Lineage (NCBI taxonomy): Eukaryota > Viridiplantae > Streptophyta > Magnoliopsida > Asparagales > Amaryllidaceae > Agapanthus > Agapanthus africanus. The sequence continues at coordinate 735,002,421 of JASDDO010000019.1, read as the reverse complement.
GCCTCCAAGTGCTTCGGGACTGCACCCAACTACTACCTGTTTGCACGACTCCTTTGAGCCGTGGTAGGGTAGTAATCAAAGAACAGTGGGAACACACTTGAGGCAAAGTGACAGTGTCAAGTCAACGGACTAGGCTGTACTCATGTCACCTGGGAACTGATAACTGACGATAGGTATAATACCAACCAACAGTTCCCGATGAGTCCTGTCCAGTGTACTCGTAACCTAACGAGCACCCGCATACTATCTCCAGTACGATGTATTGATGGCTGTGGGATAGACCATCTCCCCTGCTGGGATGAGAAGCGCATACGCTAGTCTACTCCGGAGTATCGATGCCCCGTCTCGATAGTCCTACGACTAAGGACCTCTATAAGGATGCGCTTATAGATTACCCAGCCCCCACATGTGTGATTGCCATCACAACGCTGATAATCAAGAAAAGATCCTAAGGGCTCTACTAATATGTATAAGCGATATGCTAAAAGAAACACATGCACATATTGAAGTAGAAACAAACCAAGTAGCATACTACCATTTTGAGCAAGATTGTCTATACAACTGTGAATATCCCAAGCTTCCATCAAGTAATATACAAACTAGTATGATACAGTAATGGCCTCTAGGGCATATACACTAACAATCTCCCACTTGCACTAAGGCCATGTACTGGCGTATCGAAGACCTATCATCTCGATCAGCCGCTCGAACTGAGTCTGGGGTAGGGCCTTCGTGAGTGGATCTGCATTGTTATTCTCCGAATCTACTCTCTTCACCTCGATCTCCCGGCGATCAACGATCTCCCTGATCAGGTGGTACCGCCTCAAAATGTGCCTGGACTTCTGATGGGACCTGGGTTCCATCGCTAAAGCTATAGCGCCGTTGTTGTCGCAATACAGCGGTATTGGATCAACAATGGTAGGAACCACCTGAAGCTCCGTGAGGAACTTCTTCATCCAGACAGCTTCCTTTGCGGTATCGCAAGCAGCTATGTACTCCGCTTCCATAGTTGAGTCAGCAACGGTTTCCTGCTTGGAACTCTTCCAGCAAACCGCCCCTCCATTGAGGGTAAAGACATAACCCGACATGGATTTGGAGTCATCCTTGTCACTCTGGATGCTGGAGTCAGCAAAGGCCTCGATCTGGAGGTCTTTTTCCGCCATACACCAAGAACATCTCCTTAGTCCTTCTCAGGTACTTGAGAATGTTCTTTACCGCTATCCAGTGTTTCTCCCCTGGGTCCGACTGATACCGGCTTACAACGCTCAAAGCGTATGCTACATCTGGTCTGGTACATAACATCGCATACATTATAGAGCCTACCGCAGAAGCGTAGGGTATAATAGACATGCGATCCCTTTCCAAATCAGTCTTGGGAGACATCTCTTTGGAGAGGGTGATCCCGTGACAAGCCGGTAAATTACCGCACTTGGAATCTTCCATACTGAATCGTTTCAGTATGGTGTCAATATACCTGGACTGTGAAAGTCCCAACATTCTCTTAGATCTATCACGATAGATCTGGATCCCCAGAATGTATTTGGCATCGCCCAGGTCCTTCATGGAGAACCTCTATGACAAGAATCTTTTGACTGACTGTAGCATAGAAATATCATTTCCTATTAGGAGAATGCTATCCACGTACAAGACGAGGAATACCACAGTTCTCCCTACAATCTTACTGTAAATGCATGGTTCATCTGGGTTTTTGATAAAGTCGAATTCCTTGACAGTATCATCAAAGCAGATGTTCCAACTCCGCGATGCCTGCTTCAGTCCATAGATGGACTTTAGCAACTTGCACACTTTACCGTTGCTCCCACTCTGAATGAATCCCTCCGGCTGATCCATATAGACGCACTCTTCTAAATTTCCATTTAGGAAAGCCGTCTTTACGTCCATCTGCCAGATTTCATAATCGTGGAAGGCAGCAATGGCAAGAAGGATCCGAATGGATTTGAGCATAGCCACTGGAGAAAAGGTCTCGTCATAGTCCAAACTAGGTCTTTGACGAAAACCCTTTGCAACAAGTCTAGCTTTATAGGTTTCAACCTGCCCATCTACACCAATCTTCTTTCTGAAGATCCATTTGCAGCCTACGGGTTTTACCCCTTCTGGAGCAAAGTCCAAAGTCCAAACTTTGTTGGTGTACATGGACTCCATCTCGGTCCACATTGCATCCAGCCATTTTACCGAGTCACCGCTCTGAATGGCTTGCTGGAAGCTAGTAGGCTCACCATAGTCAATAGTGCAATCCTCTCTATGCCCATCTATGAGAAAACCGTAGTATCTCTCGGGCAGATGAGACTGCCTACTACTCCTGCGGAGTGGCGCTGGGATGTCCGGTTCTCCTAAACCTTTTGGTTCTTCCAAGCTTTCAGTAATAGCTTGTGGTTCTGGAATTTCTTCCAGTTCTACTACGCTCCCACTTGTACCTTTTTCTAAAAACTGATGTTCCAGAAAGTGGGCATGACGAGAAACAAAAACCTTTTGTTCCTCTGCGTGATAGAAATACCCCCTGTTGTTCTTTGGGTATCCCACAAATTTACACAGTACTGAGCGTACCTCGAGTTTGTCCGTATGCTGCTTTTTAACAAAAGCTGGACATCTCCATATCTTCAGATATTGAAGATGGGGTTTCTTCCCACACCACATCTGATATGGTGTGGTAGGCACAGTCTTGGAGGGAACCTTGTTCAAAAGATATGCGGCTGATTCTAGTGCATAACCCCAGAAGGATCGCGGTAACTCAGCCTTACTCATCATGGAACGAACCATATCCAATAGGGTTCGATTCCACCTTTCCGATACACCGTTGTGTTGTGGTGTGTATGGAGGAGTAAGCTGAGAGAGAATTCCATTCTCTTTTAAGTAGTCCAGAAACTCAGCACTCAACTACTCACCACCTCGATCGGATCTCAGTGTCTTGATACTTTTGCCTGTTTGTTTTTCAACTTCATTCTTGTATTCCCGAAATTTTTCAAAGGCCTCGGATTTGTGCTTCATTAGGAAGACATGCCGATACCTAGAGAAATCATCTGTGAAAGTAATGAAGTATGAATAACCACTTCGCGCATGTGTAGACATTGGACCACACACGTCACTGTGTATGAGTCTCAAAAGCTCGCTTGCTCTTTCTCCGTGTCCAGTGAACGGAGTCTTTGTCATCTTTCCCATGAGAAAAGATTCACAAGTGGCATAAGACTGATACTCGAACGGATTCAAGTATCCCTCTTTATGTAACTTTGTTAACCGTGTCTCATTAATGTGACCCAGTCTACAATGCTATAAGAAAGCCTGATTTAATTCCGGAGACTTTCTTTTAAGTGTGTTCTGGATACTGAAAACCTGAGCTTGATTTAATACGTATATCCCGTTTTTCAATGTACCTGACCCAATCAGAACTTGATTAAGGTGGATGTTAACTACATCGCTTACAAAAGTAAAATCATATCCTTCCTTAGAAAGTAAGGATACAGATATGATATTACAAGTCGCACTTGGTACATAAAAACAGTCACGCAGAATCAATATCTGCCCAGTTATCAGTCCAAGATGATCCTCCCCTACGGATTCAGCGTACATGCTCATTCCGTTAGCAACCCTGAGAGTTATATCACCTATCTTGATAACCCTACGGTTTCTCAGAGCCGGTAACGAATTACAGATGTGAGATCCTGATCCGGTATCCAATACCCAGGAAGTAGGGTTAACTGACATACAGTTCTCTATCACAAACACACCCGAAGCCGAAGCCACAACATGCTTCGAATCCTGGCTACTGGCTTTGATAGCCCTGCAATTCTTCTGCCAATGTTCATTCCCGTAACAATAGGAACGTCTCTCTTTTACTACATCCAGTCCCGAAACTTTTGCCCTTCCCTTTCTTTCTGTTTCCCTGATTTCCTTCAGGGTAGAAGGTAGAGACTGCAGAATCAAGTCAGTACCTGACCTGTTCTTCAACGTGGTCTTCAGGTCCGTGAGCTCAAAATAGCTGGTCTCTGTAAGGACGTTGCCCCCTACAGATGACCCGATAGCCAACCTCGCTTGAAGCGATTCGTTCGAGGTCTCATATCTTGCGATATGAGATTGCTCTCTATATAAATCTTTGTTATGGAGGAAGATAGAAACTAAGTCCATCTTCTAGTGCTACCTCTGGTATGCACCATCAACTGAGGCTAACATGAGGCACTTGGCTTTCGCACAGTCTTTTCCCGATGTCTTATGGATATCAATATCCGTGACAGGGGAAACTGGTCCTGAGACGACAAGGGTTGGATTAGTTAGGAGGTGTTCCAGCTTGTCATGGGCAATGGACATCTGGACAGACCTTTACCAATCATAACAGTCAGATTCAGTCATTTTATTATTTAGATGTAACCTAGGTGTGGTCACTGGGTCGCTGCAATTAAGAGAGAGAGAAGAAAACACTCAGCATGATGCTCTTGCAAGTTTAGATTGGTTTTTAATTTATCTAAACAGGATGGCTCCCACTGTCTATCGAATCCCTCCTCAAACCATAAAGGAAGAATTAGTCGGGATCAATCTCACCGTACAATACTTGCTTAACCGTTCAACCAGGGCAGTGTCGGTACTTCGAGGGAGGTTTTCCAACGCTTTCGTGAAGTTCCTTAATTAAGTAACCTCTTTTCCCTGGGGACGTAGCCCCGCTAACACCTTTCTAGACACCTACTTAGTTTATAGCATTGATCGTAAAGTGAGAAAGTTCCCGAGGAGTAGTATATACTCACAGTAGGATCGGAATCCAAATATCATTGCGTGATAAAACTGAAGGAATCCTACCAGAATCATCATACTCCAAATGGTATGCAGCACTAGCAAGTTTCAGTTTCTTTAAAAACTCCCGATGTGGATTTTTGCCCCATGCTCTTATGACCTTGATGAAGGCCAACATATCATAAGTCACATGTCAAGTTCTACCCGTCATTGTCCAGGTTAATTTGAACCCACTCGTACATACCCTTGATGAAGGCCAAAATAGTAGTACGACTGTCCTAAACCAACGCATCTATCTATGCTACAGATAAATATTCAGCAACTACCAATCATTATGCCTTGATGAAGGTCAAAATACATAGCTTGAATACTACTGAATATTTAACTGAAATGACGGAGGGCTACGAATGGTTTTGGCGAAACCGTGAACGTAGTGAACTTGATATAATCGAAGGAACGAGATAGCTTTTAAAAGGAGTGGTTCAAGCTCCGCATTTAAAAGTTGGTTTTTGAAAAGAACCAAGTGGTTTTGAAAGTATTCCAACGACTTTTACTTGGTTTATTTTCTTGCATTAATTTTAATGCGTCCCATTATTTAATCCTACCATTGCAGAAAACAACGAAAATATGACGTATGCTTATGCCATCCGCATTCGCCATGGGGTCCCGTCATCACCCGTTAGGTTACTTAACTAATGACAGAGCGGGGGCTGGACTAGCGCGGATGCAAAACATAAGCAGCGCCTAAATAGAAATCATATATAGATATATACATTCGTCAGATGCAATGATAGCCATTCCAGATCACAGATGAACACTTTGGATATACTAGAAATCCGTGATTCGTTCGAGCCTGCAACGAAAAGCGGATTACACGGTCGCGATGAATAGCCAAACCCCACCCTAGACCCCTACGAGTGCGGCAAACTACCCGCCAAGTACCCGAAGCGAAGCAACCTCCCTCAACAACGTGAGTAGGCCACTCGGCACTTCGAGATACCCGGTAGTTTGTGCACCCCACCTTGGGTCTATCCTAGGAGCAAAAACAGTAAAAGAAATTACATAATGGCGGCTACAACCTCATCCCGGATGTGCGGCCATAAAATAATATTACATCAATTACAAATTTTACATTGAATGAAAGAAAAAGAAACTCTCATCTCACATCCACCCGGCTATTCATCCGCGACAATCCAACGAGTTCATATACACAAACCATCAACATTACAGATCACAGATATGTATAACCCCCACTAATCGACGTATAGCGATTAGCAGACGTTTAATACATATATCACATCACAGATAATATCCATTAGCCAAAGTCTACGGAATTTCAATAAAAATACGGATTTGTAACCACCCCAAAAACAAATTTGTTCTCTGGAAAATCTGGACAGAAACAAACTATACTAAAAATCCCAAAACATCCAAATAAGAACACTGGACAAAACCCGGTCCACGGCCGAGTCAACTCAGCCGTGGATCCGCGGCAGTAAGCATGTTCTTGCCGCGGATCCGCGGCGCTTTGATCGAGTCACTGGATCATTTTTGTTCTGTGTTTTTACAAAACCCTGAGCCGATTTTTCATGTATGTTAAATCATTTTTAGAGCAGTATAAAAAATCGGCAGAAACATGGTTTTTCCGGACGTGTTTTGCGATTTTTTCCGATCGAAATTCTAAACACTTCGCTAACTTGCTAGTTTATGTTTAGCTAGGCTCTGATACCACTGTAAGTCCACGTTTCTTACCCCGGTTCTTACGGGGAGGCGGAAATGGCAAAAAACAATTTTGGGCGCAAAGGCAACATGAACTAAAAGAAGGATCTTTGCTAAACTACAAACTAGAAAACTACTTGAGGTACTATCTTCTATGCCATAGAGATTATACCTCACGATACCGGTCCTTCGGGTCTTCATTCCGCTGTCCTGCTTTTCCATCCACGCTCTGAGGGTCGATCCGGATCTTGGTCACCTCCGCGGCCTTCTTGAGTCGAAGACGATCTACCCGAGAGTTGTGCTCCGAGCTCCACCTCGAGCCGAGGCAACTAGGGCAACAAGATCGCTAGTCTTGATGTCCTAGGTTGTGTAGAAGTAGTAGAGGGATGGTTTTGTCAACTAGGATCCTTTTTCTCTCAACACATGAGATCAAAGGAAGAATCAAGAGGAGGAAGAAGAAGGAGAACCATGGAGCTTTCTCATTTCATTTTCTAAGAGAGAGAATGAGAAATAAAGAATCAATTAAGAAAATGAACCATGGTTCAATAATACACCACTATCATCATTACTAATCTTTTCAAGATAAAGTTGATGGCAACAATTGATTTGACCATTTTCATAACCCAACAATAAAAAGAAATCCAAAGAAAACTCTAGACCTCTCATGAAGGTCCAAGTTAACTTTGGTCAAATGGTCAACAAAGTCAAGTGTGGTCATGTATGGTCAAATGGTCAAAGCAATTAGCCATCACATAATTATCACTGAAAAGATTAGTAAATAATGTCCGCGGCTCATAATGGTTTTGACCGAACGAATTTCCAAAACCCTAATGAGGCACCTCCTCCTTCTTCACTCCTCTGAACTGTGCATACATACCCGCATCCGCATTCCGTAGAATGCGAATGCACAGAAGACAAAACAAATCCATCCGTGCAATACTAGGATCTGGCTTAAACCAAAGCCCACTAGTATTGCCTGCCCGAACAGCATACGCACAGAAGTGCACGTAAATGATCGTAGCCCTGCCGTAAAACCATATGGCCTCTACATGTTTCACTCAGTGCAGGGAAACTCTCTGTGTGGAACTCTAAAGACTCAACACTACGCTGGCAGTGGGTTTAACCACAGACCGCAAGCGGCACTAGCTGTACGTAACGGTCCCCAGGTAGATGTCGATAAGAAGGCCAATGAGGTAAACCCATCCGATCTCCTACTGAGCCTGTATGTGACAATCTCCGTACAGTCCGGTCTGTTCGTCTAAGAATATCGCATGACGGGCCTAGGGGGGCGGCGAACGTCAGTCCCCTAATAGCGGTACAAGTTGTGTCGGAGTGTAGCCCAGAACACCCTGAGATAACACTGGAAACCTACTAGTATATCTCGCTTGCCCTGGCCAGGGACGACTATGTGTAATGGCTCTCCTAGACACAGCGCGATATCAACCCCCAATACTGGGAGAGATGAATCCTGTCTAACCGTCACTGCCTCCAAGTGCTTCGGGACTGCACCCAACTACTACCTGTTTGCACGACTCATTTGAGCCGTGGTGGGGTAGTAATCAAAGAACAGTGGGAACACACTCGAGGCGAAGTGATAGTGTCAAGTCAACGGACTAAGCTGTACTCATGTCACCTGGGAACTGATAACTGACGATAGGTATAATACCAACCAACAGTTCCCGACGAGTCCTGTCCAGTGTACTCGTAACCTAACGAGCACCCGCATACTATCTCCAGTACGACATACTGATGGCTGTGGGACAGACCATCTCCCCTGCTGGGATGAGAAGTGCATACGCTAGTCTACTCCGGAGTATCGATGCCCCGTCTCGATAGTCCTACGACTAGGGACCTGTATAAGGATGTGCTTATAGATTACCCAGCCCCCACAAGTGTGACTGCTATCACAACGCTGGTAATCAAGCAAAGATCCTAAGGACTCTACTAATATGTATAGGCGATATGCTAAAAGAAACATATGCACATATTGAAGTAGAAACAAACCAAGTAGCATACTACCATTTTGAGCAAGATTGTCTATACAACTGTGAATATCCCAAGCTTTCATCAAGTAATATACAAACTAGTATGATACAGTAATGGCCTCTAGGGCATATACACTAACATTGTATATATCGCCCAACGATCCTTTAATGCATCATATCATATACGGTGTCTCGACTCAATCATGTATCATAACCACACGGCATCATGCCTAATCATATCGACTTATATCCATTCAACATCTCATATCCTCGTCTCACATGTATATGTGTAGATACGCATATATATGAACAAACACACACACACACACACACACACATTGTTGGGTTACGACAGTGCCCCAGCCATCAATCCGTGGCCTAATACGGAACAAAAACTTTTGAAAACCGGTGCTAACGGAACCCTAATCGACAGATCGTACCATTAACCCTATACTAGTTCTACAAAAGGAGTTTAGAGAGGTTATACTGATCGATCCGTGTCCTTTGGTCCTTAACCTCTGTCCCAAGCTCCTCGCGGTTTCGCCGATCAAGTTTGATCTTCGGTCTCCCTCCGTCGAAGAAGATCCACGTCGAGGGTTCTTAATATGGGCTCCCGCCTCTACACCGAAGCAACTCGAGCATCCAGTTTGCTAGACTAGATTCCCAAGATGAAGTAAAGAGAGTGTGTGAGAATACTTTGTCTCAAAACACCCAAGGATTCTCAACTCATGAGAAGGATGGGTGGAGGTTGAAGTGTTGGCTATAGTGCCCTCAAGTCAATTATTGGATCACAGGCACGTGATTGCAATGATTGAGTAAGGACCTATACCAGTAGGACAGTCTTACTCGAGATGATAGTATGCTATATGGTTTGTCTTTATCATCGTGTACATGCTTCAGGTGACATTACAGATCACTATTACATGTTGATAGAGCCCATAGGATTCTTGCTTGACTACCAGCAGTATGATGGTGATCATATACGTGAGAGTTGGGTAGTCTATAAGCACATCCTTAATATGTCCCCAGTCGTGGGAGTTTCGAGACTGGGCATCTATACTCCATGAGTAGACTAGTGTATATGGATCGAGACCCCGACGAGGGGCGGTGGCCGGTCTCACAAGCCATTGGTGTCAGTTGGTTCACATAAGATGTATACAGGTGCTCATTGGGTTATGAGTATACCGGAAGTACTCGCCGGGAACATGCTAGTTGGTATTATACCTATTGTCAGATAGAAGTTCCCTGGTGACATGTGTACAGGTTAGTCTATCGACCTGAGATCGTCATTTGTCTCGTGTGAGTTCCCACTGTGCTTTGATTACTACCTTACTGTAACATTTCAAAAAAATAAATTATTTTTAATGAATATTTTAATAGTCGGTATAATTAAATACCGATAAATGGTGAAAATTCTGGAGAAAATTATAGAAATTCTAAAATAGCTTATTTTGTGGAAATATGCCATTTTGCAGTTTTTATGATGGATTATATGTGATTTTGGTGTTAATCACGATTAAAAATCGCTAAGTGGATTTTTGGCTTTTGTGCAAAAACGTGGACATGACATTTTCTACACTTGTTACACTTGTTTCATGTTTTGGACTCATGGTGGCCTAGGGTTGGACCATGCTTAGGTGACCATGGTGGCTTATACCTTTTGATTAGGATTAATTGGGTCAATTAAGGGTTTTAGCTTGGTTAAGGATGATTAGGGTTAGGTTGACTTGTGTAGAAGAGTGTGAGCCATGAATGGCTTGAGGGTGCTAACATGGTTCAAGAGTGAGAGAGAGGTGGCTAGAATGTGCCATGATCCATATCATTCCATAATCCCTTGTGTTCTTTTACCCCCTCTCACATCTTTCCCCATAACACAACACCATACCATTATACCACTCAACCACAACCCCAACAACAGAAAAATAAAACAACAAGCAGCAGCTGCTGAAGCACTGCTTCAGCCCCCCCTTACATTATCAGTTCAGCCAATTCATCAACACCCAATATCACAACATCAGCCACATCAACACATCAGCCACCCTACACAGCTACATGCTACCATAGCCCCACACCTATACACCCTTATCAACACCTTTCAGCCCCCAAAACAGCACATTCAGCCCTGACCTACATCAGTTTCAGCTAGAACAGCATCAGCTCAGCATCACTTCAGCCACCATATACCCCATCAGCCCCATGTCAACCCATCAGCAGCAGCTTATCAGCCCCAATAGCTGACTTCAGCCACAAAACAGCCCCCTCCCTACACCTACAGCTACACTAGCAGCTGAAACCATGCACTTCAGCCCATTGTATCAGCCTCTAACCAACCCACAGCCTCATCACACCACATCAGAATGCACCATTTATACCCCCCCTTCAAGTGTTGCGGCTGCTACTACAACACATAGAGAAAATAAAGAAGAGAAAGAAGAGCAAAAGAAAAAGAGTGAGAGTTGCAAGCAGCAGCAGCTGCAGAATCAGCTCCAGCAACAACATATACCCCCCAACCCTTCAGCTGCAGCTGCTAATACCACAACCACACCAACCCATCACAACACCAGGCCAGCAGTAGCTGCTGCTCAGCCAAGAAATAAAAGAGAAGAGAATTGCTAGCAGCAGCAGCAAAACAAACAGCAACAGCATCAGCTGCAAAGCAACCCCAGCAGCTGTGGCAGCAACCTAGCAGCAGCAACACTCCTCTTCACTTCCTCCTTCCCTTCTCCTTCATTCCAGGACTCCCTTGAGGTATAATCTTGCAACCCAACTCTTTTCTTGCCAAGTTATGGGTTATTAACTGATAGTTACTGTTACATTTGAGATTAGTGCTAGTTTAGGAGATATTGGGTGAGACTTGACCAAGGGTTGGTTTTGATGATTAGGGTAACCTTATTAGGTGTTTTTGAGACCATTGTATCCAATATTACCCCAGATTCCTAGTATTTACCAGAGTTATTCGACTTGGCGTATTTTAGTGTTTTTGTCGATTTTGTGACCTTTCTGAGACCTGCTTTCACCCGGGACCTCCTAGAGTAAAATTGACTTGGCAGCGAGCTGTGCAGGCACCCTGGAACCACTACCCAAAGCCCTAGCCACCATCTCAAAGTCCCGGCCGCAAATTTAATCCCCCTGGCTGCAATTTGCGGCCAGAGCAGTGTAAAACTGCCTCGTTTTGCGTGCACAGCCCCTTTTTCATGTAAAATTGACCCCCGGTATGTCTAGTTTTGACTGTTTCCTGTTAGGATAAAATCTGGGTTCATTTTCATGAGTTGGCGTATGATTTACGACTCGTTTTCGTATGGATTTTGATATTCGATGATTCGTATCTGTCGGGTGGCGTTTGGATGTCAACGACAGTGGTGATTGGCTGTTTTTGCACACAAGGTCACAGGTTTTTACTTATGGGCGTAGTGTGCACCATTTTTGTTTCCGACATGGTTTTCATGAATTTTAGCGTGTGATATCCTTGTAGGTACCCCACGTGGCGTCGAGGCGTTGGAGATGCAAACGTCGACATCGACACCGGCACACATAACTAGGTGAGTAGATTTATATCTACGGGGAGAAGTCGGGTGGATGGCGTATAGCACCCCCGCAGTCCGTGGTGATGTATACGGATGCGTATACACACCAACAATTTATTATATGTTGTTTGGATTTATTATTGATGATTTAAGATGGATATTGGTGTTGGATTGGTGCATGGTTACGAAACCTTGGGTAGTGAGTGCACTACACTTACATATACACACATACATACTTGCATACATCCTTATTTCACATGTGGTTATGGGATTCTATATAGATATGTGGTCACATGGGTTTAGGGTTATGTGTTCACATACGGATTTGAGGATGACACATGGGGTTTATATGAGTCGATGAGTTTGATCTGGATTATGATATCGGTGATATGGTAGGATCCAGGATTGAGATACGTCTTGATGTTTTAGGGGATTTTGGGAATAATGATGCCATAGGAATTGTGACCTATATATATTAATGATCGACATGGGATTATGATGCACGATAGGATATGACATGACAGGATACTTTTGATAGGCCGCTTTGGGCAATGTATACTCTTTGTGATGATATGTGATGATAATACCGATTTATACTAGACTGTCGATCAGTAGTCAGATATTGATTATGGTGATGATGTTAGCATTGTACTAGTCATAGGTCAGTACCCAGATTATGATGATCTTGATAAAGAGAATACTTGATGAATGACATGATAAATGTGATATTGACCCGTACCCAGATTTGGGGATGCCGTACGACGGATTTACGTACGAGCTATATGTTGATGTTTGATCCGCCTACTTGACTTGGGAATAACCGATTATAGAGATATGGTATCGGATGTGATATGATCGAGGCGGGATCATCGACTAGATATGTGTATATATATGTATCGACTCAGAGGTTAGGCGGTTTCCCTTACCAACTGTTAGCTTCAGCTCAGCCTTGTAGTGGTGTAGCTATGTGACTTTATGACATTAGATGCAGTTTAGTGGTCATGGTGTTCATTATTTCAGCTCCCGCATATTATTATTGTTGCTCTGCATCGCATACTGTTATGATTCATATTCTATTATTGATATCCTGCTGCTAGGACACCAGCACCATTACCGATGATGCGTATGTACCACGTACACTTATTTGCTGTCGCACACACATCTTCATCGGTAATTGCCATGTCACGAACACTTAGAAAATATTATTGCTTGATTTAGCTTGCTAGCTAGTAGTGACATGATATTAGTATGCTTTCTTTATATGTTAGCTTGACATTGTAGCTATCACTTGTCACTTCATGCATACCGTTATTCATTATATGCTGCATTCATGGATTCTCATGCTTATATTCATAATTTCACATGCTATTGATGATTTGGATTCGGGTTTCCATGAGATTTTCTGGATTTGGAGGAAAACCGCAAAACATATATATAAACTGCTTTCTCTTTTTAAATAAAAATGCGGTTTTTCCATGATGTATGAGTCGTCCACCATGAGTTTGCTGATGGATTTCGAGACCCGATTTGAGGAGGCGGATGAACCGTTTCGGGTACATGGTGGGCCCGGTGCGGTACCCCGGGGCAAGAAGATCGCAGGAGATGGCGTTGAGCCTGGCAGGGGAGCACGACCGACCGGTGATATTACCCGACACGTCGGATATCCGGAGGATACCGTCGTAGTCATGAGATGGATGGTAGGGGCCGATCTGGATTAACGGCGCCCTGGATATTATGATTGAAACATTGAGATTTGAGATATTGAGGTACAGAGATGGTGATACAGAGATATCGAGATATTGAGATTTATGTTTTGTGCCGATGCTAGGCACTGTTTTATGCTGATTTCATGATGATACCTCATTTTAAAAATACAGAAATCTCACAAATTTATGAAAGCAGTTTTCTTCAGTACATGCATTCTATTTCATGCATTCATACATCATTCATATGATATATATATTGCCACCTGATGCACTGGCACAGACATATGGGTTTACACTTGGGTTAGATATTTACACTAGCCATGGTTAGAGATTGCTGGTTATATATTTGAGGATTATATATATTGATCGTATGACCTAGGATTGCGTCATACATGTGATTTTCTGTTCGTAGATCTTTTTCTACTCACGAGTTGGCGACTCACCCCCGTTGTGCCCCAGTTTCTTGCAGGTGTTGCCGTACGGGTTTCATTACGGCTTTGCGGGCACAGCTTCTTTCAGGTGATTTTCTAGTAGGTGGGTTATTTGTATCGTACCCATCATTATACATTGTATATTATATTCAGTTGTATCTAGAAGTTCCATCAACCAAACATGTAATTATTGATGATAGAGACCAGTGATGTTTATTCTTTCGACCTTAGAGTCGCTTGTTATATTTCCTTGGGTTCTTGCTGGTTGAGTTTCATTCTGTTGTGATCCTCGCCTTTAGGCGTTGTATATTAGGTTGCATACAGGTTGATTTGATATGGTTCTTCCTACACTCTACTACTTCTCTTGGTTTGGATTTCTGCGTTCGGCTTACTTAGCATACGTACGCCTTGAGACGTTCGTAGTCTAAGTGCCGGTCATGTTCCGTACTTTCGGGTCGTGACACTTACCATGGCTCAAAGGAGTCATGCAAATAGGTTTTATTTGGGTACATTCCCGAGCCATATGGAGGCAGTGAGCGGATCGTCAGGAGATTCGTCTCTCCCTGTATTGGGGGTTGATGTCGCGGTGTGCACGGGTGGCCATCACCAGAAATCCTTAGCCAAGGTAGTCGGGAATTACCGATCGAGGGTCGGTAGTTTCTCAGGTGGTGATGGGCTTCATACCGACACTAAATGTCGCGTTATTAGGGGTATGACTTTATTCACCCCCGTAGACTCGATGTGCGATATTCATAGAAGAACGGACCGGACTGTATGGATATTGTCACTGTCAGGCTCAGTAGAGTTCCAGGATGAGTTTGCTCGTCGGCCTCCCTTTCGCTCAATACCTGGGTAACTGTTACATACAGCTAGTGCTACTGACGTGCTTGTGGTTAAACCCACCGCCAGCGTATTGACGAGTCTTTAGTGTCCCACACAGAGGGTTTCTCTAGTTCGGGCGTAACGTTGTAGAGGCTGTATGGTTTTATGGCAGGGTTCGATCATATACGTGCACTTGTGCACAGATCATGATCGGACAGATAATACTAGTGGGCTTTAGTTTAAGCCGGATCCTAGTGTTATATTATTGGATTATTTTCGTCTCGTTGTATTCGTATTCATTCGGAATACGGATGTGGGTATGTATATATGGATGGGGGGTATTCTTGTAATTCGTTACAAGTTTACTTTTGGAGTTGCCCTTTCTTTTCTTGGCTATAAACATTTAGTTTAATGTTTATTATGAAGTGTGAGTGAGGAATTGTGTGGCTGTTGATTTTTTGGTGTGGCTAATTTCGTGGCCATTTCTTTTGGGCATGGGCAAATTCGTGACTCATCTCATGCATTAATGGTTTTTGTTTAGTTAAAGATTTTTGTATGAGATATTTTGTTGGAGTGGGTGGCTAATGTTTGTTGGTGTGTGGATTTCTTGAGTTGATTAATTAATCACGCATACCTCGCCACTTCAACAAAACCACAGAGAACGTTTTGCTCAGCCCATTATTTTTCTTCACAAGCAATTTCTTATGCCTCATACTTCTTCACATCTCATGGAAACTTCATTCACCTCCGCCCAAATTCTTGGGTGCATTGAGACAAAATATTCACACACTCTCTCTACTTCACCTTGGGCATCTAGGCTAGCAAACTGGATGCCCGAGTTGCTTCGGTTTTGAAGCGGGAGCCCGTATTAAGAATCCTCGACGTGGATCGTCTTCGACGAGGGAGACCGGAGAGCGAACTTATTTGAGGCAGCCGCGAGGAGCTTGGGAAGAGGTTGAAGACCGAAGGACATGGATCGATTGGTATAATCTCTTAAACTCCTTTTACATCTTACTAGTATAGGGTTAATGGTTTGATCCGGGAATTGGGTTCCGTTAGCACCGGGTTTTAAAAGTTTTTGTTCCGTGTTTGGCCATGGATTGATGGTCGGGGCGCTGGCATAGCCTTACATGGTATCAGAGCCAACCCATTCACCATATACTGGTTGGTTTAGACAATGTTAAAGTATCTAAACCGAAACAACCCCGAAACATCACTCGATGCATTCCAGTTTCTGTCAAATTTTATATGGTCTTCTAAAAATATTTTAGCAACAGCAGAAGACTACTAACATGACCACTAGACCACACCCCAAACACAAACCCAATCCAACACTTTTTGGCCGAGCACATTGGGGAAAAAACCGAGCAGGCCGGCCATTTCATGGCTTCTGGGTTTCGTATTTTGGGTCTGGTCTGGTCCCTGGAATGTTGGTTTAGTGGTATTGCTAGTTTAGCCCAATTTTGATATGGATTTATCTAGTAGTTTGGGTCTATTCGTGGTTATTTCGAAGTCGATATTTCTAACGTTGTTTAAAGTTTTATAGTACTTACATTACTATCTGCGACCGTGAATGTCATTACAGTGGTACAACTTGTCTAATTGCTATAGTTCTTTTAGACGGGTTTGCGAACGTGACATTCACGTTGATGTTCTGTGTTGTGCTGTATTGTTGCGGATTCGTCGTGGTGGATAGCTTGGGTGCAATGTTAGTACAGTTTAGTTTTATTTGTATATTTGATATCGCAGGGCGAGTGTCCGACATGTGGACAGCCGTCACTGTCTGTTTGTATATTATTCTTTTAGGGTACGACCGGGTTGAGGTTGATGTCACCGTTGTACATATTTTCATTTCTGTACTAGGATTACCCCGCGATGGAGTGCACGGATAGCCGGGTTCTGGAGGGCAACGGGTCCGCATCTCATGGCTTTGAGAAGGAAGGGGCCCCACTCTAGAATTGGCGGGCTATTCTGTTGGAGTTAGTGCCCTCAGAGTCAATTATTGGATCACAGGCACGTGATTGCAATGATTGATGGAGGACCTATCCCGATAGGACAGTCTTACTCAAGATGATAGTATGCTATCTGGTTTATCTTTATCATCGTGTACTGCTTTAGGTGACCTTACAGGTCACTATTGCACGTTGATAGAGCCCCTAGGATTCTTGCTTGACTACGAGCAGTATGAGGGCGATCATATACGTGGGAGCTGGGGTCTATAAGCACATCCTTAAAAGGTCCCTAGTCGAGGGAGTTTCGAGACAGGGCATCGATACTCCAGAGTAGACTAGTGTATACAGTCGAGACACCGACGAGGGGCGGTGGCCGATCTCACAAGCCACTGGTGTCAGTTGGTTCACCTAAGATGTATACAGGTGCTCATTGGGTTATGAGTACACCGGACAGGACTCGCCGGGAACCTGCTACTTGGTATTATACCTAGGGTCAGATAGCAGTTTCCTGGTGACATGTGTACAAGTTAGTTCATCGACCTGAGATCGTCATTTGTCTCGTGTGAGTTCCCATTGTGCTTTGATTACTACCCTACCACGCTCAAAGGAGACGTGCAAATAGGTTTTAGTTGGTTACAGTCCCGAGCCACATGGAGGCAGTGAGCGGATCTGCAGGGGTTCGTCTCTCCCGGTATTGGGGGTGAGGTCGCGCTGTGTCTAGGAGAGCCATTACACGAAGTCCTTGGCCAAGGCAGGAGATTTACTGGAAGGTATTCCAGTAGTATCTCAGGGTGTTATGGACTACTCTCCGACACGACTTGTACAGCTTTTGGGGGTCTGACTTTTACCAACCCCCTAGGCCCGCCATGCGATGCTCATAGACGAACGGACCAGACTGTACGGATATTGTCACTGACAGGCTCCGTAGGGTGTCAGGATGAGTTCGCTCATCGACGTCCCTTTTGGTCAATACCTTGTAGCCCGTTACGTATAGGCTAATACCTCTGACGTGCTAGTGGTTAAATCCAGAACCAAAGTATTGACGAGTCTTTAGAGTCCCCCACAGACCAGTTTTTCAAGTTTCGGGCGAAACGCTGTAGAGGCCGTATGGAGATATGGAAGGGTTCGATCAGATACGTGCGGTATTGCACGGATCGTGATCGGACGGATTTTACTAGCGGGCTTTGGTTTAAGCCGGATCCTAGTATTAGACAGTGTAGATTTTGTCTCTTTGCATTTGTATTCAGTGGGAATACGAATGCGGGTATGTATATACAGTCGCCCGGTTTTCCTGTAATTTATTACGGGATCAGTTTTCTGAAGTTGCCAGTTTGCATTCCGTTTCGGCCGGTTTTCCTTTGTTCTTTTACGGCCGGACTTTTCCGATGGAGGGGGTTATTTGCGATTATGCAAATAAGTTTTGTAGAGGGGTTTTCTTGCAATTTGTGGCTTCATGATCTTGAGATTCCTTTTTAATCACTTGTCTTGCATTAATAGTGATGGGATTTGATTAGGGTTTGAAAGGAAATGGGTGTGACCATTTTCTTATCTTGATCTTGGCTTTTCTTCTCCCATTTATTATTAATTCCTTTTTCCTCCACCATTCTTATTCATGAGGGGCCGGCCACTTGTGGGGGAGAGAGAGAGTTCATTTTTTTTTATGAGGGAAAATCTATCATCTCATTCCTTGCTAGAAAAAATGAAAGAACCATTTTTTTCCTCCAAAGTTCTTTATCTCCATTTCCCTCCATCCAAAGGCAACTTCAACCCCATGAGACAATATGTTCTACACTAGCCTACAACACTTCTTGGGCATATCGACTCGCCAGCTTCGTGCCCGAGTTGCCTCGGTCCAGAGGTGGGAGCCCGTAAAAGAACCCGGCGATGTGGTGCCCGTTTCGCTTGGTATAGCTTGGTATAGCTTGGTATAGCCCGTAAAAGAAACCGGAGATTCCGCGAGGAGATCGGAGTGGAGGCGAAGACCGAAGGACACGGATCGCTTGGTATAGCTTCTCTACCCTTTCTCGTATTTGCTAGTGTTAGGTTAATGGCCCGATCCGGATTTTTAGTACGCAGTGGTGCCAGTTTCTTAGTTTTAGAAAAGTTTCGTTTCCGTATTCCGGCGTCGGATTGACGGCCGGGGCGCCGCCGTGCACTTACACTGGTATCAGAGCCACGCCATTAATCTAGTCTAGCTTTCTCTAGTATGTTTAGAACTCGATCGAACAAAATCCCAAAAACCGTATTTTCAAATGCATAAGTTTCTATCGAATTTTTTTGGCTCCAAAAATTTTTCAGGTTTTTGCAGAAACATGTGCAGGGAATTGTAAGCATTCTGCAAAAATTTGGTAAGGTGATGCTTTAGTACGACCGCGGAAACGCGGCCAAAACCCTTGTTTGGCCGCGGTGGGCAATGGTTAACGCCGTATAGAATTTTCACAGTAGGCTTCTGGGTTGTAAATAGGGGTTTTGGGATATTCTATTTGGGCCCAGATTTTCTTTAAGTGCTACAGTAGTGCTTGGGGCCCACTTCGGTAAATTTGATCGATCGAAAATTTTAAACATGTTAGTTCACAGTATTTACATTATATCTGCGACCGTGAATGTTACTTGATCGGTAAATCCAGTCTAACTGCTATAGCCCTTTTAGATGGATTTGCGAACGTGACATTCATGTTGATGTTCTGTGTTGTGCTGTGATGTTGCGGATTGGTCGTGGGGGATAGCCTGGATGCAATGGTAGTATAGTTTCGTTTTTTATGTACATTTGATATTGCGGGGCGAGCGTCCCACATGTGGACTGCCGTCACTGCCTGTTTGTATTATTCTTTTGGGGTACGACCGGGTCGAGGTCGATGTACCCGTTATATGTATATTTTACTTTCTGTACTAGGATTACCCCGCGGAGGGGTGCACGGATAGCCGGGTTCTAGAGGGCAACGAGCCCGCATCTCATGGCATTGGGATGGAGGGGGCTTTACTCTAGAATTGGCAGGCTATTCGCCGCACTCGTAGGGGGTACAGGTTGACCCAGGAGGGGTGCCCAAGTTACCGGATTCCGTGAAGTGCTGGGTGGTCCATTCACGTTGCTGAAGGGGGCTGCCTCGCTTCAGGTTTTGGCGGGTAACTTGCCGCGCCCGTAGGGGTCTAGGATTTCATTGCACAGGCTATCCACACGACCAGGGGAACGTCGGGTTTCAGTAGCGGCTTTATGAAACCCGGGGATCCCAGATATCTGTATTCTTCTGTGATGCTGGTTACATTTCTGTGATGCTGCATTTTTTAGCACGCCTTGAGCGAATATTATATATTGATATATATACTAGTAGATGTTGTATATGTTTTGCATCCGCGCTATTCCAGTCCCCGCTCTGTCGTTAGCTAAGTAACCTAACGGGTGATGATGGGACCCAGTGGCGAATGCGGATGGCATATACGTACATCATTATTTTCGTTCTTTATTGGTGTGATCAATTGATGTGACTGCATTGATTCGGATCAATGCAAGCTAAACAAACCTATTCTGATGTTGTTGGAACATTTTTCAAAAAGCTGTTATTGCAAGGACGTTCTCTTTTGTTTTGCACAGTGGTATTCAGTTGGAATATCCTGCTCCTCAGTCGACGAGGCAAGGGCCGAGATCCCTTCACCGGGAGTGACCCCTTGGACAGAAGTTTGCGTCAGGGAAATAACTTCACTATAGCCGATTACTTTTGCTTTGCATCGTGGTATTCAGTTGGAATATCCTGCACCTCATTCTACGGGGAAAGAGTCGAGATCCCTTCACCGGGAGTGACCTCTTTAGCAAAGGTATTCGTCACTATATTTTTATAAAAGCTATCCAGTTCCTTCAACGATATCAAGTTCATTACGTTAAAGGTTTTCGCCAGAAACCATTCGTAGCCCTCCGTCGTTTCATATGAATAGTCAAAAGTATTCAAGCTATGTTTGTTGGCCAAAGTCAAGGCATAGTGATTGGTAGCTATTGGGTATTCATGTGCTGCATAGATAGATGCGTTGGTTTGGGACAGTCGTACTGCCTTGTTGGCCAAAGTCAAGGGTATATACGGGTGGGTTCAAATTAACCTGGAGAATGACAGGTAGAACTTGACATGTGACTTATGATTTGTTGGCCAAAGTCAAGGTCATAAGAGCATGGGGCAAAAATCACATCGGGAGTTTCTAAAGAAACTGAAACTTGCCAGATATGCGCATACCTTCTGGAGTGTGATAACGTGAGTGGATTCCGTCACGTTATTATGCAATGATAGTTGGATCCCGATTCCCACTGATGAGTTGGTTTACTCCTCGGGTGATCCCGACTAATTCTTCTTTCAGGTTTGGGGAAGAATTTGATGTTACAGTGGGAGGTTTCCTGATTAGATAAATTGATAACCATTCTGATCTAGGTTAGAGTGCATGCTGAGTATTTCTTTTCTCTCACTCTTTGGCAGCGACCTTTGACCCGACCTTAGACTATGACTCAGTGACAAAAATTAACCGAACCTTCTTTAACACTGGCTTTTGGATTGTCAGAGTTGCAAACCTCTTTGCCACTCCTACTTTTACCCTTTTCTCCAGGACACCCCGTATTACTTTGAACGTCCACTTCTATTGGACAAAACCATCGTATGGTTATATACGAACTCGAAGGAATTTATTCGAGGATGGTTTCTGGTTCTGGAGAAAACGAATAGGACTATTCAGTTGTCTTTACCTTTTACCTTCTCTCAGGTTGCGAGTGCTCCTTGGATTAGGACAGTACACCTATTACACAAATTGGATAGTCTTCTTCCAAACCATAGGCAGGTACCGACCGGTAGGGAATGAAGAAAACCAATTAGCCTAAACGGTGTACAGAAGGTATTGAGTTAAGACAAAGAAAGGGATTAGAAGGAGGGCAAAGTAAATTGCGACTGATATTCACGACCAAACCAAGTATTTCATTACCACTCCCACTTCACCTTTGTATTTCTCCAGAACACTCCGTATCACTACGAAGATCCACAGTTTATTTGGATATTCCATCGTATGGTTATATATGAACTCGAAAGGAACTTGTTCCAGTTTGGGGATGGATTCTGGTTCAGGAGAAATAGGAATAAGGTTTATTCAGGTGTCTTTTATTTTCACCTTCTCTCGCATTGCGAGTGTTCCTAAGATTAGGACAGTACACCCATTTATGCTTATTGGATAGTCGTCTTCCAAATCATAGGCTAGTGCCGAACGGTAGGGAAGGAAGAAAACCATTTGGCCTAAAGGGGTGTACAGAAGGTAATGACCAAAGACATATAAAGGGATTTGGATAGGTGGCAAAGAAATATACGGTTACAGTTGTGAATCTGGATAATGGAAGAGACATTACTAGGAATACCGGGATACCCCACCGAAACATTTCAATGTTTCAGTTTCACTGTGTACTGTTACAAGAAAACTGATTTCCCAATTAGACACTTGCTCCAGGGTATGTATTTACCAGGTTTGATTCTCACATCTGTATGATTTTACAGATGATGAGTGGGAGTAAGTTATTGGGAATTAGGTGATCATCCTCATTATATCGGAATTCGTTGTAATTGGTGATATTTGAGGAAATCGCCTGGGTTGTTTGCCGGACGGCAAATATTTGATTTTGAATATCCGTTGTTATGCACCAATTTCAAATTGATATATCTGTACGTCTATTTTTATAGAGTGAGATATACCTTTTTGAAATTATGTCTATGACATTTACCTATATCAGTGGATTGTTAGGTAAGGAGCATTGAACAGCGGTGTAATTCTTCTTAACCATAAGTACAGTTTTCAACCTACGACACACAGTGAATGAGTCACCAGACTCAGGGGACCTATACAGAGTATTGTATATTGTCCAGTGTCCATTAGGACAGAGGGGTTGGTACTCGTACTATATTCTGTTTACTTATGACTTCTCTAGTTCTTAGATATGTGTTTCGCAGAAATGCAACGTCTAAGTTTTGAGAAGTTATAGGTATATGAATAAAGTAGAGAACCAGGTGTTGCAAGTATCGGGATTCTTCAAAGTAATCGAAGATGTAGATACTTGTGTGTGGTATTCAGTTAATAGTAATGATTTAGAGTACTTACTTCTCTTTCAGGGTACTCATAATTGGAAGCATTCCTAAGTTGAGTAACGCTGATCAGCCTCCTTCCATTTAGTTGACATGCACTGGAGACAGCTGCATGATTTGAATCTGGTTCAATTAAATCAGTGCCTCTGTTTCTATATTGGATATAGAACAGTTCATATCTTGACATTGTTAAGATACGGGGAGTTGTTCAGCTTATGCTTAAAACCAGACTCTGGATAACTCAAGGCACGTTTCTGTAGTGGCTGTTTGTGGGTTGACCCAGGCTATGACGAGGGTTGACATTCTACCATCTGGAAGATCAATAGTGATATTGTTCTAGACTCGCCACAATTTTAAAAGAAATTGATTTTTTCAGAAAACAGTAGTGGGAGTATGGTAGAACTGGAAGTGATTCCAGAACCGCAAACGATTAATGAAGATTTGATAAAGAACCTAAAGATTCAATCTGTATTGACATTCCATTAGCCACTCCGCAGATATGGTGGGTAACCTCAGACACCCGAGAGGTACTCCGGTAGCCTCAAGGACGGTGACAGGGAGGTTCTTGTTTACCCAGACTTGTCATTGTTGTTGTTCCAGACTGTGAGACCCGGCAGGAGGATGACTATAGCGTCGTTCTAAACTAGCTTTAGAAGTGTACGTTTATATGACTTTGCCAGAGGGTTGTCGTAGTCAGTGGGAGCAGCGGAAGCATTGGTGGACAGGTGGCTTATGTCTATTTATAGACTAAAGCAGATATAGCGGAGATAGATCATCTATTTCTGATGTGACAGTCATAGGTTTGACTTCATCAGAATAGGGGATGGATCTGTTAAGAAGGTAGTAGGGTGTGATGTCCTGGTATTTGGATGACATACACAGAGTAGGAAGTGATATTCCTATAATACGATCGGTTATTCCTTGGTTGTCACACAGTGGTTTCTCCACAAAAAGGCTTGGATATTATATCAGACATTCTGGTTACTGGATCTATGGTATTAGATCTAGATTTGGGTAGTTTCCCAATCTGGGTACTTAGACAGCATTCTATGAGTATTTAGAATGGACGACTCCTGGCATGGTAGTGTACCTGCAGGTGATGGAGTCACCCTCCCTAAAGGTGTCTTACAGACTAAAGTAGAGAGGGATGTGCATGATTGGCAGATCACTTGCTTAGGCAATTGAGTCAATCATGAGATGTCAAGTACCACACCAGATGTTGTTTTTGCAGGAGATGCAATAAGTTGATATTAATCCAATCCTGGAGTAACGATCGGAAGCAGCTTTAGAACATAAGTGCGTGTTCTAGGGATATGATAACGACAGCCTCGTTCGGGAGACGGTTATCATTCCAGGCTTCCAAGGTGACCTGGATGACAGAGTGACTGTCAGAGTTATAGTTTTCCCTCTGTGGAGGGGCAGTATATTGGACATGTTAGTTATATGTATGCCCTAGAGGCCATTGCTATACATAGGATGTATATTGTAGTGGATGCTGGGACATATATAGGGAGGACTTTCTTGCTCGACATGATAGTATGCTATCTGGTTGCTCTTTACCTTAACGTGTACACTGATTGTCTCTCTGTTACATGTTGGTAAAGCCCTTAGGATGAGTACTTGACTACCTGGACTATGATGCGGATCATACTAGTGGGGACATGGTAGTCCATAAGTACATCCTTCAAGGTCCCTAGTCGTGGGTGTATCGAGACGGGGCATCGATATACCAGAGTAGACTAGCGTATACCTTCTCGACCCATACAGATGGGCGATGGATGATCCCATATCCATTGGTGTTTGACATCAGAGATGATATACGGGTGCTCAGTACAGACTGGGTACACTGGACGGACTCGCCGAGAACTCCCAGATGGTATTATACCTTACGTCAGATGGCAGTTCTCTGGTGACACTGGTACAGAGTAGTCTGTTGACCCGAGATCGTCATAGAGTCTTGTGTGGTTCCCACTGTGCTTTGATTTCCCCTTTACCACGTCCAAGAGGGCATGCAAAACGGTGGTTTTTGGGTACAGTCCCGAGTCACATGGAGGCAATGAGCGATAGGAGGGGATTCGTCTCTCCCGGTATAGGGGGTTGATGTTGCGCTGTGTTCGATTGGCTATAACCGGAAATCCCTGGCCAGGGATGCTGAGATTTACTGGTAAGTGTTACCTGTAGTTTCTTGAACTGTTATAGACCTCATATCGACATGACTTATCGAGCTATTGGGTTCTGACGTTTACCACCCCTAGGCGAGATATGCGACATATCAGACGACGAGACCGGACTGTACGGTAAGTGTTACTGGTTGGATTCACAGGAGTGTGAGCGGGCTTGCTCATCGATCTTCTGATCGCTCAATACCCGGGTGGCCGTTACGTTTAGCAGACCGCTTGCGGCTTATGGGTGTTTGATATGATCATCACCTGCTGCCGGCGTATTGACGAGTCTTTAGAGTCCTACACAGAGGTTTCCTGGCTCAAGCAAAATGAAATAGGAGTGCATATGAGATATGTGCGGGACCGAGAATAATGCGTGTATGTGATACCGTATTTCATTCTCGCGATGAATGTTTCGATTGGTTGTATGCGATATAACCTAGTTATCGAATCGAGAATTGATTCGATAAGCCGATACATTGGATATTAGTCGGTTATATGCGATATGACCGGATCGTTAAATCAAGTGTTGATTTAATGATTTAATATATAATTATATATTTGATATATTACTTTGCATTAATTAGTATTGGTTCACTTAAATTGGATTTTCTCACTTGAAGTACACAAGTTGTATATGTGATATACTTTTGTGCACTTGTTTGTATCATGTTTGATGATACATGCATACTTAGTTAAGTGTATGATTAAACTATGGTTGTGTAATGGTTAGGGTTTTGATTTACTTATTCATTTATTTTGTTTATTTATTTTTGCAAAATAAATGAATGGAGGCTTTCTTTGTTTGCTAGTTGAAGCTTCATGAAACTTTGACTAAGTGACCTTTTTTGTTTTCATGCTTAACCCTAACCATTCCACTTAACCCTAGTTCATTCTCTACACTTGACCATGGTTGCTATATGATAAGTATTCCTTTTATTTTCTATTTTAGATAATACTTATCATATTATCTTCTTCTTCTTCTCCTTCTTCAACATGAAGAAAGCTTGCCTCCATCAATGGCAACTTGAGAAAAAGAGTGAGAAATCCAATTCTAAAGTGAACCCACTTCCTATTTCTTCATCCTCTACCACTTGCCAAGTAGTATAGGGTGTTTTCTTCACAAGTTTCATGGCTTGGTGAAGTTGGAGCTTGATCTAGTGTTGCCTCGACGTAGATCATCTTCGGCATCGAAGCCGACGACCAAGCCCGCCCATTTCTCCGATGAAGCCGACGCTAGAGCCCGGGATTCGATTTGGACAGCAAGGAGACTTCATCATGGAGCTATGGAGGTGGAGGACCGGATCTACAAAGGTTGTATTTCCGTTCACTTAGTTAAGTTGTTAACTAGTTGCATGTTTCGGCTAAAATTCTAGTTAACGATCCGTATTAGGGTTTCTCGGCACTTGTAAAATTTGAAAATGGCATGGTTGATGCCTTGTGAGACCTCATTAGTGTGCCTAGAAACCCTACAGTGGTATCAGAGCCTAGCTAGAGCCTTAGGAGAAGTGTAGACGACGTTTGAAATCCGAACGAACATCGAAACCCTAATCCAAAATGCTCTCTGGACTTTTTTCAAAAATTGGGTTTTTTCCACATTAAAAATATGCAGAAAAATCAGCAGGGTTTTATAAGAGTTACTGTGCAAAATGACTGTTTGATTCCACTAAACCGCCGCGGAACCGCGGCAAGAGCCAGGCTCAGGCGGCGGTTCCGCGGCCATATAGTGCCATTATTTAATAATTTTTGCACAGTAATGTCTATCTGTATGTGCTGAATTTTCTGGGATATTTTAACTTTTACTCAAGAGTTGAGTTTTCTGGATTGTATTGGGAGTTCGTAGATTCGATCGGATTATCAGACTTTGTCTATGTGGCTTTCCGGATAATTTTTGAATATGTTAAAAAGTTCGACCGGATATAAATACCCACTTTTTCCCCTGCCGGGAAATTTCCAAGTGTTGGATCTTTCCGTGTTTTAATAACGTTCTAAATAGTGCAAGTAATGCGATGGACCCTCTAGAAGACAACAAACCTTAACTCGATTATGTGACCGTCTTGAACTGCCCTTTGAACCTTCGGGTTTGGGGCAGTACGGCGTGCCACATGTGAGGCGTTGGCTTGACCCTTCTACGGCTGGACCGTTGGTACTGAGGCACGAAGTGAATGTTTTTTAAACTTATTTCATGTGTTGAGCTGTTTCGGGAAAACTTGGGTGTTCGAATGTTCGATCGGAAAGTTTAACATTTTCTATTTATCTAGAATAGGATACAATAATTGGAATTCACAAGTAGTTATGAGATAACTGAATGAATGTTATAAACATAGCACTTTAGTCTCACTTGATCGGTTGCTACGGAATTTTGATGCGATCAAAAGTCCGTTGCAATCACGTAGCGTACGCGGATACTCGCCAGGTAAACTTAATAGACAGCCTCACTCCATAGCCCCGACCAAGTGACTGTAGGAGAACCCCGTCGCCGAAAGCATCCGTTCGGGTGCTCGCGGCAGCGGTGTTCCGCCTTGGTGCTCTTCGTCGACGGTATCGGGGGTGCGGCCGCCTACTAAAGTTTGCGGCGAGCATTCGATCAGGATGTCGGGAATCTTGTTGAATTGCCCGACTTGATATTGAAAAAAGTTTTCGATAATGGGACTAAAATGCGGGGTTTATAATTGTTAGGCATGCGATGTCTAAGGAATTCATTTGATTAGGCATGCGATGTCTATGCAGGTTGCGGATTCCAACTGTTGTAGTTTTACACTTTCTTTTCTGTGACCGTAAGTGTAATATGTGATATCGCCGGTTTCGTTGCTATATGTCAACGACAATTGGGATGCGCATATTTACTTACGTTAATGACATGTGATGTTATGTGTTGCTGGATATGTTATATTGGATCGTCGTGTTTGAATAGCCGTGGGTTTTTATGTGAGATGAGTGTTTTTTCATTTTCATTCATGTAAAAACTTGTATGTAATATTCTTTTATTAGGGCACTTCCAGGTTGCGGAAGATGTCACCCTTTATATATTATTTACTTTTCCGCACTAGGATAGACCCAAGGAGGAGGGCACAAGTAACCGGGTTCTGGAGTCCAGTGGGAGACCAACTCGAGGAGTCGAGTCCGGGTCTCCTAACTCTAGAATTGGCAGGGTTGCTTGCCGCTCTCGTAGGGGTCTAGGGGTGTGGGTTTGGCTATTCATCGCGACCGTGGAATCCGTGTTTTATACTGGCTCGTATTGAAAACACGGACGTCCTAGTATATCCAATATTTCATATGATTCTTCTGCTGCGATATCTGTGATGTGATCATGTGATATGTTCTGTGATGGATACTGTATATAGTATATATGATATATTATATAGACGTTACTTATGTTTTACACCCGCGCTAGCCCTGCCCCGCTCTGCCGTTAGTTACCTAACCTAACGGTGCATGAGGGGACATCGAGGCGAATGCGGATGGCATAAGTGTACGTCGTATTTATCTGTGATGTTTAGGTACTTAAATGATGGTACTTCATTAATGAGATTAATGAAATAAAAAGAAACCTAAAGATGTTGTAGAATCGAATTTCAAAATAAAACAGGCAGCTACAGTTCTTGCTTTGCACAGCGGTATATATGATATATCCTGCACCTTATTCGATGAGGAAAGGACCGAGATCCCTTCACCGGGAGTGACTCCTTTAGCAATAACTGGCAGATGCTACACACTCGGTTTGTCTTTTGATTGCTTCTATAGTTTCTGCTTTGCACAGTGATATATATGATATATCCCGCACCTCATTCGACGAGGAAAGGACCGACGATCCCTTCACCGTGAGTGACTCCTTTAGCAAAACTAGAAAAGCCTCAAAAACACTCCATTTCAAAATTCATTCGATCCTACAACGATATCAAGTTCATTACGCAATAGGTTTTCAGAAAAACCTATCATAGCCCTCCGTTATTTCAGATAAGTACTAGTTAGTATTCGTGCTGCGGTTGTTTGGCATGCGTCAAGGCGTAGTTTACGGTAGCTAACTAGTGCTTATCTGCTAGCATACGATGCGATTGGATTAGGGTATTCGCACGGCGTTGTTTGGCATGCGTCAAGGGTCGTGCGGGTGGGTTTAATTCAATCAAGAAATGTACGGGTTGAACTTGACTAGCGGACTATGGGTTGTTTGGCATGCGTCAAGGTCATAGCACGCTAGGGGCAAAATATTATCGGGAATTTCAAGTGTTGAAATTTGCAATGAGATTGCATACCTTCTATGAGATAGTTGGATCCCGATACTCGCTATGAGTAAGAGTTACTCCTGGGAGAGTTTTACACATTACAATTAGCCGATCAAGTAGGTGTCTAGAAAGGTGTTAACGAGGTTACGCCTCTGGGAAAACGAGGTTTACATTAATTAGGTTCGTGCGAAAGCACGGGGGACCTCCCTCAAAGTACCGACACTGGCCTGGCTGAAAGATTGGCGAACTTGTAGTGTGTAATTAATCCCGGCTAGTCTTTCCTTTTAGGGTTTGAAGGAAGATTTGATAAAAACAGTGGGAGCCATCCTGATTAGATAAAATAATAACCAATCTATTCTTGCAAGAGCGCACGCTGAGTGTTTTCTTCTCTCTCTCTCCAGGTAGCGACCATATCACGCCTTAATCAAGATAATAAAACGGATGTATTGACCGAACCCGC
The DNA here is from genome assembly GCA_030015575.1 of Agapanthus africanus. Lineage (NCBI taxonomy): Eukaryota > Viridiplantae > Streptophyta > Magnoliopsida > Asparagales > Amaryllidaceae > Agapanthus > Agapanthus africanus. The sequence continues at coordinate 734,972,608 of JASDDO010000019.1, read as the reverse complement.
TTGTTATACTGAGCTTGGGAACATTGGTCCCGCTCCAACTTATAATTGTTATAAGACAGAGAAGGAAATTGGGGAATACCAGATTTCCCGTGCCGCCCAAACGAAGAAAGTGCATATGATGCATCTCCTTCGGGTGTGTTCATTACAAAGAACTGTTTCTCAAATGTCCTCTACGTCCTGGGTATTTGATACCGGATCAGGATCCCAGATATGTAATCTGTTACATAGGGCTACAGATAGGTAGAGAACTGAGAACGGGTGATAAGTTTCATGAGACAGAAAACGGGGCAAGTGTTGCAGCCAAGTCTGTTGGTCACTGTCACCCTGTATCCCAAATACATTGATTCTGAACGAATGTTATTAGATACCGAACCTGATATACAAAATCATATCAGTCTCTTTATTAGTAAAGAAAGGATATAATTTTGTATTGTTGGATTATGTTTTGAACATTTCCTATATCAAAAGTTGATCGGTTCACGCACGTTATCTAAAAGCATTGACGTTCTAAATCAAACTACAGTTCCTAGTATACAGAACACACACAAGAGGAAGAGTTCAGAAATGAACGAATCCTTCTTGAGGCATTGTAGACTAGGTCATATCAATGCGATCCGACTGGCTGAAGTTACATTTTAGATGCATATTTAAATCAGTTTGAATTTACATCTTGTGAAACTTGCCAGTCATGTCACAGAGATAAGATGACCATAGCTCCGTTTACTGGAAACAGAGAAAGAGTTAGTGAACTCTTGGGATGATACATGTTGATGTATGTAGGTCCCCTGTTTACACTTGCCAAGACCGGTTCTTTATACTTCATTACATTCTCTGATGATCTTTCGAGATTCAGACCTATGTTCCTGTTGAAACACAAGTCCGAACCTTTTGAGATATTCACAGAATATAAGTTAGAAGTAGAGAACCAAAATACGGGTATAAGTATTATGTCCTATGATGAGATCAAGGAGGAAAATACTTGAGCACGAAATTCTTGGACTTTTCTAAAGGAGAATGAGATTCTCTCTCAGCATTACTCCTCCGTATACACCATAGTACGATGGTATATCGGGGCGGAGCAATCACACCCTATATGATAAGGTGTGCTCTATGATGAGTATTACTGAGTTACCTATTTCCTTTTTGGGAGTTATGCACTTGAGAAGCTGCATACCTATTAAATAGGGTTCAAATCAAATCAGTTGCCTACCACTTCATATTTGATATGATAAGGGAAGAGCCCATCTCTTACGTTAGTTATGATTTGGGGTTATCCAGCCTATGTCTAAAAAGCAAAATCCGGACAAGCTCGAGGCAAGATCTGTTATGTAGAACTGGAAATGTTCCAGCTATACAAACTGCAGCTGATGATTTGAAAGAACCAAAGGATTCAATAGTTACCAACGAACCTCAGCCTCTCCTCCGATCTAGTAAGGTTCCTCACCCGCCTGAGAGATACTATGGTTACTCTATGACAGTGGGAGCGAGGATTGCATCATGAGATGATGACCCAACTAGTTTCGAGCTGGCCATCAGGAGTGGGACTCTGTAAGAATGGCTGGATGCTTAGCGATCTGAGATGGAATCCATGTACACCAACAAAGTATGGACTTTGGTTGCTATATCTGAAGGGTTAAATCCCCATCAGGAGCAAGTATATCTTGAGAAGATTACTTGGTGTAGATGGAAAAGTTGAGACTTTCAAAGCTAGACTTGTTAAAGCTTTTCGTCATCGACCAGGCGTGGATAATGATGAAACCTTTTCAAGTGGCTATGCTTATGTCCATCCAGATCCTACTTACCACGGCTACATACCATAACTACGATATCTGGCGGTTGGGTGTCATGACTGCTTTTCTAAATGATGTTTTAGAAGAGAACGTCTATAAGTACACAGCCAGAGGGCTTCGTAGACAGTGGGAGCAGCGGAAACGTGTACAAGATGCTTTATAGGATAAAGCAGGTATCGCGGAGTTGGAACATCTGTTTTGATGTGTTAGTCAAAGAGTTTGACATCATCAAAATGGTAGATGAACCTTGTATATACAAAAAGGTAGTAGGGAGTATAGTGACGATCCTCGTAGAGTATGTGGATGACATGCTCTTGATAGGGAAGGAGTTTCCTATGCTACGCTCGGTCAATCTCCGCTTATCACAATGATTCTCCATATAGGATCAAAGTGATACCTCCTAAATCCTGGGTTTTGGATCTATGAGATAGATCTAATTGGATGTTAGGATTCTCACTAGTTGTAGTGAGATGGTATCAATCGATCCTGGGGAGAATCACTGGAAGGGTTCCAGGGTGATATGGACGACTGAAAGTCAGTCACAGGCATTGTCTTTACCCTCAGTAAAGGGAGGGTATGTTGGAAAAGTTCCAAGCTAGATACCGTGGCATACTAGACGAAAAAGGCTGGATACATCGCTACTTAAGATGCTACCAAAGAGGCAGTCTGGATGTATATTTGTTCATGAGATGAACTTAGTTCCTCCCATTGTGTGACAATGGAGTTGTGGCTTATGCCAAGGAACGTCCGTCCCATCAATGATCCAGATATATTCTAAGGCAGTATCACCTGATCATGGAGATGGTTGATCGCCAAGGAGATCGAGGTTAGGAGAGTAGACTCAGAGGACAGCACCGCGGATCCACTCACAAAAGCCTTTTCCCAGAGAGAGACTTTTATGGGATGGTTGAGTATGAGATACCACAACCACTGCTATCAGATGGCCCTAGTGCAAGTGAGAGATTGTTAGTTATATGTATGCCCTAGAGGCCATTGCTATACATAGGATGTATATTGTAGTGGATGCTGGGACATATATAGGGAGGACTTTCTTGCTCGACATGATAGTATGTTATCTGGTTGCTCTTTACCTTAACGTGTACACTGATTGTCTCTCTGTTACATGTTGGTAAAGCCCTTAGGATGAGTACTTGACTACCTGGACTATGATGCGGATCATACTAGTGGGGACATGGTAGTCCATAAGTACATCCTTCAAGGTCCCTAGTCGTGGGTGTATCGAGACGGGGCATCGATATACCATAGTAGACTAGCATATACCTTCTCGACCCATACAGATGGGCGATGGATGATCCCATATCCATTGGTGTTTGACATCAGAGATGATATACGGGTGCTCAGTACAGACTGGGTACACTGGACGGACTCGCCGAGAACTCCCAGATGGTATTATACCTTACGTCAGATGGCAGTTCTCTGGTGACACTGGTACAGAGTAGTCTGTTGACCCGAGATCGTCATAGAGTCTTGTGTGGTTCCCACTGTGCTTTGATTTCCACCTTACCACGTCCAAGAGGGCGTGCAAAACGGTGGTTTTTTGGTACAGTCCCGAGTCACATGGAGGCAATGAGCGATAGGAGGGGATTCGTCTCTCCCGGTATAGGGGGTTGATGTTGCGCTGTGTTCGATTGGCTATAACCGGAAATCCCTGGCCAGGGTTGCTGAGATTTACTGGTAAGTGTTACCTGTAGTTTCTCGAACTGTTATTGACCTCATATCGACACGACTTATCGAGCTATTGGGGTCTGACGTTTACCACCCCTGGGCGAGATATGCGACATATCAGACGACGAGACCGGACTGTACGGTAAGTGTTACTGGTTGGATTCACAGGAGTGTGAGCGGGCTTTCTCGTTGATCTTCTGATCGCTCAATACCCGGGTGGCCGTTACGTTTAGCAGACCGCTTGCGGCTTGTGGGTGTTTGATATGATCATCACCTGCTGCCGGCGTATTGACGAGTCTTTAGAGTCCTACACAGAGGTTTCCTGGATCAAGCGAAATGAAATAGGAGCGCATATTAGATATGTGCGGGACCGAGAATAATGCGTGTATGTGATACCGTATTTCATTCTCGCGATGAATGTTTCGATTGGTTGTATGCGATATAACCTAGTTATCGAATCGAGGATTGATCCGATAAGCCGATACATTGGATATTAGTCGGTTATATGCGATATGACCGGATCGTTAAATCAAGTGTTGATTTAATGATTTAATGTATAATTATATATTTGATATATTACTTTGCATTAACTAGTATTGGTTCACTTAAATTGGATTTTCTCACTAGAAGTACACAAGTTGTATATGTGATATACTTTTGTGCACTTGTTTGTATCATGTTTGATGATACATGCATACTTAGTTAAGTGTATGATTAAACCATGGTTGTGTAATGGTTAGGGTTTTGATTTACTTATTCATTTATTTTGTTTATTTATTTTTGCAAAATAAATGAATGGAGGCTTTCTTTGTTTGCTAGTTGAAGCTTCATGAAACTTTGACTAAGTGACCTTTTTTTGTTTTCATGCTTAACCCTAACCATTCCACTTAACCCTAGTTCATTCTCTACACTTGACCATGGTTGCTATATGATAAGTATTCCTTTTATTTTCTATTTTAGATAATACTTATCATATTATCTTCTTCTTCTTCTCCTTCTTCAACATGAAGAAAGCTTGCCTCCATCAATGGCAACTTGAGAAAAAGAGTGAGAAATCCAATTCTAAAGTGAACCTACTTCCTATTTCTTCATCCTCTACCACTTGCCAAGTAGTATAGGGTGTTTTCTTCACAAGTTTCATGGCTTGGTGAAGTTGGAGCTTGATCTAGTGTTGCCTCGATGTAGATCATCTTCGGCATCGAAGCCGACGACCAAGCCCGCCCATTTCTCCGATGAAGCCGACGCTAGAGCCCGGGATTCGATTTGGATAGCAAGGAGACTTCATCATGGAGCTATGGAGGTGGAGGACCGGATCTACAAAGGTTGTATTTCCGTTCACTTAGTTAAGTTGTTAACTAGTTGCATGTTTCGCCTAAAATTCTAGTTAACGATCCGTATTAGGGTTTCTCGGCACTTGTAAAATTTGAAAATGGCATGGTTGATGCCTTGTGAGACCTCATTAGTGTTCCTAGGAACCCTACAGGACAGGTGGTCCAGAAGGATACTGAGGGAAGGATGGCGCAGGATACTGATTAAGTTCAGTGGATGATACAGTCTAAGAGGTTTGGATTTGGAGTTCATTTATGAACTAGGTCCATCAGACATCCAGACATATTCTAAGACAGGTATTGCTCATTTCGGGAGATGGCTTTCTCCGCGAACTTGAGATATAGAGAGACATAGAAAGAAACATCAAAGCGGATCCACTCACTGAGGCTATTCCTCGAACGCAATAGTTTCGCAAACGAGCTTTGTGAGACTGACTAGTAGAGGAGTTGGGTGTTCGGTATCACACGGGCTGTGAGTATGCGACATCGCAATAATTAGCCTTGAGTGCAAGTGGGAGATTGTTGGAGTTAGTGCCCTCAGAGTCAATTATTGGATCACAGGCACGTGATTGCAATGATTGATGGAGGACCTATCCCGATAGGACAGTCTTACTCAACATGATAGTATGCTATCTGGTTTATCTTTATCATCGTGTACTCCTTTAGGTGACCTTACAGGTCACTATTGCACGTTGATAGAGCCCCTAGGATTCTTGCTTGACTACCAGCAGTATGAGGGCGATCATATATGTGGGAGCTGGGGTCTATAAGCACATCCTTAAAAGGTCCCTAGTCGAGAGAGTTTCGAGACAGGGCATCGATACTCCAGAGTAGACTAGTGTATACAGTCGAGACCCCGACGAGGGGCGGTGGCCGGTCTCACAAGCCACTGGTGTCAGTTGGTTCACCTAAGATGTATACAGGTGCTCATTGGGTTATGAGTACACCGGACAGGACTCGCCGGGAACCTGCTAGTTGGTATTATACCTAGCGTCAGATAGCAGTTCCCTGGTGACATGTGTACAGGTTAGTTCATCGACCTGAGATCGTCATTTGTCTCGTGTGAGTTCCCACTTTGCTTTGATTACTACCCTACCACGCTCAAAGGAGACGTGCAAACAGGTTTTAGTTGGGTACAATCCCGAGCCACATGGAGGCAGTGAGCGGATCTGCAGGGGTTCATCTCTCCCGGTATTGGGGGTGAGGTCGCGCTGTGTCTAGGAGAGCCATTACACGAAGTCCTTGGCCAAGGCAGGAGATTTACTGGTAGGTATTCCAGTAGTATCTCAGGGTGTTATGGACTACTCTCCGACACGACTTGTACCGCTTTTAGGGGTCTGACTTTTACCAACCCCCTAGGCCCGCCATGCGATGCTCATAGACGAACGGACCAGACTGTACGGATATTGTCACTGACAGGCTCAGTAGGGTGTCAGGACGAGTTCGCTCATCGACGTCCCTTTTGGTCAATACCCGGTAGCCCGTTACGTATCGGCTAATACCTCTGACGTGCTAGTGGTTAAATCCACAACCAAAGTATTGACGAGTCTTTAGAGTCCCCCACAGACCAGTTTCTCAAGTTTCGGGCGAAACGCTGTAGAGGCCGTATGGAGATATGGCAGGGTTTGATCAGATACGTGCGGTATTGCACGGATCGTGATCGGACTGATTTTACTAGCGGGCTTTGGTTTAAGCCGGATCCTAGTATTAGACAGTGTAGATTTTGTCTCTTTGCATTTGTATTCAGTGGGAATACGAATGCGGGTATGTATATACAGTCGTGGGGTTTTCCTGTAATTTATTACGGGATCAGTTTTCTGAAGTTGCCAGTTTGCATTCCGTTTCGTCCGGTTTTCCTTTATTCCTTCACGGCCGGACTTTTCCGATGGAGGGGGTTATTTGCGAGTATGCAAATAAGTTTTGTGGAGGGGTTTTATTGCAATTTGTGGCTTCATGATCTTGAGATTCCTTTTTAATCACTTGTCTTGCATTAATAGTGATGGGATTTGATTAGGGTTTGAAAGGAAATGGGTGTGACCATTTTCTTATCTTGATCTTGGCTTTTCTTCTCCCATTTATTATTAATTCCTTTTTCCTCCACCATTCTTGTTCATGAGGGGCCGGCCACTTGTGGGAGAGAGAGAGAGTTCATTTTTTTTTTTGATGAGGGAAAATCTATCATCTCTTGCTAGAAAAAATGAAAGCACCATTTTTTCCCTCCAAAGTTCTTTATCTCCATTTCCCTCCATCCAAAGGCAACTTCAACCACATGAGACAATGTGTTCTACACTAGCCTACAGCACTTCTTAGGCACGTCGACTCGCTAGCTTCGTGCCCGAGTTGCCTCGGTCCAGAGGTGGGAGCCCGTAAAAGAACCCGGCGATGTGGTGCCCATTTCGACGAGGAGGCGACGACCGGAGATTCCGCGAGGAGATCGGAGTGGAGGCGAAGACCAAAGGACACGGATCACTTGGTATAGCTTCTCTACCCTTTCTCGTATTTGCTAGTGTTAGGTTAATGGCCCGATCCGGGTTTTTAGTGCGCGGTGGTGCCAGTTTCTTAGTTTTAGAAAAGTTTCGTTTCCGTATTCCGGCGTCGGATTGACGGCCGGGGCGCCGCCGTGCACTTACATATTCGCCGCACTCATAGGGGGTACAGGTTGACCCAAGGAGGGGTGCTCAAGTTACCGGATTCCGTGAAGTGCTGGGTGGCCTATTCACTTTGATGAAGGGGGCTGCCTCGCTTTTGGTTTTGGCGGATAACTTGCCGCGCTCGTAGGCGTCTAGGTTTTCATTATACAGGCTATCCACACGACCAGGGGAACGTTGGGTATCACTTGTGGCTCAAAGGAAAGCCGGGGCTCCCAGATTATCTGTTTTGATCTGTGATGCTTATTACTTATCTGTGATGTTGCATTTATTACGCCTGGAGCGATCATTATATATTGTTATACATATACTAGTAGATGTTGTATATGTTTTACACCCGCACTAGTCCAGTCCCCGCTCTGTCGTTAGTTAAGTAACCTAACGGGTGATGACGGGACCCAGTGGAGAATGCGGATGGCATATACGTACATCATATTTTCGTTCTTTTCTGATGTGATTAATTGATGAGACTACATTGATTCTGATCAATGCAAGGAAAACAAACATATTCGATGTTGTTGGAACAATTTTCAAAAACCTGTTACTGCAAGGACGTTTTCTTTTGTTTTGCACAGTGGTATTCGGTTATGAATATCCAGCACTTCATTCGACGAGGCAAGGGCCGAGATCCCTTCATCCGGAGTGAACCCTTGGGCAGAAGTTTGCATCAGGGTAATAACTTCACTATAGTTGATTAATTTTTGCTTTCCATCGCGGTATTCAGTGGAATATCCTGCACCTCATTTTACGGGGAAAGAGCCAACATTCCTTCACCGGGAGTGACCTCTTTAGCAATAGTTTTCGCCACTATATATTTGTAAAAAGCTATCCGGTTCCTTCAACGATATCAAGTTCATTACGTTAAAGGTTTTTCGCCAAAAACCATTCGTAGCCCTCCATTATTTTAGACGGGTAGCACTTAGTATTCATGCTATGTTTGTTGGCCTTCGTCAAGGCATAGTGTATGGTAGCTGCTTGTTATTTTTCTGTTGTATAGATAGATGCGTTGGTTTGGGACAGTCGTACAACTTTGTTGGCCTTCGTCAAGGGCGAGTATGGGTAGGTTCGAATTAACCTGGACAATGACGGGTAGAACTTGACATGTGACTTATGATTTGTTGGCCTTTGTCAAGGTCATAAGAGCATAGGGTAAAAATCACATCGGGAGTTTCAAACATACATGAAACTTTCCAGATATGCGCATACCTTCTGGAGTATGGTAACCTGAGTGGATTCTATCAGGTTATCATGCGATAATAGTTGGATCCCGATTCCTACTGATGAGTTGGTTTACTCCTCGGGTGATTTTAGATGATCCCGACTAATTCTTCTTTCGGGTTTTGAGAAGAATTTGAGGAAACAGTGGGAGACTTCCTGATTAGATAAAGTGATTAACCATTCTGATCTAGGTTAGAGTGCATGCTGAGTGTTTCTTTTCTCTCTCTTTTTGGCAGCGACCATGGTCCGACCCTAGACTATAAACCAGTAACCAAGTTAATCGAACCTTCTTAAAACACATTGTCTTTTGGATTGTCTGAGTTGCATACTTCATTGCCACTCGTACCTTTACCCTTTTCTTTTCTCCGGAACATTCCGTATCACTACGAAGATCTACATTTATTTGTATATGACCATCGTATAGTTACATACGAACTCGAAGAAACTTGTTTCGGATTCGAGGATGGTTTTCGGTTCTGGAGAAATTGAATAGGACTATTCAGTTGTCTTTTCCTTTTACCTTCTCTCAGGTTATGAGGGCTCCTAGGATTAGGAGATGGTACACCTATTGCGCTTATTGGATAGTCTTCATCCAAACCATAGGCTGGTGCCGAAAGGTGGGGAAGGAAGAAAACCAATTATCCTAAGTGTGGTATACAGAAGGTAATAAGTAAAGACAAATAAAGGGATTAGAAAGAGGGCAAAGTAAATTGCGACTGCTATCATTCACGGCCAATCGCATATTTCAACGCCACTCCTACTTCACCTTTATATTTCTCCAGAACTGTCACGACCCAAAATAGCACATGGCTGGCCCTTGAATCATATGAAGTCTATAGGACCTCATCTAATTCAAGTAAGCCAAAATCCCAAAAATCTAAAACCATTTTAAATAATAAACGAAGGAAAACTAGTTTTAAAGAAGTGAAGAAAACATGTTTTAAAAACAAGGTTTTTAAATAAGTAAGCCGAATATGCATTTTTAAAATCTCAAGTCTTTTCTGAAAATTTCGGCAGAATTTCCTTTGTAAATACTGGCCCCGAACGGGGTACAACAAGAATAATATATGCACAATGATAAAAGGCATCCCCAAGCGGGAGCTATCTCTTCGTCAATCGACGGTCACAACAATGCAAGCAATATAATATACAACGCCAAAGGGCGAGGATCAAAACTCAAAAGGAAACCCAAACAGCAAGAAATCCATAATAATACAACGCGCGACTCTAAGGTCGAAATAATAAACAACTGGTCTTTAAGTCTGAATAAATATACAAGTTTGGTTGATGGAATTTTTCTAGATACAACTGAAAATAAATAAATAAATACAATGGTGGTCACGATGCGAGTGAACCCACCTACTAAAGCAATCACCCAGAAAGAAAGCAGTGTGCTAGAAAGCCGCAATGAAACCTGTACGGTAAAACCTGTAAGAACTGTGGCGCAACGGGGGTGAGTTGCCAACTCGTGAGTAGAAAACATCACAGAGCAGAAATCGTATGTATGACTCAATCTTAGGTCAAACGATCAGTAATAATATATCCTCAAAATGATAAAGTCTAAAGCATGATAAGGTGGCAAGGGTAAACATCTATACGTAAGTGTAGTACCAAGTGCTCGTGCCAGTGCCTCAGGTAGCAACATATCATAAATATGAGGCGTGATCAATGTAATCATCATGAAATCAGAGTCAACTATATCATGAAGTCTAAGTATGTGGATATCATCCAACTATGTAATCAATGTCTGTATGTATGCGGATCTTGTCCACGTGTCAACCAATAGCACAAAACATCATGCATGTAAATATCAAAAAGCATATGCATGGGAGTATGAGGATATAAATCAACGTGTGTCCCTCGCGACACATCAAAATTATGGAACCTGAATGTCTAGCATCGACACTCGAAAACATCATGAAACCTGTGCCCAGCATCGGCACGTAAATCTTCATATATCGGGCTCCGTCAGTCCGGATCGGCCCACGGGCTCCGTCAGTTCGGATCGGCCCGTATCATCTCTCAACTCCGGTCGGTATCCTCCGGATATCCGCCGAGCTCAAATACTATCATAGGTAGGTAGTAGTACCTCTGCCAGGTTCACCGTCTGCAGCACAGCAATCCGTTCTCGCCCCGGGGTACCATACCGGGTCCACCATGTACCCACAATCAGCCTCATCCAGCTCCTCGAATCGGGTTTCACATGTCATACGTCTCAGAACCGAGAAAACACATGGTGGACACACTGAAATATCATATCAAGGGAAACCGGGTTTTTAAAACAATACATACTCTCTTTGAAATAAGCACGGTTCCCAAATCCAGAAATCTCATGAAAACAAATATCTCAATGCATATAATCATAAAGCATGATGTATGCGACATATAAAAGAAATGTAAGCATATCAGTATATCATGCAGCATAAAACAGTAATATGCACATATCGAGGGAAAACCGCTCCTTTAAAATGAATCAGTTTTAAAATGTATTTTGCGGTTCCCAAATCTTCAAATCAAGCCAGAATCATCTATGTATGTGCAAATACGTATGTATACAAGTATGGGTGTACAATATGTGTGTACGCAAGTATGTCATACAAGGGATCATATCCTGATGCAACAATCCTACTGTGTAGTGACATGGCAATTATCGATGATAAAGTGTGTGAGCCGGCAAGCAGGTGTACGTGGAACATACGCATCATCGATAATGGTGCTGGTGTCCTGACAGCATGGTTTTAATATAACAATAAACACATTTAAACATGCATTGCGATGCGAACAGCAGAATATGCGGAAAATGAATGATAACACAACAGTGAAGAATCTACATCAATACACACACACACACACACACACATATATATATATATCATACCGTTTTGCCATTTTAAATAACACGAATCTTGGGGTATAGAAAAATAAGGGCTATGGTGTTTTTAAGAAAAGATACGTCTTTTGAAAATATCCGTAGAATCCCCTGACCTGTCTTAAAATACTCACGATTCGTTAGTTTTGAAATAGGTATGACTCGGGTCTAGTCTAACATCTACGAAGTAAACTACAGATCTAACTAACAAGCTACTCGAAAGGGTATAGAAACCAACTAAATCTGAGTCGATATATATATAAATATAATAGTCGGTGATCCCGCCTCAATAGTATCACATACGATACAATATACAATATGACATCCTCGAGTCAAGAGTGCGGATCTATCATCAATATGTAGCTCGTACGTAAATCTGTCGTACGACATCCCAAATCTGGGTACGGGTCGAATCTCACATTTATCTCATCGATTATCTGGTATCCTTATCATCATGTCTTATGAACTGGGGTACTGATCTAAGTCTAGTACAACTGATACCATCTATATAAATATAAATGCGTGTGTAAAACACACGTCCCAAGGCCCACTAAAATCTCATGTCGTATCTCATAATACGAACCACATCATATCACCGATCTCACGGTACCATGCCCAAACTCATCGACTCATCCCCAAATATCATCCACTATCCTCATCATCCAAGTGTAGGTATACGTGTATATATATACGTCGTACCATACCTATGCGTGTCTGTGTATATATATATATATATATATATATATATATATATATATATATATATATATACGTATCCCCATATACGCACAAGTATAACCAGGTAAGTATGTGTGTGCATGTGAGTGTAAACCTATTCTAGGGTTCGTGACTAAGAAGCTGTACTAGTTCATTGGTAATAACCCTAACTAACCATTGAACATCTAATCATATCCTGAAAATCCATGTCACACATAAAAGATATCATATATATAGCATACTAAACATCGAATTGCGGGGGTGCTATACGCCATCCACCCGACTTCCCCCGTAGATATAATCTACTCACCTTGATCTTGCTTGCCGATGTTGATGTCGCCATCATCTCCTTTATCGTCTCGAATTATCGTGGGGGTACCTACATATCACACGCATCGTATCGCATTAAAACCAAATCGAAACCAAAACGACACGTGGAACTCACATAGGCCAAAACTTATGGTCTACTCCCGCAAATCAACCCGATATCACTCGATATAAATGTACAAACGTCACGTGATCGAGATAAAGCACAAATACAAAATCCATAATTTAAAATACGCAAAACTATAACTTGAATCAAAACAGCAACATGGGGAAGTGGTACCAGATTTTAATCAGGGTGAAAACAATGTTCCAAAACAACACCAGGGTGATATATATAGGGTACATGAGCTATGGAGCCAACCTGGGCCCCTGACTCTATAAGGTGGCCGACCCCCTACCCTAAAATTCCGGCGACCTCGGCACTGCATGCTCCAATAGGGTTCGTATTGCTAAAGGGGGTTCCCAAGGTCAATTCTAGTCCTCTGGTATTGTTTACTTTTCTAGTAAAAGTCCCGGTTCATTCCAGATTTCCCTGCACACCCTAAAACTCACAAAATCGACATGAAAAGTTACTGTTTTTCAGAAAATTGGGTTTCAGGTTTTATCTAGTGTAAGTTCTAGGTTTGTAACACCATGGGGGGTTTAAGGTCACTCAAAACACTTAAGTTCACCACACAATCTCAACTTAAACCCCAACCCTCTCTAGTAATGTCCAAAGTTCACCAAATCGCACCAAATCACAACTAAACACATATATGGTTTAAAGTGAAGGAAAAACTACACTAAGTGTGAAGGGATTACCTCATTTGGCACTCAAGAAACCCCTACAGCGCCAAAATAAAAACTTTCTTGGTCCATAGTGTAGTTTGTGAGCTTGTGCATCTTTTTTGTGAAAGGGAGAAGGAGTTTTGAGGAGTTTCTCATGGTGTTTTGAGGAGGTGAAGAGGGGGAGGGAGTTAGGGCAGCAGCAGCAGCAGCAAAGCGAGGGAGGGGAGAGGAAATAAGTGAATGAATGAAGAGGGAATGGCTCAAGACCAAGGTTGACCCCTCACCCTCTCTTTCTCTCTCTTGCCCATACTTCTATATTCTATTCTTTTCTTTTCTATTTTCCTTCTCTCCTCAATAGTGAACCCAAAGCAAAGAACGAAAAATGATGATAAAGCCATGTAGGAAAATGTAACACAAGTGTGAAATGATATGGTGCATGTTTTGCACAAAATACGCTTAAAGCCCGAATAGCGATTTTTAATCGCGATTAGCACTAAAATAGTGTCAAATAAATTATAAAATTTCATAATTTGCATACATCACATACAGTTTTTAGTAATTTCCAAAATTTTCAAAATTTTCCCCCATTTATCGGTATTTAATTATATCGCTTTATTAAAATATTCAATATTTTATCATTTAATTATGAAAATTCCAAAAAAATAATATTTTATTTTTCTGAAATGTTACAATCTTCCCCTCTTAAAGAAATTCGGTCCCCAAATTTAAATTTAAACCCCTCAAATACTAAAACATTTCAGTAAAAAGTCCAAGTCGTCGGGGCTCCGAAATCATCAATACATAAAACGAATCATAGCGCAATGCATGCGCATGAACAATGAGTAGATAACTCAAAATCAAAACTCCGTCAAGCATCCCGCAATCATCGGAGTCATGGTGAAGACACCAATGTCAAATCCAATACGAAACCCAACATGTTATACTTCAAAACTATACATGTAAATATCAAATTTATACATGTAGATATCTGAAGGAAATGCATGCCAAACCTTTTTAAGTCGCTGTGCGATGCGCATAACACTGCACAGTGGCGGACGCCTATTGTAAGAAAATAACCATATATGTATATATCTTTTGTTTAATATGTACGTTCCGCCGTTTTGAAAATAATTTAGAAGGGTTTCCTTGTTTTAAACGTTTCGTGTCATATCAGACACGTAGGTAAATACTGAGACTATAGCTCCCTTTTTGGAAATCCCTTCGATAACTATCAATGCATGTAAAATATATCCAGGTACTGTCCTCTGACTAGTCCTGCTCAGTACGAAAACAACTAGCAAATATCATAAAAACGTATTGCTCCATAAGAATAAATCCTAAAATGTGCATATGAATGCTACGTGCGTCTAGTGCGCACAAAAATCAAAATCCATATATGTGCACAGAAACAATATCTAAGTGCAACGGGTGTGCACGAAACACCTGTCAAAAGCAACGGGTGTGCTTGACAACATATATCAGGTGCATCTGATATGCACAAAGAATCCTGATTCAGTGTATCTGGTGTGCACCAAAATCGCATCTCATAACATGCGCCCAAAATGCGCGAAAATCCAAATCAGGTGCATCCATCATGCACGAATAAAATCTAGATCATGTGCATCCAACATGAAAAAAATCACGAAGTCCAATATCAAGCGCCGAACATGCACAAAATCCAACCCAAGCGCGCCAAATATGCGCAAAAATCCAAATCAAATGCACAGAGTGCACGAAATCAACATCAATATCATAATCGAAATCAACGGTATACAATAAAGCTCAATCCAAATCTGGTATACCGCAGTATATAATCTCACAACCATGTGCATCAGCATGCACAAATCAAATCAAAACACTAAAAGTGCATGAAAACTATGCCGAAAGCATAAGTCAAATCATATGCATGCCCTAGGCATGAAGTCAAAATCAATACTTCCAATAACATCAAATCGAAGTCCTATGCAACTATAGTGCACAAAATACGTATCACAGCACTGCAAGCATATATGAACTATACCGAGTGCAAAAATCAAATCGGGTGCATACCATATGCACAAAATCAACCCAACTGTATGAAATCCATGAAGTCATAAGCATGTGCAGCCAAGGCACAAAAACGATATCAGGTGCAATAACTGTGCACAAATATGAATAACCATTAGGTGCAACCATGGTGCACGAAAAAAAATAACATGGAACTCAGCCATCAAGACTAAATCATGCGAATAGATCGCCCAAAATACCGAAATCCAAGGTGACGGATACGTGATAATCGAATCACCAAATCATAAAACATAAATACCATCGTCGATATTTCCTCCTTCAAAGTCGAGAAGGTGTCGATGCATCCAATGCTAGCAGAGCAAGATATCTACTTGCCTCCTGTTCATGATCTGGTACCTGGTGCTTTTAGGCTTTTGTCTCTCACTGTGAATTGCTAGATA
The DNA here is from genome assembly GCA_030015575.1 of Agapanthus africanus. Classification (NCBI taxonomy): domain Eukaryota; kingdom Viridiplantae; phylum Streptophyta; class Magnoliopsida; order Asparagales; family Amaryllidaceae; genus Agapanthus; species Agapanthus africanus. The sequence goes on along the minus strand of JASDDO010000019.1, from coordinate 734,956,810 downwards.
TATAGCTCCTCGGCTCAACGGCCCAATATGGAATGACGACGGAACAGTCCCGCTCTGGCACATCCTCTACAGATCTCTGGCCAACTATCTCATCGACGATGTCGAACTCTAGCCTGCTGGGTGTGCGCAATATGACCGCTCCTGGGTCCAAGTCTTCTCGCATAGTATTCCAGAAAGGTCCTGTCGAGGTCTCTCTCAAATCTCGCTTCTGCCAAACTGCCCGGAAGTCATCGTCCTTTACTAAAGCTATTTCTTATTCTGGAATTGTTGCATACTCATCGCGACTCCTTCTTGAAGATATATCTATATACAACGCCTCTGTATGCATATCACATCTCTGATGTCAGCGGAGTGGAACGTCATCTCATCAAGATCTCGTACGAATCTCTTACTCCCCTTTTCTCAATTATCGACTGCTTCGGACTCGTCTCTTCGTGGCTGCATGGACTGTGCTCCAACGGCTATACTCGTATATGGAGTCTCCCAAGCAATGCATCCCATCACATGATATCCGAAAGATGTCAAGCTTTTCGATCGATTCGTCAAGGTTCCATAATTCCCCCAAGAGCTAAACATCTTGGGTACAGTTTAATGGTATCGAGTACATACCACAGTATCGGTGGACCAGCCGTAGAAGGGCAATCCCAAGCCTCACTAATGGCACCGCGGAACTGCCGCAAACCCTAAGGTTCAAAGGCTTTCACATGGTCATTCTGTCGAGTTAGGGTTTAATTCTTCTAGAGGGTCTTTAGAATTGCTTGCATGTCTTTCCGAATACCTTAAACTTGGAATATGGGTTTCTGACATTCGATCGTCTCTATCGACTCCCAATGTACCTGCGTGAAGTCGTCTCTAGCTGGAATCAATCTATCTGATGACCTTGCATCGGGGTAAGCGAATGAACCACATGTCCTAGTCATTCATCCTCGGGTGATTAGAGACCTTCCATCATATCTCTAAGTACAACTCGTACTACAATAGCTCCAACATCTGGAGCAATATCTCATCGTTCGCAGCAATAACTGGCTCATTCGTCTGCACGCTGAACAGCGCCATGAATAAGCGATACTTCAATGGTCATCACATTCTCGCTGGCCTCTAGCAGTAGCATGATCCTCCGGTGCTGATCTGTACGTCCAAGAAATCTCGTAAAAGTGATCCATCACACGCTCATGGCGCGAAAACATAATAAGACAACGCCTCTATATGCAATCGTATGTCCCGGGAATCATGCCCTGGTCAGTCCTCGTCCGTGACGAGCTCGTGCTGACACAACTCTAGCCGTAGCTCTCTCTGCCCGTGTAATCATGGCAGCAAAATTATAACCAATATCGATGAGGATAGATCATAGGAATGAATATAATACTGTGTAAGGAAATGTACATCCTAAGGCTCCTTAAGTGGAGTAGCGTATCGTAAGTATGCCGCGGAACATACACACGGTACGTCACTCTACTGAAGTCACCTACTCCATCAACCAAGGTCAACCTATGCGATGAAAGTTCGGGTCTAATACCCCCTCGACTAAGTCTAAGTTCCGTAAGGTCAAGCCTAAGTTCTGAATATATATAAACGCTCTAGGCTCCACATAGTCAAACTTAGACTCGAACCAATGTTAACCTAGCGCTCCGATACCAACTTTATCACGACCCGAAATAGCACATGACTAGCCTTTGAATCATATGAAGTCTATAGGACCTTATCTAATTCAAGTAAGCCAAAAGCCTAGAAATCTAAAACCATTTTAAATAATAAACGAAGGAAAACTAGTTTTAAAGAAGTGAAGAAAACATGTTTTAAAAACAAGGTTTTTAAATAAGTAAGCCGAATATGCATTTTTAAAATCTCAAGTCTTTTCTGAAAATTTCGGCAGAGTTTCCTTTGTAAGTACTGGCCCCGAACGGGGAACAATAAGAATAATATATGCACAATGATAAATGGCATCCCCAAGCGGGAGCTAGCTCTTCGTCAATCGACGGTCACAACCACGCAAACAATATAATGTACAACGCCAAAGGGCGAGGATCAAAACTCAAAAGGAAACCCAAACAGCAAGAAATCCATAATAAGACAACACGTGACTCTAAGGTCGAAATAATAAACAACTGGTCTCTAAGTCTGAATAAATATACAAGTTTGGTTAATGGAATTTCTCTAGATACAATTGAAAATAAATAAATACAATGGTGGTTACGATGCGAGTGAACTCACCTACCAAAGCAATCACCCAGAATGAAAGCAGTGTGCCAGAAAGCCGCAATGAAACCTGTATGGCAAAACTTGCAAGAACTGTGGCACAACAGGGGTGAGTTGCCAACTCGTGAGTAGAAAACATCACAGAGCAGAAATCATATGTATGACTCAATCCTAGGTCAAACGATCAGTAATAATATAACTTTAAAATGATAAAGTCTGAAGTATGATAAGGTGGTAAGGGTAAACATCTATATATAAGTGTAGTACCAAGTGCTCGTGCCAGTGCCTCAGGTAGCAACATATCATAAATATGAGGTGTGATCAATGTAATCATCATGACATCAAAGTCACCTATATCATGAAGTCTAAGTATGTGAATATCATCCAACTATGTAATCAATGTCTGTATGTATGTGGATCTCGTCCACGTGTCAACCAATGGCACAAAGCATCATGCATGTAAATATCATAAAGCATATGCTTGGGAGTATAAGGATATAAATTAACGTGTGTCCCTCGCGACACATCAAAATCATGGAACCTGAGTGTCTAGCATCGACACTTGAAAACATCATGAAACCTGTGCCCAGCATCGGCACGTAAATCCTCATATATCGGGCTCCGTCAATCCGGATCGGCCCACGGACTCCGTCAGTCCAGATCGGCCCGTATCATCTCTCAACTCCGGTCGGTATCCTCCGGATATCCACCGAGTTCAAATACAATCACCGGTAGGTAGTAGTCCCTCTGCCAGGCTCACCGTTTGCAGCACAGCAATCTGTTCTCGCCCCGGGGTACCATACCGGGTCCACCATGTACCCGCAATCGGCCTCATCCAGCTCCTCGAATCGGGTTTCACATGTCATACGTCTCAGAACCGAGAAAACACATGGTGGACACACTGAAATATCATATCAAGGGAAACCGGGTTTTTAAAACAATACATACTCTCATTGAAATAACTACGGTTCCCAAATCCAGAAATCTCATGAAAACAAATATCTTAATGCGTATAATCATAAAGCATGATGTATGCGACATATAAAAGAAATGTAAGCATATCAGTATATCATGCAGCATAAAACAGTAACATGCACATATCGAAGGAAAACCGCTCCTTTAAAATGAATCAGTTTTAAAATGTATCTTGCGGTTCCCAAATCTCCAAATCAAGCCAGAATCATCTATGTATGTGCAAATACGTATGTATGCAAGTATGGGTGTACAATATGTGTGTACGCAAGTATGTCATGCAAGGGGTCATATCCTGATGCAACAATCCTACTGTGTAGTGACATGGCAATTATGATGATGAAGTGTGTGAGCCGGCAAGCAGGTGTACGTGGAACACACGCATCATCGATAATGGTGTTGGTGTCCTGACAGCATGGTTTTTATATAACAATAAACACATTTAAACATGCAATGCGATGCGAACAACAGAATATGCGAAAAATGAATGATAACACAATAGTGAAGAATCTACATCAATACATATATATATCATACCGTTTTGCCATTTGAAATAGCACGAATCGTGGGGTTTAGAAAAATAAAGGCTACAATGTTTTTAAGAAAAGATGCGTCTTTTGAAAATATCCGTAGAATCCTCTGACCTGTCTTAAAAATACTCACGATTCATTAGTTTTGAAATAGGTATGACTCGGGTCTAGTCTAACATCTACTAAGTAAACTACAGATCTAACTAACAAGCTAATCGAAAGGGTATGGAAACCACCTAAATCTGAGTCGATATATATATAAATATAATAGTCGGTGATCCCGCCTCAATAGTATCACATACGATACAATATACAATATGACATTCTCGAGTCAAGAGTGCGGATCTATCATCAATATGTAGCTCGTACGTAAATCCGTTGTACGGCATCCCAAATCTGGGTACTGGTCGAATCTCACATTTATCTTATCGATTATCTGGTATCCTTATCATCATGTCTCATGAACTGGGGTACTGATCTAAGTCTAGTACAACTGATACCATATATATAAATATAAATGCGTGTGTAAAACACATGTCCCAAGGTCCGCTAAAATCTCATGTCATATCTCATAATACGAACCACATCATATCACCGATCTCATGGCACCATGTCCAAACTCATCGACTCATCCCCAAATATCATCCACTATCCTCATCATCCATGTGTAGGTATACATGTATATATATACGTCGTCCCATACCTATGTGTGTATATATTTATACGTATCCCCATATACGCACAAGTATAACCAGGTAAGTATGTGTGTGCATGTGGGTGTAAACCTATTCTAGGGTTCGTGACTAAGAAGCAGTACTAGTTCACTGCTAATAACCTTAACTAACCATTGAACACCTAATCATATCCTGAAAATCCATGTCATACTTAAAAGATATCATATATATATAGCATACTAAACATCGAATTGCGGGGGTGCTATACGCCATCCATCCGATTTCCCCTGTAGATATAATCTACTCACCTTGATCTTGCTTGCCGATGTCGATGTCACCACCATCTCCTTTATCGTCTCAAATCATCGTGGGGGTACCTACATATCTCACGTATCATATCGCATTAAAACCAAATCGAAACCAAAACAACACACGGAACTCACATTGGTCAAAACCTATGGTCTACTCCCGCAAATCAACCCAATATCACTCGATATAGACGTGCAAAAATCACGTGATCGAGATAAAGCACAAATACAAAATCCAGAATTTAAAATACGCAAAACTATAACTTGAATCAAAACAGCAACATGGGGAAGTGGTTCCAGATTTTAATCAGGGTGAAAACAATGTTCCAAAACAACACCAGGGTGATATATATAGGGTACATGAGCTATGGAGGCAACCTGGGCCCCTGACTCCACAAGGTGGCCGGCCCCCTACCCTAAAATTCCGGCAACCTTGGCCCTGCAGGCTCCAATAGGGTTCGTATTGCTACAGGGGGTTCCTAGGGTCAATTCTAGTCCTCTGGTATTGTTTACTTTTCTAGTAAAAGTCCCGGTTCATTCCAGATTTCCCTGCACACCCTAAAACTCACAAAACCGACATGAAAAGTTTCCGTTTTTCAGAATATTGGGTTTCAGGTTTTATCTAGTGTAAGTTCTGGGTTTGTCACACCATAGGGGGTTTAAGGTCACTCAAAACACTTAAGTTCACCACACAATCTCAACTTAAACCTTAACCCTCTCTAGTAATGACCAAAGTTCACCAAATCGCACCAAATCACAACTAAACACGTATATGGTTTAAAGTGAAGGAAAAACTACACTAAGTGTGAAGGGATTACCTTATTTGGCACTCAAGAAACCCCTACAGCGCCAAAATGAAAACTTTCTTGGTCCATAGTGTAGTTTGTGAGCTTGTGCATCTTTTTTGTGAAAGGGAGAATGAGTTTTGAGGAGTTTCTCATGGTGTTTTAAGGAGGTGAAGAGGGGGAGGGAGTTAGGCAGTAGCAGTAGCAAAGCGAGGGAGGGGAGAGGAAATAAGTGAATGAATGAAGAGGGAATGACTCAAGACCAAGGTTGACCCCTCACCCTCTCTTTCTCTCTCTTACCCATACTTTTATATTCTATTCTATTCTTTTCTTTTCGATTTTCCTTCTCTCCTCAATCGTGAACCCAAATCAAAGAATGAAAAATGATGATAAAATCATGTAGGAAAATGTAACACAAGTGTGAAATGATATGGTGCATGTTTTGCACAAAACACGCTTAAAGCCCGAATAACGATTTTAATCGCGATTAGCACTAAAATAGTGTCAAATAAATCATAAAATTTCATAATTTGCATAAATCACATATATCACCCTCTTTTTAGTAATTTCCAAAATTTTCAAACTTTTCCCCCATTTATCGGTATTTAATTATACCGCCTTATTAAAATATTCAATATTTTATTATTTAATTATGAAAATTCCAAAAAATAATATTTTATTTTTTTGAAATGTTACAAGAACATCCCGTATCACTATGAAGATCCGCATTTATTGGATAATCCATCGTATAGTTATATACGAACTCGAAGGAACTTATTCCAGTTCGAGGATGGATTCTGATTCAGGAGAAATAGAATAAGGTTTATTCAGTTGTCTTTTATCTTTACCTTCTCTCAGGATGCGAGTACTCCTACGATTAGGAGAGTACACCTATTACGCTTATTAGATAGTCTTCTTCCAAACCATAGGCTGGTGCCAAACAGTAGGGAAGGAAGAAAACCATTTAGCCTAAGGATAGTGTACAGAAGCTAATGAATAAAGACAGATAAATGGATTTGGAGAGATGGCAAGGAAATATACGGTTCTAGTCATGAATCTGGATAATGGAAGAGACATTATTAGGAATACCTGACTACCCCTTCGAAATATTTTAATGTTTCAGTTTCACTGTGCATTGTTAATTGAAAACCGATTTCCCAATTAGATCATTACTCCAGGGTATGTATTTACCAAGTTTGATTCTCACATCTGTATGGTTTTACAGGTGATGAGTGGGAATAAGTTATTGGAAATTAAGTGATTATATCCTCGTTATATCGGAATTCGTTGTAATTGGTGATATTTGAGGAAATCACCTGGGGTTTTGCCTGACGACAGATATTTGGTTTTGAATATCCGTTGTTATGCACCAATTTCAAACTGATATATCTGTACGTTTATTTTATAAAGTGAGATATAAATTTTTGAAATTATGTCTATGACATTTACCTATATCAGTTGATAGTTGAGTAAGGAGCATTAAACGGCGGTGTAATTCTTCTTAACTATAAGTACAGTTTTCAACCTACGACGTACAGGATTTGAGTTATTGAACTCAGGGGACTTATACAAAGTATTGTATGTTGTCCAGTGTCCATTAGGACAAAGGGGTTGGTGCTCTTACTATATTCTATTTACTTGTGACTTCTCTAGTTTTAGACAAGTATTTCGTAGAAATACAAGGTCCAAGTTTTGAGAAGTTATAGGTACACAAATAAAGTAGAGAACCATGTGTTGCAAGTATCGGGATTCTTCAAGGTGATCGAAGATGTGGATACTTGTGTTTTGTATTCACTTAATAGTAATGGTTTTGAGAACTTGCTTCTCTTTCAGGTTCTCATATCTAGATGCACTCCTAGTTGAGTAATGTCGATCGGCCTCTCTCCATTTAGTTGACATGCACTGGAGACCGCTGCATGATTTGAATCCGGTTCCAACTAATCAGTGCCTCTGTTTCTATATTGTATATAGAATGGTTCATATATTAACGATGTTAAGGTATATGGAGTTGTCCGGCTTATGCTTAAAACCAGACTCTGGATAACTCAAGTTACGTTTCTGTAACGGCAGTTTGTGGATTGACCCGGGCTATGACGGGGGTTGACTTTCTACCATCTGGAAGATCAATAGTGATATTGTTCTTGACTCGCCACAGTTTTAGTAAAATGGATTTTTTCAGAAAATAGAAGTGGGAGTATGGTAGAACTGGAAGTGATTCCAGAACCACAAACGATTACTGAAAATTTGATAAGAACCTAAAGATTCGATCTGGTTTGACATTCCATTGGCCACTCCATAGATATGGTGGGTAACCTCAGGCACCTAAGAGGTGCTTCGGTATCCTCAAAAAGGTGACAGGGAGGTTCTTGTTTATCCAGACTTGCCATTACTGCTGTTCTAGAGTATGTGACCCGGCAGGAGGATGAGTATAGCATCATTCTAAACTAGGTTTAGAAGTGCATGTTTATATGACTCTGCCAAAGGGTTGTTATAGTCAGTGGGAGCAGCAGAAGCATAGTGGACAAGTAGCTTGTGTCTATTTATAGACTAAAGGAGATATAGCGTAGATAGATCATCTATTTTTGATATGACAGTCATAGGCTTTGACTTCATCAGAATAGGAGATGGATCTGTTAAGAAGGGAGTAGGGTGTGATATCCTGGTATTTGGATGATATGCACTTTATAGGAAGAGAAATTCCTATACTACGATCGGTTATACTGTGGTTGTCACACAGTGGTTTCTCCACATAGGATATGGATATTATATCAAGCATTCTGGTTACTAGATCTATGGTTTTAGATCTAGATTTTGGTAGTTTCCCAATCTGGGTACTTAGACAGTATTCTAAAGGCGTTTTAGAATGGACGACTCCAAGCATGGTGGTGTACCTGCAGGTAATGGAGTCATCCTCTCTAAAGGTATCTTACAGACTAAAGGGGAGAGGGAAGTGCATGATTGACATATCACTTGCTTAGGCAATTGAGTCAATCATGAGATGTCAAGTACCAGATGTTGTTTTTACACAAGATGCAATATGTTTATATATTAATCCAATCCTGGAGAAACTATAACATTTCAGAAAATATAAAATATTATTTTTGGAATTTAATATTAAAATAATATATTTCGCGAAAACTACCCGATTTGCAAAATTGGGGTTTTCGTAAAATGGTATAAATATATACCAATAATTGTGAAATAATTGGAGATTAAAATGATTTATTCATTTAAATATATATTTATTGGATTTGTCATTTTTATAATTAATTATACGCAGTTTAAATAAAAATTGATTAGTGCACTACCAATCGCGATTAAGCCAAATCCGTGTTTCTACATTTTTCCATGGTTAGTGCACCATGACATGTTGCATTTGGTTGCATGTTGTTTCTTTGGTTTTTGTTGATATTTGGTTTTAAGAAAAGAAAAGAAAAGAAAGTGTATTATTGAGGGGAGAGAGGGGGGATCAAATGATGACATGAGGCATGGCTTGTGAGAGGGTGAGAATAAGAGAGAGAGAGAGAGAGAGAGAGAGAGTGGGCTGCCCTTCATCCTCCCCCATTGTTTTCTTCAACTTCTTCACCCTCATATTCCCTCCACCTCCACCTCCAAGTATCATCTCAATTTCCTTCTCAAAACCCTACAAACCATTCATTAAAAAGACGCACAATCTCTCTACGAACCCAATGGATGCTTCAAAGTTGGATTTTGATCAGTTTGAGCAACTCAAGAAAATTCTTGAGTTGCTAAATAAGGTAAATCTCACAATTTTAGTTTAGTAATTTAGTCTTTTTAACTTCTATTATAGTTTAGAATTGGTTATGTGAGGATTTGGGAACTTTGAAAATTTCTAGAGGGGACTTAGGGGATTCTTGAGTTGTGATGGTGCAAGTGAGTATAATTAGTGACTACAAACCCACCCTTAGTGTTAAAAACCAGTGACTAAACCCTAAAACTTGAATTAGATGTTTCGATGTTGGTTTTGTGAACATCTTGAGCCTACAGGGAATCTGGAGTGACCTGAGACTTATACGAGAAAAACTAGCAACTCTATTGACCCAGTTTGAACACTAGGAGGCCACCCTAAGAATACGAGCCAAAACCAAGCTACCCAGGCCGAGCAGGCTGGTTTTTCAGGTGATGTCGCCGGGTATTTCGTGGGTGATGGTGTTGGAATTGGTTCTGTAGCTCACTTATCTCATATACTATCCCCTACACTTGCTAGTTTAGTCCCAATTTAACCTGAGATAAATCTGGGAGCATATTAGGTTGGTTTTGGGTTATGTTTTTCGATATTGGAATTCTTGTTTTTGGTATTTGGATTTGATTTGGTTGTTAGATGTTTTACGTCAACAACGAGGATTGTTGGGTTGTTTTGCATGCGTAGTCTATAGGTTCTAACCTATGAGCGCACCGTGTGCCGTATCGGTTTTCCAGAATTGATTTTAATAGCATTGCGATTGTGTATTGATTGTAGGTACCTTCGCATGGATTCCGAGACGACGAAGCACATCGACTACAGCTGAACAAGGAGTCCCGTAGGTGAGTAGATTTATATCTACAGGGGAAGTCGGGTGGATGGCGTATAGCACCCCTGCAATTATTGATATGTGATTTGTAATTTGGAGACAAGATATGCTACGACTTAGGTTATAGTTAATTGCTTTAGTGTGAAATGATATGATAGAATGGATGTCTCGATTTGATATATAAGGACGTGAAACGTAAATGTGAATCACGATATATGAATATATGTAGTTGCAAGAGAAAAAGTGATATGAGATTATAGTGGCATTGTATAGGTCGATAAATACAACATGAGATTTATAAGATGACTTGATGTGAGATATTGATGTGATGAAAAGAGTATACGATGAGCTATGATGACTTGGTTTGATATGTCGTTATACGGATGCGAGTCGATATGAGATAATTGATACCTTTGTCGGTCCCATGATATGAGATGGATACGGATGTGACCTGAGATATATGTATATACATATATAATGTTGTGAATAATGAGTGATATGTTGTACGAGACATTAGGTCCGTACCCTCATTGTCATATAGGTTGATAGGATACCTAATTGATTAATGCCGCCGTACGATGAATTACCATACGTGATGAGCTTTATTTAATGATTGATCCATACCCTTGACTTGAGGATGTCGTACGATGGATTATACCGTACGTGATATTGTGAGGCTGGATTGCCGTTTGATAGATTCATCGACTCGGTTATGTTATAGATATGAATACCTTATAGCATTTCGGTTACGATGTACTTTATGCTACGTTCATGACATTCTTATTTCATTATATATATCTATGCTAGTACACCTACAGAATTATCGATGATGCGTATGTTACACTTACACAGATTTGCCGGCTCACACACTTTCTGTTAGTTATATGTATGCCTTAGAGGCCATTACTGTACATGTGATGTATATTGTAGTGGATGCTTGGACATATATAGGAAGGACTTTCTTGCTCGACCTGATAGTATGCTATCTGGTTGCACTTTATCTTAACATGTACACTTATTGTCTCTCTATTACATGTTGATAAAGCCCTTAGGATGAGTACTTGACTACCAGGATTATGATGCAGATCATACTAGTGGGGACAAGATAGTCGGTAAGTACATCCTTCAAACGTTCATAGTCGTAGGAGTATTGAGACAGGGCATCGATACTCCAGAGTAGACTAGCGTATACGCTTCTCGACCCATATGATGAGCGATGGACGATCCCATATCTATTGGTGTTTGACATCAGAGAAGGTATATGGGTGCTCAGTGGAGACTGGGTACACTGAACGGACTCGCCGAGAACTCTTAGATGATATTATACCTATCGTCGGATAGTAGTTCTCTGGTGACACTGGTACAGGTTAGTTTGTAGACCCGAGATCGTCATAGAGTCTTGTGTGATTCCCACTGTGCTTTGATTTCCACCATACCACGGTCAAGAGATCGTGGAAAAAGATGGTTTTTGGGTACAGTCCCGAGTCACATGGAGGCAATGAGCGATAGGAGGGGTTTCGTCTCTCCCGGTATTGGGAGTTGATGTTGCGCTATGCTCGATTGACAATAACAGGAAATCCCTGGCCAGGGTTTGTGAGATTTACTGGTAAGTGTTACCAGTAGTTTCTCGAACCGTTATGGACCTTGCATCAGCATGACTTATCAGGCTATTGGGGTCTGACGTTATACCACCCTAGGCTGTTGATATGCGACATATCAGACGAAGAGACCGGACTGTACGGTAGTGTTACTGATTGGCTTCGCAGGAGTATGAGCAGGCTTTCTTGTTGATCTTCTAATCGCTCAATACCCGGGTGACCGTTACGTTTAGCAGACCGCTTGCTGCTTGTGGGTGTTTGATATGATCATCACCTACTGCCGGCGTATTGACGAGTATTTAGAGTCCTACACAGAGGTTTCCTGACTCAAGCGAAACAGAGTAGGAGCACATATATGATATGTGCGGGACCGAGATTAATGCGATATGTGATATCGTATTCTATTCTCGCGATATGTGATATCGGTCGGTTATATGTAATATAGCCGGGTTATCGAATCAAGTGTTGATTCGATAAGTTGTAACATTTAATATTAGTCTGTTATACGGAATATAGCCGTATTATTAAATCAAGTGTTGATTTAATAATTTAATGTATAATTATATATTTGATATATTACATTACATTAACTAATATTAGCTCACTTAAGTAAATCTTTTTCTCACATTTGATACATTGACATATATGTGATATATGTTAATTGTATTCTTTTTGCACACTAATATATATGTGATATATATCATTGTGACATGCTAGGTTACACATGCAACATATATGTAGGAGACTCATACCATGCTAGGGTTTATGTTAGGGTTTATATTTATTATGTAATTCAAACATTTGGAATTGGTCATGGTTGATTTTTTGTGCAAACTTGATAACCATTGACCAAGTCCACTTGTTTGTCTTGCTTAAGATATTTGTTAACCCAACATTAACCCATGACCATGGTTTATTCTCTACATGAGTTAGGCATGACATAATAACTCACCATGGTTGCATTTCTAACCTCATGAATTATTCATTCATGACTTCACTTCATCTTCTTCTTCCTCATGAGTTTGCTCTCTAGCTTGTGATCAAGTGATGATTTTTAGTGAGAAAAAGAAATCTAAAGAGAACCCACTTCCTACTTCATCATCCTCTACTACTAGCCATTTAGTATAGAGTGTTTGCTTCACTAATTCCACAATTAGTGAAGGGGTAGCTTGGGTTAGTGTCTCTTCGACGTAGACCATCTTCGGCCTCGAAGACTTCGATGCAAGCTTGTTCATTTCTTCATAGGAGCCTCTCTAGAGTCCAGGAGTTCGTTATCGCAGCGAAAGGACTACTACACGGAGCTTTTGAAGTGAAGGACTGGTCTACAAAGGTTGTATTCCTTGTTCACTTTAGTTGCAAAGTTGTTTGCATTCGTTTCTGTTGGATGTATATGCCCTAGAGGCCAGTATTGTATATGTATACATATGGATACTAGGGATATGTATGTACAGAACGATCTTGCTTAGTTATATAGTATATTATTTGACTTGACTTTGTTGGGATATGTGTATTTATTTGTGTTGTAGTTATATCTTGCTTGCACATATTGACAAAGACTCAATACGGTAGTATACTATTGTGGTTTGTCTTTATCTTAACATGGCATGTGTCATACTCGTTATTACATATTGCGGTTACATGTTGATAAATCCCCTAGGATCTTGCTTGACTACCTGCATTGTGATGGCGATCATACTTATAGCAGCAGGGTAGTCTATAAGCATATCCTTAAATGGTCCCGAGTCGCGTGAGTATCGAGACTGGGCCTTGATACTCCAGAGTAGACTGGTGTATACGTTTCTACCCCGTCGGGAGGATGGTTGGTCTCGCAGCCATTGGTCTGATGTACCTAAGATCGTATACAAGTGCTCACTGGGTGTGAGTACACTGGACGGACTCACCGAGAACTTCCATGTGGTACTATACCTATCGTCAGATGGAAGTTCTCAGGTGACATGTGTACAGGTTAGTCTTTGGACCCGAGATCGGTATTTGTCTCATGTAAGTTCCCACTGAGCTTTGATCACTACCCTACCATGGCTCTACTAAGTCGTGCAAACAGGTTTTGGTTGGGTTCAGTCCCGAGCCACATGGAGGCAGTGAGCGATTGTCGGGGATTCGTCTCTCCCGGTATAGGGAGTCGATATCGTACTGTGGTTCGATTGGTCAGGACCATAAGACCTTGGCCAAGGCAGTTGGGATCTACTGATAGGTTGATCAGTAGATTCCCGGATTGGCCCTGAGCCACATCGGCATGAATTATCAGGTTATTAGGGTCCGACGTTTACCATCCCCTAGACCCGGTATGTGATACTCTTTGACGAAGAGACCGGACTGTACGGATATTATCACGGATAGACTCAGTAGGAGTTCGGACGAGTTTGCTCGTCGGCCTTCCTTTTCGACAGGTACCTGCGCAGCCGATACGTACAGCTAGTGTCGCTGACGTGCTTATGGTTAAACCCACTACCATAGTACTGTCGAGTCTTTAGAGTCCCACAAAGAGGGTTTCCCTGATCCAGGCAAAACGATGTAGTAGCCGTATTGGATACGTGTAGGGTTCGATCGATTGATGTACTTGGTACTCAGATTTTCGATCGGGCAGTTTGTAATACTAGCCGGCTCGGGTTTAAGCCGGATTATTAAATCAGGTATTGATTTAATAATTTACGTATATGTATTTCGATATATATATATTCTAGTATTATGTTCTTCGTGTTATTCTATCTCTTTGGGCGTTCGGATTTTTATCTGATTGCCGGTACATATGTACGGAGACTGAAATCCGTATTTATTACAGATTTCCTTCTAGAAGGTGGACACCTCATTATGTTTTTCCTTTTATTTGATAATTGGAAATGAGGTGTAAAGTAATGGGTATGGGAGGAAAAGTGGTGACCATGCTTCAATAGTAGTCAAATAAATTAATAATTCATTTTGGAGTTACTATTGAAGCATGGTTGCTAATTGTTTAATGAAAGAATTGATATACAAAACCATGGTATTGATTTTCTCTTTCATGAAATGCTTCATAATTTTTCTTGAGCTCTCATTTCTCTTGTGTTCCTCCATCCTCTAGCTTTCCTCCACCTTCATTTTCTTCCTTTTCACTACCTTCTCATGTATTGAGAATCAAGTAAAGAGGTAAGAAAGAGATAGCTTCACACTTAGAACTCCAAACTACATTCTAGACCACTTGGACTAGCATCCCAAGTCCTCTAGTTGCTCTTTTGACATATTGCAAAGAGGTAGAGCCATGGATCATACTCCCCGGGTGGATCATCTATGACAAAAGGAGGCCGGAGAACAAGCTCGATCCCGATGGACCGATGGAGCCGGAATTGGAGTTCAAGTATGTTCAAGGCGCTTGCTAGGAGCTAAGGATGAAGAAAGAAGACCGAAGGACTTGGTTCGTTTGGTGAGGTTTCTATCATAGTAGATAGCACTTCTTCTTTTGCTAAGTAGGTTTTATGAAAAGATCCGGTTTTAGGGTTTAGTCTAGCGCCAAGTTTTATTCGCAAGAAAATTTTTGTTCCGCATTTGGCCACATGAGTTGGCCGGGGCGCTAGGGTAACCTTTCATGGTATCAGAGCCAGCCCATAAACCCTAGTGTAGCAGTTTAAACACTGTTAAAACCATGAAACTGAAACGACTCCGTAATAACGCCACCAAAAACATCAGTTTCTGTTGATTTTAAAATGGGTTCCAAAATTTTTTTAAACATGTACAAAATGCTCCTTACACTGTTATATGTACCCAGAACAAAAATGAGCCTATTCTACCATGTTTGGACCGGCCACCAACCCCCTAAAACTGGCCACATCGGTTTTGGTTTGGGCTATTGCAAATTTTTTTTATTCTGGGTACTTATCTCTAGGTGTTTGGTCTTTGGTGTTGTTTATTTTTTCCCCAAATTTGGTTCTTTGTTGTTTACTGTACGGGGCAAATCGGTGTGTTTCGAAGTCTCTAAATTTAACATTGTTTAACGGTTTACAGTACTTTCACTTTTATCTGCGACCGGAAATGTCACTCGATCGGTAAAACTCGTCTAATTGCTATATGTTCCTTTAGACGGGTTTTGCGAACGTAACATTCGCGTTGATATTGTGTACTTGTTCTGTGATGTTGGTTGGATAGTCATGTTGGATAGCAAGTGTTGCAATGTTTATAGTACAGTTTAAATTCATTTGTACATTTGTTTTTGCGGGGCGAGCGTCCGACATGTGGACTGCCGTCTTTGCCGGGTTGTATATTATTTTGGGGCACGACCAGGCTGAGGTCGATGTCACCGCTTGTATATATTATTTTCTTATTCAGTACTAGGATTATCCCGCGGTGGAGTGAACAAATAGCCGGATTCTAGAAGGCAACAAGCCCGCATCTCATAGCGTAAAGACTGAGGGGGTTTCATTCTCATGGCATCGAGAAGGAGGGGGCTTCATTCTAGAATTGGCAGGGCTATTCGCCACACTCGTAGGGGTACAGGTTTTCATTGCACAGGCTATCTAAACGACAGGGAACGTCGGGTTTTATTTGCGGCTCAAATGAAACCCGGGGCTCCAAGATTATCCACCATTCTGTATTGTTATCTGTGATGTTGTTTATTATCATGCACGGGACGAATGTCATATATACTTATATATATATACTACTAGATGTTCTATATGTTTTGCACCCGTGCTAGTCTAGCCCCCGCTCTGTCGTTAGTTAAGTAACCTAACGGGTGATGACGGGACCCCGTGGCGAATGCGAATGGTATATACGTACATTTTATTTTCGTTCTTTTCTGGTGTGATAGGTTACAAATTGATGGGACCGCATTAATTTTGATTAATGCAAGATAATAAACCTAAAAGATGTTGTTGGAACCAAGATTTAAAAACTGACATTACAGACGTTCTCTTTTGCTTTGCACAGTGGTATTCAGTTTGGAATATCCAGCACCTCATTCGACGAGATAAGGGCTGAGATCCCTTCACCGGGAGTGACCCCTTGAGTAAAAGTTTGCGTCAGGGTAATAACTTTAATATAGTCGACTATATTTTCTTTGCATCGTGGTATTCATTTTGGAATACCCTGCACCTCATTCGACGAGGAAAGAGCCGAGATCCCTTCACAGGGAGTGACCTCTTTAGCAAAGGTTTTCGTCACTATATATATTTATAAAACCACTCAGGTTCCTTCAACGATATCAAGTTCATTACGTTAACAGGTTTTTCGCCAAAAACCCAGCCGTAGCCTTCCGTCATTTTAGATAAGTACTATTTAGTATTCGTGCTGTGTTTGTTGGCATCCGTCAAGGCATAGTGCGCGGTAGCTGATTGATACTT
The DNA here is from genome assembly GCA_030015575.1 of Agapanthus africanus. NCBI lineage: Eukaryota > Viridiplantae > Streptophyta > Magnoliopsida > Asparagales > Amaryllidaceae > Agapanthus > Agapanthus africanus. The sequence goes on along the minus strand of JASDDO010000019.1, from coordinate 734,939,885 downwards.
GTTTGTTGTATGGATATGCATTAATTTAGGACAGTCATGCAGCCTTGTTGGCATCCTTCAAGGGTATGTATGGGCGGGTCTAAATTAATCAGGACAATGAAGGGTAGAACTTGACTTGCGCTTTATGATTTGTTGGCATCCGTCAAAGTTATAGAACGCTTGGGGCAAAAACCAAATCGGGAGTTTCAAACATACGGGAAACTTGCAGATTTAGCATACCTTCTGGAGTGTGATGACTAGAGTGGATTCCATCTAGTGCATCACACAATGATGTTGGATCCCGATCCCACTGATGAGTAGGATTACTCTCGGGAGATCATTTCACTTAACAATCAATGCTATAAACCAAGTATGTGTCTAGAATGGTGTTAGCGGGGCTACGCCTCCAGGGAAAAGAGGTTATGTAATTAAGGAACTTCGCGAAAGCGTTGGAAAACCTCCCTCGAAGTACCGACACCAGCCTGGCTGAAAGGTTAAGCAAGTATTGTGACGTGCGATTAATCCTGACTAGTTCTTCTTTTAGGGTTTGAAGAAGAATTTGAGGAAACAGTGGGACCCATCCTGGTTAGATAAATTAATAACCAATCTAATCTTGCAAGAGCGCACGCTGAGTGTTTTCCCTCTCTCTCTCTCCAGGTAGCAACCATTTCACGCCCTAATCAAGATAATAAAATATATCGCTTGACCGATCTGAATTCTTATTCGGGGCTGGGGAACGTCGGTTCGGCTCTAACTTATGGCAACTGTCATGAGTATGAGCATACGAAAGAGGATTGTTTGAATTCCTTGATGACCCCATCGAAGAAGAATCATACTGTTGCGTCTTCTTCAGGTGTTTTTGTAGTTGAGAACTACTTTTCGGTCAGTCCTATCTCCTGGGTACTAGATACCGGATCAGGATCTCATATCTGTAATTTATTGCAGGGACTGAGAAAAAGTAGGATAGTTGGACCTGGTGATATGTCCCTCAGAGTAGAGAATGGAGCACAAGTTAATGCTGCGGCCGTCGGTGAATATCACCTAGTGTTGCCAAATAGCAATACTATGATTTTGAACAATTGTTACTATGTACCTTCCATGTTATGCAAAATAATATCAGTTTCTTTACTTGATAAAGATGGATATAACTTTGTTCTTGATAGAAATATCGTGAATATCTACCTTCATAAGGTATTGGTTGCAGAAGGTACACTATGTAATGGTATCTATGTTCTAAATCAAAATACAGCTCTGAACGTACAAAACACACGCAAGAGGAAAAGTTCAGATATGAACGAATCCTACTTGTGGCATTGTAGACTTGGTCATATCGGAGAGAAAAGACTGAGTAAGTTACATAAAGATGGATTCTTGAATACGTTAGAATTTTTATCTTATGAAACTTGTCAGTCTTGTCTCAAAAAAAAGATGACCAAATCTCCGTTCACCGGATATGGAGAAAGAGCAGCAGAGCTCTTAGGACTCATACATAGTGATGTGTGTGGTCCGATGTCTATACATGCAAGGGGAGGGTTCTCATATTTCATCACATTCACCGACGATCTCTCTAGATTCGGATATGTGTATCTTATGAAACACAAATCTGAAGATTTTGAGAAATTCAAAGAATTCAGAAACGAAGTAGAGAACCAGACTGGCAAAAGTATTAAGATCCTTAGATCTGATAGAGGAGGGGAGTACTTGAGCACGGAATTCCTAGAATACTTAAAAGAGAATGGAATTCTCTCTCAGCTTACTCCTCCGTATACACCACAGCACAACGGTGTATCGGAGCGGAGGAACCGTACCCTATTGGACATGGTTCGTTCTATGATGAGGAATGCTGAGTTGCCTCTTTCATTTTGGGGACTTACGCTTGAAACAGCAGCCTATCTATTGAATAGGGTTCCGACCAAATCCGTGCCTACCACCCTATATGAACTGTGGGAGCGGAAGAGACCATACCTTAATTTTATTAAGATATGGGGTTGTCCAGCTTATGTAAAGAAGCAGAATCCGGACAAACTCGAGGCACGGTCAGTTATGTGTAAGTTTGTCGGATATCTTAAGCATTCACAAGGATATCAGTTTTACCACACCGAGGAACAGAAGGTGTTTGTTGCTCTCCACGCTGTCTTCTTAGAAAGGGAATTTCTTGCAAAAGAAATTAGTGGGAGCACGGTAGAACTGGAAGAAATTCTAGAAGGACAAACTGTAACTGAAGATTTGGTAGAATCTCAGGATTCAATAACCCCGGACGAACCTCAGCCATTCCGCAGATCTAGTAGGATTTCTCATCCGCCCGAGAGATACTACGGTTTTCTCATAAATGGGGATCGTGAGAATTGCATCTTGGAAGAAGATGATCCTGCTAGTTTCAGGTAGGCCATTATCAGAATGGACTCTGATAAGTGGCTGGATACTATGCAATCTGAAATGGAGTCCATGTACACCAATAAAGTGTGGACCCTGGAAGTTGCTCCACCTAGGGTAAAACCCATTGGATGCAAATGGATCTACAAGAAGAAACTTGGTGTAGATGGGCAGGTGGAAACCTATAAGGCTAGACTCGTTGCAAAAGGTTTTCGTCAAAGACCAGGAGTGGACTATGACGAAACCTTTTCTCCAGTGGCTTAGCTCAAATCCATTAGGATCCTGCTTACCATTGCTGCCTTCCATGACTATGAGATCTGGCAGATGGACGTAAAAACGGCTTTTCTAAACGGATGTTTAGAAGAATGCGTTTATATGGATCAGCCGGAAGGTTTTGTAGACAGTGGGAGCAGCGAGAAGGTGTGCAAGCTGCTCAAATCCATTTATGGATTGAAGCAAGCATTGCGGAGCTGGAACATCTGTTTTGATGAGACATTTAAGGACTTTGACTTCATCAAGAATGAAGATGAGCCATGTATTTATAAGAAGATTGTAGGACGAACTGTCGTATTCCTAGTCTTGTACGTGGACGACATTCTTTTAATAGGAAATGACATTCCTATGCTACAATCGTTCAAGCTATTCTTGTCACAATGGTTCTCCATGAAAGACCTAAGTGATGCCTCGTACATTCTGGGGATCAAGATCTACAGAGATAGATCCAAGAGATTATTGGGACTTTCACAGTCCAGGTACATAGAGACTGTACTAAAGAGATTTAGTATGGAAGATTCCAAGCGCGGTAACATACCCGAATTGCAAGGAATAACCCTCTCCAAGTAGATGTCTCTCAAGACTGACGAGGAGAGGGTTCGCATGACCACTATACCCTACGCTTCGGCGGTAGGATCTATAATGTATGCGATGCTATGTACAAGACTGTAACACCTTAGATTGTGATTAGTGGCTAATTATACTTTATTGTAAGGTTTTTAATAAAACGTTTACCAAAACGATTTTCAAATATTTTATCAAAATTAATGAATATTTTATTAGAATTTATTTAGGCTTGCATACACTTGTGCATGTAAACTAGGGTTAAATTCAGATTTAAACCATGTTTAGCAACCATAGTAGACTAACCCTTTCTTATTAAGCTAAATTGATTTTAATTAAGGGTATTTTTTAAAAAAAGAAAATGAATTATTGTTTTGTTGTTGACTTGGAGAGAAGGAAGAGAGAGATAGAGAGAGAGAGAGAGTGCATGATGGGCTTGCCCATGCTTGCATTAAATGAGGTGAGAAAGAGGGGGGTTGACTCTCTCATAACACTCATTTCTTTCATTTTTGCAACACTCTCATTTCTCACTTCTCTTTCACTCACACACACACACAACATCACCACCACCAGCAGGAGAAGAAGCAGCAGCAACACTTGCAGCAGCAGCAGCAACACTTGGAGCAGCAGCAGCAACATCAACACCAGCAACAACAACATTAGCAGAAGCAACATTAGCCTGCAACAACAACAACAGCAGGCAGCAGCAGCTCCTTCCCTTCTTCTTCTCCTTCCTCCTGCATCCTAGGATCTAGTGGGGTATATTTCTTAAACCCAACTCCTTTTTTGCTAAGCTTATGTGTTGTTTTGGTTTCGGTTAGTGATTAGTGTGAGTTTAGAGCTAGTTTTGTGATTTAGGTAAGATTTAAGTTAAGTTAGGGTTGTTATAGCTTAATGAACCACATTAAGTGTTAATATTGCTGTTTAAACCTAGTAGTATCACTAGATTTAGCTAAATCACCTTAAAGTCTAAAACTTGAAACTTAAAATACGGTTTTGAGACAAACTGTAGGATATTGAGATCTGCTACCACTGTAATACTTTTCTAGCATAGCAAACACATACCGATTAGTGTGCTGGCTTTTTAGGCTAGTGTATTGAAATCCGAGCCCTTACCCTGACCAAAGACCCGGCGACCTCCCCTGTATTTCCGGTGTCGCCGGCCCCCTCTTGTGCTTTGGTGTTGGTGTTTTGCAGGGTGGTGTCTGTATTAGTTTGTCTGTGTTTGGTGTTATTTATTTTCTCTAATTGTCTGCAAGTTGAAATCTGGGTTTGTTTAGCTAAGTTTAGTGTTTTTAGTGAGTTTTATTGCTAAAACTTATAGTTTAATTGAAAATGGGATGATTCAGGGTTTTATAGTTAGATTAGCTCTAATTTGTGCTGGTGGTATCACTTAAGTCTAGTAATTTCACCTATCTTTACTTGTGCACCTTATTATTGCAAATTTAGTGTTTTGAAACGTTTTTAAACTAAACTTTAGGATACGTGAAATCTGCTGTATCTAGGGTAGTAATTTTGGTAAGCAAACATATACACTAGGTTATAAATTGTGCTAGGATCATAGGGTAGAAACCTGGACCCATTCCACCGGTTTTTAGCCGATATCATACCCTTAGCCGCCGGCCAAATTTTGAGGGCTTGTGTTGGATTTTGGCAGATAGCTGTCTGTAGGTATTGTGAAGGGTTTGGTCTTGTTTGATTTTCTTGTTTTTGCTCCAGATTAAATATGGGACCGTTTACCTATTTTTAGCGTAGCGAGAGTTGCGCGACACGTACGATGCGTGTTGAGTTGGTTTGTTGTGTATTACAGCGTGTCGCTGTGTGCCACAGCGTGTTGCGTTGGGTTTTGACGTATGCACACACGTTACGTATACATGCGCGTTTAGTTCACGACGCGAGTTTCTCGTTTGATTTTGATATCACGTTTTTGCAGGATTTGGCTTATATGGATTCTTTGTGTAAATTCTAGGTTCGCAGGCGGGTAGGTCGGACGCCGCAAAGAAAGGGAAGCAAGTGGTCGGCTATGCTTAGCACGAGACCAGGTGAGTAGATTTAACATCTACGGGGAAATCGCCCGTATGGCGTTAAGCGTCAGGGCGTGATAGGATATTTTAGTCGTAGATATTTATATGTACTATTATAGAATACCTTCCTTGTTGCATATAGAAATGGTAGTATATAACACTGTATTGTCACTAACGGTTCAAGCTGCACGAGCACTATTTGCATGTTACACTCACACCGTTAGTGATTGCCATGACACTCGCACTATAGCATTGCTACGAATTGTATATCGTCTCGATTACCGCATCATTGATGATTGTCATGACTTTGTCGCATATTGGCATATATATATACATATATTGATATCTTCATAGTTGCTTACATGCACACTGTATATTCATACTAGTGCACACATATATTGATATCTTCATACTTACGCACATGCACACTGTATATTCATACCAGTGCACACATATATTGATATCTTCATACTTGCACACATGCACACTGTATATTCATACCAGTGCACACATATATTGATATCTCCATACTTGCACACATGCACACTGTATATTCATACCAGTGCACACATATATTGATATCTCCATACTTGCGCACATGCACACTGTATATTCATACCAGTGCACACATATATTGATATCTCCATACTTGCGCACATGCACGCTGTATATTCATACCAGTGCGCACATATATTGATATCTTCATACTTGCGCACATGCACATTGTATATTCATACCAGTGCACACATATATTGATATCTTTATACTTGCACACATGCACACTGCATATTCATACCAGTGCACACATATATTGATATCTTCATACTTGTGCACATGCACACTGTACATTCATACCAGTGCATACATATATTGATATCTTCATACTTGCGCACATGCATACTGTATATTCATACCAGTGCACACATATACATTGGCACACCCATATTCGTGTATATATCCATTTGCACATCCATACCTACATACATACATATGTTTCATACATGGATGATATTGACTTGATTTCAAGAAAATAGGGACCGCATGAGATATTTTCAAAACTGGATTCTTTTAAAAGAGAGGTTTTCCCCTTTTAATCTTAGTGTCATACGACACATTACATGGATTTACGCATTGAGTTTGGATTTATGGGATTTTTGGATTTGAGAACCGTGGTATTATTTTAAGGAAATACGCACTGTTTTAAAAACCCGGTTTCTCTTGATATGATATTTCAGTGCGTCCACCATGAGTTTTCTCGGTTCCAGAGAGCTTGTGTGAGTATACCTGATTCGAGGAGTGGTAGGCACCGATTGCGGGTACATGGTGGACCCGGTATGGTGCCCCGGGGTAAGAAGACTCGTATTGTTAGACGGTGAGCCCGGCGGAGGGACTACTACCTACCGGTGATTAGTGGGACCTGGTGGTTATCCGGAGGATACTGACCAGAGCTGAGTGATGGATACGGGCCGACCCGTACTGCCGGGGCCGAGGGCCGATTCCGCAGACGGAGCCCGTGGGCCGATTGATTGAGAGGTGTTTTGTCGATCAAAAATATTTACCGCAATCAAGAACGGCGTCGCTTTGCAGCTAGCCGGTGAATACGGGTCGGTCCACAGGGATGTGTAAATCTCCTTTAAGTTCTTACGAGTTAATTCCAAATGGTGTTTGGATCTATAAATAAACCTAAAAATTGAAGTTGTATGAGACTAGGATTAAAAACTTGCTAGGATTAGGTCTAGGGAATATTTGGTAAACAAAGATCTACATCTCTTTCCATTGCCATTAATTAAATCTATCATATTAGTGTTATGGTAAATATTTATAAAGGGGATTAGGATGATTGGGATGATTGATTCTTCCTCTAGATCCTTGTCCTTCCTTTACTAATCTTTACCCTAACCTCCATGGAAAACCTTAAAATCCGGGCCTTTAGACTACGGAATTCACCATTACCTCGAGGGTAAAGTGCCGTAGGGAGCGGAATAAGAAGGTATGCATGGATTTCTAATGTTCATAAAAGTTTGGCAACGAAAAGAGATGAGAGATCTTCATCTCTCAAATCCTTCCCTATTCCTAATCCTAACAAGCGAGGAAACTACTCGCTCATTGAGGGGATGAAAAAAGACATGAATTTATTAAAGAGAGAAAACATAGATTGCAAGTTAATAAAAGCTAGACTAAATTAAACTAAGGCGAGAAAATAATTTACCTAGGGCAGATATGAAAAACTATAACTAGGGCAAGGAAAATAACCTGCTTACGATTGATGCGCTCTAACTTCAAGAAAACAGAATTTTATTCATGAATAGAGGCATAAGAAAATACAAGGCTTTAGGTTCTATTTATAGGACATAGAAACCCTAGGTTTTACAATTGACCCGCATGTCTAAAATTACAAATATATCCCCAGGAAATCTTTCCATCGCCGCCACAAAGTTTTGGTAAAATTTTCTGCGCATGAGGGCTTCTAACGGCCGCGGAACCGCGGCATGGGCGTGCTTGGGCCGCGGTTCCGCGGCCCTTTAGTGTGATCTCCTGATACTTTTTCCTGGGCTACTTTATATTCTTCTTGGATTTTTATTTCTTCAGTTAGTTTTCCATTTGGGCTTCTACAGTAATTCCAGATCTTCAGTGAACACTTTGCAATGGATCTTTTAACCGTTTTTCCTTGATAATTTGGATCTTGCGTTGCCTTGTTGATGGTGAACCGTTCTTCTGCTGGGCTTTACTAAGATCCTCCTAATTGTTGGTCAAAAGTCCTTCTTTTGTGTCGTCTTTTGTGTTTTTCACTGTTTTTGCTCCAAGGACCTGTAACCTGTAACATGTAGCAGACATGGGTCAAAAGCACCTGTTTTCATTGTAAAATGCATAAGAATGGGGAATACAAAATGCAGTATTATGTTATGAACAAATACCCCCAAACTTATCTTTTGCTCGCCCTCGAGCAAACTTATTATTTTACTTAGTCTCGATAAAAATCTAACCTAGCCGCACTTTCACAGGGAAACGCGATTGCACTGAGCTTGTGCAACAAGCCGTTAAACCTCTAGGTGTCCCTAGTAGGAGGAGTGTTGTCTCCTGAGGGTTTTCAGCGGATTACACCCACAAAATCCTATCAATTTGGTTTTTCGACTTTTTGTTTTCTAACTAGGTTTTCTAACAAGGAAATCTATTATCGTCGACCCGCAAATTATCCACCCATATTCTTCACACTTCCTCATCTTTCAACTTAAGATTATACATGTTCTATAGAACTACTCAGCTTTCGGCATCTCTTAAGTTTTCCTTCTAGGGTTCCATCTCCACTTAGGAATTTCTCTCAACTCTATTAAATATACAAGTTTTATTCTTTATTCCTTTCTCTCATCTAAACTCTAATCACATATCCCCACGTGTGTGTAAATATCACCCCTACACTTGGAAATTCAAATCAAGCAATCGTGCTCTCATCCATTGTCCAAAGCACTTATTAATTGGTGAATTTTCGCTTTCACATCCTTCATGCGACTGTTAATACTTCTTGAGGTACCAACAACCGATTACAAGATGCGTTAGCGTTTTAAAGCGTATTTCCTAGTTTTGCAACACCTAAGGCTTTTAGCAGTGGCTCCCAAACCAGTTGGTCTAAGGCACTAGGTGATGAAGCACCCTCGCTAAATATTTTTCTATTTTTACAGCCTTAAGTAATCACAAAAACCAGTGTCCATTTTTTTCTTTATTCACTTTTTTTCTTTTTATTTTCATTGTGCTAAGGACTTTAGACAAGAGTATTTCAAGGTCTCTTCTACTAATCCAAGTTTCAAGGTGCGTGTTTGTGTATTTTGTAGGGTACATGTTTTCAGAATCTAGACTTAAGCTAGGAACTATTTTTCAAACTTATACTATAATAAAAGTTTTAATACTCTTCCTTCGTTTCGACTTAGCCCAAGAAGTGAACCCAAAATTTGCCTATTTCTAAATAATTTACAAAGACATATATTTTCTACCGTTAAGCTCTAAGAAAGGTTATTTTTAGGGTTTTTAATTTGCTAAGTCTAAGATTTAGTTTTTTCTAGCCAGTTAACCTATTTATCAAACTCAAGTCAATTAACCAGAATTGAATACATTAATTTTTATAATTTTTTGAATTTTTTTTTCAATTTTTATGGGTTTTTCTGTTTTCTAAATTCTTTTTTATTTTTCAAATTTTTGAATTTTTATGAATTTTTTATATAAAGATGCAGTGCAGAAATTAAATATGCAAAAGGAAAAGAAATATATACAATATGCAATGCAAAGGATAACTATATACACTACCCTCTCCTCTAAACTTGAGCAAAGTAGTGCCCTCACTGCCCGGCCCCACGTCGCGCTCGTGAGCGTGAACGTGATCTTTCCCCTCTAGCCAAAAGGGTTTGAATACCCCTCTCAATTTCTGTCAGCCGACGGTCGTGATCTCGTGCAGTCGCCCGAAACTCATCCCTCAAAGAATCGATTCTTCTCATTGTTCTCCGCATCAATCGTGCATGCTCCTGGGGAGTTAGTTCTTCCCCGCTCGAAGTCGAGCTCGAGCTAGGGGTGTGTGCGGGTACATTTTCTGCCGGTTCCGTTCGTGTCCAATTATCAGTGAGTCTAGAGTAGGACGACGTGACACCCTCTACGAGTGGTCGAACCGGAACACCGTCTATCATGTATGAGTCAAATTCCTCGGCGGGGAGGAAATAACGGCAGAGTAGGGTAACAAGCATGGGGCATGGGTATACAGTACCTCGTTTCCCCGTACCTATAGATTGGAGCAAAACAGTGCACATGTCGAACCTTGGATTTTTCATCATCAGTGTGTATACGACATGTAATGAAGGGGTGAAAAAAGTCGTGTTGTGAGAACTACCAAAGATATTGTTTTGTGCCCACCGGCACACAGTTAAAACGTTCGCGAAAAGGGTCCGTGCTTGGATACCCTTACGCGGTTCTCGTACACAGTCATTCCCCATCAAAGGCATATAATCTTCAAAGCGCAATGGGTGTTCATGTGCAGGTACACGTGGTATGAGTGTAACCTCGTGTATCATGTCCCTATCGATGTGAATTTCTCGATTTCCCCAATTTAGTTTAATGTAACTTAAGTTGTCAAGGCTATTATCCTCCATAGATTCGTAAAATAGGGCAACTAGGTTAGGTAGGGCAAACGCAGATGAGTGATTATAGAGCAGGAAATTCCAGCCCCTATGTTCGATTTCATGTGCGAAATATCTACCATATACTTCGTGTGCGAAAACCGGGGTAAAATATCTCTCAAATTGCATTTTATGTGCCATCTAGATTGTACAAAGAAAAATATGCAATAAACAGATAGGATTTCAACAGAGAGTACCTCCCCTGAAGTTTCAGGGGGTGAAGCTTGCAGACGGCGGCGGTTCAGCGGCAGGAGACGGCTACCGCGGCGGAAACGCGGCGATCTGGTGGCGGCGCTGCGAAATTTTTCTAGAGGGGACAGGAGGTGGCGGCTAGGGTTTTATGAAGATGAAATATTAGGGTTATGAGGACAGGAGGGCTCGGGTCTCTTTAAATAGAGGGGGAAAAAGGGTTATTTGAAGAAAACACCCTCAAAAATGAGGATTTTATTTGTAAATTGAAAATTCAGCTCTTGATTCTGAAAATTTGCAATTTGGTCGAAAAAAATTATTTATTTATTTTTTTTTATTTTCTTATTTTTCAATTTTTTTATGGTATTTTGGGAATATATATTTACAAATTATATACACACCCCCAAACTTATTTGAAATAATGTTTTGGAAGAAAAGAAATCTGGGGGTGAAAGTGGAGGAATATTACTCAGTGTAGATCGGCTCCTGCAAGAACAGGAGCTCCTCCGAAGGGTCCGCTGTGAGGAACGGTTTCAAACGATGCCCATTTACTTTGAAAAGCGTACCGTCCTCCGGGTTTTCCAGATCAACCGCACCGTGCGGATAAACGGTGCGGACAACAAAAGGTCCTCTCCATCTGGACCGGAGCTTGCCGGGGTGAAAATGTAACCGGGTGTCATAAAGTAGAACCTGTTGACCAGGTTCAAAAGTTTTTCGCAAAAGGTGTTTATCGTGGGACACCTTAGCTCGGTTTTTAGCAATTATGGCATTATCATATGCCTCATCCCGCAGCTCTTCTAGTTCATTTAACTGCAGCTTTCGGTTGCTGCCCGCATCTCCTAAAGATAGATTCAGCTCCTTAATGGCCCAAAATGCCTTGTGCTCAATTTCTACTGGAAGGTGGCAAGCCTTCCCGTAAACAAGCCGGTATGGAGACATGCCAAGATCGGTCTTGTATGCAGTACGGAAAGCCCATAGCGCGTCGATTAATTTGAGTGACCAATCTTTACGGTTTTTAGAAACCGTTTTCTCCAAGATTTGCTTAATTTGCCGATTCGAGACCTCGGCTTGCCCACATGTTTGGGGATGGTATGGCGTTGACAGCTTATGGGTGATAGAGTATTTGCGCATTAAGGACTCAAAAGTCCTATTGCAAAAGTGAGAACCATTATCACTTATTATCGCACGAGGGTGCCCAAATCGAGAAAAGATGTGTTCTTTTAGAAATCGAGCGACAACCTTGTTGTCATTCGTTCGACTTGGTACAGCCTCGACCCACTTTGAAACATAGTCAACAGCCAAAAGAATATACACATTTCCAAAAGAGTTAGGAAATGGTCCCATAAAATCTATACCCCAAACATCAAAAATATCTACAACCAAAATTGGTTGGAGCGGCATTTCATTTCTCCGCGATATCCGGCCCAAGTGTTGGCACCGGGAGCAAGTTTTGCAGTATTCGAATGCATCTTTGAAGAGTTGTGGCCAATAGAAACCACATTGCAAAACTTTCTCGGCTGTCTTCTTTGGGCCAAAGTGCCCGCCACATGCTTGATCGTGGTAAAAAGACAGCACACTCTTGACCTCATTTTCTGGCACACACCGACGAATGATTTGGTCGGAACAATATTTAAAAAGATAAGGTTCATCCCAGTAAAAATGCTTTACTTGGGACAAAAATCGTAGTTTGTCTTGTTTCGACCAATCTTTAGGTATCAAGCCGGTGGCTAAGTAGTTTACAATATCGGCGAACCATGGTTCGCAAGAAACGGTCAAGAGTTGCTCATCGGGGAAAACATCAGTGATAGGAAGTTCAAGTGTAGGCGAAGAAGGAAGTCGTGAAAGGTGATCGGCCACTACGTTTTCACATCCCTTTTTGTCCCTTATAACAAGGTCAAATTCTTGCAGCAAAATGATCCAACGTATTAGCCTAGACTTAGCATCCTTCTTCGCAAAAAGGTGGCGAAGAGCTGAGTGATCCGTGTACACTATAACTGGAGAGCCGATTAAATAAGGCCGAAAATTTTCAAGTGCAAACACAACCGCTAAAAACTCTTTTTCTGTTGTTGTGTAGTTTAATTGGGCCTTATTTAATGTTCGGGTAGCGTAGTAAATTACATGCGGCATCTTGTTAATGTGCTGTCCAAGAACAGCACCAATGGCAAAATCTGATGCGTAGTACATAATTTCGAAAGGGTGCGTCCAGTCTGGAGACGAAAGGATGGGTCCAGAAATGAGTGAGTGTTTCAAAGACTCGAAAGCTTCCATGCAAGTTGAGTCGAAAACAAAAGTGGTGTCCTTGGCCAATAAGAGAGTCAGGGGTCTAGCAATCTTGCTAAAGTCCTTGATGAACCGTCTATAAAAACCGACATGGCCAAGGAAAGCTCGGATATCTTTGACGCATTTAGGAGGAGGAAGATTAGAAATGACTTCGATTTTAGCTCTATCAACCTCTATGCCGTTTTGCGAGATGACATATCCTAAGACAATGCCTTCTCGTACCATAAAGTGGCACTTCTCCCAATTCAAACTCAGGTTCTTTTCCCTACAGCGGGTGAGAACTGCGTCAAGATGTCGTAAACACTCATCGAAGGAGTCACCAAAAATGGAGAAATCATCCATAAAGATTTCCAAAAACTTCTCCACCATGTCCGAAAAAATCCCCATCATGCACCGCTGAAATGTAGCAGGCGCATTGCATAACCCAAAGGGCATGCGACGATAAGCAAAAGTGCCAAAGGGACAAGTAAAAGTGGTCTTGTCTTGATCCTTTTTGGCTATGGGGACTTGATTATAACCGGAATAGCCATCTAAAAAGCAGTAGAATTCATGCCCCGCCAATCGTTCTAGCATTTGGTCAATGAATGGTAAAGGAAAGTGGTCCTTCCTTGTCGCGGCATTGAGTTTCCGGTAGTCGATGCAAACTCGCCACCCAGTTTGGGTGCGAGTGGGAATTAACTCATTCGCCTCGTTGGTAATGACTGTGATGCCTGATTTCTTTGGCACGACATGAATGGGGCTAACCCATTGGCTATCCGAGATAGGGTAAATGATGCCGCTATCAAGACACTTAACAATCTCCTTCTTGACCGCCTCTTTCATAATGGGGTTGAGGCGTCTTTGTGGATCCCTTGCCGGCTTGGCATCATCCATCAAGTGTATATGATGTTCGACTATGAGGGGACTAATCCCCTTGATGTCCGCCATAGACCAGCCGAAAGCTTGCCGATTATCGTATAAGACCGTTAAAAGAGCCTTCTCTTGCTCAAGAGCTAGAGAGGCCGATATGATAACGGGTAAGGTCTCATTTTCACCTAAATAAGCATATTTTAGGTGCGACGGCAAAAGCTTTAGCTCGAGTTTAGGTGGTGAAACAATAGATGGTAACAATGGAGTAACTGTTTCAAACTCGAAGGATTCCATCAAAGGTTCAAATTGAGTGTACGCTACCGAGTCGGATGGTTCAACTAACTCATCCGAAAAATCAAAAGACTCAAACTTGAGTGGAGAGTCTTCAAGATCATCAACAAAGGTGAAACACTCATAATCTTTGTCCGTCGTGAAAGCTGCGTCGGATTCTAGGAGGAACGCACTAGTGGCGTCTATATTGCTGTGATCAAACATAAAATTTTCGAACTCACAGTCCTCCTCCGCGATCTTATCGATCGAGCACACATCAAGTACGCTAGAATTAGGCTCGCAAGGCTGACTTCCTAACTTGGAAATGTTAAGTTCAACTATCATCTTGCCAAAAGATAGATTCATTGAACCGTTACGACAGTTGATTAGCGCGTTAGAAGTCGCGAGGAATGGTCGACCAAGTATCACCGGAATTTGATTACGGGGGTTAGCGACAGGCTGTGTATCCATAACAATAAAGTCAACGGGAAAAATGAAATCCCCTACTCTAATTAACACATCCTCCAATTCTCCCCTAGGATGGGTGATTGATCGGTCGGCCATTTGGAGAGTACAATGAGTAGGCTTAAGCTCTCCAACGCCTAATTGTTCGTACACCGAATAAGGTAGCAAATTGACACTAGCACCAAGATCTAATAGTGCTCTATTGATGGTCTTGTTCCCAATTGTGATCGAAATAGTAGGACAACCGGGGTCCTTATGCTTTGGGGGTAAAGAATTGACAAGAGCATCACTAACAGCATTAGCCACGAAAACTTTCTTTGGTACTTGTGACTTCCTCTTTTTGGTGCATAAGTCCTTTAAGATTTTTGCATATGAAGGAACTTGTTGGATTGCATCCAAAAGAGGGATATTTATGCTAACCTGTTTGAACAACTCTACAATCTTCTCCATCTGTGGAGTTGGTTTATTGGATCTCAACCGATTTGGAAAAGGAACATTTTGAAAAGTTGTTGAGTCCAATTTTTGCGGATCAGATTGTTGAGTTGGTACGGAACCCCGTGTAGATGTGTTCGTGTTGTGAGACGAGGGTCCGTTCGAGCTAGAAGAAGTAGAGCCATGTGAAGGATGGAGAATAGGCTCTAACAAAGAAGAAGAGGAAGATGAAGAACCACCGGCAGAGGTGTCATGGTGAATACCCATATTGTTTTGCAGCACTTTTCCGGATCTCAACGTAGTCACAGCATTCACGTTATGATTCTGCTGTTCATGTGCAACATGTGCATGACCAGGATTTGGGAGTGGTTGAGACGGAAGCTTTCCTTTCTCTCGCTCTTTCAATACTGCGTTGAGTTGTGCAATTTGTGCCTCAATAGCTTTGATGCTTTGATCGTGTGAGGCACTGTTTTGCACCAAAGATTGAACAGAAGTCTCTATCCTAGCTGTGGACTGTGCAGATTGCTTTAGGAATGCTTCTAGACTTCTTTCGAGCGAGCTAACAGCATTTTGAGGGGGAACAAAATTGTTGGGCACAAAATTGTTCATCTGATTAGGGTAAGGTTGCTGTTGGAGAGGTTGCTGAAATTGAGTTTGTGGAGGTGCTTGTTGTTGTGGAGGAGGAGCCCTTTGAAAATTGTTGTTTCCTTGGGATTGTTGATTTTGGTTCCAAGCGAAATTAGGGTGGCTCTTCCAACCCGGATTGTATGTCGAGGAGTATGGATCATTTCGTTGTCGTTGCTGAAAGGCAGCATTGACTTGATCCTGTCCTTGAGTAGATGCAGTGTAAGGACACTCTTCGGTGAGATGTGATGGATCCGAACAACAAGCACAAACAGTTCGTGGTGGCACAACAGGGGCAGGAGAAGGTGCTGAGATTTTAGTCTCAAGTGCTTCTAGCTTTTTCGTAAGAGCGGCCATCTCGGCCTTCATAGCAATTGGCATCTCTACTTGATGTATGCCTGCCCTAGGTTGACCAATAGAAGAAGATGATGATGTGGTCTTGGTACTCTCCCACTGAATTGTTTGCTCACTAAGATCCTCAAGAAACTGCCACGCTTCCTCACTAGACTTGGACAGAAAGTGACCTTGACTAATGGTTTCTAGCAACTGCTTCGTTGCCGGGTTCAATCCCTCGTATAATGTTTGGAAAAGTTGCCATCTTTCGATCCCATGGTGAGGGCATTGAACGAGTAGGTCTTTGAATCTTTCAAAACATTTCCAAAATGGTTCGGCAGGAAGCTGTGAAAATTGTATAATCTCATTACGGATTTTAGCAGTTTTGTGATGAGGATAGAACTTTTTAAGAAAAGCTTTCACAAACTCGTCCCAATTTCTAATTGAGTGTGATGCGGTGCTGTATAGCCACTTCTCGGCTAGGTCATATAAGGTGAAAGGAATGACCCTTAGCCTTATAGCGTCATCACTTAATTGGGTAGTTTTCATCATGGCGCAAACGTTTTGGAATTTGTTGATAAAGATATATGCATCTTCGGATTCCAAACCATGAAACTTAGGCAGCATATTGATGAAGTGGGGTTTGATCTCAAAATTGTCCCCATTAGCCGGTGGGAGGGAAAGACAAGTAGGAAGGGCGGTGCAGATGGGGTAGAAAAGATCCTGGAGCACGACTCGTGCGGGCGCTTCAACAGGTGGGTGATTCGGGTTATTCGCACCTAACGGAGGTGGAATCATTCCCGTCGGTAAGGTGTTGTTAGGATCGTATCCCGACATACCTTCGGAAGAATGTGATGGTGAAAGTGAAGAAGTGGACAAGATTTCGACTTCGGAGTCGAAAGGTTCGTCGGTCGGTACCAACGAAACACAGACTAATCGGGTGCTAGGGTCCCTAGTCCAACCGGACATACACTAAAAGGGTTAGTGTAGTCGAAAGATGAAAGACAGAATGTGAAGGTAAGAAAACGTCAATGAGAAGAAGTGGTGTAAGTGAGTGCAAAGATTTCTTTAGCAACAAGTTGCAAGTTTTGAAAAGATTTTCCTTTTTCTTTTTAAGTGAGCTTTTGCAAAAAGATTTTGAAAAGAGACTAGTGACACAAATGCAATTAACCACACATGCACAATCAGGCCTAAGTCTAGGGTCACCTAGGTCAGCTAGACAGCTCCTAACTGTTCCAAAGGGCTAGAGATAGGACCTCAAACCGCCTCTTCACCGTCCGTTACGGCCAGGTAAGTGGGAAGGAACCACGCTGTGGGCCTAATTAAAAACCACTAGCCTTGACACACTTGCCTAGGCACCGCAAAGACAGGTTAGGATAAACGGCCGATGCCTATACTAGTCCTCTGTCCTATTGAGCTCGACGTCCTTAGGGCTGAGTCTAATATTTTTTTAAAAATTAAAAGTGGTCAATGCAAATGCTTTAAGTGATTTCTGGGGTCCTGGGAAGGGTGATGAAATCCCCACCCAATCTGAATTGGTCAATAGCCCCTTAAAGTCAGATTAAAGTATGCAAAGCAGTAAATCACTTGCAATCAATTTGCTATTTAGCGCGGCGCAAAGAATCCTGCAGAAAATCAATTATTGGAAGGGGGAAGAAGATTTTTAGCGTAAAGAATCCTGCAGAAGATTTGACAAAAGATATATGGGGATTTGCAGAGGGGAGAATGAGAAAACAAACAGTGCAATTTCTTCAGCTGTTCTGTACTTTCAATCTCCTCCTGTTCTGATGTATCTTTTTCTGTTTTGCTTTCTGTGTTGTTTCAGATCCGTCAAACCTGCAAAGATTCACAAAGAAAACCCTTCAAACAATAAAAGATGATAAATTTTTTTATATTTTTGGATTTTTCAAATTTTTTATGAATTTTTATATTTTATATTAACCCGAAATTACAAAAAGAAAATTTTACGCCATCCCCGGCAACGGCGCCATTTGATTGAGAGATGTTTTGTCGATCAAAAATATTTACCGCAATCAAGAACGGCGTCGCTTTGCAGCTAGCCGGTGAATACGGGTCGGTCAACAGGGATGTGTAAATCTCCTTTAAGTTCTTATGAGTTAATTCCAAATGGTGTTTGGATCTATAAATAAACCTAAAAATTGAAGTTGTATGAGACTAGGATTAGTAACTTGCTAGGATTAGGTCTAGGGAAAATTTGGTAAACAAAGATCTACATCTCTTTCCATTGCCATTAATTAAATCTATCATATTAGTGTTATGGTAAATATTTATAAAGGGGATTAGGATGATTGGGATGATTGATTCTTCCTCTAGATCCTTGTCCTTCCTTTACTAATCTTTACCTTAACCTCCATGGAAAACCTTAAAATCCGGGCCTTTAGACTACGGAATTCACCATTACCTCGAGAGTAAAGTGCCGTAGGGAGCGGAATAAGAAGGTATGCATGGATTTCTAATGTTCATAAAAGTTTGGCAACGAAAAGAGATGAGAGATCTTCATCTCTCAAATCCTTCCCTATTCCTAATCCTAACAAGCGAGGAAACTACTCGCTCATTGAGGGTATGAAAAAAGACATGAATTTATTAAAGAGAGAAAACATAGATTGCAAGTTAATAAAAGCTAGACTAAATTAAACTAAGGCGAGAAAATAATTTACCTAGGGCAGATATGAAAAACTATAACTAGGGCAAGGAAAATAACCTACTTACGATTGATGCGCTCTAACTTCAAGAAAACTGAATTTTATTCATGAATAGAGGCATAAGAAAATACAAGGCTTTGGGTTCTATTTATAGGACATAGAAACCCTAGGTTTTACAATTGACCCGCATGTCTAAAATTACAAATATACCCCCAGGAAATCTTTCCATCGCCGCCACAAAGTTTTGGTAAAATTTTCTGCGCATGAGGGCTTCAAACGGCCGCGGAACCGCGGTATGGGCGCGCTTGGGCCGCGGTTCCGCGGCCTTTTAGTGTGATCTCCTGATACTTTTTCCTGGGCTACTTTATATTCTTCTTGGATTTTTATTTCTTCAGTTAGTTTTCCATTTGGGCTTCTACAGTAATTCCAGATCTTCAGTGAACACTTTGCAATGGATCTTTTAACCGTTTTTCCTTGATAATTTGGATCTTGCGTTGCCTTGTTGATGGTGAACCGTTCTTCTGCTGGGCTTTACTAAGATCCTCCTAATTGTTGGTCAAAAGTCCTTCTTTTGTGTCGTCTTTTGTGTTTTTCACTGTTTTTGCTCCAAGGACCTGTAACCTGTAACATGTAGCAGACATGGGTCAAAAGCACCTGTTTTCATTGTAAAATGCATAAGAATGGGGAATACAAAATGCAGTATTATGTTATGAACACCGATCCGGATTGACGGAGTCCGATACTTGAGGATTTGCGTGTCGATGCTAGACACAATGATTTCATGATATTTTCGAGTGCCGATGCTAGGCATTCACGATTCATTGAGCTGTACAGGATTTGAGGGCTGATCAGAGTGACGGCGCCTGAGTTATTACTGGGATTTGGGTGCATTAATGGACACCGGTTATTTTTTCCACATTGACATTCCATGTAGATGTATTTTCTCCAATGCTCAGCATTCATTATTATGCATCTCATCCTGTAGTCGTAGTACCTGATAGAGTACTTTTGCATGATCATTGCATATCCTGCTCATCCTATATAGATGTTATTAGATTGCATTTGCTATGCCTGATTATTGCATACCCTGCTCATCTTATAGAGATGTTATTAGATCATACTTGTTGCATGATTATTGCGCATCCAGCTCATCATATAGATGTTATCAGTTGGCATAGGTTAGAGTATCACAGTACGTGCATACTCGCGATTACTTTTATATGTTATCTACTATTCACGAGTTGGCAACTCACCCCCGTTGTGCCACAGTGCTTGCAGGTTGCCCCTCAGAGTAGTCGCGGCAGGCTGCTTTCTTGCATCTTTTGATACGGATACCACTGCAGTTGGCGAGTGAGCCCTTTGCTGATAGGTGGGTTTTTGCGGTATCCGTTTATTTTCCAGTTGTATACACTATTGTATCTAGTACTCTCCATCTACTATCCATGTATTGACTTAGAGACCAGTTGTGATGATGATGTATATTATTTTGTACTCTGGTGTCGAGCTCGTTGTGAGCCGACTTTATTTATGCAGTTTTATATTACATGTTGTCTTCACTTATTTTTGCTCATTCTTCGCTACGGCGTCGTATAGTATTATTGCGGTGATTTTTTCCACCGTTGGGCGTGATTGCTCCCGTTTGGGATGCTTTATTCTTGTTGTATATCTCATATATTGCCTTGTACCCAATTTCGGGGCTAGTTTTTACAAAGGAAATGCTACCAAAATTTTTAAGATAACAACTTAAACTTTAAAGAATTTTACTAAACTACTTAAGGTTTTCTAAATGTTTTAATAAATGTTTCTATTAAATGTTTTAACACTCATTACTTTTAATGGTTTTGATTTTTGGGTTTCGGCTTGCTTAGTCGCATTACGCCTGTAGACGTCACGTTGTTAAGTGCCGGTCATGGGCCGAACTTTGGATCGTGACAAAGTTGGTATCAGAGCGTAGGTTTTACCTTCGGAGTGTAGGATGACCCTGGTATGATGGAGTAGGTAGCTAAAGCAGAGTGGCGTAGCATGTGTATGTTCCGCGGCATACTCAGGACACGGTACTCCGCCTAAGCGACCTTAGGACTTATTGATTGAAATTCCTTCATGATTGTATACATTCTTCTGATTCGATTTCCGTATCCTTATCGAATCCTACCTTCTTTTCAGCCATTATGCCGCCAAATACTACGAGGGCGCAGAGAGCGGCCGCGAGAGCCAAGATTAGAGTTGACTCGTCTGAGACGAGGACTAACCCGGGCAGTACACCAGTTGGACCTGAGCAGACTGTTCCTCCTACGACAGATCAGATCGCTATGCTAGGGGCCGGTATGCAGGAGATGCGTCAGATGATAGGGTCGCTAGTCGAGACACTTCGAGCACAGCGACCAGAGGTAGTTCCACCCGTTACGGGGACCACGATGATACCTACAGTACAGGCAGTTGCCCCTGCAGCTACAGAGGTCATCACAGTATCGCTATCAGAGTTTATAAGGCTGAAGCCTCCAGTCTTCACAGGCACCGATGCAGCCGAGGTCCCACAGTATTTTATTGATAGGATGACCCGGATATGTCATTCACTCAGATGCTCAGATGCGAGATGGGTAGAGTTCGCGAGCTTTCGCCTGGAAGGTCTTGCGCAGAAATGGTGTGAATCGATCGAGAAGGGCAGAGCAGCAAGTCTTCCTCCTATGACCTGGACCGAGTTTGTGACGGTATTTCTAGCCCGTTTCCTTCCCCAGAGTGTCAGGGATGCCCGAGCGCGCAGGTTCGAGTCCTTACGCCAGACGCCAGAGATGACAGTGGAAGAGTACGATGTTCTGTTCACCGAGCTATCTGTTTATGCCCATACCTAGTGGCTACTGAGGAGATGCGAGTCAAGAGATTTTTTCCAGGCTTACTTACCCCACTGTTCCTTGCGATCAGCGCACAACATTGCGAGACCTATGCAGCAGCTGTAGACGCAGCCCTATTAGTCGAGGAGCGCCTTGCAGAGACTTCGGTAGTTCCAGGGCCGAAGAGGGTTCGTACTGATACAGCAGCACGGAGACTCCCATTCGGATGCCGTGATAGACGTCATACAGGTGGCAGAGACTCAGAGCGAGGTCAGATGTTTAGCTCTTATCGCCAGGAGGGTCAGCAGTCGTCGCGTGGAAGCTTTGGGTGTGGTAGTCCCTGTCACCGCATCAGAGATTGTACTGAGATACGCCGGAGGGAGGCAGCAGTACCACATGTCACACTTCCACCTTCCCCACCCCAGAGTGCGTTGCCTATTGTACCTACTGTTGCTCCGCGTCATACTCATGCACAGAGAGGCTATGGTCGTGGAGGTTTACTCATAGAGGACGAGGCGGCCGAGGCAGAGGACAGCCAGCTGCCGGCAGAGTACAGCCAATTGCTAATAGGGGACCGCCAGTTATAGGTGGAGGACAGGCATGGGTTTTCGCGTTGACGCATCAGGACGCGCAGACGTCCAATGCGGTGGTCTTAGGTACCCTATCAGTATGTTCTTTTGACGCACACTGTTTGATCCCGGATCTACGCACTCGTACGTTTCCACACACTTCGTGCCGAGTTTGGGTAGAGAGTTCGGTTTGCTTGATTAGCCGCTTGTTGTGACCACTCCTGTAGGAGAGTCGTTTGTTGCTAGGCACGTGTTCCGATCCTGTGTTGTCCGTATTGGCGAGAGAGAGTTGCCTGTCGACTTGATCCTTCTTGAAATGTTGGACTTCGACGTTCTTTTGGGCATGGATTGGTTAGTTACGTGCTATGAGTCTGTGGACTGCCGCGAGAAGACAGTTAGATTTTATTTTTCCGGCGAGTCGGCTTTTATTGTGCAGGGGGACCATGGTGCCACCCCTCACAGTTTGATTTCTTCTCTTGGCGCTGGACAGCTTTTGAGGAAGGGATATCAGGGATTCCTAGCCTATGTTTGTGATACTAGAGCTACGGATGTTCCGTTGGATCAGGTTCCGATTGTTTGTGAGTTCCATGATGTTTTCCCTGACGAGCTTCCTGGGCTACCGCCTGAGCGCGATGTTGTTTTCTGCATTGACTTGATTCTCGGCACGGGGCCTATTTATATACCGCCTTATCGGATGGCCCCGGCGAAGCTTAGAGAGTTGAAAGGTCAGTTGCAAGATTTGCTGGATGAAGGACTTATTCGACCCAGTGTGTCTCCTTGGGGTGCTCCGGTCCTGTTTGTCAAGAAGAAAGACGACATTTTGCGTTTATGTATCGACTACCGCCAGCTGAACAGTGTTACCGTGTGGAACAGATATCCTTTGCCATTCATCGACGACTTGTTCGACCAGCTTCAGGGGGCAGGATATTTTTCGAGGATCGATTTGCGATCAGGCTACCATTAGCTGCGGGGTCGACAGGAGGATGTTCCGAAGACAGCTTTCCGCACGCGCTACGGCCATTATGAGTTTTTGGTGATGTCGTTCGGACTCACCAACGCCCCAGCAGCATTTATGGACTTGATGAACCGTATTTTCAGGCCGTATCTTGATTTTTTCATCATCGTATTCATTGACAATATTTTGGTGTATTCCCGGAGCCAAGAGGAGCACGAGCAGCACCTGCGGATCACACTGCAGACTTTGAGGGAGCACCAGCTATTCACAAATTCTCCAAGTGCGCATTCTGGCTTGACAGCGTAGACTTCTTGGGTCACGTGATTACGCGAGATGGTATATATGTAGACCCGAAGAAGATCGAGGCCGTTCAGCATTGGCCCAGACCCGCATCAGTTACTGAGATCCGCTGCTTTTTAGGATTGGCCGGCTACTACAGGCAATTTGTACAGGACTTCTCCCATATTGCTGCACCTTTGACCGGGTTGACCCGGAAGGGAGTTCCTTTCGATTGGACGGAGAAGTGCGAGCATAGCTTTCAGCAGTTGCGGACTCGATTGACTACAGTACCGGTGTTATCATTGCCTTCAGGATCGGGCAGATTTGTCGTCTATTGCGATGTTTCTCGAGTGGCGCTAGGGTGCGTATTGATGCAGCATGACAGGGTGATCACGTATGCTTCACAGCAGTTGAAGAAACATGAACAGACTACCCCACTCACGATTTGGAGATGGCTGCAGTGGTCTTTGCACTCAAGATCTGGCGACATTACCTATACGGTGAGTCGTGTCAGATATTCACTGATCGCAAGAGCTTAAAGTATATATTTCAGCAGCGAGACCTGAATCTTAGACAACGCCGTTGGATGGAACTAGTAAAGGACTACGATTGTAAGATCTTGTATCACCCGGGCAAGGCGAATGTAGTAGCGGATGCTTTGAGTAGGAGGCCCGGTGGTAGTCTATCTTGTTTGAGCGCAGTGCAGAGATAGTCGTCGGCAGATTTTATGCGACAGCCGAGTGCAGTTCGAGTTCACTCCGATCGGGGGACAGCTTGCGCATGTTCATGCACGCCCACAGTTGCTTGACCGTATACATAAGGCACAGTACAGTGATGACCGTTGTTCAGAGATCATGGCACAGATTGGACAGGGCAGATTTTCTGAGTTCGTGATCGATGATCAGGAGATACTGCGATTTGGGACTAGACTGTGCGTACCAGATGCTGAAGGATTGCGGCGTGAGATTCTTGAGGAGGCACATCGATCGGTGTATAGTGTTCATCCGGGTTCCACCAAGATGTACCATGATATGAGAGACGTTTACTGGTGGGACGGAATGAAGAAGGACATTACAGATTTCGTGTCGAGATGCCTGACTTGTCAGCAAGTCAAGGCCAAGCACCAGAGGCCAGCGGGAGAGCTACAGCCGTTACCCATTCCAGAGTGGAAATGGGAACAGATTTCTATGGACTTCATTATGGGTCTACCTAGGACTAGTCGAGGGTATGACTCCATTTAGGTGATCGTGGATCGTTTGACGAAAGCGGCTCACTTCCTGCCGGTGAAGACTACTTTCGGATTTGCTCAGAATAACCAGATATACATCGACGAGATTGTACGACTGCATGGAGTCCCGACATGTATCGTGTCCGACCGAGGCACCCAGTTTACCAGCCGACTATGGTAGAGGCTTAAGGAGGCGTTGGGCACCCGCTTGAGTTTCAGCACAGCATTTCATCCGCAGACCGACAGCCAGTCAGAGCGGACTATTCAGACTCTCGAGGACATGCTCCGAGCGTGCGTTTTAGACTTTGGTGGTAGCTGGGATCATCATTAACCCTTGGTGGAGTTCTCCTACAACAATAGTTTCCAGGATACTATTCAGATGGCACCTTTCGAGTCCTTGTATAGGAGGAGATGTAGATCGCCCGTCTGTTGGACAGAGCTCAGTGAGAACAGTATTTTGGGGCCACAGATCATACAGAAGACAACCGAGAAGATACAGCTGATTCGTGATAGGATGAGGACAGCTCAGAGCAGGCAGAAATCGTATGCTGATAGACGCCACCGCAGATTAGAGTTCGCAGTTGGCGATCACGTTTTTCTGAGGGTCTCTCCGATGAAGGGAGTGATGAGGTTTGGACGGAAGGGGAAGCTTAGCCTCAGATTCATAGGTCCCTTCGAGATCCTCGAGCGTGTGGGCGCAGTAGCATATCGTTTGGCTCTTCCACCTGACTTCCCAGATGTTCACCCCGTATTCCACGTGTCGATACTTCACAGATACCTATATAACCCTTCTCACATGATTCAGCATCAGACCGTTCAGCTCGAGCACGACCTTTCGTTCACCGAGCAGCCAGTCGTGATATTGGATCGGCAGGTGAAGAAACTTCGATCGAAGGTTTTGCCATCTGTGAAGGTGTTTTGGCACAGCCCAAATGGTGAAGAGATCACTTGGGAGGCCGAGGGCGAGATGCGGAAGAAATTCCCTCATCTCTTTAAAGGTATGCGTAGCTTTATATTTTTAAATTCAGGGACGAATTTCTTTAAGGGGGGAAGATTGTAACACCTTAGATTGTGATTAGTGGCTAATTATACTTTATTGTATGGTTTTTAATAAAAAGTTTACCAAAACGATTTTCAAATATTTTATCAAAATTAATGAATATTTTATTAGGATTTATTTAGGCTTGCACACACTTGTGCATGTAAACTAGGGTTAAATTTAGGGTTAAACCATGTTTAGAAACCATGGTAGACTAACCCTTTCTTATTAAGCTAAATTGATTTTAATTAAGGGTATTTTTTTTTAAAAAGAAAATGAATTATTGTTTTGTGGTTGACTTGGAGAGAAGAGAGAGGGAGAGAGTGCATGATGGGCTTGCCCATGCTTGCTGTAAATGAGGTGAGAGAGAGGGGGGGTTGACTCTCTCATAACACTCATTTCTTTTCTTTTTGCAACACTCTCATTTCTCACTTCTCTTTCACTCACACACACACACAACATCACCACCACCAGCAGGAGAAGAAGCAGCAGCAACACTTGCAGCAGCAGCAGCAACACCTGGAGCAGCAGCAGCAAAATCAACACCAGCAACAACAACATTAGCAGAAGCAACAACAGCCTGCAACAACAACAGCAGCAGGCAGCAGCAGCTCCTTCCCTTCTTCTTCTCCTTCCTCCTGCATCCTAAGATCTAGTGGGGTATATTTCTTAAACCCAACTCCTTTTTTGCTAAGCTTATGTGTTGTTTTGGCTTCGGTTAGTGATTAGTGTGAGTTTAGAGCTAGTTTTGTGATTTAGGTAAGATTTAAGCTAAGTTAGGGTTGTTATAGATTAATGAACCTCATTAAGTGTTAATATTGCTGTTTAAACCTAGTAGTATCACTAGATTTAGCTAAATCACCTTAAAGTCTAAAACTTGAAACTCAAAATACGGTTTTGAAACAAACTGTAGGATATTGAGATCTGCTGCCACTGTAATACTTTTCTAGCTTTGCAAACACATACCGATTAGTGTACAGGCTTTTTAGGCTAGTGTATTGAAATCCGAGCCCTTACCCTGACCAAAGACCCGGCGACCTCCCATGTATTTCCGGTGTCACCGGCCCCCTCTTGTGCTTTGGTGTTGGTGTTTTGCAGGGTGGTGTCTGTGTTAGTTTGTCTGTGTTTGGTGTTGTTTATTTTCTCTAATTGTTTGCAAGTTGAAATCTGGGTTTGTTTAGCTAAATTTAGTGTTTTTAGTGAGATTTATTGCTAAAGCTTATAGTTTAGTTGAAAATGGGATGATTCAGGGTTTTATAGTTAGATTAGCTCTAATTTGTGCTGGTGGTATCACTTAAGTCTAGTAATTTCACCTATCTTTACTTGTGCACCCTATTATTGCAAATGTAGTATTTTGAAACGTTTTTAAACTAAACATTAAGATACGTGAAATCTGCTGTATCTAGGATAGTAATTTTGGTAAGCAAACATATACACTAGGCTATAAATTGTGCTAGGAACATAGGGTAGAAACCTGGGCCCATTCCACTGGTTTTTGGCCGATATCACACCCTTAGCCGCCGGCCAAATTTTGACGGCTTGTGTTGGATTTTGGCAGATAGCTGTCTGTAGGTATTGTGAAGGGTTTGGTCTTATTTGATTTTCTTGTTTTTGCTCCAGATTAAATCTGGGACCGTTTACCTATTTTTAGTGTTGCGGGACTTGCGCGACACGTACGATGCATGTTGAGTTGGTTTGCTGTGTATCACAGCGTGTCGCTGTGTGCCACAGTGTGTCGCGTTGGGTTTCGGCGTATGCACACACGTTACGTATACACACGTGTGTAGTTCGCGACGCGAGTTTCTCGTTTGATTTCGATATCGCGTTTTTGCAGGATTTTTCTTATATGGATTCTTTGTGTAAATTCTAGGTTCGTAGGTGGGTACGTCGGATGCCGCAAAGAAAGGGAAGCAAGTGGTCGGCTACGCTTAGTACGAGACCAGGTGAGTAGATTTAACATCTACGGGAAAATCGCCCGTATGGCGTTAAGCGTCAGGGAGTGATAGGATATTTTAGTCATAGATATTTATATGTACTATTATAGCATACCTTTCTTGTTGTATATAGAAATGGTAGTATATAACACTGCACTATCACTAACGGTTCAAGCTGCACGAGCACTATTTGCATGTTGCACTCACACCGTTAGTGATTGCCATGACACTCGCACTATAGGATTGCTACGAATTATATATCGTCTCGATTACCGCATCATTGATGATTGTCATGACTTTGTCGCATATTGGCATATATATATATACATATATTGATATCTTCATACTTGCGTACATGCACACTGTATATTCATACCAGTGCACACATATATTGATATCTTCATACTTGCGCACATGCACACTGTATATTCATACCAGTGCGCACATATATTGATATCTTCATACTTGCGCACATGCACTCTGTATATTCATACCAGTGCGCACATATATTGATATCTTCATACTTGCGCACATGCACACTGTATATTCATACCAGTGCGCACATATATTGATATCTTCATACTTGCGCACATGCACACTGTATATTCATACCAGTGCGCACATATATTGATATTTTCATACTTGCGCACATGCACACTGTACATTCATACCAGTGCACACATATATTGATATCTTCATACTTGCGCACATGCACACTGTACATTGATACCAGTGCACACATATATTGATATCTTCATACTTGCGCACATGCACACTCTATATTCATACCAGTGCATATATATACATTGGCACACCCATATTCGCATATATATCCATTTGCACATCCATACCTACATACATACATAAGTTACATACATGGATGATATTGACTTGATTTCAAGAAAATAGGGATCGAATGAGATATTTTCAAAACTGGATTCTTTTAAAAGAGCGGTTTTCCCTTTTTACTCTTAATGTCATACGACACATTGCATGGATTTACGCATTGAGTTTAGATTTATGGGATTTTTGGATTTGAGAACCGTGGTATTATTTTAAGGAAATACGCACTGTTTTAAAAACCCGGTTTCTCTTGATATGATATTTCAGTGCGTCCACCATGAGTTTTCTCGGTTACAGAGAGCTTGTGTGAGTATACCCGATTCGAAGAGTGGTAGGCACCGATTGCGGGTACATGGTGGACCCGGTATGGTACCCCAGGGCAAGAAGACTCGTATTGTTAGACGGTGAGCCCGGCGGAGGGACTACTACCTACCGGTGATTGGTTAGACCTGGTGGTTATCTGGAGGATACTGACCAGAGCTGAGAGATGGATACGGGCCGACCCGTACTGCCGGGGCCGAGGGCCAATTCCGTAGACGCAGCTCGTGGGCCGATCCGGATTGACGGAGCCCGATATTTGAGGATTTGCGTGTCGATACTAGACACGATGATTTCATGATATTTTCGAGTGCCGATGCTAGGCATTCATGATTCCATGAGCTGTACAGGATTTGAGGGCCGATCAGAGTGACGGAGCCTGAGTTATTACTGGGATTTGGGTGCTTTAATGGACACCAGTTATTTTTTCCACGTTGACATTCCGTGTAGATGTATTTTCTCCCATGCTCAGCATTCATTATTATGCATCTCATCCTGTAGTCGTAGTACCTGATAGAGTACTTTTGCATGATCATTGCATACCCTGCTCATCCTATATAGAAATTATTAGATTGCATTTGCTATGCCTGATTATTGCATACCCTGCTCATCTTATAGAGATGTTATTAGATCATACTTGTTGCACGATTATTGCGCATCCAGCTCATCATATAGATGTTATCGGTTGGCATAGGTTAGAGTATCGCAGTACGTGCATACTCGCGATTACCTTTATATGTTATCTACTATTCACGAGTTGGCAACTAACCCCCGTTGTGCCACAGTGCTTGCAGGTTGCCCTTCAGAATAGTCACGGCAGGCTGCTTTCTTGCATCTTTTGATATGGATACCACTGCAGTTGGTGAGTGAGCCCTTTGCTGATAGGTGGGTTTTTGCGGTATCCATTTATTTTCCAGTTGTATACACTGTTGTATCTAGCACTCTCCATCTACTATCCATGTATTGACTTAGAGACCAGTTGTGAGGACGATATATATTATTTTGTACTCTGGTGTCGAGCTCGTTGTGAGCCGACTCTATTTATGCAGTTTTATATTACATGTTTTCTTCACTTATTTTTGCTCATTCTTCGCTACGGCGTTGTATATTATTATTGCGGTGATTGTTTCCACCGTTTGGCGTGATTGCTCCCGTTTGGGATGCTTTATTCTTGTTGTATATCATTTTACTCATATATTGCCTTGTACCCAATTTCGGGGCTAGTTTTTAAAAAGGAAATGCTGCCAAAATTTTTAAGATAACAACTTAAACTTTAAAGAATTTTACTAAATTACTTAAGGTTTTCTAAATGTTTTAACACTCATTACTTTTAATGGTTTTGATTTCTGGATTTCGGCTTACTTAATCGCGTTACGCCTGTAGACGTTACGTGGTTAAGTGCCGGTCACGGGCCGAACTTTGGGTCGTGACAAAGACGAGATGTAGCTTATGCGCTAAGCGTGGTGAGCCGGTATCAGTCAGACCCAGGTGAGAACCGCTGGACAGCAGTAAAGAACATTCTCAAGTTCCTGAGAAGGACTAAGGAGATGTTCCTGATTTACGGTAATGGAGATCTCAGGATCGAGTCCTTTACCGACTCAAGCTTCCAGAGTGACAAGGACGACAGCAAGTCTGTCTCGGGTTTTGTGTTTACCCTCAATTCAGGGGCAGTATCTTGGAAGAGTTCCAAACAGGATACCGTCGCAGACTCGACGATGGAGGCTAAATACATTGCTGCTAGCGATGCCGCAAAAGAAGCGGTCTGGATGAAGAAGTTCATAGCTGAACTTCAGGTGGTTCCATCCATTGTTGATCCAATACTAGTGTATTGTGACAACAATGGGGCTATAGCTTTAGCGAAGGAACCACGATCCCATCAGAAATCCAGGCACATTTTAAGGCGGTATCACCTGATCAGGGAGATCGTAGATCTCCAGGTGATCGAGGTCTGGAGAGTAGATACGAAAGACAACACGGCGGATCCATTTATAAAGGCTCTCCCTCAAGCACAGTTCGAGCGACTTTTTGGGATGTTGGGTATGCGGTACGCCAGCAGCTGGCCTTAGAGCAGACATTGGGTATTCGGTACGCCAATCACTGGCCTTTAGTGCAAGTGGAAGATTGTTGGATGTATATGCCTTAGAGGCCAGTATTGTATATGTATATATATGGATACTAGGGATATGTATGTACAGAACGATCTTGCTCAGTTATATAGTATATTATTTGATTTGTCTTTGTCGGGATATGTGTATTTATTTGTGTTGTAGTTATATCTTGCTTGCACATATTGACAAAGACTCGATACGGTAGTATACTATTGTGGTTTGTCTTTATCTTAACATGGCATGTGTCATACCCGTTATTACATATTGCGGTTACATGTTGATAAAGCCCTTAGGATCTTGCTTGACTACCTGCGTTGTGATGGCGATCATACTTGTGGGAGCAGAGTAGTCTATAAGCACATCCTTAAATGGTCCCTAGTCGCGTGAGTATCGAGACTGGGCATTGATACTCCAGAGTAGACTGGTGTATACGTTTCTACCCTGTCGGGGGGATGGTTGGTCCCACAGCCATTGGTCTGATGCACCTAAGATCGTATACAGGTGCTCACTGAGTGTGAGTACACTGGACGGACTCGCCGAGAACTTCCATATGGTACTATACCTATCGTCAGATGGAAGTACTCAGGTGACATGTGTACAGGTTAGTCTTTGGACCCGAGATCGGCATTTGTCTCGTGTAAGTTCCCATTGAACTTTGATCACTACCATACCATGGCTCTACTGAGTCTTGCAAATAGGTTTTGGTTGGGTTCAGTCCCGAGCCACATAGAGGCAGTGAGCGATTGTCGGGGATTCGTCTCTCCCGGTATAGGGAGTCGATATCGCACTGTGGTTCGATTGGTCAGGACCATAAGACCTTGGCCAAGGCAGTTGGGATCTACTGATAGGTTGATCAGTAGTTTCCCGGATTGGTCCTGAGCTACATCGGCACGACTTATCAGGTTATTAGGGTCTGACGTTTACCATCCCCTAGACCCGGTATGCGATACTCTTTGACGAAGAGACCGGACTGTACGGATATTGTCACGGATAGGCTCAGTAGGAGTTCGGACGAGCTTGCTCGCCGGCCTTCCTTTTCGATAGGTACCTGGACAGCCGTTACATACAGCTAGTGCCGCTGACGTGCTTGTGGTTAAACCCACTGCCAGAATACTGTCGAGTCTTTAGAGTCCCACACAGAGGGTTTCCCTGATCCAGGCAAAATGATGTAGTAGCCGTATTGGATACGTGCAGGGTTCGATCGATTGATGTACTTGGTACTAGGATTTTCGATCGGACAGTTTGTAATACTAGCCGGCTCGGGTTTGAGCCGGATTATTAAATCAGGTATTGATTTAATAATTTACGTATATGTATTTCGATATATATATTCTAGTATTACGTTCTTCGTGTTATTCTATCTCTTTGGGCGTTCGGATTTTTATCTGATTGCCGGTACATATGTACGGTAGACTGAAATCCGTATTTATTACAGATTTCCTTCTAAAAGGTGGACACCTCATTATGTTTTTCCTTTTATTTGATAATTGGATATGAGGTGTAAAGTAAAGGGTATGGGAGGAAAAGAGGTGACCATGCTTCAATAGTAGTCAAATGAATTTATAATTCATTTTGGAGTTACTATTGAAGCATTGTTGCTAATTGTTTAATGAAAGAATTGATATACAAAACCATGGTATTGATTTTCTCTTTCATGAAATGCTTCATAATTTTTCTTGAGCTCTCATTTCTCTTGTGTTCCTCCCTCCTCTAGCTTTCCTCCACCTTCATCTTCTTCCTCTTCACTACCTTCTCATTTGTTGAGAATCAAGTAAAGAGGTAAGAAAGAGATAGCTTCACACTTAGAACTCCAAACTACATCCTAGACCACTTGGACTAGCATCCCAAGTCCTCTAGTTGCTCTTTTGACATATTGCAAAGAGCTAGAGCCATGGATCATACGCCCCGAGTGGATCATCTACGACAAAAGGAGGTCGGAGAACAAGCTCGATCCTGATGGACCGATGGAGCCGGAATTGGAGTTCAAGCATGTTCAAGGCGCTTGCTAAGAGCTAAGGATGAAGAAAGAAGACCGAAGGACTTGGTTCTTTTGGTGAGGTTTCTATCATAGTAGATAGTACTTCTTCTTTTGCTAAGTAGGTTTTATGGAAAGATCCGGTTTTAGGGTTTAGTCTAGCGCCAAGTTTTATTCGCAAGAAAATTTTTGTTCCGTATTTGGCCACGTGAGTTGGCCGGGGCGCTAGGGTAACCCTTCAGTTTCGTCAGATTTTCTAATTACGATTCTAGGGTTAGGGTTATCTAGAATGGAAAATTTTTGAAATTGGCATGGACGATACCTCCCGAAACCTTGCTGCCGTGCTAGGTAACCCAACACTTTCATAATCGATAATTGTTATGTCACTTACACAGTAGAATTTTCACATCATTATGCTATGTTGTAGGATATATTGCTATGCTCACATCACTATACTATGTCACATGATATACTTGATATGCTCACATTTCTGTTCTATATTTGCATACATCATGCTTTATGATTATACGCATTGAGATGCTGTTATCATGAGATTCTGGATTTGAGAACCATGTTTATATTTCAAAGGAAATTATGTATTGTTTAAAAAACCCGGTTTCTCTTGATATGATATTTTGAGACGTCCACCATGTGTTTTCTTGGTTATAAGTTATATGATACCCGATTCGAGGAGCTGGACGAGGATGAAGCCGTTTACGGGTACATAGTGGACCCGGTATGGTATCCCGGGGCAAGAAAGGTATGTTGTGCAGTAGACGATGAGCCTGGTAGAGGGACTATTACTTACTAGTGATAGTATTTGGGCTCGGCGGTTATCCGGAGGTTACCGACCGGAGTCGTGAGATGATATGTGCCGATCCGGACTGATGGAGCCTGTGGGCCGATCCGGACTGACGGAGCCCGAGATATGAGGATTTACGTGTCGATGCTGGACATGGGTTTTATGATGTTTCGAGTGTCGATGTTGTACACTCAGGTTTCATGATTTTGATGTGTCGTTGATTGACACACGTTGGTTGATATCCTCATATTTACATGCATATGCTCTCATGATATTTATATGCATGATGTTGTTGTGTCATTGATGGACACGTAGATGTTATCCACATGCAGATATGCATTGATTATATTGTTGGCACATATGCAGACACGGTCACCCTAGATATTATAGTATTACCTTTATGATATAGTGTCACGACCCGAAATTACGGAACATGACCGGCACTTAAGTTACGAACGTCTCAAGGCGTCCGTAAAATAAGTAAGCCGAAGCCCAGAAATCCAAACCAAGAGAAGTAGTAGAGTGTAGGAAAAACCATAGGTGAATCAACCTGTAAGCAACATAATATACAACGCCTAAAGGCGAAGATCTCAACAGAAATGAAACTCAACCAGCAAGAACCCATGAAAATATAACACGCGACTCTAAGGTCGAAAGAATAAATATCACTGGTCTCTATCTCAATAAGTACATGTTTTGGTTGATGGAACTTCTAGATACAACTGAATATAATATACAATGTATAATGATGGGTACGATACAAATAACCCACCTACTAGCAAGTCACCTGAAATAAGCTGTGCCCGCAAAGCCGTAATGAAATCCGTACGGCAACACCTGCATGAAACTGGGGCACAACGGGGGTGAGTTGCCAACTCGTGAGTAGAAAAAGATCTACGAACAGAAAATCGCATGTATGACGCAACCTAGGTCATACGATCATAATATAAATAATCCTCAAATATATAACCAGTAATCTCTAACCATGGCTAATGTAAATATCTAACCCAAGTGTAATCCCATATGTCTGTGCCAGTGCATCAGGTGGCAATATATCATATGAATGATGTATGAATGCATGAAACAGAATGCATGTACTGAAGAAAACTGCTTTTGTAACTTTGTGAGATTTCTGTATTTTTAAAATGAGGTATCACGATGAAATCAGTATAAAACAGTGCCTAGCATCGGCACAAAACATAAGTCTCAGTATCTCGATACCTCTGTATCACAATCTCTGTACCTCAATATCTCGAAATCTCAATGTCTCAATCACAAAATCTAGGGCGCCGTCAGTCCAGATCGGCCCCTACCATCCATCTCATGACTACGACGGTATCCTCCGGATATCCGACGTGTCGGGTAATACCACCGGTAGGTAGTGCTCCCCTGCACAGGCTCAACGCCATCATCTGTGATCTTCTTGCCCCGGGGTACCGCACCGGGTCCACCATGTACCCGCAATTGGTCTCATCCGCCTCCTCGATTCGGGTTTCACATGTCACTCTCAGCACCGAGAAAACACATGGTGAACGCACTGAAATATCATATCAAGGGTAACCGGGTTTTTAAAACATTTACATAATCTCTTTGAAATACCCACGGTTCCCAAATCCAGAATAACATAGAAACAACATATCTCAATGCGTATAATCAGGAAGCATGATGCATGTGACATATAAATAGAATGCAAGTGTAACTGTATGTCCTGCAACATGGAATAATAGTATGCACATACAAGGATCATATCCTGATGCAATAATACCACTGTGTAGTGACATGGCAATTATCGATGAAGATGTGTGTGAACTGGCAAGTAAGTGTATGTGGAACATACGCATCATCGGTAATGGTGCTGGTGTCCTAACAGCATGATATCAATAATAGAATATGAATCATAACAGTATGTGATGCAGAGCAACAATAATAATATGCGGGAGCTGAAATACTGAACACCATGATCGCTAAACTGCATCTAATGTCATAAAGGTCGTACAGCTATGCCAACAATAAGGCTGAGCTAATAAGCTAACTGCAGGTAAAGGAAACCGCCTAACCTCTGAGTCGATACATATAAATATATATATATATAGTCGGTGATCCCGCCTCGATCATATCACATCCGATACCGTATCCCTATAATCGGTTATTCCCAAGTCAAATAGGCGGATCAAACATCAAAATATAGCTCGTACGTAAATCCGTCGTACGGCCTCCCCAATCTGGGTACGGGTCAGTATCACATTTGTCATATCATTCATCGCGTATTCTCTTTATCAATATCATCATCTGTGTACTGACCTATGTCTAGTACAATTCTAACATCATCACTATAATCAAGATCTGGCTACTGATCGACAATCCCGTATAAATCGATATCATCAGCACATATCATCTCAAGAGTATACCCCGCCCAAGGCGGCCTATTAGAAATATCCTGTCATATCAAATCATATCTCGTATCATAATCACATGTCGATCATTTGATATATTTATGTCACCATTCCTATGGCATCATTATCCCAAAATCCGCTAAGGTATCAAGGTGTATCTTATCTATGAATTTAACTGTCATAACATGTCATATCGCCGATATCATAATCTCAGATCAACTCATCGACTCATATCAATCCCATGTATCATCCTCAAATCCGCAATAAACACATAGCCTCATACCCAAGTGAACACATGTCCATAACGAATCCCATAAGCATCTATGAAGTGAGGATGTATGCAAGTATGTATATGTGTGCATGAATGTGTAGTGCACCCACTACCCTATGGTTTCGTAACCAAAATCATCCAAGTTCACCAATATCCATTTTAAATCATCAATAATAATCCCAACAACAATAATATTTATAGGTGTGTATACTCATCCGTATACACCACCTCGGACTGCGGGGGTATACGCCATCCACCCGACTTCTCCCCGTAGATATAAATCTACTCACCTAGTTATGTGTTCCGGTGCCGATGTCGTCATTTGCGTCTCCAACGCCTCGATGTCACGTGAGTACCTACAAGAATATCACATGCTAAAACACATGAAAACCATGTCGGAAACCAAAATGGTGCACACTACGCCCATAGGTAAAAACCTGTGACCTTGTGGGCAAAAACAGCCAATATCCACCGTCGTCGACGTCCGAACGCCACCCGACAGATACGACTCATCGAATATCAAAATCCATACGAAAACACGCCGTAAATCATACGCCAACTCACGAAAATGAACCCAGATTTTATCCTAACAGGAACCAGTCAAAACTAGACATGCCGGGGGTCAATTTTACATGAAAAAGGGCCTTTGCACGCAAAACGAGGCAGTTTTATGCTGGTTTGGCCGCAAATTGCGGCCAGAATGATGAAATTTGCGGCCGGGGTTTGGAGATGGTGGCTAGGGCTTTTGGTAGGGGTTCCATGGTGCCTGCACAGCTCTCTGCCAAGTCAATTTTTCCCTAGGAGGCCCCGGGTGAAAGCAGATCTCAGAAAGGCCTCACAATCGATAAAAACGGTAAAATACGCCAAGTCGAATAACTCAGGTAAATACTTGGATTCTAGAGTAATATTGGTTATAATGGTCTCAAAAACATCTAATATGGTTATACTAACGATCAAAACCAATACTATGTCAAGTTTCACTCAAAATTGCCTAAACTAGCACAATGTCACAAATAAAACAGTGAACTTTCAGATATATAACCTAACTGAGCAAGAACCGAGTTGGGATGCGAGATTATACCTCCAGGGGGTCCTAGAATGTAGGAGAAGGGAAGACGAAGGAAGGAGGAGTGGGTTGGTGTTGCTGGAATGCCCTGGTTGAAGTTGTTGTTGCAACAGATGTTGTTGCTGTTGGTTGGTCCAGTGGCTGTTGCTGCTGCTGCTTGGAAATTCCTTTGGTTGTAGCAGCAGTTGGGGCTATGGTTGTTGTTGTTTCTTGTTGATGATGATGATGTAGGGTGTTATGAAGTGTGAGGTTGTGGTATGCTATGAGGGTGTGGAGTTGTGGAAGGAAACTGATATCTTTTTTTTTGTTGTTGCTGATGCTACATCTGCTGCTTGCATTCTTCTTTGTTTTCCTTTTTTTTTCCTTTTCCTTTGCTGTTGTTGTGGTTGTTTAATGTTAGGGTGATGTTGTAGTATGAGGATGGTGTGGGTTTGTTTTGAAATGGAGTTGCTGCTGAGGCTGTTCTTTTTCTTATTGCTGATTTGGAGCTGAAAATGGTGGCATATGGCTGAGTCTTGGGGCTGATGCAGCTGAGGTATATTGGTGGCTGATATGGTGATAAATGGGGCTGCTGCTTTGTCGATACCATGGGCTGAAGTGCATGGTTTCAGCTGCTGGTGTGAGGGGTTTGGGGTGTAGGTGTAGGGGGCTGTTCTGGTGGATGAAGTTAGGCAGAATTTGGGCTGATTGGTAGCAAAAAGTCAGCCATTGGGGGCTGAAAAATGATGATGGGAGATTGTAGATCAGCTAGGGGCTGAAGTTTGACATTGGGGGCTGAAACATCATGATCAGGGTGTGCAATTCAGCTATGGGGGGCTGAAATGTGTTAGGGGCTGATGTAGATCAGATATGGGGTTGAAAAGTGTTGATGGGGTGGGCTGATGTTTACATCAGCTGCTGAATTTGTGCCGATGTAGCTGCTGTAGCTGCTGTTCTGGTGGCTAAAAATGCGCTGTTGATGTTGGATGTGAGGCTGATGGTGTTGCAGCTTGTAGCAGCAGCTAGAGTGGCTGATGTGTGGGTGTATATGTCTGGTGTAGACAGGTTGGTATATGTGTGTTTGAGAGGCAAACCAAAGTTTTGAAATGAGATAAGTTAACTCTCATCATCTCATTCACCATGAACCAAACCAACCCTGATTAACCTACTTAACTTAGCCAAATGGTTTAAAACTCACCCTGGTCATCTAAACATGGTTCAATCCTAGGCTACCATGACCAAAACAAGAAACAGGTGTAGAAAATGTCATGTGCACATTTTTGCACAAAAAGCCAAAAATCCACTTAGCGATTGTCAATCGCGATTTACACAAAAATAACATATACGTAACCATAAGAGCTTAAAAATGACATACTTCCACAAAATACCCTATTTTAGAATTTCTAAAATTTTCTCCGGAATTTTCACCATTTATCGGTATTTAATTACACCGACTATTAAAATATTCATTAAAAATTATGAAAATTCCCAAAAATAATATTTTATTTTTTTGAAATTTTACAATCTTCCCCCCTTAAAGAAATTCGGTCCCCGAATTTAAATTTAAACCTCCCAATTCTAAAACATTTTAAATAAATGTCCAAACCAATGGGGCTCCGAAATCATCAATACATAAAAGGCATCATAGCGCAATACATGCGCATGAGTAATGAGCAGATAACTCGAAGTCAATACTCCGTCAAGCGTCTCGCAATCATCGGAGTCATGACGAAAACACGACTGCCAAATCCAAAGCAAAACCGATATGCTAGAAATCGGAATTTTTACATGTATTTAATGAGACTATAGCTCGCCTTTGGAAATCCCTTTAAAATCTGTCAATGTATGCAAAATATACCCAGGCACTGTCATCTGATCAGTCCTGCTCAGTATGAAAATCAATCGCAATATCATAGAAATGTACTGCTCCCTAAAAAATCAATTCCAAAAATGTGCATATAAAAACCCTGTGCGTCTGGTGCGCACGGAAATCAAAATCCATGAATGTGCCATACATGCGCACAAAAACAATATCTAAGTGCATCGGGTGTGCACGAAACATCTGTCAAGGCAACAGGTGTGCCTGACAGCAAAACAGGTGCATCTGACATGCACGAAGAATCTCGGTTTAATGCATCTGGTGTGCACCAAATCACATCTCATAACATGCGCCCAACATGCGCTAAAAATCCAAATCCGGTGCATCCATCATGCACGAAACAATTATCGAGCATCGCCATCGAAATAGAAGTCCAGTGCATCCAAGTGCACAAAATATATGTCACTGCACTGCAAGCATATGTAAACTATACAGAGTGCAGGAACCAAATCGTGTGCGTGCATACGCACAAAATCAACTCAAATGTCTAAGCCCCATAAAATCACAAACATGTGAAACCAAGGCACGAAAACGATATCAAGTGCAACAACTGTGCCACAATCGTAAATCCTCAATCATCAAAATCAAATCATGTGAATAAATTACCCAAAACATCGAAATCAAGTATGGCGGAATAGCTCCGCTCACGCACGTCCTCCAATAATCTCGGGCCAACTGTCGTGGTCATCGTAGCATATCTCGTCGACGATCCTGAACTCTGGCCTACTGGTGTGCGTTACATGACCACTCCTGGGTCCAAGTCTTCTCTGTGGATTACCAAATCTCATGATCCATCGGCTCATCGGCCTTGTCAAGTGTGCTAACGGGGATCGATTCCGTTCTGGCACTTCTCTGGCCATCTCTCGGCCAATCATCGCGACCACTCGTAAAGCAACATGTCACTGGCGTCGGCCTCTGGCTCTCTGAATGCACGTGACACATCCGATCCTGGTTGCAAAACTCATTGCAGCAGTGTCCTGGAAGGAATCCTGCTCAAGGTCTCTTCCAAGTCTCATCTCTGCCAATTGTCCGGAAATCATCGCCCTTTACTATATCTGTTCCTTGTTCCGGAACGGCTGCATACTCATCACGACTCCTTCTAAAAGGTATATCCAGTTATAATGCCTCGGTATGCGCATCGAATTTCTGATGTCAGCGGAGTGGAACGTCGTCTCCTCTAGACCTTGCACGAACCTCTTACTCCATTTTTCTCTAATGTCGACTGCTTCGGACTCGCCTCGTCGTGGCTGCATGGACTGAGCTCCAACGGCTATCCTCATATCTGGAGTCTCCCAAGAAATGCATCTCACCACCTAGTATCCGAATTAAATCGAGCCATTCGATCGAGTCGTTAAAACCTCATAATCCTCCAAGATCTCAACATCTTGGGTACAGTATAATGGTATCGCGTACGTACCACAGCATCAGTGGTCCAGCCGTAAAAGGGCAAACCCAAGCCTCACTAATGGCGTCGCAGAACTGCGGCAAACCCTAAGGTCAAAAGGCTTTCACACGGTCATTATGTCGAGTTAGGGTTTCATTCTTCTAGAGGGTCCATAGAATTGCATGCATGTCTTTCCAAATACTTTAAACTTGGAATAATAGGTTACTATCATTCGATCGTCTCTGTCGACTCTCAACGTCTCCGCGTGAAGTCGTCTCTAGCTGGAATCAATCTATCTGATGATCTCGCATCGGGGTAGCGAATGATCCACATGTCCTAGTCATTCACCCTCGGGGACTAGAGATCTTCTATCATCTCTTAGTACGATCTCGTACTGCAATAGCTCCAACATCTAGGGTGATATCTCGTCGTTCACAGCAAAAACTGGCTCGCTCGTCTGCAAGCTGAACCGTGCCTCAGTCATCACGAATAAGCCATACATCAACGGTCATCAATATCTGGCTGGCCTCTGTCAGTGGCTCAATCCTCTGGTGCTAATCCGCACATCCGAGTAATCTCATACATCGATCCATCCATCGCTCGTGGCACAAAGCACAATCAAAAGACACATCTCTATAATAATGTGTCGCCAGGCTCACGCCCTGGTCAGTTCTCGTTCGTAACGAGCTTATGCTAACCGCAACTCTAGCCGTAGCTCTCCCTGCCCGTAATCGTGGCAACAAAACCAAAAATGGTACCGATGAGGCTAGAT
Source organism: Agapanthus africanus (assembly GCA_030015575.1). NCBI lineage: Eukaryota > Viridiplantae > Streptophyta > Magnoliopsida > Asparagales > Amaryllidaceae > Agapanthus > Agapanthus africanus. The sequence goes on along the minus strand of JASDDO010000019.1, from coordinate 734,898,789 downwards.
CAGGAAGGAATATGATACTGAACAAGGAAATGTACATCCTAAGGCTTCTTAAGTGGAGTGGCGCATCGTAAATATGCCGCGGACATACCACGGTACGTCACTCTACTTTAGTTACCTATTCCATCAACCAAGGGTCATCCTATACTCCGAAGGTAAAACCTAACGCTCTGATACCAACTTTGTCACGACCCGAAATTACGGAACATGACCGGCACTTAAGTTACGAACGTCTCAAGGCGTCCGTAAAATAAGTAAGCCGAAGCCCAGAAATCCAAACCAAGAGAAGTAGTAGAGTGTAGGAAAAACCATAGGTGAATCAACCTGTAAGCAACATAATATACAACGCCTAAAGGCGAAGATCTCAACAGAAATGAAACTCAACCAGCAAGAACCCATGGAAATATAACACGCGACTCTAAGGTCGAAAGAATAAATATCACTGGTCTCTATCTCAATAAGTACATGTTTTGGTTGATGGAACTTCTAGATACAACTGAATATAATATACAATGTATAATGATGGGTACGATACAAATAACCCACCTACTAGCAAGTCACCTGAAATAAGCTGTGCCCGCAAAGCCGTAATGAAATCCGTACGGCAACACCTGCATGAAACTGGGGCACAACGGGGGTGAGTTGCCAACTCGTGAGTAGAAAAAGATCTACGAACAGAAAATCGCATGTATGACGCAACCTAGGTCATACGATCATAATATAAATAATCCTCAAATATATAACCAGTAATCTCTAACCATGGCTAATGTAAATATCTAACCCAAGTGTAATCCCATATGTCTGTGCCAGTGCATCAGGTGGCAATATATCATATGAATGATGTATGAATGCATGAAACAGAATGCATGTACTGAAGAAAACTGCTTTTGTAACTTTGTGAGATTTCTGTATTTTTAAAATGAGGTATCACGATGAAATCAGTATAAAACAGTGCCTAGCATCGGCACAAAACATAAGTCTCAGTATCTCGATACCTCTGTATCACAATCTCTGTACCTCAATATCTCGAAATCTCAATGTCTCAATCACAAAATCTAGGGCGCCGTCAGTCCAGATCGGCCCCTACCATCCATCTCATGACTACGACGGTATCCTCCGGATATCCGACATGTCGGGTAATACCACCGGTAGGTAGTGCTCCCCTGCACAGGCTCAACGCCATCATCTGCGATCTTCTTGCCCCGGGGTACCGCACCGGGTCCACCATGTACCCGCAATCGGTTTCATCCGCCTCCTCGATTCGGGTTTCACATGTCACTCTCAGCACCGAGAAAACACATGGTGAACGCACTGAAATATCATATCAAGGGTAACTGGGTTTTTAAAACATTTACATAATCTCTTTGAAATACCCACGGTTCCCAAATCCAGAATAACATAGAAACAACATATCTCAATGCGTATAATCAGGAAGCATGATGCATGTGACATATAAATAGAATGCAAGTGTAACTGTATGTCCTGCAACATGGAATAATAGTATGCACATACAAGGATCATATCCTGATGCAATAATACCACTGTGTAGTGACATGGCAATTATCGATGAAGATGTATGTGAACTGGCAAGTAAGTGTATGTGGAACATACGCATCATCGGTAATGGTGCTGGTGTCCTAACAGCATGATATCAATAATAGAATATGAATCATAACAGTATGTGATGCAGAGCAACAATAATAATATGCGGGAGCTGAAATACTGAACACCATGATCGCTAAACTGCATCTAATGTCATAAAGGTCGTACAGCTATGCCAACAATAAGGCTGAGCTAATAAGCTAACTGCAGGTAAAGGAAACCGCCTAACCTCTGAGTCGATACATATAAATATATATATATATAGTCGGTGATCCCGCCTCGATCATATCACATCCGATACCGTATCCCTATAATCGGTTATTCCCAAGTCAAATAGGCGGATCAAACATCAAAATATAGCTCGTACGTAAATCCGTCGTACGGCCTCCCCAATCTGGGTACGGGTCAGTATCACATTTGTCATATCATTCATCGCGTATTCTCTTTATCAATATCATCATCTGTGTACTGACCTATGTCTAGTACAATTCTAACATCATCACTATAATCAAGATCTGGCTACTGATCGACAATCCCGTATAAATCGATATCATCAGCACATATCATCTCAAGAGTATACCCCGCCCAAGGCGGCCTATTAGAAATATCCTGTCATATCAAATCATATCTCGTATCATAATCACATGTCGATCATTTGATATATTTATGTCACCATTCCTATGGCATCATTATCCCAAAATCCGCTAAGGTATCAAGGTGTATCTTATCTATGAATTTAACTGTCATAACATGTCATATCGCCGATATCATAATCTCAGATCAACTCATCGACTCATATCAATCCCATGTATCATCCTCAAATCCGCAATAAACACATAGCCTCATACCCAAGTGAACACATGTCCATAACGAATCCCATAAGCATCTATGAAGTGAGGATGTATGCAAGTATGTATATGTGTGCATGAATGTGTAGTGCACCCACTACCCTATGGTTTCGTAACCAAAATCATCCAAGTTCACCAATATCCATTTTAAATCATCAATAATAATCCCAACAACAATAATATTTATAGGTGTGTATACTCATCCGTATACACCACCTCGGACTGCGGGGGTATACGCCATCCACCCGACTTCTCCCCGTAGATATAAATCTACTCACCTAGTTATGTGTTCCGGTGCCGATGTCGTCATTTGCGTCTCCAACGCCTCGATGTCACGTGAGTACCTACAAGAATATCACATGCTAAAACACATGAAAACCATGTCGGAAACCAAAATGGTGCACACTACGCCCATAGGTAAAAACCTGTGACCTTGTGGGCAAAAACAGCCAATATCCACCGTCGTCGACGTCCGAACGCCACCCGACAGATACGAATCATCGAATATCAAAATCCATACGAAAACACGCCGTAAATCATACGCCAACTCACGAAAATGAACCCAGATTTTATCCTAACAGGAACCAGTCAAAACTAGACATGCCGGGGGTCAATTTTACATGAAAAAGGGCCTTTGCACGCAAAACGAGGCAGTTTTATGCTGGTTTGGCCGCAAATTGCGGCCAGAATGATGAAATTTGCGGCCGGGGTTTGGAGATGGTGGCTAGGGCTTTTGGTAGGGGTTCCATGGTGCCTGCACAGCTCTCTGCCAAGTCAATTTTTCCCTAGGAGGCCCCGGGTGAAAGCAGATCTCAGAAAGGCCTCACAATCGATAAAAACGGTAAAATACGCCAAGTCGAATAACTCAGGTAAATACTTGGATTCTAGAGTAATATTGGTTATAATGGTCTCAAAAACATCTAATATGGTTATACTAACGATCAAAACCAATACTATGTCAAGTTTCACTCAAAATTGCCTAAACTAGCACAATGTCACAAATAAAACAGTGAACTTTCAGATATATAACCTAACTGAGCAAGAACCGAGTTGGGATGCGAGATTATACCTCCAGGGGGTCCTAGAATGTAGGAGAAGGGAAGACGAAGGAAGGAGGAGTGGGTTGGTGTTGCTGGAATGCCCTGGTTGAAGTTGTTGTTGCAACAGATGTTGTTGCTGTTGGTTGGTCCAGTGGCTGTTGCTGCTGCTGCTTGGAAATTCCTTTGGTTGTAGCAGCAGTTGGGGCTATGGTTGTTGTTGTTTCTTGTTGATGATGATGATGTAGGGTGTTATGAAGTGTGAGGTTGTGGTATGCTATGAGGGTGTGGAGTTGTGGAAGGAAACTGATATCTTTTTTTTTGTTGTTGCTGATGCTACATCTGCTGCTTGCATTCTTCTTTGTTTTCCTTTTTTTTTCCTTTTCCTTTGCTGTTGTTGTGGTTGTTTAATGTTAGGGTGATGTTGTAGTATGAGGATGGTGTGGGTTTGTTTTGAAATGGAGTTGCTGCTGAGGCTGTTCTTTTTCTTATTGCTGATTTGGAGCTGAAAATGGTGGCATATGGCTGAGTCTTGGGGCTGATGCAGCTGAGGTATATTGGTGGCTGATATGGTGATAAATGGGGCTGCTGCTTTGTCGATACCATGGGCTGAAGTGCATGGTTTCAGCTGCTGGTGTGAGGGGTTTGGGGTGTAGGTGTAGGGGGCTGTTCTGGTGGATGAAGTTAGGCAGAATTTGGGCTGATTGGTAGCAAAAAGTCAGCCATTGGGGGCTGAAAAATGATGATGGGAGATTGTAGATCAGCTAGGGGCTGAAGTTTGACATTGGGGGCTGAAACATCATGATCAGGGTGTGCAATTCAGCTATGGGGGGCTGAAATGTGTTAGGGGCTGATGTAGATCAGATATGGGGTTGAAAAGTGTTGATGGGGTGGGCTGATGTTTACATCAGCTGCTGAATTTGTGCCGATGTAGCTGCTGTAGCTGCTGTTCTGGTGGCTAAAAATGCGCTGTTGATGTTGGATGTGAGGCTGATGGTGTTGCAGCTTGTAGCAGCAGCTAGAGTGGCTGATGTGTGGGTGTATATGTCTGGTGTAGACAGGTTGGTATATGTGTGTTTGAGAGGCAAACCAAAGTTTTGAAATGAGATGAGTTAACTCTCATCATCTCATTCACCATGAACCAAACCAACCCTGATTAACCTACTTAACTTAGCCAAATGGTTTAAAACTCACCCTGGTCATCTAAACATGGTTCAACCCTAGGCTACCATGACCAAAACAAGAAACAGGTGTAGAAAATGTCATGTGCACATTTTTGCACAAAAAGCCAAAAATCCACTTAGCGATTGTCAATCGCGATTTACACCAAAATAACATATACGTAACCATAAGAGCTTAAAAATGACATACTTCCACAAAATACCCTATTTTAGAATTTCTAAAATTTTCTCCGGAATTTTCACCATTTATCGGTATTTAATTACACCGACTATTAAAATATTCATTAAAAATTATGAAAATTCGCAAAAATAATATTTTATTTTTTTGAAATGTTACATATAGTTGACATAGGAGTCGTTGTTTTATTCGATTTTTACCTGCTGGTGTTTACCACTCACGAGTTGGCAACTCACCCCCGTTGTGCCACAGTTCTTGCAGGTTTGATCGCATGGATCAGTAGCGGTATCGCTGGCACACAGCTTGCATTCGGGTGATTTGCTTGGTAGGTGGGACAGACTGGATCGTGCCCACTATTGCATTATTACTCCTGTTGTATCTAGTTAACTCCATCAATCAGAAACTAGTATTTGTATAAGTAAAAGACTTAGAAAGACTTGTGGTTGCAAGACTTAGAGCGATGGGTTATATGTTCGCTTGGTGGGTTGATGTCTTGCTTTATTCATTTTCTTTTGTGATTGATCTTCCCCGTTGGGCATCGTATACATATATCTTGACTTGCGTGGTTGTGATTCCGCCGATTGGCGAAGAGCTAGCTCCCGCTTAGGGATGCCTTTATTGTTATCATGCATATGTGGTTTTGGATCAAAATATATAAGGGAGGTGCTGCCCAAATTTTTAAAAGACGAAACATGTTTTTCAACTAGTAGAATCCACTTGCATTTTTCATATTCCATTTTCTATGCATTTAAGAAAACATTTGATTTCATCATACCTTTATTTCAAAACTTCACCTCTTTTATTTTCTTTAAAAGGTTTAGATTTCTGGGCTTCGTCTTACTTAATTTACGTTACGCCTTTAGACGTGGCGTGATTTAAGTGCTGGTCACGATCTAAATTTCGGGTCGTGACAAAGTTGGTATCAGAGTGCTAGGTTTAACCTTGGTTCGAGTCTAGGTTTGACTATGTGAAGTCTGGGGCGTAAACTATTTCGGAACCTAGGCTTGACCTTATGGAACTTAGACTTGAACAGAGGGGTATTGGACCCGAACTTTCGTTACATAGGCTGACCCTGATTGATGTAGTAGGTAACTCAAGTAGAGTGACGTACCGTGGGTATGTTCCGCGGCATACTTACGATATGATACTTTGCTTAAGTGACCTTAGGATGTACATATCTTGAGACTTGTGATTCTCTTCGTTCCTTTAATCATACATCCATTTGAGATCCTTGATTCTATTCGTTCCCATGATCATACTCTCATTGATTACGTTCCTCCTTATGATCATGTATCTATTTTGGGATCTGTTGATTATTTTCATCCCTTTGATCTATCTTGATTGATTCATGCTTGAGGTTCCTGTCACTATGGTTTGAGCGCAGATTGAGCTGCTGCTAGTGATGTGATCAGGGCAAGCTCGTCATGGACGAGGACTGACCATCGTGTTTTTTGGTGACGTGGGAACGTATCGATTTAGTATTTGTGTTGTGACCTCTTGTTTAAGACGAGTGTTCGGTTTTGCATCAAATGATCGGGCCATTGTTAGAGGCTGCCTGTTATGAGAGGACTGTTGATGTACAGCCTACCTCAGAGATCGTGATGTTTTCTACCTTGTAGACAGATGACCCAGCTGTTGCTGAGATTTATGGGATGTAGCTTCCAAAGCTTATGAGCTAAGATCGCTGGAGCTTTCAGGCAGAGATGCGATGGTAGATAGCTATTCTATCTTGATTAGAGTTGAGCGACTGAGATGATTCGTCTGATTTGATGCGACGACGCAGGCTCAGTTGAGTTGAAGATTTCCAGTGTGGAGAATCTTACTCAGATCTAGAGTAGATCGAACCAGAGATGACGTTGTGTGTTGAATGATCCAATAGGAGATCAGTAAGTTGACCAGCTTTGGATAGAGGACCTCATCCAGATGCGTTGTGAGTTGATCGAGAGCGGACCAATAAAGTATATTTCTCCGATGGTTGGGACGAGTTCCCGAGGATGTGTTCGGCTAGATATCTTCTACAGAGTGATGAAGATACCGAGTTCGTAATTTCGAGTCCATATGAGAAACTCCAGATTTGACTGTAGCCGAGAACAATTGTTGTACGCAGATAGCATGACGTGACGTCAAAGTGGACGATAATAAAGACGAGTGGAACAAGAGGTTCGTGCGAAATGTTAACGAGCTGTTGTTACTCTCCATTGAGATTAGAGATTGGATATGTATACAGAGGCGTTGGGATACGGTCAGTTCCTGAGGAAATGCTGTGCAAAGAACGCAAATGTCCAGAAAATGAGAAAAGATTATGTAAGAATACCAACCTCCGTATAGTTCGGCATGGGCGAGATCGGAAGAGACCTTGAGCAGGTTCCTTTTTGGACACTGCTGCGATAAGATTTGCACCGAGGATCAGTTGTGTCATGTGTATTTAGAGGGCCAGAGGCCGACGCCAGTGACGTGTTGCCTTACGAGTGGTCATGCTAATTGGCCGAGAGATGACTAGAGAAGTGCCAGAGTGGAATCGTTTTCTTTAGTACACCTGACCGGGCCGACGAGACGATAGATTGTGAGATTGGTAATCCACAGAGAAAATGAGGACCCAGAGACAGAGGACACCAGCCCGTGAGCAGGAGGCAAGCGGATGTTCTTGCTCTTCCAGTTTTTGGCAAACCGACATTTTTCGATATTGTAGGAGGTGTACCTCAATGTCATTTGTTGCGATTTGCGTTTGTGATCCCAATATCACGCTTATATCGCTTGGATTTGAGTTTCGATGATTGGGTTTCATGATTTATGTGTTCGTACACCATGGCTGCACCTAATGGATGTTTTCTTTTGTGCACAATTATTGCACTTGATTTATGTTTATACACCGCTATATCGGTTTGCGATTTGTGCATATTTATTGCACTTGACATCGGTTTTTTTCCTTGGCTGCACGTGTTTATGATTTCATGGATTTCATATGGTGGATTTGATTTTGTGCATGTCATACGCACTCGATTTGATTTATGCACTCGGTATAGCTTACATGTGCTTGCAGTGCATTGATACGTATTTTGTGCACGCAGTTGCACATGTTTATGATTTTATATACCTTGGTACACTCGGTGTTGTTTTTATATGTATTTGAGTTATTGATGAGTTTCCGTGCACTTGTTGCACCGGATTTTTATTTCGTGCATTGGTTGCACCGGATTTGTATTTCGTGCATTAGTTGCACTGGATTTATATTTTGTACATTGATTGCACCCGATTTATGTCCTTGAGCATTGGTTTTACCAGATTCATGTTTTTGTGCACGCTTGCACTTGACGTTCGTTTTCGTGCATGCTACTGCACTAGATGCTTTATACGGACCTGACGCGCTTGGGTTCGATTTTTGCGCATATTAGGCGCTTGGTATTGGATTTTGTACGTATCAGATGTACTTGAGTGAGATTTTATTCGTTCATGTCAGATGCACTTGATTCAGATTTTATTCGTGCATGTTGGATGCACTTGATTTAGATTTCATTCTTGCATGTTGGATGCACTTGATTTAGATTTCATGCGTGCATGACGGATGCACTAGATTTGGATTTTCGCGTATGTTGGGCGCATGATATGAGATGTGATTTTGTGCATACCGGATGCACTGGATTGGTATTTTCATTTGTGCATGTTAGTTGCACTGGGTTGACATTTTATAGATGCACTAGATGTTGTTATCGTGCACATCCGTTGCACTTGACAAATGCTTTCGTGCACACCCATTGCACTTAGTTTGGTTTTGTGCACATTCGTAGCACTTTTATTTGGTTTGATTTCCGTGCGCACTAGACGTATGTGATTGTTGGATACGCCTTTGATGCTGACTTTGCTCTTGAGCACATTGTTTTCATGTTAGGTACTATATTATATAGTGGCCGAACATGACTGATCTGAGGACAGTACTTGAGTACTTTGCATGCATTAAAAGTTTAACAAGAGGTTTTCAAAAAGGAGCTATAGTCTCGCTATTTCCTACGTGTCCGCGAGCGACACGAACGTTTATAAAGGAAAACCTTTTGGGATATTTAAAAAACGGCGGAACATATATTTGAGCAAAACATATATAAACGTATATTTATAACTTTACAAATGAGCGTCCGTCACTTGTGCTGTGAGTTACGCATCACGCGGCGATTCAGAAAAGATTTTGCATGTGTTTTATTCAGTTTTAGGAGATTTTTCCAAGGATGCGTACTATATACATATTATAGTATTCGACTAGCGTATATTGGATTTCAGAGTGGATTTCGAGATCTGTATCTCCATTGTAACTCCGATGATTGTGTGACGCTTGACGGAGTTCGACCTTGAGTTTTATAATCGTTTTTAGGTGCACACGACGCACTGTGGTATTTTGGTATCTTCCGTGATTTCGGAGCCCCGTTGATTTGAACTGATTATTGAAATGTTTTAGCATTTGGGGGTTTAAATTTAAATTCGGGGACCGAATTTATTTAAGGGGGGGGGGAAGATTGTAACATTTCAGAAAATATAAAATATTATTTTTGGAATTTAATATTAAAATAATATATTTCGCGAAAACTACCTGATTTGCGAAATTAGGGTTTTCGTAAAATGGTATAAATATATACCGATAATTGTGAAATAATTGGAGATTAAAATGATTTATTCATTTAAATATATATTTATTGGATTTGGCATTTTTATAATTATTTATACGCAGTTTAAATAAAAATTGATTAGTGCACTACCAATCGCGATTAAGCCAAATCCGTGTTTCTACATTTTTCCATGGTTAGTGCACCATGAAATGTTGCATTTGGTTGCATGTTGTTTCATTAGTGTTTGTTGATATTTGGTTTTAAGAAAAGAAAAGAAAAGAAAAGAAAGTGTATTATTGAGGAGAGAGAGAGGGGACCAAATGATGACATGAAGCATGGCTTGTGAGAGGGTGAGAATAAGATAGAGAGAGAGAGAGAGAGAGTGGGCTTCCCTTCATCCTCCCCCATTGTTTTCTTCAACTCCTTCATCCTCATATTCCCTCCACCTTCACCTCCAAGTATCATCTCAATTTCCTTCTCAAAACCTTACAAACCTTTCATTAAAAAGATGCACAACCTCTCTACAAACCCAATGGATGTTTCAAAATTGGATTTTGATCACTTTGAGCAACTCAAGAAAATTCTTGAGTTGCCAAATGAAGTAAATCTCACACTTTTAGTTTAGTAATTTAGTCTCTTTAACTTCTATTATAGTTTAGAATTGGTTATGTGAGGATTTAGGAACTTTGAAAATTTCTAGAGGGGACTTAGGGGATTCTTGAGTTGTGATGGTGCAAGTGAGTGTAATTAGTGACTGCAAACCCCCTTTAGTGTTAAAAACCAGTGAATAAACCCCAAAACTTGAATTAGATGTTTCAATGTTGGTTTTGTGAACATCTTGAGCCTACAGGGAATCTGGAGTAACCTGAGACATGTACGAGAAAAACTAGCAACTCTATTGACCTAGATTGAACACTAAGAGGCCACCCTGAGAATACGAGCCAAAACCGAGCTACCCAGGCCGAGCATGCCGGTTTTTCAGGTAATTTCGTCGGGTATTTCGTGGGTGATGGTGTTGGAATTGGTTCTATAGCTCACTTATCTCATATACTATCCCTTACACTTGCTAGTTTAGTCCCAATTTAATCTGAGATAAATCTGGGAGCATATTGGGTTTGTTTTGGGTTATGTTTTCCGATATTGGAATTTTTGGTTTTGGTATTTGGATTTGATTTGGTTGTTAGAATTTGTACGTCAACAACGAGGATTGTTGGGTTGTTTTTCATGCGTAGGCTATAGGTTCTAACTTATGAGCGCACCGTGTGCCGTATCGGTTTTTCGGACTTAATTTTAATAGCATTGCGATTGTGTATTGATTGTACGTACCTTCACGTGGATTCCAAGACGACGAAGCACATCGACTACGGCTGAACAAGGAGTCCCGCAGGTGAGTAGATTTATATCTACGGGGGAAGTCGGATGGATGGCGTATAGCACCCCCGCAATTATTGATATGTGATTTGTAATTTGGACAAGATATGCCACGACTTAGGTTATAGTTAATGGCTTTAGTGTGAAATGATATGATAGAATGGATGTCTCGATTTGATATATAAGGATGTGAAACGTAAATGTGAATCACGATATATGAATATATGTAGTTGCAAGAGAAAAGGTGATATGAGATTATAGTGGCATTGTATAGGTCGATAAATACGACATGAGATTTATAAGATGACTTGATGTGATGAAAAGAGTATACGATGAGATATGATGACTTGGTTTGATATGTCTTTATACGGATGCGAGTCGATATGAGATAATTGATACCTTTGTCGGTCCCATGATATGAGATGGATACGGATGTGACCTGAGATATAGGTATATACATATATAATGATGTGAATAATTAGTGATATGTTGTACAAGACGTTAGGTCCGTACCCTCATTGTCATATAGATTGATAGGATCCCTAATTTTTTATTGCCGCCGTACGATGAATTACCGTACGTGATGACCTTTATCTGATGATTGATCCATAACCTTGACTTGAGGATGCCGTACAATGGATTATACTTACGTGATATTGTGAGGCTGGTTGAGCTTGGGTATTGCTAGTTTGCGGGTTTTTGTAAGCCACTGGTAATTTTTGTGCATTTTAATATTTTTCCTAATTAAAATATTATTTTACTGCTTTATTTATGCACTTTATTAGTGGTAATTACATTTTTGTTTTGGTTAATTACTACTAATGTGGATCTATACTATGTTAATCACTAGATTATGTTTTTTAACCTTCTCACCTAAATATCTAGATATTTGTGTTTTAAAAAGGAATTTTTAAAGAAAAGAAATTAAGAAGATATAAAGCCTTTTGTTTTATTATGCAATTATTGCTATTTTCTTCTAGAATTTTCTACAAAATTCCACAAAACCCTAGCTCTTCTTCCTTGGCCAGCCACTTCTTTGCTTGCTGCCCTCACTCCTCATTTGCCTCATTTCTTCACTTTAAAGCTTGATAAATTCATCAAAAATCCTAAATAATTCATACAAACTCAAATACAAATCATTTCCCTTCATTCTTCTTCAGAAAACATGCTTGGATCTTCTTCAAGTTAGCATTTTGGAGGCTAAAATTTGGAGTTGTGTTTGCTTGTTGTGTTTCTTTTGTGGAGGTATAAATCCAAACCCTAAACTCTAATTGTTGCTTGATACTTTAATTAGCTTAATTAGATATTAATTTAAAACTTTTAATTTCATATTTAGAATTCCTAGTAAGTTTTTTTTGTAATCAAATTAGGGTTTTGATTAGTGAAATGGTTAGTTGATAATTTTAGACAAATGAAAACTAAATCTAGTTGCTAGTTTGTTAATTGATATTTTCCTAATTGTACAATTAGCTATTTAGCAAACTAAGATTTTACTAAATCATAATTAAGTGAGATTAAAATTCTAGTAATGGTTTGGATGGTTTAATTTCGCTATTTGGTGATGTTTGTAAATTCTAGTTTTGGTAAAAATTGTAGTTTTGAGCTAAAATGATATATGTTGCTTACTTGATTTCGGTAAGTTTTGGCATGGGTTTCTTTTGACGTTGCGACGTTATTTATATTAGATTCCACGCTATATCTTGTGTTGTGAATGCGCAATCAGTACGATCAGGGTTTAGGCTTGGTAGTTGTGTCACTTTGCGTTCCTAGCTAGGGTCGTGCCGATGTCGTTCGTGTCTTTGTGTAGCTTTTACTCTTGAGTTGGTTTCTTAGTGTCGCTACGCGTGTTAGCTACTGGACGAACACTTGAGAGTATGTTTGGAGTTGGTGCGTTGGTCAAACGTTGTTTGTATGTGTTATTGGTCGATTGCTAATATATACTATTATATTGTTATATGCTTTCAGAATCGCATGTGGGGACTTCGGGCGCTGCGAAGAAGGAAAAGCGAGTGGTTGGTTTTACTTAGCCAGGATTGTAGTGAGTAGATTTAACATCTACAGGGGAATCGCCCGCATGGCGTTATGCGTCTGGGCTAGATTAAATAATATGACTATTAGTTAGATGTATACAGATATTGATTGTTCATGTGTACCTTTGTTGCATATCTCATTTCCTATTGTGCATGGACTTAGTATTAATGAGACACAACACCATTATTGACGGTTCATGTTTCAAGAGCACTAATTGTATGCTACACACACACCGTCGATAATTGCTATGGCACGCACAACATCTATACATATATGATATTGTATTGTTTAGGGACATTGAGACATGATCCTTATTTCCCTTGTGCATATGACATATAGCATACCTGTATACCTACATGCTTACACATATGCCTTGATATTCTTACATGCTAGTTACATATATACCTATATGGTATTGTACCATTAATGATAGGTATATACACATATGAGACATAGCTGCATGTACATCATGCATACATACTTACACTTATACCTGGAGGGTATTACATCATTCATTACTGATAGGTAGATACATATACCTTGCTATACCTACATGTTTACACATATATCTGGCTATAACTACATGTTCACCTTTATTTGATGTTATATGGATTTGGAGAACTTAGGAACCGTATGATATATATATTAACTTGTTGCAGTTAAATAGCGGATTTTCCTTTATATGCTCATATTACAGTTTTTGGTTGCATATATTATATTCATGGACTTTCGCATTGAGTTATGGATTTTTCATGATGTTTTCTGAATTTGAGGACCGTGGTAGTTTCATGAAATTATGCATTATTTGAAAAAAACCGGTTTCTCTTGATATGATATTTCAGCAGCCACCATGAGATTTATCGGTTCTGATATATATATACCCCATGCGAGGAATGGAGGGGACCGGGTGCGGGTACATGGTGGGGCCCGGAGGTGCCCCGGGGCAAGAATTTCGTAGAGTAGACGATGAGTTAGTGGGGGAACCATACCTACCGGTGACAGTACCTATGACTCGGCGGTTATCGTGGGGACACCGACCGGAGTCATGTACGTATGGATACGTCGAATTTCGAGTGTCAAAGCAAGGCACTTGAGTTTTCGGGATAGCATATGATACATACCTATCAGGAAGGCCAGTCGTGGTGACAGCGCCTGATAGATCGGTATTTATGTGTCGATATTAGACACTTGTTTTCATGATATTTTTACTCCTAAGTATATATAACAGTGGAATGGGACGCTGTTATATATATATATATATATATATATATATATATATTAGTGGAATGGGACGCTAATATATATGTATACATATCTAATTTATATACATCATCATAATGATCTTGCAATATACTCACTCAGGATATATGAGATTTACTTGATATTGGACACTCAGGATATATGAGACTTACTGGATATGAGTGCCAATTCGGGTGCTTATTGAGGAAATTTGGGATTTAGATTTGTTTTGATGGACTTTGGTCCTACCACGAGGTCAGGATTCCATGAGGATGACATGTTTTATCCCATATTCCGCATTATTGTTCATGTATTAGTAGTACCTGATAGAGTACCTTACATGACTGTTGCATATATATTGCCATTTATTGTTCATGTATTAGTAGTACCTGATAGAGTACCTTACATGACTGTTGCATACATATTTCTATTTATTGTTCATGTATTAGTAGTAGCTGATAGAGTACCTTACATGACCGTTGCATACATATTGCCATTTATTGCTATCAGCTTGCATGCATTAGATTCGCGCTGTACATGCATACTTATGATTACCTGCATATGTTATTTACTATTCACGAGTTGGCAACTCACCCCCGTTGTGCCACAGCGTTTTGCAGGTAGTCCCTCAGGGCAGTCGCGGCAGGCTTTTCATCTTTCGTATCATCTTTTGCAGCGGATACCGCTTCGGCTGACTATGCGCAGGTTTGCTCTAGGTGGGTTTTGCGGCTATCCGATGTTGTTTATTGTTATCTTTGTACCATTTACTCTCCATCTACCACTTTCATGTATGACTTAGAGACTTGATGTGAGAACGATATTGTATGTTATTTTGTGACTTGGAGGTCTTTTATGCAGTTTTACTTACATCGTCTTTTATTTCTTCGCTACGGCGTCGTATATCTATTGTGGTGGTTGTTTTCCGCCTTTGGGCGTGGATTTGCTCCCGGTTGGGGATACTTTACTTATATTTATGTTGTACCCATTTTTGGGGTTAGTTTTTACAAAGGAGGTGCTGCCAAAATTTTTAAGAAACTAAATTGGACTTTAAAGAATTTGTACTCGAGATTTTCAAAAGTTTTAACAATGTTCTTATCACTTACTACTTTTGATGGTTTAGATTGCTGGGTTTTTGGCTTACTTAAATTGCGTTACGCCTGTAAACGTTGCGTAGTTTAAGGGCCGTCACGTGCCAATTTCGGGTCGTGACAGCTACGTTCATGACATTCTCATTGCATTATATAAACCTGTGCTAGTACACCTACACAATTATCGATGATGCATATGTTACACTTACACAGATTTGCCGGCTCACACACTTTCATCATCGATAATTGCTATGTCACTTACAAAGTAGAATTGTCACATCATTATGCTATGTTGCAGGATATATTGCTATTCTCACATCATTATACTATGCCACATGATATACCTGATATGCTCACATTTCTGTTCTATGTTTGCATACATCATGCTTTATGATTATACGCATTGAGATGCTTTTTTTATGAGATTCAGGATTTGAGAACCGTGGATATGTTTCAAAGGAAATTATGTCTTGTTTTAAAAACCCGGTTTCTCTTGATATGATATTCCG
Organism: Agapanthus africanus; assembly: GCA_030015575.1. Lineage (NCBI taxonomy): Eukaryota > Viridiplantae > Streptophyta > Magnoliopsida > Asparagales > Amaryllidaceae > Agapanthus > Agapanthus africanus. The sequence continues at coordinate 734,883,116 of JASDDO010000019.1, read as the reverse complement.
AGACGTCTACCATATGTTTTCTCGGTTATGAGTTATGTGATACCCGATTAGAGGAGCTGGATGAGGCCGTTGCGGGTACATGGTGGACCCGGTATGGTACCTCGGGACAAGAAAGGTATGTTGTCTAGTAGACGATGAGCCTGGCAGAGGGACTACTACCTACCGGTGATAGTATTTGGGCTCGGCGGTTATCCAGAGGATACCGACCGGAGTCGTGAGATGATATGGGCCGATCCGGACTAACGGAGCCCGAGATATGAGGATTTGCGTGTTGATGCTGGACACGGGTTTTATGATGTTTCGAGTGTTGATGTTGGACACTCAGGTTCCATGATTTTGATGTGTCGTTGATGGGTACACGTTGGTTGATATCCTCATATTTACATGCATATGCTCTCATTATATTTACATGCATAATGTTGTTGTGTCATTGATGGACACGTAGATGTTATCCACATGCAGATAGGCATTGATTATATTGTTGGCACATATGCAGACACGGTCACCTTAGATATCATAGTATTACCTTTATGATATAGTTGACATAGGATTCGTTGTTTTATTCGATTTCTACCTGCTGATGTTTTCTACTCACAAGTTGGCAACTCATCCCGTTGTGCCACAGTTCTTGCAGGTTTGATCGCATGGATCAGTAGCAGTATCGCTGGCACACAGCTTGCATTCGGGGGATTTACTTGGTAGGTGGGACAGATTGGATTGTGCCCACTATTGCATTATTACTCCTGTTGTATCTAGTTAACTCCATCAATCAGAAACTATTATTTGTATAAGTAAAAGACTTAGAAAGACTTGTGATTGCGAGACTTAGAGCGATGGGTTATATGTTCGCTTGGTCGGTTAATGTCATGCTTTATTCATTTTTCTTTGTGATTGATCTTCGCCGTTGGGCGTCGTATACATATATTTTGACTTGCGTGGTTGTGATTCCGCCGATTGGCGAAGAGCTAGCTCCCGCTTAGGGATGCCTTTATTGTTATCATGTATATGTGGTTTTGGATCAAAATATACAAGGGAGGTGCTGCCCAAATTTTAAAAGACGAAACATGTTTTTCAACTAGTAGAATCCACTTGCATTTTTCATATTCCATTTTCTATGCATTTAAGAAAACATTTGATTTCATCATACCTTTATTTCAAAACTTCACATCTTTTATTTTCTTTAAAAGGTTTAGATTTCTGGGCTTCGGCTGGCTTAATTTATGTTACGCCTTTCGACGTGGCGTGATTTATGTGTCGGTCACGAACTAAATTTTGGGTCGTGACAGAAATGTTCGGAAGCAGTTTATGAACATAAGAGGATGTTCTAGGGATATGGTAATAACAGCCTCCTTCGGGAGACGGTTATCATTCCAGGCTTCCAAGATGACCTGGATGACAGAGTGACTGTAAGAGTTATAGTTTTCCCTCTTGATGAGGGGCAGTAGTTTGGACTGTGTTAGTTATATGTATGCCCTAGAGGCCATTACTGTACATACGATGTATATTGTAATGGATGCTTGGACATATATAGGGAGGACTTTCTTGCTCGACATGATAGTATGCTATCTGGTTGTACTTTATCTTAACATGTACTCTAATTGTCTCTATATTACATGTTGATAAAGCCCTTAGGATATGTACTCGACTACTGGGACTATGATGAGATCATACTAGTGGGGCCACGGTAGTCGACGAGTACATCTTATAACTGTTCCTAGTCGAGGGTGTATCGAGATAGGGCATCGATACACCAGAGTAGACTAGCGTATACGCATCTTGACCCATATGATGGGCGATGGATGATCCCATATCCATCGGTGTTTGACATCAAGGATGCTGTACGGGTGCTCAGTGGAGACTGGGTACACTGGACGGACTCGCTGAGAACTCCCAGATGGTATTATACCTCACGTCAGATGGCAGTTCTCCGATGACACTGGTACAGAGTAGTCTGTTGACCTGAGATTGTCATAGAGTCTTGTGTGATTCCCACTGTGCTTTGATTTGCATCATACCACGTCCAAAAGGGCGTGCAAAAAGGTGGCTTTTGGGTACAGTCCCGAATCACATGGAGGCAATGAGCGATAGGAGGGGATTCGTCTCTCCCGGTATAGGGAGTTGATGTTGCGCTGTGTTCGATTGGCTATAACCGGAAATCCCTGGACAGGGTTGCTGAGATATACTGGTAAGTGTTATCAGTAGTTTCTCGAACTGTTATAGACCTTATATCGACACGACTTATCAAGCTACTGGGGTCTGACGTTTACCACCCCTAGGCGAGATATGCGACATATCAGACGACGAGACCGGACTGTACAGGAGTGTTACTGATTGGATTCACAGGAGAATGTACAGGCTTGCTTGTTGATCTTCTGAGCGCTCAATACCTGGGTGGCTATTACGTTTAGCTGACCGCTTGCAGCTTGTGGGTGTTTGATACGATCATCACCTATTGCCGGCGTATTGACGATTCTTTAGAGTCCTACACAGAGGTTTCTTGGCTCAGGCAAAACGGAGTAGGAGCACATATGTGATATGTGCGGGACCGAGGATAATGCGGTATGTGATACCGTATTGGATTCTCGCGATATAAGATATCGTCCGGGTATATGTGATATAGCCGGGTCATCGTATTAGCCGGTTATATGCGATATAGCCGGATTGTCGGATCAAGTGTTGATTCGATAATTTAATGTATAATAATATATATGATATATTAAATTACATTAACTAATATTAGCTCACTAAAACATTCTTTTTCTCACTCGGGTAATACATTGATATATATGCGATATATGTTAAATGTATTATTTTATTTTGTTACCATAAATATTATATATGTGATATATAATATTGTAACATGATATAATTACTAGTGCAACATGTTTAGTGGAGTTTAAACATGATTAGGGTTTGGATTAGGGTTAAGACTTCTAGTAGATTCTAGAAGCTTTTCTTTTGTCTTGAAAAAGATATTATGCTTGATATTTTCAAGTGACTCACTTTTAACCCAACCCAAACCCTAGCCTTAGTTAATTCTCTACATGGGTTTAGTTGACCATGGTTGCATTATTCATCATATTTATCTTTTCATTATTCATCACAAAAGAAATGCTATTATTCTTCTTCTTCTTCTTCCTTCTACTTTTCATGGAAAAAGCTTACTAGCTTTTTTCCAAGTGATGAAAATGAGTGAGAATGAGAAAATAAAAGAGGGAAAAAAATCCTAATTCATCATCCTCATCTACCCTTGCCATTTAGATGAGGGTGTTCACATCATTTTATGAGTGTTAGCTTGTGTTAATGAAACTTCAAGGTAGATCATCTATGTTATCGAAGATCGGAAGCAAGACTGCATCTTTCTCTTCGTGGAACCTCTCGAGAGTCCGGAACACGATGATCGCAGCGAAGAGACCTCAACACGGAGCTTATGAAGTGAAGGACCGGATCTAAAAAGGTTGTAATCCCTCTCACTTAGTGTTAAAGTGTTTAACATGCTAGTTTTAGCATAAACTCTAGTTTAAAGATCCGGCTTTGGGTTGTTCGGCACGGCTAAAATTTTAATCGGGCATGGTTGATACCTCGTAGACCCTTATGCGTGTGCCTAGCAACCCTACAGTGGTATGAGAGACAAGCTAGAGCTTTAGGCGAAGTCTAGACGAAGTTTAAAGTCCGATCGAACATCGAAACTCTAATTTTAACCCCTCTCTGGATATTTTTCAAAAATGTAATTTTTTATGAATTAAAAATACTCATAAAATTAAGCAGGAAAAAATAAGAATTACTGTGAAGTACGGCTCATTAACTCGATTATATGACCGCGGAAACGCGGCCAAAACAAGGGTTTGGCCGAGGTTCCGCGGCCAAAATTATGACTTAGTCCCTCATACTTCATATATTTATTCTTAGGTCCTTTCTTGTCATTTTTTTCTGGGAATTTTTAATTCCATTCAAGTGTTGAGTTTTCTTGGGTTGTATTGGGGACTCGTTGATTCGATCGGATAATTTAACTTCGTTTAGTTTTGTCCAGGTAATTTTTAGAAACTGTTAAAAAGTTCGAACGGATATCAATGACTCACTTTTTCCCCTGTCGGAAAATTTTCAAAAGTTGGATTTTTTCTCGTGTTTGAAACTTTTGTAAAGTCATGCAAGTAACACGGTGGACCCTCTAGAAGACAACAAACCTTAACTCGATTATGTGACCGTCTTGAACTGCCTATAAACCTTAGGGTTTAGGGCAGTACGGCGTGCCACATGTGAGGCATTGGCTTGACCCTTCTACGGCTGGACCATTGGTATTGTGGCATGTGATGGATGTTTTTAATCTGATTTCAAGTGTTGAGATATATTGGGGAAATCTTGGGTGTTTGATTATTCGATCGGAAAGTTTAACATTGTCTATTTATCTGGAATGTGATACAATATTTGGAATCCACAGGTAGTTATGAGATAACTAATTTGAATATTATAAATCTAGCAGTTTAGTCTCAATTGATCGGTTGCCACGGAATTTTGATGTGATCAAAAGTCCATCGCAATCACGTAGCGTACGCGGATACTCGTCGGGTAAACTTAATAGACAACCATGCCCCATAGCCCCGACCAAGTGACTGTAGGAGATCCCCGTCGCCAAAAGCATCCGTTCGGGTGCTCGCAGCAGCGGTGTTCCGCCTTAGTGCACTTCGTCGACGGCATCGGGGGTGCGGCCGTCTACTAAAGTTTGCGACGAGCATTCGATCATCATATCGGGAATCTTGCTGACTTGCCCGACTTGATATTGAAAAGAGTTTTCGATAATGAGACTAAAATGCGGGGTTTATAATAGTTAGGCATGCGATGTCTAAGGAATTCATTTGGTTAGGCATGCGATGTCTAAGGACGTTGCGGATTCCAACTGTTGTAGTTTTACACTTTCTTTTCTGTGACCGTAAGCGTAGTATGTGGTGTATCAACGGCTTCGTTGCTATACATCAACGACAATCGGGATACACATACTTGCTTACGTTGATGATATGAGATATTATATGTTGCTGTGATATGTTATATTGGATTGTCGCGTTTGAATAGACGGGGGTTTTATGTGAGATGAGAGTTTTTCTTTTTCATTCATGTAAAATTCATTTGTATGTAATATTCTTTTATTGGGGCACTTCCGGGCTGAGGATGATGTCACCATTGTATATTATTTACTTTTCTGCATTAGGTAGACCCAAGGCGGGGAGCACAAGTAACCGGGTTCTAGGGTCCAGTGGGAGACCATCTCGAGGAGTCGAGACCGGGTCTCCTAACCCTAGAATTGGCAGTGTTGCTTGCCGCTCTCATAGGGGTCTAGGGATGTGGGTTTGGCTATTCATCGCGACCGTGGAATCCGTGTTTTATACAGGCTCGTATTAAAAACACGGACGTCCTAGTATATCCAATATTTCATATATGTTCTTCTGCTGCAATGTTCTGTGATGAGATCATATTACTGCCTGAGACGAATGTTTATATTATATATATGAGATATATATTATATATTGTTTATTTCGTTTCGTATCTGTTGCTTGTGAAGCATATTAAAATGAGACTTCATTAATGAGATTAATGGAATAAAAGAAACCTAAGATGTTGTAGAAACTTGTTTAAAAACTGGTAGCTCTAGTTCTTGCTTTGCATAGCGGTGTTCCTTGTAGAACATCCATCACCTTATTCGATAAGGAAAGAGCCGAGATCCTTTCACCGGGAGTGACCTCTTTAGTGAAACTAGCAGATGCTATAAACTCGGTTTGTCTTTTGATTGCTTCCATAGTTTTTTGCTTTGCATAGTGATATTTGTGAAATATCCTGCACCTTATTCGATGAGGAAAGAGCCGACGATCCCTTCACCGGGAGTGACCCCTTTAGCAAAACTAGAAAAGCCTAAAAAACACTCCATTTAAAATCACTCGATTCTACAACGATATCAAGTTCATTACGCAAAAGGTTTTCTTAAAAACCTGTCTTAGCCCTCCGTCATTTCAGATAAGTACTAGTTAGTATTCGTGCTACGTTTGTTGACTATGTTAAGGCGTAGTGTGCGGTAGCTGATTAGTGCTTATCTGTATAAGCATATGATGCGATTGGATTAGGGTAGTCGTGCGACTTTGTTGACTATGTTAAGGGTCGTACTGGTGGGTTTAATTCAATCGGGAAATGACGGGTTGAACTTGACTAGCACTTATGATTTGTTGACTATGTTAAGGTCATATAGCTGCTAGGGGCAAAATATTATCGGGAATTTCAAGTCTTGAAATTTGTAATGAGATTGCATACCTTTTATGAGATAGTTGGATCCCGATACCCGCTGCGAGTAAGAGTTACTCCTGGGAGAGTTTTACACATTACAATTAGCCGATCAAGTAGGTGTCTAGAAAGGTGTTAACGGGGTTACGCCCCTGGGAAAACGAGGTTTACTTTAATTAGGTTCGTGCGAAAGCACGGGGGACCTCCCTCAAAGTACCGACACTGGCCTGGCTGAAAGATTGGCGAACTTGTAGGGTGTAATTAATCCCGGCTAGTCTTTCCTTTTAGGGTTTGAAGGAAGATTTGAAAAAAACAGTGGGAGACATCCTGATTAGATATATTAGATAACCAATCTAATCTTGCAAGAGCATACGCTGAGTGTTTTCTTCTCTCTCTCTCCAGGTAGCGACCATATCACGCCTTAATCAAGATAATAATACGGATATATTGACCAAACCCGCTTATTATACTGAGCTGGGGAACGTTGGCCCCGCTCCAACTTATAATTGTTATAAGACAGAGTAGAAAATTGGGGAATACCAGATTTCCCGTGCCGCCCAAATGAAGAAAGTGCATGTTGATGCATCATCTTCGGGTATGTTCATTACAGAGAACTGTTTCTCAGTATCCTTTACGTCCTGGGTATGAGATACCGGATCAGGATCCCGCAAATGTAATCTGTTGCATGGGCTACTGAAAGGTAGAGGACTGAGAACGGGTGATAAGTTTCATGAGATAGATATGGTGCAAGAGTTGCAACCAAGTCTGCTGGTCACTATCACCCTGTATTGCCAGAATACATTGATTCTGATCGAATGTTATTAGATACCGGACCTGATGTAAAACATCATATCGGTCTCTTTATTAGTAAAGAAAGAATATAATTTTGTATTGTTGGATAATGTTTTGAACATTTCCTATATCAAGAGTTGATCGGTTCGGGCACGTTATCTAAAAGCATTGACGTTCTAAATCAAACTACAGTTCTTAGTATACAGAACATACACGAGAGGAAGAGTTCGGAAATGAACGAATCCTTCTTGAGGCATTGTAGACTAGGTCATATCAATGCGACCCGACTAGCTGAAGTTACATTAAGATGCATATTTAAATTTGTTTGAATTTACATCTTGTGAAACTTGCCGGTCATGTCACAAAGATAAGATGACCATAGCTCTGTTTATTGGAAACAGAGAAAGAGTTAGTGAACTCTTGGGATTGATACATGCTGATGTATGAAGGTCCCCTGTCTAAACATGCCAGGACCGGTTCTTTGTACTTCATTACATTCTCTGATGATCTCTCAAGATTCAGACATATGTTCCTGTTGAAACACAAGTCCGAAGCTTTTGAGATATTCACAGAATATAAGTTAGAAGTTGAGAACCAAAAACGGGTATAAGTATTATGTCCATTGATGAGATCAAGGAGGAGAATACTTGAGCACGGGATTCCTGGACTATTCAAAAGGAGAATGAGATTCTCTCTCAGTATTACTCCTCCGTATACACCACAGCACGTCGGTGTATCGGGGCGGAGCAATCACACCCTATGTGATATGGTGTGCTCTATGATGAGTACTACTGAGTTGCCTATTTCCTTTTGGGAGTTATGCATTTGAGAAGCTGCATACCTATTGAATTGGGTTCAAATCAAATCAGTTGCCTACCACTTCATATGTGATATGGAAAGGGAAGAGCCCATATCTTAAGTTTGTTAAGATTTGGGGTTGTCCGGCCTATGTCTAAAAGCAAAATCCGGACAAGCTCGAGGGAAGGTCAGCTCTATAAAACTGGAAGTAGTTCCAGATATACAAACTGCAGCTGATGATTTGGTAGAACCAAAGGATTCAGTAGTTTCCAACGAACCTCAGCCTCTCCGCCGATCTAGTAGGGTTCTTCACCCACCAGAAAGATACTTCGGTTTCTCTATGACAGTGGGAGCGAGAATTGCATCATGAGATGATGACCCAACTAGTTTCGAGCTGGCCATCAGGAGTGGGACTTGTAAGAATGGATGGATGCTTAGCGATCTGAGATGGAATCCTTATACACCAACAAAGTATGGACTTTGGTTGCTTTATCTGAAGGGTTAAATCCCTATCAGGAGCAAGTATATCTTGAGAAGATTACTTGGTGTACATGGAAAAGTTGAGACTTTCAAAGCTATGCTTAAGTCCATCCAGATCCTACTTGCCATGGCTACATACCATGACTACGATATCTGGTAGTTGGGTGTCATGACTGCTTTTCTAAATGATGTTTTAGAAGAGAGCGTCTATAAGTACACAGCCAGAGGGCTTCGTAGACAGTGGGAGCAGCGGAAACATGAGCAAGATGCTTTATAGGATAAAGCAGGCATCGCGGAGTTGGAACATCTGTTTTGATGTGGTAGTCAAAGAGTTTGACTTCATCAAAATGGTAGATGAACCTTGTATATACAAAAAGGTAGTAGGGAGTATGGTGGTGATCCTCGTAGAGTACGTGGATGACATACTCTTGATAGGGAAGGAGTTTCCTATGCTACGCTCGGTCAATCTCCGCTTATCACAAGGATTCTCCATATAAGATCAAGGTAATACCTCATAAATCCTGGGTTTTAGATCTATGAGATAGATCTAATTGGATGTTAGGATACTCACTAGTTGTAGTGAGATGGTATCAATCGATCCTGGGGAGAATCACTGGAAAGGTTCCAGGGTGATAAGGACGACTGAATGTCAGTCGCAGGCATTGTCTTTACCTTCAGTGGAGGGACGGTATGTTGGAAGAGTTCCAAGCTAGATACCGTGACATACTAGACGATTAAAGGCAAGGTACATCGTTACCAAGGATGCCACCAAAGAGGCGGTCTGGATATATAAGTTCATAAGATGAACTTTGTTCCTACCATTGTGTGACAATGGAGTTGTGGCTTTTGCTAAGGAACCCTCGTCCCATCAGAAATCCAGATATAATTCTTAGGCAGTATCACCTGATCATGGAGATGGTTGATCTCCAAGGTGATCGAGGTTAGGAGAGTAGACACAGAGGACAACAGCGCGGATCCACTCACAAAGGCCTTTTTCCCAGTAGATACTTTTATAGGTTGGTTGAGTATGAGATACTTCAACCACAGCTAATTGTTGGGTATGTGATACCACAACAGATGGCCCTAGTGCAAGTGGGAGATTGTTAGTTATATGTATGCCCTAGAGGCCATTACTGTATATACGATGTATATTGTAATCGATGCTTGGACATATATAGGGAGGACTTTCTTGCTCGACATGATAGTATGCTATCTGGTTGTACTTTATCTTAACATGTACTCTGATTGTCTCTATGTTACATGTTGATAAAGCCCTTAGAATATGTACTCGACTACTGGGACTATGATGAGATCATACTAGTGGGGCCACGGTAGTCGACGAGTACATCCTATAACTGTTCCTAGTCGAGGGTGTATCGAGACAGGGTATCGATACACCAGAGTAGACTAGCGTATACGCATCTTGACCCATATGATGGGCGATGGATGATCCTACATCCATCGGTGTTTGACATCAAGGATGGTGTACGGGTGCTCAGTGGAGACTGGGTACACTGTACGGACTCGCCGAGAACTCCCAGATGGTATTATACCTCACATCAGATGGCAGTTCTCCGGTGACACTGGTACAGAGTAGTCTGTTGACCCGAGATTGTCATAGAGTCTTGTGTGGTTCCACTGTGCTTTGATTTCCATTATACCACGTCCAAAAGGGCATGCAAAAAGGTGGCTTTTGGGTACAGTCCCGAATCATATGGAGGCAAAGAGCGATAGGAGGGGATTCGTCTCTCCCGGTATAGGGAGTTGATGTTGCGCTGTGTTCGATTGGCTATAACCGGAAATCCCCGGTCAGGGTTGCTGAGATCTACTGGTAAGTGTTATCAGTAGTTTTTCGAACTGTTATAGACCTTATATCGACACGACTTATCAAGCTACTGGGGTCTGACGTTTACCACCCCTAGGCGAGATATGCGACATATCAGACGACGAGACCGGACTGTACGGGTGTGTTACTGATTGGATTCACAGGAGAATGTACAGGCTTGCTTGTTGATCTTCTGAGCGCTCAATACCTGGGTGGTTGTTACGTTTAGCTGACCGCTTGCAGCTTGTGGGTGTTTGATATGATCATCACCTATTGCCGGCGTATTGACGATTCTTTAGAGTCCTACACAGAGGTTTCTTGGCTCAGGCAAAACGGAGTAGGAGCACATATGTGATATGTGCGGGACCGAGGATAATGCGGTATGTGATACCGTATTGGATTCTCGCGATATGAGATATCGGCCGGGTATATGTGATATAGCCGGGTCATCGTATTAGTCGGTTATATGCGATATAGCCGGATTGTCGGATCAAGTGTTGATTCGATAATTTAATGTATAATAATATATATGATATATTAAATTACATTAACTAATATTAGCTTACTAAAACATTCTTTTTCTCACTCGGGTAATACATTGATATATATGCGATATATGTTAAATGTATTATTTTATTTTGTTACAATAAATATTATATATGTGATATATAATATTGTAACATGATATGATTACTAATTCAACATGTTTAGTGGAGTTTAAACATGATTAGGGTTTGGATTAGGGTTAAGACTTCTAGTAGATTTTAGAAGCTTTTCTTTTGTCTTGAAAAAGATATTATGCTTGATATTTTCAAGTGACTCACTTTTAACCCAACCCAAACCCTAGCCTTAGTTAATTCTCCACATGGGTTTAGTTGACCATGGTTGCATTATTCATCATATTTATCTTTTCATTATTCATCACAAAAGGAATGCTATTATTATTATTCTTCTTCTTCCTTCTACTTTTCATGGAAAAATCTTACTAGCTTTTTTCCAAGTGATGAAAATGAGTGAGAATGAGAAAATAAAAGAGTGCAAAAATCCTACTTCATCATCCTCATCTACCCTTGCCATTTAGATGAGGGTGTTCACATCATTTTATGAGTGTTAGCTTGTGTTAATGAAACTTCAAGGTAGATCATCTATGTTATCGAAGATCGTAAGCAAGACTGCATCTTTCTCTTCGTGGAACCTCTCAAGAGTCCGGAACACGATGATCGCAGCGAAGGGACCTCAACACGGAGCTTATGAAGTGAAGGACCGGATCTACAAAGGTTGAAATCCCTCTCACTTAGTGTTAAAGTGTTTAACATGCTAGTTTTCGCATAAACTCTAGTTTAAAGATCCGTCTTTGGGTTGTTCAGCAGGGCTAAAATTTTAATCGGGCATGGTTGATGCCTCGTAGACCCTTGTGCGTGTGCCTAGCAACCCTACAGACTGGTGGTCCAAGCAGATACTGAGGGAGGCATGGCCCATGATACTGATTAAATTCAGTGGAAGATACAGTCTAAGAAGTTTTGCTGGATTTGGAGTTCATTTGTGAACTGGGTCCCATCAGATATCCAGACATATTCTAAGATAGGTATTGCTCATTTCGGGAGTTGGCTTTCTTCGCGAACTTGAGATAAAGAGAGACATAGAAAGAAATATTAGAGCGGATCCACTCACTGAAGCTATTTCTCGAATGCAATAGTCTCACAAACGAGCTTTGCGAAACTGATTAGTAGAGAAGTTGGGTATTCGGTATCACACGGGCTGTGAGTATGCGACACCGCAATAATTAGCCTTAAGTGCAAGTGGGAGATTGTTGGCTATAGTGCCCTCAAGTCAATTATTGGATCACAGGCACGCGATTGCAATGAATGAGGGAGGTCCTATACCGGTAGAACAGTCTTACTCGAGATGATAGTATGCTATCTGGTTTATCTTTATCATCGTGTACATGCTTTAGGTGACAATACATGTCACTATTACATGTTGATAGAGCCCATAGGATTCTTGCTTGACTACCAGCAGTATGATGGCGATCATATACGCGAGAGTTGGGTGGTCTATAAGCACATCCTTAAAGTGTACCTAGTCGTGGGAGTTTCGAGACTGGGCATCGATACTCTAAGAGTAGACTAGTGTATACAGATCGAGACCCCGACGAGGGGCGGTGGTCGGTCTCATAAGCCATTAGTGTTAGTTGGTTCACCTAAGATGTATACAGGTGCTCATTGGGTTATGAGTACACCGGACGGACTCACCGGGAACATGCTAGTTGGTATTATACCTATTGTCAGATAGCAGTTCCCTGGTGACATGTGTACAGGTTAGTCTATCGACCTGAGATCGTCATTTTTTCTCGTGTGAGTTCCCACTGTGATTTTATTACTACCCTACCACGGCTCAAAGGAGTCGTGCAAACAGGTTTTAGTTGGGTACAGTCCCGAGCCACATGGAGGCAGTGAGCGAATCGTCAGGGGATTCGTCTCTCCCGGTATTGGGGGTTGATGTCGCGGTGTGCACGGATGGCCATCACTAGAAATCTTTGGCCAAGATAGTCGAGAATTACTGATCTAGGATCAGTAGTTTCTCAGGTGGTGATAGGCTTCATACCGACACTAAATATCAAGTTATTAGGGGTCTGACTTTATCCAACCCCTTAGACTTAATATGCAATACTCATACACGAACGGACCGGACTGTACGGATATTGTCACTGTCAGGCTCAGTAGGGTTTTAGGATGAGTTTTCTCGTCGGCCTCCCTTTCGCTCAATACCTGGGCAGCCGTTACGTACAGCTAGTGCCACTGATGTGCTTGCGGTTAAACCCACTGCCAGCTTATTGACGAGTCTTTAGAGTCCCACACAGAGGGTTTTACTGCTTCGGGCGAAACGTTGTAGAGGCCGTATGGTTTTATGGCATGGTTCGATCATATACGTGCACTTTGTTTCCCCCAATAAGACTAAAGCTCTATTCAAAATTTGAAATTTGAAATGAAGTAGCGCTAAGAGTTAAAGACTCTGAGGCAGCGCTCACGTGCAAAGTACGAGAGCGCTAGCGCCAAGAGCGCCAGCGCTGAGAGTCAAAGACTCTGAGGCAGCGCTCACGTGCAGAGCACGAGAGCACCAGCGCCAAGTGCGCCAGTGCTAAGAGTCAAATACTCTAAAGCAGCGCTCACATGCAAAGCACGAGAGCGCTCGCGCCAAATGCGCCAGCGCTGAGAGTCAAAGACTCTGAAGCAGCGCTCCCGTGCAAGGCACGGGAGCGCCAAGCGCTGGAACTAAATGTTCCCCATCCTTGAATCAAAGATCCAACAAAGAGGATTAAAAATCATCAAAAATTAGAGCACCGTTGGATCAAAGATCTAATGGTGATTAAAAATCACCAAGATACAGAATAAGTTCTATATGGGAAAATATTTTCCTAATCTTGTTAAAAACAAGAAGATTACCTTCTGTAAAACAGAAGCCCTTGGATCAAAGGTCCAACGGGAGGAAACATCCCTAAATCATTCAGAGAAAGATCTCCTTAACTGATTCAACAAATTGGCCTCCCCTATATAAAGGACCCAAGACTTCAAGTCTTACACAGAGGAACCCCCCCAAACTTTGAGAAATTTCAAAGAGAATAGCAAGCTCTCGGAAGATGAATTTCTTCAAGGTAAATAAAACAGAGAGATCAAAGCATCTCATCAAAAAAGAAGAACTTAGTTCTTTTTCTAGATCATAGATCTACAAAGACAGAAGTCTTTCATAAAAATAGAAGAGATTGAAGCATCTCATCATAAAAAGGGAGGGAGAAAAACTTAGTTCTCTTTAGATCACAGATCTAAAGGACAAAGACAAAGTTTTTCACAAAAGCAGAAGAGATTGTAACATCTCCTATTAAAATAAGAACTTAGTTCTTAGATCTATGAGACAAAGTCTCCTATGAACGAGAATTTAATTCTCAGAGCACAGAACTAACCGAAACGGCCAAAGGAGTGCTTCAGCGCTCCAAGTCTGGCGCTCTGCGTCTAGCGCGCCACGTGCTCCTCACGTGGGCGCTAATTAATAAAGAGCGCTCTGCACTCATTGATTGTCGCTCAGTGCCAAGCGCGCCACATGCTCCTCATGTGTGCGCTAATTTACAAGAAGCGCTCTGTACTCATTGGCTGGCGCTCAGCGCCAAGCGCGCCACGTGCTCCTCACATGTGCGCTATTTCACAAAGAGCGCTCTGCACTCATTATCTGGCGATTAGCACCAAGCGCGCCACGTGCTCCTCACGTGTGCGCTATCTTATAGGAAGCGCCTTAGCGCTCTAAGTCTGGCGCTCAACGCCAAGCGCGCCACGTGCACCTCACGTGGCACTGAGGGAATATAAACTGTTATTTAAATAAAGCCCCGGAGCCATAATGAGGGCTCAACACTCAATAAAAGACAAAAAGGGTGTCATAACCCAAACCAATGCTCGGCATTGTTAAATAAAAGGGACTGAGCCTAATTAAATGTTCAACATTTTAAACTGAATGGACCGAGCCTAAGTTGGCCACAAATCCCTGATTCAGATTAACTGAGCCCATGTGCTCACAATCTTTTAACTGATCTTAGTCCCAAACTTGACTACAGATCTCCCAACCAACATTGGTTCAAGGGTACATCTCTCTATTCCTCTGACATGTGTCATTGTAATTCTTCAACGTCTTCAGAGAGATGGCGGGTCCCGATAACCAGACATTTCATGGACTATGATGTCCTTAAACTTTACGGACTGTAGGGTCCTTAAACCCATGGACTATGATGTCCTTAAACTTTACGTACTGTTGGGTCCTTAAACTCATGGACTATGATGTCCTTAAACTTATGGACCGCAACGTCCCTAAACTAAACCCCACAGACTATGATGTCTCTAAACTACCACAGACTATGATGTCCTTAAACTATGGACCGCAATGTCCCTAAACTATAACAATAGAGTCCAAATGTTCTTTTGTTGGATCTAAATGATCCTGTTAAGTAGATCTTAGTCTAAACTTAGACTAACATATCCTTAACAAACGTTTAAGTTGATCTTAGTCTCAAATGAGATTAACGATCCTTAAATCCAACCCAAAATCAAATCTAAGAAAATACGGATTTGGACTAATCCACGTCCTACGGGCGACAACCTAAATTAGTCTCCGTATACAATCCACGGGCAACCAAAAATAAAACAAACATACACGATACGAAGTGATCATCTGGAGAAGGAGAAAGTGATTACCGCGATGCGGTAGCGTAATTAACTGCAGGGGCTTGCGCTTGCAGGGAAGAGCGCCCCCACAATCAAAAACCCCTCACAATGAGGGGAAATCTGACGAAGTCTGCTACATCGGCCGCATCCGTCTAAACTTTCGATACATGGTGCCATAAATCAACTTGGCATCTTCGGAGAGGTGGACGGATAAAACCAAATAGAATCTGCCCCCAAATTCAGGCAAGACGACCTATACGGTTTCGTCTCTGTTTTCGGCGGCAAACAGATTCTGGCACGCCCGGTGGGACCTTTTCCTCTTTCCACTCCACACTTCGTGTGTCGTGTTTCGCGAATGAATCGCGGTTTAATATGGTTACCCCTGGATTCGAGGTACTAAGATTTGGTGTCTTGCTCCGTGCAGAAAACGGAAGATCAATGGCCTTCAACTGCACTAACTGCAACAATTACAAAAACTCCCACTCCGTCCTTGCTGGAGGAGTGACCTATGGGCCTAAAGAGACCTCCGTTTTCACGATGCCATTCGAACAGGTGACGCAAGCCACCACTGGGCTGTTATTTGGGACCATGCTCCAACCATTGAGCTTCAACGCCCTACTGCCATCGCAAGAAACTCCGAAGAGGTCGGTCTTTGATCGGCTTACGACTACTGCGGCCCCTCTCAACGGGTCGCCCAAATCCAACGCCTCTGTCTTTAACAGACTGGGCCAAAACTCCAATGGGCCCGTGAAGAAGCCAGCCATACCTGATGGGGTTATCCCAAAACGGATAGCCATCCCTGTTCTAACAAATGAAATCATCAGAGAGGCTCCTCCTGCTAAGGGATCGGTCTTCACTAGACTGTCCGCTCCAACTCCCGCTTCGGGCGAGATCACCAAGGCTGCTTTCCCTACTCAAAAATCAGTCTTCAATAGGTTGGATGTTTCTTCTCAGCAGGCATCAGTCTTCAAGAAGCTGACACCGGCAGCAACCCGCCACTGGAGCAGGGGGCATGATGAAGCCACCCCCATAGCTGAACCAATACCGTCTGCAAGGCATGCTTGACGTTGTCACTGGCGCCGAGTGAGGAAAGCTGGGGGCAATTCCCCATCTGGACTTACCCCGCCGGTTCTAACGGTGGAAGTCAACACTGCTGTTCCAACTGGGAACAGCTTTGAACCACTCAGTAGGGTGTGCAAGAACTCTTCGACTGTCGTGCTGAAAAGATCTCCTTTACCTGTGGAGAATGCTACAAAGACAAAGCCAGAATAGCCCCCTCAGCGGCTATCCTAAAAAATTCACAGGGTCTGGCGAAGGGTCCAAGACTCAGTAATCGACAAGGACTACTCCCGTCGATCCAAGAAAATAAAGATTCAGCAAGAGAGGGACCATCCTTCCGCCACGCCATGAAAGGTGTCGTCTGCACAGGTGCCTACATCAACAGCTCCCTCGACTTCAACCATCCACAAAAGGAGAAGGCCAGAGAAGATCCCTGCGTCTGTGACGAATCGCAAGGACATTGAATCCAAACGCCCCAAGTCTGGGGGCATGGTAGTGCATACTGTTTATATGGTTTCCGGAAAAGAGGAAAGCCGTGTTTCTACAGGCCATCGACCGCTCACACGATCAGTGACAAAGGCTCAGGAGCAACAATAGCAAAAGCTCTAGGAGATGTTGACAACTATGGCTGCACTCACCGGGCCAAAATCAAGCCCGGAGACATCGTCGGAGCAGCGCCAAGAACATGAAACTGATGCTTAATTCCTCCGAAAAATGCTCGAGAGGAAAGACAAAGAGGCCGCGGAACAAGCGGCCAACATAAAACAAATGGCGCTTTTATTCTAAGATATGGTCGGGATGATGATACAGCCGGATTCTCTAGCTGAAGACCCCCCGATTATCCTTGAAGACGACAAAGGGGAGATATCGAACCCTCTTCTGGCTCTATCAGCAGCCAAAGAGGAGACCATCTTCAAAGCCGTCCTGGATGACTATATTTCTCAACAGATACGAGCTCATCAGGCGAGCGAAGCGGCCAGCCAAATTTTTAAGACTGGACGACCCTATCCGGGTTGGTACGACCAAATAAAGTACCCGCCGGGGTATACGATTCCTAAATTCCATGTATATAAGGGGACGGGGAATCCACACCAGCACGTTGTTCAATTCAGGGCTCTGTGTGGCAACACCGAAGGTGACAATAAGTTACTGCTTCGCCAATTCGTTGGCAGCTTGTCGGAGACAGCATTCGAGTGGTATTCCGAACTCCCGAATGACTCTGTCAAGACATTTGCAGAAATGGAGCCGCTGTTTACACAGAGATCTGCAAGCGCTAGTGAGCGCACTCCGATCACCGCAATAATTAATGCCAGGGTGAAGCCAGGCGAAACATGGGTTCAGTATACGATACGGTGGCGGAATCTATGGTCGAAGTGCGAACAGTACATAGAAGAGGCTCCTACAGTAGGCATGTTCATAGGTACCCTCAATCCGCAGGCGACCATATCCTAGATCATGATGTTTTTCAAGCTGACTACCTTCCAGGCCTTGATTGACAAACTGGCCCAAATGGATCAGATGGGCCATAGACCGTATTCCTCGAAAATGGAGCTTCGAAATGAAAAGGGGAAGGGGAAAGCGACCTTCATCACCAATGCTCAAAAGCAGCCTAGTGTTCCAAAACCAGCTGATCGCCAAAGTAATAGACAACGACTCTTCAACGAGAGGCTAAAACGACCTTATTCGTTTCCTCGGGATAAAACGAGAAGACTGTTCGAGTTGGCGGTGCACAACAGGCTCAACACCCTACCAGATCCGAAACACCCACTGCAGCCCAGTGACGTCAACAGTCCCAACTACTGTCCCTACCATCGAATAATGGGCCATCCAATAGAAGATTGCTTTTTCTTCAAAAACTGGATTGAGGACCAGTACCAGCAAGGCAAATTCGCGTTGTCTGAAAACTGGAGGGTAAACCCCCACAACCACACACTCCGAAAAAGATGGACACGCCGGGGGCATCATGCTCATTCATAGAGGAAGCTACATAGGAAGTTGTTCTTTCAATAAAAACTAAAAGAATGTTGAAAGATCTCCAAGCATGTCCGGCAATTAGGTGGAAGAGCCCGCTGGAGCCCAAGATTATTGAGGGGATGCTGAAGTCGTGCCCAATGCCAAAAGTTGGTGAAGGTGGACAAAACATTCAGGCCAAGCCTCCAAAGTCTTTAAAGAAAAAGAAGAAAACCGAGAAACCCGTTCAACCCGAAGACAGCCGTACAAGTTTGCAGAAATACATCGATGCACTGGAAGAATATAACCAGTAGGAACGGACTCCAATCAAGTTGGATGAATTCTTTAAGCATGTACTCGAGAATGAACCTGATGACGCCGACGAAGGAGACAATTTTTCAGAAGATCCCGAGGATTATGTGGCAAGATGCCACATGATCTCTCATTCATCAATAAATAGCAAAGAAGCTCTTGATGCAGAGAAACTGGGGGCAGATCCCGAACCGAAACTCTTAGAACCGTCTGATGAGATGATCGACCTGCTGCTGAATAAATCTCTTCAGAAAAGCAAATCTGACCGAGAACGTGAAACAACCATATATGAAAGGGCCAAGCGTCGGCGTTACGTCGAAGAAGCTCCAATATTGAGAAGCCATAGAGTACCCCAACTGGATGGAAGCCCTTCTGCCACCAGCAAAAGAAAGTTTAAGATAAGGAAGCAGTTCGCTAAAGCCTTGTCGATGGGAATGAAGCTGCCACCTCTCAAAGAAGACACTTCAGAAAATACGTTACCCGACGAACTAGATGCACATCCAAATTACTGCTTATACCATCGGAGGATCACACACCCTACCGAGGAATGCATGGCCATAAAGAATTGGTGGTAGGGATACGTTGCTCATCGGCAGCATTTCAAGCGGATGAAGCACAAAACGCATCGAGAGCAGAAGAGCACGACAGATGAGCGCAAAAGAACAGTCGGCAACTGTCACATGGTTGATTTCGAGGGATCGCATGTTCTCACCTTCGGGAGCGATTCTGATGAAGAAATATCCTTCGGCCCTCTCTTCAAGGAATCCATCTCTGAAATAGAAAAGATAAAGACCTGCGAGAACATTCAGCTGCGTAATCGCACGTTACCCGAAAAAAATCTCGGACC
Organism: Agapanthus africanus; assembly: GCA_030015575.1. Taxonomy (NCBI): domain Eukaryota; kingdom Viridiplantae; phylum Streptophyta; class Magnoliopsida; order Asparagales; family Amaryllidaceae; genus Agapanthus; species Agapanthus africanus. Next base: position 734,863,585 of record JASDDO010000019.1, on the reverse strand, counting down.
CACAAACAAGGGATCGAACAAAAAATATAAAGGGAAAGAAAAAGTCCCTGAGGATATCGCCCTCGATGATCGAGTCGTCAATGTAACGTTTTAAAAATAAATAAATACATAAAATCTTTTAGGTGAATTTTCTGATAATCGGTAAAATAAACCGTATTTTCCGTAAAACTTAACTATAATTATTTTTCAATATAGATTTAAGTACACCTATTTTAACTATGTAATTGCTAGTATTTGGTATTTATTTAGTCTCTTATAAATTATTAGTTTACTTAAATATTTTTCCTTAATTAATTATTTCTAATATTAATATAAGCTTTTAATTATACATTAAATTAGTGCAAATTATAAATTGGAGTGGGTTAATTTTACAAAAGTGAGCCATGACATACTAGAATTTAGTTTATAGCATGCTCTTCTCTTCTTGATTTGTCTTCAAATTTCTAGACTTTTCTAGGATTGGTTTAGTAAAGAAAATAAATAAAATTAAATAAAGTATTGAAAAGACTAAATTAGTGTAATAATTTGTGAAGCTTCCACACACACCACACACTCTCTCTCCCTCTCCAAATGGTGGCCGAGCCCCCTTGTAGCAGACCTAAAATTTTGGTCTCTCATTCCCACTTCATCTCAACACAAAAATCCATTCAAAATCACACAAAATCGTAATAATTCCTAAATTAAATCAAGACCCATTATTCTTTGATCAATCTTTCTTGAATCCTTGGAGCAAAGAGATCATTTTGGAGACAAGTTTGCATGTTTGGATCTCAAGTTGGAGGTATAATCCTGAACCATGTTCAAATTGTTGCTAAATTACTTTAGTCTAGCTTAATTAGAAGTTTAAGTATGGTTTTAATTTTATGATTCAAAATTCAAGAAACGGTTTTTAAATCAAATTAGGGTTTTTATCAATTATTCATGGTTTTAATGGGTTGATTAACATGTTAATGGAATGTAAAACCTAATCTAGTTACTAGTTGCTAATTGTTAGTTTAAAATTATGCTAATTATGCTAATGTTGCAAACTAGGTTTTTAGAAATTGATTAATTAATTGAGATTAAAATCTAATTAGAGTTTTCATGACATTATTAACATTATAAATTATAGTTTAATACTTTAGATCATGCAAAACCAAACTTAGTTGTTGTTTTGTACATTTTTACTTTGAAATTGTTAAAATTGGATAAAATTGCAAACTAGAATTTTGGGTTTAATAAAAATTGATGAGATTAAATTATGGTGATAGTTTGTATGACTTAGTTATGATATTTAGTGAATATTATGGCCATTAGTTTTGTTAAAACATCAAGTTTCGAATTAAAACAGTAATTAAGTGCTTTCTAGATTTTCGGAAATAAATCGATTTGATTTATTTTGAGGTTTTGATGAGTTACAATTTATTTCATATTATAATTAGTGATTTGTGAAACAACGATTGGTGTGTTTGGGTTTTTCTCAATCAATCAGCGTTTGTACGTCGATGTCGAGGGTTATTTGGTTATTTTGCATGAGCGGATCATAGGTTTTAACCTATGCGCGTTTCGTGTGTCGTTTTGGTTTTTATCCGCGATTTCGGTTTATGATATTATATATGTTGCATATAGGTATCTCTCACGTGGACTTCGGATGATGAAGAAGAGGATGGCGGTATCGACTTCGACAGACAAGGACCAGGTGAGTAGATGTATATCTACAGGGAAGTCGGGTGGATGACGTATAGCACCCCCGCAACTTCGTAGGATATGACGTGTTCTTGATATAGTAATATATAGATATGTTGTTGCGAGATACGAATACTGAGCAAGAAAGGTTTTAGGAGACCACGGATCGGAATTTGTGTAAGTTGGATGATAGTGCTTTTAGTCTACTTCTTAGTCACGCGACCCTAGAGTTTAGGTTGACGTACACACACATACACACACACACATACACTTGACTTGGGGTATATGTGTGTGTGTATATATATATGAATGTGTGTAGGTTTATACACACACACACACACATCATATACACGTGATATGAGGATGTTATATGATACTTGGAGATGAGTCGGTATGATCAGGCATGATGCCGTGAGAAATTTGATATGTGACCGAGTTATGGTATTATAGCGGATCGTTGTGCGATAAGAAAATATATACTATACGAAAAAATGTGTGATGACATTGGCATGTATGAGACTTAAATCAGTAACCAGATCATGATATTATTTGACGATGATACCATGTGAACGATGATATATATAATCATAGTTGACATATGATCGAGATATGATTTGAGATATATTATGATATTTATAATGGATCGCTTGGGCAATGTGAATTCATATATGATAATATGTGTTGATGACATCGGTTTGCACGAGACTTTAGATCAGTAACCAGATCATGATATTGTTTGATAATGATACCATATGAATGATGGTATATATTTGATAGTTGACCTGTACCCCGATTTTGGGATGCCGTACGATGGATTTTACCGTACGAGGTATGTATGTGATGATTGATCCGCACTATTGAATTGAGGAAGTCGTACTTTGTACGTGACGCTATTGAGGCTGGATTGCCGACTACTAAAGATATCGACTCGGACTGTAGGTGGATTCTTCTTACCTGTCGACTAGTTCTTTAGTTTAGTCCCTTAGTTGGTTAGGTAGATGTTAGTTTAGGCTCAAGTCATACTTATTTTCAAAACTAACGAATCGTGCGCATTTTTAAAGACAGTTTGAGGGATTTTACTGATTTTTCAAAGGACGTATCTTTTCTCAAAACACCGTAGCCCCCAATTTTCTAAAAACCCACGATTCGTGCTTTTTCAAACACCAAAACGGTATGACTCGTATTGTAGAAATGTATATTCTTCGGTATTGCGGTTATTACTCTTTCTCTGTTATATTCATGTTATTCTCATTTCACTGCATGTTTATACATATGTTTCCTTCACTGTTATGATTCCATCTGTTAGGACACCAGCACCATTACCGATGATGCGTATGTTCTACGCACACATATTTACCGGCTCACACACATCATCATCGGTAATTGCCATATCACGTACACTTTAGAAAATATTATCTCATTGGTATAATCAGCTAAAGTTTAGTTACCACATAATATTTGTGTGGTTGCTTTCATGTGTTAACTTAGAGATTGCATTCGTTACATAGATACTGCATGAATTCATATATTCATTCATGTACTATTCTGGAGCTTTATGCCGATATTCACTAATTACTTACTCTTGATTCTTGGATTTCGGATTTCCATGAGATTTCTGGATTTTGGGGGGAAAGCCGCAAGAATTTCTAATAACTTCTCTCTTTCTCCCTCTCTTATTTAAAATACCAGTTGCGGTTTTCTCGTGATGTATGTGTCGTCTACCATGAGTTTTCATGATTGCTGTTGGATTTCGAGACCCGATTCGAGGAGTAGGATGAACCGTTTCGGATACATGGTGGGCCCGGTAAGGTACCCCGGAGCAAGAAGCTCGAGTTGTAGACGATGTGCCTGGCAGGAGAAGACTACCTACCGGTGATGTCTGGCGCGGTGGATATCCGGAGGATACCGACCGTTGTCGTGAGATTTGATGATATGGGCCGATACGGACTGACGGAGCCCGAGATATTGAGACATTGAGACTTGAGATAATGAGATATTGTGTCGATGCTTGATACGGGCTTTCTGTCGATTTCACTGATGAGGTTTCAGTTTTATTATACAAGATTCATTTATGTTTTTCTTATATCAGATTATTCAGATTTCATGGTTGATTTTCTCATTCATGATGCATTCATACATTAGATATATGATTTATTACCGTTTAGTGACACTGACACGCGCACTGAGTATTGCATTTATGCATAGATTATTACCCTATCACTACTAGATGTCTAGTGTTATGTTAAGTATATTATTATGACCTAGGAGATCGTCGTGCATGTGATTTCTAACCGCAGATGTCTTCTTCTCATGAGTTGGCAACTCACCCCCGTTGTGCCAAATTTTCATACAGGTTCAGATATACAGGTTTCCTTGGCGGCTTGTTGGCACACCACTTCATTCAGGGTGATTGCTTGGTAGGTTGGTTCACTTGTATCGGAACCGCCGTTATATTTTTATTTATTACATTTGTATCTAGTAAGCTCCATCAACCAGACTTGTATTACTTGATAGATTTAGAAGACCAGTTGTTTATTCTTTCGACCTTAGAGTCGCACTTGTATTATTATGGTTTTCTGGTGGTTTTGATGGGTTTTTTTTAGTTTTGATCATCGCCCTTCGGCGTTGTATATTATTTTGCTTGCGTGGTTGTGACCGCCAATTGGCGAAGTGCTAGCTCCCGCTTGGGGATGCCTTTTATTATTTTTTATGTATATATTCTTGTTTGTACCCGTTTGGGGCCAGTTTTTACAAAGGAGACTCTGCCGAAATTTTTGAGAAAATTTGATGTTGCTTTTAAACTTTTTTTCCTACACTTCTTCTTTTAAATGGTTTAGATTTCTGAGCTTCGGCTTGCTTAGATTACATTACGCCTCTAGACATTTCATAATTTAAGTGCCGGTCACGTTCCGTACCTTCGGGTCGTGACAAAGTTGGTATCGGAGCGTTAGGTTTTACCTTCTAGTGTAGGATGACCCTTAGTTGATGGAGTAGGTGACTAAAGTAGAGTGCCGTACCGTGGGTATGTTCCGCGCCATACTTACGATACGTTACTCTGCTTAGGGAGCCTTAGGATGTACAATTCTTTGCACTGTATTTCTATTCGTTCCTATGATCTATCTTTGTCGATGTCGGATGGTGGTTTCTGCTACCACAGTTGCACGGGCTGAGAGAGCTACGGTTAGAGTTGCGGTCAGCGCGAGCATTTGATATCTGCACCAGATGATCGGGCCACCGCTAGAGACCGGCTAGAATGTGACGACCGTTAGTATATCGTCTATTCCTGAGGATCGAAACACTGTTTAGCATGCGGACGAAGGGCATTCACATGTGTAGACGAAGTTAAAAGGTTCGAATGATTGTCAGAAACCCATTTTCCCAAGTTTAAGGTATTCGGAAGAACATGCAGGTAATTCTATGGACCCTCTAGAAGAATGAAAGCCTAACTCGACATAATGACCATGAGAACGCCTTTGAACCTTAGGGTTTGCGGCAGTTCCACGGTGCCATTAGTGAGGCTTGGGTTTGCCTTTCTACGGCTGGTCCGCAGGTGCTGTGGCATGTACTGGATATTTTTAAACTGTACTTGAGTGTTGAGCTCTCGGGGACTTATGGGACTTTGATGAACCGATCGAAAAGTTTAACGTAGCCCGGGTATTATGTGATGGGATACATTACTTGGGAGACTCTAGATATGAGTATATTCGTTTGTAGCACAGTTCATACAGCTACGAAGAGTCAGTCGACACCATAGGAAAGAGGAGCACATTGACGTCAGTGTTACGATTTGCGATCCGGTGATTTGAATATCACATTTCCGTTGTTTGGATTTTGGTATTTTGAGGATTTCGTTTTATGATTGGTATTTCCACGTGCACATTCATTGCACTCGATTAGTGTTCCATATATTAGTGGTATTGATGTTCGTTTTGTGCATACCCATTGCACTTGATTTGATTTTATATATTATGAGAGACTGATTTGATTTCGTTTATATGGGTTGCACATGATTTTGGACTTATGCTTTCGGTATAGATTTCATGCACTTTTCATACTTTTATTTGGTTTTGTGCACACTGATGCATGTGGTTGTTAGTTTATCTATCGCGGTATACTTGATTTTGATTTGGTATATGTCGTATACCGCTGATTTCGATTTTGATATTCGATTTATGTTTTCGTGCACCATGTGCACTCGATTGAGATTCTTGCGCACACTTGGCGCACTTGATGCGATTTTGTGCACGCCAGATGCATTAAATTGGGGTTTTGTGCAGATTAAATGTAGGGTTACTAGGCACTCTAACAAGGGTTAGGGAAGAATCAAATATGCCGAATTAAAATTTTAGCCGTGCCTAACAACCCTAAACAAGATCTTTGCTAGAAAATTAGGGTTTCACATGCTAGTAAATCACATTTACCACTAAGTGAATACGAAATACAACCTTTGTAGATCAGTCCTTCACTACATTAGCTCCTTGTTGAAGTCCCTTCGCTGCGATCGTGGTTCTCCCGGACTCTTGCATGGCTTCACGAGGCGAAAGAAGCGTCCTTGCTTGAAGTCTTCGAGGCCGAAGATGATCTACGTCGAGGGAATATCGACTCAAGATTCTACTTCACTAACTAGAGAATTAGTGAAGCAAACACCCTAAACTAAAGTGCTAGTCTAGTAGAGGATGGAGAAATAGGAAGTGGGTTCTCTTTAGAATTTTATTTCTCACAATGTTTCACTCTCTTTTGAAAACCTTAGCTAGCTTTTCTTTTGCTCAAAGAAAGAAGAAGATGATGAACAAAAGAAAAGATTAGGATAATGACCAAGTGAGTGAGCTAACCATGGGTGAGTGAGTATCATATACTAACTCATGTAGAGACATAACCATGGCTAATCCAAATGGTTAGGTTAACAAGAATCTAAAGTAAAGACAAAACTAGTGGACTTTGTCAAAGCATAGTAAGCTTCTACAAGCTTCATGCTCTTTCCAAATCTCCACTAATTTTGTAATTACCTTAAATAATCATAACCCACCATAATATATAGAATGGTGTATGTCTTACACACCCAAGTATGATGTATCATCAACAATGATACAAAAAGAAAACACATTTTAATATATATCACATATATATTAAAATTGTGTACATGTGAGAAAAAACCCTAAGTGAACAAGTGTTAGTTAATGTAAATTAGCATATCTAATATACAATTATACACTAAATTATTAAATCAACACTTGACTTAATAATCCGGTCATATCTCATATAACCGACTAACAAACATTGTATCGACTTATCGAATCAACACTTGATTCGATAACCCGGCTATATCATATGTAACCGACCGATACAAAAAGTCGCGAGAATAGAATACGGTATCATATACACACATTATTCTCGGTCCCGCACACATCACATACGTGCTCCTATTTCGTTTTGCCTGAGCCAGTAAAACCTCTATGTAGGACTCTAAAGACTCGTCAATACGCCGGCAGTAGGTGATGATCACATCAAGCACCCACAAGCCGTCAGCGGTACTAGCTGGACGTAACGGCTACCCGGGTATTGAGCGATCAGAAGATCAGCAAGTAATCCCACTCCAACTCCTGTAAAAGCCTGCCGGTAACACTTCCCGTACAGTCCGGTCTCCTCGTCTGATATGTCGCATATCAAGTCTACGGGTGGTAAACGTCAGACCCCAATAACCGATAAGTCGTGCCGATGTGAGGCTCATAACGGGTCGAGAAACTACTGGTAACACTTACCAGTAAATCTCTAAATCGGCCCTGGCCAGGGACTCCCTGTTATGGCCAATCGAGCACAGCGCAACATCAACCCCCAATACCGGGAGAGACGAAACCCCTCCTATCGCTCATTGCCTCCATGTGACTCGGGACTGTACCCAAAAACCACCGTTTTGCACGCCCTCTTAGACGTGGTAAGGTGGAAATCAAAGCACAGTGGGAATCATACAAGACTCTATGGAGATCTCGGGTCTACAGACTAACCTGCACAAGTGTCACTAGAGAACTGCCATCTGACGTGAGGTATAATACCATCTGGAAGTTCTCGGCGAGTCCGTCCAGTGTACCCAGTCTCCACTAAGCACCCGTATACCATCTCTAATGTCAAACACCAATGGATATGGGATCATCCATCGCCCATCATATGGGTCGGGAAGCGTATACGCTAGTCTACTCTGGTATATCGATGCCCTGTCTCGATACACCTACGACTAGGAACATTAAAGGATGTACTTATGTACTACTCTGTCCCCACTAGTATGATCTGCATCATAGTCCAGGTAGTCAAGTACACATCCTAAGGGCTTTACCAACATGTAACTATAAGACAGCATCAAGAGACAAGTGTACATGTTAAGATAAAGAGCAACCAGATAGCATACTATCATATCGAGCAAGAAATTCCTCTCTATATATGTCCAAGCATCCAATATAATATACATCATCTGTACAATACTGGCCTCTAGGGCGTACATACAACTAACAATCTCCCACTTGCACTAGGGCCAGCTGCTGTAGTATCGCATACCGAGCATCCCGAAGAGTCTCTCAAACTGTATCTGTGGAATGGCCTTCGTGAGTGGATCCGCTGTGTTGTTCTTCATGTTAACCCTCCTGACCTCGATCTCCCGGCGATTAACTATCTCCCGGATCAGGTGATACCGCCTCAGAATATGCCTGGATCGCCGATGGGACCTGGGTTCCTTGGCTAAAGTCACCGCTCCATTGTTATCGTAATACAAAGGTATTGGATGCTCAATGGACGGAACCACTCCAAGTTCAGTAATGAACTTCTTGATCCAGACAGCCTCTTTGGCAGCATCGTTGGCAGCGATGTATTCAGCCTCCATCGTCGAGTCTGCCACGGTTTCCTGCTTGGAACTCTTCCAGCTAACCCTCCCTCCGTAGAGGGTAAAGACAAATCCCGAGTGCGACTTAGAGTCGTCCTTATCACTCTGGAATCTCGAATCGGTAAAGTGTAAGTCTACGGCAGTGCCCTGGCCGTCTAACAGACGCCAAATGCGGAACAAAAACTTTTAACTGGCGCTATCATATACTATAACCCGGATCTGCCATTATTGCTAAACTAACAAATTGTAAAGAGGGTAGAAAGGTTATACCGAACGATCCGAGTCCTTCGTTCTTTAACCATCATCCCACGCTTCGTTGCGGCTGCTCCGATCTCGTCGATCTCCGATCTCCTCGTCCAGGTGGAACCACGTCAACGATTCTTTAAACGGGCTCCCGCCTCTGACTCGAGACAACTCGGTCGTCAAGTTTGCTAAAAGAGACGACCAAGATTGATGTAGAGAATGAGTAGAACACTTTGTCTCGTTACGTCCAAGGCTATGGACGAACGGTTAATGAAGTTGCCTTTTGGATCGATATGAAAATTAGATATGAATATGTTAATTTCCATGCATCCAAAACTCTTTCTTTTTTTCCAACAACCATATTCTTCAAGTGAGTGAGAGAGAGGGGAGGGGCCGGCCATCATATAGGAGGGGGGTGAGTGTAGGAGAGGGGGAGGTGACAATAAGAGAAATATCTAGTATGAACACAATTAATGAAAAAGATGAATCACTAACCTAGTCACCTTGCATTAATTGAACCATTAAATGCAACCAATGAAACAATAACACTACTCTAACCTAGTCACCACCTTCTAGAAGCCTCTAGAAACTTCCACACTCATCTCAAGAAAAGATAAATCCGTATTTAACCAAATGTTAAATACGACTGATAGAAAACTGGAAACTGGCAACTTCCAAAAGCGATCCCGAAACGAATTTCAGGATAGCCCCGTAACAGTATAAACATACCCGCATTTGTATTACGACCGAATACAAATGCAACTGAGACAAAGATATTATATCTACTCAATATAATACTCGGACCCAGCTTAAACCAAAGCCGACCAGTATCATCTGCCCGAAATATGACACGTGCGTAAACGCACGTGCATTTTCCGAACCCTGCCATAAAACCATACGGCCTCTACAACGTTTCGCCCAAACTTGGGAAACTGTCTGTGGGGGACCCTAATGACTCGTCAGTACCCTGGCAGTGGGTTTAACCACAAACCATCAGCGGCACTAGCTGTGCGTAACGGCTGCCCATGGACTGATCTCAAGGGATGCCGATGAGCGAACTCATCCGGAAACCCTACTGAGCCTAACAGTAACAATGTATATACAGTCCGGTCCGTTCGTCTATGAGTATCGTATATCTGCCTAGGGGGCTAGTAACGTCAGACCCCCAATAGTAGTATAAGTCGTGTCGGAGTGTAACCCAAAAACACCCTGAGATACTACTGGATTACCTACCAGTAAATCTCCTGCCACGGCCGTGGGCTTTTTGTAATTGCTCTCCTAGTCACAGCGCGATCTCTCCCCCAATACCGGGAGAGACGAATCCCCTGCCGATCCGCTCACGTGCCTCCATGTGGCTCGGGACTGTACCCAAAAACTACCTGTTTGCACGACTCCTTTGAGCCGTGGTAGGGTAGAAATCAAAGCACAGTGGGAATTCACACGAGACAAATGACGACCTCAGGTCGATGAACTAACCTGTACACATGTCACCAGGGAACTGCTATCTGACGATATGTATAATACCAACTAGCAGATTCCCGGCGAGTCCTGTCCGGTGTACTCATAACCCAATGAGCACCTGTATACATCTTAGGTGATCCAACTGACACCAGTGGCTTGTGAGACCGGCCACCGCCCCTCGTCGGGGTCTCAACTGTATACACTAGTCTACTCCGGAGTATCGATGCCCTGTTTCGAAACTCCCATGACTAGGGACCACAACTAAGGATATACTTATAAACTACCCAACTCTCACGTATATGATCACCATCATACTGTTGGTAGTAAAGCAAGATCCTAAGGGCTCTATCAAAGTGTAACAGTGATCAGTCACCTGAACCTGTACACGACTGATAAAGGCAAACCAGATAGCATACTATCATCTCGAGTAAGCCTGTCCTACCGGTATAGGTCCTCCGCAATCATTGCAATCACGTACCTGCGATCCAATAATTGACTCTGAGGGCACTATATCCAACAATCTCCTGCTTTCACTTAAGGCTAATTATTGCGATGTCGACTACTCACAGCCCGTGTAAAACCGAACATCCAACTCCTCTACTAATCAGTTTCACAAAGCTCGTTTGTAAAACTATTGTGTTCGAGAAATAGCCTCAGTGAGTGGATCTTCCCTGATGTTTCTTTCTATGTCTCTCTTAATCTCAAGTTCGCGAAGAAAGCCATCTCCCGAATTGAGTAATACCTGTCTTAGAATATGTCTGGATATCTGATGGGACCTAGTTCATAAATGAACTCCAAATCCAAACTTCTTAGACTGTATCGATCACTGAACCTAATCAGTATCCTGCACCATGCCACCCACAGTATCCTCTTGGACCACCTGTCCATAATACTGTCCTTCGTAAGAGGGAAAAACTAAAACTCTGACAATCACTCTGTCAACCATGTCACCTTTGAAGCCTGGAATGATAACCGTCTCCCGAAGGAGGCTGCCGTTATCAAATCCGTAGAACATCAACTTATGTTCTAAAACTGCTTCCTTATGTTTCTCCAGGATTGGATTAATACAAACTTATCGCATCTAGTGCAAAAACAACATTTAGTGTGGTACTTGACATCTCATGATTGACTCAATTGCCTAAGCAAGTGATCTGCCAATCATGCACATCCCTCTCTCCTTTAGTCTGTAAGACACCTTTAGAGAGGGTGACTCCATCACCTGCAGGTACACCACCATGCCAGGAGTCATCTATTCCAAAAACTATCAGAATACTGTCAAAGTACCCACATTGGGAAACTACCTAAATCCAGATCTAAAACCATAGATCTAGAAACCAGAATGTCTGATATTATATTCATATCCTGTCTGGAGAAACAACTGTATGACGACCACAGTACAACCGATCGTAGTGTAGGAATTTTACTTCCTACTCTGTGTATGTCATCCAAATACCATGACATCACACCCTACTACCTTCTTAACAGATCCATCCCCTATTCTGATTGAAGTCAAACCCATGACTGTCATATCAAAAATAGATGATCTATCTCCGCTATATTTGCTCTAGTCTATAAATAGACATAAGCTACTTGCCCGCTATGCTTCCGCTGCTCCCACTGACTATGACAACCCTCTGGCAGAATAATATATATGCGTGCACTTCTAAAGCTAGTTTAGAATGACGCTATACTTAACCTCCTGCCTGGTCTCATAGTCTGGAACAACAGTAGTGTCAAGTCTGGGTAAACAAGAACCTCCCTGTCACCGTCCTTGAGGCTACCGAAGTACCTCTCGGGTGTCTGAGGTTACCCACCATATCTGCGGAGTGGCTAATGGAATGTCAAACCTGATTGAATATATAGGTCCTATTAAATTTTCGGTAATCGTTTGCGGTTCTGGAATCACTTCCAGTTCTACCATACTCCCACTACTGTTTTTCTGAAAAAATCCATTTTACTAAAACTGTGGCGAGTCAAGAACAATATCACTATCGATCTTCCAGATGGTAGAAAATCAACCCTCGTCATAGCCAGGGTCAACCCACAAACTGCCATTACAGAAACGTGCCCTGAGTTATCCAGAGTCTGGTTTTAAGCATAAGCCGGACAACTCCCCGTACCTTAATATCGTTAAGATATGAACCATTCTATATCCAATATAGAAACTTTGGCATTTATTTAATTAGAACCATATTCAATCATGCAGCTGTCTCCAGTGCATATAAACTTAATGGAAAAAGGATAATCAGCATTACTCAACTTAGGAATCCATCCAATTATGAGTAACCTGAAAGAGAAACAAGTTTCTCAAAACCATTACTATTATCTGAATACCAATCACAAGAATCTACATCTTCGATCTCTTTGAAGAATCCCGATACTTGTGACACCTGGTTCTCTACTTTATTCTTATACCCACAACTTCTCAAAACTTAGACCTTGTATTTCTACGAAACACTTGTCTAAAAACTAGAGAAGTCATAAGTAAACAGAACATAGTACGAGGACCTACCCCTTTGTCCTGATGGACACTGGACAACATACAATACTCTGTATAAGTCCGTTGAGTTGAATAACTCAAAACCTGTGCGTCGTAGGTTGAAAACTGTACCCTGGCGATTTCCTCAAATATCACCAATTACAACGAATTCCGATATAATGAGGATGATCACCTAATTCCCAATAACTTACTTCCACTCATCATCTGTAAAACCATACAGATATGAGAATGAAACCTGGTAAATACATACCCTTGGAGTAAGTATCTAATCGGGAAAACATTTTTCCTTTAACAATGCACTGAAATATGAAAATGTTTCGTAAGGGTATCCTGGTATTCCTAGTAATGCCTCTTCCTTAATCCAATTCATGACTTTAACCGTATATTTCTTTGTCATCTCTCCAAATCCCTTTATTTGTCTTTAGTCGTTACCTTCTGTACACCATCGTTAGGCTAAATGGTTTTCTTTCTTCCCTACCGTTCGGCACCAGCCTATGGTTTGGAAGAAGACTATCCAGTAAGCATAATAGGTATACTCTCCTAATCCTAGGAGTACTCGCAACTTGAGAGAAGGTGATGATAAAAGACAACTGAATAATACCTTATTCTGTTAAAGGTGAAATATGAGTGGCGATGAAGTATGCGGTTTGGTTGTGAATGATAAAAGTCACAATTTACTTTGCCCTCTTTCTAATCCCTTTATTTTGTCTTTACATATTACCTTCTGTACACCCTACTTAGGCTAATTGGTTTTCTTCATTCCCCACCTTTCGGCACCTGCCTATGGTTTGGAAGAAGACTATCCAATAAGCGTAATAGGTGTACTCTCCTAAACCAAGGAGCCCTCGCAACCTGAGAAAAGGTGATAATAAAAGACAACTGAATAAACAAATTCTATTTCTCCTGAACCTGGATCCATCCTCGAAGAAGCCCCTTCGAGTTCGTATATAACCATACGATGGATCTATCCATTGGAAGTGGACGTCCGTAGTAATACGGGGTGTTCTGAGAAATGCAAAGGGTAGAAGAAGGAGTGGCAATGACTTATGCAACGTAGACAATCCAAAAGCCAATATTTTAAGAAGGTTCGGTCAACTTGGTCACTGAGTCATAGTCTAGGGTCGGTCAAAGGTCGCTGCCAAAGAGAGAGAGAAAAGAAACACTCTGTGTGCACTCTAACCTAGATCAGAATGGTTATCACTTTATCTAATCCGGAAACCTCCCACTGTCCTGTCAAATTCTCCTCCAAACCTGAAAGAAGAATCAATCGGGATCACCCGAAGAGTAAACTAACTCATCAGTGGGAATCGGGATCCAACTCTCATCGCATGATAACGTGATGGAATCCACTCACGTTACTCACACTCCAGAAGGTATGCGCATACTTGGCAAGTTTCAGTTTCTTTAGAAACTCCCGATATGATTTTTGCCCCATGCTCTTATGACCTTGGCGTTGGTCAAAATGTCATAAGTCACATGCCAAGTTCTACCCGTCACTATCTTGTCAATTTGAACCCACCAGCACATGCCCTTGACGTTGGCCAAAATGGCGGAACGACTGTTCCAAACCAACTCATCAATCTATGCAACAAATGAATACCCAGCAGCTACCAAACACTATGCCTTGGCGTTGGTCAAAATACATAGCTTGAATACTACTGAATACCCAAAAGAAATGACGGAGTGCTATGGCTGGTTTTTGGCAAAAACCTTTAACGTAGTGAACTTGATATCGCTGAAGGAACCTGATAGCTTTTTATAAAAATATAGTGGCGAAAACCTTTGCTAAAGAGGTCACTCCCGGTGAAGGGATCTCGGCTCTTTCCTCGTGGAATGAGGTGCAGGATATTCCATTGAATACCGCGATGCAAATAAACTTGTAATCGACTATAGTGAAGTTATTACCCTGACGCAAACTTCTGCCCAAGGGGTCATTCCCGGTGAAGGGATATTGGCCATTGCCTCGTCGAATGAGGTGCAGGATATTCCACTGAATACCGCTATGCAAAACAAAAGGAAACGTCTTTGTAATAACACATTTTTTTCTAAAATTGTTCCAACAACTCCAAATAGGTTTGTTTTCCTTTGCATTGATCAGAATCAACGCAGTCCCATCAATTAATCACACCAGAAAAGAACGAAAATAAAATGTACGTATATGCCATCCGCATTCGTCGCTGGGTCCCGTCATCACTCGTTAGGTTACTTAACTAACGATAGAGCGGGGCTGGACTAGCGCGGGTGCAAAACATATACAACATCTAATAGTATATATACCAATATACAATAATCGCTCCAGGTATGATAATATGCAACATTACAGAGAAGTAATAAGTATCACAGAACAATACAGATAACTGGGATCCCCGGGTTTCACAGAGCCGCTGCTGAAACCCGACGTTCCCCTGGTCGTGTGGATAGCCTGTGCAATGAAAGCAAGACCCCTACGGGTGCGGCAAGTTACCCCCAAAAACTTGAAGTGAGGTAGTCCCCCACAGCATAGTGAATGGAACACCCGGCACTTCACGAAATCCGGTAAATTGAGCACCCCTCCTTGGGTCAACCTGAACCCCCTACGAGTGCGGCGAATAGTCTGCCAATTCTAGAGTGAGGCCCCTCTGCCTCTCAAAGCCATGAGATGCGGACCCGTTGCCCTCCAGAACCCGGCTATCCGTGCATTCCGTCACGGGGTAAACCTAGTACAGAAATAAATAATAGAACAACAGGTACATCGACCTCAACCTGGTCGTGCCCCAAAAGAATATTATACAACAGGCAGTGACGGCAGTCCACATGTTGGACGCTCGCCCCACAATATCAAATGTACAAATAAATCCAAACTGCACTACCATTGCACACTGCTATCCACCACGACAAATCCGCAACATCACAGCACAACACAGAACATCAATGCGAATGTCACGTTCGCAAACCCGTCTAAAAGAACTATAGCAATCAGATGCGGTTTACCGATAAAATGACATTCCCGGTCAGAGATATAATGTAAGTACTATAAACTAACATGTTTAAATTTCGATCGACTAAATATCACGAAGTGGGCCCCACGAACATCTGCTGTATAGTAACAAAATCTGGGCCCAAAAGATATATACCAAAAACCCCAATTTCCAGAAGAGAAGCTACTGTACAAATTTGGGTCAATGATTCAACATAACGGCCGCGGATGCGCGGTCAAACCCTAGGTTTGACCGCGATTCCGCGGCGCTCCTGTTGAGTCACGTGCCCAAATTTGTACCACGTGCTAATAAAAGCCTGCTAAATTTTCTGTGATGTGTAAAATTATTTTTAGAACCATTTAAAAATCGACAGAAACTCAGAATTGAAAAGTTGCAGTTTTTGATATTCGGTCCGATCGATGTTTTAAACGCGTTAGCACAAGTTAGTAAAGCAAAATGGTGAGGCTCTGATACCACTGTAAGTCTACGGTAGCGCCCCGGCCGTCTAACAGACGCCAAATGCGGAACAAAAACTTTTAACTGGCGCTATCGTATAGTATAACCCGGATCTGCCATTATAGCTAAACTAACAAACTGTAAAGAGGGTAGAAATGTTATACCTAACGATCCGAGTCCTTCGTTCATTAACCATCATCCCACGCTCTGTTGCGGCTGCTCCGATCTCGTCGATCTACGATCTCTTCGTCCAGGTGGCACCACGTCAACGGTTCTTTAAACGGGCTCCCGCCTCTGACTCGAGGCAACTCGGTCGTCAAGTTTGCTAAAAGAGACGACCAAGATTGATGTAGAGAATGAGTAGAACACTTTATCTCGTTACGTCCAAAGCTATGGACAAACGGTTAATGAAGTTGCCTTTTGGATCGATATGAAAATGAGATATGAATATGTTAATTTCCATGCATCCAAAACTCTTTCTTTTTTTCCAACAACCATATTCTTCAAGTGAGTGAGAGAGAGGGGAGGGGCCGGCCATCATATAGGAGGGGGGTGAGTGTAGGAGAGGGGGAGGTGACAATAAGAGAAATATCTAGTTTGAACACAATTAATGAAAAAGATGAATCACTAACCTAGTTACCTTGCATTAATTGAACCATTAAATGCAACCAATGAAACAATAACACCACTCTAATCTAGTCACCACCTTCTAGAAGCCTCTAGAAACTTCAACACTCATCTCAAGTAAAGATAAATCCGTATTTAACCAAATGTTAAATACGGCTGATAGAAAACTGGAAACTGGAAACTGACAACTTCCAAAAGCGATCCCGAAACGAATTTCAGGATAGCCCCATAACAGTATAAACATACCCGCATTTGTATTACGACCGAATAAAAATGCAACTGAGACAAAGATATTATATATGCTCAATATAATACTCGGACCCGGCTTAAACTAAAGCCGACCAGTATCATCTGCCCGAAATATGACACGTGCGTAAACGCACGTGCATTTTCCGAACCCTGCCATAAAACCATACGGTCTCTACAACGTTTCTCCCTAACTTGGGAAACTGTCTGTGGGGGACTCTAATGACTCGTCAGTACCCTGGCAGTGGGTTTAACCACAAACCGTCAGCGGCACTAGCTGTGCGTAATGGCTGCCCATGGACTGACCTCAAGGGATGCCGATGAGCGAACTCATCCGGAAACCCTACTGAGCCTAACAGTGACAATGTATATACAGTCCGGTCCGTTCGTCTATGAGTATCGCATATCTGCCTAGGGGGCTAGTAACGTCAGACCCCCAATAGCAGTATAAGTCGTGTTGGAGTGTAGCCCAAAAACACCCTGAGATACTTCTGGAGTACCTACCAGTAAATCTCCTGCCACGGCCGTGGGCTTTGTGTAATGGCTCTCCTAGTCACAGCGCGATCTCTCCCCCAATACCGGGAGAGACGAATCCCCTGCTGATCCGCTCGCGTGCCTCCATGTGGCTCGGGACTGTACCCAAAAACTACCTGTTTGCATGACTCCATTGAGCCGTGGTAGGGTAGAAATCAAAGCACAGTGGAAACTCACACGAGACAAATGACGACCTCAGGTCGATGAACTAACCTGTACACATGTCACCAGGGAACTGCTATCTGACGATATGTATAATACCAACTAGCAGATTCCCGACGAGTCCTGTCCGGTGTACTCATAACCCAATGAGCACCTGTATACATCTCAGGTGATCCAACTGACACCAGTGGCTTGTGAGACCGGCCACCGCCCCTCATCGTGGTTTCGACTGTATACACTAGTCTACTCCGGAGTATCGATGCCTTGTCTCGAAACTCCCACGACTAGGGACCACAACTAAGGATATGCTTATAAACTACTGTTCCCCTCCGAACGGCGGTCGAGACATGGACGTCTTGCCTGAGGTTCGGGGCAGATGCTAATAGGTGCTATCCGTCCACCTCTCCGAAAATGCCAAGTTGATTTATGACACCGTGTATCGGAGGTTTAGACGGATGCGGCCGATGTAGCAGACTTCGTCAGATTCCCCCTCGTCTGAGGGGTTTTTGATTGTGGGGACGCTCTTCCCTGCAGGCGCAAGCCCCTGCAGTTAATTACGCTACCGCATCGCGGTAACAACTTTCTTCTTCTCCAGCTAGTCACTTCGTGTCGTGGGTGTTTGTTTTGTTTGTGGTTGCCCGTGGATTGTATACGGAGACTAATTTATGTCGTCGCCCGTAGGACGCGGATTAGTCCAAATCCGTATTTTCTTATATTTGGGTTTGGGGTTTTGGGTTTAAGGATACGTTAGCCATATTTGAGGCTAAGATCAACTTAAACGTTTGTTAAGGATACGTTAGTCCAATTTGAGACTAAGATCAACTTAACGGGATCGTTTAGATCCGACAAAAGAGCATTTAGGGGCTCTATTGTTCCAGTTTAGGGACATAGTGGTCCATTACATGTATGGCCGTCGGGACCCGTCACCTCTCTGACGACGTTGAAGGATTACAACGACATATGTCAGAGGAGTTCAGAGATGTACCCTTGAACCAAAGTTGATTGGGGGATTTATAGTCCAATTTGGGACTAAAGTCTGTTTGAAGGTTTAAGAATACGTTAGCCGTATTTGAGGCTAAGATCAACTCAAACGGTTGTTAAGGATACGTTAGTCCAGTTTGGGACTAAGATCGACTTAACGGGATCGTTTAGATCCGACAAAAGAGCAATTGGCTCTATTGTTCCAGTTTAGGAACATAGGGGTCCAATGCCAGTTTAGGGACGTGGTGGTCCATTGCCAGTTTAGGGACATGGTGGTCCAAGTTCCAGTTTAGGGACGTGGTGGTCCATTGCCAGTTTAGGGACATGGTGGTCCACCTCCAGTTTAGGGACATGGTGGTCCATGTTCCCGTTTGGGGGCGAATATAGGTTTAAGGATGCATAAGTCCATGAGTTTAAGGACCCCACAGTCCGTATTGTTGTGTGGTTGTCGGGACCCGTCACCTCTCTGAAGACGTTGAAGGATTACAACGACAAATATCAGAGGAGTTCAGAGATGTACCCTAAACCAATGAGTTGGTTGAAAGAGCAGATGTGCTCAATTCAAGATGATTTGAGGACTTATGGCCAGTTTGGGCTAAGTCCAATTATGTTTGAAATATTGGCCCTCTGTTGGTCCATTGAAGGAGAGGCTTTGCCTCTAGAAACTTAGCCAATTGGGCTAAACCTAGTGTTAAACACTAAAGACCAACAATGTTGAACACTGGGAATAAGATTAGCAAGTTAGTGTTAAACACTAAAAGATAATCAGTGTTAAACACTGGGAACAGAGTTTTCAAATTAGTGTTAAACACTAAGCAAATCAGTGTTAAACACTGCCAATAGAGTTTTCTAAATTAGTGTTAAACACTAAGAAAATCAGTGTTAAACACTGAGGACAAAGTCTTCAGATTAGTGTTAAACACTAAGGAGAGAGGGGTCACGTGTGGACACGTGAGAGCGCCCTGATTCCCTTTATTTTATTCTGCAGATCAGTGTTTAACTCTTTTAATTCTGGCGGCCATCACGTGTGAGCACGTGATGAAAGGCCCCGCTCTGGTCTGTTAGAATGCTCATTTGGGGTCACGTGGTGACACGTGAGGGCGCCCTAAATGTGGAGCCAGATCTCCTTTTCTTCGTTCTGTAAGTAAGCGTTAAACACTTTTTATGTTTTCTTTGGAGCATCACGTGCTGCCACGTGAGGAGGATTAGTGCGCTGATTGTTAAAGCATTTGCTGAGGGGTCACGTGATAACACGTGAGAGCGCCCAAAGCTTTCATTTCCTTTGCTTTTTCTTTCTGTGTTTCGGGGGTCACGTGGAGCACGTGATGGCATCAAAAAGTGGGGCCAGATCCCCTTTATTTTGTTCTGCAAACAAGTGTTAAACACTTTTAATTTTCATAGCCATCACGTGTGGGCACGTGATGTATACTCATGCCCTGATTTATTAGAACATTTATTAGGGGTCACGTGGTAACACGTGAGAGCGCCCAGAATTGTTTCTGCCTTTGCTTTTGTTCCATATATAATGAGGGTCACGTGGGAACACGTGAGGCATTGCCTCAAAGCTTTCCTCTTCTCATTTTTGGGGGATCTGTTCAGGGGTCACATGGGGCACGTGGCCTTAGTCTTTTTATGCACAAAGATCTTTTAAGTCTGCTTATCTTTAAGAATTAAATTCTTATTTAGGGTAAAACCCTAATTTTTATTTTGGAGGAATTAAATTCCTATTGTGAAAGAATTAAATTCTTATTTAGGGTAAAACCATAATTTTATCCCAAAGGAATTGAATTCCTATAATTTTGTGAGAATTGAATCCTCAAAACTTAATTCCTCCTCTATGTTTTGGATCTGCATGGCAGGATCTCAACCCAATGAGAATTAAATTCTCAATTCATGGGGAGATGTGCACTTTGCAGATCCTCCACCAGAGAAAGAACTAAGTTCTTTTCTTTATATAAGAGTTAAACTCTTTTGAGAATTAAATTCTCTTTTTAAGCTTCTCTTTCCTTACCTAGGGTTTTTCTTTTGCAGAGAATTAAATTCTCCTCTCTCTGTTTCTTCTTTCCCAAAAAAAGTAGATCCCTTCTCTTCTCTTCTTGGCTCCTATTTATAGGAGAAGGAAAAGAATCAATTTGTTTAGCAAATCTCTCATTGAAAGATTTGATTTGATTGTTGAGAGATTTGATTTATATTTATCATTAATTCTGGGCCTTTAGATCATTCAGTGGATTTTATTCACCGTGGATTTTAAATCCAAAAGATATTCTATTTGTTATCTCAGTTAGATTTAGGGGGAATCTTTCCTTATTTAAGATTTTTCCATAAATTGGTGATTTTTAATCACCCTTGGATCTTTAATCCAACGGTTCCCCATGACCCTTTTCCATTTGGAAAGATTCAGAACTTTTAGAATTTAATTCTATTAAATTATAAGGCTTTTAAAGTCAGTCACGTGCTGGCACATGACCTTTGGTCACGTGTGAGCACGTGACCCCCAATTGGGTTCCTTTCTCAGCCGCTTATTTATGTTTCAGTTTTAATCATCATGTGTCAACACGTGACCATTGGTCACATGTAAGCACGTGATACCTCGTTGAGGTAATTTCTGACTTTTAGAATTAAATTCTATTCATTATTTTAGAGGCTTTAAAAGCCCATCACGTGTCTGCACGTGACCCATGGTCACGTGTGAGCACGTGATGCCCCATTGGGATCTTTTCCGAGTTTTTATTATATCTTTTAGCTCCTCCAGCGGGTTCTTAAAGGTCCATCACGTGTGGACACGTGATACCTCATAACTTTTGCTCCCGGATGAATTATGGGGCCCATAATATATCAAATCGAAGGGTTTTTCGAGATGCTTCCAATACTATCAGAATCTAATAGTTTCTCCTTCGGGAGTTTATCAAAATATAGGCCGGAAGATACTGGTTCGCATTTCCTTAAGCGTATCGCTGCCATTTGATACCTTGGGCTCCTTTGCGCAGAAATTTTTGGCGGGAACAAATGCCCCCCACTACTTTGCCTACGTAAGTATGTACGTGGGTGAAGTAGTGTAGAGTTATGCATAGCGTATGACCAGTTTCGGGTTGGTTTACATCTTTCAGAATCTTGATCTGAGAAGATAACGAGCGGACACAAGCGTCGTCATTTATCATTGACTCAAATCTCGACTCTTAAGAGATATAGTTCCAAACTCTCAACTCCATGAGCCGCACCCTTTTATTTCTTCATATCTTACTCTGGCGTGAAGTAGTTTATAGGCTCATGAGTAGCTTTTCCGTTTCAGTGGCATGTAGCTTTGGCGAGTCTGGCTCATAGATGGTCCATCTTGACCTCTTTGCAGGGCGGTGACGGCTTAGGAGACAGGGTTAGGATCTGCCACCTAAGACTTTTCAACTTTATGGGCCGTGAGGGTCTCATAAAGACTTTTTCCCTACGAGTCGAGAGGATCCCGCCGGTGTATTTTCTCCTTAGGGGTCATGAGGACTCTTAAGTGTGTTTTCTCTTGAAAGTCGTAAGGATCTCACAAGAGGATTTTCCCGCTTATAAGTCGAGAGGACTCATAAGTGGTTGTTTCCCTCCTTGTCGAGATTCAACTTTGGAGAGTGAGACCCGTGGATAGTATGCAAGAGACCGTTTTGGGCCGACTTGCAGGGTCCCAGTGCTTAGGAAACAGGTTTTCTAATCCCTACTGCCTAAGACTTTATCTCACGAGTCGAGACGAATCGAGAAGTTCTCGCAAAGACATCAATTTCCTCACGAGTCGAAACGGATCGAGCAGATCTCGCAAGAATATCCTAACGTCACAGTTAACCTCTGCTCTTTACGACAGAAGTCCGTTAGGGTCTGTGGTACTTAGGGTTTTGGCCGTCGTACCGTCGCATGAGCTGATATATTCCTCGATAGGCAATCGTGCTGTTCGAGTAGCCTTGCGACTGCCGTGTCTCTGATCCCTTCGGGGGCTGGACAAGACGTCTTCAAGCAATCCTCCTTGGCAGTTTAACCGTCGGAAGAGCAAGCGCTAGGAATTTGCCATGCCGCTTTTTACTTGAGGTTAGGCTCATTTTGGAGAGCCCCGATGAGTCATAACCACTCCGCGATGGTGTGGGATGATCTCCGATAGTCTTTCAGGCTTTATATGACTTGCCGTTAAGACCCTGAAGCTAGGAATTTGGCCTTTGCTTCGTTTGTTTTGGCGTGTCCGGATCCTGTTGGATGAAGGATGCCGTAGTGACATCTCGTCTACTGTATCGAGACGAACGTCGAGGTGGTGACCACTCCGTGCTGGTGCGAGATGATCTCCGATCGTCTTTCAGGCTTTATATGACTTGCCGTTAAGACCTTGAAGCTAGGAATTTGGCCTTTGCTTCATTTGCTTTGTCACGTCCGAATCCTGTTGGAGGAAGAACGCTGGGGTGACATCACGTCTGCTGTATCGAGACGAACGTCAAGATGGTGACCACTCCACACTGGTGTGGGATGATCTCCGGTTGTCCTTCAGGCTTTATATGACTTGCCGTTAAGACCTTGAAGCTAGGAATTTAGCCTTTGCTTCGTTTGCTGGCATCGCGTCTGCTGTATCGAGACGAATGTCGCGGTGGTGACCACTCCGTGCTGGTGCGAGATGATCTCCGATTGTCTTTCAGGCTTTATATGAGTTGCCGTCAAGACCCTGAAGCTAGGAATTTGGCCTTTTGCTTCATTTGCTTTGGCGTTGCGTCTGCTGTGTCGAGACGAACGTCGAGGTGGTGACCACTCCGCGCTGGTGCGAGGTGATCTCCGATTGTCTTTCAGGCTTTATATGACTTGCCTTCAAGACCCTGAAGCTAGGAATTTGGCCTTTTGCTTCATTTGCTTTTGGCGTTGCGTCTGATGTATCTAGACGAACGCTGTGGTGGAGCCGGGATTTTGTCGTCACTCCGCTTTGCTGACCATGGGGTCTTTTGTCGACGTTGCATTTACATCCTGCTGGACTGCGAAGGAACGCCGTTGTTGACATCTCGTCTGCTGTATCGAGACGAATGTTGAGGTGAAGCTGGGATTTTGCCATTGCTTCGCTTTGTTTCGACCGTGAGGTCTTTTGTTGATGTTGCATCTGCCTCCAGCTGGACTGAGGAGGAACGCTGTTGTTGACATTGCGTCTACTGTATCGAGACGAATGCTGAGGTGAAGCTGGGATTTTGCCATCGCTCCGCTTGATGGTGTAACATCTGTGTCCTGCTGGAATGAGGAGGCACACCGTTGTTGGTCTCCAGGATGCAGATGTGGCCATTGAGATTTGGAACTAGGGACTTTGCCATGATCCCGTTTCGTTGCGATTCTAAGGTCGGTTGTTGACGTCATGTCTGCATCAGGTTAGAGGGACAAAGCATGCCGGTGTTGATCTCTAAGTCGTCGATGTTGACGTCGAGACCCTGAAACTAGGGATCTTCCTTTGCTTCATCTGTTGACATTATGTGTGCAATATTGCGACAAATTTCAAGGTTCTCTCTGGGTTGTCTATGAACCGTCGAGGTTTCGGAACTAGGGATTTTGCCGTGGCTCCGTTTGGTGATGTTGCGTCTGCTGTGTCGAGACAAACGTCGAGGTGGTGACCACTCCGCACTGGTTCGAGATGATCTCCGATTGTCTTTCAGGCTTTATATGACTTGCCGTTAAGACCCTGAAGCTAGGAATTTAGCTTTTGCTTCGTTTGCTGGCATCGGTCTGCTGTATCGAGACGAATGTCGCGGTGGTGATCACTCCATGTTGGTGTGAGATGATCTCTGATTGTCTTTCCGGTTTTATATGACTTACCGTTAAGACCCTGAAGCTAGGAATTTGGCCTTCGCATTGTTTTCTTTGTCGTGTCCGAATCCTGCTGGGGGAAGAACGCTGGGGTGATATTTCATCTGCTGTATCGAGACGAACGTCGAGGTGGTGACCACTCCGCGCTGGTGTGGGATGATCTCCGATAGTCTTTCAGGCTTTATATGACTTGCCGTCAAGACCCTGAAGCTAGGAATTTGGCCTTCGCTTCGTCTGCTGGTATCGCGTCTGCTGTATCGAGACGAATGTCGCGGTGGTGATCACTCCATGTTGGTGTGAGGACCAGGATCCTCCATGGACGTTTTCCACGGGGTCGAAGAGTGACGTTATCCGCTTCTACGTGACCAGGAATTTTGCTCTAGATGCTTCACACGGGTTCACTGCCGTGTTAGGCGAGGACTAGGCTCCGCTCTGGATGCTTCGCACGGATTCACTGTCGTACTCTGCGAGGACCAGGCTCCGCTCTGGATGCTTCACACGGGTTCACTGCCGTGCTTTGCGAGGACCAGGATCCGTTCTGGACGTTTTCCACGGGGTCAAAGAGTGACGTTATCCGCGTTACACGTGACCAGGAATTTTGCACTAGATGCTTCACACGGGTTCACTGCCACGTTAGGCATGGACTAGGCTCCGCTCTGGATGCTTCACACGGGTTCACTGCCGTGCTCTGCGAGGACCAGGATCCGCTCTGGACGTTTTCCACGGGGTCAAAGAGTGACGTTATCCGCGTTCCACGTAACCAGGAATTTTGCACTAGATGCTTCACACGGGTTCACTGCCGTGCTCGGCGAGGAATAGGCTCCGCTCTGGATGCTTCACACGGGTTCACTACCGTGCTCTGCGAGGACTAGGATCCGCTCTGGACGTTTTCCACGGGGTCAAATAGTGACGTTATCCGCGTTCCACGTAACCAGGAATTTTGCACTAGATGCTTCACACGGGTTCACTGCCGTGCTCGGCGAGGACTAGGCTCCGCTCTGGATGTTTTCCATGGGGTCAAAGAGCGATGTTATCCGCGTTCCACGTAACCAGGAATTTTGCACTAGATGCTTCACACGGGTTCACTGCCGTGCTCGGCGAGGACTAGGCTCCGCTCTGGATGCTTCACACGGGTTCACTGCCGTGCTCTGCGAGGACCAAGATCCGCTCTGGACGTTTTCCACGGGGTCAAAGAGTGACGTTTTCCGCGTTCTACGTAACCAGGAATTTTGCACTAGATGCTTCACACGGGTTCACTGCCGTGCTCGGCGAGGACTAGGCTCCGCTCTGGATGCTTCACACGGGTTCACTGCCGTGCTCTGCGAGGACCAGGATCCGCTCTGGACGTTTTCCGCGGGGTCAAAGAGTGACGTTATCCGCGTTCCACGTAACCAGGAATTTTGCACTAGATGCTTCACACGGGTTCACTGTCGTGCTCGGCGAGGACTAAGCTCCACTCTGGATGTTTTCCACGGGGTCAAAGAGTGACGTTATCCGCGTTCCACGTAACCAGGAATTTTGCACTAGATGCTTCACACGGGTTCACTGCCGTGCTCGGCAAGGACTAGGCTCCGCTCTGGACGTTTTCCACGGGGTCAAAGAGTGACGTTATCCGTATTCCACGTGAACAGGAATTTTGCACTAGATGCTTCACACGGGTTCACTGCCGCGTTAGGCAAGGACTAGGCTCCGCTCTGGATGCTTCACACGGGTTCACTGTCTTGTTCTGCGAGGACCAGGATCCGCTCTAGACGTTTTCCACGGGGTCAAAGAGTGACGTTATCCGTGTTCCACGTGACCAGGAATTTTGCACTAGATGCTTCACACGGGTTCACTGCCGCGTTAGGCGAGGACTAGGCTCCGCTCTGGATGCTTCACATGGGTTCACTGCCGTGCTCTGCGAGGACCAGGATCCGCTCTGGACGTTTTCCACGGGGTCTAAGAGTGACGTTATCCACGTTCCACGTGACCAGGAATTTTGTTGATTATATCCGCATTTCACGGAGTTGAGATTTGACTCTCTGTGGGAGTAAATCGTTGAGTCATGGAACTGGGAGTTGCTGCTATTCCGCTTTGCTTGATGATGTGTCCGCTGTGACGAGACGAGTGTTGAGATGATCTCTAGGTTATTTGTGGCCCGTCGAGATTCGGCTTCTTTTTCTAATGAAACCTGAGGAGGAGGAGTGCGACTCCTTCTTTGTTTGCGCCCCTGGATTGTATACAGGGATTGATGTAGCATCACCTGTAGGGCAAAAAGTTTCATTCTTTCATCATTTTTTTATTCTTTCCGCGATGCTCTATCATTTCAGCTTTTTATATCGCGAAAATCGCGATTGCCCAATCATTTCGGCTATTTTTCGCGGTGCCCAATCATTTCGGCTATTTGTTTTATTTTTACTCGCTGCTTTTTATTGCGAGTTGCCCAATCATTTCGGCTATTTGTTTTATTTTTACTCACTGTTTTTTATTGTGAGTTGCCCAATCATTTCGGCTATTTTGCATGCGTATATTTTTACTTGCAGATTTTGTTGCAAGTTGCCCCATTATTTCGGCTATGTCATATGCATTTGTGGCTCACTGTTTTTTTTATCGCGAGTGTGGAACTTGGAATCTGGTGCCAATCTCAGCATCAGCATCGTTACAACTGGAACATTGCCAGGAGTGAATCATCATTTGCCATGAACGGACTTGGAATTTGATACTGGTTTAGGCATCAGCATCGCTACAACTGGGATATTGCCAAGAGCGAATCATCATTTGCCTCTGTCGATATTGAACAAAGGTGGCTTAGCACACAGGGTTAGGATCCTGTCGACTAAGGCTTTTGACTTCATGAGCCGTAAGGGTCTCACAAAGGTATTTCTCCCTACGAGTCGTGAGGATCTCGCAGGTGTGTTTTCTCCTTAGGAATCGTGAGGACTCCTAAGTGTATGTTCCCCTGTAAGTCGTAAGGATCTTACAAGAGGGTTTTCTCCTTATAAGTCGAGAGGACTTACAAGGGTTGTTCACCATATGGACATATCCCAAGTCACGGGTGGGACTTGATTAGGGAAATGTTCATTCGTGCCCGTGGATTGTATACAAGGGTCAGTGTTGAGCTGCTTGTAGGGCATTAATAGAGGTTGTGGGAGTTGCTTAAGAACAGGTTCAGGTTTCTGTAACTTAAGACTTTCAAATCTTATGAGCCGTGAGGGTCCCATAAGAGAGTTTTCCTTACGAGTCGTGAGGATCTCGCAAGTATAATTTCTCCTTAGGAATCGTGAGGATCCCTAAGTATGTTGCTCCCTTGTGAGTCGTAAAGATCTCACGCGGGTGGTTTCTCCTTAGAAGATCGAGAGGACCCTGTAAGTGTCTTTAATGAGGTTGCGCCCTTTCGGCTTTTCACAAACACTCGCCGGTAGCCCTGCTGTTTTTACTCACGGAGCCCTTTCGGGTTTTCATCCGTGCCCATTTTGCTTATGGACATACCATTTTTTTTTTGTTTTTTTTTTGTTTTTTTTAACGAGGTCGCGCCCTTTCGGGTTTTCACGAACACTCGCCGGTAGCCCTGCTGTTTTTACTCACGGAGCCCTTTCGGGTTTTCATCCGTGCCCATTTTGCTTGTGGACGTACCGTTTTTTTTTTACCACGTCAGCCTGAAGATGCTGCGGGTTGGGAGTAGTTTAACGACGTTTCGGTCATTCGCAAGTTTTAGGACATTGCGGTCCGCCGTTAGTTTAAGGACGTTTCGGTCCGCCGTCGTCGTATTTGAGGCGCATCTCTAGTTTACTGACTTTTCGGTCTATGGGGCTTTCCCTATGAATGAGCATGATGCCCCCGGCATATCCACCCTTTTCGGAGCATGTTGTTGTGGCGGGTTTACTTTCCACTTTTCGGGCAGCGCGAACTTGCCCTGTTGGTATTGGTCTTCAACCCAGTTTTTGAAGACGTAGCAATTTTTGAGTGGGTGACCCATTACTCTGTGGTAGGGACAATAGTTAGGATTGTTAACGTCACCTGGTTGCAATGGACGTTTTGGATCTGGCAGAGTGATGAGCCTGCTGCGCACTGCTAGCTCGAACAATCCCTTTGTTTTATCTTTGGGAAATGAGTAAGGACGTTTCAACTTCTCATTGAGGTATCGCGGCTTGTTGTTTTGACGACAAAACAGCCTCGGGTTACTCGGCTGTTGTTGAGTGTTGGCAACAAAGGCCGGTTTTTTCCTTTTCCTTTCTCATTTCGTTTGCTCCGTCGTTTGCGGGTCCGAGATTCTTTCCGGGTAGCGTGAGATTGTACGGCTGAACGTTCTCGCAACTCTCCAATTCTTTTGTTTTAGAAATGAATTCCTTGAAGAGAGGGTTGAGGGCGGCTTCTTCGTCAGAATCGCTTCCAAAGGTGAGAACTCGTGATCCCCTGGGCTCGTCCCTATGACAATTGCTGCCAACTCTTTTATGCTCATCTGTCGTATTTTTTCGCTGTCTACGAGCTTCCCGCTTTATTCTATTGATGTGTTGTCTATGAGCGACATATCCTTGACACCAACACTTAAAGGAGTTGCAGTCTTCAGTAGGATGTGCGACCCTCTGATGATATAAGCAGAAGTTGGGGTGTACGTCCGTTTCATCAAAATGTATACCACCAGGAGAATTTTCTCTGAAAAAGGGCGGCCTCATCTCCATTGATATAGCTTTGGCGAATCGTTTCCTTGTCTTGATCCTGCTTTCATTTGCGGCGGATGTACTTTGATCTGGTGGGAGTGTTTCGACCCTTTTGTCCAGTCGCCGGCGTTTGGCCTTTTCAAATATGGCCATCTCACGCTCCCGGTCGGCTTTACTTTTCAGACGAATCTCATTCAGGAAGGCATCGATCATCTCGTCTGACGGCCACAGAAGTTCTGGTTCAGGATCCGCCCTCGGTTTCTCTGTGTAAGGAGCTTCTTCGTCATTTATTGAAGAGTGAGAGATCACATGGCATCTTGCCACATAATCTTCAGATTCATCCAACGAGTCTTCTCCATTGTCATCATCTCCGTCCTCAAGGACGTGGCTGAGAAATTCTTGGAGTGTGACTGGGGTTCGCGCCTTCTGATTATATTCTTCCAACGCGTCAATCTGTTTTTGCATGTCCGTGGGCTTGTCACCAGGCTGCACGGGCTTTTTGGTCTTCTTCTTCTTCTTCGAAGACTTTGACGGCTGGGTATGAGCGCTGGGGCCTTCACCATCGATCTTTGGAGTTGGGCACGGCTTCAGCATCCCTTTGACGATCTAGGGTTCTAGCGAGTTCTTCGATCCGATCGCCGGGCATGTCTGGAGATCATTCAGCATCCTTTTGGTTTTGGCTGACAGTACGACCTCCCACGAAGCTTCTTCAACAAGAGAGCAAGTTGCCCCCGGTGTGTCCGTCTTCTTTGGAGTGTGCGGTTGTGGTGGGTTTATTTTCCACTTCTCGGACAGCGTAAACTTGCCTTGTAGATACTGATCCTCGATCCATCCTTTAAAGACGAAGCAATCCTCGATCGGGTGACTTACCGTTTGGTGGTAAGGACAATAATCGGGATCGTTGACATCGCCTGGCTACAACGGACGCTTTGGACTCGGCAGATTGATGAGTCTGTTGCGCACTGCCAGCTCGAACAGTCTTCTCGTTTATCCTGAGGAAACGAGTAAGGACGTCCCAGTCTCTCCTCGAGGGATGGGCGTGGACGCATATTGTTTTGACGGACAACCGGCTTTAAGTTGCTCGGTTGTTGTTGAGCGTTGGCGACGAAGGTTGCTTTCCCTTTGCCCTTTTCATTCCAAGGTTCCGTCTTTAAAGAGGAAGGCCTATGGCCCATCTGGTCCATTTGGGCCAGCTTATCAATCAAGGCCTGGAAGGTGGTCGGCTTGGAGAACATCATGAACT
Organism: Agapanthus africanus; assembly: GCA_030015575.1. Lineage (NCBI taxonomy): Eukaryota > Viridiplantae > Streptophyta > Magnoliopsida > Asparagales > Amaryllidaceae > Agapanthus > Agapanthus africanus. Next base: position 734,833,215 of record JASDDO010000019.1, on the reverse strand, counting down.
GTGAGATGGTCGCTTGCGGATCAAGGGTACCCACAAACATGCCTACTGTAGGAGCCTCTTCTATGCGTTGTTCGCATTTCGACCACAGATTCCGCCACCGTATTGCGTATTGAACCCACGTTTCGCCTGGCCTTATCCTGGCGTTGATCAGTGCTGTTATCGGGGTGCGTCCACTAGCACTCGCGAATCTCTGTGTAAACAGCAGCTCCATCTCCGCAAATGTTTTAACAGAGTCGTTAGGTAGCTCCGAATACCATTAAAAGGCTATTTCTGTTAAGCTGCCGACGAATTGGCGAAGCAACAGTTTGTCGTCGCCTCCCGTGTTGCCGCATAAGGCCCATAATTGAGCGACATGCTGATGGGGATTCCCTGTCCCTTTATATACGTGAAACTTAGGGATCGTATATCCCGGCGGGTAACTGATTTGGTCATACCAGCTCGGATAGGGCCGTCCGGTTCTAACAATTTGCTCAGCCGCTTCATTCACTTGATGAGCCCGTATTTGATGAGCTATATAGCCATCCAGCGCAGCCTTGGAAATGGTTTCATCTTTGGCTGTTGAAAGAGTTGGAGGAGGATTAGATGTCTCTCCTCTATCGTCTTCAGTAATGATCGGAAGGTCTTCAACTGGAGGGTCTGGCTGTAGCATCATCCCTACCATATCTTGGAAGAGGATCGCCATTCGTTTTATGTTGGCAGCTTGTTCTGCTGCTTTTCTGTCCCTCTTTTCGAGGACTCTGCGGAGGAAGTGAGCATCGGTTTCTTGTTCGTGACGCTGCTCTGATGATGCCTTCGGGCTTTCTTTTGGCCCGGTGAGTGCGGCCATTGCAATCATCATCTCCTGAAGCTTCTGTTGCTGCTCCTGGGCTTTTTTCACGGATCGGGTGAGCGGTCGGTGACCCGTCGAAGCACGGCCTTCCTCCTTTCCGGAAGCCATATAAACAGTATGCACCACCATGCCCCCAGACTTGGGGCGTTTGTGTTCTGCACTTTTACGGTTCGCTATGTTCACAGGGGCTTTTTGCGGCCTCCTTTTCTTTTGAGTGATTGACGTTGAGGAAGCCGTTGCAGTGGGCACCCAGCCAGCTGTCACTTTCTGTGGCTTTGAGTAGTCCTTCTCTTGCTGAACCTTCATCTTTTTCTGTCGGCGGAGATAGTCTTGATCGATCACTGACTCCTGGACCTGTCGCCAGACCTTATAAATTTTAGAGGACAGCCGTTGAGGGGGCTGCTCCAGCTTCTTCTCTGGAGTATTCTCCACAGGTGAAGGAGTTCTCTTCAGCACCGCAGTAGGAGAGTTTCTGCGCACCTTGTTGAGCAATTCAAAGCTGTTCCCGGTTGGAACAGCAGCATCGATCCCCACCGTTGGAGCTGGCGGAGTTATCTCGGATGGGGAGTTGCCCCAGCTTTCCTCACTTGACGCCAGTGGCGACGTCGAGCGTTCCTTGCGGATGGAGTTGTTTCAGCGATGGGGATGGCTTTATCTTGCCCCCTGTCCAGATGAAGCGCTGCTGGTGCCAGTCTCTTGAAGACTGACGTCTTTTGAGTAGCGGTATCCAATCTGTCAAAGACAGACCTTCGAGCAGGAACGGGAGCCGGAATAGTCAGTCTTGTGAAGACCGACCCTTTGGCAGGAGAAGCCGCCTTGACGACTTAAGAAGCAGGGATGGCTATCCTCTTCGGAACAGCCTTTTCTGGTATTGCAGGCTTCTTCATGGGCCCACATGAGTTTTGGCCCAGTTTGCTGAAAGATGAGGTATTGGGCTTGGGCAACCCGTTGAGAGGGGCCGCGATAGTTGTAAGCCGATCGAAGACCGACTTCTTCGGAGCTTCTTGCAACGTCATTGGGGCGTTGAAGCTCATCGATGGGAGCATGGTCCCGAAGAATAATCCAGCGGTGGCCTGATTCACCTGTTCCACCGGCCTAGCGAAGATGGAGGCCGCTTGGGGCCCATAAGTCACTCCTCCAGCAAGGACGGAGCGAGATTTACAGTTGCAGGTAGTGCAGTTTGAAGCCATTGATCTTCTGTTTTCTGCACGGAACAATACACCAAATCTTAGTACCTCGAATCCACAGGCAACCACAGTAAACCGCGATTCGTTCGCGAACACGACACACGAAGTGTGGAGTGGAAAGAGGAAGAGGTCCCACCGGGCGTGCCAGAATCTGTTCCCCTCCGAACGGCGGCCGAGACATGGACATCTTGCCTGAGGTTCGGGGCAGATGCTAATAGGTGCTATCCGTCCACCTCTCCGAAAATGCCAAGTTGATTTATGACACCGTGTATCGGAGGTTTAGACGGATGCGGCCGATGTAGCAGATTTCGTCAGATTCCCCCTCGTCTGAGGGGTTTTTGATTGTGGGGACGCTCTTCCCTGCAGGCGCAAGCCCCTGCAGTTAATTACGCTACCGCATCGCGGTAACAACTTTCTTCTTCTCCAGCTGGTCACTTCGTGTCGTGGGTGTTTGTTTTGTTTGTGGTTGCCCGTGAATTGTATACGGAGACTAATATATGTCGTCGCCCATAAGACGCGGATTAGTCCAAATCCGTATTTTCTTAGATTTGGGTTTGGGGTTTTGGGTTTAAGGATACGTTAGCCATATTTGAGGCTAAGATCAACTTAAACGTTTGTTAAGGATACGTTAGTCCAATTTGAGACTAAGATCAACTTAACGGGATCGTTTAGATCCGACAAAAGAGCATTTGGGGGCTCTATTGTTCCAGTTTAGGGACATAGTGGTCCATTACATGTATGGCCGTCGGGACCCGTCACCTCTCTGACGACGTTGAAGGATTACAACGACATATGTCAGAGGAGTTCAGAGATGTACCCTTGAACCAAAGTTGATTGGGGGATTTATAGTCCAATTTGGGACTAAAGTCTGTTTGAAGGTTTAAGAATACGTTAGCCGTATTTGAGGCTAAGATCAACTCAAACGGTTGTTAAGGATACGTTAGTCCAGTTTGGGACTAAGATCGACTTAACGGGATCGTTTAGATCTGACAAAAGAGCAATTGGCTCTATTGTTCCAGTTTAGGGACATCGGGGTCCAATGCCAGTTTAGGGACGTGGTGGTCCATTGCCAGTTTAGGGACATGGTGGTCCAAGTTTTAGTTTAGGGACGTGGTGGTCCATTGCCAGTTTAGGGACATGGTGGTCCACCTCCAGTTTAGGGACATGGTGGTCCATGTTCCCGTTTGGGGGCGAATATAGGTTTAAGGACGCATAAGTCCATGAGTTTAAGGACGCATAAGTCCATGAGTTTAAGGACCCCACAGTCCGTATTGTTGTGTGGTTGTCGGGACCCGTCACCTCTCTGAAGACGTTGAAGGATTACAACGACAAATATCAGAGGAGTTCAGAGATGTACCCTAAACCAATGAGTTGGTTGAAAGAGCAGATGCGCTCAATTCAAGATGATTTGAGGACTTTTGGCCAGTTTGGGCTAAGTCCAATTATGTTTGAAATATTGGCCCTCTGTTGGTCCATTGAAGGAGAGGCTTTGCCTCTAGAAACTTAGCCAATTGGGCTAAACCTAGTGTTAAACACTAAAGACCAACAGTGCTGAACAATGGGAATAAGATTAGCAAGTTAGTGTTAAACACTAAAAGATAATCAGTGTTAAACACTGGGAACAGAGTTTTCAAATTAGTGTTAAACACTAAGCAAATCAGTGTTAAACACTGCCAATAGAGTTTTCCAAATTAGTGTTAAACACTGAGGACAAAGTCTTCAGATTAGTGTTAAACACTAAGGAGAGAGGGGTCACGTGTGGACACGTGAGAGCGCCCTGATTCCCTTTATTTTATTCTGCAGATCAGTGTTTAACTCTTTTAATTCTGGCGGCCATCACGTGTGAGCACGTGATGAAGGGCCCCGCTCTGGTCTGTTAGAATGCTCATTAGGGGTCACGTGGTGACACGTGAGGGCGCCCTATATGTGGAGCCAGATCTCCTTTTCTTCGTTCTGTAAGTAAGCGTTAAACACTTTTTATGTTTTCTTTGGAGCATCACGTGCTGCCACGTGAGGAGGATTAGTGCGTTGATTGTTAAAGCATTTGCTGAGGGGTCACGTGATAACACGTGAGAGCGCCCAAAGCTTTCATTTCCTTTGCTTTTTCTTTCTGTGTTTCGGGGGTCACGTGAAGCACGTGATGGCATCAAAAAGTGGGGCCAGATCCCCTTTATTTTGTTCTGCAAACAAGTGTTAAACACTTTTAATTTTCATAGCCATCACGTGTGGGCACGTGATGTATACTCATGCCCTGATTTATTAGAACATTTATTAGGGGTCACGTGGTAACACGTGAGAGCGCCCAGAATTGTTTCTGCCTTTGCTTTTCTTCCATATATAATGAGGGTCACGTGGGAACACGTGAGGCATTGCCTCAAAGCTTTCCTCTTCTCATTTTTGGGGGATCTGTTCAGGGGTCACGTGGGGCACGTGGCCTTAGTCTTTTTATGCACAGAGATCTTTTAAGTCTGCTTATCTTTAAGAATTAAATTCTTATTTAGGGTAAAACCCTAATTTTTGTTTTGGAGGAATTAAATTCCTATTGTGAAAGAATTAAATTCTTATTTAGGGTAAAACCCTAATTTTATCCCAAAGGAATTGAATTCCTATAATTTTGTGAGAATTGAATCCTCAAAACTTAATTCCTCCTCTATGTTTTGGATCTGCATGGCAGGATCTCAACCCAATGAGAATTAAATTCTCAATTCATGGGGAGATGTGCACTTTGCAGATCCTCCACCAGAGAAAGAACTAAGTTCTTTTCTTTATATAAGAGTTAAACTCTTTTGAGAATTAAATTCTCTTTTTAAGCCTCTCTTTTCTTACCTAGGGTTTTTCTTTTGCAGAGAATTAAATTCTCCTCTCTCTGTTTCTTCTCTCCCAAAAAAAGTAGATCCCTTCTCTTCTGTTCTTGGTTCCTATTTATAGGAGAAGGAAAAGAATCAATTTGTTTAGCAAATCTCTCATTGAAAGATTTGATTTTATTGTTGAGAGATTTGATTTATATTTATCATTAATACTGGGCCTTTAGATCATTCAGTGGATTTTATTCACCGTGGATTATAAATCCAAAAGATATTCTATTTGTTATCTCGGTTAGATTTAGAGGGAATCTTTCCTTATTGAAGATTTTTCCATAAATTGGTGATTTTTAATCACCCTTGGATCTTTAATCCAACGGTTCCCCATGACCCTTTTCCATTTGGAAAGATTCAGAACTTTTAGAATTTAATTCTATTAAATTATAAGGCTTTTAAAGCCAGTCACGTGCTGGCACATGATGTTAGTTATATGTATGCCCTAGAGGCCATTGCTATACATAGGATTTATATTGTAGTGGATGCTGGGACATATATAGGGAGGACTTTCTTGCTCGACATGATAGTATGCTATCTGGTTGTTCTTTACCTTAACGTGTACACTGATTGTCTCTCTGTTACATGTTGGTAAAGCCCTTAGGATGTGTACTTGACTACCTGGACTATGATGCGGATCATACTAGTGGGGACATGGTAGTCCATAAGTACATCCTTCAAGGTCCCTAGTCGTGGGTGTATCGAGACAGGGCATCGATATAACAGAGTAGACTAGCGTATACCTTCTCGACCCATACAGATGGGCGATGGATGATCCCATATCCATTGGTGTTTGAAATCAGAGATGATATACGGGTGCTCAGTGGAGACTGGGTACACTGGACAGACTCGCCGAGAACTCCCAGATGGTATTATACCTTACGTCAGATGGCAGTTCTCTGGTGACACTGGTACAGAGTAGTCTGTTGACCCGAGATCATCATAGAGTCTTGTGTGGTTCCCACTGTGCTTTGATTTCCACCTTACCACGTCCAAGAGGGCATGCAAAACGGTGGCTTTTGGGTACAGTCCCGAATCACATGGAGGCAATGAGTGATAGGAGGGGATTCGTCTCTCTCGGTATAGGGAGTTGATGTTGCGCTGTGTTCGATTGGCTATAACCGGAAATCCCTGGCCAGGGTTGCTGAGATTTACTGGTAAGTGTTACCTGTAGTTTCTCGAACTGTTATAGACCTCATATCGACACGACTTATCGAGCTGTTGGGGTCTGACGTTTACCACCCCTAGGCGAGATATGCGACATATCAGACGACGAGACCGGACTGTACGGTAAGTGTTACTGGTTGGATTCACAGGAGTGTGAGCGGGCTTGCTTGTCGATCTTCTGATCGCTCAATACCCGGGTGGCCGTTACGTTTAGCAGACCGCTTGCGGCTTGTGGGTGTTTGATATGATCATCACCTGCTGCCGGCGTATTGACGAGTCTTTAGAGTCCTACACAGAGGTTTCCTGGCTCAAGCGAAACGAAATAGGGGCGCATATGAGATATGTGCGGGACCGAGAATGATGCGTGTATGTGATACCGTATTTCATTCTCGCGATGAATGTTTCGATTGGTTATATGTGATATAACCTAGTTATCGAATCGAAGATTGATTCGATAAGTCGATACATTGGATACTGGTCGGTTATGTGCGACATGACCGGATCATTGAATCAAGTGTTGATTTAATGATTTAATGTATAACTATATATTTGATATATTACTTTGCATTAACTAGTATTGGTTCACTTTAAAAGGATTTTCTCACTTGAAGTTCACAAGTTGTATATGTGATATACTTTTGTGCACTTGATTATATCATGTTTGATGATGCATGCTCACTTGGGTTTGTGTAAAGAATTATACCATGGTTAAGTTAATGATTAGGGTTTTGTTTATATTTGATTTACTTATTTATTTATTTCTTTTCATTTATATTTGGAAAAGAAATGAAATGGTGGCTCATTTTGGACTTTCTTTTGAAGCTTCATGAAGCTTTGAATGGTTTGATCATTTTGTCTCTTTTCTTAACCCTAACCATTCACTTGAACCATAGTTGATTCTCTACACTAGTTATCTTGACCATGGTTGATATTATGATAAGGATTCTTTTTTCCTTTTCTAGTTTAATGAACTTATCATTATTATCATCTTCTTCTTCTTCTTCTTATTCAAGAAGAAGCTTGCCTCCATCAATGGCAACTAGTGAAAAAGAGTGAGAAATCCAATTCTAAAGTGAACCCACTTCCTATTTCTTCATCCTCTACCTCTTGCCAAGTAGTATAGGGTGTTTTCTTCACAAGTTTCTTGACTTGGTGAAGTTGGAGCTTGATCTAGTGTTGCCTCGACGTAGATCATCTTCGGCATCGAAGTCGACGACCTAGCCCGCCCATTTCTCCGATGAAGCCGACGCTAGAGCCCGGGATTTGATTTGGACAACAATGAGACTTCATCATGGAGCTATGGAGGTGGAGGACCGGATCTACAAAGGTTGTATTTCCGTTCTTTTAGTTAAGTTGTTAACTAGTTTTCTTGTTTCGCCTAAAATTCTAGTTAACGATCCGTATTAGAGTTTCTCGGCACTTGTAATTTTTGAAATTGGCATGGTTGATGCCTTGTGAGACCTCATTAGTGTGCCTAGGAACCGTACACATGACCTTTGGTCACGTGTGAGCACGTGACCCCCAATTGGGTTTCTTTCTCAGCCGCTTATTTATGTTTCAGTTTTAACCATCACGTGTCAACACGTGACCATTGGTCACGTGTAAGCACGTGATACCTCGTTGAGGTAATTTCTGACTTTTAGAATTAAATTCTATTCATTATTTTAGAGGCTTTAAAAGCCCATCACGTGTCTGCACGTGACCCATGATCACGTGTGAGCACGTGATGCCCCATTGGGGTCTTTTCCGAGTTTTTATTATATCTTTTAGCTCCTCCAGCTGGTTCTTAAAGGTCCATCACGTGTGGACACGTGATACCTCATAACTTTTGCTTCCGGATGAATTATGGGGCCCATAATATATCAAATCGAAGGGTTTTTCGAGATGCTTCCAATACTATCAGAATCTAATAGTTTCTCCTTCGGAAGTTTATCAAAATATAGGCCGGAAGATACTGGTTCACATTTCCTTAAGCGTATCGCTGCCATTTGATACCTTGGGCTCCTTTGCGCAGAAATTTTTGGAGGGAACAACTACCCAACTCTCACGTATATGATCGCCATCATACTGTTGGTAGTAAAGCAAGATCCTAAGGGCTCTATCAAAGTGTAACCGTGATCAGTCACCTGAACCTGTACACGACTGATAAAGGCAAACCAGATAGCATACTATCATCTCGAGTAAGACTGTCCTACCGGTATAGGTCCTCCGCAATCATTGCAATCACGTACCTGCGATCCAATAATTGACTCTGAGGGCACTATATCCAACATAAAGGACTCCACTTGGAGTTCTCCGTTACCATACACCAAGAGCATCTCCTTAGTCCTTCGTAAGTACTTGAGAATGATCTTCACAGCTGTCCAGTGACTCTCTCCAGGATCAGCTTGATACCTACTCACTACACTTAGTGAGTATGCTACATCGGGTCTGGTACATAGCATCGCGTACATGATAGAGCCTACTGCCGAAGCATAGGGTATCCCTTGCATGCGAGCTCTCTCCAAATCAGTCTTGGGAGACATCTCTTTAGAGAGAGTGAGTCCAGAGATCGTGGGTAAGTTCCCACGCTTGGATTCTTCCATACTAAACCTCTTTAGTTTGGTGTCAACGTACCTGGATTGGGACAATCCCAATATCCTTTTAGATCTATCTCTATAGATCATAATTCCCAGTATGCAGGAGGCATCACCTAGATCTTTGATTGAGAATCTTTGTGATAAGAAGAGCTTGACCGATTGCAGCATAGGAATGTCATTTCCTATCAAGAGTATATCATCCACGTACAATACGAGAAAGACAATCTTACTCTCTGCTACCTTCTTGTAGATACAAGGTTCATCTACGTTTTTGATGAAATCAAACTCTTTGATAACGACGTCAAAGCAGATGTTCCAGCTCCGCGATGCTTGCTTTAATCCATAAATGGATTTAAGCAGCTTGCACACCTTCCTGCTGCTCCCACTATCTACGAAGCCCTCTGGCTGAGTCATGTACACGCACTCTTCTAAATCACCGTTTAGAAAGGCGGTCTTAACATCCATTTGCCAGATTTCGTAATCATGAAATTCGTGACAGAGTTTTCTCTGAGAGGGGTGATCCAGATGGATTTAAGCATAGCCACTGGAGAAAAGGTTTCATCATAGTCCACACCTGGTCTTTGACAAAAACCCTTTGCAACAAGTCTAGCTTTGAAAGTCACCACTTTCCTATCTACACCAAGTTTTTTCTTGAAGACCCACTTGCTCCTAATGGGTTTTACCCCTTCAGGAGCATCTTCCAAAGTCCATACTTTGTTTGTGTACATGGATTCCATCTCGGACCGTATTGCATCCAGCCATTTCACTGAGTCCACACTCGTGATGGCCTGCTCGAAACTAGTTGGGTCATCATCAACCATGATGCAATCCTCGCTCCCACCATCCATGAGAAAACCGTAGTATCTCTCAGGTGGGTGAGGAACCCAACTAGATCAGCGGAGTGGCTGGGGTTCATCGGGAACTACCGAATTCTCTGGTTCCACTAAATCTTCAGTTTGAGTTTGTGTAGCCGGAATTTCTTCCAGTTCTACCTCACTACCACTAATTTCTTTTGCAAGAAATTCCTTTTCTAAAAAGGTGGCATGTCGAGAAACTAACACCTTTTGTTCCTCGCTATGGTAGAAAAGATATCCATGTGAATGTTTGGGATATCCCACAAACTTACATAGAACTGACCGTGCCTCGAGTTTGTCCGGATTTTGCCTTTTGACATAGGCCGGACAACCCTATATCTTAACTTGTTCAAGACATGGTCTCTTCCCACTCCATATCTCATATGGTGTGGTAGGTACAGATTTAGATGGAACTTGATTCAATAGGTATGCTGCTGTCTCCAGCGCATACCCCCAGAAGAAAATAGGTAACTCAGCTGTGCTCATCATAAAGCGCACCATATCTAATAGGGTGCGATTCCTCCGTTCCGATACACCGTTGTGTTGTGGTGTATATGGAGGAGTTAGCTAAGAGAGAATCCTATTCTCTTTTAGGAAGTCCAGGAATTCATTGCTCAAGTATTTACCTCCTCGATCAGATCGAAGGATTTTAATACTTTTCCCGGTTTGGTTTTCGACTTCTTATTTATATTCTCTAAATTTCTCAAAAGATTCTGATTTTTGTTTCATCAGGAACACATACCCGAATCTAAAGAGATCGTCAGTGAATGTAATGAAGTACGAAGAACCATCCCTGGCATGTGTAGACATGGGACCGCATACTTCACTATGTACCAGTCCCAAGAGTTCCGTAACTCTCTCTCCGTGTCCCGTAAACGGAGCTTTGGTCATCTTTCCTTTGAGACATGACTGGCAAGTATCATAAGATGAAAATTCAAACGGATTTAAATATCCATCCTTATGCAACTTAGCTAGTCGTGTCGCATTGATGTGACCTAGTCTACAATGCCACAAGAAGGATTCGTTCAGTTCTGAACTCTTCCTCTTATGTGTGTTTGTTATGCTCAGAACTGTTGATTGATTTAGAACATAAATGCCATTGCACAACGTGCCTGATCCATCCAACTTTTGGTTAAGGAGAATGTTCATAACATTATCCTGTAATACAAAATTATATCCCTCTTTACTTAGTAAAGAAACCGATATAATGTTGCATATCAGGTTCGGCATGTAATAGCATTCGTTCAGAACCAATGTATTACCAGTTGGCAATACAAGGTGATATTCCCCAACGGTTTTAGCTGCAACAATTGCACCATTTCCAACCCTTATGTCTTTATCACCTTCTCCAAGTTCTCTACCTTTTCTAAGCCTATGTAACTGATTACATATATGGGATCCTGACCCGGTATCTAATACCCAGGACGTAGAGCAAATGGAGAAACAGTTCTCCGTAACGAACACACCCAAAGAAAATGCATCAACATGTACTTTCTTCACACGGGTGGCATGGGAATCCTGGTATTCCCCTATATCCTGTTCAGTCCTATAACTCTTATAAGAAAGAACGGAACCAACGTTCCCCAGCACAGTATAACATGCGGGATCGGTCAATACATCCATATTATTATCTTTATTAAGGCATGATATGGTCGCTGCCTGGAGAGAGAGAGAGAGAGAGAAGAAAACACTTTAGCGTATGCTCTTGCAAGATCAGATTGGTTATTATTTTATCTAATCAGGATGGCTCCCACTGTTTTTATCAAATCTTCCTTCAAACCCTAAAAGGAAAGACTAGCCGGGATTAATTACACACTACAACTTCGCCAATCTTTCAGCCAGGCTAGTGTCGGTACTTTGAGGGAGGTTTCCCGTGCTTTCGCACGGACCTAATTAAAGTAAACCTCGTTTTCCCAGAGACGTAACCCCGTTGACACCTTTCTAGACACCTACTTGATAGGCTAATTGTCCTGTGTAAAACTCTCTCAGGAATAACAATTACTCGCAGTGGGTATCGGGATCCAACTATCTCATAGAAGGTATGCAATCTCATTGCAAATTTCAACACTTGAAATTCCCGATAATATTTTGCCCCTAACCCCTATGACCTTGACAAAGGCCAACAAATCATAGGATGCTAGTCAAGTTCAACCCGTCATTTCTTGATTGGATCAAACCCACCCGCACGACCCTTGACAAAGGCCAACAAGGTCGTACGACTACCCCAAAACAATCTGCATCATATGCATAAGCAGATAAGCACTATTCAGCTACCACACACTACGCCTTGACAAAGGCCAACAAACGCAGCACGAATACTAAACAGTCCTTATCTGAAATGACGGAGGGCTACGACAGGTTTTTCTGAAAAGCTATTGCGTAATGAACTTGATATCGTTGTAGAATCAAGTGAAATTTTGAAATGGAGTGATTTTGAGGCTTTCATTAGTTTTGCTAAAGAGGTCACTCCCGGTGAAGGGATCTCGGCTCTTTCCTCATCGAATAAGGTGCATGACATATCATATACATCACTATGCAAAGCAAAACTCTAAAAGCAATCAAAAGACAAACTGAGTTTTGTAGCATCTGCCAGTTTTTCTAAAGAGGTCACTCCCGGTGAAGGGATCTCGGCTCTTTCCTCATCGAATAAGGTGCGGGATATATCATATATATCGCTATGCAAAGCAAAACTGAAGCTACCCTTTTTGAAAAATTTGATTCTACAACATCTTTTAGGTTTCTTTTCTTTCATTAATCACATTAATGAAGTCCAATCATTTAAGTCACCTAAACATCACAGATAAATACGACGTACACTTATGCCATCCGCATTCGCCTCGATGTCCCCTCGTGCACCGTTAGGTTAGGTAACTAACGGCAGAGCAGGGCAGGGCTAGCGCGGGTGTAAAACATAAGAAACGTCTATATAATATATCATATATACTATATACAGTATTTATCACAGCACATCAAATGATCACATTACAGATATCGCAGCAGAAGAAACATATGAAACATTGGATATACTAGGACATCCGTGTTTTATTTTGAGCCTCTATAAAACACGAATTCCACAGTCGCGATGAATAGCCAAACCCACACCCCTAGACCCCTACGAGAGTGGCAAGCAACCCTTCCAATTCTAGAGTTAGGAGACCCGGACTCGACTCCTCGAGTTGGTCTCCTACTGGACTCCAGAACCCGGTTACTTGTGCTCTCCTCCTTGGGTCTATCCTAGTGCAGAAAAGAAAATAATATACAAATGGTGACATCGACCTCATCCCGGAAGTGCCCCAATAAAAGAATATTACATATATTTAATTTTACATGAATGAAAATAAAAACCCTCATCTCACATAAAACCCCCGACTATTTAGAACGCGACGATCCAATATAACATATCCAGCAACACATAACATCACATGTCATCAACGTAAGTAAATATACGTATCCCAATTGTCATTGACATATAGCAACGAAACCGGCGATATCACATATTACACTTACGGTCGCAGAAAAGAAAGTGTAAAACTACAACATTTGGAATCCACATCCTCTTTAGACATTGTAAATCCGAAATATCACATATTTCGCATTCCATGCCTAACTATATGAATTCCACATATTGTATCACATTCCAGATAAATAGACAATATTAAACTTTCCGATCAAATGATCAAACACCCAAGTTTTCCCAAATAGTTCTCAACACTTGAGGGGAGTTTAAAAAACATCCATCACATGCCACAGTACCAATGGTCCAGCCGTGGAAGGGTCAAGCCAACGCCTCACATGTGGCATGCCGTACTGCCCCAAACCCTAAAGTTCAAAAGTCAGTTCAAGACGGTCACATAATCGAGTTAAGGTTTGTTGTCTTCTAGAGGGTCCATTGCGCAACTTGCATGATTTAGGCGTTTATAAACTACGGAAAAATCCAACACTTGGAAATTTTCCAGGTCGGGAAAAAGTGAGTTATTGATATCCGTTTGAACTTTTTAATACTTTCTAAATATCCGGAAAACACAACGAAATTAAATTTTCCGATCGAATCAACAATTACAAAATAAACCCCAGAACACTCAACACTTGAGTCAGATTAAAAATACCCAGAAAATAGTAACAACAGAGACAAGTATTACTGTCCAAAAATGATGGCATAACTCCTCTTTACTGCAGCGGATCCGCGGCCCAAGCGCAGTACGGCCGCGGTTCCGCGGCGGTTTGTAGTTATTATGCTGTCATTTTTCACTAAAATTCTTATTTTTCCCTGCTGATTTTTTTAGGTATTTTTAATTCAGAAAAATCACAGTTTTGAAAAAATGTCCAGAAAGGGGGTTAAATTGACGTTTCTGGGTTCGATCGGGGTTTTAACTTTGTTAACACATCGCCTAATACTCTAGCTAGGCTCTGATACCACTGTAGGGTTACTAGGCACTCTAACAAGGGTTAAGGAAGCATCAAATATGCCCGATTAAAATTTTAGCCGTGCCTAACAACCCTAAACAAGATCTTTGCTAGAAAATTAGGGTTTCACATGCTAGTAAATCACATTTACCACTAAGTGAATACGAAATACAACCTTTGTAGATCGGTCCGTCACTTCATTAGCTCCTTGTTGAACTCCCTTCGCTGGGATCATGGTTCTCCCGGACTCTTTCATGGCTTCACGAGGCGAAAGAAGCGTCCTTACTTGAAGTCTTCGAGGCCGAAGATGATCTACGTCGAGGGAATACCGACTCAAGCTTCTACTTCACTAACTAGAGAATTAGTGAAGCAAACACCCTAAACTAAAGTGCTGGTCTAGTAGAGGATGGAGAAATAGGAAGTGGGTTCTCTTTAGAATTTTATTTCTCACAATGTTTCACTCTCTCTTGAAAACCCTAACTAGCTTTTCTTTTTCTCAAAGAAAGAAGAAGATGATGAACAAAAGAAAAGATGAGGATAATGATCAAGTGAGTGAGCTAACCATGGGTGAGTGAGTATCATATACTAACTCATGTAGAGACATAACCATGGCTAATCCAAACGGTTAGGTTAACAAGAATCTAAAGTAAAGACAAAGCTAGTGGACTTTGTCAAAGCAAAGTAAGCTTCTACAAGCTTCATGCTCTTTCCAAATCTCCACTAATTTTGTAATTACCTTAAATAATCATAACCCACCATAATATATAGAATGGTGTATGTCTTACACACCCAAGTATGATGTATCATCAACCATGATACAAAAAGAAAACACATTTTAATATATATCACATATATATTAAAGTTGTGTACATGTGAGAAAAAACCCTAAGTGAACAAGTGTTAGTTAATGTAAATTAGCATATCTAATATACAATTATACACTAAATTATTAAATCAACACTTGACTTAATAATCCAGTCATATCTCATATAACCGACTAACAAATATTGTATCGACTAATCGAATTAACACTTGATTCGATAACCCGGCTATATCATATATAACCGACCGATACAAAAAGTCGTGAGAATAGAATACGGTATCACATACACGCATTATTCTCGGTCCCGTACATATCACATACGTGCTCCTATTTCGTTTTGCCTGAGCCAGTAAAACCTCTATGTAGGACTCTAAAGACTCGTCAATACGCCGGCAGTAGGTGATGATCACATCAAGCACCCACAAGCCGTCAGCGGTACTAGCTGGATGTAACGGCTACCCGGGTATTGAGCGATCATAAGAACAGCAAGCAAGCCCGCTCCAACTCCTGTAAAAGCCTGCCGGTAACACTTCCCGTACAGTTCGGTCTCCTCGTCTGATATGTCGCATATCAAGTCTAGGGGTGGTAAACGTCAGACCCCAATAACCGATAAGTCATGCCGATGTGAGGCTCATAACGGGTCGAGAAACTACTGGTAACACTTACCAGTAAATCTCTAAATCAGCCCTGGCCAGGGACTTCCCTGTTATGGCCAATCGAGCACAGCGCAACATCAACCCCCAATAGCGGGAGAGATGAAACGCCTCCTATCGCTCATTGCCTCTGTTAGTTATATGTATGCCCTAGAGGCCATTACTATACATAGGATGTATATTGTAGTGGATGCTTGGACATATATAGGGAGGACTTTCTTGCTCGACATGATAGTATGCTATCTGGTTGCTCTTTACCTTAACGTGTACACTGATTGTCTCTCTGTTACATGTTGGTAAAGCCCTTAGGATGTGTACTTGACTACCTGGACTATGATGCGGATCATACTAGTGGGGACATGGTAGTCCATAAGTACATCCTTCAAGGTCCCTAGTCGTGGGTGTATCGAGACGGGGCATCGATATACCAGAGTAGACTAGCGTATACCTTCTCGACCCATTCAGATGGGCGACGGATGATCCCATATCCATTGGTGTTTGACATCAGAGATGATATACGGGTGCTCAGTGGAGACTGGGTACACTGGACGGACTCGCCGAGAACTCCCAGATGGTATTATACCTTACGTCAGATGGCAGTTCTCTGGTGACACTGGTACAGGTTAGTCTGTAGACCTGAGATCGTCATAGAGTCTTGTGTGATTCCCACTGTGCTTTGATTTCCACCTTACCACGTCCAAGAGGGCATGCAAAACGGTGGTTTTTGGGTACAGTCCTGAATCACATGGAGGCAATGAGCGATAGGAGGGGATTCGTCTCTCCCGGTATAGGAAGTTGATGTTGCGCTGTGTTCGATTGGCTATAACCGGAAATCCCAGGCCAGGGTTGCTGAGATTTACTGGTAAGTGTTACCAGTAGTTTCTCGAACTGTTATAGACCTCATATCGACACGACTTATCGAGCTATTGGGGTCTGACGTTTACCACCCCTAGGCAAGATAAGCGACATATCAGACGACGAGACCGGACTGTACGGTAAGTGTTACTGGTTGGATTCACAGGAGTGTGAGCGGGCTTGCTCGTTGATCTTCTGATCGCTCAATACCTGGGTGGCCGTTACGTTTAGCAGACCGCTTGCGGCTTGTGGGTGTTTGATATGATCATCACCTGCTGCCAGCGTATTGACGAGTCTTTAGAGTCCTACACAGAGGTTTCCTGGCTCAAGCGAAACGAAATAGGAGCGCATATGAGATATGTGCGGGACCGAGAATAATACCAGTATGTGATACTGTATTCTATTCTCGCGATTTGTATCATTGGACGGTTATATGAGATATAGCCGGGTTACCGAATCAAGTGTTGATTCGACACATTGATACACTTGATATTAGTCGGTTATATGCTATATGACCGGATCATTAAATCAAGTGTTGATTTAATAATTTAATGTATAATTATATATTTGATATATTACTTTACATTAACTAGTATTGGTTCACTTAAGATTATTTTCTCACTAGATTGTGCACATTGTATATATGATATATTTTTGTGCACTTGTTTGTATCATATTTGATGATACATGCAAACTTGGGTGTATGTATGCTTTAAACTATGATTAGGTTAATGGTTAGGGTTTGATTAATTTCTTTATTTATTTTATTTAATTAAAACAAAATGGTGGCTTTCTTTCTTTTCTTTACTAGAACCTTCATGTTGTTTTCTAGCATCTTTGAATAAGTCTTACCATTTTGTTTTATTGCTTAACCCTAACCATTTACCTAAACCCTAGTTTATTCTCTACATGAGTTTATCTAACCCATGGTTGCATTATGATAACTTCACTTGAATTTTCTTTTCTAAATAATTCTTTTCTTTCTTCTTCTTCTTCTTCTTCAAGAGGAAAGAAAAACCTTTGCTAGAAAGTTCTAAGTGATGATTCCAAGTGAGAAATCCAAATCCAAAGTGAACCCACTTCCCATTTCTTCATCCTCTACCCCTTGCCATGTAGTAGAGTGTGTTATCTTCACAAGTTCCATGACCTAGTGAAGGTGGAGCTTGAGTTTGAGTCGCCTCGACGTAGATCATCTTCGGCATCGAAGTCAACGACCTAGCTCGTCCATTTCTCCGATGAAACCGACGCTAGAGTCCGGGATTCCGATGATCGCAGCGGAGGGATGTCAACACGGAGCTAGAGAAGTGGAGGACCGGATCTACAAAGGTTGTAGTCCCTTTCACTTACCAATAAAATTGTTTACTTGCATGTTTCGCCTAATCTCTAGTTAACGATCTAGCATTAGGGTTTCTCGGCATAAGAAAAATCTGATTTTGGTATGGTTGATGCCTTGTGGAACCTCTTGAGTGTGCCTAGGAACCCTACAGTGGTATCAGAGCCAGGCTAGAGCTTTAGGTGAAGTGTAGACGATGTTAGAAGTCCGATCAAACCCGAAACCCTAACCCTAAACCATTCTCTGTACATTTTTTGAAATCGGGGATTTTTGTGAATTAAAAATATCCAGAAAATTCAGCAGGCTTTTTTAAGAATTACCATGAAGCACGTGAGCGTAACTCGACCAAATGGCCGCGGAACCGCGGCACGAGCATGGCATGTGCGGCGGTTCCGCGGCCATATAGGAGCATCTTGGCACTTTCTTTGCACAGTAATTCCTATCTGTTAGTGCTGTGTTTTCTGGGACTTTTTAACTTCTACTCAAGAGTTGAGTTTTCTGGGTTGTATTGGGAGTTCGTAGATTCGATCGGATTGTCAAACTTTGTCTATGTGTTTTTCCGGGTATTTTAGAATATGTTAAAAAGTTCGACCGGATATAAATACCCACTTTTTCCCCTGCCGGGAAATTTCCAGTTGTTGGATTTTTCCGTAGTTTAATAACGTTCTAAGTAGTGCAAGTAACGCGATGGACCCTCTAGAAGACAACAAACCTTAACTTGATTATGTGACCGTCTTGAACTGCCCTTTGAACCTTAGGGTTTGGGGCAGTACGGCGTGCCACATGTGAGGCGTTGGCTTGACCCTTCTACGGCTGGACCGTTACTACTGTGGCATGAAGTGGATGTTTTTAAACTTATTTCATGTGTTGAGCTGTTTCGGGAAAACTTGGGTGTTTGATTGTTCGATCGGAAAGTTTAACATTTTCTATTTATCCGGAATGTGATACAATATTTGGAATTCACAAGTAGTTATGAGATAACTAATATGAATGTTATAAACATAGCACTTTAGTCTCACTTGATCGGTTGCCACGGAATTTTGATGCGATCAAAAGTCCGTAGCAATCACGTAGCGTACGCGGATATTCACCGGGTAAACTTAATAGACAGCCACGCCCTATAGCCCCGACCAAGTGACTGTAAGAGAACCCCGTCACCAAAAGCATCCGTTCGGGTGCTCGCGGCAGCGGTGTTCCTCCTTGGTGCACTTCGTCGACGGCATCGGGGGTGCGGCCGCCTAATAAAGTTTGCGACGAGCATTCGATCAAAATGTCGGGAATCTTGTTGAATTGCCCGACTTGATATTGAAAAGAGTTTTCAATAATAAGACTAAAATGTGGGGTTTATAATTGTTAGGTATGCGATGTCTAAGGAATTCATTTGATTAGGCATGCGATGTCTAAAGAGGTTGCGGATTCCAACTGTTGTAGTTTTACACTTTTTTTTCTATGACCGTAAGTGTAATATGTGATATCGCCGGTTTCGTTGCTATATGTCAACGACAATTGGGATGGGCATATTTACTTACGTTGATGACATGTGATGTTATGTGTTGCTGGATATGTTATATTGGATCGTCGTGTTTGAATAGCCGGGGGGTTTTATGTGAGATGAGTGTTTTTCATTTTCATTCATGTAAAAAACTTGTATGTAATATTCTTTTATTGGGGCACTTCCAGGTTGCGGAAGATGTCACCATTTGTATATTATTTACTTTTCCGCACTAGGATAGACCCAAGGAGGAGGGCACAAGTAACCGGGTTCTGGAGTCCAGTGGGAGACCAACTCGAGGAGTCGAGTCCGGGTCATCTAACTCTAGAATTGGTAGGGTTGCTTGCCGCTCTCGTAGGGGTCTAGGGGTGTGGGTTTGGCTATTCATCGCGACCGTGGAATCCGTGTTTTATACTGGCTCGTATTGAAAACACGGACGTCCTAGTATATCCAATGTTTCATATAATTCTTCTGCTGCGATATTTGTGATGTAATCATTTGATATGTTGTGATAGATACTGTATATAGTATATATGATATATTATATAGACGTTGCTTATGTTTTACACCCGCACTAGCCTTGCCTCGCTCTGGCGTTAGTTACCTAACCTAACGGTGCAGACGGGACATCGTGGCGAATGCGGCTGGCATAAGCGTACGTTATATTTATCTGTGATGTTTAGGTTCTTAAATGTTGGGACTTCATTAATGTGATTAATGGAAGAAAAGAAATCTAAAGATGTTGTGGAATCGAATTTCAAAAATAAAACAGGTGGCTACTATTCTTGCTTTGCACAGCGGTATATATGATATATCCTGCACCTTATTCGATGACGAAAGGGCCGACAATCCCTTCACCGGGAGTGACCCCTTTAGCAATAACTGGCAGATGCTACACACTCGGTTTGTCTTTTGATTGCTTCTATAGTTTCTTCTTTGCACAGTGATATATATGATATATCCCGGACCTCATTCGACGAGGAAAGGGCCGACGATCCCTTCACCGGGAGTGACCCCTTTAGCAAAACTAGAAAAGCCTCAAAAACACTCCATTTCAAAATCATTTGATTCTACAACGATATCAAGTTCATGACGCAATAGGTTTTCAGAAAAACCTGTCGTAGCCCTCTGTCATTTCAGATAAGTCCTACTTAGTATTCGTGCTGCGTTTGTTGACCTTGTCAAGGCGCAGTGTGCGGTATCTAACCAGTATTTATCTGCTTATGCATATGATGCAGATTGGGTTAGGGTAGTCGTACGGCCTTGTTGACCTTGTCAAGGGTCGTGCGGGTGGGTTTGATTCAATCAAGAAATGACGGGTTGAACTTGACTTACGGTCTATGGTTTGTTGACCTTGTCAAGGTCATAGATCGTTTGGGGCAAAATATTATCTGGAATTTCAAGTGTTGAAATTTGCATTGAGATTGCATACCTTCTATGAGATAGTTGGATCCCGATACCCCCTGCGAGTAAGAGTTACTCCTGGGAGAGTTTTACACATTACAATTAGCCGATCAAGTAGGTGTCTAGAAAGGTGTTAACGAGGTTACGCCTCTGGGAAAACGAGGTTTACATTAATTAGGTTCGTGCGAAAGCACGGGGGACCTCCTTCAAAGTACCGACACTGGCCTGGCTGAAAGATTGGCGAACTTGTAGCGTGTAATTAATCCCCGCTAGTCTTTCCTTTTAGGGTTTGAAGGAAGATTTGATAAAAACAGTAGGAGCCATCCTGATTAGATAAAATAATAACCAATCTTTTCTTGTAAGAGCGCACGCTGAGTGTTTTCTTCTCTCTCTCTCCAGGTAGCGACCATATCACGCCTTAATCAAGATAATAATACGGATTATTGACCGAACCGCTTGTTATACTGAGCTGGGGAACGTTGGTCCCGCTCCAACTTATAATTGTTATAAGACCGAGCAGGAAATTGGGGAATACCAGATTTCCCGTGCCGCCCAAACGAAGAAAGTGCATATGATGCATCTCCTTCAGGTGTGTTCATTACAAAGAACTATTTCTCTGTATCCTCTACGTCCTGGGTATTAGATACCGGATCAGGATCCCAGATATGTAATCTGATACATAGGGCTACAGAAAGGTAGAGAACTGAGAAAGGGTGATAAGTTTCATGAGACAGAAAACGGTGCAAGTGTTGCAGCCAAGTCTGTTTGTCACTGTCACCCTGTATTCCAAATATATTGATTCTGAATGAATGTTATTAGATACCGAACCTGATATACAAAATCATATCAGTCTCTTTATTAGTAAAGAAATGATAAAATTTTGTATTGTTGGATAATGTTTTGAACATTTCCTATATCAAAAGTTGATCGGTTCAGGCACGTTATCTAAAAGCATTGATGTTCTAAATCAAACTATAGTTCTTAATATACGGAACACGCACCAGAGGAAGAGTTCAGAAATGAACGAATCCTTCTTGAGGGTTTTGTAGACTAGGTCATATCAATGCGACCCGACTAGCTGAAGTTACATATAGATGCATATTTAAATCAGTTTGAATTTACATCTTGTGAAACTTGCCGGTCATGTCACAAAGATAAGATGACCACAGCTCTATTTATTGGAAACAGAGAAAGAGTTAGTAAACTCTTGGGATTGATACATGTTGATGTATGTAAGGTCCCCCGTCTACACATGCCAGGACCGGTTCTTTGTACTTCATTACATTCTCTGATGATCCCTCAAGATTCAGTCATATGTTCCTGTTGAAACACAAGTCCGAACCTTTTGAGATATTCACAGAATATAAGGTAGAAGTAGTGAACCAATACGGGTATAAGTATTATGTCCTTTGATGAGATCAAGGAGGAGAATACTTGTGCATAGAATTCCTGGATTATTCTAAAGGAGAATGAGATTCTCTCTCAGCATTACTCCTCCGTATACACCATAGCACGATGGTATATCGGGGCGGAGCAATTGCACCCTATTCGATATGGTGCGCTCTATGATGAGTACTACTGAGTTACCTATTTCCTTTTGGGGGTTATGCACTTGAGAAGCTGCATACCTATTGAATAGGGTTCAAATCAAATCAGTTGCCTACCACTTCATATTTGATATGATAGGGGAAGAGCCCATCTCTTAAGTCAGTTAAGATTTGGAGTTGTTCGGGCTATGTCTAAAAGCATAATCCGGACAAGCTCAAGGCAAGGTCTGTAATGTAGAACTGGAAAGCTTCCAGCTATACAAACTACAGCAGATGATTTGATAGAACCAAAGAATTCAATAGTTACCAACGAACCTCAGCCTCTCCACCGATCTAGTAGGGTTCCTCATCCGCCTGAGAGATACTTCGGTTTCTCGATGACAGTAGGAGCGAGGATTGGATTATGAGATGATGACCCAACTAGTTTCGAGCAGGCCATCGAGAGTAGGGACTCTGTAAGAATGGCTGGATGCTTAGCGATCTGAGATGGAATTCATGTTCACCAACAAAGTATGGACTTTGGTTGCTATATCTGAAGGGTTAAATCCCCATCAGGAGCAAGCATATCTTGAGAAGATTACTTGGTGTAGATGGAAAAGTTGAGACTTTCAAAGCTAGACTTGTTAAAAGTTTTCGTCATCGACCAGGCGTGGATAATGATGAAACCTTTTCCAGTGGCTATGCTTAAGTCCATCCGGATCCTACTTGCCACGGCTACATACCATGACTACGATATCTGGCGGTTGGGTGTCATGACTGCTCTTCTAAATGATATTTTAGAAGAGAGAGTCTATAAGTACACAGTCAGAGGGCTTCATAAACAGTGGGAGCAGCGGAAACGTGTACAAGATGCTTTATAGGATAAAGCAGGAATCGCGGAGTTGGAACATCTGTTTTGATGTAGTAGTCAAATAGTTTGACTTCATCAAAATGGTAGATGAACCTTGTATATACAAAAAGGTAGTAAGGAGTATGGTGGCGATCCTCGTAGAGTACGTGGATGACATACTCTTGATAGGGAAGGAGTTTCCTATGCTACGCTCGATCAATCTCCACTTATCACAATGATTCTCCACATAGGATCAAAGTGATACCTACTAAATCCTGGGTTTTGGATCTATGAGATAGATCTAAATGGATGTTAGGATTCTCACTAGATGTAGTGAGATGGTATCAATCGATCCTAAGGAGAATCACTGGAAGTGTTCCAGGGTGATAAGGACGACTGAATGTCAGTCACAGGCATTGTCTTTACCCTCTATGGAGGGACGGTATGTTGGAAGAGTTCCAAGCTAGATACCGTGACATACTAGACGGTTAAAGGCAAGATACATCGCTGCTTAGGATGCTACCAAAGAGGCTGTCTGGGTGTATATTAGTTCATGAGATGAACTTAGTTCCTCCCATTGTGTGACAATGGAGTTGTGGCTTAAGCCAAGGAACGTCCGTCCCATCAGTGATCCAGACATATTCTAAGGCAGTGTCACCTGATCATGGAGATGGTTGATCTCCAGGATGATCGAGGTAAGGAGAGTAGACTCAGAGGACAATACGGCGGATCCACTCACAAAGGCCTTTTCCCAGAGAGAGACTTTTATGGGATGGTTGAGTATAAGATACTACAACCACTGCTATCAGATGGCCCTAGTGCAAGTGGGAGATTGTTAGTTATATGTATGCCCTAGAGGCCATTACTATACATAGGATGTATATTGTAGTGGATGCTTGGACATATATAGGGAGGACTTTCTTGCTCGACATGATAGTATGCTATTAGGTTGCTCTTTACCTTAACGTGTACACTGATTGTCTCTCTGTTACATGTTGGTAAAGCCCTTAGGATGTGTACTTGACTACCAGGACTATGATGCAGATCATACTAGTGGGGACATGGTAGTCCATAAGTACATCCTTCAAGGTCCCTAGTCGTGGGTGTATCGAGACGGGGCATCGATATACCAGAGTAGACTAGCGTATACATTCTCGACCCATTCAGATGGGCGATGGATGATCCCATATCCATTGGTGTTTGACATCAGAGATGATATACGGGTGCTCAGTGGAGACTGGGTGCACTAGACGGACTCGCCGAGAACTCGCAGATGGTATTATACCTTACGTCAGATGGCAGTTCTCTGGTGACACTGGTACAGATTAGTCTGTAGACCCGAGATCGTCATAGAGTCTTGTGTGATTCCCACTGTGCATTGATTTCCACCTTACCACGTCCAAGAAGGCGTGCAAAACGGTGGTTTTTAGGTACAGTCCCGAATCACTGATTGTTAGAGATTCTGCGTGTTTAAGTTTAGTTAATTACCGCAATCAAAACGGTTTCGCTTGTAGCTAGCCGGTTGAGTACGGGTCGTCTGCAGGGAGATGGGAATCTTTTTCTATGTGCTTTAACGAGTTAAGTCCAATTTTCCAGATTTGTTTGTGATTATCTAAGTGTTAAAATGATATGTAAAGAGAGCTTGTTAGGGTTAGGATTAGGTTAGTTTGAGTTAGGAGACGCTCACATCTTTCGTTGCCACTCTTAATATCGGTGTTACGGTAATCGGCAACAACGGGGATTAGCACGACTAGGAAGGAACTTGCGAGTATAAGCCAGGCTTTCCAACGCTTAAGTTCTTCCTTTTGGTGCTTGTCCGTCCGTTCTTGGCTCTTAGCCATAACCTCCGGTTAATTCAACCACAACCGGTCTCACTACGGAATCACCGCTATCATGTAGGATAGGGTGCCGTAGGGAGCGGATTGTGGTTCAATTAACGGGAGTCGATTTAAGATGTTGGGCAAGGAAAGAGTGAGAGAGATTTCCTTCTCTCAAACTTCCCTTATCCTACCCTAACAAGTATGGAAACTACTCACACATCATAATGAAAAGAAAATAAAACAAAAGAGGAAGATAGAAAGAAAGAGATTAGAAGATAACAACTAGCTATTTGCGACCTCACCTTGGCAAGGATCAAGCGTAAGCATCATGGTTGATTAAGGATAAAGAAAAAGAGAAAAGAAAGAAACAACAATAAATAACAACAACTACTTATCAATTAACGATTACAAGCGATTAACATAAAACGAGCAAGACAAGTATAATAACAACATGAACTTCTTTATTCATCATTCTTCACTCACAAAAGCTCACTACAAGTTTTAATGGAGAAGAGATGAGAAGAGGAAGAAGAACAACAAGTAAAACCTAAAATCTAAAATACAAGATTATGCCCCCTTGGCTTCACAAGGTTCTGGACTATTTATAGGCAGGAAGCTGGAAATCTAGGGCAACATTCAGAACCTTCATCAAAAGACCCAAATACCCCTGAAAACACTCCCTCTGAAGAGTCAGTACGGCCGTGGATCCGCGGCCTAGACCCACTATTGGCCGCGGATCCGCGGCCATATAGAGGAGTTAGGCCCTCGTACTTTGTGTGCTTCCCTGGTTTTTTATGTACTTTATTCTGGTATATGTGTTTTCTCAGATTTTCTTCACGATTTTCCAGAATTTCTGTTGAGCAATTGGTGATTTGATGTGGATCTTTTTGTCATGATTTCCTCGAGCTCCGCGTAGATTTCTTGGATCTTGTGTTGCCATTGAGCCTTGTGCATGAAAATGACATTGATTTGCCATTTTGTCTCTTAAACTGGTGTGTGGCAACAGACGGATAAAGAGCGGAGATCCGTGTTTTATCTGTGGTTGGCAGGAACCCGGGTTTTGTCGTGTTTTTCCATGAATTTCACCGTTCAGAACCGAGAACCTGTATCCTGCAATTGACTAGCAAACACGGCTCAAGAGTACCTACCGATATGCAATGTGATAAAAATTGGGCGGTATAAAAATACAAAAATCTGATATGAACAAATACCCCCAAACTTATCATTTGCTCGTCCCGAGCAAAGACAATTTATTCACAAAAAATTTCCTAACCTCACTTTCGCAGGGAACGCGATTGCACTGAGCATGTGCAACAAGCCGTTAAACCTCTAGGTGTCCCTAGTAGGAGGAGTGTTGTCTCCTGAGGGTTTTCAGCGGATACTACCCACAAAATCCGGTCAAGTTGGTTTTGTAAAATAACTAAGATTCAAACCCTAAAGTTTTGTTTCAGAAAATAACAATTCTATTATCCTAAGTCTAGACTATCGAACCTTTATTTTTCACACCTCGCTTCTTATTTAACTACAGATTTTATATGTCTTTACGTGCAGTGCAAATAGTGTCGTTAAGTTTCCAGAAGGATTGATTTACGTCATCATGTCACACAATAAAGCCCAGATAAATTTTTTTGAAAGGATCACATAAGTTTTATAAAGAGTTAAGCATTTTTCAAGTTTCGTTTTCCAGTAAAGTTTCAACTTTAGAATTTCTATCTTCCTTAACAGGAAACTAGGTCTTATTTTTCACTCCACCTTTTTCTTGTTTTCATTTCATACACACATCTGTGAACGTGCAATAGTCTTTATCATAGAATAAAACCTTCATATCTCCGCTAAATTTTTTTATAAAAGCCTGTCTTTTATCAAGATTATTCTCACACAAAGAACCGTTAGGAATTTTAACTCGGAGAGAACACTTGCTTGATTTTGTTTTAATCTGGACTTTCTAGGCTTCTTAGCGAGCTTTGGGCCAATGCATCCAAACCAGTTGGCTTTAGGGCATTAGGTGTAGAAACACCCCAGCGGACTTAATTACTCAAGTTACCTAGGTCCAAAAACAAAAGACAGTTTGGCGTGAAAATCATGATGATTTAATACGAACGGAGATATAGCCGGCAGTTCAATTATTATTTTTTTGGATAAAAGACGTGTTTAGTGGGTTTTGGTGTGTAATCATTCCAATCAAGTTCCAGATGGGTTATTTTTCAGACTTAGTTCCAATTAAGCCATCAATAACATTCCTTCATATTCGCTTTACTTCATAAACTATTCTTGGTATTACTTATTTCAGAACAAACCTATTTGATCCTCAGAAAATCATTTATCCATTTAAAAGTTTTTAGACTTAAAAAGACTTGTCATCTAATTTCCAAAACTCACGACACGTGTAGTGTGATGTAAAGACGTATATCAGCTATAGTTAACTTCAAAGGAGAGTTATCTTTCAGGTTTTCAAAATCTAAACATAAGATTTAGTTATTCTTATCTTATCAAACAAAACCGTCGAAATGTTGAATCAGAGTCCTCCCACTAGCTAACTTGACAAAAAAGTTTTTATGTTTTTAGAAAATTTTCAGATTTTTATGGATTTTATGGATTTTAATATGCAGATGCAGAATATACATATGAATACGAAGGTAAGAAATGCGTACCGAGCGTATAGTGGGTCTAGGCCGCGGATCCGCGGCCGTACTGAGGAGTTAGGCCCTCGTACTTTGTGTGCTTCCCTGGTTTTTTTATGTACTTTATTCTGGTATATGTGTTTTCTCAGATTTTCTTCACGATTTTTCCAGAATTTCTGTTGAGCAATTGGTGATTTGATGTGGATCTTTTTGTCATGATTTCCTCGAGCTCCGCGTAGATTTCTTGGATCTTATGTTGCCATTGAGCCTTGTGCATGAAAATGACATTGATTTGCCATTTTGTCTCTTAAACTGGTGTGTGGCAACAGACGGATAAAGAGCGGAGATCCGTGTTTTATCTGTGGTTGGCAGGAACACGGGTTTTGTCGTGTTTTTCCATGAATTTCACCGTTCAGAACCGAGAACCTGTATCCTGCAATTGACTAGCAAACACGGCTCAAGAGTACCTACCGATATGCAATGTGGTAAAAATTGGGCGGTATAAAAATGCAAAAATCTGATATGAACAATCACATGGAGGCAATGAGCGATAGGAGGGGATTCGTCTCTCCCGGTATAGGGAGTTGATGTTGCGCTGTGTTCGATTGGCTATAACCGGAAATCCCTGGCCAGGGTTGCTGAGATTTACTGGTAAGTGTTACCAGTAGTTTGTCGAACTGTTATAGACCTCATATCGACATGACTTATCGAGCTATTGGGGTCTGACGTTTACCACCCCTAGGCAAGATATGCGACATATCAGACGACGAGACCGGACTGTACAGTTAGTGTTACTGGTTGGATTCACAGGAGTGTGAGCCGGCTTGCTCGTTGATCTTCTGATTGCTCAATACCCGGGTGGCCGTTACGTTTAGCAGACCGCTTGCGGCTTGTGGGTGTTTGATATGTTCATCACCTGCTGCCGGCGTATTGACGAGTCTTTAGAGTCCTACACAAAAGTTTCCTGGCTCAAGCGAAACGAAATAGGAGCGCATATGAGATATGTGCGGGACTGAGAATAATACCAGTATGTGATACTGTATTCTATTCTCGCGATTTGTATCATTGGACGGTTATATGAGATATAGCCGGGTTACCGAATCAAGTGTTGATTCGATACATTGATACACTTGATATTAGTCGGTTATATGCTATATGACCGGATCATTAAATCAAGTGTTGATTTAATGATTTAATGTATAATTATATATTTGATATATTACTTTACATTAAGTAGTATTGGTTCACTTAAGATTATTTTCTCACTAGATTGTGCACATTGTATATATGATATATTTTTGTGCACTTGTTTGTATCATGTTTGATGATACATGCAAACTTGGGTGTGTGTATGCTTTAAACTATGATTAGGTTAATGGTTAGGGTTTGATTTATTTCTTTATTTATTTTATTTAATTAAAACAAAATGGTGGCTTTCTTTCTTTTCTTTACTAGAACCTTCATGTTGTTTTCTAGCATCTTTGAATAAGTCTTACCATTTTGTTTTATTGCTTAACCCTAACCATTTACCTAAACCCTATTTTATTCTCTACATGAGTTTATCTAATCCATGGTTGCATTATGATAACTTCACTTGAATTTTCTTTTCTAAATAATTCTTTTCTTTCTTCTTCTTCTTTTTCTTCAAGAAGAAAGAAAAACCTTTGCTAGAAAGTTCTAAGTGATGATTCCAAGTGAGAAATCCAAATCCAAAGTGAACCCACTTGCTATTTCTTCATCCTCTACTACTTGCCATGTAGTAGAGTGTGTTATCTTCACAAGTTCCATGACCTAGTGAAGGTGGAGCTTGAGTTTGAGTCGCCTCGACGTAGATCATCTTCGGCATCGAAGTCAACGACCTAGCCCGTCCATTTCTCCAATGAAACCGACGCTAGAGTCCGGAATTCTGATGATCGCTGCGGAGGGACGTCAACACGGAGCAAGAGAAGTGGAGGACCGGATCTACAAAGGTTGTAGTCCCTTTCACTTAGCAATAAAGTTGTTTACTTGCATGTTTCGCCTAATCTCTAGTTAACGATCTAGCATTAGGGTTTCTCGGCACAAGAAAAATTTGATTTTGGCATGGTTGATGCCTTGTGGAACCTCTTGAGTGTGCCTAGGAACCCTACAGCCTCCATGTGACTCGGGACTGTACCCAAAAACTACCGTTTTGCACGCCCTCTTGGACGTGGTAAGGTGGAAATTAAAGCACAGTGGGAATCACACATGACTCTATGGCGATCTCGGGTCTACAGACTAACCTGTACAAGTGTCACCAGAGAACTGCCATCTGACGTGAGGTATAATACCATCTGGGAGTTCTCGGCGAGTCCGTCCAGTGTACCCAGTCTCCACTAAGCACCCGTATGCCATCTCTGATGTCAAACACCAATGGATATGGGATCATCCATCGCCGATCACATGGGTCGGGAAGCGTATACGCTAGTCTACTCTGGTATATCGATGCCCTGTGTCGATACACCTACGACTAGGAACATTAAAGGATGTACTTATGGACTACTCTGTCCCCACCAGTATGATCTGCATCATAGTCCAGGTAGTCAAGTACACATCCTAAGGGCTTTACCAACATGTAACTATAAGACAGCATCAAGAGACAAGTGTACATGTTAAGATAAAGAGCAACCAGATAGCATACTATCATATCGAGCAAGAAAGTCCTCTCTATATATGTCCAAGCATCCAATATAATATACATCATCTGTACAATACTGGCCTCTGGGGCATACATACAACTAACATTAAATGCACCTGATATTGTTGTCGTGCACGCCCGTTGACTTGACAGATGTTTTTGGTGCACACCCGTTGCACTTCGTTTTGTTTCTGTGCATATTTGTGGCATCTGTATTTGGGTTCGATTTCCATGCGCACCGGACGCATGTGATATTTCATATACGCTATTTAAGATTGATTTCATTTTGAGCAGTACGTTTTTATGATATTTACTATTTGGTTTAGTAGTCGAGCAGGACTGTTCTGAGAACAGTACCTAGGATTTCGATGTATATCATGTTGGTTTTCGTATTGGAATTTGACATTGTATTTTCACCATAACTCCGATGATTGCGTGATACTTGACGGAGTTTTGATTTTGAGTTATGTACTTGTTTTTCGTGCGCATGCATTGCGCTAAGATGTGTTTCAAGTAATGATGATTTCGGAGCTCCGACGATTTGAGTGCTTTATTGAAATGTTTTAGTATTTAGGGGGAGTTTTAATTTAAATTTGGGGACGAAATTTTTTTAAGGGGGGAAGATTGTAATGTTTTAAAAATAAATAAATAAATAAATAAATAAAATCTTTTAGGTGAATTTTCTGATAATCGGTAAAATGAACCGTATTTTCCGTAAAACTTAACTTTAATTATTTTTCAATATAGATTTAAATACGACTATTTTAAATATGTAATTGCTAGTATTTGCTATTTATTTAGTCACTTATAAATTATTAGTTTACTTCAATATTTTTCCTTAATTAATTATTTCTAATATTCATATAAGCTTTTAATTATACATTAAATTAGTGCAAATTATAAATTGGAGTTGGTTAATTTTACAAAAGTGAGCCATGACATACTATTATTTAGTATGTAGCATACTCTTCTCTTCTTGATTTGTCTTCAAATTTCTAGACTTTTCTAGGATTGGTTTAGTAAAGAAAATAAATAAAATTAAATAAATTATTGAAAAGAATAAATTGGTGTGATAATTTGTGAAGCTTCCACACACACCACACACTCTCTCTCCCTCTCAAAATGGTGGCCGAGCCCGCTTGTATCAGCCCTAAAATTTTGGTCTCTCATTCCCACTTCATCTCAACACAAAAATCTATTCAAAAATCACACAAAATCATAATAATTAGTAAATTAAATCAAGACCCATTATTCTTTGATCAATCTTACTTGAATCCTTGGAGCAAAGAAATCATTTTGGAGACAAGTTTGCATGTTTGGATCTCAAGTTGGAGGTATAATCCTAAACCATATTCAAATTGTTGCTAAATTACTTTAGTCTAGCTTAATTAGAAGTTTAATTATGGTTTTAATTTTATGATTCAAAATTCAAGAAAGGGTTTTAAAATCAAATTAGGTTTTTTTTTTATCAATTATTCATGGTTTTAATGGGTAGATTAACATTTTAATGGAATGTAAAACCTAATCTATTTACTAGTTGCTAATTGTTAGTTTAAAATTATACTAATTATGCTAATATTGCAAACTAGGTTTTTAGAAATTGATTAATTAATTGAGATTAAAATCTAATTAGAGTTTTCATGACATTATTAACATTATAAATTGTAGTTTAATACTTTAGATCATGCAAAACCAAACTTAGTTGTTGTTTTGTGCATTTTTACTTTGAAATTGTTAAAATTGGATAAAATTGCAAACTAGAATTTTGGGTTTAATAAAAATTGATGAGATTAAATTATGGTGATGGTTTGTATGACTTAGTTATGATATTTAGTGAATATTATGGCCATTATTTTTGTTAAAATATCAAGTTTCGAATTAAAACAGTAATTAAGTGCTTTCTAGGTTTTCGGAAATAAATCGATTGTAGGGTTCCTAAGCACTCTTACAAGGGTCTATAAGGCATCAACCATACCCGATTTAAAATTTAGACATGTCGAACAACCCAAAGCGAGGATCTTTGCTAGATAATTAGGGTTAAACATGCAAGTAAATATCTTTACAACTAAGAGAGAGGGATTACAACCTTTGTAGTCCGCTCCTTCGCTTCATAAGCTCCGAGTAGAAGTCCCTTCGCCGCGATCCATGATCTCCCGGACTCAAGAGAGGCTCCACGATCCGAATGATCCATGCTTTCTTGTAGTCTTCCTGTTCAAACATGATCTACCTTGAAGTTTCTTTAACTCAAGCTCTCACTCACAAATGAGGTGAACACCCTAATCTAATTGGATAGATTAGATGAGGATGACGAAGTAGAATTTATACTCTCTTTTATTAACAAATTCTCACACTAATCCATCACAAAATAAAAACCTAGAAAGCTTTTGTGAGCTCAAGGAAGAAGAAGAAAAACGAATTCCTGTTGTGATGAATAATGAAATGTAGTAAAAAATTACAAATGCAACCATGGTTGATAATAAGAAGGCTAACCATTGTAGAGACTTAACTAGGGTTAAGGGTGTGGGTTGGATTAGGAAATATCTCACAAAATATCAACACATAATATCTTTGCAAGAAACAAAAGAAAAGCTTCTAGAAGCTTCATGAATAAGCTAACCCAAATCAAACCCTAACCATGTTTAATCTTCACTAATCATGTTGCATTAGTAATCATAAGTTGTTGCAATATTATATATCACACATATAATATATTTTTGTAACAAAAGAAAATAATACAATTAACATATATCGCATATATATCAATGTATTACCCGACGAGAAAATGATCAATAAAGCAAGCCAATATTAGATAATGTAATGTAATATATCATATATATAATTATACATTAAATTATCGAATCAACACTTGATCCGACAATCCGGTTATATCGAATATAACCGACTAATATATCATGTACCGATTCATCGAATCAACACTTGATCCGATAATCCGGCTCATATCAAAATATCGCAAGAATATAATACGGTATCTTATATCGCATTATCCTCGGTCATGCACATATCACATATGTGCTCCTACTCCGTTTTGCCTGAGTCAAGAAACCTCTGTGTAGGAATCTAAAGAATCGTCAATACGCCGGTAGAAGGTGATGATCATATCAAACACCCACAAGCTGCAAGCGGTCAGCTAAACGTAACAGCCACCCAGGTATTGAGCTATCAGAAGATCAACGAGCAAGCTTGTACATTCTTCTGTGAATCCAAATCAGTAACACTCCCGTACAGTCTGGTCTCCTTGTCTGATATGTTGCATATCTGGTCTAGGGGTGGTATACGTCAGACCCCAGTAACCGATAAGTCGTGTCGATATGAGGCTCATAACGGGTTGAGAAACTACCGATAACACTTACCAGTAGTACTCTATATCAGCCCTGGCCAGGGACTTCCAGTTATAGCCAATTGAACACAGCACAACATCAACTCCCTATACAGGGAGAGACGAATCCCCTCCTATCACTCATTGCCTCCATGTGATTTGGGACTGTACCCAAAAGCCACCATTTTGCACGCCCTCTTGGACGTGGTAAGGTGGAAATCAAAGCACAGTGGGAATCACACAAGACTCTATGACGATCTCGGGTCTACAGACTACCCTGTACCAGTGTCACCTGAGAATTGCCATCTGACGTGAGGTATAATACCATCTGGGAGTTCTCGGCGAGTCCGTCCAGTGTACCCAGTCTCCACTGAGCACCCGTACACCATTTTTGATGTCAAACACTGATGGATATGGGATCATCCATCGCCCATCATATGGGTCAAGATGCGTATACGCTAGTCTACTCTGGTGTATCGATGCCCTGTCTCGATACACCCTCGACTAGGAACAGTTATACGATGTACTCATCGACTACCGTGGCCCCACTAGCATGATCTCATCATAGTCCCAGTAGTCGAGTACAAATCCTAAGGGCTTTATCAACATGTGAGAGCAAGACAGTAAACTAATATAAGTCAACATGTTAAGATAAAGTGAAACCAAATAGCATACTATCATGACGAGCAAGAAAGTACTCTCTCTATATATTTAAGCATTCATTATAATATACATCATATGTACAACAATGGCTTCTAGGGCATATATATATCTAACAATCTCCCACTTGCACTAAGGCCAGCTGTTGTAGTATCTCATACCTAGCATCCCGAATAATCTCTCAAACTGTATCTGGGGAATAGCCTTCGTGAGTGGATCCGCAGTGTTGTCCTTCGTATCAACTCTCCTGACCTCGATCTCCCAGCGATCAACTATCTCCCTGATCAGGTGATACCGCCTTAGAATATGTCTGGACTTCTGATGGGACCTGGGTTCCTTGGCCAAATCCACAGCTCCATTGTTATCGCAATACAAAGGTATTGGATGCTCAATGGACGGAACCACACCTAGTTCAGTGATGAACTTCTTTATTCGGACAGCCTCTTTGGCAGCATCGTTGGCAGCGATGTATTCAGCCTCCATCATCGAGACTGCAACGTTATCCTGTTTGGAACTCTTCCAACATATCACCCCTCCATTGAGGGTAAAGACAAATCCAGAGTGTGACTTAGAGTCGTCCTTATCACTTTGGAAGCTCGAATCGGTAAAGGACTCCACCTGGAGTTCTCTGTTACCTTACACCAAGAACATCTCCTTAGTCCTTCGTAAGTACTTGAGAAAGTTCTTCACAGCTGTTCAGTGACTCTCTCCAGGATCTGCTTGATACCGACTCACTACACTTAGTGAGTATGCTACATCAGGTCTGGTACATAGCATCGCATACATGATAGAGCCTACTGCCGAAGCATAGGGTATCCCTTGCATGCGAGCTTTCTCCAAATCAGTCTTGGGAGACATCTCTTTGGAAAGAGTGAGTCCAGAGATCGTGGGTTGGTTACCACGCTTGGATTCTTCCATACTAAACCTCTTTAGTATGGTGTCAATGTACCTGGATTGGGACAATCCCAGTATCCGTTTAGATCTATCTCTATAGATCATAATTCCCAGTATGCATGAGGCATCACCTAGATCTTTCATTGAGAATCTTTGTGATAAGAAGAGCTTGACTGATTGCAGCATAGGAACATCATTTCCTATCAAGAGTATGTCATCGACGTACAATACGAGGAAGACAACCTTACTCTCTGCAACTTTCTTATAAATACAAGTTTCATCTACGTTTTTGATGAAGTCAAACTCTTTGACTACAACATCAAAGCAGATGTTCCAACTCCGCGATGCTTGCTTTAACCCATAGATGGATTTAAGCAGTTTGCACACTTTTCCACTGCTCCCACTATCTACGAAGCCCTCTGGCTGAGTCATGTACATGCACTCTTCTAAATCACCGTTTAGAAAAGCGATCTTAACATCCATTTGCCAGATTTCGTAGTCATGGTATGCAGCAATGGCAAGTAAGATCCGGATGGACTTAAGCATAGCCACTGGAGAAAAGGTTTCGTCATAATCCATACCTGGTCATTGACAAAAACCCTTTGCAACAAGTCTAGCTTTGAAAGTCTCAACTTTTCCATCTACACCAATTTTCTTTTTAAAGATCCACTTGCTCCCAATGGGTTTTACCTCTTTAGGAGCAACTTTCAAAGTCCATACTTTGTTGATGTACATAGATTCCATCTCAGATCGCATTGCATCCAGCCATTTCACAGAGTCACCACTCGTGATGGCCTGCTCGAAACTAGTCGGGTCATCATCTTCCATGATGCAATCCTCGCTTCCACCATCAATGAGAAAACCGTAGTATCTCTCAGGTGGATGGCAAACCCTACTACATCGGCGGAGAGGCTGGGGTTCGTCGGGTACTACTGAATCCTCTGGCTCCACTAAATATTCAGTTGCAGTTTGTGTTGCTGGAACTTCTTCTAGTTCTACCTCAGAGCCACTAATCTCTTTTGCAAGAAATTCCTTTTTTAAAAAGGTGGCATGTTGAGCAAAAAACACCTTTTGCTCCTCACTGTGATAGAAAAAATATCCATAAGAATTCTTCGGATATCCTACAAACTTGCAAAGAAGTGATCGTGCCTCGAGTTTGTCCGGATTTATCCTTTTGACATAGGCCGGACAACCCCATATCTTAACTCGTTTAAGATACGGTCTCTTCCCACTCCATATCTCATATGGTGTGGTAGGTATAGATTTAGACGGAACTTGATTCAATAGGTATGCTGCTGTCTCCAGTGCATACCCCTAGAAGGAAATAGGTAACTCAACATTACTCATCATAGAGCGTACCGCATCTAATAGGGTGCGATTCCTCCGCTCCGATACACCGTTGTGATGTGGTGTATAAGGAGGAGTAAGTTGAGAGAGAATCCCATTCTCTTTTAGATAGTCTAGGAATTCATTGCTTAAGTATTCTTCTCCTCGATCAGATCGAAGAATCTTAATACTTTTGCCCGTCTGGTTCTCTACTTCGTGCTTATATTCTCTGAATTTCTCAAAAGCTTCAGACTTATGTTTCATCAGGAACATATGTCCGAATCTTGAGAGATCGTCAGTGAATGTCATGAAGTAGGAAGAGCCGTTCCTGGCATGCGTAGACATGGGACCGCATACATCACTATGTACCAGCCCTAAGAGTTCGGCAACTCTTTCTCCGTGTCCATTAAACGGAGTTTTGGTCATTTTGCCTTTGAGACATGAATGGCAAGTTTCATAAAATGATAATTCGAACGGATTCAAATATCCATCCTTATGTAACTTAGTTAGTCGTGTCGCATTGATATGACTAAGTCTACAATGCCATAAGAAGGATTCGTTCATTTCTGAACTTTTCGTCTTGTTTGTGTTTTGTATATTAAGGACTGTATTTTGATTGAGAACATATATGCCATTATGTAACGAGCCTGATCCAATCAACTTTTGATTTAGGAAGATGTTCATAACATTATCTTGTACTACAAAATTATATCCTTCTTTACTTAATAAAGAAACTGATATAATGTTGCACATCATGTTCGGTATATAATAGCAATTGTTCAGAATCGATGTATTGCTATTTGGTAATACAAGATAATATTCGCCAACTGCTTTGGCTGCAATATGTGTACCATTCCCTACTGTTACGGAATGATCACCCTTTCTCAGTTCTCTACCTTTACGTAGCCCATGTAACAAATTACATATGTGGGATCCCGATCCGGTATCTAATACCCAGGACGTAGGGTGAACTGAGAAACAGTTCTCAATAACTAACACACCCGAAGAAGGTGCATCAACATGCTTGTTCTTCGTTTGGGCGGCGTGAGAATCCATATTTTCTCCTGTTTCCTGTTCAGTCTTATAACTTTTATAAGAAAGAACGAGACCAACGTTCCCCTGCTCAGTATAATAAGCGGGTTCAGTCAATACATCCATATTATTATCTTGATTATGGCATGACATGGTCGCTACCTGGAGAGAGAGAGAAGAAAACACTTTAGCGTATGCTCTTACAAGATTAGATTGGTTATTATCTTATCTAATCAGGATGTCTCCCACTGTTTTTATCAAATCTTCCTTCAACCCTAAAAGGTAAGATCAGCCGGGATTAATTACACCCTACAATTTCGTCAATCTTTCAGTCAGATCAGTGTCGGTACTTGAGGGAGGTTCCCCGTGCTTTCGCACGGACCTAATTAAAGTAAACCTCGTTTTCCCAGAGGCATAACCCCGTTAACACCTTTCTAGACACCTACTTGATCGGCTAATTGTCCTGTGTAAAATTCTCCCAGGAGTAACTCTTACTCGCAGTGGGTATCGGAATCCAACTATCTCATAGGAGGTATGCAATCTCATTGCAAATTTCAACACTTGAAATTCCCGATAATATTTTGCCCCTAGCGATCTATGACCTTGACAAGATCAACAAACCATAAATCGCAAGTCAAGTTCAACCCGTCATTTCCCGATTGAATTAAACCCACCCGCATGACCCTTGACAAGGTTAACAAGGCCATACGAATACCCTAATCCAATCACATCTCATGTTTTAGCAGATAAACATTAATTAGTTATCGTACACTGTGCCTTGACAAGGTCAACAAACACAGCACGAATACTAAGTAGGATATATCTGAAATGATGAAGGGCTACGACAGGTTTTTCAGAAAACCTATTGCGTAATGAACTTGATATCGTTGTAGAAACAAGTGATTTTGAAAAGGAGTGTTTTTTAGGCTTTTCTAGTTTCGCTAAAGAGGTCACTCCCGGTGAAGGGATCTCGGCTCTTTCCCCATCGAATAAGGTGCAGGATATATCATATATACCGCTGTGCAAAGCAAGAACTATAGAAGCTGTCAAAAACTAAACCGTGAGTTTGTAGCATCTGCCAGTTTTGCTAAAGAGGTCACTCCCGGTGAAGGGATCTCGGCTCTTTCCTCATCGAATAAGGTGCATGGTATATCATATATACCGCTATGCAAAGCAAAACTGTAGCTACCCTTTTTATAAAGTTTTTGATTCTACAATATCTTTTAGGTTTCTTTTCTTTTTATTAATCTCATTAATATATCCCATCAGCTTATGCTTTCTAAGCATCACAGTAGAAACGAAAGCAGTAATATTTATATATCAGCATATATATAGTATAAGCATTCGTCTCAGGCAGTAATATGATCTCATCACAGAACATTACAGCAGAAGATAGCATATGAAATATTGGATATACTAGGACGTCCGTGTTTTATATCGAGCCTGAATAACACGGATTCCACAGTCGTGATGAATAGCCAAACACACATCCCTAGACCCCTACGAGAGCGGCAAGCAACACTGCCAATTCTAGGGTTAGGAGACCCGGTCTCGACTCCTCGAGATGGCCTCCCACTGGACCCCAGAACCCGGTTATTTATGCTCCCCTCTTTGGGTCTACCTAATGCGGAAAAGTAAATAATATACACTGGTGACATCAACCTCATCCCAGAAGTGCCCCAATAAAAGAATATTACATACAAATGAATTTTACATGAATGAAAATTGAAACCCTCATCTCATATAAAACCCCCGGCTATTCAGAACACGACGATCCAATATAACATATCACAGCAACACATAATATCTCATATCATCAACGTAAGTAAGTATGCATACACTGATTGTCGTTGATGTATAGCAACGAAAACCAGCGATACAACTACATACTACACTTACGGTCACAGAAAAGAAAGTGTAAAACTACATCATTTGGAATCCACAATCACTTTAGACATCTTAAATCCAAAATATCACATACTTCGCATTCCATGCCTAACTATATGAATTCCACATATTGTATCACATTCCAGATAAAAAGACAATATTAAACTTTTCGATCGAATAATCAAATACCCAATGTTTCCCAAATAGCTCAACACTTGAACGGAGTTCAAACAAATCCCAGAACATGTCACAGCCCCAATGAACCAGCCGTAGAAGGGTCAAACCAACGCCTCACATGTGGCAACGCCAAACTACCACAAACCCTAGGATTCAGTGGAAGTTTTGACGGTCACATAATCGAGTTAAGGTTACGTTCTTCTAGAGGGTCCACAGATATGCTTGCATATTTTTCTGTAAGTTTTAAACCCGGAAAAATTCCAACACTTGAAAGTTTTTCGTGTCGTGAAAAAAAGAGTTAGTGATATCTGTTCGAACATTTTAATACTTTCTAAATTATCCGGAAAACAGAACGAAATTAAACTTTCCGATCGAATCAATGATTACAAAATATCCCCAGAAAACTCAACACTTGAGCACGATTAAAAATTCCCAGAAGTATTTACAAATACCTACGGATATACCCTTCAAATACGTGTCCCCAATTCCCACTTATGGCCGCGGAACCGCCACAACAAGCATGTTCTTGCCGCGGTTCCGTGGCGCTTTGAGAGACTTGGGGGCTCGTATTTCATAGTTATCCTTAGAACTGCCTGCTGAATTTTCTGAGTATTTTTAATGCAGAAAAAAATCACATTTTAAAAAAATTTCCAGAGAGGGGGTCTATTTCGATGTTTCGGGGTTCGATCGGAGTTTTAACTTCGTATACACGTCGCCTAATGCTCTAGCAAGGCTCTGATACCACTGTAGGGTTCCTAGGCACTCTTACAAGGGTCTATAAGGCATCAACCATGCCCGATTTAAAATTTAGACGTGCCGAACAACTCAAAGCGAGGATCTTTGCTAGATAATTAGGGTTAAACATGCAAGTAAATATCTTTACAACTAAGAGAGAGGGATTACAACCTTTGTAGTCCGCTCCTTCGCTTCATAAGCTCTGAGTAGAAGTCCCTTCGCTGCGATCCATGATCTCTGGACTCAAGAGAGGCTCCACAACCCGAATGATCCATGCTTGCTTGTAGTCTTCCTTTTCAAAGATGATCTACCTTGAAGTTTCTTTAACTCAAGCTCTCACTCACAAATGAGGTGAACACCCAAATCTAATTGGCTAGATTAGATGAGGATGATGAAGTAGGATTTATGCTCTCTTTTATTATCAAATTCTCGCACTCATCCATTACAAAATAAAAACCTAGAAAGCTTTTGTGAGCTCAAGGAAGAAGAAGAAGAATGAATTCTTTTTGTGATGAATAATGAAATGTAATAAATAATTACAAATGCAACCATGGTTGATAATGAGAAGGCTAACCATTGTAGAGACTTAACTAGGGTTAAGGGTGTGGGTTGGGTTAGGAAATATCTCATAAAATATCAATACATAATATCTTTGCAAGAAACAAAAGAAAAGCTTCATGAATAAGCTAACCCAAATCAAACCCTAACCATGTTTAATCTCCACTAATTATGTTGCATTAGTAATCATAACTTGTTACAATATTATATATCACATATATAATATATTTTTGTAACAAAAGAAAATAATACAATTAACATATATCGCATATATATCAAAGTATTACCCGGTGAGAAAATAAATCAATAAAGCGAGCCAATATTAGATAATGTAATGTAATATATCACATATATAATTATACATTAAATTATCGAATCAACACTTGATCCGACAATACGGCTATATCGAATACAACCGACTAATATATCATGTACCGATTTATCGAATCAACACTTGATCCGATTATCCGGCTCATATCAAAATATCGCGAGAATATAATACGGTATCTCATATCGCATTATCCTCGGTCATGCACATATCACATATGTGCTCCTACTCCGTTCTGCCTGAATCAAGAAACCTCTGTGTAGGACTCTAAAGAATCGTCAATACGCCGGTAGCAGGTGATGATCATATCAGACACCCACAAGCTGCAAACGGTCAGCTAAACGTAACAGCCACCAAGGTATTGAGCGATCAGAAGATCAACAAGCAAGCCTGTACATTCTCCTGTGAATCCAAATCAGTAACACTCCCGTACAGTCCGGTCTCCTCGTCTGATATGTTGCATATCTGGTCTAGGGGTGGTATACGTCAGACCCCAGTAACCGATAAGTCGTGTCGATATGAGGCTCATAACGGGTCGAGAAACTACCGGTAACACTTACCAGTAGTACTCTTGTAAGTCCACGTTGCCCACCCCGGTACTTGCGGGGAGGCGGAAAACGGAATAAAAATCAAATTTTTATCAACTTAGGCAACATGGACTAGACAAAGAAGGATCTTTACTAAACAAAAACAAGCTAAAGCTAACTAGAAACTAGCTAAGTGTTAGAAAAGTTATACCTAGGGCTTTATGTCCTTCTCTCCTTGCTCCTTGGAGTAGTGGAAAGAGGTCACCTTTGTCGTCTTCTCACGTCGAAGAAAGATCCACCCGAAAGCTTCAACCTTTGGCTTCAACTCCAAGCTAGAAGTAACTAGGGTGTAAGAAGTGCTAGTCCTTAAACCCTAGATGAGAGTAGAGATTATCAAGAAAGGGTTTTTCTCAAGCTCAAGTGTTTCTCAACACATGAGAGGGGAGAGCTTGAGGGAGAGGAAGAACAAGAGAGAGAAAGAAAATAATAGAATGAGAGAAAATATGAAGCATTCTCTCATATATGTGTGAATTATTGTAATTAGATAATTAGCTAGATAATTGTCATGGTTAATCAAGACATGACCATTATCATTTCATTTTTAATGCAAATTGCAAGGATCAAAGAGCATCTTCCAAATGAAATGATGATGGTCAAAGTGTCAACCAAGGTCAACAAGTCAAGGAGGTCAAATGGTCAACAACCA
This sequence comes from Agapanthus africanus, assembly GCA_030015575.1. Classification (NCBI taxonomy): domain Eukaryota; kingdom Viridiplantae; phylum Streptophyta; class Magnoliopsida; order Asparagales; family Amaryllidaceae; genus Agapanthus; species Agapanthus africanus. Next base: position 734,791,140 of record JASDDO010000019.1, on the reverse strand, counting down.
TAACCATGCACAATTATTTAAACTAATATCAATTAATCATAATACACACTTAAGCATTAGGGTTAATAAAATGACAATAGTCATTAACCCTAATCAAAGTCCTCTCCCTCTGTCTCAAGCAACTGTGCATACGCACCCGTATTCGTGATCCGAGGAACATGAATACAATGAGATAAAACCAATCCCAAATCTATACTAGGATCTGGCTTAAACCAAAGCCCTATAGTATAAGCTGTCCGGACAGCAAACGCGCACAAGTGCGCGGATGTGAACGAACCCTGTCGCAAAACCATGCGACCTCTACTCATTTTGCCTAAAGGCGAATAGCTCTCTGTGTGGGACTCTAAAGACTCGACACTACGCTGGCAGTGGGTTTAACCACAGACCGCAAGCGGCACTAGCTGTACGTAACGGTCCCCAGGTAGATGTCGATAAGAAGACTGATGAGGTGAACCCCATCTGAACTCCTACTGAGCCTGTATGTGACAGTCTCCGTACAGTCCGGTCTGTTCGTCTGATACATCGCATGGCGGGCCTAGGGGGCGGTGAACGTCAGTCCCCTAATAGCGGCACAAGTCGTGTCGGAGTGTAGCCCAGAACACCCTGAGATAACACTGGAAACCTACCAGTATATCTCGCTTGCCCTGGCCAGGGACTACTCGTGTAATGGCTCTCCTGGACACAGCGCGATGTCAACTCCCAATACCGGGAGAGACGAATCCTGTCTAACCGTCACTGCCTCCAAGTGCTTCGGGACTGCACCCAAAAACTATCTGTTTGCACGACTCCTTTGAGCCGTGGTAGGGTAGTAATCAAAGTGCAGTGGGAACACACTCGAGGCGAAGTGACAGTGTCAAGTCAGCGGACTAAGCTGTACTCATGTCACCTGGGAACTGATAACTGACGATAGGTATAATACCAACCAACAGTTCCCGATGAGTCCTGTCCAGTGTACTCGTAACCGAACGAGCACCCGCATACTATCTCAAGTATGACGTACTGACGGCTGTGGGACAGACCGTCTCCCACACTGGGATGAGAAGCGCATATGCTAGTCTACTCCGGAGTATCGATGCCCTGTCTCGATAGTCCAACGACTAAGGACCTGTATAAGGATGTGCTTGTAGATCACCCAGCTCCCACGAGTGTGAGCGCCATCACAACGCTGGTAATCAAGCAAAAATCCTAAGGGCTCTACTAATATGTATATCAGCGATATGCTAAAAGAAACACATGCACGTATTAAAGCAGAGACAAACCAAGTAGCATACTACCATTTTGAGCAAGATTGTGTATACAACTGTGAATATCCCAAGCTTCCATCAAGTAATATACAAACTAGTATGATACAGTAATGGCCTCTAGGGCATATACACTAACAATCTCCCACTCGCACTAAGGCCATGTACTGGCGTATCGAAGACCTATCATCTCGATCAGCCGCTCGAACTGAGTCTGGGGCAAGACCTTGGTGAATGGATCTGCTGTGTTATCTTCTGAAGCAACCTTCCGAACCTCGATCTCCTGGCGATCCACGATCTCCCTGATCAGGTGATACCACCTTAAGATATGTCTGGATTTCTGATGGGACCTGGGTTCCTTCGCTAAAGCTATAGCCCCTTTGTTGTCGCAATACAGAGGTATTGGGTCAACAATGGACGGAACCACCTGAAGTTCTTTCAAGAACTTCCTCATCCAGACAGCTTCTTTTGCGGCATCAGATGCAGCGATGTATTCCGCTTCCATAGTCGGGTCGGCAACGGTTTCCTGTTTGGAGCTCTTCCAACACACCGCCCCTCCATTGAGGGTAAAGACAAAACCCGACATGGACTTGGAATCATCCTTGTCACTCTGGAAGCTGGAGTCAGCAAAGGCCTCAATCTGGAGGTCTTTTCCGCCATACACCAAGAACATCTCCTTAGTCCTTCTCAGGTACTTGAGAATGTTCTTTACTGCTATCCAATGTTTATTCCCAGGGTTTGACTGATACCTGCTTACCACACTCAGTGCATAAGCCACATCCGGTCTGGTACACAAAATCGCATACATTATAGAGCCTACCGCAGAAGCGTAGGGTATAATAGACATGCGATCCCTCTCCAAATCAGTCTTGGGAGACATCTCTTTGGAGAGGGTGATCCCGTGACAAGCCGGTAGATTACCGCGCTTGGAATCTTCCATACTGAATCTCTTCAGTATGGTGTCGATGTACCTGGACTGCGAAAGTCCTAATATCCTCTTGGATCTGTCACGGTAGATCCGGATACCCAGAATGTATGAGGCATCACCCAGGTCTTTCATGGAGAACCTGTGTGACAAGAACCCCTTGACAGATTGTAGCATAGGAATGTCATTTCCTATTAAGAGAATGTCATCCACGTATAAAACGAGGAATACTATAGTTCTCGCTACAAATCTACAATAGATGCATGGTTCATCTGGATTTTTGATAAAGCCAAATTCCTTGACCGTCTCGTCAAAACAGATGTTCCAACTCCGCGATGCCTGCATTAGTCCATAAATGGACTTAAGCAACTTGCACACCTTTCCGCTGCTCCCACTCTGAATGAAACCCTCTGGCTGGTCCATATAGACACACTCCTCTAAATGTCCATTTAGAAAAGCTGTCTTTACGTCCATCTGCCAAATCTCATAATCGTGGAAGGCAGCAATGGCAAGAAGGATCCGAATGGATTTCAGCATAGCTACTGGAGAAAAGGTTTCGTCATAGTCCAAACCAGGTCGCTGACGAAAACCCTTTGCTACCAGTCTAGCTTTATAGGTCTCAACCTGTCCATCTACACTAATCTTCCTTTTGAAGATCCACTTGCATCCTACGAGTTTTACCCTATCTGGAGCAATGTCCAGCGTCCATACTTTGTTGGTGTACAAGGACTCCATTTCGGTCCGCATTGCATCCAGCCATTTTACCGAGTCGACGCTCTGAATGGCTTGCTGGAAGCTAGTAGGCTCATCAAAGTCTATGATGCAATCCTCTCTATCCCCGTCAATGAGAAAACCGTAGTATCTCTCGGGCGGATGAGACTGCCTACTACTCCTGCGGAGTGGCGTGGGAATGTCCTGATCTTTCGAACCCTCTGGTTCTACTAAGCTTTCAGTAATAGCTCGTGGTTCTGGAATTTCTTCCAGTCCTATTGCGCTCCCACTTAATTCTTTTTCTAAGAACTGGTGTTTTAGAAAGTGGGCATGGCGAGAAACAAACACCTTTTGTTCCTCTTCGCAATAGAAGAAATATCCCTTGGAGTTCTTTGGATATCCCACAAACTTGCACTGTACTGAGCGTGCCTCGAGCTTATCCGCATGCTGCTTTTTTACAAAAGCTGGACATCCCCATGTCTTAATGTGATTAAGATAGGGTCTCTTCCCACACCACATCTGATATGGTGTAGTAGGCACAGTCTTAGTTGGAACTCGGTTCAAAAGGTATGCAGCTGATTCTAGCGCATATCCCCAAAACGATCGCGGCAACTCGGCGTTACCCATCATGGACCGTACCATATCCAATAAGGTTCGGTTCCGTCTCTCCGATACACCGTTATGTTGCGGAGTGTATGGAGGAGTAAGCTGAGAGAGAATTCCATTCTTTTTTAAGTAACCCAGGAACTCGGCACTCAAGTATTCACCACCTCGATCAGATCTCAGTGCCTTGATACTTTTGCCTGTTTGTTTTTCTACTTCATTCTTATATTCCTGGAATTTTTCAAAAGCCTCGGATTTATGTTTCATTAAGAAGACATAACCGTACCTTGAAAAGTCATCCGTAAAAGTAATGAAGTAAGAATAACCGCTTCGTGCATGTGTAGACATTGGACCGCACACGTCGCTGTGTACGAGTCCCAAGAGCTCGCTCGCTCTTACTCCGTGTCCAGTGAACGGAGTCTTTGTCATCTTTCCTTTGAGACAGGATTGACAAGTTGCATACGATTGATATTCGAACGGATCCAAATATCCTTCAGTATGTAACTTAGTCAACCTTCTCTCATTGATGTGACCCAGTCTACAATGCCATAAGAAAGTTTTATTGATTTCTGGAGACTTTCTTTTGTGTGTATTCTGGACATTGAAAATCTGTGGTTGGTTTAACACGTATATACCGTTGTTCAATGTACCTGACCCAATCAAAACTTGATTAAGGTGAATGTTCACTACATTACTTACAAATGCAAATTCATAACCTTCTTTAGATAATAAAGATACAGAAATGATATTACAGGTTGCATTTGGTACATAATAACAACTACGCAAAACCAAAAAGTGTCCATCCGACAATCCCAGGTGATAGTCCCCCACGGCCTCAGCATCCATGCTAGCACCGTTTGCAACTCTGAGGGTCATGTCGCCTGCCTTCAAAACTCTACGCTTTCTCAACGCCTGCAAAGAATTACAGATATGAGATCCTGATCCGGTATCCAATACCCAGGATGTAGAGTTTATTGATAGACAGTTTTCAATAACATACACACCTGAAGCTGAAGCCGCAACTCGCTTCAAATCCTGTGTTCTGGCCTTCCAAGCCTTGCAATCCTGTTTCCAGTGACCACTTTTGTGACAGTAGAAGCATTCTTCCTTCCCCACCAGCTTACCCGCTACCTTTGTTGCTTTTCCTTTTCCCTTCGTATCCACTTTACTGACACCGCCTCTTGGTTTGGCGGGGGCTTTCTTCTTCTTACCCTTGGCTTTCGCCCTGGATCTAGAAGAGGAAGATCCTCCTACAAACAAAGTGGATGTCTCCCTACTTTTCTGTAGGGTGCCCTCTGCACTCCTCAGCATGTTGAGGAGCTCTGAAAGTTCAACTTCTTTTTCCTGTAAGTTGAAGTTCAGGATGAACTGGGCGTAAGTGGAAGGAAGGGACTGGAGAATCAAGTCCGTATAGAGCTCATTCTCCAACGTGGTCCCATGTTCTGTGAGCTCCTCTATGTAGCCAATCATCTTAAGCACGTGTTCCGCTACCGATGATCCGACGGCCAACTTTGCCGAAAAAAACTTCTTCGACACTTCATATCTGGCGATACGAGACTGCTCTCCATACAGTTCTTTTGTATGAAGAAATATGGACTCTAGGTCCATATTCTCGTGCCTCCTCTGATGTTCGTTGTCCATCGAGGCAAGTACGAGGCATTTGGCCTTCGCGCAATCTATTTCCCAGGTCTTATAGATTTCCCTATCTACGACACTGGTTTTGGGACCTGGGACAGGGGGAGCTTTGGTGGTAAGGAGATACCCCAGCTTGTCGTAAGTGATTGCCATCTTGACATTCCTGAGCCAATCTTTGTAGTTTGGCCCTGTCAATATGTTTTTATCTAGTAATAACTTAAGTCCGGTCATGATGAATGGTCGCTGCAATTAGGAGAGAGAAAAGAAACACTTTAGCATGATGCTCTTGCAAGTTTAGAGTGGTTTTTAGTTTGTCTAAATAGGATGGCTCCCACTGTCTCTCGAATCCCTTCTCAAACCGTAAAGAAAGGATTAGTCAGGATCAATCTCACCGTACAATACTTGCTTAACCGTTCAGCCAGGCCAGTGTTGGTACTTCGAGGGAGGTTTTCCAACGCTTTCGCGAAGTTCCTTAATTAAGTAACCTCTTTTCCCTGTGGGCGTAGCCCCGCTAACACCTTTCTAGACACCTACTAAGTTTATAGCATTGATCGTTAAGTGAGAGTTTTCCCGAGGAGTAGCATATACTCACAGTAGGATCGGGATCCAAATATCATCGCGTGATAAAACCGAAGGAATCCTACCAGAATTATCACACTCCAAATGGTATGCAGCGCTAGCAAGTTTCAGTACTTATGAAACTCCCGATGTGGATTTTTGCCCCATGCTCTTATGACCTTGACTTTGGCCAAAATATCATAAGTCACATGTCAAGTTCTACCCGTCATTCTCCTGGTTAATTTGGACCCACCCGTACCTACCCTTGACTTTGGCCAAAATGGCAGCACGACTGTCCCAAACCAACGCATCTATCTATGCTGCACATGAATACCCAATAGCTACCAATCACTATGCCTTGACTTTGGCAAAAATACATAGCTTGAATACTTTTTGACCATTCATGTGGAATGACGGAGGGCTACGAATGGTTTTGGCGAAACCGTGAACGTAGTGAACTTGATATAGTCGATGGAACAAGATAGCTTTTAAAAGGAGTGGTTCAAGCACCGCGTTTAAAAGATTAGTTTTGAAAAGAACCGAGTGGTTTTCAAAGTGTTCCAATCGACTTTTACTTGGTTTATTTTCTTGCATTAGTTCTTTTAATGCGTCCCATCATTTAATCCTACCATTGCAGAAAACAACCAAAATATGACGTACGCTTATGCCATTCGCATTCGCCACGGGGCCCCGTCATCACCCGTTAGGTTACTTAACTAACGACAGAGCGGGGGTTGGGCTAGCGCGGCTGTAAAACATAAGCAACGCCTAAATAGTTATCATATATAAATATATAGCAATGATAGACATTACAGATCACAGATGAATACATTGGATATACTAGGAATCCGCAATCCGTTCGAGCCTGCAACGAAAAGCGGATTACACGGTCGCGGTGAATAGCCAATACCCCACCCAAGACCCCTACGGGTGCGGCAAACTACCCGCCAAGTACCCGAAGCGAAGCAACCTCCCTCACCACCGTGAGTAGGCCACTCGGCACTTCGAGATACCCGGTAGTTTGTGCACCCTCTCCATGGGTCTATCCTAGGAGCAAAAACAGTAAAAAGAATTATACAATGACGGCTACAACCTCGACCCGGTTGTGCGGCCAAACAAATAATAATATTACATCAATTTACATATTACAATGAATGAAAGAAAAAGAAACACTCATCTCACATCCACCCCGGCTATTCACCCGCGACAATCCAACACATTTATATACACATACCATCATCAAACACAGATCACAGATATGTATAACCCCGACTAATCGACATATAGCGATTAGCCGACGTTCAATACATATAAACATCACAGATATAACCTTTTAGTCAAAGTGTATTGAAGTTCGATAAAAAATACGGATTTATAGGCCCCCAAAAACAAATTTCTATTCTGGAAAACCTGGGCACATATAAACCATCTTAAAAATCCCAAAACCAAGCCAGAAATACACTGCACCAAACTCGACCCAGTGAAGAACCAAGACGGCCGCGGTTGCGCGGCAATAGCTTGCTATTGCCGCGGAACCGCGGCTCTTTGGTCGAATCACTGGATCGTTTTTGGTGGCTTTCTTCACAAAACCCGGAGATGATTTTTGGAGTATGACAAATTTTATTTTGAACAGAAAAAATTTTAACAGAAAGTTTGGGTTTTGAAAACTCGGTTTTGCGATTTTTCCGATTCGAACTTCGATACACTCTACTACCTAGCTAGTTTATGTTTAGTTAGGCTCTGATACCACTGTAAGTCCACGTTGCCCACCCCGGTAATTGCGGGGAGGCGGAAAACGGAATAAAAATCAAATTTTTATCGACTTAGGCAACATGGACTAGACAAAGAAGGATCTTTGCTAAACAAAAACAAGCTAAAGCCAACTAGAAACTAGCTAAGTGTTAGAAAGGTTATACCTAGGGCTTTATGTCCTTCTCTCCTTGCTCCTTGGAGTAGTGGAAAGAGGTCACCTTTGTCGTCTTCTCACGTCGAAGAAAGATCCACCCGAAAGCCTCAACCTTTGGCTTCAACTCCAAGCTAGAAGTAACTAGGGTGTAAGAAGTGCTAGTCCTTAAACCCTAGATGAGAGTAGAGATTATCAAGAAAGGGTTTTTTTCAAGCTTAAGTGTTTCTCAACACATGAGAGGGGAGAGCTTGAGGGAGAGGAAGAACAAGAGAGAGAAAGAAAATAATAGAATGAGAGAAAATATGAAGCATTCTCTCATATATGTGTGAATTATTGTAATTAGATAATTAGCTAGATAATTGTCATGGTTAATCAAGACATGACCATTATCAATTCATTTTTAATGCAAATTGCAAGGATCAAAGAGCATCTTCCAAATGAAATGATGATGGTCAAAGTGTCAACCAAGGTCAACAAGTCAAGGAGGTCAAATGGTCAACAACCATAACCATGCACAATTATTTAAACTAATATCAATTAATCATAATACACACATAAGCATTAGGGTTAATAAAATGACAATAGTCATTTACCCTAATCAAAGTCCTCTCCCTCTGTCTCAAGCAACTGTGCATACGCACCCGTATTCGTGATCCGAGGAACATGAATACAATGAGATAAAAACAATCCCAAATCTATACTAGGATCTGGCTTAAACCAAAGCCCTCTAGTATAAGCTGTCCGGACAGCAAACGCGCACAAGTGCGCGGATGTGAACGAACCCTGTCGCAAAACCATGCGACCTCTACTCATTTTGCCTAAAGGCGAATAGCTCTCTGTGTGGGACTCTAAAGACTCGACACTACGCTGGCAGTGGGTTTAACCAAAGACCGCAAGCGGCACTAGCTGTACGTAACGGTCCCCAGGTAGATGTCGATAAGAAGACTGACAAGGTGAACCCCATCTGAACTCCTACTGTGCCTGTATGTGACAGTCTCCGTACAGTCCGGTCTGTTCGTCTGCATGGCGGGCCTAGGGGGCGGTGAACGTCAGTCCCCTAATAGCGGTACAAGTCGTGTCGGAGTGTAACCCAGAACACCCTGAGATAACACTGGAAACCTACCAGTATATCTCGCTTGCCCTGGCCAGGGACTACTCGTGTAATGGCTCTCCTGGACACAGCGCGATGTCAACTCCCAATACCGGGAGAGACGAATCCTGTCTAACCGTCACTACCTCCAAGTGCTTCGGGACTGCACCCAAAAACTACCTGTTTGCATGACTCCTTTGAGCCGTGCTAGGGTAGTAATCAAAGTGCAGTGGGAACACACTCGAGGCGAAGTGACAGTGTCAAGTCAGTGGACTAAGCTGTACTCATGTCACCTGGGAACTGATAACTGACGATAGGTATAATACCAACCAACAGTTCCCGACGAGTCCTGTCCAGTGTACTCGTAACCTAACGAGCACCCGCACACTATCTCAAGTACGACGTACTGACGGCTGTGGGACAGACCGACTCCCATACTGGGATGAGAACCGCATACGCTAGTCTACTCCGGAGTATCGATGCCCTGTTTCGATAGTCCAACGACTAGGGACCTGTATAAGGATGTGCTTATAGATCACCCAGCTCCCACGAGTGTGAGCGCCATCACAACGCTGGTAATCAAGCAAAAATCCTAAGGGCTCTACTAATATGTATATCAGCGATATGCTAAAAGAAACACATGCATATATTAAAGCAGAGACAAACTAATTAGCATACTACCATTTTGAGCAAGATTGTAGATACAACTGTGAATATCCCAAGCTTCCATCAAGTAATATACAAACTAGTATGATACAGTAATGGCCTCTAGGGCATATACACTAACAACTCTATATTAGCCCTGGCCAGGGACTTCCAGTTATAGCCAATCGAACACAGCACAATATCAACTCCCTATACCGGGAGAGATGAATCCCCTCCTATCGCTCATTGCCTCCATGTGATTCGGGACTGTACCCAAAAGCCACCGTTTTGCACGCCCTCTTGGACATGGTAAAGTGGAAATCAAAGCACAGTTGGAATCACACAAGACTCTATGACTATCTCGGGTCTACAGACTATCTTGTACCCGTGTCACCTGAGAACTGCCATCTGACGTGAGGTATAATACCATCTGGGAGTTCTCGACGAGTCCGTCCAGTGTACCCTATCTCCACTGAGCACCCGTACACCATCTTTGATGTCAAACACCGATAGATTTGGGATCATCCATCGCCCATCATATGGGTCAAGATGTGTATACGCTAGTCTACTCTGGTGTATCGATGCCCTGTCTCGATACACCCTCGACTAGGAACAGTTATAGGATGTACTCATTGACTACCGTGGCCCCACTAGTATGATCTCATCATAGTCCCAGTAGTCGAGTACAAATCCTAAGGGCTTTATCAACATGTGATAGCAAGACAGTAAACTAATATAAGTCAACATGTTAAGATAAAGTGAAACCAAATAGTATACTATCATGACGAGCAAGAAAGTCCACTCTATATATATCCAAGCATCCATTATAATATACATCATATGTACAACAATGTCCTCTAGGGCATATATATATCTAACATTGATTTGATTTATTTTGAGGTTTTGATGAGTTACAATCTATTTCATATTATAATTAGTGATTTGTGAAACAACGATTGGTGTGTTTGGGTTTTTCTCGATCAATCAGCGTTAATACGCCGATGTCGAGGGATATTTGGTTATTTTGCATGAGCGGGTCATAGGTTTTAACTTATGCGTGTTTCGTGTATCGTTTTGGTTTTTATCCGCGATTTCGGTTTACGATATTATATATGCTGTATATAGGTACCTCTCACGTGGACTTCGGACGATGAAGAAGAGGATGGCGGCATCGACTTCGGCAGACAAGGACCAGGTGAGTAGATGTATATCTACGGGGGAAGTCGGGTGGATGGCGTATAGCACCCCCACAACTTCGTAGGATATGACGTGGTCTTGATATAGTAATATATAGATATGTTGTTGCGAGATACGAATACTGAGCGAGAAAGGTTTTAGGAGACCACGGATCGGAATTTGTGTAAGTTGGATGATAGTGCTTTTAGTCTACTTCTTAGTCACGAGACCCTAGAGTATAGGTTGACGTACACACACATACACGCATACACATACACTTGACTTGGGGTATATGTGTGTGTGTGTGTGTGTGTGTGTGTGTATGAATGTGTGTAGGTTTATATATATATATATATATATATACATACATACATACATACATACATACAACATATACACGTGATATGAGGATGTTATATGATACTTGGAGATGAGTCGATATGATCAGGCATGATGCCGTGAGAAATTTGATATGTGACCGAGTTATGGTATTATAGCGGATCGTTGTGCGATAAGAAAACTTGATCATGATATTGTTTGACGATGATACCATGTGAATGATGATATATATATCATAGTTGACATATGATCGAGATATGATTTGAGATATATTATGATATTTATAATGGATCGCTTGGGCAATGTGAATTCATATATGATAATATGTGTTGATGACATCGGTTTGCAAGAGACTTTAGATCAGTAACCAGATCATGATATTGTTTGATAATGACACCATATGAATGATGATATATATTTGATAGTTGACCCGTACCCCGATTTTGGGATGCCGTATGATGGATTTTACCGTACGAGGTATATATATGATGATTGATCCACACTCTTGACTTGAGAAAATCGTACTTTGTACGTGACGCTATTGAGGCTGAATCGCCGACTACTAGAAATATCGACTCGGACTGTAGGTGGATTCTTCTTACCCGTCGACTAGTTCTTTAGTTTAGTCACTTAGTTGGTTAGGTAGATGTTAGTTTAGGCTCGAGTCATACTTACTTTCAAAACTAATGAATCGTGCGCATTTTTAAAGACATCTTGAGGGATTCTACGGATTTTTTCAAAGGATGTATCTTTTCTCAATACACCGTAGCCCCTATTTTTCTAAAAAACCACGATTCGTGCTTTTCAAACACTAAAACGGTATGACTCGTATTGTAGAAATGTATATTCTTCGGTATTGCGGTTATTACACTTTCTCTGTTATATTCATGTTATTCTCATTTCACTGCATGTTTATACATATGTTTCCTTCACTGTTACGATTCCATCTGTTAGGACACCAGCACCATTACCGATGATGCGCATGTTCCACGCACACATATTTGCCGGCTCACACACATCATCATCGGTAATTACCATGTCACGTACACTTTAGAAAATATTATCTCATTGATATAATCAGCTAAAGTTTAGTTATCACATAATATTTGTGTGGCTCCTTTCATGTGTTAACTTAGAGATGAATTCGTTACATAGATACTGCATGCATTCATATATTCATTCATCTACTATTCTGGGGCTTTATGCCTATATTCACTATTTACTTACTCTTGATTCTTGGATTTCGGATTTCGATGAGATTTTTGGATTTTGGGGGGAAAGCCGCAAGAATTTATAATAACTTCTTTCTTTCTCCCTCTCTATTTAAAATACCAGTTGCGGTTTTCTCGTGATGTATGCGTCGTCCACCATGAGTTTTCATGATTGCTGTTGGATTTTGAGACCCGATTCGAGGAGTACAATGAACCGTTTCGGGTACATGGTGGGCCCAGTAAGGTACCTCAGGGCAAGAAGCTCGAGTTGTAGACGATGAACCTGGCAGGGGAAGACTACTTACCGGTGATGTCTGGCGCGGCGGATATCCGGAGGATACCGACCGTTGTCATGAGATTTGATGATATGGGCCGATCCGGACGGACGGAGCCCGAGATATTGAGACATTGAGACTTGAGATAGTGAGATATTATGTCGATGCTTGGCACGGGCTTTCTGACGATTTCACTGATGAGGTTTCAGTTTTATTATACAAGATTCATTGATGTTTTTCTTATATCAGATTATTCAGATTTCATGGTTGATTTTCTCATTCATGATGCATTCATACATTAGATATACGATTTATTACCGTTTAGTGACACTGACACGCGCACTGAGTATTGCACTTATGCATAAATTATTACCCTATCACTACTAGATGTCTAGTGTTATGTTAAGTATATTATTATGACCCAGGAGATCGTCGTGCATGCGATTTCTAACCGCAGATGTTTTCTTCTCACAAGTTAGCAACTCACCCTCGTTGTGCCAAATTTTCTTACAGGTTCAGATGTACAGGTTTCCTTGGCGGCTTGTTGGCACACCACTTTATTCAGGGTGATTGCTTGGTAGGTTGGTTCACTTGTATCGGAACCGCCGTTTTATTTTTATTTATTACATTTGTATCTAGTAAGCTCCATCAACCAGACTTGTATTACTTGATAGATTTAGAAGACCAGTTGTTTATTCTTTCGACCTTAGAGTCGCACTTGTATTATTATGGTTTTCTGGTGGTTTTGATGGTTTTCTTTGAGTTTTGATCATCGCCCTTCGGCGTTGTAAATTATTTTTCTTGCGTGGTTGTGACCGCCAATTGGCGAAGTGCTAGCTCCCACTTGGGGATGCCTTTTATTATTACTTATGTATATATTCTTGTTTATACCCGTTTGGGGCCAGTTTTTACAAAGAAGACTCTGCCGAAATTTTAGAGAAAATTTGATGTTGCTTTTAAACTTGTTTCCCTACACTTATTCTTTTAAATGGTTTAGATTTCTGAGCTTCGGCTTGCTTAGATTAAGTTACGCCTCTAGACGTTTTGTAATTTAAGTGCCGGTCATGTTCCGTACCGTGACAGTCAAAGAGCTCGCAGCCAAGGACCCGCCCAAGAAAAACAAGGTGGATTACATCGTTCTGGCACACCTGAGAAAGATACCCTCACAACTGACCATTCTCGATGCCCTTCTGCTATCTAAAGAGGCGAGAGATTCTTTGATCAAGGCACTACAAGAGCCTGAGCAGTTCCAAGCTTTCCTTGCCGAAGAAAAGATGAAGGACGGGCTGGAAGAAGTGCACACTGCTGACGTCACTTTCGGCGATGAAGACCTCTTCCTCGGGACGTGCGAGCATAACCATCCCCTGTATGTCACCGGATACTGTCATGACATCAAGATAGGTAAAATCCTGGTCGACAATGGGTCCTCCGTCAACCTTCTCAATGTAAGAGTGTTGAAGAAGATTTGCATGAGCGTTCAGCACCTCGCTCGGGATAAAATCACCATCTCCTGGTTAGACTCCTAGTCATCACGGACGCTCGGGTCTGTGATACTGACGTTACGCTTTAGGCTGTTCGTCACTGACATCAAGTTTCACGTCATTGACGCCAAGACTTGCTACAACGCTTTGCTCGGCAGGCCTTGGTTACACGAGTACAACATCATCCCTTTTACGCAACATCAGTGTATGAAGTATTTCAAGGATGGTCTCGAGTATACCGTGACAAGGGAGCTAAATCCATTCTCCGTGAATGAAGTCCGTGAATACGAAGACGCCAAGTACTTCCTTCCAGACTTCGAAGACACGGAGAGATGCCATAAACCAGAGAATAAGCAGAAAGCTATCACCACTATTCCGGTCTTCGGGAGTGATACCGAGGAGGAAGAAGAGATAGTCTATTTAGGGCCGCCCCAATGCAACAAGCCAGGACGGTCCACCCCTATGTTGATCTTCGGCAGCGACACTGAAGATGAGGTTAATGCAGTATTTTCTATTCGGCCATCAATACAAGCCTTCGTTGGTGATGATTGGAGTTTGCAAATCGTCATGGTTCCGCAAAAGCACAACAAAGAAGTCGACGCACTTGTAACATATAGTGTGCAAGAGCTGCAGACGTTCTACGTCTTTCTCAGGCGAAAACAAGAAAAGGCGATCCTCTTCTATTGATCCGCGGAAACCAAAGTGGAGAAAGAAATCTGGCATGGTGCCGATTCTGCATTTGACAGGCTCCAGCCCATCCGTCTGCCCAGATACTACACAGAAGGATTAAAAAGGCTGTTAAGGCGCCAATGCGTACCTTCCAAACAAACTGCTCGACAAGCTCAGTTTTGTAACAGGATTTGGAACGTCCTTGGAACTCAGCGAAAATTGCTCAACGGGAGAATGGAAACGATCGGGCTTGGATATGTTCAATCCAAGAAACGGGAATGATTCTATAGCTGCTACGTTATGCATGACTTCGATGAAGAAGGGGACGCTCTGTTAGAAGACGCTGCAGTTGAAACAAAACGAGATCCCGCCGTAAAAATGCCAAGTCCGTCATTTGAAGAAATGATGGAAAAGCTAATAAGGGAGGCGGGTCAAAAGGTCCGGGATGACCACAACCGTGAAATGGCTATTTACGAGAAAGCTAGTGTTAGTGTATATGCCCTAGAGGCCATTACTGTATCATACTAGTTTGTATATTACTTAATGGATGCTTGGGATATTCACCTTGTATATACAATCTTGCTCAAAATAGTAGTATGCTACTTGGTTTGTTTCTACTTCAATGTGTACTTGTGTTTATTTCAGTATATCACTTATACGCATTAGTGGAGCCCTTAGGATCTTTGCTTGATTACCAGCGTTGTGATGGCAGTCACACTAGTGGGGGCTGGGTAATCTATAAGCACATCCTTATACAGATCCCTAGTCGCAGGACTATCGAGGCAGGGCATCGATACTCCGGAGTAGACTAGCGTATGCGCTTCTCATCCCAGTGAGGGAGATGGTCTGTCCCACAGCCATCAGTACGTCGTACTGGAGATAGTATACGGGTGCTCGTTGGGTTACGAGTACACTGGACAGGACTCGTCGGGAACTGACAGGTTGGTATTATACCTATCGTCAGTTATCAGTTCCCAGGTGACATGAGTACAGCTTAGTCCGCTGACTGGACACTGGCACTTCGCCTCAAGTGTGTTCCCACTGCACTTTGATCACTACCCTACCACGGCTCAAAGGAGTCGTGCAAACAGGTGGTGGTTGGGTGCAGTCCCGAAGCACTTGGAGGCAGTGACGGTTAGACAGGATTCGTCTCTCCCGGTATTGGGGGTTGACATCGCGCTGTGTCTAGGAGAGCCATTACACGAGTAGTCCCTGGCCAGGGAAAACGAGATATACTGGTAGGTTTCCAGTGTTATCTCAGGGTGTTTTGGGCTTCGCTCCGGCACGACTTGTACCGCTATTGGGGGACTGACGTTTACCACCCCCTAGGCCCGCCATGCGATGTATCAGACGAACAGACCGGACTGTACGGAGACTGTCACATTCAGACTCAGTAGGAGTTCAGATGGGGTTTCACCTCGTCAGCCTTCTTGTCGGCATCTACCTGGGGACCGTTACGCACAGCTAGTGCCGCTTGCGGTCTGTGGTTAAACCCACTGCCAGCGTAGTGTCGAGTCTTTAGAGTCCCACACAGAGGGTATTCGCCTCTGGGCAAAACAGAGTAGAGGTCGCATGGTTTTGCGACAGGGTTCGTTCTCATCCGCGCACTTGTGCACGTTTGGAGTCCGGACGGATTATACTGGCAGGCTCTGGTTTGAGCCAGATACTGGTATATATATTTGGGGTTGCTTTTATATCTTGGTATTCTTGTTCCTCGGAACGAGAATGCAGGTGTGTATGCACAGTTGCTTGAGGCGGAGGATGAGGTATTTCATTAGGGTTTCGGAACGGGTGCGTATGCACAGTTGACAGTTATCTTTTTCCAAACCCTAATGGATTTATGGATTATCTATTTATAATAGTAATTAAATGAGAATTTTGTTATGGTTGATTTTGTTGACTTGTTGACCATGGTTGACTTGTTGACCATGGTTGAAAGTTGACCACCATCATGCTTCAAAAGTCTTCCTTGATTTATGCTTACATTTTTAAATGAAGCATGGTTGTGGTCATTCCAAATTGCCATCAACTATTCTCATTTTCAATTATTATTATTAGATAATTCTTTTCTTTTGCATTATGGTTGCAAGAAAGAAAAAATATAGCTCATTCTATCATTCTCATTCTCTCTCCTCTCTTCATCTTCTTCTTCCTCTAGCAAAAGAGAAACCTTCTCATGTGTTGAGAATCCTTCTCTTTAAAACAAAAGCAACCCTTAGACACTCTCTCTACTCACTCTAGGATCAAGGGTTTAGCAAGCCGGCGATTCTAGTTCACTCCAAGTCCGAGAAAGAGCCCAAGGTCGAGCCTTCGAGGTGGATCCATCTTCGACGGAAGAAGGCGACAAGAGAAGAGAACCATCAACCTCCACAAAGTTTGAAGAAGAAGGAGTTCAAGTTTAGGTATAACCATCTCTATCCGAGTAGCTAAATCTCTTTAGCTTAGTATGCTAGTTTTAGTTTAGGTAACGATCCCGACCTAGTTTAGTCCATGTTGCCTCTTGCGATAAAAATTTGTTTTTTATACCGTTTCCGCCTCCCCGTAAGAACCGGGGGTCGCAACGTGGACTTACAGTGGTATCAGAGCCTAACTAAACTTAAACTAGCTTGGTAGTGAAGTGTAACGAAGTTCGGAACCAAAAAAATCACAAAACCGGAAAATTACAAAAACTGAGTTTCTGTTGAAAAATTTTTGGCTCAAAATGAAAAACTTTATACATGTAAATTCGTCTCAGGGTTTTGTATGAACACCCAAGAAAAACGATACAGTGATTCGATGAACGCGCCGCCCTTCCGCCGCATAACCAAGGTAGTTGCCGCGGAACCGCCGCGTGTTGTCTTATTCTATGCATCGTTTTTCGTGCAGTGTGTTTCTGTGTTGGTTTTGGGATTTTTTAAATATATTATATGTGCCCAGATTTTGCAGAAAAGAAATTTCCTTTTGGGGTCCTATAATTCCGTATTTTTTTTCCGAACTTCACTACACTTTGACTATGATGGTTATATCTGTGATGTTTGCATGTATTGAACGTCGGCTAATCGCTATAAGACGATTAGTCGGGGTTATACATGATCTGTAATGTGCTGGAATGTGTATATGAATGTGTTGGACTGTCGCGGGTGAATAGCCGGGGTGGATGTGAGATGAGCTTTTGTTTTTCTTTCATTCATTGTAAATGTAAATTGATGTAATAATTATTATTTGTTTGGCCGCACAACCGGGTCGGGGTTGTAGCCGTCATTGTATAATTCTTTTTACTGTTTTTGCTCCTAGGATAGACCCATGGAGGGGTGCACAAACTACCGAGGACTTGGCGGATAGTTTGCCGCACCCGTAGGGGTCTTGGGTGGGGTATTTGGCTATTCACCGCGACCGTGTTATCCGCTTTTCGTTCCAGGCTCGAAAGGATTGCGGATTGCTAGTATATCCAATGTATTCATCTGTGATCTGTAATGTCTATCATTGCTTTCTATTTAGGCGTTGCTTATGTTTTACAGCCGCGCTAGCCCAGCCCCCGCTCTGTCGTTAGTTAAGTAACCTAACGGGTAATGACGGGGCCCCGTGGCGAATGCGAATGGCATAAGCGTACGTCATATTTTGGTTGTTTTCTGCAATGGTAGGATTAAATGATGGGACGCATTAAAAGTACTAATGCAAGAATATCACGCATTAAAAGAACTAATGCAAGATAATAAACCAAGTTTAAGTCGATGGAACACTTTCGAAAAACCACTCGGTTCTTTTCAAAACTAACTTTTAAATGCGGAGCTTGAGCCACTCCTTCTAAAAGCTATCTCGTTCCATCGATTAAATCAAGTTCACTACGTTCACGGTTTCGCCAAAACCATCCGTAGCCCTCCATCATTTCAGTTAAATATTCGGTAGTATTCAAGCTATGTATTTTGACCTCACGCCAAGGCATAGTGATTGGTAGCTGCCGGATATTTATCTGTTGTATAGATAGAATGCGTTGGTTTGAGACAGTCGTACTGCCATTTTGGCCTACGTCAAGGGTATGTACGGGTGGATTCAAATTAACCTGGATAATGATGGGACGAACTTGACATGTGACTTATGACATTTTGACCTCACGCCAAGGTCATAAGAGCATGGGGCAAAAATCCACATCGGGAGTTTCATAAGTACTGAAACTTGCTACATTTGCATACCATTTGGAGTGTGATGATATGGTAGGATTCCTTCATTTTCGTCACGCGATGATATTTGGATCCCGATCCTACTGTGAGTATATGCTACTCCTCGGGAAATTTCTCACTTAACGATCAATGCTATAAACCTAGTAGGTGCCTAGAAAGGTGTTAGCGGGGTTACGCCCCCAGGGAAAAGAGGTTCTTTAATTAAGGAACTTCGCGAAAGCGTTGGAAAACCTCCCTCGAAGTACCGACACTGGCCTGGCTGAACGGTTAAGCAAGTATTGTACGGTAGGATTGATCCTGACTAATTCTTCCTTTATGGTTTGAGGAGGGATTCGAGAAACAGTGGGAGCCATCCTGTTTAGACAAACTAAAAACCACTCTAAACTTGCAAGAGCATCATGCTGAGTGTTTCTTCTTCTCTCTCCTAATTGCAGCGACCTATCAACATGACTGGACTTAAGTTACTCCTAGATAAAAACAAGCTGACAGGGCCAAACTACAAAGATTGGCTCAGGAATGTCAAGATAGCAATCACTTATGACAAGCTGGGGTATCTTCTTACCACCAAAGCTCCCCCTGTCCCTGGTCCAACTTCCAGTATCGCGGATAAGGAAATCCGCAAGACTTGGGAGATTGATAGCGCGAAGGCCAAGTGCCTCCTGCTTGCCTCGATGGACAACGAACATCAGAGGAGGCATGAGAATATGGACATGGAGTCCATATTGCTCCATACAAAAGAACTGTATGGAGAGCAATCACGTATCGCAAGATACGAAGCGTCGAAAAAGTTGTTTTCGACAAGAATGGCCGTCGGATCATCAGTAGCCGAGCACGTGCTAAAGATGATCGGCTACATTGAGGAGCTCGCTGACCTAGGGATCACATTGGAGAGTGAGCTATATACGGATATAGTTCTCCAGTCCCTTCCTTCCACTTACGCCCAGTTTATACTGAACTTCAACCTACAAGAAAAGGAGGTTGAACTATCAGAGCTCCTCAACATGCTGAGGAGCGCAGAGGGCACCCTACAGAAAAGTAGGGATACATCCACTTTGTTTGTAGGAGGATCATCTTCTTCTAGGTCCAAGGCGAAAGCCAAGGGAAAGAAGAAGAAGGCCCCCGCCAAACCAAGGGGCGGTGTTAGTAAAGTGGATACGAAGGGAAAAGGTAAAGCAACAAAGATAGCGGGGAAGCTTGTGGATAAGGAAGAATGCTTCTTTTGTCATAAGAAAGGACACTGGAAGAATGATTGCAGGGCCTGGAAGGCCAGAACACAGGAATTGAAGCAGGTTGCAGCTTCAGCTTCAGGTGTGTATGTTATTGAAAACTGTCTTTCAATAAACTCTACTTCCTGGGTATTGGATACCGGATCAGGATCTCATATCTGTAATTCTTTGCAGGCGTTGAGAAACCGTAGGGATTTGAAGGCAGGTGACATGACCCTCAGAGTTGCGAACGGAGCTAGCATGGATGCTAAAGCCGTGGGGGACTATCACCTGGGAATGTCAGATGGACATGTTTTGGTTTTGCGTAATTGCTTTTTTGTACCCAACGCAACTTGTAATATCATTTCTGTATCTTTAGTTTCTAAAGAAGGTTATGAATTTGCGTTTGTAAGTAATGTTGTAAACATTCACCTTAATCAAGTATTGATTGGGTCAGGTACTCTGAGTAATGGTATATACGTGTTAAACCAACCACAGATTTTTAATGTCCAGAATACACACAAAAGAAAGTCTCCAGAAATAAATCAGACTTTCTTATGGCATTGTAGATTGGGTCACATCAATGAGAGAAGGCTGACGAAGTTACATACAGAAGGGTATTTGAATGCGTTCGAATATCAATCGTATGCCACTTGTCAATCCTGTCTCAAGGGAAAGATGACAAAGACTCCGTTTACTGGACATGGAGTAAGAGCGAGCGAGCTCTTGGGACTCGTACACAGTGACGTGTGCGGTCCAATGTCTACACATGCCCGAAGCGGACATTCTTACTTCATTACTTTTACGGATGACTTCTCAAGGTACGGTTATGTCTTCTTAATGAAACATAAGTCCGAGGCCTTTGGAAAATTCCAGGAGTATAAGAATGAAGTAGAGAAACAGACCGGCAAAAGTATTAAGATTCTAAGATCGGATCGAGGTGGAGAATACTTAAGTGCCGAATTCCTGGACTATTTAAAAGAGAACGGAATTCTCTCTCAGCTTACTCCTCCTTACACCCCGCAACATAACGGTGTATCGGAGAGACGGAACCGCACCCTATTGGATATGGTGCGGTCCATGATGAGTAACGCTGAGTTACCGCGATCATTCTGGGGGTATGCGCTAGAATCAGCTGCGTACCTTTTGAACCGAGTTCCGACTAAGACTGTGCCTTCCACACCATATGAAATGTGGAGTGGGAAGAAACCCTATCTTCAATATCTGAAGATCTGGGGATGTCCGGCTTTTGTCAAAAAGCAGCATGCGGACAAGCTCGAGGCACGCTCAGTACTGTGCAAGTTTGTGGGATACCCAAAGAACACCAGGGGGTATCTTTTCTACTACGCAGAGGAACAAAAAGTCCTTGTTTCTCGTAATGCCCACTTTCTAGAACACCAGTTCTTGGAAAAGGAGATTAGTGGGAGCGCAGTAGAACTGGAAGAAATTCCAGAACCACAGACTATTACTGAAAGGTTAGTGGAACCAGAGGGTTCAACAGAACAGGACATTCCTACGCCGCTCCGCAGGAGTAGTAGGCAGTCTCATCCGCCCGAGAGATACTGCGGTTTTCTCA
Source organism: Agapanthus africanus (assembly GCA_030015575.1). Taxonomy (NCBI): domain Eukaryota; kingdom Viridiplantae; phylum Streptophyta; class Magnoliopsida; order Asparagales; family Amaryllidaceae; genus Agapanthus; species Agapanthus africanus. The sequence continues at coordinate 734,769,737 of JASDDO010000019.1, read as the reverse complement.
TAGACGGGGATAGAGAGGATTGCATCATAGATTATGATGAGCCTACTAGCTTCCAGCAGGCCGTTCAGAGCGTTGACTCAGTGAAATGGCTGGATGCAATGCGGACCGAAATGGAGTCCATGTACACCAACAAAGTATGGACGTTGGACATTGCTCCAGACGGGGTAAAACCCGTAGGATGCAAGTGGATCTTCAAAAGGAAGATTGGTGTAGATGGACAGGTTGAGACCTATAAAGCTAGGCTGGTAGCAAAGGGTTTTCGTCAAAGACCTGGCTTGGACTACGACGAAACCTTTTCTCCAGTAGCCATGCTGAAATCCATTCGGATCCTTCTTGCCATTGCTGCCTTCCACGATTATGAGATCTGGCAAATGGACGTAAAGACAGCTTTTCTAAATGGAAATTTAGAGGAGTGTGTCTATATGGACCAGCCAGAGGGTTTCATTCAGAGTGGGAGCAGCGGAAAGGTGTGCAAGTTGCTTAAGTCCATCTATGGACTAAAGCAGGCATCGCGGAGTTGGAACATCTGCTTTGATGAGACAGTCAAAGAATTTGGCTTTATCAAAAATCCAGATGAACCATGCATCTATAGTAGATTTGTAGCGAGAACTGTAGTATTCCTCGTTTTATACGTGGATGACATTCTCTTGATAGGAAATGACATTCCTATGCTACAATCTGTCAAGGGGTTCTTGTCACAAAGGTTCTCCATGAAAGACCTGGGTGATGCCTCATACATCCTGGGGATCCGGATCCATCGTGATAGATCCAAGAGGATATTGGGACTTTCTCAGTCCAGGTACATCGACACCATAGTGAAAAGATTCAGTATGGAAGATTCCAAGCGCGGTAACCTACCGGCTTGTCACGGGATCACCCTCTCTAAAGAGATGTCTCCCAAGACTGATTTGGAGAGGGATCGCATGTCTATTATACCCTACGCTTCTGCGGTAGGCTCTATAATGTATGCGATGTTGTGTACCAGACCGGATGTAGCTTATGCACTGAGTGTGGTAAGCCGGTATCAGTCTAACCCTGGGGAGAAACACTGGATAGCAGTAAAGAACATTCTCAAGTACCTGAGGAGGACTAAGGAGATGTTCTTGGTGTATGGCGGAAAAGACCTCCAGATCGAGGCCTTTGCTGACTCCAGCTTCCAGAGTGACAAGGATGATTCCAAGTCCATGTCGGGTTTTGTCTTCACCCTCAATGGAGGGGCGGTGTGTTGGAAGAGTTCCAAACAGGAAACCGTTGCAGACTCGACGATGGAAGCGGAATACATCGCTGCATCTGATGCCGCAAAAGAAGCTGTCTGGATGAGGAAGTTCTTGAAAGAACTTCAGGTGGTTCCGTCCATTGTTGACCCAATACCTCTGTATTGCGACAACAACGGGGCTATAGCTTTAGCGAAGGAACCCAGGTCCCATCAGAGATCCAGGCACATCTTGAGGCGGTATCGCCTGATCAGGGAGATCGTGGATCGCAAGGAGATCGAGGTTCGGAGGGTTGCTTCAGAAGAGAACACTGCAGATCCATTCACCAAGGCCTTGCCCCAGACTCAGTTCGAGCGGCTGATCGAGATGATAGGTCTTCGATACGCCAGTACATGGCCTTAGTGCAAGTGGGAGATTGTTAGTGTATATGCCCTAGAGGCCATTACTGTATCATACTAGTTTGTATATTACTTAATGGATGCTTGGGATATTCACCTTGTATATACAATCTTGCTCAAAATAGTAGTATGCTACTTGGTTTGTTTCTACTTCAATGTGTACTTGTGTTTATTTCAGTATATCACTTATACGCATTAGTGGAGCCCTTAGGATCTTTGCTTGATTACCAGCGTTGTGATGGCAGTCACACTAGTGGGGGCTGGGTAATCTATAAGCACATCCTTATACAGGTCCCTAGTCGCAGGACTATCGAGGCAGGGCATCGATACTCCGGAGTAGACTAGCGTATGCGCTTCTCATCCCAGTGAGGGAGATGGTCTGTCCCACAGCCATCAGTACGTCGTACTGGAGATAGTATACGGGTGCTCGTTGGGTTACGAGTACACTGGACAGGACTCGTCGGGAACTGACAGGTTGGTATTATACCTATCGTCAGTTATCAGTTCCCAGGTGACATGAGTACAGCTTAGTCCGCTGACTTGACACTGGCACTTCGCCTCAAGTGTGTTCCCACTGCACTTTGATCACTACCCTACCACGGCTCAAAGGAGTCGTGCAAACAGGTGGTGGTTGGGTGCAGTCCCGAAGCACTTGGAGGCAGTGACGGTTAGACAGGATTCGTCTCTCCCGGTATTGGGGGTTGATATCGCGCTGTGTCTAGGAGAGCCATTACACGAGTAGTCCCTGGCCAGGGCAAACGAGATATACTGGTAGGTTTCCAGTGTTATCTCAGGGTGTTTTGGGCTTCGCTCCGGCACGACTTGTACCGCTATTGGGGGACTGACGTTTACCACCCCCTAGGCCCGCCATGCGATGTATCAGACGAACAGACCGGACTGTACGGAGACTGTCACATTCAGACTCAGTAGGAGTTCAGATGGGGTTTCACCTCGTCAGCCTTCTTGTCGGCATCTACCTGGGGACCGTTACGCACAGCTAGTGCCGCTTGCGGTCTGTGGTTAAACCCACTGCCAGCGTAGTGTCGAGTCTTTAGAGTCCCACACAGAGGGTATTCGCCTCTGGGCAAAACAGAGTAGAGGTCGCATGGTTTTGCGACAGGGTTCGTTCTCATCCGCGCACTTGTGCACGTTTGGAGTCCGGACGGATTATACTGGCAGGCTCTGGTTTGAGCCAGATACTGGTATATATATTTGGGGTTGCTTTTATATCTTGGTATTCTTGTTCCTCGGAACGAGAATGCAGGTGTGTATGCACAGTTGCTTGAGGCGGAGGATGAGGTATTTCATTAGGGTTTCGGAACGGGTGCGTATGCACAGTTGACAGTTATCTTTTTCCAAACCCTAATGGATTTATGGATTATCTATTTATAATAGTAATTAAATGAGAATTTTGTTATGGTTGATTTTGTTGACTTGTTGACCATGGTTGACTTGTTGACCATGGTTGAAAGTTGACCACCATCATGCTTCAAAAGTCTTCCTTGATTTATGCTTACATTTTTAAATGAAGCATGGTTGTGGTCATTCCAAATTGCCATCAACTATTCTCATTTTCAATTATTATTATTAGATAATTCTTTTCTTTTGCATTATGGTTGCAAGAAAGAAAAAATATAGCTCATTCTATCATTCTCATTCTCTCTCCTCTCTTCATCTTCTTCTTCCTCTAGCAAAAGAGAAACCTTCTCATGTGTTGAGAATCCTTCTCTTTAAAACAAAAGCAACCCTTAGACACTCTCTCTACTCACTCTAGGATCAAGGGTTTAGCAAGCCGGCGATTCTAGTTCACTCCAAGTCCGAGAAAGAGCCCAAGGTCGAGCCTTCGAGGTGGATCCATCTTCGACGGAAGAAGGCGACAAGAGAAGAGAACCATCAACCTCCACAAAGTTTGAAGAAGAAGGAGTTCAAGTTTAGGTATAACCATCTCTATCCGAGTAGCTAAATCTCTTTAGCTTAGTATGCTAGTTTTAGTTTAGGTAACGATCCCGACCTAGTTTAGTCCATGTTGCCTCTTGCGATAAAAATTTGTTTTTTATACCGTTTCCGCCTCCCCGTAAGAACCGGGGGTCGCAACGTGGACTTACAGCTAGGACGCAGCACCTCCTTCAGCAGGCTACGGAGAATGACGATGCACTTCGTCGCCAGCCCGTTATACAAAAGACCCGATGCAGAGGTAAAAACAAGCTAAAGAACGGAAAAAAATGTTTGACAGAAGCAAAGCGGGTCCAAGAAGCTACACGGTCGAAAATTGAGCAGCCAGGAACCGTCTCTTATAAAGAAGATGGGTTGAGCATATTCCTTTCCCCAAGACAAAACAAGGAAGATATTCGGTCTTATCATGAATCAAATGATTACGCCCCCGGAGTCCAAACACCCTGAGCAAGAAGACGAGGTCTCTCACCCGAATTATTGCTCCTATCACCGAGCGATAGAACATCCTCTTGAAGACCGCTTCACCTTCAAAAATTGTGTCGAGGCCCAGTATCAACTCCGCAGGTTCGCTCTATCCGACAGTTAGAGGGTAACCCCACCACAATTACATGTGCCAAAAGCAACGTATGCGGCGAGAGTAGAACCAAATCAACATCGGTCACGGAAATGATCTCGTACCTGTCACGTGATAACATTGCCAGAAGGAGGAGCGCCCGAGAACATTGATGGACTCTCCTAGTGCTTCGAAAACGAGGATGAAAATGAATTGATCTCAGAATTTCCACCGGCGCCAAAAGAATAGGAAGGTGGAATACATACTACTGCGGGCAACCTGAGAAAAATCGACTTGGGAACGGCAAATGACCCACGACCTACGTTCGTCAGTGAGCTGCTGTCTAAAGAGCAGGTGGCTACGCTAAAGGACGTACTCATACAGTATAAAGACTGCTTCGCATGTTGTTAGTTATATGTATGCCCTAAAGGCCATTACTGTACATATGATGTATATTGTAATGGATGCTTGGACATATATAGGGAGGACGTTCTTGCTCGACATGATAGTATGCTATCTGGTTGTACTTTATCTTAACATGTACTCTGATTATCTCTATGTTACATGTTGATAAAGACCTTAGGATATATACTCGACTACTGGGACTATGATGAGATCATACTAGTGGGGCCACGGTAGTCGACGAGTACATCCTATAACTGTTCCTAGTCTAGAGTGTATCGAGACAGGGCATCAATACACCGGAGTAGACTAGCGTATACGCATCTTGACCCATATGATGGGCGATGCATGATCCCATATCCATCGGTGTTTGACATCAAGGATGGTGTACGGGTGCTCAGTAGAGACTGGGTACACTGGACGGACTCGCCGAAAACTCCCATATGGTATTATACCTCACGTCAGATGGAAATTCTCCGGTGACACTGGTACAGATTAGTCTGTAGACCCGAGATCGTCATAAAGTCTTATGTGATTCCCACTGTCCTTTGATTTCCATCATACCACATCCAAGAGGGCGTGCAAATATGTGGCTTTTGGGTACAGTCCCGAATCACATGGAGGCAATGAGCAATAGGAGGGGATTCGTCTCTCCTGGTATAGGGAGTTGATGTTGCGCTGTGTTCGATTGGCTATAACTGGAAATCCCTGGCCAGGGTTGCTGAGATTTACTGGTAAGTGTTATCAGTAGTTTCTCGAACTGTTATAGACCTCATATCGACACAACTTATCAAGCTACTGGGGTCTCACGTTTACCACCCCTAGGCGAGATATGCGACATATCAGACGAAGAGACTGGACTGTACGGGAGTGTTACTGATTGGATTCATGGGAGAAAGTACAGGCTTGCTTGTTGATCTTCTAATTGCTCAATACCTGGGTGGCTGTTACATTTAGCTGACCGCTTGCAGCTTGTGGGTATTTGATATGATCATCACCTACTGCTGGCGTATTGACGATTCTTTAGAGTCCTACACAGAGGTTTCCTGGCTCAGGCAAAACGGAGTAGGGACACATATGTGATATGTGCAGGACTGAGGATAATGCGATATGAGATACCGTATTATATTCTCGCGTTATTTTGATATGAGCCGGCTCATCGGATCAAATGTTGATTCGATGAATCGGTACATGATATATTAGTCGGTTATATTCGATATAGCCGGATTGTCGGATCAAGTGTTGATTCGATAATTTAATGTATAATAATATATATGATATATTGAATTACATTATCTAATATTGGCTCGCTTTATTGATTCATTTTCTCACCGGGTAATACATTGATATATATGCGATATATATTAATTGTATTATTTTCTTTTGTTACAAATATATATTATATATGTGATATATAATATTGTAACATGATATGATTACTAATGCAACATATTTAGTGGAGATTAAACAAGGTTAGGATTTAATTTGGATTAGATCTTTCTTGATGCTTCTAGAAGGTTTTAGTTTGTTTCTAGCAAAGATATTATGCTTGATATTTTCTAACCAAAACCAAAACCCTTCACCCTTGGTTAAGTCTCTAAATAGGTTAGCATCTCCATAGTCTACCATGGTTACATTATTAATCATTATGATAATTTTCATTATTCATCACAAAAGGATTATTCATTGTTCATCTTCTTCTTCCTTCTTGCAAAGCTTTCTAGCTTTGATTCTTGTGATGAAAATGGGTGAGATTATGAAAATAAAATAGAGCTAAATTCCTACTTCATCATCCTAATCTATCCAAACCATTTAGATTAGGGTGTTCACTTCATTTGTGAGTGAGAGCTTGTGTTTAAGAAACTTCAAGGTAGATCATCTTAGTTATCGAAGATCGGAAGCAAGTTTGCATCATTCTCTTCATGGAGCCTCTCTAGAGTCCGGGTACATGATGATCGCAGTGAAGGAACCTCAACACGGAGCTTATAAAGTGAAGGACCGGACTACAAAGGTTGTAATCCCAAACTCTTAGTGTTAAAGTGTTTAACATGTTTTTTTTCGCCTAATCTCTAGTTTAAAGATCTTTTTAAGGGTTGTTCGGCACGTCTAATTTTTAAATCGGGTATGGTTGATGACTCGTAGACCCTTGTAAGAGTGCCTAGTAACCCTACAGTGGTATCAGAGCCAAGCTAGAGTTTTAGGCGAAGTCTAGACGAAGTTTAAAGTCCGATTGAACTCCGAATACCCGTAAAACCCTAGTTTCTGGAAATTTTTCAAAAAGTTGATTTTTTTCATATAAAAAATACTCAAAAAATCAGCAGGGTATTTTAGGAATTACTGTGAAAAATGAGCATTTAATACCATTAAACAGCTGCGGAACCACGGCAATGACATGGCTTGCGCGGCGGTTCCGCGGCCGTACAGTGGCCTTATTATTTTATTTTTGCACAGTTAAATCCGTATCTACTTCCTGATTTTTCTGGGAATTTTTATTTTTACTCAAGTGTTGAGTTTTCTGGGTTATATTGGGAGCTCGTTGATTCGATCGGAAAGTATAACTTCATTTAGTTTGTCTGGGTAATTTTTAGAACGTGTTAACATATTCGAACGGATATCAATAACTCACTTTTTCCCCTGCCGGAAAATTTCCAAGTGTTCGATTTTTCCATAGTTTAAGAACGTTCTAAGTCATGCAAGTAACGCGGTGGATCCTCTAGAAGACAACAAACCTTAACTCGATTATGTGACCGTCTGAACCGCCTCTAAACCTTAGGGTTTGGGGCAGTACGGCGTGCCACATGTGAGGCGTTGGCTTGACCCTTCTACGGCTGGACCATTGGTACTGTGGCATGTGATGGATGTTTTTAAACTAATTTCAAGTGTTGAGAACTATTTGGGAAATCTTGGGTGTTTGTTTATTCGATCGGAAAGTTTAACATTGTCTATTTATCTGAAATGTGATATAATATTTGGAATCCACAAGTTGTTATGAGATAACTAATTTGAATGTTATAAATCTAGCAGTTCAGTCTCAGATGATCGGTTGCCACGAAATTTTGATGCGATCAAAAGTCCGTCGCAATCACATAGCGTACGCGGATACTCGCCAGGTAAACTTAATAGACAGCCACGCCCCATAGCCCCGACCAAGTGACAGTAGGAGAACCCCGTCGCCAAAAGCATCCGTTCGGGTGCTCACGGCAGCGGTGTTCCGCCTTAGTGCACTTCGTCGATAGCATCGGGGGTGTGGCCGTCCACTAAAGTTTGCGACGAGCATTCGATCAGCATGTCGGGAATCTTGTTGAATTGCCCGACTTGATCTTGAAAAGAGTTTTCGATAAATGAGACTAAAATGCGGGGTTTATAATTGTTAGGCATGAGATGTCTAAGGAAGTCATTTGGTTAGGCATGCGATGTCAAAGGAGGTTGCGGATTCCAACTGTTGAAGTTTTACACTTTCTTTTCTGTGACCGTAAGTGTAGTATATAGTTGTATCGCCGGTTTTTATTGCTATACATCAACGACAATCGGTGTATGCTTACTTACTTATGTTGATGATATGAGATATTATGTGTTGTTGTGATATGTTATATTAGATCGTCGTGATTGAATAGCCGGGGGTTTTATATGAAATGGGGGTTTTTATTTTCATTCATGTAAAATTCATTTGTATGTAATATTCTTTTATAGGGGCACTTCCGGGCTGAGGATGATGTCACCATTGTATATTATTTACTTTTCCGCATTAGGTAGACCCAAGGCGGGGAGCACAAGTAACCGGGTTCTAGGGTACAGTGGGAGGCCATCTCGAGGAGTCGAGACCGGGTCTCCTAACACTAGAATTGGCAGTGTTATGCCGCTCTCGTAGGGGTCTAGGGATGTGGGTTTGGCTATTCATCGCGACCGTGGAATCCGTGTTTTATACAGGCTCGTATTAAAAACACGGACGTCCTAGTATATCCAATATTTCATATATGTTCTTCTGCCGCAATGTTCTGTGATGAGATCATATTACTGCTTGAGACAAATGTTTATATTATATATATGAGATATATATTATATATTGTTGATTTCATTTCATATCTGATGCTTGTGAAGCATAATAAAATGGGACTTCATTAATGAGATTAATGAAATAAAAGAAACCTAAAGATGTTGTAGAAACTTGTTTAAAAACTGGTAGCTCTAGTTCTTGCTTTGCATAGTAGTGTTCCTTATAGAACATCCAGCACCTTATTCGATAAGGAAAGAGCCGAGATCCCTTCACCGGGAGTGACCTCTTTAGTGAAACTAGAAGATGCTGCATACTCGGTTTGTCTTTTGATTGCTTCTATAGTTTTTTCTTTGCACAGCGATATTTGTGAAATATCCTGCACCTTATTCGATGAGGAAAGAGCCGACGATCCCTTCACTGGGAGTGACCTCTTTAGCAAAACTAGAAAAGCATCAAAAACACTCCATTTAAAATCACTCGATTCTACAACGATATCAAGTTCATTACGCAAAGGGTTTTCTTAAAAACCCGTCGTAGCCCTCCGTCATTTCAGATAAGTACTTCATAGTATTCGTACTACGTTTGTTGGCTTTCGTCAAGGCGTAGTGTGCGGTAGCTATTTATGCTTATCAGCTTATGCATATGATGCAGATTGAGTTAGGGTAGTCGTGTGACTTTGTTGGCTTTCGTTAAGGGCCGTGCGGGTGGGTTTAATTCAATCAGGAAATGACGGGTTGGACTTGACTAGTAGCCTATGGTTTGTTGGCTTTCGTCAAGGTCATAGGATGCTAGGGGTAAAATATTATTGGGAATTTCAAGTGTTGAAATTTGCAATAAGATTGCATACTTTCTATGAGATAGTTGGATCCCGATACCCGCTGCGAGTAAGAGTTACTCCTGGGAGAGTTTTACACATTACAATTAGCCGATCAAGTAAGTGTCTAGAAAGGTGTCAACGGGGTTACGCCCCTGGGAAAATGAGGTTTACTTTAATTAGGTTCGTGCGAAAGCACGGGAAACCTCCCTCAAAGTACCGGCACTGGCCTGGCTGAAAGATTGGCGAACTTGTAGCGTGTAATTAATCCCGGCTAGTCTATCCTTTTAGGGTTTGAAGGAAGATTTTGTTAGTTGTATGTATGCCCTAGAGGCCAGTATTATACAAATGATGTATATTATATTGGATGCTTGGACATATATAGAGATGACTTTCTTGCTCGATATGATAGTATGCTATCTGGTTACTCTTTATCTTAACGTGTACACTAGTCTCTTTAAACTGTCTTTTAGTTACATGTTGGTAAAGCCCTTAGGATGTTTACTTGACTGCCTGGACTATGATGCAGATCATACCACTGGGGACATGGTAGTCCATAAGTACATCCTTCAAGGTCCCTAGTCGCGGGTGTATCGAGACGGGGCATCGATATACCAGTGTAGACTAGCGTATACGCTTCTCGACCCATGAGATGGGCGATGGATGATCCCATATCCATTGGTGTTTGACATCAGAGATGATATACGGGTGCTCAGTGGAGACTGGGTACACTGGACGGACTCGCCGAGAACTCCCAGATGGTATTATACCTCACGTCAGATGGCAGTTCTCAGGTGACACTTGTACGGGTTAGTCTGTAGACCTGAGATCGTCATAGAGTCTTGTGTGATTCCCACTGTACTTTGATCTCCACCTTACCACGTCCATGAGGGCGTGCAAAACGGTGGTCTTTGGGTACAGTCCCGAGTCACATGGAGGCAGTGAGCGATAGGAGGGGTTTCGTCTCTCACGATATTGGGGGTTGATGTTGCGCTGTGCTCGATTGGCTGTAACAGGGAAGTCCCTGGCCAGGGCTGATCAGAGATTTGCTGGTAAGTGTTACCAGTAGTTTCTCGACCCGTTATGAGCCTCTCATCGGCACGACTTATCGGTTACTGGGGTCTGACGTTTACCACCCCTAGACTTGATATGCGACATATCAGACGAACAGACCGGACTGTACGGTAAGTGTTACTGGTTGGATTCACAGGAGTGTGAGCGGGCTAGCTCGTCGATCTTCTGATCGCTCAATACCCAGGTGGCCGTTACGTTTAGCAGACCGCTTGCGGCTTGTGGGTGATTGATATGATCATCATCTGCTACCGGCGTATTGACGAGTCTTTAGAGTCCTACACAGAGGTTTCCTGGCTCAAGCGAAACGAAATAGGAGCGCATATGAGATATGTGATACCGTATTTCATTCTCTCTATGGATGTATCGATTGGTTATAGTCAATATAACCTAGATATCAAATCAAGGATTGATTCGATAAGCCGATACATTGGATACTAGTCGGTTATATGCAATATGACCGGATCGTTAAATCAAGTGTTGATTTAATGATTTAATGTATAATTATATATTTGATATATTACTTTGCATTAGCTAGTATTAGTTCACTTTAAATGGATTTTCTCACTTGATGTGCAAGTTGTATATGTGATATACTTTTATGCACATGTTTGTATCATGTTTGATGATGCTTGCTCATTTGGTTAAGTGTATAGAACAAAACCATGGTTAAGTTGATGATTAGGGTTTTGCTTTTTCATTTATTTATTTATTTGTTTATTTATTTATTTGGAAAAGATAAAGATGAGAATGGTGGATTTCTTTGTTTATTATTGAAGCTTCATGAAGCTTTGACTTAGTCACCATTCTTGTCTCATGCTTAACCCTAACCATTTGAACTAACCCTAGTTCATTCTCTACACTTAACTATGGTTAAGATTATGATAAGTTTTCATTTTCTTTTTCATTATACAAGACTTATCATATTTTTTCTTCTTCTTCATCATCATCTTCTTCAAGAAAAGCTTAAGTCCATCAATGGCAACTTGAGCAAAAGTGAGAGAAATCCAATTCTAAAGTGAACCCACCTCCTATTTCTTCACCCTCTACCTCTTGCCAAGTAGTATAGGGTGTTTTCTTCACAAGTTTCATAACTTGGTGAAGTTGGAGCTTGAACTTGTGATGCCTCGACGTAGATCATCTTCGGCACGAAGCCGACGACCTAGTCCGCCCATTTCTCCGATGAAGCCGATGATTGAGTCCATGATTCGAGATGGACAGCGAGAGGACGCCTACGTGGAGCTAAGAAAGTGGAGAACCGGATCTACAAAGGTTGTAGCCTCTCTCCTTTAGTTAAGTAGTTAACTAGTTTCACTTTGTCGCCTAAAATTCTAGTTAACGATCTAGTCTAGGGTTTCTCGGCACCGTAAAATTTGAAATTGGCATGGTTGATGCCTTGTGAGACCTCTTAAGAGTGCCTAGGAACCCTACAGTGGTATCAGAGCCTAGCTAGAGCCTTAGGCGATGTTTAGACGACGTTTGAAACCCGATCGAACCGAAACCCTAAAATCCAAAATGCTCTCTGGAAATTTTCTGAAAATTTGGATTTTTGTCAATTAAAAATATGCAGAAAAATAAGCAGGGTGTTATTTGAATTTCTGTGAAATACGAGGACCTGAATCGATTTTTCCACCGCGGAACCGCGGCACAAGCTAGGCATGTGCGGCGGTTCCGCGGCCGTACTGTCCCCTTGTCTGATGATTTCTGCACAGTAACTCATATAATTTAATGCTATATTTTCTGGGTATTTTTTATTGTGACTCTACAGATGATTATTCTGGGGTTGTATTGGGAATCAATGATTCGATCGGATTTTCAAATTTTGTCTGTGTGGTTTTCCGGATAATTTTCGAATATGTTAAAAAGTTCGACCGGATGTAAATACCCAATCTTTCCCCTGCCCGGAAATTTCCAATTGTTGGACTTTTCCGTAGTTTAAAGACGTTCTAAGTAGTGCAAGTAACGCGATGGTCCCTCTAGAAGACAACAAACCTTAACTCGATTATGTGACCGTCTTGAACTGCCCTTTGAACCTTCGGGTTTGGGGCAGTACGGCGTGCCACATGTGAGGCGTTGGCTTGACCCTTCTACGGCTGGACCGTTGGTACTGAGGCATGAGTGAATGTCTTTGAACTTATTTCATGTGTTGATCGGTTTCGGGAAAACTTGGGTGTTCGAATGTTCGATCGGAAAGTTTAATATTTTCTATTTATCCGGAATGGGATACAATAATTGGAATTCACAAACAGTTATGAGATAACTGAATGAATGTTATAAATCTAGCGGTTTAGTCTCATTTGATATTGAAAAGAGTTTTCGATAATGGGACTAAAATGCGGGGTTTATAAGTGTTAGACATGCGATGTCTAAAGAGGTTGCGGATTCCAACTATTGTAGTTTTACACTTTCTTTTCTGTGACCGTAAGTGTAATATGTGATATCGCCGGTTTCGTTGCTATATGTCAACGACAATTGGGATACGCATATTTACTTACGTTGATGACATGTGATGTTATGTGTTGCTGGATATGTTATATTGGATTGTCGTGTTTGAATAGCCGGGGGTTTTTATGTGAGATGAGTGTTTTTCATTTTCATTCATGTAAAAACTTGTATGTAATATTCTTTTATTTGGGGCACTTCCAGGTTGCGGAAGTTGTCACCTTTTGTATATTATTTACTTTTCCGCATTAGGATAGACCCAAGGAGGGGAGCACAAGTAACCGGGTTCTAGGGTCCAGTGGGAGACCATCTCGAGGAGTCGAGTCTAGGTCTCCTAACCCTAGAATTGGTAGGGTTGCTTGCCGCTCTCGTAGGGGTCTAGGGGTGTGGGATTGGCTATTCATCACGACCGTGGAATCCGTGTTTTATACTGGCTCATATTGAAAACACGGACGTCCTAGTATATCCAATGTTTCATATATTTCTTCTGCTGCGATATCTGTGATGTGATCATGTGATGTTCTATGATAGATACAGTATATAGTATATATGATATATTATATAGACGTTACTTATGTTTTGCATCCGCACTAGCCCTGCCCTGCTCTGTCGTTAGTTACCTAACCTAACGGTGCACGAGGGGACATCCAGGCGAATGCGGATGGCATAAGTGTACGTCGTATTTATCTGTGATGTTTAGGTGATTTAAATGATGGGACTTCATTAATGTGATTAATGAAAGAAAAGAAACCTAAGATGTTGTAGAATCAAATTTTAAGCAAAACAGGTAGCTACAGTTCTTGCTTTGCATAGCGGTATATGTGATATACCCTGCACCTTATTCGATGAGGAAAGGACCGAGATCTCTTCACCGGGAGTGACTCCTTTAGCAATAACTGGCAGATGCTACACACTCGGTTTGACTTTTGATTGCTTCTATAGTTTATGCTTTGCACAGTGATATATATGATATATCCCGCACCTCATTCGACGAGAAAAGGGCCGACGATCTCTTCACCGGGAGTGACCCCTTTAGCAAAACTAGAAAAGCCTCAAAATCACTCCATTTCAAAACTTCATTTTGATTCTACAACGATATCAAGTTCATTACGCTCATGGTTTTTAGAAAAACCTGCGTAGCCCTCCGTCATTTCAGATAAGTACTACTTAGTATTCATGCTGCGGTAGTTTGGCCTCCGTCAAGGCGTAGTGTATGATAGCTAATTAGTGCTTATCTGCCAGCATATGATGCGATTGGATTAGGGTATTCGTACGGCGTAGTTTGGCCTCCGTCAAGGGTCGTACGGGTGGGTTTAATTCGATCAAGAAATGACGGGTTGAACTTGACTAGCGCCCTGTGGGTAGTTTGGCCTCCGTCAAGGTCACAGGACGCTAGGGGCAAAAGTATTATCGGGAGTTTCATGTGTTGAAATTTGCAATGAGATTGCATACCTTCTATGAGATAGTTGGATCCCGATACCCACTACGAGTAAGAGTTACTCCTGGGAGAGTTTTACACATTGCAATTAGCTGATCAAGTAGGTGTCTAGAAAGGTGTCAACAGGGTTACGCCTCTGGGAAAACGAGGTTTACATTAATTAGGTTCGTGCGAAAGCACGGGGGACCTCCCTCAAAGTACCGACACTGGCCTGGCTGAAAGATTGGCGAACTTGTAGTGTGTAATTAATCCCGGCTAGTCTTTCCTTTTAGGGTTTGAAGGAAGATTTGATAAAAACCAGTGGGAGCCATCCTGATTAGATAAGATAATAACCAATCTGATCTTGCACGAGCATACGCTAAAGTGTTTTCTTCTCTCTCTCTCCAGGTAGCGACCATTTCATGCCCTAATAAAGATAATAATATGGATGTATTGACCGAACCCGCATGTTATACTGTGCAGGGGAACGTTGAACCCGTTCTATCTTATAAGTGTTATAAGAATGAACAGGAAATAGGAGAATATCTGGATTCTCACACTGCCCAAACGGAGAACATGCATGTTGATGCATCATCTTCGGGTGTGTTTGTCATTGAGAACTGTTTCTCAGTTCACCCTACGTCCTGGGTATTAGATACCGGATCAGGATCCCACATATATAAGATGTTACATGGGCTGCGGAAAGGTAGAGAACTAGGAAAAGGTGATCATTCCGTTCAAGTTGGGAATGGGGCAAATGTTGCAGCCAAAGCAGTTGGCGAATATCACCTAGTATTACCAAGTGGTAATACACTGATTCTAAATGAATGCTATTATATACCGAACATGATGTGCAACATTATATCTGTTTCTTTATTAAGTAAAGAAGGATATAATTTTGTAGTAAAGGATAATGTTATGAACATATTCCTAGATCAAAAGTTGATTGCATCAGGCTCGTTGTATAATGGCATATTCATTCTCAATCAAAATACAGTCCTCAATTTACAAAACACACACAAGAGGAAGAGTTCTGAACTGAACGAATCTTTCTTGTGGCATTGTAGACTGGGTCACATCAATGCAACACGACTAGCTAAGTTGCATAAGGATGGATATTTAAATTCGTTTGAATTTTCATCTTATGACACTTGCCAGTCATGTCTCAAAGGCAAGATGACCAAAACTCCGTTTACTGGACACGGAGAAAGAGTTACCGAACTCTTGGGACTAATACATAGTGATGTATGCGGTCCCATGTCTACACATGCCAGGGATGGTTCTTCGTACTTCATTACATTCACTGACGATCTCTCTAGATTCGGATATGTGTTCCTGATGAAACACAAATCAGAAGTTTTTGAGAAATTTAAAGAATATAAACAAGAAGTAGAGAACCAAACGGGCAAAAGTATTAAGATCCTTCGATCTGATCGAGGAGGAGAATACTTAAGTAACGAATTCAGAGATTATCTAAAAGAGAATGGGATTCTCTCTCAGCTTACTCCTCCTTATACACCACAGCACAACGGTGTATCGGAGCGGAGAAATCGCACCCTATTAGATATGATGCGCTCTATGATGAGTGCAGCTGAGTTACCTATTTCCTTCTGGGGATATGCACTGGAGACTGCTGCATACCTATTGAATAGAGTTCCAACCAAATCAGTGCCTACCACTCCATATGAGATATGGAATGGCAAGAGACCATGTCTTAATTTTATTCAGATATGGGGTTGTCCGGCCTATGTTAAAACACAAAATCAGGACAAGCTCGAGGCAAGGTCTGTTCTATGTAAGTTTGTTGGATATCCCAAACATTCGCGAGGGTATATCTTCTACCACTCCGAGGAACAAAAAGTGTATGTTTCTCGACATGCCACTTTCTTAGAAAAGAGTTTTCTTATGAAACAGACAAGTAGCATTGAGGTAGAACTGGAAGAGGTTCCAGCAACACAAACTGTAACAGAAGACTTGGTAGAACCAGAGGATTCAGTAGAACTCGACGAACCCCAGCCTCTCCGCCGATCTAGTAGGGTTTCTCGTCCACCTGAGAGATACTACGGTTTTCTCATTGACGGTGGGAGCGAGGATTGCATCATGGAGGATGATGACCCAACTAGCTTCGAGCAGGCCATCACGAGTAGGGACTCAGTGAAATGGCTGGATGCTATGCGGTCCGAGATGGAATCCATGTACACCAACAAAGTATGGACTTTGGATGTTGCTCCTGAAGGGGTAAAACCCATTGGGAGCAAATGGATCTTCAAGAAGAAACTTGGTGTAGATGGGAAAGTGGAGACTTTCAAAGCTAGACTTGTTACAAAAGGTTTTCGTTAAAGACCAGGTGTGGACTATGACGAAACCTTTTCTCCAGTGGCTATGCTTAAATCCATCCGGATCATGCTTGCCATTGCTGCTTATCATGACAACGAAATCTGGCAAATGGATGTTGAGACCGCCTTTCTAAATGGTGATTTAGAAGAGTGCGTGTACATGACTCAGCCAGAGGGCTTCGTAGACAGTGGGAGCAGCGGGAAGGTGTGCAAGCTGCTTAAGTCCATTTATGGATTAAAGCAAGCATCGCGGAGTTGGAACATCTGCTTTGACGTCGTTATCAAAGAGTTTGATTTCGTCAAAAACCCAGATGAACCTTATATTTACAAGAAGGTGGCAGAGAGTAAGGTTGTCTTCCTCGTATTGTACGTGGACGACATACTCTTGATAGGAAATGATATTCCTATGCTGCAATCGGTCAAGCTCTTCTTATCACAATGATTCTCAATGAAAGATCTTGGTGATGCCTCCTGCATATTGGGAATTAGGATCTATAGAGATAGATCCAAACGGATTTTGGGATTGTCCCAATCTAGGTACATTGACACCATACTAAAGAGGTTTAGTATGGAAGAATCCAAGCGTGGGAACTTGCCCACGATCTCTGGAGTCACTCTCTCCAAAGAGATGTCTCCCAAAACTGATTTGGAGAGAGCTCGCATGCAAGGGATACCCTATGCTTCGGCTGTAGGCTCTATCATATACGCGATGCTATGTACCAGACCCGATGTAGCATACTCACTAAGTGTAGTGAGCAGGTATCAAGCTGATCCTGGAGAGAGTCACTGGACAGCTGTGAAGAGCATTCTCAAGTACTTGCGAAGGACTAAAGAGATGCTCTTGGTGTATGGTAACGCAGAATTCCAAGTGGAGTCCTTTACCGATTCGAGCTTCCAGAGTGATAAGGACGACTCTAAGTCGCAGTCGGGTTTTGTCTTTACCCTTTACGGAGGGGCGGTTAGCTGGAAGAGTTCCAAGCAGGAAACTGTGGCAGACTCGACGATGGAGGCTGAATACATCGCTGCCAACGATGCTGCCAAAGAGGCTGTCTGGATCAAGAAGTTCATTACTGAACTTGGTGTGGTTCCATCCATTGAGCATCCAATACCTTTGTATTGCGATAACAATGGAGCGGTGGCTTTGGCCAAGGAACCCAGGTCCCATCAGCGATCCAGGCATATTCTGAGGCGGTATCACCTGATCCGGGAGATAGTTGATCGCCGGGAGATCGAGGTCAGGAGGGTTGACACGAAGAACAACACGGCGGATCCACTCACGAAGGCCATTCCCCAGATACAGTTTGAGAGACTCTTCGGGATGCTCGGTATGCGATACTACAGCAGCTGGCCCTAGTGCAAGTGGGAGATTGTTAGTTGTATGTATGCCCTAGAGGCCAGTATTGTACAAATGATGTATATTATATTGGATGCTTGGACATATATAGAGATGACTTTCTTGCTCGATATGATAGTATGCTATCTGGTTGCTCTTTATCTTAACGTGTACACTAGTCTCTTTAAACTGTCTTTTAGTTACATGTTGGTAAAGCCCTTAGGATGTGTACTTGACTGCCTGGACTATGATGCAGATCATACCAGTGGGGACATGGTAGTCCATAAGTACATCCTTCAAGGTCCCTAGTCATGGGTGTATCGAGACGCGGCATCGATATACGAGTGTAGACTAGCGTATACGCTTCTCGACCCATGAGATGGGCGATGGATGATCCCATATCCATTGGTGTTTGACATCAGAGATGGTATACGGGTGCTCAGTGGAGACTGGGTACACTGGACGGACTCGCCGAGAACTCCCAGATGGTATTATACCTCACGTCAGATGGCAGTTCTCAGGTGACACTTGTACAGGTTAGTCTGTAGACCCGAGATCGTCATAGAGTCTTGTGTGATTCCCACTGTACTTTGATCTCCACCTTACCACGTCCATGAGGGCGTGCAAAACGGTGGTCTTTGGGTACAGTCCCGAGTCACATGGAGGCAGTGAGCGATAGGAGGGGTTTCGTCTCTCCCGGTATTGGGGGTTGATGTTGCGCTGTGCTCGATTGGCTGTAACAGGGAAGTCCCTGGCCAGGGCTGATCAGAGATTTGCTGGTAAGTGTTACCAGTAGTTTCTCGACCCGTTATGAGCCTCTTATCGGCACGACTTATCGGTTACTGGGGTCTGACGTTTACCACCCCTAGACTTGATATGCGACATATCAGACGAATAGACCGGACTGTACGGTAAGTGTTACTGGTTGGATTCACAGGAGTGTGAGCGGGCTAGCTCGTCGATCTTCTGATCGCTCAATACCCGGGTGGCCGTTACGTTTAGCAGACCGCTTGCGGCTTGTGGGTGATTGATATGATCATCATCTGCTACCGGCGTATTGACGAGTCTTTAGAGTCCTACACAGAGGTTTCCTGGCTCAAGCGAAACGAAATAGGAGCGCATATGAGATATGTGCAGGACCGAGAATAATGCGTTTATGTGATACCGTATTTCATTCTCGCGATGGATGTATCGATTGGTTATATTCGATATAACCTAGATATCAAATCAAGGATTGATTCGATAAGCCGATACATTGGATACTAGTCGGTTATATGCAATATGACCGGATCGTTAAATCAAGTGTTGATTTAATGATTTAATGTATAATTATATATTTGATATATTACTTTGCATTAGCTAGTATTAGTTCACTTTAAATGGATTTTCTCACTTGATGTGCAAGTTGTATATGTGATATACTTTTATGCACATGTTTGTATCATGTTTGATGATGCTTGCTCATTTGGTTAAGTGTATAGAACAAAACCATGGTTAAGTTGATGATTAGGGTTTTGCTTTTTCATTTATTTATTTATTTGTTTATTTATTTATTTGGAAAAGATAAAGATGAGAATGGTGGCTTTCTTTGTTTATTATTGAAGCTTCATGAAGCTTTGACTTAGTCACCATTCTTGTCTCATGCTTAACCCTAACCATTTGAACTAACCCTAGTTCATTCTCTACACTTAACTATGGTTAAGATTATGATAAGTTTTCATTTTCTTTTTCATTATACAAGACTTATCATATTCTTTCTTCTTCTTCATCATCTTCTTCTTCAAGAAAAGCTTAAGTCCATCAATGGCAACTTGAGCAAAAGTGAGAGAAATCCAATTCTAAAGTGAACCCACCTCATATTTCTTCACCCTCTACCTCTTGCCAAGTAGTATAGGGTGTTTTCTTCACAAGTTTCACAACTTGGTGAAGTTGGAGCTTGAACTTGTGATGCCTCGACGTAGATCATCTTCGGCACGAAGCCGACGACCTAGTCCGCCCATTTCTCCGATGAAGCCGACGATTGAGTCCATGATTCGAGATGGACAGCGAGAGGACGCCTACGTGGAGCTAAGAAAGTGGAGAACCGGATCTACAAAGGTTGTAGCCTCTCTCCTTTAGTTAAGTAGTTAACTAGTTTCACTTTGTCGCCTAAAATTCTAGTTAACG
The DNA here is from genome assembly GCA_030015575.1 of Agapanthus africanus. Classification (NCBI taxonomy): domain Eukaryota; kingdom Viridiplantae; phylum Streptophyta; class Magnoliopsida; order Asparagales; family Amaryllidaceae; genus Agapanthus; species Agapanthus africanus. The sequence continues at coordinate 734,749,644 of JASDDO010000019.1, read as the reverse complement.
ATCTAGTCTAGGGTTTCTCGGCACCGTAAAATTTGAAATTGGCATGGTTGATGCCTTGTGAGACCTCTTAAGAGTGCCTAGGAACCCTACAGATTTGACTAAAATAGTGGGAGACATCCTGATTAGATATATTAGATAACCAATCTAATCTTGTAAGAGCATACGCTGAGTGTTTTCTTCTCTCTCTCCAGGTAGCGACCATATCACGCCTTAATCAAGATAATAATACGGATATATTGACCGAACCGGCTTGTTATACTGAGCTGGGGAGCGTTGGTCCAGCTCCAACTTATAATTGTTATAAGACAGAGCAGGAAATTGGGGATTACCATAATTCCCATGCCGCCCAAACGAAGAAAGTGTATGTTGATGCATCATCTTCGGGTGTGTTCATTACAGAGAACCGTTTCTTAGTATCCTTTACGTCCTGGGTATGAGATACCGGATCAGGATCCCACATATGTAATTTGTTACATGGGCTACAAATAGGTAGAGAACCGAGAACGGGTGATAAGTTTCATGAGATAGAAACGGTGCAAGTGTTGCAGCCAAGTCTGTTGGTAGTTATCACCCTGTATTAACAAATACATTGATTCCGAACAAATGTTATTAGATACCGAACCTGATATACAACATCATATCAGTCTCTTTATAAGTAAAGAAGGATATAATTTTGTATTGTTGGATAATGTTTTGAACATTTCCTATATCAAGAGTTGATCAGTTCAGGCATGTTATCTAAAAGCATTGACATTCTAAATCAAACCACAGTTCATAGTATACAGAACACACACAAGAGGAAGAGTTCAGAAATGAACGGATCCTTCTTGAGGTATTGTAGACTAGGTCATATCAACGCGACACGACTAGCTGAAGTTGCATTAAGATGCATGTTTAAATTTGTTTGAATTTACATCTTGTGAAACTTGCCGATCATGTCACAAAGATAAGATGACCACAGCTCTGTTTATTGGAAACGGAGAAAGAGTTAGTGAACTCTTGGGATTGATACATGATGATGTACGTAAGGTCCCCTGTCTACATATGCCAAGACCAGTTCTTTTTACTTCATTACATTCACTGATTATCTCTCAAGATTCGTACATATGTTCCTGTTGAAACACAAGTCTGAACCTTTTGAGATATTCACAGAATATAAGTTAGAAGTAGAGAACCAAAAATAGGGTATAAGTATTATTTCCTTTGATGAGATCAGGGAGGAGAATACTTGAGCACGGAATTCCTGGACTATTCTAAAGGAGAATGAGATTCTCTCTCAGCATTACTCCTCCGTATACACCATAGCATGATGGTATGTCGGGGCGGAGCAATAGCACCCTATGTGATATGGTGTGCTCTATGATGAGTACTACCGAGTTTCCTATTTCCTTTTGGGAGTTATGCACTTGAGAAGTTGCATACCTATTGAATAGGGTTCAAATCAAATCAGTTGCCTACCACTTCATATGTGATATGGAAAGGGAAGAGCCCATATCTTAAGTTTGTTAAGATTTGGGGTTGTCCGGCCTATGTCTGAAAAGCAAAATCCGGACAAGCTCGAGGCAAAGTCAGATCTGTGGAAGTTTGTTGGATATCCCAAGCATTCGCAAGGGAATATCTTCTACCTAACCGAGGAACAAAAGATGTTTTGTTTCTCAGCATGCCACCTTTGTGAAAGGGAATTTGCTGTGGAAAAATTAGTGGTCATGAGGTAGAACTGGAAGGAGTTCCAGCAATACAAACTATAGCAGATGATTTGGTAGAACCAAAGGATTCAATAGATTCTAACGATCCTCAGCCTCTCCGCCGATCTAGTAGGGTTTCTCACCCACCTGAGAGATACTTCGGTTTCTCTATGACTGTGGGAGCGAGAATTGCATCATGAGATGATGACCCAACTAGTTTCGAGCTGGCCATCAGGAGTGAGACTCTGTAAGAATGGCTGGATACTTAGTGATATGAGATTGAATCCTTATACACCAACAAAGTATAAACTTTGGTTACTTTATCTGAAGGGTTAAATCCCCATCAAGAGAAAGTATATCTTGAGAAGATTACTTGGTGTACATAGAAAAGTTGAGACTTTCAAAGCTATACTTAAGTCCATCCAGATCCTACTTGCCACGGCTACATACCATGACTACGATATCGGGTGATTGGGTGTCATGACTGCTTTTCTAAATGATGTTTTAGAAGAGAGCGTCTATAAGTACAAGCCAGAAGGCTTCGTAGACAGTGGGAGCAGTGGAAATGTGTGCAAGATGTTTTATGTGATAAAGCATGTATCGCGGAGTTGGAACGTCTGTTTTGATGTGGTAGTCAAAGAGTTTGACTTCATCAAAATGGTAGATGAACCTTGTATATACAAAAAGGTAGTAGGGAGTATGGTAGTGATCCTCGTAGAGTACGTGGATGACATACTCTTGATAGGGAAGGAGTTTCCTATGCTACGCTCGGTCACTCTCCGCTTATCACATGGATTCTCCATATAGGATCAAGCTAATACCTCCTAAATCCTGGGTTATGGATCTATGAGATAGATCTATTTGGATATTATGATACTCACTAGTTGTAGTGAGATGGTATCAATCAATCCTGGGGAGAATCATTGGAAAGGTTCTAGGGTGATAAGGACGACTGAATGTCAGTCGTAGGCATTGTCTTTACCCTCGGTGGAGGGACAGTATGTTAGAAGAGTTCCAAGCTAGATACCATGACTTACTAGACGATTAAAGGCAAGATACATCGTTACCAAGGATGCTACCAAAGAGGAAGTCTAGATATATATAAGTTCATGAAATGAACTTCGTTCCAACCATTGTGTGACAATGGAGTTATGGCTTTGGCCTAGGAACGCCCGTCCTATCAGAAATCCAGATATAATTCTTAGGCAGTATCACCTGATCATGGAGATGGTTGATCTCCAGGGAGATCGAGATTAGGAGAGTAGACACATAGGACAACAGCGCGGATCCACTTATAAAGGCCTTTTTCACGGTAGAGACTTTTATGGGATGGTTGAGTATGAGATACTTCAACCACAGCTAATTGTTGGGTATGTGATACCACAACAGATGGCCCTAGTGCAAGTGGGAGATTGTTAGTTATATGTATGCCCTAGAGGCCATTACTGTACATATGATGTATATTGTAATGGATGCTTGGACATATATAGGGAGGGCTTTCTTGCTCGACATGATAGTATGCTATCTGGTTGTACTTTATCTTATCATGTACTGATTGTCTCTATGTTACATGTTGATAAAGCCCTTAGGATATATACTCGACTACTGGGACTATGATGAGATCATACTAGTTGGGCCACGGTAGTCGACGAGTACATCCTATAACTGTTCCTAGTCGAGGGTGTATCGAGATAGGGCAACGATACACCAGAGTAGACTAGCGTATACGCATCTTGACCCATATGATGGGCGATGCATGATCCCATATCCATCGGTGTTTGACATCAAGGATGGTGTATGGGTGCTCAGTAGAGACTGGGTACACTGGACGGACTCGCCGAAAACTCCCATATGGTATTATACCTCACGTCAGATGGCAATTCTCCGGTGACACTGGTACAGGTTAGTCTGTAGACCCGAGATCGTCATAGAGTCTTGTGTGATTCCTACTGTGCTTTGATTTCCATCATACCACGTCCAAGAGGGCGTGCAAAAAGGTGGCTTTTGGGTACAGTCCCGAATCACATGGAGACAATGAGCGATAGGAGGGGATTCGTCTCTCCTGATATAGGGAGTTGATGTTGCGCTGTGTTCGGTTGGTTATAACTGGAAATCCCTGGCTAGGGTTGCTGAGATTTACTGGTAAGTGTTATCAGTAATTTCTCGAACAGTTATAGACCTCATATCGACACGACTTATGAAGCTACTGGGGTCTGACGTTTACCACCCCTAGGCGAGATATGCGACATATCAGACGAAGAGACCGGACTGTACGGGAGTGTTACTGATTGGATTCACGGGAGAAAGTACAGGCTTGCTTGTTGATCTTCTAATTGCTCAATACTTGGGTGGCTGTTACGTTTAGCTGACCGCTTACAGAATGTGGGTGTTTGATATGATCATCACCTACTGCCGGCGTATTGATGATTCTTTAGAGTCCTACACAGAGGTTTCCTGGCTCAGGCAAAACGGAGTAGGGGCACATATGTGATATGTGCAGGACCGAGGATAATGCGATATGAGATACCGAATTATATTCTCGCGTTATTTTGATATGAGTCGGATCATCGGATCAAGTGTTGATTCGATGAATTGGTACATGATATATTAGTCGGTTATATTCGATATAGCCGAATTGTCGGATCAAGTGTTGATTCGATAATTTAATGTATAATAATATATATGATATATTGATTTATATTATCTAATATTGGCTCGCTTTATTGATTCATTTTCTCACCGGGTAATATATTGATATATATGCGATATATATTAATTGTATTATTTTCTTTTGTTACAAATATATATTATATATGTGATATATAATATTGTAACATGATATGATTTCTAATGCAACATGTTTAGTGGAGATTAAACAAGGTTAGGGTTTAATTTGGGTTAGATCTTTCTTGATGCTTCTAGAAGGTTTTAGTTTGTTTCTAGCAAAGATATTATGCTTGATATTTTCTAACCCAAACCAAAAACCTTCACCCTTGGTTAAGTCTCTACATGGGTTAGCCCCTTCAAAGTCTACCATGGTTGCATTATTAATCATTATGATAATTTTCATTATTCATCACAAAAAGATTATTCATTGTTCATCTTCTTTTTCCTTCTTGCAAAGCTTTCTAGCTTTGATTCTTGTGATGAAAATGGGTGAGATTATGAAAATAAAATAGAGCTAAATTCCTACTTCATCATCCTAATCTATCCTAGCCATTTAGATTAGGGTGTTCACTTCATTTGTGAGTGAGAGCTTGTGTTTAAGAAACTTCAAGATAGATCATCTTAGTTATCGAAGATCGGAAGTAAGTTTGCATCATTCTCTTCGTGGAGCCTCTCTAAAGTCCGGGTACATGATGATCGCAGCGAAGGGACCTCAACACGGAGCTTATGAAGTGAAGGACCGGATTACAAAGGTTATAATCCCAAACTCTTAGTGTTAAAGTGTTTAACATGCTTTGTTTCGCCTAATCTCTAGTTTAAAGATCTTGTTAAGGGTTGTTCGGCACGTCTAAATTTTAAATCGGGCATGGTTGATGCCTCATAGACCCTTGTGAGAGTGCCTAGTAACCCTACACAGGGAACTATTCCGAGATGCCGGGGCTAGATCCAAAGGTAGCGGTGCATAAATTAGCGATATTTCCGGATGTCAAGCCAGTTAAAAAAGCGCCGAGAAGAATGTGGCTCGAACTTGAAATGAGTATCAACGCCGAGGTCAAAAAGCTAATCGATTCTGGCTTCATCCGAGAAGTGCAATACCCCCACTGGATTGCCAACATCGTCCCAGTGATGAAGAACGGGACGGTGCGTATCTGCGTGGACTTTCAAGACCTCAACAAAGCCTGTCTAAAGGATGACTTTCCGGTACCGGTCACCGAGCTGATGATAGACAACACGTCCACTCACAAAGTCGTCTCCTTTATGGACGGCTCATCAGGGTACAATCAAATAAAGATGCATCCCGAAGACCAGAAGCATACCACTTTCCGGACCCCTTTGGGCATATTCTGCTACAAAGTGATGCCTTTCGGTCTGAAGAACGCTGGCGCCACTTATCAGAGGGCCATGACGAAGATTTTCGATGACCCCATACACGAAATCGTCGAGTACTTTATTGACGACCTCGTGGTAAAAAGCAAATCGTACGAGGAACATTGGAAGCATCTGAAGATAGTGTTCCAACGTCTTTAGAAATATAATCTGAAGATGAACCCTCTCAAATGCACGTTCGGAATTTCCTCCGGCAAATTCCTAGGATTCATCGTACGACATCGGGGAATCGAAATAGACCCGTCAAAGATCAAGGTGATTATAGAAATGCTTCTGCCAAGGACTCTGAAACAACTGCGGTCTCTCTAAGGAAAGCTTACATATATCCGGCGGTTCATAGCTAATCTCTCCGGCAAATGCCGCCCCTACAGCCATTTAATGAAGAAGGAGACCCCTTTCGTCTGGGATCGCAAATTCCAAAGCGCTCTGGATGAAATCAAGCAATATTTGCAGAATCCGCCAGTACTGACCGCTCCAGTCAAGGGAAAGCCCCTCATCCTGTACACAACGGCCCTTGAAGGTTCTTTAGGCGCGCTATGGGCACAGGAGAATGACCAAGGGAAAGAGAGAGCTTTTTACTATTTAAGTCGAGTTCTCCTGGGGGCAGAAAACAACTACTCCCCTATCGAAAAATACTGTCTGGCATTAATCTTCGTGGTAACAAAGCTTCGGCATTATGCTTTGGAACATGAGGTCCACCTCATATCAAAAGTGGATCCTCTCAAATATTTGTTGTCAAGAGCCATAGTAATGGGACGGCTCGCTAAATGGTCCCTTCTCTTAATGGAGTTCTTGATGACATATCGACCCCTCAAGGCAGTGAAAGGCCAGACCATCGCTGACTTCCTCGCTGAGCATCCGATACCTGTCGATTCACCCCTAAATCGCGAATTGCCAGACGAGCACGCGTTTGACACGATTGACAGGGAGAGAGGAGAAAGTGATACCCGATGGGAACTCTACTTCGATGGGGCATCTTCCATGAAGATGCGAAAGCACAGCTCCCCTATAATCAAATCAGGGGTAGGCCTTATCTTCGTGACTCCACAAAAAGGGATAGTGCGATTTGCCTTCTCCTTAATAGAGCCGAGGACGAACAATGAAGCCGAATATGAAGCTTTGATAGCAGGTCTTGAGATCGCTGTCGACATGGGAATAAAAAACCTCCTCATATACAGAGACTCCCAACTGGTCGTTTGTCAAGTGAACAACGACTATCAAACGTGCAATCCAGAGTTGGTAAGGTACGGTGAGAGAGTGAAACAATTGCTGACTAAAATTCCCGCCTACGCCTTAGAAAGCATACAACGTGGGGAAAATAGCAAATCGGATGTGTTAGCCATACTCGCTAAAGAACCGGCTGACAAAAACCTCGATGACGTAAGGATCGTGGTACAAAGCCGCCGGGTTCTTGCACCAATGGAAATATCTCCCGAGTTGTCTGAAGAAAAGGAAGCGACCAAGTAAACGGACTTACAAATAAAAGATCAGGAAAAGGCTAAGGATTGGAGGGAAGTCTTTATAGACTACTTCAAATCCCGTCGAACACCTAAAGATGCATCCTCAAGACATCAGCTCATGAAACGAGCTCTGTCTTTCGCCTTCGTCAATGATACTCTGTACAAGAGATCGTTTGACTCTCTATGGCTAAGATGCCTGGGGCCGAAAGAAGCAAAGAGAGTCGTCCAAGAAACTCACGACGAACTCTGCGGTTCTTATCAAGCCGGGCCAAAGATGAAGCTGAAGATCAAAAGGATGGGCTACTATTGGCCCACGATGATTCAGGATTGTCTCGAATACGTGAAACAATGCCACTCGTGCCAAATTCACGAGACTTCATCCACCAGCATCCAAACCCACTACACCCAACGGTGGCTAGCTGGCCGTTCGAAATGTGGGGAACTGACATAATTGGGCCCATCTAACCTGCATCGTCCAAAGGACATCGGTTTATATTGGCAACAACTGATTACTTCTCCAAGTGGGAAGAAGCAGTACCGCTAAGAGAAGTGAAGAAGGAGAATATTCTCCATTTCTTCAAGACACACATCATTTATCGATTCGGCACTTCACGACGGATTATCTCCGATAACGGGCCAACCTATAGAAGTCACAAAATCAGTCGCTTCGTACAACAACATAATATAGACTGGAGATACTCTTCGGTCTACAATCCCCGAGCTAACGGTATAGCTGAGGCTTTCAATAAAACCTTGATGAAGATCATAAAGAAGACGGTGTCCAGAAACAGAAAAGATTGGCATGAGAGACTGCATGAAGCTCTCTGGATGTATCGGACCACGTTTAAAACGGCCACCAACACAACGCCATATGCGTTGGTATTCGGCACAGAAGCAGTACTCCCCTTGGAGATAGAGCCACCCTCTCTACGAGTGGTGGTTCATTATGAGCTAACAGACGAAGAAAATACTCATCTTCGGCTTGAGGAGCTCGACGCCCTTGATGAAACTCGACTCATGGCGCAGCAAAGCTTGAAGGCTTACAAAGCAAAGATGATGCGCTCATACGAGAAATTGACTAGGCTGAGGACATTTCGCCAAGGCGAACTCGTACTAGTAGTAAAAAGACCTATGATCCCCAATCCTTCTAAATGCGGGAAATTCGAGCCAAACAATGAGGGCTCGTACATCATAGACAAAATCTACCAAGCTGGGGCTTACTTGCTCATAGATATGCATGGCAAAAGACCCTTCCGGCCAATAAACGGTCGATTCCTGATGAAGTACTACGCCTGACGAGTCACGACTCAGGTCGATGATAGATGACGGCGCCTATGTCCACTCGCAATCTTCTTGAGTCGAGACTCTGAGAGTAGTATCCAGCAAAACCGTTGTCTCCAAAACAGCAACAACGGACCGAAACGTCTTTAAACTAACAACGGACCGTAATGTCCTTAAACTAACAATGGACCGAAACGTCCTTAATCTAACAACGGATCGAAATGTCCTTAAAACTAACAATGGACCGAAACGTCCTAAAACAAGCGACGGATCGAAACGTCTGTAAACTACTACAAACCGCAGCATCCTAAGGCTGGCGCAAAAAAATATAATAAAAAAAGAAAAACGGTACGTCTATAAGCAAAATGGGCACGGATGAAAACCCAAAAGGACTCAGTGAGTAAAAACGGCAGAGCTACCGGCGAGTTTATGAAAACCCGAAAGGGCGTAATCTCGTTAAAAGACACTTGCAAGGTCCTCTCGACCTTGCAAGGAGAAAATACCTGCGTGAGATCCTTACGACTCACAAGGGAGCAACACACTTAGGGATCCCTACGATTCCTAAGGAGAAGTTACACTTACGAGATCCTCACGACTCGTAAGGAGAATTCCCCTATGAGGCCCTCACGGCTCATAGGATTCAAAAGCCTTAAGTTACAGGGATCTGAACCTGTTCTTAAGCCATCACAATCCATAGACTGCCCTACAGGTGGTCTAATTCCGGCCCTTATATACAATCCAAGGGCACAAACAAACATCTCCCCTACCAAGTTCTACCAATAGCGTGAAATTCCCCTATTCGGTGACCAAATACTTATAAGTCCTCTCGACTTATAAGGAGAAAACACTCTTATAAGATCCTTATGACTTACAAGAGAAAACGCACTTGGGAGTCCTCATGACCCCTAAGGAGAAAACGCAGCTACAAGATCCTCACGACTCGTAGGGAGAAATACCTTTATGAGACCCTTACGGCTCATGAAGTCAAAAGCCTTAGTCGATAAGATCTTAACCCTGTTTGCTAACCCACCTTTGTTCGAATCGACAACGACAAGTGATGATACGCTCCTGGCCATATCCCAATTGTAGCGATGCTAATGGCTAAATCGGTATCAAATTCCAAGTTTATACTCACGATAAAAAATCAGCGAGCCAAAAATGCATATGAAATAGCCGAAATGATGGGGCAACTTGCAACGAAATCAGCAAGTAAAATATATGCATACAAAATAGCCGAAATGATTGGGAAACTCGTAATAAAAAACAGCGAGTAAAAAGAAAAAATTGCCGAAATGATTGGGCAATCACGACTTTCACGATACAAAAAGCTGAAATGATAGAGCATCACGGAAAGAAAACAAAATATGTATAAAATGAACCTTTTGCCCTATAGGTGAGTCCATACTGACCCCTGTATACAATCCATAGGCATAAACGAAAGTGAACCACATTTCCACCGGACTCTGTCAAAGGTGTTAGTGTATATGCCCTAGAGGCCATTACTGTATCATACTAGTATGTATATTACTTAATGGAAGCTTGGGATATTCACCTTGTATTGACAATCTTGCTCAAAATAGTAGTATGCTACTTGGTTTGTTTCTACTTCAATGTGTACTTGTGTTTATTTCAGTATATCACTTATACGCATTAGTGGAGCCCTTAGGATCTTTGCTTGATTACCAGCGTTGTGATGGCAGTCACACTAGTGGGGGCTGGGTAATCTATAAGCACATCCTTATTCAGGTCCCTGGTCGCAGGACTATCGAGACAGGGCATCGATACTCCGGAGTAGACCAGCGCATGCGCTTCTCATCCCAGTGTGGGAGACGGTCTGTCCCACAGCCGTCAGTACGTCGTACTTGAGATAGTATGCGGGTGCTCGTTAGGTTACGGGTACACTGGACAGGACTCGTCGGGAACTGACTAGTTGGTATTATACCTATCGTCAGTTATCAGTTCCCAGGTGACATGAGTACAGCTTAGTCCGCTGACTTGACACTGTCACTCCGCCTCGAGTGCGTTCCCACTGTACTTTGATCACTACCCTACCACGGCTCAAAGGAGTCGTGCAAACAGGTGGTGGTTGGGTGCAGTCCCGAAGCACTTGGAGGCAGTGACGGTTAGACAGGATTCGTCTCTCCCGGTATTGGGGGTTGACATCGCGCTGTGTTTAGGAGAGCCATTACACGAGTAGTCCCTGGCCAGGGCAAACGAGATATACTGGTAGGTTTCCAGTGTTATCTCAGGGTGTATTGGGCTTCACTCCGGCACGACTTGTACCGCTATTGGGGGACTGACGTTTACCGCCCCCTAGGCCCGCCATGCGATGTATCAGACGAACAGACCGGACTGTACGGAGAATGTCACACTCAGGCTCAGTAGGAGATCAGATGGGTTTCGCCTCGTCCGTCTTCTTGTCGGCATTACCTGGGGACCGTTACGCACAGCTAGTGCCGCTTGCGGTCTGTGGTTAAACCCACTGCCAGCGTAGTGTCGAGTCTTTAGAGTCCCACACAGAAAGCTTTTCGCCTTTAGGCAAAAGAGTAGAGGTCGCATGGTATTGCGACAGGTCGCATGGTTTTGCGACAGGGTTCGGTCACATCCGTGCACTTGTGCACGTACAGTGTCCGGACAGTTTACACTAGCGGGCTTTGGTTTAAGCCAGATCCTAGTGTGCCTTATGGGATTGGATTTATCCAGTTTGCATTCGTGTTCCTCGGAACGCGGATGCGGGTGTGTATGCACAGTTGACAGGGAGGCAGAGGCTGCGGATTCTCATTAGGGTTGTTGACAGTTGACCGTTGACTATTTGACATTATGATCAACCCTAATAAGAATATGATATGTGATTAACTATTATATTAATTAAGTATTATGGTGATATGGTTGTTGACTTGTTGACTTTTGTTGACTTGTTGACTTTGGTGACTTGTTGACTTTTGTTGACTTGTTGACCGGTTGACTAGGCTTGACTAGTTGACCATCATGATAACCATGGTTATCATTTCATGCCAAAGACTTTTTCTTGCTTGCTCATTTGAGTAAAATGAGTGCATGACATGATAAGCTTATGGTTGCTTCAAACCATCACATAAGACTTTTTTGATATGATGAGTTATGATCACTTTGGATTATGAGAGGGTGAAAGACAAAAGAGTTGCTCATTCTTTCTTGCTCATTCTCTCTCTTGTTCTTGAGCTCTCCTCTTGCTCTCACCCTCAACCTCTTGCTCCCTCTCTTGATCTATGGTTCTCTTGTCTCATGAGTTGAGAATCAAGAACCATAGATAAAATCCCATTCTATTTCTTCTCTACTCATTCTAGTTCACTAGGTTTAGCAAACCAAGTGAACTAGTTTCTTCAAAGAACGAAGAAGGAGCTAAAGGTTGGAGCTTTCAGGTGGATCTATCTTCGGCGTACGGAGACGACGAGAAGAAGCCATCGGACCACCATCGGAGCTTTGAAGACGAAGGAGTTCAAGACAAGCAAGGTATAACCCCCTAACCGAGTAGCTAAAACTCATAGTTAGGATGTTAGATAGATGTTTAACCAAGATCCGGGTTTTAGGTCCATGTTACCATCTTTAAGAAAATCGTTTTTTACCAAATTCCGCATTCCCGAAAGTACCGGGAGAGGTAGCATGGACTTACAGTGGTATCAGAGCCTAGTTAAACTCTATCTAACATGTTAGCAAGTAACTAGAAGATCGATCAACGAAAAAGTCCCGAAACGAACCCCGGAATTTTAAACTTTCTGTCGATTTTAAAAGTGCTGGAAAACTTTTTTAATATACACCAAAAATCGACTCAGGCTTTTTTAAAGAAACTGCAAAAATTTGGGCCCATGACTCGATCAAAGAGCCGCGGAACCGCGGCCGAGTTGACTCGGTCATGGGTTTTATTTTTTGCAGTTTGCTAATTGGGGTATTTTGGGATTTTTAGTATATGTATTTTCAACCCAGATTTTCCAGAACGAAAATTTTATTTTGGGGTCCCGAAAATCCGTATTTTTGATCGAACTTCTAAAAGACTTGAGCTAACGGGTTTTTCTGTAATGTGATATTTGTATTGAACGTCTACTAATCGCTATATGTCGATTAGTGGGGGTTATACAAATCTGTGATCTGTAATGTGCTGGAATGTGTATATAAATATGTTGGATTGTCGCGGGTGAATAGCCGGGGGTTGTGAGACGAGAGTTTTCTTTTCTTGCAATTCATGTAAATTTGTAAATTGATGTAATAATTATTTGTATGGCCGCACAACCGGGAAGGGGTTGTAGCCGTCATTGTATAATTTCTTTTTACTGTTTTTGCTCCTAGGATAGACCCATGGAGGGGGTACACAAACTACCGGGTATGCCGAAGTGTCGAGTGGCCTACTCATGGCGATGAGGGAGGTTGCTATGCTTCGGGTACTTGGCGGGTAGTTTGCCGCACCCGTAGGGGTCTTGGGTGGGGTTTTGGCTATTCACCGCGACCGTGTTATCTGTTTTTGTTACAGGCTCGTACAAATTACAGATTGCTAGTATATCCAATGTATTTATCTGTGATATGAAATGTTTATCATTGCAGTATATCTATATATGATAATATTTAGGCGTTGCTTATGTTTTACAGACGCGCTAGCCCAGCCCCCGCTCTGTCGTTAGTTAAGTAACCTAACGGGTAATGACGGGGCCCCGTGGCGAATGCGAATGGCATAAGCGTACGTCATATTTTGGTTGTTTTCTGCAATGGTAGGATTAAATGATGGGACGCATTAAAAGAACTAATGCAAGAATATCACGCATTAAAAGAACTAATGCAAGCAAAACATGCATTAAAAGAACTAATGCAAGAAAATAAACCAAGTATAAGTCGTTGGAACATTTTCGAAAAACCACTCGGTTCTTTTCAAAACAAACTTTTAAAATGCGGAGTTTGAGCCACTCCATTTAAAAGCTATCTCGTTCCATCGACTAAATCAAGTTCACTACGTTCACGGTTTCGCCAAAACCATTCGTAGCCCTCCGTCGTTTCATATGAATATTCAACAGTATTCAAGCTGTGTTTGTTGGCCTTAGTCAAGGCACAGTGTTTGGTAGCTGGTGGGTATTCATATGTTGCATAGATAGAATGCGTTGGTTTGGGACAGTCGTATTACCTTGTTGGCCTTAGTCAAGGGTATATACGGGTGGATTCAAATTAACCTGGACAACGACGGGTAGAACTTAACATGTGACTTATGATTTGTTGGCCTTAGTCAAGGTCATAAGAGCATGGGGCAAAAATATACATCGGGAGTTTCATAAGCACTGAAACTTGCTTGATTTGCATACCATTTGGAGTGTGATGATTCTGGTAGGATTCCTTCAGTTTCTTCACGCGATGATATTTGGATCCCGATCCTACTGTGAGTATATGCTACTCCTCGGGAAATTTCTCACTAAACGATCAATGCTATAAACCTAGTAGGTGCCTAGAAAGGTGTTAGCGGGGCTACGCCCCCAGGGAAAAAAGGTTCTTTAATTAAGGAACTTCGCGAAAGCGTTGGAAAACCTCCCTCGAAGTACCGACACCGGCCTGGCTGAACGGTTAAGCAAGTATTGTGCAGTGGGATTGATCCCGACTAATTCTTCCTTTATGGTTTGAGGAGGGATTCGAGAAACAGTGGGAGCCATCCTGTTTAGACAAACTAAAAACCACTCTAAACTTGCAGGAGCATCATGCTGAGTGTTTCTTCTTCTCTCTCTTAATTGCAGCGACCCTGTGACCGCACCTAGGTTACATCTAGATAAAAATATGACTGAACCTGACTGTTATGACTGGCAAAGGTCTGTCCAGATGTCCATTGCCCATGACAAGCTGGGACACCTCTTAACTAATCAAATCCCTGCTGTCTCAGGTCCAGTTTCCCCTGTCACGGATGTTCACATCCGCAGGACACCGGAAAAGGATTGTGCGAAAGCCAAGTGCCTCGTGTTAGCCTCAGTTAATGGTGCAAACCAGAGGCAGCACGAGAAGATGGACTCAGTTTCTATCTTCCTCCATAACAAAGTTTTATATGGAGAGAAATCTCGTATCGCAAGATATGAGACCTCGAACGAATTGCTTCAAGCGAGGTTGGCTGTCGGGTCATCTGTAGGGGGCAACGTCCTTACAGAGACCAGCTAGTTTAAGCTCACGGACCTGGAGACCACGTTGGAGAATGGGTCAAGTACTGACCTAATTCTACAGTCCCTGCCCTCTGCATATACCCTGAAAGAAACCAGGGAAGAAAAAGGAAAAACAAGGGCAAAAGTTTCGGGACTGGATATGATTAAAGAGGGACGTTCCTATTGTAACGGGAATGAACTATGGCAGAGAGATTGCAGAGCTTGTAAAGCCAGTAGCCAGAATTCGAAGCATGTTGTGGCTTTGGCTTCGAGTGTGTTTGTAATTGAGAACTGTTTGTCAGTTAACCCTACTTCCTGGGTATTGGATACCGGATCAGGATCTCACATCTGTAATTCGTTACAGGGTCTAAGAAACCGTAGGGTTATCAGGAAAGGTGATATGACTCTCAGGGTTGCTAACGGAATGAGCATGGATGCTGTATCCGTAGGGGAATATCACCTAGGACTGACAACTGGGCAGATATTGATTCTGCGTGACTGTTTGTATGTACCAGGTGCGACTTGCAATATCATATCTGTATCCTTACTTTCTAAGGAAGGATATGATTTTGCTTTTGTAAGCGATGTAGTAAACATCCACCTAAATCAAGCACTGATTGGGTCAGGTACATTAAATAATGGTATATACGTATTGAATCAAGCTCAGATATTCAGTGTCCAGAACACACTTAAAAGAAAGTCTCCAGAATTAAATCAGGCTTTCTTATGGCATTGTAGACTGGGTCACATCAATGAGACACGGTTGACTAAGTTACATAAAGAAGGATACTTGGATCCGTTCGAGTACCAGTCTTATGCCACTTGTGAATCTTGTCTCATGGGAAAGATGACAAAGACTCCGTTCACTGGACACGGAGTAAGAGCGAGCGAGCTCTTGGGACTTATACACAGTGACGTGTGTGGTCCAATGTCTACACATGCGCGAAGCGGTTATTCATACTTCATTACTTTCACAGATGATTTCTCTAGGTTTGGACATGTCTTCTTAATGAAGCACAAATCCGAGGCCTTTGAGAAATTTCGAGAATATAAGAATGAAGTAGAAAAACAAACAGGCAAAAGTATCAAGATCCTAAGATCGGATCGAGGTGGTGAATACTTGAGTGCCGAGTTTCTGGACTACTTAAAAGAGAATGGAATTCTCTCTCAGCGTACTCCTCCATACACACCACAACACAACGGTGTATCGGAAAGAAGGAATCGAACCCTACTAGATATGGTTCGTTCCATGATGAGTAAGGCTGAGTTACCGCGATCTTTCTGGGGTTATGCACTGGAAACAGCTGCACATCTCTTGAACCAAGTTCCTACTAAGACAGTGCCTACCACACCATACCAGATGTGGAGTGGGAAGAAACCCTGTCTTAAATCCTTTAAGACATGGGGATGTCCGGCTTTTGTAAAAAAGCAGCATGCGGACAAGCTCGAGGCACGCTCAGTACAGTGCAAGTTTGTGGGATACCCAAAGAACTCCAAGGGGTATCTTTTCTATTACGCAGAGGAGCAAAAAGTCCTTGTTTCTCGTCATGCCCGCTTCTTGGAAACTGAGTTTTTAGAAAATCAGATAAGTGGGAACGCAATAGAACTGGAAGAAATTCCAGAACCACAAGCTATTACTGAAACCTTAGTAGAACCAGAAGGTTCAGGGGAACCGGACATTCCTACGCCGCTCCGCAGGAGTTGTAGGCAGTCTCATCCGCCCGAGAGATACTACGGTTTTCTCGTAGACGGGGATAGAGAGGATTGCATCATAGATTATGATGAGCCTACTAGCTTCCAGCAAGCCATTCAGAGCGGTGACTCGGTAAAATGGCTGGATGCAATGTGGACCGAGATGGAGTCCATGTACACCAACAAAGTTTGGACTTTGGACTTTGCTCCAGAAGGGGTAAAACCCGTAGGCTGCAAATGGATCTTCAGAAAGAAGATTGGTGTAGATGGGCAGGTTGAAACCTATAAGGCTAGGCTCGTTGCAAAGGGTTTTCGTCAAAGACCTGGTTTGGACTATGACGAGACTTTTTCTCCGGTAGCCATGCTTAAATCCATTCGGATCCTTCTTGCCATTGCTGCCTTCCACGATTATGAGATCTGGCAGATGGACGTTAAGACGGCTTTCCTAAATGGAAATTTAGAAGAGTGCGTCTATATGGATCAGCCAGAGGGATTCAATCAGAGTGGGAGCAGCGGTAAAGTGTGCAAGTTGCTCAAGTCCATCTATGGACTTAAGCAGGCATCGCGGAGTTGGAACATCTGCTTTGATGATACTGTCAAAGAATTCGACTTTGTCAAAAACCCAGATGAACCATGCATTTACAGTAAGATTGTAGGGAGAAATGTGGTATTCCTCGTCTTGTACGTCGATGACATTCTCCTAATAGGAAATGATATTCCTATGCTACAGTCAGTCAAAGGATTCTTGTCACAGAGGTTCTCCATGAAGGACCTGGGCGATGCCAACTACATTCTGGGGATCCAGATCTATCGTGATAGATCTAAAAGGATGTTGGGACTTTCACAGTCAAGGTACATCGACACCATACTGAAACGATTCAGTATGGAAGATTCCAAGCGCGGTAATCTACCGGCTTGTCACGGAATCACCCTCTCCAAAGAGATGTCTCCCAAGACTGATTTGGAAAGGGCTCGCATGTCATCAATACCCTACGCATCTGCGGTAGGCTCTATTATGTATGCGATGTTATGTACCAGACCAGATGTAGCATACGCATTGAGCGTTGTAAGCCGGTATCAGTCAGACCCAGGGGAGAAACACTGGATAGCAGTAAAGAACATTCTCAAGTACCTGAGAAGGACTAAGGAGATGTTCTTGGTGTATGGCGGAAAAGACCTCCAGATTGAGGCCTTTGCTGACTCCAGCTTCCAGAGTGACAAGGATGACTCCAAGTCCATGTCGGGTTATGTCTTTACCCTCAATGGAGGGGCGGTTTGCTGGAAGAGTTCCAAGCAGGAAACCGTTGCTGACTCAACCATGGAAGCGGAGTACATAGCTGCTTGCGATGCCGCAAAGGAAGCTGTCTGGATGAAGAAGTTCCTCACGGAACTTCAGGTGGTTCCTACCAGTGTTGATCCAATACCGCTGTATTGTGACAACAACGGCACTATAGCTTTAGCGAAGGAACCAAGGTCCCATCAGAAGTCCAGGCACATTTTGAGGCGGTTCCACCTGATCAGGGAGATCATTGATCGCCAGGAGATCGAGGTAAAGAGAGTAAAATCAGAAGATAACACTGCAGATCCATTCACCAAGGCCTTGCCCCAAACTCAGTTCGAGCGGCTGATCGAGATGATAGGTCTTCGATACGCCAGTACATGGCCTTAGTGCAAGTGGGAGATTGTTAGTGTATATGCCCTAGAGGCCATTACTGTATCATACTAGTATATATATTACTTAATGGAAGCTTGGGATATTCACCTTGTATTGACAATCTTGCTCAAAATAGTAGTATGCTACTTGGTTTGTTTCTACTTCAATGTGTACTTGTGTTTATTTCAGTATATCACTTATACGCATTAGTGGAGCCCTTAGGATCTTTGCTTGATTACCAGCGTTGTGATGGCAGTCACACTAGTGGGGGCTGGGTAATCTATAAGCACATCCTTATTCAGGTCCCTGGTCGCAGGACTATCGAGACAGGGCATCGATACTCCGGAGTAGACCAGCGCATGCGCTTCTCATCCCAGTGTGGGAGACGGTCTGTCCCACAGCCGTCAGTACGTCGTACTTGAGATAGTATGTGGGTGCTCGTTAGGTTACGGGTACACTGGACAGGACTCGTCGGGAACTGACTAGTTGGTATTATACCTATCGTCAGTTATCAGTTCCCAGGTGACATGAGTACAGCTTAGTCCGCTGACTTGACACTGTCACTCCGCCTCGAGTGTGTTCCCACTGTACTTTGATCACTACCCTACCACGGCTCAAAGGAGTCGTGCAAACAGGTGGTGGTTGGGTGCAGTCCCGAAGCACTTGGAGGCAGTGACGGTTAGACAGGATTCGTCTCTCCCGGTATTGGGGGTTGACATCGCGCTGTGTCTAGGAGAGCCATTACACGAGTAGTCCCTGGCCAGGGCAAACGAGATATACTGGTAGGTTTCCAGTGTTATCTCAGGGTGTATTGGGCTTCACTCCGGCACGACTTGTACCGCTATTGGGGGACTGACGTTTACCGCCCCCTAGGCCCGCCATGCGATGTATCAGACGAACAGACCGGACTGTACGGAGAATGTCACACTCAGGCTCAGTAGGAGATCAGATGGGTTTCGCCTCGTCCGTCTTCTTGTCGGCATTACCTGGGGACCGTTACGCACAGCTAGTGCCGCTTGCGGTCTGTGGTTAAACCCACTGCCAGCGTAGTGTCGAGTCTTTAGAGTCCCACACAGAAAGCTTTTCGCCTTTAGGCAAAAGAGTAGAGGTCGCATGGTATTGCGACAGGTCGCATGGTTTTGCGACAGGGTTCGGTCACATCCGTGCACTTGTGCACGTACAGTGTCCGGACAGTTTACACTAGCGGGCTTTGGTTTAAGCCAGATCCTAGTGTGCCTTATGGGATTGGATTTATCCAGTTTGCATTCGTGTTCCTCGGAACGCGGATGCGGGTGTGTATGCACAGTTGACAGGGAGGCAGAGGCTGCGGATTCTCATTAGGGTTGTTGACAGTTGACCGTTGACTATTTGACATTATGATCAACCCTAATGAGAATATGATATGTGATTAACTATTATATTAATTAAGTATTATGGTGATATGGTTGTTGACTTGTTGACTTTTGTTGACTTTTGTTGACTTGTTGACTTTGGTGACTTGTTGACTTTTGTTGACTTGTTGACCGGTTGACTAGGCTTGACTAGTTGACCATCATGATAACCATGGTTATTATTTCATGCCAAAGACTTTTTCTTGCTTGCTCATTTGAGTAAAATGAGTGCATGACATGATAAGCTTATGGTTGCTTCAAACCATCACATAAGACTTTTTTGATATGATGAGTTATGATCACTTTGGATTATGAGAGGGTGAAAGACAAAAGAGTTGCTCATTCTTTCTTGCTCATTCTCTCTCTTGTTCTTGAGCTCTCCTCTTGCTCTCACCCTCAACCTCTTGCTCCCTCTCTTGATCTATGGTTCTCTTGTCTCATGAGTTGAGAATCAAGAACCATAGATAAAATCCCATTCTATTTCTTCTCTACTCATTCTAGTTCACTAGGTTTAGCAAACCAAGTGAACTAGTTTCTTCAAAGAACGAAGAAGGAGCTAAAGGTTGGAGCTTTCAGGTGGATCTATCTTCGGCGTACGGAGACGACGAGAAGAAGCCATCGGACCACCATCGGAGCTTTGAAGACGAAGGAGTTCAAGACAAGCAAGGTATAACCCCCTAACCGAGTAGCTAAAACTCATAGTTAGGATGTTAGATAGATGTTTAACCAAGATCCGGGTTTTAGGTCCATGTTACCATCTTTAAGAAAATCGTTTTTTACCAAATTCCGCATTCCCGAAAATACCGGGAGAGGTATCATGGACTTACAAAAGGGAGAGTCAGATCTCGGCGACAACATCTACAGCCTAAAGATCGACAACGACGTTTCCTCTCACTCCAACCGAATGCAGATGTGACTTCAACAACCGACCTCAGAGTCATAACAAAGCGGAGACATGGCAAAGTTCTTAGTTCCAAATCTCGACGGCAACATCTACAGTCTGGAGATCAACAACGGCGTTCCTCCTCATTCCAGCAGGATACGGACGCGGCACTACTAATTGGAGCCAAGGCAAAATCCCCAGTTCCGAGACTTTGCGGTTCACAGGTAACGGCGAAAGTCAACCCCGACACCGTAACGGTGAAAGTCAACCCCGACACCGTAACGGCGAAAGTCAACCCCGAGACCTTAATAGCGAAAGTCAACCCTCGACCTCCCCGTCGAAGCAACGTTTCGACTCGGGAACAAGTCAACTCATCAACCACTTACGAATCCTCTCGACTTGTAAGGAAGAAAATTCTCTTGTGAGATCCTTACGACTCTCGAAAGAAAACGCACTTAGGAATCTTCACGATTCCTAAGGAGAAAATACACCTACGAGATCCCCATGACTCGTAGGGAGAAAAAGACTTTATGAGACTCTCATGGCTCATAAAATTGAAAAGTCTTAGACGGCAGATCTGAACCTATTTTCTAAGCCATCACTACCCTATAAAGAGTTCAAGATGAACTATTACCTATCATCTACAGGCCAAATTTGCTAAAATCACATGACAACAACACAGCAAAGAAAAGAAAGCGATAATACAAGATAGAAAAGAAATGTGTCCGTTATTCATGAATTCAATTGGATACAAATTACATCATATGAAAATGAATGGAATAAAAAAATGAATGAAATGAATACATGTTATTCATAAGTTACAAATGTTTAATCGATACAAAAGCAGCTATTGAGAAGGAGGCGATTTTAGCAAATCAGCAAGTCGCTCGCGCACTCCTCTCAGCTCCTTTTCGCGATCAGCCGCTGCGGCCAGCTCCGCTTCGACTTGGGCCCGTTGCTGCAGACAGGATAAAAGTTTCTCATCAATTTCCTACTGAACAGCCTCCTGACTCTACGCAACCTGCTCTGTAAAGTCAAGCTTCTTCCTCAGCACCAGCCTGTCAGAAATACATCGTTGAAGGTTTTCAAAGATGGAGTTCAGATGTGCAGTGTTCGCTGCGACCTCGGCACGCAGTTGGATAGACTCGGCAGAAGTCGCCTCACGTTCCTTTCGCTTAAGGGTCACCTCTTATTCGAAATAGCGAAGGAAAGAAACGCTTTGCTCAACCCATGCAGCCCGCTGGGAGTTCGAAGCCAACACCTCCGGAGCAGGACTGTCACGACCTACCCCCAAACATAGATGGTATTGTCCGCTCTGGCCGAAGCCGCACGGTTTTGTCCCTTTGAATGAACCCGGGGCTACTTCCCAGTAGGTCACCCATCCCAGAATTTCTCTAGCTCAAGCACACTTAATTACGGAGTTTTTCAAACTCCGGAGTTCCGATCCATTCAAAAGGCGCCTCTGTGTTATAAGAGTGGTATCATTTCATTTATAGTTCAGATCGTGCCTACTTTCGGAATGGAATTCGATACTCCCTATTGTTCTAATTGGTCCCCGTGTGCATCCATATCGGTTACATCCCCACCTCGATACCGGATAACATCTCACTTCTCATGGGGTAGGTCGTATTCAGTCCCAACTCCACCTGGGGTATTACATTCCCCCCCCCACTTAGAACAATGGTTTGTCCTCGAACCACAGACCTACTTTTGAGGGACCAGCTCTGATACCATATTTGTCAATTTAGCATAACAAAATAAAACATTAAGTTAAATAAAACTACGGGCGTAACATGCCATCTTTACAAAATTCCTCGGTTACAAGAACGCCTGAGCTCAATCTCATGCAGACAGGCCTCAATCTTCCTGCAGTGATTAACCCAAGACTCGACGATGCCCTCGCTGTGGAAGTTCGCGAGCATCGCCAACATGAGATTAACCTCAGCAGCAAAATCTGCAGCAGATGCGAAAGCCTCGACGTCAAAATCCTCGACGAACTCACTTAACATTCGCAAGCTGTTCGCAGCACCCCTAGAAGATGGGCATTTATGAAAGGGCCCTGCCGGCATTGGAATTCGAGACTCGAAGGGAGCTGGAGTCGGTGCGATCGCAGCAAAACAAATCATAATCAGATGTCGGCTCAAGAGATAAAGAAAATGCATGAGTAATAAGGTCTACTATACTGGCTATGACAGGTGGTAAAGCCGGGAGTACCGGAGGAACGACTGTTCTCTCGTTCCCTCCTCCAATCTGTAACGTTGCAATCAATGCAAAGAAGAATTAGCAATGAAATGTTTGCCCATAAAAGAAAGGAAAGGATGTCGGTTAAAAGTTATACTCACCGACACCGGTAGGCAGACTGACTCCCGACTGGAAGGAGAAATGCGGGTTCAGCACCTGATAGAGATGATCAAAGATAACTCCTGCAAGGTTGCGACAATACATGGTCAGCACACGGAAGATGCTATCCCCGATTTAAATTAATCGCAACCCATACCTTCCAGCATTTGAGAGGATATAAGAGGAGGCGAAGGGACAGCGACCGTCAGAGCGGCAACTGGTGATGCTTCTTCGGGTGGCACAACCTCAGCGCTCACCGCACCTACATGAACAAAATGTCATCAGAAGGGACCCAAAGGGACTGCGAAACGAAAAATACGTAGCGACCCAAGACCTACCAGACGGGTCATCAACCAAAACTGCGACGGAAGCATCATCGGGCATCGCGACTTCTTCGATCTCACCCGGAGGAATGGTTTCGGCGCCAGTGGTTTCATCCACTGATTCTACAAGAGCCGTCGTAACACTCGCAATGCCAGGCGATGGCGGGGAACCGCAGAGGGAAAGAGCGGTGGTTTGGACAGTCCTGGACTCCTGAGAGAGAGTAGCCGTTTCGGGCTGTGTGGTCACCGTCATCTCACCTGCCACCTCATCGCCAGGACTTAGCCCTGCAAGATATGGTATAGAAGAATTTGAAGATCAAATTCTAAGAAAAGACACAGCGTTATGTTACCTTGGGGCGGCTGTACGGTTTCTTCCCGAGCCGCACCACCATTTGTCTATGGACGGTAGATAGGGCAGCTGGAGCATCTTCGGAAGAAATAGCGACTGATGGAATAGTGCTTGAACCTGCACCCACAGCCAAGCTGACATCACGTTCCCTCGCCGCACGCTTTCTGCGCTTCTTGTAAGCCTTGGCAGTGAAAAAAGACCTCCTCAAGAGCTCCATCAAAGTGACGTCATCGTACGATCCAGGAGCTACCTCTGGAGCTGTTACGGCGTCCGTCATCGGCTGCTTAAGTGAAGCCTCCTGCGATACTGACGGGAGAGCTGGGGCCACAATAGCCGGCTCTGGAAGCGTCGCCGCATCACCGCTCAGAATCGACGCTGCGCTTGGGATGACCTGAGTCGAGATAGTACCTGCAATAAGATGAAAAGGAAGGGTCAAACCACGAATTAAGAAAAAGGGAATGAAGGCACAACGAGCCGAAGTATACCAAAGACCAAGGAAGCGCGAAGCCTCTCTTCTTCCTCAAAAGTCTTGAGGGAAGTCGTGAGAGCCTCTTCGGCGGAGATACCTGTTGAAGAAGAAAGCATCAGTGAAAGCATAATGATAAAAAATATAACCACGGAAAGATATGACTGAAGTCTACCTGATTGTGCAATGGTAATCAATGCTGCTTCATTACGAGCTAGTTGCTCGAAAACCGTGATGGCAGCCTCTAGATCGGTATCATCCAGCGCCATAAATAAACCCTCATTGGTCTCGTACTCACTTAGACCCTCGCTGTAAGGGGCATGAGGTTCCTGGCCAAATGCAACGTCCGCAGAAAATAGCGACTTCTTCTTTTTCTGCGACTTAACGCCGGCAGCCGAGAACACGAGCCTGCGCTTGGCGGGCAATTTGGAGCGACGAGTCCCGATCTCAGTACCCACGCCAGATTCAGGAGACGCTACAGCTACCGCTTCTACAGGAGCATGGGGTAGGGGCAGCTCAGGTATAACACGTGGTACCACAGCCGCAGCAGCTTCTCTCAAGGGAGGACGGATGATAGTCCGTCGCTTCAAGGGAACAGCTGGATTACCAGAGGGGTGGTGCCCTTGCGATCAAACAATAATCGCTATTCTTCCCTAATAACGGCGCCCATCGAATGCTGATACCATGCCACATATGCGTTCAAGATTCACGGAACGCAACTCGGCTCACTGATAAAGAAATTGGAGCCGGTGTTCAATCGCATAAAATGGTGTAATGCGTTGTGAATACCTTCTTCTGTGGCAACTGGCTCAGCTTGGAAGGCCTCGAACGGGATGCCCTTGCTGTTGGATATAGTACCCTCAGAGTCAATTATTGGATCACAGGCACGTGATTGCAATGATTGAGGGAGGACCTATACCGGTAGGACAGTCTTACTCAAGATGATAGTATGCTATCTGGTTTATCTTTATCATCGTGTACTGCTTTAGGTGACCTTACAGGTCACTATTGCGCGTTGATAGAGCCCTTAGGATTCTTGCGTGACGGCCAGCAGTATGATGGCGATCATATACGTGGGAGCTGGGGTCTATAAGCACATCCTTAAAAGGTCCCTAGTCGTGGGAGTTTTCGAGACAGGGCATCGATACTCCAGAGTAGACTAGTGTATACAGTCGAGACCCCGACGAGGGGCGGTGGCCGGTCTCACAAGCCACTGGTGTCAGTTGGTTCACCTAAGATGTATACAGGTGCTCATTGGGTTATGAATACACCGGACAGGACTCGCCGGGAACCTGCTATTTGGGATTATACCAGACGTCAGATAGCAGTTCCCTGGTGACATGTGTACAGGTTAGTTCATCGACCTGAGATCGTCATTTGTCTCGTGTGAGTTCCCACTGTGCTTTGATTACTACCCTACCACGGCTCAAAGGAGTCGTGCAAACAGGTTTTAGTTGGGTACAGTCCCGAGCCACATAGAGGCAGTGAGCGGATCTGCAGGGGTTCGTCTCTCCCGGTATTGGGGGTGAGGTCGCGCTGTGTCTAAGAGAGCCATTACACGAAATCCTTAGCCAAGGCAGGAGATTTACTGGTCGGTATTCCAATAGTATCTTAGGGTGTTCTGGGCTACACTCCAACACGACTTGTACCGCTCTCGGGGGTCTGACTTTTACCAACCCCCTAGGCCCGCCATGCGATGCTCATAGACGAACAGACCGGACTGTACGAATATTGTCACTGACAGGCTCAGTAGGGTGTCAGGATGAGTTCGCTCACAAACGTCCCTTTTGGTCAATACCTGGTGGCCCGTTATGTATGGTTAATACCTTTGACGTGCTAGTGGTTAAATCCACAGCCAAATGTATTGACGAGTCTTTAGAGTCCCCCACAGACAGTTTCTCAAGTTTCGGGCGAAACGTTTTAGAGGCCGTATGGAGATATGGCAGGGTTCAATCATATACGTGCGGTATTGCACGGATCATGATCGGATGGACAATACTAGCGGGCTTTGGTTTAAGCCGGATCCTAGTATTGTACAGTGTAGATTTTGACTCATTGCATTTGTATTCGGTCAAAATACAAATGCGGGTATGTATATACAGTCACGGGGTTTTCCTGTAATTTATTACGGGATCGATTTTTTGAAGTTGCCAGTTTGCATTCCGTTTCGGCCATTTTCCTTTGTTTCTTTCCTTGGCTGAAAATTGGTGTGGAGGGGGTTATTTGCAATTGTGCATCTTAATAATGGGGAAGACTTTTAGTGGAGTATGGTTGCTTCATGATTATGCACCATCCCTTGACTTACTTTATTCATCATTGTTTACTTTATGAGATATGATGGTTGATGAGAAGGAGACCTTTTTTGTGATCATTATTCATCATGATAACCCTCTCTCTCTCTTGCATTATTCCCTCTCTCCCTACACAACATTTGGCTCACTCCCTCTTCTCACTTCTTGAAGTCATGGCCGGCCACTAGTTGGGGGAGCAATTGTGTGTGCGGAAAAATTATTCATATCATTTTTCCACCAAGAATTCCTAAGCTCATTTCCATTTTTCCTTCTCCACTCTAAATGGCAACTTCAACCCCAATAGAGACAAATGGATTCTACACTTAGCCTACAGCATCCTTGGACACGTCGACTCGCCAACTTCGTGCCCGAGTTGACTCGGTCCAGAGGTGAGAGCCCGTAAAAGAACCCGGCGATGTGGTGCCCGTACCGACGAGGAGATGAAGACCGGAGATTCCGCGGGGAGATTGGGATGACGACGAGAAGACCGAAGGACACGGATCGCTCGGTATATCTCTCTTTCCTTTCTTCAGTTTGCTAGCATTAGGTTAATGGCCCGATCCGGGTTTAAAGTCCGCGGTAGCGCCGGTTTCTAGTTTATAGAAAAGTTTTGTTTTCCGCATTTTGGCCTTGGAATGACGGCCGGGGCGCTGCCGTGCACTTACACTGGTATCAGAGCCACGCCATTAACCTAGTCTAGCTTGCACTAACGTGTTTACAAGTTCGATCGAACGAATTTTCCAAAAAACCGCGTTTCCATGTCAAGTTTCTGTCGAATTTTTCCAGTGCTCTAAAAATTATTTGGTACATTGTAAAATTACGTGCCGGATTTTTTATGCATTCTGTGAAAATTTGGTAGCTTGATGCCACTGTTCCACCGCGGAACCGCGGCCAAACCCACGCATTCGCCGCGGTTCCGCCGCCATTTAAACTGTTCACAGCACCAAATTTTTACAGCGGGCTTCTGACATGGAAATAGGGTTTTTGGTATGTTCTGTTTGGGCCCAGATTTATTTTGAGTGCTACAGTAGTGCTTGGGGCCCACTTCGGGAAATTTAGTCGATCGAAAATTTTAAACATGTTAGTTCATAGTATTTACATTATATCTGCGACCGTGAATGTCATTTGATCGGTAAATCCTGTCTAACTGCTATAGCCCTTTTAGAAGGATTTGCGAACGTGACATTCACGTTGATGTTCTGTGTTGTGCTGTGATGTTACGGATTTGTCGTGGTGGATAGCCTGGATGCAATGTTAGTACAGTTTGGTTGTATTTGTACATTTGATATTGCGGGGCGAGCGTCCGACATGTGGACTGCCGTTACTGCCTGTTTGTATAATATTCTTTTGGGGCAGGACCGGGCTGAGGTCGATGCACCCGTTGTATGTATATTTTACTTTCTGTACTAGGATTACCCCACGAAGGGGTGCACGGATAGCCGGGTTCTAGAGAGCAACGGGCCCGCATCTCATGGCGTTGAGACGGAGGGGGCTTCACTCTAGAATTGGGGGGCTATTCGCCGCACTCGTAGGGGGTACAGGTTGACCCAAGGAGGGGTTCCCAAGTTACCGGATTCCGTGAAGTGCTGGGTGGTCCATTCACGTTGTTGAAAGGGGCTACCTCGCTTCAGGTTTGGGCAGGTAACTTGCCGCGCCCGTAGAGGTCTAGGATTTCATTGCACAGGCTATCCACACGACCAGGGGAGCGTCGAGTTTCAGTAGCGGCTCTATGAAACCCGGGGATCCCAGATATCTGTATTGTTCTGTGATGCTTATTACATTTCTGTGATGTTGCATTTTTATCACGCCTTGAGCGAATATTATATATTGATATATATATACTAGTAGATGTTGTATATGTTTTGCATCCGCGCTAGTCCAGTCCCCGCTCTGTCGTTAGTTAAGTAACCTAACGGGTGATGACGGGACCCAGTGGCGAATGCGGATGGCATATACGTACATCATATTTTCGTTCTTGATCGGTGTGATCAATTGATGGGACTGCATTGATTCGGATCAATGCAAGCTAAACAAACCTATTCTGATGTTGTTGGAACAATTTTTCAAAAAGCTGTTATTGCAAGGACGTTCACTTTTGTTTTGCACAGTGGTATTCGGTTATGAATATCCAGCACCTCAGTCGACGAGGCAAGGGCCGAGATCCCTTCACCGGGAGTGACCCCTTGGACAGAAGTTTGCATCAGGGCAATAACTTCACTATAGTCGATTACTTTTTCTTTGCATCGTGGTATTCAGTTGGAATATCCTGCACCTCATTCTACGGGGAAAGAGCCGAGATCCCTTCACCGAGAGTGACCTCTTTAGCAAAGGTTTTCGCCACTATATTTTTATAAAAAGCTATCCGGTTCCTTCAACGATATCAAGTTCATTACGTTAAAGGTTTTTCGCCAAAAACCATTCGTAGCCCTCCATCATTTCAGACGGGTAGCAAGTAGTATTCATGCTATGTTTGTTGGCCAAAGTCAAGGCATAGTGTATGGTAGCTATTTGTTACTTTTCTGCAGCATAGATAGATGCGTTGGTTTGGGACAGTTGTATTGCCTTGTTGGCCAAAGTCAAGGGTAGGTACGGATGGGTTTAAATCAAGCTGGAGAATAACGGATAGAACTTGACATGTGACTTATGATTTGTTGGCCAAAGTCAAGGTCATAAGAGCATGGGGTAAAAATCACATCGGGAGTTTCTAAAGAAACTGAAACTTGCCCGATATGCAAATACCTTCTGGAGTGTGATAACGTGAGTGGATTCCATCACATTATCATGCGATGATAGTTGGATCCCGATTCCCACTGATGAGTTGGTTTACTCCTCGTGTGATCCCGACTAATTCTTCTTTCAGGTTTAGAGGGGAATTTGACGGTACAGTGGGAGGTTTCCTGATTAGATAAAGTGATAACCATTCTGATCTAGGTTAGAGTGCACGCTGAGTGTTTCTTTTCTCTCTTTCTTTGGCAGCGACCATGACCCTACCCTAGACTATGACTCAGTGACCAAATTAACCGAACCTTCTTAAACACTGGCTTTTGGATTGTCAGAGTTGCATACCTCATTGCCACTCCTTCTTTTACTCTTTTCTCCAGAACACCTCGTATTACTACGAACATCCACTTTCATTGGATAAAACCATCGTATGGTTATATACGAACTCGAAGAAACTTGTTCCAGATTCAAGGATGGTTTTCGGTTCTGGAGAAAACGAATAGGACTATTCAGTTGTCTTTTCCTTTTACCTTCTCTCAGGTTGCAAGTGCTCCTTGGATTAAGGGATAGTACACCCGTTACGCCTATTGGATAGTCTTCTTCCAAACCTTAGGATGGTGCCGAACGGTAGGGAATGAAGAAAGCCGATTAACCTAAGTGTGATGTACAGAAGGTATTAAGTAAAGACAGGATTAGAAGGAGGGCAAAGTAAATTGCGACTGCTATTCACGACCAAACCAAGTATTTCATTACCACTCCTACTTCACCTTTGTATTTCTCCCGAACACTCCGTATCACTATGAAGATCCACAGTTATTTGGATACTCCATCGTATGGTTATATACGCACTCGAAAGGAACTTGTTCCAGTTCAGGGATGGATTCTGGTTCAGGAAAAATAGGAATATGGTTTATTCGGTTGTATTTTATCTTCACCTTATCTCGCATTGCGAGGGTTCCTAGGATTAGGACAGTACACCCATTAGGCTTATTGGATAGTCTTCTTCCAAACCATAGGCTGGTGCCGAAAGGTAGGGAAAGAAGAAAACAAATTAGCCTAAGCGGGTGTACAGAAGGTAATGACTAAAGACATATGAAGGGATTTGGAGAAATGGAAAAGAAATATACGGTTACAGTTGTGAATCTGGATAATGGAAGAGGCATTACTAGGAATACCAGGATACCCCTACGAAACATTTCAATGTTTCAGTTTCACTGTGCAATGTTAAAGGAAAACTGATTTTCCAATTAGACACTTGCTCCAGGGTATGTATTTACCAAGTATGAATCTCACATCTGTATAGTTTTACAGATGATGAGTGGGAGTAAGTTATTGTGAATTAGGTGATCATCCTCATTATATCGGAATTCGTTGTAATTGGTGATATTTGAGGAAATCGCCTGGGTAGTTTGCCGGACGGCAAATATTTGGTTTTGAATATCCGCTGTTATGCACCAATTTCAAATTGATATATCTGTACGTCTATTTTTATAGAGTGAGATATACCTTTTTGAAATTATGTCTATGACATTTACCTATATCAGTGGATGGTTAGGTAAGGAGCATTAAACAGCGGTGTAATTCTTCTTAACCATAAGTACAGTTTTCAACCTACGACACACAGGGAATGAGTTATTAGACTCAAGGGACTTGTACAGAGTATTGTATATTGTCCAGTGTCCATTAGGACAGAGGGGTTGGTTCTCGTACTATATTCGGTTTACTTATGACTTCTCTGGTTTTTAGACAAGTGTTTCGTAAAAACACAAGGTCCGAATTTTGAGAAGTTATAGGTATAAGAGTAAAGTAGAGAACCAGGTATTGCAAGTATCAAGATTCTTCAAGGTGATCAAAGATGTAGATACTTGTGTATGGTATTCAGTTAATAGTAACGATTAAGAGAACTTGCTTCTCTTTCAGATTACTCATAATTGGAAGCACTCCTAAGTTGAGTAATGCTGATCGGCCTCCCTCTATTTAGTTAACATGCATTAGAGACAGCTGCATGATTTGAATCTGGTTCAATTAAATCAGTGCCTCTGTTTCTGTATTGGATATAGAACAGTTCATATCTTGACAATTTTAAGGTACGGGGTGTTTTCCGGCTTATGCTTAAAACCAGACTCCGGATAACTCGAGGCACGTTTCTGTAATTGCTGTTTGTGGGTTGACACGGGCTATGTCGAGAGTTGACTTTCTACCATCTGGAAGATCAATAGCGATATTGTTCTTGACTCGCCACAGTTTTAATAAAAATGGATTTTTTCATAAAACAGTAGTGGGAGTATGGTAGAACTGGAAGTGATTCCAGAACCGCAAACGATTACTGAAGATTTGATAAGAACCTAAAGATTCAATCTGGTTTGACGTTCCATTGGCCACTCCATAGATAAGGTGGGTAACTTCAGGCACCCGAGAGGTACTCCGGTAGCCTCAAGGACGGTGGCAGGGAGGTTCTTGTTTACCCAGACTTGCCATTGCTGTTGTTCCGGATTGTGAGACCCGGCAGAAGGATGAGTATAGCGTCGTTCTAAGCTATCTTTAGAAGTGTACGTATATATGACTCTGCCAGAGGGTTGTCGTAGTCAGTGGGAGTAGCGGAAGTATAGTGGACAGGTAGCTTATGTCTATTTATGGACTAAAGTAGATATAGCGGAGATAGATCATCTATTTCTGATGTGACAGTCATAGGTTTGACTTCATCAGAATAGGGGATGGATCTGTTAAGAAGGTAGTACGGTGTGATGTCCTGGTATTTGGATGACATACACAGTGTAGGAAGTGAAATTCCTATACTACGGTCGGTTATATTTTGGTTGTCACACAGTGGTTTCTCCACATAGGACATGTATATTATATCAGATATTCTGGTTACTAGATCTATAGTTTTAGATCTAGATTTGGGTGGTGTCCCAATCTGGGTACTTAGACCGCATTCTAAAGGTGTTTTTAGAATGGACGACTCCTGGCACGGTAGTATACCTACAGGTAAGGGAGTCACCCTCTCTAAACCTGTCTTACAGACTAAAGGGGAGAGGGATGCGCATGATTGGCAGATCACTTGTTTAGGCAATTGAGTCAATCATGAGATGTCAAGCACCACACCAGATGTTGTTTTTGCACGAGATGCAATAAGTTAATATTTATCCAATCCTGGAGAAACGGTCGGAAGCAGTTTTAGAACATAAGTGCATGTTCTAGGGATATGATAACAACAGCCTCTTTTAGGAGACGGTTATCATTCCAGGCTTCCAAGGTGACCTGGATGACAGGATGGCTGTCAGAGTTATTGTTTTCCCTCTAACGAGGGGCAGTATTTTGGACAGGTGGTCCAGGCGGATACTGAGGGAGGCATAACACAGGATACTGATTAAGTTCAGTTGACGATACAGTCTAAGAAGTTTGGATTTGGAGTTCATTTATGAACTAGGTCCCATCAGATATCCAGACATATTCTAAGACAGGTATTGCTCTTTTCGGGAGATGACTTTCTCCGCGAACTTGAGATAAAGAGAGACATAGAAAGAAACATCAGAGCGGATCCACTCACTGAGGCTATTCCTCGAACGCATTAGTTTCGC
Organism: Agapanthus africanus; assembly: GCA_030015575.1. Lineage (NCBI taxonomy): Eukaryota > Viridiplantae > Streptophyta > Magnoliopsida > Asparagales > Amaryllidaceae > Agapanthus > Agapanthus africanus. The sequence continues at coordinate 734,717,337 of JASDDO010000019.1, read as the reverse complement.
AAACGGGTTTTGTGAGACTGATTAGTAGAGGAGTTGGGTGTTCGGTATCACACGGGCCGTGAGTATGCGACATCGCAATAATTAGCCTTGAGTGCAAGTGGGAGATTGTTGGATATAGTGCCCTCAGAGTCAATTATTGGATCACAGGCACGTGATTGCAATGATTGAGGGAGGACCTATACTGGTAGGACAGTCTTACTCAAGATGATAGTATGCTATCTGGTTTATCTTTATCATCGTGTACTGCTTTAGGTAACCTTACAGGTCACTATTGCGCGTTAATAGAGCCCTTAGGATTCTTGCTTGACGGCCAGCGGTATGATGGTGATCATATACGTGGGAGCTGGGGTCTATAAGCACATCCATAAAAGGTCCCTAGTCGTGGGAGTTTTCGAGACAGGGCATTGATACTCCAGAGTAGACTAGTGTATACAGTCGAGACCCCGACGAGGGGCGGTGGCCGGTCTCACAAGCCACTGGTGTCAGTTGGTTCACCTAAGATGTATACAGGTGCTCATTGGGTTATCAGTATACCGGACAGGACTCGCCGGGAACCTGCTAGTTGGGATTATACCAGACGTCAGATAGCAGTTCCCTGGTGACATGTGTATAGGTTAGTTCATCGACCTGAGATCGTCATTTGTCTCGTGTGAGTTTCCACTGTGCTTTGATTACTACCCTACCACGGCTCAAAGGAGTCGTGCAAACAGGTTTTAGTTGGGTACAGTCCCGAGCCACATGGAGGCAGTGAGCGGATCTGCAGGGGTACGTCTCTTCCGGTATTGGGGGTGACGTCGCGCTGTGTCTAGGAGAGCCATTACACGAAGTCCTTGGCCAAGGCAGGAGATTTACTGGTAGGTATTCCAGTAGTATCTCAGGGTGTTCTGGGCTACACTCCGACACGACTTGTACCGCTTTTGGGGGTCTGACTTTTACCAACCCCCTAGGCCCGCTATGCGATGCTCATAGACGAATGGACCGGACTGTACGGATATTGTCACTGACAGGCTCAGTAGGGTGTCAGGATGAGTTCGCTCACAGACGTCCCTTTTGGTCAATACCTGGTGGCCCGTTACGTATGGCTAATACCTCTGACGTGCTAGTGGTTAAATCCACAGCTAAATGTATTGACGAGTCTTTAGAGTCCCCCACAGACAGTTTCTCAAGTTTCGAGTGAAACGCTGTAGAGGCCGTATAGAGATATGGCAGGGTTCAATCATATACGTGCGGTATTGCACGGATCATGATCGGACGGACAATACTAGCGGGCTTTGGTTTAAGCCGGATCCTAAGATTGTACAGTGTAGATTTTGTCTTATTGCATTTGTATTCGGTCGGAATACAAATGCGGGTATGTATATACAGTCGCGGGGTTTTCCTGTAATTTATTAAGGGATCGATTTTTTGAAGTTGCCAGATTGCATTCCGTTTCGGCCATTTTCCTTTGTTTCTTTCCTTGGCTGAAAATTGGTGTGGAGGGGGTTATTTGCAATTGTGCATTTTAATAATGGGGAAGACTTTTAGTGGAGTATGGTTGCTTCATGATTATGCACCACCCCTTGACTTATTTTATTCGTCCTTGTTTACTTTATGAGATATGATGGTTGATGAGAAGGAGACCTTTTTTTGTGATCATTATTCATCATGATAACCCTCTCTCTCTTGCATTATTCCCTCTCTCCCTACTACACAACATTTGGCTCACTCCCTCTTCTCCCTTCTTGAAGTCATGGCCGGCCACTAGTTGGTGGAGCAATTGTGTGTGTGGAAAAATTATTCATATCATTTTTCAACCAAGAATTCCTAAGCTCATTTCCATTTTTCCTTCTCCACTCTAAATGGCAACTTCAACCCCAATAGAGACAAATAGATTCTACACTTAGCCTACAGCATCCTGGGACACGTCGACTCGCCAACTTCGTGCCTGAGTTACCTCGGTCCAGAGGTGGGAGCCCCTAAAAGAACTCGGCGATGTGGTGCCCGTACCGACGAGGAGATGAAGACCGGAGATTCCGCGGGGAGATCGGGATGACGATGAGAAGACCGAAGGACACGGATCGCTCGGTATATCTCTCTTTCCTTTTTTAGTTTGCTAGCATTAGGTTAATGGCCCGATTCGGGTTTAAAGTCCGCGGTAGCGCCGGTTTCTAGTTTATAAAAAAGTTTTGTTTTCCGCATTTTGGCCTCGGAATGACGGCCGGGGCGCTGCCGTGCACTTACACTTGTCACGGCCCGAAATAGCACGTGACTGGCAGTTTAATCATATGAAGTCTATAGGACCCCATCTAATTAAAGTAAGCCAAAAGCCCAGAACTCTAAAACCATTTTAAGGAGTAAATAAAGAAAACTAGTTCTTTTGAAGTAAAGAAAACAAGTTTTAAAAAGCAAGGTTTTCAAATAAGTAAGCCGAATATGCATTTTTAAAATGTCTCGTCTTTTCTGAAAATTAGAGTTTCCTTTGTAAATACTGACCTCGAACGGGGTACAACATGATAAAAGCATATATACAATGATAAAATGCATCCCCAAGCGGGAGCTAGCTCTTCGTCAATCGACGGTCACAACCACGCAAGCAGTAATATACAACGCCGAAGGGCGAGGATCAAAACTCAAAAGGAAACTCAAAATCATTATAAAAACCATAATACTACAACGCGCGACTCTAAGGTCGAAATAATACACAACTGGTTTTCTAAGTCTAAAACAATATACAAGTTTGGTTGATGGAATTACTAGATACAACTGAATAATACATGTACAATGGTGGTTCTGATGCAAAAGAACCCACCTACCAAAGTAAATCACCTGTAAGGGGAGCAGTGTACCAGAAAAGCCGCAATGAAACCTGTACGGCAAAACCTACAAGAAACTGTGGCACAACGGGGGTGAGTTGCTAACTCGTGAATAGAAAACATCACAGAGCAGAAATCGTATGTATGACACAATCCTTGGTCAATACAATCAGATATATTTATAAACCTCAAATGAATAAGTCTGAAGCATGATAAGGTGGCAATATAACATCTATACATGAACGTAGTGCCAAGTGTTCGTGCCAGTGCCTCAAGTAATAGCATATCATAAATATGAGGTATGATCAATGTCGACTATATCATGAAGTCTATGAATATATGGATATCATCCAACTGTGTTATCAATATCATCAATGTCAATATATGTAGGTGGAAATCGTCCACGTGTCACCCAATGACAATAAGCATCATGCATGTAAATATCATAAACATATGCATGGAAGTATGAGGATGAAAATCAACATGTCTCGCTCGCGACAAATCAAAATCATGGAACCTGAGTGTCAAGCATCGACACTCGAAAACATCATGAAACCTGTGCCTAGCATCGGCACGTAAATCCTTATATACATAGGGATCCGTCAGTACGGATCAGCCCATTGTTGGGGTAAAAATTTACACCCCGGTTGACCAAGTCAAAATCAAAGTCAACCCCAAGCCAAGTGGGCCCAAGCCCAGATCCAGTAGGCCCATGCCCGGGTCGAGCCCGAACATGAAGCGGACGGCCTTCCCCCATGCCAAGATAAAAATTTTGTAATAAATAATCTTGTTGTATTTCTTTTATTTTATTTTATGGATAAATGTAAGAAAAATAGGCATAAAGCCAAATTTTTGTAAAGCCCATGGCTTATGTGCAAAAAGAAATGGCACATGAGCCACGGGATAGGCAAAATGCCATTTTGTGAAGCCCAAGGGGCTATGTGTAAAGTGTGTAGCCTATAAAGGCAAGGATAATGAAATATCCCAACAACTTTTTCTCTCTCTCAAAATTTTCTTCAGATCTGAGATCTTTTCTCCTTCTTCAAGGTTCCCAAAACCTTCCTTTTTCTCTTGAATTAAACCAAGAGTTTTACTCTTCTTTTTATAAAACAAATTAGTTTTTCACCACAAAACCCATAAAGGGGAACTCAGATCTTCCATTAGATCTCAAAAAGAAGAGATTTTTAGAAATCTCATATCTCTTGATCTTTAAGATCCAGCTAACAGAGGAGGAGGAAGAAGAACATCGTTCACTAAACCAAAAAAAAAAACAAGACACTCAGGAGTCCAACTCCTCTCTGATTTCTCTTCTGAGAAATTTTTTTTAGGCTAAAAGCCTCTTTTTCTCGTCGGCGCTCAAGCGCAGAGCGCCCGCGTGCCGACACGTGGCGCGCGCTTGCGCTCCAGCGCAAGCGCTCGAACGCAAGTCGCCCCCGTGCCGACACGTGGCGCGCTTACGCTCCAGCGCTTGCACTCGAGCGCAAGTCGCCCCCGTGCCGACACGTGGTCACGTGGCGTGCTTGCGCTCCAGCGCAAGCGCTCGAGCGCAAGTCTCCCCCGTGCCGACACGTGGCGCGCTTGCGCTCCAGCGCAAGCGCTCGAGCGCAAGTCGCCCCCGTGTCGACACGTGGCGCGCTTGCGCTCCAGCGTCCAGCGCTCAAGCGCAGAGCGCCCACGTACCGACACGTGGCACTCCAGCGCCTGAGCGCACAGCACCTAGGCGCATAGCGCCCAAGGTGCTGTCCCCACGCATCCTTTGGATGTCTTTTCCCCTTTTTATATATATACATGTATATCTGTACATATGTATACATATTTACATACACACATACTCCACGACACTGTCCCTGTTAGAAAAAAATTTCTAACGGGGCGCTGCCCCGCACCCCGCAAGGGGACTGCTAGCCCCCTTGACCCCCAGCCCGCTATCCGGGTAGCAGGACCCCCGTAAAAACTCTGCGTGGCTCCCGATATATCCAAAACCCCCCTTCAAAACACAACACACGTACACTGCACATCGAGTTCGCATGACCAGTTTAACCCGTCAATCGGAGGTTCCCTCGCTCCAAAGGCGAGGGGTAATTAACGGCAGCTTAGTCCGCGGCTGCCGGAGATTCGGATCCCCACAATCAATAAACCCCCGCCTACCCTAGGCAGGGAGAATCTGTAGTACGCCTGACAAGCGCGCGCGTATTCCCATCTCAATGGGGTGACGAAAAACACCCTACAGAATCTGGCACGCCCGGTGGGACCCTTCTCTCCTCCCATATTTCGGGTTAAACGTTCATACGAACTCAATCAATATACATATCGATTGCCTATACTAAAATGATGTTCTTTTTTCCATGCAGCAATCAACCTTCGACGACAATGTCTCCCCAGACGAATTCAGCTTCCAACATGACCCCGATTCCGTACGTGGTCAAGATCAACGCTCGTGTGATTCTCCCCGCAAGCCTCAGTCGACAGTGGGAGGAATCGTCCGCCAGTTTGGCTCCGTCATCATCTACCCTGCCGGAAGCGCTCATCTGGCGGAAATCCCGGCGGAACAGGTGGCTAAGCCGGTCCCGAGGGGCAAGAGGCGGAATGTTGTGATTGCTAAGGCACCACAACCAAAACTTAAGACGGTATCTGAACGATTCTCTGGTGCTCCAGCGGGATGCAAGAACTTCGGTACAAAGGGCAAAATCAAATGCTGCGGATGAGCTCAGGCAATGACTCCAACAAATGCACGATCGAGCGTATCTCCAAGGCCCTCCATCGCCCGGTCTGCGGCGTCTTCCCAAAGAGCCGAAGTCTGCCAGGTGCATAGAACAGAAAAGTTAAGGGAGAAGCGGCTCAGGTATCGAGCCAACAAAAGGGCCAAGGCTTCGGCCAAATGGAATCGTATGAAGTTCCAAGTGCAGGGTTGCCCCGCGACGACGGCTGAGTTGGACGTAAGAATCAGCAATTCCTTCGAGCCTCTGAAGTGGGTTCAGAAAAACGCCATGACCGCCAAAATCAAGAAGACAGCGGTCCGAACAGTGCCACAAAGAGACGTGTCCTGGCCCCAACAGAAAAGGTATGACACTGTCTCTTCAAGAGTCTTCCAAGCACTTTGTGCCGCATGAAAGCAGCGGGGCAAACCCAGAAAAGAAGCGCCAGCACCATTCAAGAACCTGGTTAGGCCAGCCGCCTTCAATCGACTACTAGCTACCGAAACAAGGGGGTCAAGACAGCGATCCATGAAATCAGCTGCTAAGGATAGAAAGACGGCCGGATATATCATCCATACGGTCTATATGGCAGGCGGGCGCCCCAGCGACAACCTTCGCAGCAAAAGTAAGGATGGGGCCACCACATCCCAAGCCCAATCTAGCCTGAATGTGGTTGCCGCTGCCCAAGAACAGCCGCCCCCGCTGGATGAAGAAAACTCTCTCGATGAGGATGATAGGCCGAAAGACCCCTCGGTCCATGCAGAGTCAAGCTCGGACAGCGAGGAAGAGCCGACTTTCCGCCCCAGGACTGCGGAGCAAGAGCTTCGAAAACAGCTCAGGAGCAAAGACAAAGAGATGGCCAAGCTCTATTCGAAGATTGATGATTTAACAAACGTGGTAATGCAGCTCACGGCTCAAATTACTCGAGCGCCTCCCAATCAAGCACAAGCCGCTACTAATCAGCCGGGTGATGACAATCCGAGGCAGCCAATGCCTGTTCCTTTGGGTCCAAGACTGGTCGAGCCGCATGAAAGCCGGCCACACTCCGCTTCTGGGGACGCCTTGGCCCCAGATAGCATTATCCCACTAACACAGGATCGGATAATGGATCTGGTCACCAGCAAGGTTAAAACATTGGTGGCCGAAGCTGAAGCTCAGAAAGAAATCGGCAGTAGTGGGCGGCCATATCCCGCGCAGTACGATCTGATTGAGTTCCCAAGCGGTTACATCATTCCTAAGTTTGGAAGATTTGATGGAACGGGGAATGCAAATCAGCACGTCGCCCACTTCAAAGCATCGTGCGGAAATACAGGGGGCAATGACGCGCTCCTTCTTCGTCAGTTTGTCAATAGCCTGACCGGCGTCGCCTTCGACTGGTATGCGAGTATACCGGACGGGTCCGTCATTACCTTTGCCCAAATGGAGTCCCTGTTTCGGCAAAGGTTCATGAGTGTCAGTGAAAAAATCTCCATTGCCGACCTTGTGAGGACCAAGCCGGGGAAGAATGAAAGCAACACCGACTTTATTGCCCGATGGCGTAATCTCACGGTCAAGTGCGAACCGCCGCTGGAGCAGGACCAGTCCGTCAGCCTTCTCATTGGGAACCTCAGCAATTGGATGGTCCCATTCTTGTGTACAGCAGGCCTCAAGACGTTTCAAGAGCTAACCAAGAAAGTCCAAATGCTGGAACGCTCAAAGCAAGAGTCCCCGCCGGACTCTCAGAGAGACAAAACTTGGAAAAGCAAGCGGGACGACAGCCGTAGAAGCGGGAGTTCCAGCAGTACCAATGTCTTCAATGCGTCCGACAATGAAGAAAAGCGAAGGGCGGGTGAATCCAAAACTAACCGGTCTCGAAAGCCATTGCTGGGAGGAGATGGGCCTTCCCTAGAGGAGAAGAAGAACAAGGTTTACTCTTTCAGAAGGGACAAGGTCCGTAAGATATTTAAAGATGCCTTGAACAACGGCCTACAATTGCCGGAGTCGAAAAGACCCCAAGAAGCAAAAATGACCGACAATCCCCTGTATTGCCCGTACCACCGAGTAGTGAGCCATGCGATCGAGGATTGCTATATCTTCGAAGACTGGGTCGAGAAGCAATACAAGGCTGGAGAGATCGAGCTGTCCAAAAGCGTGTTGGTGAACAATCAAGTTGCAACCGCCAACTTTATACAGACAGAAGTTGAAGCCTTCTGGGAGCAGACAGCTGAACCTGCTGCCCTGACAAACGAAACTGACTCATCGCGGCCTCCGTGGAGTACGCACATATCTAATAAGACGAAGAAGATGCTAAAGCTACTTCAGAAAGAGCCCAGGATGGAATGGGAAGGACAGAAGAAGCCTACCAGTCCAGCTGCCAATGCGGCTCCATCTTGCTCAAAATCCAAGAAGCTCAAGAAGAAGAAAAGTGCAGCTCGGCGCGGAAAAGAGTCTGCAGGGAAATCGACCATTCAAAAATATATCGATTCCCTCGAAGAATATGAACAAAAGGAAAGAACATTGATTCAATTGAAGGAGTTCTTCCCTGTACAAGCGGCTGAAATTCTGGAGGAGTTAGAAGAAGACCCCAATGAAGAGATCCCAGTAGTGACCTGCTACGCCATCCATCTTGGCAGCGACTCGGAAGAGGATCTCTGTTTTCCCGAAGAGGACGAAGAGCTCGCCACAGCGGCCAATCAAATCCAGCTCAGAAGCGGCAGGGCTCTACCGCCAAATCAGGGCAATGCCCCAAAAGGGAAGGAAAAACAAGTCGCTAATGAAGAAGATGGAAGAGAACCGGCCGATGAAAACATAAGTCCTTCCTCGGTGGACTATAATGTCTTGGCACATCTCCGGAAGCTTCCGTCTCTCCTGAGCATCTATGACGCCTTGGTCCTATCTAAGGAGCTTAGAGATGTTCTCATTCACGCTCTACAAAACCCCGAGCGGTATCAGGCTCACTTTGCGGAAATTAATATGAAAGAAGCCCAGCACGCTTTGCATGCCGCCGCAGTCACATTTAAGGATGAAGACTTGCTACTGGGAACGGCTGAGCATAATCGGCCGCTTTACGTGACCGGGTACAGCGGCGGAGATCGAATTAATCGCATATTGATTGATCCGGGGTCCTCAGTGAACATCATGAACTTGCGAACTCTGAAGAGTTTGTCAATGGACGTCCGACACCTGTCAAGGGAAAGGATTGTCATTCAAGGCTTCAACCAAAATTGCCAGCAAGTTCTGGGGTCTATAGCTTTGCCAATCAAATTCGGGGATCTGCAGACCGAAGCTAAGATATACGTGATCGATGCCGACACGTCTTATAAGATTCTCTTGGGACGGCCGTGTCTCCACGATTATGGCATTGTCCCGTCAACTCTCCATCAATGCATGAAGTATACTAAAAATGGCGAAGAAAAACGCATCAACGGAGACATCCAGCCATTCGGTGTGCATGAAGTCCGCTATGAAGATTCTCGGTACTTTATGAACCACCAAAATGCTAAGCCACAACTGACTGAGGATAGACCGGCCCTAAGACTCAAAAGCAAATCTGCGCCGGCTGTCACTTTCAAAAGCAAAAACGCCCAAGTGCGCCCGCATTTCGGTAGCGACACTGATGAGTCTGACGCTGGAAGCCTGTCCTTCTGTAAAACTCGCCCTCGTTTCGGCAGCGATACGGATGAATCTGTTACTGAAGGCCCATCTAGCAGCAAAGTCCGCCCTCATCTTGGCAGCGACACTGAAGAGTCGGAGGAAGAGGACCTGCCGTGCAATAGCGATGCAGATTGGACCCCTATGCAACAAGCGAAACTACGAGAGACCTTCGAAGTTACAGAAGGGTCCTTAGCCGTCACAAGGGTACCAGAGTAGATGTACAAAGAGTTCGATGCGTTATCAGTCTCCACCGTGGACCAGCTGAAAACTTTCTACGTTCCCGGGAGGAAAAGTGGACAGAAAGGCATCCTGTTTTATGGGTCAAACCCCGTTGTGCACCCGGACGATTTGTCTGTCGCGTGCCTTCCATATGAGAGAGGCATAAGAGCCGTCCTCAATCCCAGATACTATGCGCCCGAGATGCGGGAATATTTTAAGAAGTGCGGATGCCGGCTATATCAAACGAAGTCCGAAGCAAAGTTTTACGAAGGGCTATGGTATCCGCCCCATGTCCGAGCACTCATCGATGGACGAATTCCAGATAGACGGGGCATAGGCTACATTCAACCTGATTCCAAAGCGTGCTACATGATCCATGTTGGTGAGGCCAGTGACAGATCAAATGGTGATGACGAGATAGCTGAGCCAGAAGAAGCTCCTCAAGAGCTCGAAGATGGTGGACAAGCAACCTTTGACGAGCTAACCGAGATTGACTTAGGAACGCCCGATAATCCAAGGCCGACCTACATCAGCTCGCTCTTGTCAGAGGAAATGAAAGCGCAAATAATTGCCCTGCTGCATGAGTTCGTCGACTGCTTCGCGTGGACATACAAAGATATGCCTGGCCTTTCCCCTGAAGTGGCCGTACATAAGTTGGGTATATCTCCTGATGCTAAGCCAGTCAAACAAGATCCTCGAAGAATGAGAAGGGAACTAGAAGAAAAGGTCATCGAGGAAACTAAGAAGCTCATCGATGCCGGCTTCATCAGGGAAGAGAAATATGCGGACTGGATCGCATGCATAGTCCCAGTGAAGAAGAAAAATGGGCAGATCCGAGTTTGTGTCGATTTCAGGGACCTCAACAAGGCATGTCCTAAAGACGACTTCCCGCTACCGGTCATGGAAATGATGGTCGATGACACATCAAATTACGAGCTGTTCACCTTTATGAATGGCTCGTCTGGATACAATCAGATCAAGATGTCGCCTGAGGATGAGAAGCACACAGCATTTCGAACCCCGATCGGAATATACTGCTACAAAGTGATGCCGTTCGGACTAAAGAACGCAGGCGCTACATATCAAAGGGCAATGACTAATATCTTTGATGACCTAATCCATAAAGTCGTTGAATGCTATGTTGATGATTTGGTCATCAAAACTAAAGCCAAGGCCGACCACATCCAAGATCTTAGGACCGTTCTCACCAAACTGAGGGAATACGATCTGAAGATGAATCCTCTGAAGTGTGCTTTTGGCGTGTCATCGGGAAAATTCCTGGGCTTTATAGTCCGGCATCGAGGGATTGAGGTTGACCCATCAAAGATAAAGGCCATCATGGAGATGCCCCCTCCGAAGAGTCTGACGCTGCTAAGGTCTTTTCAAGGAAAGCTTGCTTATATACGGAGGTTTATCTCAAATTTATCGGGGAGATGTAGGCCCTTCTCGAAGCTCATGAAGAAAGGAGCTCCTTTTATCTGGGATGCCGAGTGTCAAGCAGTGTTCGAAAGCATCAAACAATACTTTTTGCACCCTCCAGTGCTGGCCGCTCCCATTCCAAATAAACCGCTGATTCTCTACACTGCCGCGCTAGATGAGTCACTCGGTGCGCTCCTTGCCCAGAATAACGAGGAGGGAAAGGAAAATGCCCTCTACTACCTCAGTCGAACTCTAGTCGGGGCGGAACACAACTATTCCCCAATCGAAAAGCAATGCCTGGCTCTGATATTTGCTGTGAAGAAGCTGAGGCACTATTTGCTGGCTCATCGGGTTATGCTGATCTCCAAGGTCGACCCACTCAAACACCTAATGACCAAAGCAAGCCTAGCCGGCAGAATGGCAAGATGGGCTGTCATGCTACTTGAGTTTGACATAGTTTATACTCCTCAGAAAGCAGTAAAAGGGCAAGCTCTTGCAGACTTTCTCGCTGCTCATCCCATACCAGAAGGGTCGCCGCTAAATTGTGAGTTACCCGACGAACAAGTGCTGCACCTCGAGGAAGATGGGCCATGTTGGGAGCTCTACTTTGATGGAGCCTCATCAATAAGGACCTCCAGTAAATCAAGCGTCCTAGAGATAAAGGCAGGGATAGGATTGGTGTTCATCACGCCATCAATGGGAACCCTACGGCGCTCTTTTGCTCTCACCGAGCCTCGCACAAACAATGAGGCCGAGTATGAAGCTCTGATAGCTGGTTTGGAGCTCGCCATAGAAATGGAAATCCTTCGGCTATGGGTTTACGGTGACTCCCAGCTTGTCGTCAACCAAGTAAGCGGCAACTATAAGATATACAAACCCGAGTTAGCTCGGTACAGAAGCCGGGTGGTGGAACTCATGAAACGGTTCACTCACATCGAGCTAACAAGAGTCCCTAAAGCATTGAACGGAAAAGCCGACATACTCGCTCGCCTAGCCAAGGAGCTGGCTGATCCTGACATGGATGAAATTCTGATCACAGTCAGGAGTCGACAAATTCTACCCCCAGTCTCTCTATGAGAAGAGGAAAGCGCGGAACAGAAGAGCAGACATTCGGAAGAAGCTTCGATCATCCAAGACGAGCCCGATTGGAGAGAACCCTTCATAGAGTACCTCCGATACGACAAGCTGCCCGAAGAAAAATCTGCGAGGATTCAGCTGAAGAAGAGAGCTCTCCGATACGTGTTTGTAAATGACACGCTATACCGCAGGTCATATGACCAACTCTGGCTCAGGTGCCTGTCATCGGCCGAAGCCCAAAAAGTCATGAAAGAATTTCACTCAGGCGTTTGCGGTGCTCACCAATCTGGCCCTAAGATGCGACTGCAAATTAAACGGCTTGGGTATTACTGGCCCACCATGATACGGGATTGCGGAGAGCATGCAAAGAAATGTTATATCTGCCAAATTCACGGTGATTTTATTCACAAGCATCCCAATCCATTGCATCCTACGGTGGCGTCGTGGCCCTTCGAAGTCTGGGGCACCGACATTGTTGGCCCAATTGATCCTCCATCATCCAAAGGCCATCGGTTCATACTGGCCGCGACAGATTACTTCTCCAGATGGGCTGAAGCTGTCCCGCTAAAAGAAGTCAAGACAAAAGATATTCTGACATTCTTCCAGCATAATATTCTATACCGCTTCGGTACACCAAGAAGAATCATTTCTGACAACGGGCCTTCTTTCAAGAGCTTCGATGTCTCAAGGTTCGCTACTCAGCACAAGATAGACTGGAGATATTCCTCCATCTATAATCCAAGAGCCAATGGGCTAGCCGAAGCCTTCAATAAGACTCTATGCAAGCTCCTGAGGAAAAATGCTTCAGCCAACAAGAGAGACTGGAATCCCAAACTTCACGAGGCGTTGTGGGCATATCGTACCACGCACCGTACTCCAACTCAGTCCACTCCATACTCATTGCTCTTCGGAGTGGAGGCGGTCCTCCCCCTCGAAGTTGAAGTTCCAAGCTTAAGAATGGCCGTCCAACATGAGTTGACGGAGGAAGAAAACGTGCTCCTTCGACTTGAAGAACTCGATGCCCTCGAAGAAAAGAGGCTCGCGGTGCAGCAAAATCTGGAGCTATACTGAGCCTAAATGTCACGGGCCTATGACAAGATAACCCGTCTCCGCGCTTTCAAGAAAGGTGAATTGGTGTTGGTCCTCAAAAGACCGATCATCCCCAATCGACATGCCAAGGGAAAATTCGAGCCGAACTAGGAAGGACCATACGTCATCGAGAAAGTGTTCGACGGAGGATCCTACCAACTAATAAATGCCGAGGGAGAAAGGCCCATGCCACCCATCAATGGCCGATATCTCAAGAAATACTACACATGAATGCTCCAAGTCGCAGGCGAATTGAGCACATCAGCCCTACGGTCTGGATCAGACATCCTGCAAAACCGTATACAATCCACGGGCGTAAATGACCCCTATTTCTCCCAAATCCTGCCAGTGAGACTACTTTTAAAGTCCCACCAGCGGCAAAAAAAAAGAAAAAAGAAAGAAAAAGAAAAAAAAAAGAAGAAGAAATAAACGGTATGTCCACAAGCAAAACGGGCACGGATGAAAACCCGAAAGGGCTCCGTGAGTAAAAATAGCAGGACTACCAGCGAGTCTGTGAAAACCCGAAAGGGCGCAAACTCGTGAAAAGAGATGAAATACACTCGCAAAGTCCTCTCGACCTTATGAGGAGAAAACCCCTGCGTGAGATCCTTACGACTCACAATGGAGCAACACACTTAGGAATCCTCACGATTCCTAAGGAGAAAATACACCTGCGGGATCCTTACGACTCGTAGGGAGAAAATGCTTTATGGGACCCTCACGGCCCATAAAATTGAAAAGCCTTAGGTGATAGGGACCCAAACCTGTCTCCTAAGCCATCGTTCCCCAACGGGCAACGGCAAATGATGAGTCGCTCCTGGCATTTCGCTTCAGTGTTAGCGGTGCTGATGCCGACCAAAAACCCAAATCCCAAGTCCTCCCAAGGCAAATGATGAGTTGCTCCTGGCATTATTCCAGTGCAGCAACGCTGATGCCAAACAAGATCCAAATTCCAAGTCCCCAACCCCAAAGTGGCGAATGATGAGTCGCTCCTGGCATTATTCCAGTGTAGCGATGCAGACGCCAACCAAATTCCAAATCCCACACCCCAACGGTGAATGATGAGTCGCTCCTGGTACCACATTCCAGTCCAGCGATGCAGACGCCAACAAAGCCCTGAAATTTTTCCGGCCCTACGGTCTGGATCATACATCCTGCAAAACCGTATACAATCCACGGGCGTAAAACAATCCCAACCTCTCCCAAGTCCTACCGGTGAGACCACATTCAAAGTCCCAAAAAAAAAAAAAAAAAAGAAAATCCCAAATCCTCCCGGGGCAAATGATGAGTTGCTCCTGGCATTATACCAGTGCAGCAATGCAGATGCCAAACAAAAACCAAAATCCCAAAATCCTCTAAATGACAAATGATGATTCGCTCCTGGTACCATATTCCAGTATAGCGATGCTGATGTCAACCTAAATCAAAATCAACAAGTCAACTTTCACTCCGACACCGCAAAAAGCGGAGCAAGTCAGAATCCAATCTCGACGCCGCAAGAAGCGGAGCAAGTCAAGTCTACCCCTGACACTGCAAGAAGCAGAGCAAGTCAAATCAAGCACCGACCGTCCAAGTCGCTAAAAGGGCAGCATCGACCGTCCAAGTCGCAAAAAGGGCAGCATCGACCGTCCACGTCGCAAAAAGGGCAGAACCGACAGTCCAAGTCGCTAAAAGGGCAGCATCGACCGTCCAAGTCGCGAAAAGGGCAGCATCGACCGTCCACGTCGCAAAAAGGGCAGAACCGACCGTCCAAGTCGCAAAAAGGGTAGAACCGACCGTCCACGTCGCTAAAAGGGCAGCATCGACCGTCCAAGTCGCAAAAAGGGCAACATCGACCGTCCAAGTCGCAAAAAGGGCCGCATCGACCGTCCATGTCGTAAAAAGGGCAGTGCCAGTTTCCCGAAAGGTGGGAACCGAATCAAGTCGCCTCCACGTGAAAGAAGATCCATCAATTTCATGCACACGACCCACATATGTGGTGTGCATTTATTGATGGGGGGCAATTTGTTGGGGTAAAAATTTATACCCCGGTTGACCAAGTCAAAATCAAAGTCAACCCCAAGCCAAGTGGGCCCAAGCCCAGATCCAGTGGGCCCATGCCCGGGTCGAGCCCGAACATGAAGCGGACGGCCTTCCCCCATGCCAAGATAAAAATTTTGTAATAAATAATCTTGTTGTATTTCTTTTATTTTATTTTATGGATAAATGTAAGAAAAATAGGCATAAAGCCAAATTTTTGTAAAGCCCATGGCTTATGTGCAAAAAGAAATGGCACATGAGCCATGGGATAGGCAAAATGCCATTTTGTGAAGCCCAAGGAGCTATGTGTAAAGTGTGTAGCCTATAAAGGCAAGGATAATGAAATATCCCAACAACTTTTTCTCTCTTTCAAAATTTTCTTCAGATCTGAGATCTTTTCTCCTTCTTCAAGGTTCCCAAAACCTTCCTTTTTCTCTTGAATTAAACCAAGAGTTTTACTCTTCTTTTTATAAAGCAAATTAGTTTTTCACCACAAAACCCATAAAGGAGAACTCAGATCTTCCATTAGATCTCAAAAAGAAGAGATTTTTAGAAATCCCATATCTCTTGATCTTCAAGATCCAGCTAACAGAGGAGGAGGAAGAAGAACATCGTTCACTAAACCAAAAAAAAAAAACAACACACTCAGGAGTCCAACTCCTCTCTGATTTCTCTTCTGAGAAAATTTTTTTAGGCTAAAAGCCTCTTTTTCTCGCCGGCGCTCAAGCGCAGAGCGCCCGCGTGCCGACACATGGCGCGCGCTTGCGCTCAAGCGCAAGCGCTCGAGCGTAAGTCGCCCCCGTGCCGACACGTGGCGCGCTTGCGCTCCAGCGCTTGCGCTCGAGCGCAAGTCGCCCCCGTGCCGACACGTGGCGCGCTTGCGCTCCAGCGCAAGCGCTCGAGCGCAAGTCGCCCCCGTGCCGACACGTGGCGCGCTTGCGCTCCAGCGCAAGCGCTCGAGCGCAAGTCGCCCACGTGCCGACACGTGGCGCGCTTGCGCTCCAGCGCAAGCACTCGAGCGCAAGTCGCCCCCGTGCCGACACGTGGCGCGCTTGCGCTCCAGCGTCCAGCGCTCAAGCGCAGAGCGCCCACATACCGACACGTGGCACTCCAGCGCCTGAGCGCACAGCACCTAGGCGCATAGCGCCCAAGGTGCTGTCCCCATGCATCCTTTGGATGTCTTTTCCCCTTTTTATATATATACATGTATATCTGTACATATGTATACATATTTACATACACACATACTCCACGACACTGTCCCTGTTAGAAAAAAATTTCTAACGGGGCGCTGCCCCGCACCCCGCAAGGGGGCTGCTCGCCCCCTTGACCCCCAGCCCACTATCCGGGTAGCGGGACCCCCGTAAAAACTCTGCGTGGCTCCCGATATATCCAAAACCCCCCTTCAAAACACAACACACGTACACTGCACATCGAGTTCGCATGACCAGTTTAACCCGTCAATCGGAGGTTCCCTCGCTCCAAAGGCGAGGGGTAATTAACGGCAGCTTAGTCCGCGGCTGCCGGAGATTCGGATCCCTACAATCAATAAACCCCCGCCTACCCTAGGCAGGAAGAATCTGTAGTACGCCTGACAAGCGCGCGCGTATTCCCATCTCAACGGGGTGACGAAAAACACCCTACACCCATCTCATCTCTCAACTCCGGTCGGTATTCCCCAGATATCCGCCGAGCTCAACACAATCACCGGTCGGTAGTAATCCCCTGCCAGGCTCACCGTCCAACATATACGAGTCTTCTTGCCCCGGGGTACCTCACCGGGTCCACCATGTACCCGTAGATGGTGCCTACCGCTCCTCAAATCGGGTTTCACATGCTACTCTCAGAACCGAGAAAACACATGGTGGACGCACTGAAATATCATATTAAGGGTAACCGGGTTTTTAAAACAATACATACTCTCTTTTAAAATACCCACGGTTCCCAAATCCAGAAATATCATGGAAACAACATATCTCAATGCGTATAATCAGAAAGCATGATGTATGCGACATATAAAAGAAATGTAAGCATATCAGTATATCATGCAACATGGAATAGTAATATGCATATATTGGGGGAAACCGCTCTTTTAAAATGAATCAGTTTTAAAGAGTATCTTGTGGTTCCTAAATCTCCAAATCAAGCGAGAATGATCTATGTATGTGCAAATGAGTATGTGTACAAGTATGAGTGTACAATATGTAAGTACACGAATATGAATGTACAATAGGTATGTGCAGAAGTACGAGTGTACAATATGTAAGTACACGAATATGAATGTACAATAGGTATGTGCACAAGTACGAGTGTACAATATGTAAGTACACGAATATGAATGTACAATAGGTATGTGCACAAGTATGAGTGTACAATATGTAAGTACACGAATATGAATGTACAATAGGTATGTGCACAAGTATGAGTGTACAATATGTAAGTACACGAATATGAATGTACAATAGGTATGTGCACAAGTATGCCATGCAAGGGTCATATCCTGAATGCAACAGTACTACAGTGTAGTGACATGGCAATTATCGATGAAGAAGTGTGTGAGCCGGCAAGCAGGTGTACGTGAAACATATGCATCATCGATAATGGTGCCGGTGTCCTAACAGCATGGATTTGATACAACAATAAACATATTTAACATGCAATGCGATGCAAACAGTAAGAATCTGTGGCAAATGAATAATAAAAACCACAGTGTAGAATCTACATCAATGTATCTATGTCATACTGTTTTTTCCATTTGAAATAAGACGAATCGGGGCTTTTAGGAAAATAAGGGCTACGATGTTTTTAAGAAAAGATGCGTCTTTTGAAAATATCCGTAGAATCCCTTGCCTGTCTTTAAAATACTCCCGATTCGTTAATTTTTGAAATAGGTATGACATCGGCCTAGCCTAACATCTACTAGCAAGACTACGGCTCTAACTAACAAGTCGATCTGGGGGTATGGAAACCACCTAAATCTGAGTCGATATAAATATATATATATATTTAAAATATAATAGTCGGTGATCCCGCCTCAAGGTACCGCGTACGATACAATATCATATGACATTCTCGAGTCAAGAGTGCGGATCTTATCATCAAATAAAGCTCGTACGGTAAATCATCGTACGGCATCCCAAATCTGGGTATGGGTCAATATCACATTCATCTCATCAATTATCTGGTATCCTTATCATCATATCTCATGATCTGGGGTACTGATCTAAGTCTAGTACAAATCGATACCATCTATAAAAATATAAATGCGTGTGTAAAACACACGTCCCAAGGCCCGCTAAAATCACATGTCGTATCCCAAATACGAATCACATCATATCACCGATCTCCTGGCACTATGCCCAATATCATCGACTCATCTCCAAATATCATCCACTATCCTCATCATCTAGGTATATGTATAACAAGCAAGCATATGTGTGTGTGTGGGTGTAAACCTATTCTAGGGTTCGCAACTAAGAAACTATACTAGTTTACTTCTAAACCCTAATCTATCCATAGTACACCTAATCACATCTAGAGTATCCATTTCACACTTAACGCTATCATACATATATATATAGTATATATCTAGTATACTAAATATCGAACTGCGGGAGTGCTATACGCCATCCACCCGACTTCCCCCATAGATATAATCTACTCACATTGCATCCTGCGTGTCGGTGTCGATGTCGCCTTCATCTTCTTCATTATATGAAGCCCTCGAGAAGGTACTTACAAGATAACACAATCGCAAATACACCTTAAAATCACATCGAGAAAACCAAACGACGCGCTAAGGCCTATAGGTTAGAACCTATGGACTACGCTTTCAAAACCATCTAGCAATCCTCGATATCATCGTATAAACGTCAAAAGATCGAGGTAAAACACAATACTAGAAATCCAGAATTCAAAATACGCATAACGAAACTCCGAATCCAAAACAGCAACTTAGGAAAAAGGTCCCAGATTCTACCCTAGGTCAAATCAGACAATTTTGCATATACCAAGGGTCTATTTTACTGATGAGGGGACCACAGAACCAACACGAACCAAACCTACCCTGATCTGGCCGCAATTTGCGGCCAGAAAGATTAAATTTGCGGCCTGGAAAAGGAGTCAGGGGCTGGGGGTTTTGTGGTAGCTTCCTAGGTGCCTGCACATTTCTCTGTGTTTGCAAAATAATTTTCAGAGTCTCGGAGTGATAGCAGATTTCAAATAACCCTCACAGAATCAACAATTTTCCGATATCGACTTTTCTAAATCCGTATCCCGGGGTTCTAGTCTCTGGTCTAGGTCTGAATTCTAGCACTATGGGGTTTGTGTGGCCTCTACTGAGCTCAATTTCACATCACAACTCTCAAATTCCTTTAACCCTAACTAGAATTCTTCTAAGTCCAAAAAACCACTCGATATCGGTTCTAATCTAACATGGGGGTAAAAGTAATGGAAACACTGAGCTTATGGTTCCGAAAATACCTCATTCGGCAACTCAAGAATTTTCTTGAGTTGCCCCAAGTGGCCAAAATCCTTGCTTTCTTGGTCCAATGTGCTTCCCTTGAGCTTGTGCATCTTTTTAAAGAAGTGGGATTTGGGTTTTGAGTTGATTTTCATTGTGTTTTGGGGGGTGAAGATGGAGAAGGAGAGAGGAGCAGCAGCAGCAGCAACTAAGGAAGAGGGAGAGAGGAAATGAGGGAATATTGATGGGGAGGAATGGTTCAAAACAAGGGTTGACCCCTCACCCACTCTTTCTCTCTCTTGCACATTCTTCACTATTCTAATCATATCCTTTTCTTTTCTTTTCCTTTCCTAATAAATCAACAACCATGCTATAAAACATGTAGGAAAGCCATGAAAAAAAGGTAACAAGTGTAAAAACGATACGGTGCATGTTTTACACAAAACAAGCTTAAAACGAGATTAGCGATTTTTAATCGCGATTAGCACTATATTAGCATATAATTAATCATAAAAACTTAAAAATTGCTTAATTCACATAAAACACCCTCTTTTAATAATTTTTATAATTTTCCAAATTTTTTCACAATTTTGTCGGTATTTAATTATACCGCCCTATTAAAATATTCAATATTTTATTATTAAATTATAAAAATTCCTAAAAATAATATTTTATTTTTTTGAAATGTTACAATCTTCCCCCCTTAAAGAAATTCGGTCCCCAAATTTAAATTTAAACCCCCAATTCATTAAAACATTTCCATAAAAGTCTAAGTCGTCGGGATTCCGAAATCATCAATACATAAGACGCATCATAGCGCAATGCATGTGCATGAACAATGAGCAGATAACTCAAAAACAAAGCTCCGTCAAGCATCCCGCAATCATCGGAGTCATGGTAAAGACACAAATGTCAAATCCAAAACAAAACCGATATGATATACATCATAATTATACATGTTGATATCAAATCTATACATGTAAATAACTGAAGGAAATGCATGCCAAACTTTTTCATGTTGTTGTGCTATGCGTGTATCGCGGCACAGTGGCGGACGTCTATTGTACAAAAATAACCATATATGTGTATATCTTTTGTTTAATATGTACGTTCCGCCGTTTTGAAAACAATTTAGAAGGGTTTCCTTGTTTTAAACGTTTCGTGTCATATCAGACACGTAGGTATATACTGAGACTATAGCTCGCTCTTTGGAAATCTCTTCGATAGCTATCAATGCATACAAAATATATTTAGGTACTGTCCTCTGACTAGTACTGCTCAGTATGAAAACATATAGCAAATAACATAAAAACGTATTGCTCCATAAGAAATCAATCCCAAAATGTATATAAGAATACCCTGTGCGTCTGGTGCGCACGGAAATCAAAATCCATATATATGTCATACATGTGCACAGAAACAACATCTAAGTGTAACGGGTGTGCACAAAACATCTGCCAAGGGCAACGGGCGTGCCTGACAGCAACATCAGGTGCATCTGACATGCACGAAGAATTCTGATTTAGTGCATCCAGTGTGCACCAAAATCGTACCTCAAAACATGCGCTCAACACCCGCGAAATCAAAATCGGGTACATCCATCATGCACGAATAAAATCTAAATCATGCGCATTCAACATGCACGAAATCACGAAATCCAATATCAAGCGTCGAACATGCACAATGTCTAAATCAAATGCACGGAGTGCAAGAAATCAACATCAATATCAGAATCAAAATCGACGGTATACAATACGGCTCAATCAAAATCAGGTATACCGCGGTATATAAGCTCACAACTATGTGCATCAGCGTGCACAAATCAAATCAAAACACTAAAAGTGCATGTAAACGATGCCGAAGGCATAAGTCAAATCGCATGCATAACATAGGCATGAAATCAAAATCAATATATCGAATGACATCAAATCGAAGTCGGGTGCAACCGTAGTGCACAAAATATAAATCCGGTGCAACAAAGGCACGAAATATAAATCTGGTGCGATAAACGCACGAAACATAAAACTGGTGCATCCTATGCATAAATATGAATACCCAGTAGATGCAACCATGGTGCACGAAAACAGAAATCATGGAACTCAGCCATCAAGACCAAATCATGTGAATAGATTGCCCAAAATATCGAAATCCAAGGTGACGGATACATGATAATCGAATCACAAAATCACAAATCATAAATACCGTCATCGGTATATCCTCCTTCAAAGTCGAGAAGGTGTTGGTGCATCCAAAGATAGCAACGCAAGATATCTTCTTGCCTCTTGCTCACGGTCTGGCGTCCTCTGTCTCTGGGCCCTTATCTCTTCTGTGGATTACCAATCTCGCAATCCGTCGGCTCATCGGCCCTGTCAGGTATGCTAACGGGGACGGTTCCGTTCTGGCACTTCTCTGGTCATCTCTCGGTCAATTCTCACGACCACTCGTAAAGCAGCACGTCACTGGTGCTGACCTCTGGTCCTCTGAATACGCATCACACATCTGATCCTGAGTGCAAATCTTATTGCAGTTGTGTCTTGGAAGGAATCCTGCTCAAAGTCTCTTCCGATATCGCCTATGCCGAACTGTACGGAGGTTGGTACTCTTGCATAATCTTTCCTCACTCTCTGGACATCTGCGTCCTCAGCACAACATTTTTCTCGAAAACTGGTCGCATTCCAATGCCTCTGTAGACATATCCGGCCTTTAATCTTAACGGGGAGTAACAACAGCTCGTCAGCATCTCGCACGAACCTCTTGTCCCGCTTGTCTGTATCGTCGTCCACTTCGACGTCATGTCTCTATCTGCGCACTGCAAATGTTCTCGGCTACGATCCATCCGAAGTCTCTCACACAGACTCGAAATCATGAACTTGGTATCTTCATCACTCTGTGGAAGATATCTAGCCGAACACGTCCTCAGGAACTCGTCCCAACCTGCGGAGATATACTCCATACTCGCCCCTTCTTGATCAATTCACAACGCATCTGGGTGAGGTCCTCTATCCGAACCTGGTCAACTATCTCTTCGACGATGCCAAACTCTGGCCTGCTGGGTGGGTGCAATATGACCACTCCTGGGTCCAAGTCTTCTCGTATAGTATTCTAGAAAGGTCCTGTCGAGGTCTCTCTCAAATCTCGTTTCTGCCGAATTGCCCGGAAGTTACCATCCTTCACTATATCTGTTTCTTGTTCCAGAACGGCTGCATACTCATTGCGACTCCTTCTGGAAGGTATATCAATAATCAATGACTCTGCATGCGTATCACATCTCTGATGTCAGCGAAGTGGAACGTCATCTCGTCGAATTCTCGTGAGACTTCTCTACTCCACTCTGTTCCAATGTCGACTGATTCGAACTCGTCTTCTCATGGCTGCATGGACTGCGCTCCAACGGCTATACTCGTATCTGGAGTCTCCCAAGCAATGTATCCCATCACATGATATCCGAATGATGTCGAATCATCCGATCGATTTGTCAGAACCTCATAATCCCCCAAGAGATCAACATCTTGAGTACAGTTTAATAGTATTCCAGTACATACCATAGCATCTGTGGACCAACCGTAGAAGGGCAAACCCAAGCCTCACAAATGGCACCGCTAAACTGCCGCAAACTCTAAGGTTCGGAGGCGTTCCATGGTCATTACGTCGAGTTAGGGTTTCATTCTTCTAGAGGGTCCATAGCATTACTTGCATTGTCTTCCGAATACTTTAAACTTGGAAATGGGTTCCTGACATTCGATCGTCTCTATCGACTCTCAATGAATCTGTGTGAAGTCGTGTTTAGCTGGAATCACTCTATCTGATGACCTCGCATCGGGGTAAATGAACGAACCACATGTCCTAGTCGTTCATCCTCGGGTGACTAGCGACCTTCCATCATATCTCTGAGCATATACTCATGCTGCAGTAGCTCTAACATCTGGGCGATATCTCGTCATTTGCAGCAGCAACTGGCTCATTCGTCTGCACGCTGAATAGCGCCTCAATCATCATGAATAAGCGATATATCAATGGTCATCACATCTTGGCTGGCCTCTAGTAGTAGCCTAATCCTCTGGTGCCGATCAGCACATCCGGGAAATCTCGTAAAAGCGATCTGTCAAACGCTCAAGGTGCGTAAACGCAATAAAAAGAAGCCTCTATGCAATCGTACGTCCTTGGAATCATGCCCTAGTCAGTCCTCATCCGTGACGAGCTTAAGCTGACACAACCCTAGCCGTAGCTCTCTCTGCCCGTGTAATCGTGGCAGCAAAATCATAACCAATATCGATGATGATAGATCATAGGAATGAATATAATACTGTGCAAGGAAATGTACATCCTAAGGTTTTTTAAGCGGAGTAGCATATCGTAAGTATGCCGCGGAACATACGTACGTCACTCTACTCAAGCTACCTACTCCATCAACCAAGGGCCATCCTACGCGACGAAAGTTCGGGTATAATATCCCCTCGACTAAGTCTAAGTTCCGTAAGGTCAAGCCTAAGTTCCGTACATATATAAACGCTCTAGGCTCCGCATAGTCAAACTTAGACTCGAACCAAGGTTAACCTAGCACTCTGATACCAACATTGTCACGACCCGAAATAGCACGTGACTGGCACTTGAATCATATGAAGTCTATAGGACACCATCTAGTTCAAGTAAGCCAAAAGCCCAGAAATCTAAAACCATTTTAAGGAGTAAATAAAGAAAACTAGTTCTTTTGAAATAAAGAAAACATGTTTTAAAACGCAAGGTTTTCAAATAAGTAAGCCGAATATGCATTTTAAAAATATCTTGTCTTTTCTGAAAATTTCGGCAGAGTTTCCTTTGTAAATACTGACCCCGAACGGGGTACAACATGATAAAAGCATATATATAATGATAAAATGCATCCCCAAGCGGGAGCTAGCTCTACGTCAATCGACAGTCACAACCACGCAAGCAGTAATATACAACGCCGAAGGGCGAGGATCAAAACTCAAAAGGAAACTCAAAATCATCATGAAAACCATAATACTACAACGGGCGACTCTAAGATCGAAATAATACACAACTGGTTTTCTAAGTCTGAAACAATATACTAGTTTGGTTGATGGAATTATTAGATACAACTGAATAATACATGTACAATGGTGGTTCTGATGCAAAAAACCCACCTACCAAAGCAAATCACCCGTAAGGGGAGCAGTGTGCCAGAAAAGCCGCAATGAAAGCTGTATGGCAAAACCTGCAAGAAACTGTGGCATAACAGGGTTGAGTTGCCAACTCGTGAATAGAAAACATCACAGAGCAGAAATCGTGTGTATGACACAATCTAGGTCAATATGATCAGACACACACACACACACACACACACACACACACATAGATATATATATATATATATATAAACCTCAAATGAATAAGTCTGAATCATGATAAGGTGGCAATGTAATATCTATACATGAGTGTAGTGCCAAGTGCTCGTTCCAGTGCCTCAGGTAATCATAAATATGAGGTATGATCAATGTCGACTATATCATGAAGTCTATGAATATGTGGATATCATCCAACTGTGTGATCAATATCATCAATGTCAATATATGTAGGTGGAAATCGTCCACGTGTCACCCAATGACAATAAGCATCATGCATGTAAATATCATAAACATATGCATGGAAGTATGAGGATGTAAATCAACATGTGTCGCTCGCGACATATCAAAATCATGGAACCTTAGTGTCAAGCATCGACACTCGAAAACATCATGAAACCTGTGCCTAGTATCGGCACGTAAATCCTCATATACATAGCGCTCCGTCAGTCCGGATCGGCCCATCTCATCTCTCAACTCCGGTCGGTATTCCCCAGATATCCGCCGAGCTCAACACAATCACCGGTAGGTAGTACTCCCCTGCCAGGCTCACCGTCCAACATATACGAGTCTTCTTGCCCCAGGATACCTCACCGGGTCTACCATGTACCCGCAGACGGTGCCTACCGCTCCTCGAATCGGGTCTCACATGCCTCTCTCAGAACCGAGAAAACAAATACCCTATTTCTCATTTGCCTTCAAAAAAATCCAAAAATCTAAATCCAACTCCTACCCATTTCTCATTTGCCTTTCTAGCATGGATTTAGGAGCATGGAAGCTACTTTTGGAGGCTAGGATTTGCATGGTAGATCTCTATTTGTGAGGTATAAATTTGTGCCCCATGGTTTATTTGTTGATTAGTTGCTTATATAATTTTGTTTATAAGGATTAATTTGGTTGTTGTTGATTGTGTGTTTGAAAGTTCAAAAGAATGGATTGTGATCAAGTTAGGGATTGTATTGTTTGATCATGGTTGTAATGGTTAGCTTACCATCTTAGGATTTGTAGAAAGTAAACTAGTAGTTAGATTGCAAATTGTTGCATGGAAATGTCTAAATTAAGTTATTTTGCTAACTAGAGTTTTTGAAAAATTATCAAATGCTTAGATTAAAATATAATTAAGTTTTCATGTGATTATAAATATTATATTGAGTGGTTTAATACTTTTAGTTCATGAAAATCCAAGCTAAATTGTTGTTTGTGCATTTTTGCTATAAATTGTTAAAATTTGGGTATATTGTAAACTTGAATTTTGGGGTTAATGAAATTTATTGGGATTAAATTATGGAAATTGTTTTTATGACTTATTTAAGATATTTAATAAGTATTATG
The DNA here is from genome assembly GCA_030015575.1 of Agapanthus africanus. Lineage (NCBI taxonomy): Eukaryota > Viridiplantae > Streptophyta > Magnoliopsida > Asparagales > Amaryllidaceae > Agapanthus > Agapanthus africanus. Next base: position 734,691,257 of record JASDDO010000019.1, on the reverse strand, counting down.
GCCACTAGATTTGTTTAAACGTCGAGTTTTGTACTAAAACGGGTAATTTTTGCTTGCTAGATTTTCGGAAAAATGGCTTTTAAGGTGAATTTGGGGTTTTTGTAAATTTTAACCTATTTTATATTATAGTTAGTGTTCGTGGATGCGCAAATGAGTGTGTTTGGGTTTTCTCGATGGTTTGACATTTGTATATCGACATCGAGGGTTGGTTTGACTATTCTTGCATGCGTAGGCGATAGGTTTTGACCTATGCGTGATACGCGTGCCGATTTGATTTTCATATGCAGTTTCGATTTCGAATTTGGTTTTAATGCGATACGGTGCGTTATGATATGTAGATACCCTATGTGGACTTCGAGACGACAAGCAAGCGTGTGGCGACATCGGCACCGGCGAGCAAGGACCAGGTGAGTAGATTTATATCTACGGGGAGATGTTGGGTGGATGGCGTATAGCACCCCCGCAGTCCGTAGTATAGTTCATATATATATATGTTTATATAGGTGTTTTATGATACGAGAATGTTTATTCATGATATGATTATGTGTTCATGGATTACCTTTGGGTTAGTTGCGAAACCCTGGAGTAGTGTTATACCCACATACGCACACACAGACTTGCATACATTACTTTCTTATGCGTAGATGGGGATGTGTATATATGTATATACGCGTGGGTATGGGACTATGCATATATACATTCATATACACATGCATGGATGATGAGGATAGTACTTGGGATTTAAGATGAGTCGATGAGATTTGATTTAAGGCCGTGAGATCGGTGATATGGCAGGGTTCTTATTTAACATACGACATGACGTTGTAGCGGGTCCTTGACGTAGTGTTTCACACACGTACATGCATACTTAGACGGTATCAGTATTGTACTATACGTAGATCAGTACCCCGATCATGATATTTGATAAAGAGGATACCAGATGAATAGTATGATGAATGTGATATTGACCCGTACCCAGATTTGGGATGCCGTACGACGGATTTACGTACGAGCTATATATTGATGATTGATCCGTACTCTTGACTTGGGATGTCTGATTATAGATATGGTATCGGATATGATATTATTGAGGCGGGATCACCAACTATACATATACAGGTATGTATATGTATCGACTCAGATGATAGACGGTTTCCTTACATGTATTCAGCTTGTTACTTCAGCCGTATAGTTTAGTGTAGTTGTTAGATTAGATTAGACTCCTACCTATTTCAAAACTAGTGGATCGTGGGTATTTTAAAAGATAGGTCAAGGGATCTACGGATATTTCAAAAGACGTATCCTTTCTTAAAACCACCGTAGCCCTTATTTTCAAAACCCCACGATTCGTGTTATTTCAAATGGCACCATTGTTTAATATTTAGCTTCCGCTCATTATGGTTGCTCGCTCCGCATCGCATACTTACATTGTTATTTCATATTGCAATGTTGATATTATGCTGTTAGGACACCAGCACCATTACCGATGATGCGTATGTACAACGTACACTTACTTGCCGGCTCACACACATCTTCATCGGTAATTGCCATGCCACGCACACCTTAGAAAATATTATTGCTTAACTTAGCTTGATAGCTAGTAGTTTGACATGATATTAGTGTACTTACCTTATATGCCAGCATAGATATTGTAGTTATTACTTGTCACTTCATGCAACCTGTTATTCATTGTTATGCCGTATTCATGGATTCTCATGCCTATACTCATGGTTTTACATGTTAATGATGATTTGGATCCGGATTTCCATAAGATTTTCTGGATTTGGGGGAAAACCGCAAAACTTGTATAAGCTTCTTTCCTCTCTTTTAAATAAAAAGTGCGGTTTTCCCATGATGTATGAGTCGTCCACCATGAGTTTGCTGATGGATTTCGAGACCCGATTCGAGGAGATGGATGAACCGTTTCGTGTACATGGTGGGCCCGGTGCGGTACCCCGGGGCAAGAAGATCGTGTTGTTGACGTTGAGCCTGTGCAGGGGAGCACGACCGATCGGTGATATTACCCGACGCGTCGGATATCCGGAGGATACCGTCGTGGTCTTGAGATTGATGGTAGGGGACGATCTGGACTGACGGCACCCTAGATAGTGAGATTGACATACAGAGATTTGGAGATATTGAGGTACAGAGATTGCGATACAGAGATATCGAGAGATTTGGATACTTTTTTTGTGTCGATGCTAGGCACTGTTTATGCTGATTTCATTTATGATACCTCGTTTTTAAAAAGATACAGAATTCTCACTAATTTATGACAGCAGTTTTCATCAGTACATGCATTCTGTTTCATGCATTCATACATCATCCATATGATATATTGCTACCTGAGGCACTGACACAGGCATATGGGATTACACTCGGGTTAGATATTTACCCTAGTTATTGTTATAGGCTGCATGTTATATATTTGAGGATATATTTTGATTGTTGACCTAGGATTGCGTTGTTCATGCGATTTCTGTTCGTAAATATTTTTCTACTCACGAGTTGGCAACTCACCCCCGTTGTGCCACAGTTTCTTGCAGGTTTTGCCGTACAGGTTTCATTACGGCTTGCTGGCACTATTTCCATTCCGGGTGATTTGCTAGTAGGTGGGTTTATTTGTATCGTACCCATCATTATATCTTGTATATTATTATTCTGTTGTATCTAGAAGTTCCATCAACCAAACATGTATTTATTTTTGAGATAGAGACCAGTGATGTTATTCTTTCGACCTTAGAGTCGCGCGTTGTATTTCTGTGGATTTCTTGTTGTTTTGAGTTTCCTTTTGAGTTTTGATCCTCGCCCTTGGCGTTGTATATTATATTGCTTGTGTGGTTGTGACCGTCGATTGACGAAGAGCTAGCTCCCGCTTGGAGATGCCTTTTATTGATTTCGTATACTATTCATGTTGTATCCCGTTTGGGGGCCAGTATTTACAAAGGAGACTCTGCCGAAATTTTCAAGAAATATTTGATGTTTTTAAAAACGCATAATTCGGCTTATGCTAATAAAACTACTTGATTTAAATTGGTTTTTCCTTCACTCTACTACTTTTCTTGGTTTGGATTTCTGGGTTTTCGGCTTACTTAGATTACGTACGCCTCGAGACATTTCGTAATTTAAGTGTCGGTCATGTTCCGTACTTTCGGGACATGACAAAGTTGGTATCAGAGCGTTAGGTTTAACCTTCGGAGCGTAGGATGACCCTTGGTTGATGGAATAGGTGACTAAACTAGAGTGACGTACCGTGGGTATGTTCCGCGGCATACTTACGATACGCTACTCCACTTAAGAAGCCTTAGGATGTACATTTCTTTGTTCAGTATTATATTCATTCCTGATTTAGCCTCATCCGTACCAGTTATGGTTTGCTGCCACGATTACGGGCAGGGAGAGTTACGGCTAGAGTTGTGGTCAGCATGAGCTCGTTAAGAATGAGGACTGAACAGGGCATGATTCCGGCGACACACGATTGCAGAGATGTGTCTTTTTATTGTGTTTTCGCGCCACGAACGTTGGGTGGATTTCTGTATGAGATTACTCGGACGTGCCGATTTGCACTAGAGGATTGAGCCACTGATAGAGGCCTGCCAGATTTTGATGACCGTTGACGTATGGCTTATTCATGACGATTGAGGCACTATTCAGCGTGCAGACGAATGAGCCAGTTGTTGCTGCAAACGACGAGATATCGCCACAGATGTTGGAGCTATTACAGTACGAGTTGTACTAAGAGATGATAGAAGGTCGCTAGTCATCGAGGATGAATGACTAGGGCATGTAGTTCGTTCACTACCCCGATGCGAGGTCATCAGATAGATTGATTCCAGCTAGAGACGACTTCACGCGGAGACGTTGAGAGTCGACAGAGACGACCGAGTGTCAGAAACCTATTATTCCAAGTTTAAAGTATTCGGAAAGACATCCAGGCAATTCTATGGTCCCTCTAGAAGAATGAAACCCTAACTCGACATAATGACCGTGTGAAATCCTTTGAACCTCAGGGTTTGCGGCAGTTCTGCGGCGCCATTAGTCAGGCTTGGGTTTGCCCTTCTACGGCTGGACCATCGATGTTGTGGTACGTACTCGATACTGTTGAACTGTACCCAAGATGTTGAGCAATTAGGGGATTATGAGGTTTTGACGAATCGATCGGATGGTACGACTTCATTCAGATGCCAGGTAGAGAGATGCATTTCTTAGGAGACTCCAGATACGAGGATAGCCGTAGGAGCTCAGTCCATGCAGCCACGACGAAACGAGTCCGAAGCAGTCGACATTAAAGAAAGTGGAGTAAAGAGGTCCGTACAAGATCTGGATAAGATGACGTTCCACTCCACCGACATCGGAGATGCGATACGCATGCCGAGGCATTGTACTTAGATATACCTTCCAGAAGGAGTCGCGATGAGTATGCAGCCGTTCCGGAACGAGAACAGATCTAATAAGGGACGATGACTTTCGGACAGTTCGGCAGAGACGAGATTTGGGAGAGATCTCGATAGGACCTTTCTGGAATAAATTACGAGATGACTTGGACCCAGGAGTGCTCATGTTATGCACACCGGCAGGCCAGAGTTCAGGATCGTCGACGAGACATGCTATGAGTGACCATGACAGTTGGCCAGAGGTTCTTAGAGGAAGTGCTTGAGCGGGACTATTCCGCCATACTTGATTTTGGTATTTTGAGCGATCTATTTGCATGATTGGTTTTGATGATTGAGTTTTATGATATCGTTTTCAGGCACTATGATTGCACCTACTGAGTACTTACGATTTTTGAACAGTTGTTGCACTTGAGATAGTTTTCGTGCTTTGGTTTCTCATGCTTGTGATTATAAGGATTTCATACAGTTGAGTTGATTTGTACGTATATACGCATACGATTTGGTTTTGCACTCGGTATAGTTCATATATGCTTGCAGTGCAGTGTACGCATTTTGTGCACGTAGATGCACTGGACTTCGATTTCGATTGTGATGCTCGATATTGATTTTGTGCACCTTGTGCACCTGATTGGATTTTGCGCATGTTCGACGCTTAATATTGGATTTCATGATTTCGTGCATGATAGATGCACCTGCCTTGGATTTTCGCGCAAGTTGAGTGCATGTTTTGGGATGCAATTTTGGTGCACACCAGATGCACTAAATCGAGATTTTTAGTGCATGTCAGATGCACCTGATTTTGCTGTCAGGCACACACGTTGCCTATGACAGATGCTTCGTGCACATCCGATGCACTTAAATCTTGTTTCTGTGCACTTGTATGGCACGTATATGGATTTTGATTTCCGTGCGCACCAGACGCACGTAGTATTCATATGCGTATTTTGGGATTGATTTCTTATAGAGCAGTACGTTTTTATGCTATTTTCTTTGTGTTTTCGTACTGAGCAGGACTAGTCAGAGGACAGTACCTGAATGTATTTTGCATGCATTGATAGCTATCGAAGAGAATTCCAAAAAAAAAAGTGAACTATAGTCTCAGTATTTACCTACGTGTCTGATATAACACGAAATGTTTAAAACAAGGAAACCCTTCTAAATTGTTTCCCAAAACGGCGGAACGTACATTTTAAACAAAAGGTATATATGTATATGGTTATTCTCTTATAATAGACGTCCGCCACTGTGCAGTGTTATGCGCATTGCACAGCGACTTTAAGAGATTTGGCATGCATTTTCTTCAGATATTTACCTATATAGATTTGATATTTACGTGTATAGTTTCGAGTTATATCATATTGGTTTTGTATTGGATTTGACATTTGTGTCTTTACCATGACTCCGATGATTTCGAGATGCTTGACGGAGTTTTGATATTGAGTTATATGCTCATTTTTCATGCGCATGCGCTGCGCTACGACTTGTTTTATGTATTTACGATTTCGGAGACCCGACGACTTGATGGTTTTGCTTAGATATTTTAGTATTTGGGGGGGGGAGTTTTAATTTAAATTCGGTGACCGAATTTCTCTAAGGGGGGAAGATTGTAACGTTTTGAAAATCGTTTCGGTGAAATTTCGGAAAATCGGTAAAATAAGGGGATTTTCTGTAAAAAGTGAAAATACAAATATCTTTGTTTTAAAATTAAATATACATATTCTAGCTATGTAATTGCTAGTATTTGGGGTTTATTGAGCCAGTGGTGAAATTTCAAATTTTCTGAAATTTTTTCCGAAATTAATTATTTTAAATATTATTTTAAGCCGTCCTTAATACATTTAATTAGGGAAAATTACAAATTGGAATGAGTTGAAACAAATTTTATGATTACAACACATTAAACAAAATTTTATCATGTGGTTTTTGAAATGCAATGGTTTGCCGAAACGGTTTAGAAAATATCGAAGAAAAATGCTTTTTTCGGTGAAATTAGTGTTAATGGGAATTAGGGTAATACATTTATCTTTTTCCCTAACCCACACACCCACACCTCACCCTCTCTCCTTCTCCCCATGTGGCCGGCCCCACTTGGACAGCCCCTCCCCCCCTCTCTCTCTCCAATCACCTCACTTTCAAAAGAAAAGAAAGTGAAAGAAAGTCAAAAGGGGGTGTGGACTTTGCCTTTTTCTCTCCACTTTCTCCACCTCACTCTCTCTCCTCCCCCACTCCCCAACCTGGCCGAAACCCCCCTGCTGCAACAGCCCCTCTTTTCCCCCAAAATTCCATCTCTTTTGCTTCAAAAATTCATCAAATACCCTTCAAAAAATCCCAAAATCTAAATCCAACTCCTACCCATTTCTCATTTGCCTTTCTAGCATGGATTTAGAAGCATGGAAGCTACTTTTGGAGGCTAGGATTTGCATGGTAGATCTCTATTTGTGAGGTATAAATTTGTGCCCCATGGTTTGTTTGTTGATTAGTTGCTTATATAATTTTGTTTATAAGGGTTAATTTGGTTATTGTTGATTGTGTGTTTGAAAGTTCAAGAGAATGGATTGTGATCAAGTTAGGGATTATATTGTTTGATCATGGTTGTAATGGGTAGCTTACCATCTTAGGATTTGTAGAAAGTAAAGTAGTAGTTAGATTGCAAATTGTTGCATGGAAATGTCTAAATTAAGTTATTTTGCTACCTAGAGTTTTTGAAAAATTATCAAATGCTTAGATTAAAATATAATTAAGTTTTCATGTCATTATAAATATTATATTGAGTGGTTTAATGCTTTTAGTTCATGAAAATCCAAGCTAAATTGTTGTTTGTGAATTTTTGCTATAAATTGTTAAAATTTGGGTATATTATAAACTAGAATTTTGGGGTGAATGAAATTTATTGGGATTAAATTATGGAAATTGTTTTTATGACTTATTTAAGATATTTAATAAGTATTATGGCCACTATATTTGTTTAAACGTCGAGTTTTGTACTAAAACGGGTAAATTTTGCTTGCTAGATTTTCGGAAAAATGGCTTTTAAGGTGAATTTGGGGTTTTTGTGAATTTTAACCTATTTTATATTATAGTTAGTGTTCGTGGACGCGCAAATGAGTGTGTTTGGGTTTTCTCGATGGTTTGACGTTTGTACATCGACATCGAGGGTTGGTTTGACTATTTTTGCATGCGTAGGCGATAGGTTTTGACCTATGCGTGAAACGCGTGCCGATTTGATTTTCGTATGCCGTTTCGATTTCGAATTTGGTTTTAATGCGATACGGTGCGATTCGTGTTATTTCAAATGGCACCATTGTTTAATATTTAGCTCCCGCTCATTATGGTTGCTCGCTCCGCATCGCATACTTATATTGTTATTTCATATTGCATTGTTGATATTATATTGTTATGACACCAGCACCATTACCGATGATGCGTATGTACCACGTACACTTACTTGTCGGCTCACACACATCTTCATCGATAATTGCCATGTCACGCACACCTTAGAAAATATTATTGCTTAACTTAGATTGATAGCTAGTAGTTTGACATGATATTAGTGTACTTACCTTATATGCCAGCATAGATATTGTAGTTATTACTTGTCACTTCATGCAAACTGTTATTCATTGTTATGCCGTATTCATGGATTCCCATGCCTATATTCATGGTTTTACGTGCTAATGATGATTTGGATTCGGATTTCCATGAGATTTTCTGAATTTGGGGGAAAACCGCAAAACTTGTATAAGCTTCTTTCCTCTCTTTTAAATAAAAAGTGCGGTTTTCCCATGATGTATGAGTCGTCCACCATGAGTTTGCTGATGGATTTCGAGACCCAATTCGAGGAGATGGATGAACCGTTTCGGGTACATGGTGGGCCCGGTGCGGTACCCCGGGGCAAGAAGATCGTGTTGTTGACGTTGAGCCTGTGCAGGGGAGCACGACCGACCGGTGATATTACCTGACACGTCAGATACCGGAGGATACCGTCGTGGCTTTGAGATTGATGGTAGGGGCCGGTCTGGACTGACGGCGCCCTAAATAGTGAGATTGACATACAGAGATTTGGAGATATTGAGGTACAGAGATTGCGACACAGAGATATCGAGAGATTTGGATACTTGTTTTGTGTCGATGCTAGGCACTGTTTATGCTGATTTCATTTATGATACCTCGTTTTTAAAAATATAGAGAAATCTCACTAATTTATGACAGCAGTTTTCATCAGTACATGCATTATGTTTCATGCATTCATGCATCATCCATATGATATATTGCTACCTGAGGCACTGACACAGGCACATGGGATTACACTCGGGTTAGATATTTACCCTAGCCATTGTTATAGGCTGCATGTTATATATTTGAGGATATATTTTGATCGTTGACCTAGGATTGCGTTGTTCATGCGATTTCTGTTCGTAGATATTTTTCTACTCACGAGTTGGCAACTCACCCCCGTTGTGCCACAGTTTCTTGCAGGTTTTGCCGTACAGGTTTCATTACGGCTTGCTGGCACTATTTCCATTCCGGGTGATTTGCTAGTAGGTGGGTTTATTTGTATCGTACCCATCATTATACCTTGTATATTATTATTCTGTTGTATCTAGAAGTTCCATCAACCAAACATGTATTTATTTTTGAGATAGAGACCAGTGATATTATTCTTTCGACCTTAGAGTCGCGCGTTGTATTTCTGTGGATTTCTTGTTGTTTTGAGTTTCCTTTTGAGTTTTGATCCTCGCCCTTGGCGTTGTATATTATATTGCTTGTGTGGTTGTGACCGTCGATTGACGAAGTGCTAGCTCCCGCTTGGAGATGCCTTTTATTGATTTCGTATACTATTCATGTTGTATCCCGTTTGAGGGCCAGTATTTACAAAGGAGACTCTGTTGAAATTTTCAAGAAATATTTGATGTTTTTAAAAACGCATAATTCGGCTTATGCTAATAAAACTACTTGATTTAAATTGGTTTTTCCTTCACTCTACTACTTTTCTTGGTTTGGATTTCTGGGTTTTCGGCTTACTTAGATTACGTACGCCTCGAGACGTTTCGTAGTTTAAGTGCCGGTCATGTTCCGTACTTTTGGGACGTGGCAAAGTTGGTATCAGAGCGTTAGGTTTAACCTTCGGAGCGTAGAATGACCCTTGGTTGATGGAATAAGTGACAAAGTAGAGTGACGTACCGTGGGTATGTTCCGCGGCATACGTACGATACGCTACTCCACTTAAGAAGCCTTAGGATGTACATTTCTTTGTTCAGTATTATATTCATTCCTGATTTAGCCTCATCGGTACCAGTTATGGTTTGCTGCCACGATTACGGGCAGGGAGAGTTACGGCTAGAGTTGCGGTCAGCATGAGCTCGTCAAGAATGAGGACTGACCAGGGCATGATTCCGGCGACACACGATTGCAGAGATGTGTCTTTTCATTGTGTTTTCACGCCACGAACGTTGGGTGGATTGCTGTATGAGATTACTCGGACGTGCCGATTTGCACTAGAGGATTGAGCCACTGATAGAGGCCGGCCAGATTTTGATGACCGTTGACGTATGGCTTATTCATGACGATTGAGGCACTGTTCAGCGTGCAGACGAATGAGCCAGTTGTTGCTGCGAACGACGAGATATCGCCACAGATGTTGGAGCTATTACGGTACGAGTTGTACTAAGAGATGATAGAAGGTCGCTAGTCATCGAGGATGAATGACTAGGGCATGTGGTTCGTTCACTACCCCGATGCGAGGTCATCAGATAGATTGATTCCAGCTAGAGACGACTTCACGCGGAGACGTTGAGAGTCGACAGAGACGATCGAGTGTCAGAAACCTATTATTCCAAGTTTATAGTATTCGGAATGACATGCAGGCAATTCTATGGTCCCTCTAGAAGAATGAAACCCTAACTCGACATAATGACCGTGTGAAATCCTTTGAACCTCAGGGTTTGCGGCAGTTCTGCGGCGCCATTAGTGAGGTTTGGGTTTGCCCTTCTACGGCTGGACCATCGATGTTGTGGTACGTACTCGATACTGTTGAACTGTACCCAAGATGTTGAGCTCTTGGGGGATTATGAGGTTTTGACGAATCGATCGGATGGTTCGACTTCATTCGGATGCCAGGTGGTGTGATGCATTTCTTAGGAGACTCCAGATTCGAGGATAGCCGGAGGAGCTCAGTCCATGCAGCCACGACGAAACGAGTCCGAAGCAGTCGACATTAAAGAAAGTGGAGTAAAGAGGTCCGTACAAGATCTGGATAAGATGACGTTCCACTCCACCGACATCGGAGATACGATACGCATGCCGAGGCATTGTACTTGGATATACCTTCCAGAAGGAGTCGCGATGAGTATGCAGCCGTTCCGGAACGAGAACAGATCTAATAAGGGACGATGACTTCCGGACAGTTCGGCAGAGACGAGATTTGGGAGAGATCTCGATAGGACCTTTCTGGAATAAATTACGAGATGACTTGGACCCAAGAGTGGTCATGTTATGCACACCGGCAGGCCAGAGTTCAGGATCGTCGACGAGACATGCTATGAGTGACCATGACCGTTGGCCAGAGGTTCTTAGAGGAAGTGCTTGAGCGGGACTATTCCGCCATACTTGATTTTAGTATTTTGAGCGATCTATTTGCATGATTGGTTTTGATGATTGAGTTTCATGATATCGTTTTCAGGCACCATGGTTGCACCTACTGAGTACTTACGATTTTTGCACAGTTGTTGTACTTGAGATAGTTTTCATGCCTTGGTTTCTCATGCTTGTGATTATAAGGATTTCATACAGTTGAGTTGATTTGTACGTATATACGCATACGATTTGGTTTTGCACTCGGTATAGTTTACATATGCTTGCAGTGCAGTGATACACATTTTGTGCACATAGATGCACTGGACTTCGATTTCGATTGTGATGCTCGATATTGATTTTGTGCACCTTGTGCACCTGATTGGATTTTGCGCATGTTCGACGCTTAATTTTGGATTTCATGATTTCGTGCATGATAGATGCACCTGCCTTGGATTTTCGCGCATGTTGAGCGCATGTTTTGAGATGCGATTTTGGTGCACACCAGATGCACTAAATCAAGATTTTTCGTGCATGTCAGATGCACCTGATTTTGCTGTCAGGCACACACGTTGCCTATGACAGATGCTTCGTGCACATACGATGCACTTAAATCTTATTTCTGTGCACTTGTATGGCACGTATATGGATTTTGATTTCCATGCGCACCAGACGCACGTAGTATTCATATGCGTATTTTGGGATTGATTTCTTATAGAGCAGTACGTTTTTATGCTATTTGCTATGTGTTTTCGTACTGAGCAGGACTAGTCAGAGGACAGTACCTGAATGTATTTTGCATGCATTGATAGCTATCGAAGGGAATTCCAAAAAAAAAAGTGAACTATAGTCTCAGTATTTACCTACGTGTCTGATATAACACGAAATGTTTAAAACAAGGAAACCTTTCTAAATTGTTTCCCAAAACGGCTGAACGTACATTTTAAACAAAAGGTATATATGTATATGGTTATTCTCTTATAATAGACGTCCGCCACTGTGCAGTGTTATGCGCATTGCACAGCGACTTTAAGAGATTTGGCTTGTATTTTCTTCAGATATTTACATATATAGATTTGATATTTACGTGTATAGTTTCGAGTTATATCATATTTGTTTTGTATTGGATTTGACATTTGTGTCTTTACCATGACTCCGATGATTGCGAGATGCTTGACGGAGTTTTGATATTGAGTTATATGCTCATTTTTCATGCGCATGTGCTGCGCTACGACTTGTTTTATGTATTTACGATTTCGGAGCCCCAACGACTTGATGGGTTTGCTTAGATGTTTTAGTATTTGGGGGGAGTTTCAATTTAAATTCGGGGACCGAATTTCTCTAAGGGGGGAAGCTTGTAACGTTTTGAAAATCGTTTCGGTGAAATTTCGGAAAATCGGTAAAATAAGGGGGTTTTCTGTAACAAGTCAAAATACAAATATCTTTGTTTTAAAATTAAATATATATATTCTAGCTATTTAATTGCTAGTATTTGGTGTTTATTGAGCCACTGGTGAAATTTCAAATTTTCTGAAATTTTTTCCGAAATTAATTATTTTAATATTATTTTAAGCCGTCCCTAATACATTTAATTAGGGAAAATTACAAATTGGAATGAGTTGAAACAAATTTTGAGCATCATAACACATTAAACAAAATTTTATCATGTGGTTTTTGAAATGAAATGGTTTGCCAAAACGGTTTAGAAAATATCGAAGAAAAATGCTTTTTTCGGTGAAATTAGTGTTAATGGGAATTGGGGTAATACATTTATCTTTTTCCCTAACCCACACACCCACACCTCACCTTCTCTCCCTCTCCCCATGTGGCCGGCCCTACTTGGACAGCCCCACCCCCCCTCTCCCTCTCCAATCACCTCACTTTCAAAAGAAAAGAAAGTGAAAGAAAGTCAAAAGGGGTGTGGACTTTGCCTTTTTCTCTCCACTTTCTCCACCTCACTCTCTCTCCTCCCCCACTCCCCAACCTGGCCGAAACCCCCCTGCTGCAACAGCCCCTCTTTTCCCCCAAAATTCCATCTCTTTTGCTTCAAAAATTCATCAAATACCCTTCAAAAAAATCCCAAAATCTAAATCCAACTCCTACCCATTTCTCATTTGCCTTTCTAGCATGGATTTAGAAGCATGGAAGCTACTTTTGGAGGCTAGAATTTGCATGGTAGATCTCTATTTGTGAGGTATAAATTTGTGCCCCATGGTTTGTTTGTTGATTAGTTGCTTATATAATTTTGTTTATAAGGGTTAATTTGGTTGTTGTTGATTGTGTGTTTGAAAGTTTAAGAGAATGGATTGTGATCAAGTTAGGGATTGTATTGTTTGATCATGGTTGTAATGGGTAGCTTACCATCTTAGGATTTGTAGAAAGTAAACTAGTAGTTAGATTGCAAATTGTTGCATGGAAATGTCTAAATTAAGTTATTTTGCTAACTAGATTTTTTGAAAAATTATCAAATGCTTAGATTAAAATATAATTAAGTTTTCATGTCATTATAAATTTTATATTGAGTGGTTTAATGCTTTTAGTTCATGAAAATCCAATCTAAATTGTTGTTTGTGCATTTTTGCTATAAATTGTTAAAATTTGGGTATATTGTAAACTAGAATTTTGGGGTGAATGAAATTTATTGGGATTAAATTATGGAAATTGTTTTTATGACTTATTTAAGATATTTAATAAGTATTATGGCCACTATATTTGTTTAAACGTTGAGTTGTGTACTAAAACGGGTAATTTTTGCTTGCTAGATTTTCGGAAAAATGGCTTTAAGGTGAATTTGGGGTTTTTGTGAATTTTAACCTATTTTATATTATAGTTAGTGTTTGTGGATGCGCAAATGAGTTTGTTTGGGTTTTCTCGATGGTTTGACGTTTGTACATCGACATCGAGGGTTGGTTTGACTATTCTTGCATGCGTAGGCGATAGGTTTTGACCTATGCGTGATACGCGTGCCGATTTGATTTTCGTATGCCGTTTCGATTTCGAATTTGGTTTTAATGCGATACGGTGCAATTCGTGTTATTTCAAATGGAACCATTGTTTAATATTTAGCTCCCGCTCATTATGGTTGCTCGCTCCGCATCGCATACTTACATTATTATTTCATATTGCATTGTTGATATTATGCTGTTAGGACACCAGCACCATTAACGATGATGCGTATGTACCACGTACACTTACTTCTGGCTCACACACATCTTCATCGGTAATTGCCATGTCACGCACACCTTAGAAAATATTATTGCTTAACTTAGCTTGATAGCTAGTAGTTTGACATGATATTAGTGTACTTACCTTATATGCCAGCATAGATATTGTAGTTATTACTTGTCACTTCATGCAAACTGTTATTCATTGGTATGCCGTATTCATGGATTCTCATGCCTATATTCATGGTTTTACATGCTAATGATGATCTGGATTCGGATTTCCATAAGATTTTCTTGATTTGGGGGAAACCGCAAAACTTTTATAAGCTTCTTTCCTCTCTTTTAAATAAAAAGTGCGGTTTTCCCATGATGTATGAGTCGTCCACCATGAGTTTGCTGATGGATTTCGAAACCCAATTCGAGGAGATGGATGAACCGTTTCGGGTACATGGTGGGCCCGGTGCGGTACCCCGGGGCAAGAAGATCGTGTTGTTGACGTTGAGCCTGTGCAGGGGAGCACGACCGACCGGTGATATTACCCAACACGTCGGATATCCGGAGGATACCGTCGTGGTCTTGGGATTGATGGTAGGGGCCGGTGTGGACTGACGGTGCCCTAGATAGTGAGATTGACATACAGAGATTTGGAGATATTGAGGTACAGAGATTGCGACACAGAGATATCGAGAGATTTGGATACTTGTTTTGTGTCGATGCTAGGCACTGTTTATGCTGATTTCATTTATGATACCTCGTTTTTAAAAAGATACAGAAATCTCATTAATTTATGACAGCAGTTTTCATCAGTACATGCATTCTGTTTCATGCATTCATACATCATCCATATGATATATTGCTACCTGAGGCACTGACACAGGCACATGGGATTACACTCGGGTTAGATATTTACCCTAGCCATTGTTATAGGCTGCATGTTATATATTTGAAGATATATTCTGATCGTTGACCTAGGATTGCGTTGTTCATGCGATTTCTGCTCGTAGATGTTTTTCTACTCACGAGTTGGCAACTCACCCCCGTTGTGCCACAGTTTCTTGCAGGTTTTGCCGTACAGGTTTCATTACGGCTTGCTGGCACTATTTCCATTCCGGGTGATTTGCTAGTAGGTGGGTTTATTTGTATCGTACCCATCATTATACCTTGTATATTATTATTCTGTTGTATCTAGAAGTTCCATCAACCAAACATATATTTATTTTTGAGATAGAGACCAGTGATGTTATTCTTTCGACCTTAGAGTCGCGCGTTGTATTTCTCTGGATTTCTTGTTGTTTTGAGTTTCCTTTTGAGTTTTGATCCTCGCCCTTGGAGTTGTATATTATATTGCTTGTGTGGTTGTGACCGTCGATTGACGAAGAGCTAGCTCCCGCTGGGGATGCCTTTTATTGATTTCGTATACTATTCACGTTGTATCCCGTTTGGGGGCCAGTATTTACAAAGGAGACTCTGCCGAAATTTTCAAGAAATATTTGTTATTTTTAAAAACGCATAATTCGGCGTATGCTAATAAAACTACTTGATTTAAATTGGTTTTTCCTTCACTCTACTACTTTTCTTGGTTTGGATTTCTGGGTTTTCGGCTTATTTAGATTGCGTACGCCTCGAGACGTTTCGTAGTTTAAGTGCCGGTCATGTTCTGTACTTTCGGGACGTGACAGGTATGTGCACAAGTATGCCATGCAAGGGTCATATCCTGAATGCAACAGTACTACAGTGTAGTGACATGGAAATTATCGATGATGAAGTGTGTGAGCTGGCAAGCAGGTGTACATGAAACATATGCATCATTGATAATGGTGCTGGTGTCCTAACAGCATGAATTTGATACAACAATAAACATATTTAACATGTAATGCGATGCAAACAGTAAGAATCTGCGGCAAATGAATAATAAACACCACAGTGTAGAATCTACATCAATGTATCTATGTCATACTATTTTCGCCATTTGAAATAAGGCGAATCGGGGTTTTTAGGAAAATAAGGGCTACAGTGTTTTAAGAAAAGTTGCATCTTTTGAAAATATCCGTAGAATCCCTTGCCTGTCTTTAAAATACTCCTGATTCGTTAGTTTTTTAAATAGGTATGACATCGGCCTAGCCTAACATCTACTAGCAAGACTACGGCTCTAACTAACAAGTCAATCTGGAGGGGTATGGAAACCACCTAAATCTGAGTCGAAATAAATATATATATGTAAAATATAATAGTCGGTGATCCCGCCTCAAGGTACCGCGTACGGTACAATATCATATGACATCCTCGAGTCATGAGTGCGGATCTTATCATCAAATAAAGCTCGTATGGTAAATCATCGTACGACATCCCAAATCTGGGTACGGGTCAATATCACATTCATCTCATCAATTATCTGGTATCCTTATCATCATATCTCATGATCTGGGGTACTGATCTAATTCTAGTACAAATCGATACCATCTATATAAATATAAATGCGTGTGTAAAACACACGTCCCAAGGCCCGCTAAAATCATATGTTGTATCCCAAATACGAATCACATCATATCACCGATCTCCTGGCACTATACCCAATATCATCAACTCATCTCCAAATATCATCCACTATCCTCATCATCTAGGTAAATGTATAACAAGCAAGCATATGTATGTGTGTGGGTGTAAACTTATTCTAGGGTTCGCAACTAGGAAACTATACTGGTTTACTTCTAAACCCTAATCTATCCATAGTACACCTAATCACATCTAGAGTATCCATTTCACATTTAACGCTATCATACATATATATATAGTATATATCTAGTATACTAAACATCGAACTGCAGGGTGTTATATGCCATCCACCCGACTTCCCCCGTAGATATAATCTACTCACCTTACATCCTGCGTGTCGGTGTCGGTGTCGCCTTCATCTTCTTCATCGTATGAAGCCCTCGAGAAGGTACCTACAAGATAACACAATCGCAAATGCACCTTAAAATCATATCGAGAAAACCAAACGACGCGCTAATGCCTATAGGTTAGAACCTATGGACTACGCTTTCAAAAACATCAAGCAATCCTCGATATCGTCGAACACACGTCAAAAGATCGAGGTAAAACACAATACTAGAAATCCAGAATTCAAAATACGCATAACGAAACTCCGAATCCAAAACAGCAACTTAGGAAAAAGGTCCCAGATTCTACCCTAGGTCAAATCAGACAATTTTGCATATACCAACGGTCTATTTTACTGATGAGGGGACCACAGAACCAACAGGAACCAAACCTACCCTGATCTGGCCACAATTTGCTCCCAGAAAGATTAAATTTGCGGCCTAGAAACGGAGTTAGGGGCTGGGGTTTTGGTGGTAGCTTCCTAGATACCTTCACATCTCTCTGTGTTTGCAAAATAATTTTCAGAGTCTCGGGGTGATAGCAGATTTCAAATAACCCTCACAGAATCAACAATTTTCCGATATCGGCTTTTCTAAATCCGTATCCCGGGGTTTTAGTCTCTGGTCCAGGTCTGAATTCTAGCACTAGGGGGTTTGTGTGGCCTCTACTGAGCTCAATTTCACATCACAACACTCAAATTCCTCTAACCCTAACTAGAATTCTTCTAAGTCCACAAAACCACTCGATATCGGTTCTAATCTAACATGGAGGTAAAAGTAATGGAAACACTGAGCTTATGGTTCAGAAAATATCTCATTTTGCAACTCAAGAATTTTCTTGAGTTGCCCCGAGTGGCCAAAATCCTTGCTTTCTTGGTCCAATGTGCTTCCCTTGAGCTTGTGCATCTTTTTAAAGAAGTGGGATTTGGGTTTTGAGTTGATTTTCATTGTGTTTTGGGGGGGTTGAAGATGGAGGAGGAGAGAGGAGCAGCAGCAACAGCAACTAGGGAAGAGGGAGAGAGGAAATGTAGGAATAATGATGGGGGGAATGGTTCAAAACAAGGGTTGACCCCTCACCCACTCTTTCCTTCTCTTGCCCATTCTTCACTATTTTAATCATATCCTTTTCTTTTCTTTTCCTTTCCTAATAAATCAACAACCATGCTATAAAACATGTAGGAAAGCCATGAAAAAAAAGTAACAAGTGTAAAAACGATACGGTGCATGTTTTGCACAAAACAAGCGTAAAACGTGATTAGCGATTTTTAATCGCGATTAGCACTATATTAGCATATAATTAATCATAAAACTTAAAAATTGCATAATTCACATAAAACACCCTCTTTTAATAATTTCTATAATTTTCTAAATTTTTTCACAATTTTGTCGGTATTTAATTATACCGCCCTATTAAAATATTCAATATTTTATTATTAAATTATAAAAATTCCCAAAAATAATATTTTATTTTTTTGAAATGTTACAGCCCTGATTATAGCTTGATTGTTGGGCGAAACGGTACGGGTTGTACCTCATGAACAATACCAAATCGTTCTGCCTAAGCACTAGAAAGCCTGGCCTGATTGAATATAGATGAAAAATCTCCCGAGCTTTCAAGGTAGATGCCCCATCTTTAAATGTATCGTGCAGAGGCTACACCGTTTTTGCGGATTCTTTGCCGATGGTAAAAACCTTATCGACAAAAGTCATGCCATCTCCAACCGTACGCGGACGAAGGATCAAACCCCTAGCCTCCCGCTGTGACGGATTTAAAACGGACGCGTCAACTAGGCGCATAATCCGAGGGAAGTTGTAACTGGCATAGAAACGAGGTCGTTTATGGGCACCAAAAGCGCTAAGTATGTGCAGCTCGATCCATGATGTAAAATAATGCAGCGAGAAAGAGACGGGCTGTACCCCCGGCTGAGTGGTGTCCGCCGCTAAGCAGATACCATGGTACAGGTGTGCCAACCCAGCAATCCCGATAGCCACTTGCATTCACGCAACCATACGATGGGCTGGGTAAAATACTGATGGCCTCATTTAACGATGGTGCATTAGAAGCACGAACCAGTTTAACCATAAGCCAAACCCCAGCATGAACGCCTCTTCATCGACGTCCGGAGCAGCAAGCTCCGCGAAGCGAACGACAGGAGCAACCGGAATAAAGAAACTTTTTAAATCCGCCCCCGTCATCGTTTGGTTATCCAAACCAAAACAAAACGGATCATCAAGCTTGCTGAACAGCGCATCTTGCTTCGATAAGGCTTCCGGACGAAGAAAGCGAGCGATGAAGTCTGCGTAGCTGACTCCATGCCCTCCGGACTCCAGAAATAGACTTTTGTATATATTCAACACCTTGATCAAGCTCGGGAATTGGTGTTGAATGGCGTTCTCCGGGTATGACCCATTACCACTGATTTGGTAGCAAAGATGTACTCGTCCGGAGGAAGCAACTCCTCATAGTGTTCTCCCCTAATGGGTAAGCCAGAGATCTCTGCAAATTCCTCTAAAGATTTTGAGACTTCTCGATCCGACAGAAGGAAGGTGTGGGTCGGAATATTCCATTGCTCTAGAAAAGCCTTGACCCACCATGCTGGAGGCGTGGAATATTGGAAGAGTGACGCATAAACGGCAGGTTACAACCCAAGCCTCAGCAGCAACGATCTCTTGGCCGACAAAATGTAGCGGGCCCACTGCAAATACCCAGCTGGATGATGAGGAGTTAGGCCTATCATGTACAGTTGTCCCCAAGGGCGTGACTCGCCCTGACATATACGCCACCCTAGAGTATCCAAAGTCGTCGGCGGCTGTACGGGTATCACGGCCATAGAAGGCTGAAGGCAACCCTCTGAAGTCCAATTGACCTCCTCCATGGCATAGTTCACCGAGGGTGCATCTGCATAAGGGATCGCCGAAATGGGCTCCGAAGGTGCTGCGCAAGAAAAGCTACGTCGGCCCCTGATAATTTGATTGTACCATATGCCCCATAAATGAAGATTCTTTTGCTCCTGGTCATGATCTTTGATCAACGCGAAGACTTCCATGTCCACAGGCGCTTCAGGGAATCCGCTTTCCCAACGGACGAACGGGAAAGAAGTGTCGAAAGACATAGTACCTGTGCGAAAAAGAACAAGAATTAGCCATCAATGCTACAGTTCAAGTTTTGGTACGGGTACTTTAAATTTGTACCGCACTGCAAGGGGACCAAAGGGGACCCACACAATCTAGATGACGGCTCATCAATGATGACTCAGTCTCATCATTGATGAGACAGTCATTCATTAAATAGAAAATCCTAAAAAGATTCTTATTTAATGAGGGGCCCCTTGGGCCAAGGAGTAAAACTCCCTTGAGAGTAGTGCTCTGCAACAGAGTGATATCTGCCAACTCTAATCATGAGAAGAATAAAATTCCTTAAAAAGTTTAAGAGCTATGCTTTGTGAAGACGATGGAATCATCCATCAAAACCCTAAAGAAGCAAAGCTTTTACTGAGTTAAAAACTCCGAGATCTTTAAGATCTGCAAAATGAACTCTAAGAGTTCTTCTTTAATGGGTTAAGAAACTCTAAGAAAGATCTCTTTAGATCTATGATTTCAAGAGAGCAAAGCTCTGTTAAGAAAACCCTAAAAATTTCTTTAGATCTATGATCTGAAAAGAGCAAGGCTCTGTTAATGGGTGAAACCCTAGATTGTAAAGTAATCCCTTCAAAGATTTAATCTTTACCTAAAATTTTCGACAAGGTTCTGTCTCTAAGAAAGTTCTTAAGACAAAGAGCTATGCTCTGAAGAGAGAATAAAATTCTCAGAAAATAAGAAAGCAAGAAGATGAACAGAGGTCATCTCAATGGCCAAAGGCCCTATTTATAGGTGGTGAGAACCGTTTCAACTTCTAAGTTGATCCAACGGTGGAAAGGCTACCACCGCCGCACTCACGTGTGAGCCACGTAAGCGCAATGGTAGGGGGGCATTTGTTTCCCCCAATCAGAGCAAAGCTCTGTTCAAATTTTTAAATTTTAAATGAAGCAGCGCTAAAAGTCAAAAATTCTGAGGCAGTGCTCACGTGCAAAGCACGAGAGCGCTCGCGCCAAGAGCGCCAGCGCTGAGAGTCAAAGATTCTGAGGTAGCGCTCACGTGCAGAGCACGAGAGCGCTAGCGTCAAGTGCGCCAGCGCTAAGAGTCAAAGACTCTGAAGCAGCGTGCAAAGCACGAGAGCGCTAGCGCCCACGTGCAAAGCACGAGAGCGCTAGCGCCAAATGCGCCAGTGCTGAGAGTCAAAGACTCTGAAGCAGCGCTGGAACTAAATGTTCCCTACTCTTGGATCAAAGATCCAACAAAGAGGATTAAAAATCATCAAAAATTAGAGCACCGTTGGATCAAAGATCCATTAGTGATTAAAAATCAACAAGATACATAATAAGTTCTGTATGGGAAAATATTTTCCCAATATTGTTAAAAACAAGAAGATTGCCTTCTGTAAAACAGAAGCCCTTGGATCAAAGATCCAACAGGGGGAAACATCCCCAATTCAATCAGAGAAAGGTCTCCTTAACTGATTCAACAAATCAGCCTCCCCTATATAAAGGACCCAAGACTTCAAGTCTTACACAGAGGAACCCCCCACAAACTATGAGAAATTTCAAAGAGAAGAGCAAGGTCTTGGAAGAAGAATTTCTTCAAGGTATATAAAACAGAGAGATCAAAGCATCTCATAAAGAACCTAGTTCTTTTTCTAGATCATAGATCTACAAAGACATAAGCCTTTCATACAAATAGAAGAGATTGAAGCATCTCATCATAAAAAGGGAGGGAGAAGAACTTAGTTCTCTTTAGATCAATGATCTATAAGACAAAGACAAAGTCTTTCACAAAAACAGAAGAGATTGTAACTGCAGGGTTACCTATAACGGTAGCAAGGTTTCGGGAAGTATCGTCCTTGCCAAATTCAAAAATTTGCCGTTCTAGCTAACCCAGACATAGAATCGTTTACTAGAAATCGACGGAATAAAATGCAAACAACTTTGCAAAGGAAAGTGAACAAGGAATACAACCTTTATAGACCGGTCCTTCACTTCTAAAGCTCCGTATTGATGGACCTTCACTGTGATCATGGATCTCCCAAACTCTAGTATGGGTTCCCTCGGAGAAATGAACAAGCTTGCTCCTAGTCTTCGAGGCCGAAGATGTTCTACATCGAGGAGACTCAAACTCAAGCTAACCTTTCACTAGGTCATGAACTTTGTGAAGAGAACACCCTATACTACCCAAGCATGTGTATAGGATGATGAAGTAAGAAGTGGGTCACTTTAGATTTTATTTTCTCACAATATTTCTTCATGTTTCATAGAGCTAGTAAGCTTGAAGTAGGAAGGAGATGTAGAAAGCAACTCAAGAAAATGAATCAAGTGAATGAATGAGTTATGCAACCATGGGTGAGTTAGTATCATATACTAATCATTGTAGAGACATAACCATGATTTAAGCTAATGGTTTGGTTAATAAATATCTTGAGTAAAACAAAACAAGTGGACTTGGTCAATGGTTATCACTGAGCTTCATGAAGCTTCATGCCATGACAAAATGCCACCAATTTTGAATTACAAAATAAAGAAAAACCCTAACCATTATCTTAAGTATGGTGTAAGTCATACACACACCCATGTTTGCATGTATCATCAAGCGTGATACAAACATGTACACAATCATATATCACATACATTATGTGCACATAAAGTGAGAAAACAATCTTAAGTGAACCAATACTAGTTAATGTAAAGTAATATATCAAATATATAATTATACATTAAATCATTAAATCAACACTTGATTTAATGATTCAGTAATATCACATATAACCGACTAATATCTAGTGTATCAATTTATCGAATCAACACTTGATTTGATAACCCAGCTATATCACATATATCGGGCCGATAACACAAATCGCGAGAATAGAATGCGTTATCACATACTCGTATTATTCTCAGTCCCGCACATATCACATATGAGCTCCTACTCCGTTTCTCTTGAGTCAGGAAACCTCTGTGTAGGACTCTAAAGAATCGTCAATACGCCGGCAGTAGGTGATGATCATATCAAACACCTACAAGCCGTAAGCGGTCTGCTAAACGTAACGGCCACTCGGGTATTGAGCGATCATAAGATTAACATGCAATCCTGCTCACACTCCTGCAAATCCAATCAGTAACACTACCGTACAGTCCGGTCTCTTCGTCTGATATGTCGTATATCTCGTCTTAGGGTGGTAAACGTCAGACCCCAGTAACTCGATAAGTCGTGCCGATATGAGGCTCATAACGGGTCGAGAAACTACTGGTAACACTTACCAGTAAATCTCTGAAACAGGCCTGGCCAGGGACTACCTGTTATATCCAATCGAGCACAACGCAACATCAACTCCCTATACCGGGAGAGATGAATCCCTTCCTATCGCTCATTGCCTCCATGTGACTCGGGACTATACCCTAAAACCACCGTTTTGCATGTCCTCTTGAACGTAGTAAGGTGGAAATCAAGGCACAGTGGGAATCACACAAGACTCTTTGATGATCTCGGGTCGACAGACTAACCTGTACCAGTGTCACCAGAGAACTGCCATCTGACGTGAGGTATAATACCATCTGGGAGTTCTCGGCGAGTCCGTCCAGTGTACCCAGTCTCCACTGAGCACCCGTATACCATCTCTGATGTCAAACACACATGGATATGAGATCATCCATCGCCTATCTACATAGGTCGAGAAGCTATACGCTAGTCTACTCTAGTATATCGATGCCCCGTCTCGATACACCCACGACTAGGGACATTAAAGGATGTACTCACGGACTACCTTTATCCCACTAGTATGATCCGCATCATAATCTAGATAGTCAAGTACACATCCTAAGGGCTTTACCAACATGTAACAGGGAGACAATCAGTGTACATGTTAAGATAAAGAGTAACCAGATAGCATACTATCATGTCGAGCAAGAAAGACCTCCCTATATATGTCCAAGCATCCACTACAATATACATCTCATGTACAGTAATGGCCTCTAGAGCATACATATAACTCATCTCACAATCTCCCATTTGCACTAGGGCCATCATATAGCAGTGGTTGTAGTATCTCATATTCAACCATCCCATAAAAGTCTCTCTCTGGGAATAGGCCTTTGTGAGTCGATCTGCCGTGTTGTCTTCTGAGTCTATTCTCGTAACCTCGATCTCCCTGGAGATCTACCATTTCCATGATCGGGTGATACCACTACTACAATATGGGGTTGCCCCTACGGATGATGAAATCCGTAGGGGCAGATTTTTCTTGCCCCTACGGACTAAGTCATAGGGCCAAATGGTTGTCCCTACGGTGCCCGACATTTTAATTTAAAAATATTAAATCTTAATTTGTTGTTTGGCCCTACGGATCCGCAAACCAATAACCTACGGTTATGTCCGTAGGGGCATCTAAATGGGAATTTAATAAAAAAAGGCACAGAAATGCCCTACGCCTCGATCTCTTTCCCTCTCGTTCCCAAAATTTTCTCTCGTTCCCGTGTCTCCAATTTTCTCTTCGTCGCCACCGCGCGCCCTCCGTTCTCAGCCTGCCACCGCCTTCCGTTCTCGGCCCACCACCGCCCTCGTTCTTCCTCGTCGAGTTCCTCGTCGCCGATTGCGTGCGTCGTCAACCGCCAAGCGTCTCCGTCGTCTCCTCCACTGTCTACAGGTAAGTAAATCTCCAATTAAACATAATTGTGATGATGTTAGGGCTAGTGTTCAGGGTTCGGGTAGGGATGAGGGTTAAGGTTAGGCATCGGGTTCAGTTTATGTTAGGGTTAGGGTTAGGGTTGGGGCTCAGCTGGGGCTGGGGCTGGGGCTGGGGTTGGGGTTTAGCTGAGGCTGGGTCTGGGGTTAGGGTTAGGTTGGGGCTGGGGTTGGGGTTAGGGTGGGGCTGGGCTGGGCTGGGGATGGGGTTAGGATTAGGTTGGGGTTGGGGTTTGCTGAATTTGGCAAACCTGAGAAGAATTTCCAGCAATTTTAGCCTAGTTTGATTACTATAATTATTGTTGATCGAGAAAATCTTGGGTCCTTCTAATCAAACATTGTTTGTTACTGTATGTCAACGAGTACTGATAAAAGAAAAAACCGATTTCCAGTGGAAATTAGGTATGTACAATGTTCTAATATAAAAATTAAGAAATCCCTTTTATTTAAATATAAAGCATATGTTTCATGTTAACAATAGGAGTTTGGCTTCAAGCATGGTTAATTATATATGGATCTATGTTTATAATTATGAAAAAGAGTATCAACTTAGAACTATCATACTATCATGTTGATCTGCATGGTGATCTGATGAATGTGTCTAAATTTTATATAATCTCCTAGAAATACCTTGATGCCTTGTATCGATAAATTTCAGGTTAATTAGTTAATTAGGCATATGGATTGTTATATTATAGGTGAGCCGAATATCAAGAAATTGTAGAATTATTGGATTTATGAGTTTTGATAAACATTGATTTGATAAAAAAAATGGTAATTTGTAATATCTTAGTTTTTCCCAAGTTAGGGCTTCAAGCCAAGGTTGTTCTCCTCGTCGCCACCGCCGGTTTCGTCGCCACTGCAGTTCTCGTCGCCACCGCGGTTCAGGTCGTCGCCACCGCCGTTCAGGTCGTCGCCCCAGCCCCAACAGCCGTTCAGGTGAGTAAATCTCGAGGTAAGTTAAAGAATTTATTGGATTATTTTGGGCTTAGGGTTCATGGCGTGCGAGTTGGGGTTGGGCTGGGGTCGCGGTCGCGGTCGGGGTTGGGTTAGGGTTGGGGCAGGGGCTGGGCTGCGGGGTCGGGTTCGGGGTCGGGGTAGGGTTAGGGTCGGGGTCGGGGTCGGGGAAGGGTCAATTTATCAAATTTTTTATTGGGGGTGCGGCTGGGGCTGCGGGCTGGGGCTAGGGCTGGGCTGCGGCTAGGGCTAGGGTTGGGGCTGGGGCTGCGGCTGCGGCTAGGGCTGTGCGTCCTCCAGAGGGCGATCATAGGATCGGTGAAGTGAGGTTGCTGGATATGAGATACGATGGATTTCCATGTGTTCAATGGAATGCTGAGGGTCAGAGTCGGTTATTCATATATCTCCCAAAAAAGAATGAGTTTGTTATCAAAGGTGTATTGACTTCTACATCAAGGAATATCAGTTATATGTCATCCAGTGACTAAGTCTGTTTCTGGCCCAACCATATTTATGAATCGTTTCTTCTTTTTCCTTCTTACGTATATTTACTAGTTCAGACTGTATGCACCTCTGCAATCAACGCCGAGAACTTGTACATTATAGGTTAATAGACATATGCTATGAAATCACGGTGCATATCGAATTCATGAAATGTTATAGTCCCTCATTATTTTTACTGTGGTGAGAAAGCAGTCGCTGGTGGCGAAAGTTGTTCGGATGAAATTCTAATTCTGGTGGAATTGAAACCGATAACCGGTTCATATGGTGATTTAGGCTGCTTCAGTGATATTTGTGCCTACATTGATGCCTCAAGCAACGAATCAAATGATGTGGATCACAAACTAATTAAATAAATTTTGAATACCAATCTGGACTGGGATTTGAATACCAATCCTAGTTTGCTACATTTTTATATATATAGTAGATGGTGATACTTCTTTAAGTAAAAACAACCCTACACTTAAGCGAAATCATAAATCGAACACACATATATAGAATACAACTCATACATGGGTATCCTCAAATCTAACTTTCATTGAATTTGCACGCGCACTTAAAATAACAACCTTTATACTAAAAAATTATGTATGCTATTACTTAGTAGTTTATGGTTTTTAGACGCAAAAGCCATTTGAGAAATACTTTTCCTACCCACTATTAATCCATATTCTCAATATAGTCATTGAATTTGCACGCGCACATAATAAGAAGGAGAAGACAGTAATGTGGCAGAAGGAGAAGACAGTAATGTGGCAGAAGAAGAAAAAAATGACATTCCCTGTTCTCTGTTTCAGCATCAATCTTCTGATATGAACTAATGATGGCTTTCACATAGGCTTTTCCCTTTAGAGACTTCTTAGTGTCCAATGGAAAGCATACATCAGATTTGTGCAGGTCAGGTTCTTCTATGACTTTCAAGAGTCTCAACTGATTCTGTAAATTACACCCTAGTTGGGTGATACTTTTACCACTTCTCACTGCAGGTGCGCTCTCTAATATCCATTTTGAATGTAATATTATAGATATCCATGCCTGTTTATGTCAAAATTACTTATATTGTCAATGTTTGATTGTCTAGTTGTTGGTGATGCGTCCATATCAGGGACAGAGGCCACTCCCGTTCCTCCAGGTATGTTTATATATTATATAGGGCGTGTATATTGATTTAGAATGCTATATCATAAATATACACGCATTCCTTTTGCTCTTAGTCGTCCAACTCATTATCATGGGCTGCTTGATGAGATTAGATTTGCGCCTGATGATCTACAAGAGCTTGTTCACTCCCTGTCATATGTGTAAGCAGCGCTATATGCGAGTTTACCTTGTTAGTATGTATGTACTGAAATTAATTAATATTATTCAAATTTTGATACATGCAGATACCAGAGGAGCACATCTTCTATCTCTGTAGGTAAGGCTTTGAATTTGTTGATTTTGGTATTTCTTGTCAATTTTATAGACCAGTATGTGCTAAATATAATGTTCTGACAGTTGCTAGGGGGAAGGCAGCATTCGAGGCTGCTGACCCCAGTCCTGGACGCCGCACATGGACGGCACCACGGAGGTTGGGAGAGAGGCCGAGGACTGGGCTCTAGCAGGGCCCATATGAGGTTGGACTCCACCCCGGTGGTTACTTCCTCCATCTCCAGTGAGCGACATATCCAGCAGGAACTGGAGAGCTTGAAGGCCAACGTTCAGGAGTTGAATGAGATGCTGGTATGTATACTACTTAATAGTAAAATATAATGTCATATTATAGATATCAACATATCCAATATCAGTACATAGCCTGAGCTTATTTGGTTGTAGACTTATGTTTTATTAATCATACATGTACATATCTAATTAAAATAAACTACAGTTTTCCAAACTAGATATCCAAATGGGGTTTCGAAATAACTCGATAATGATAAGAATTCGAATGTGGGTGTAGGAGCGGGTGGTTGAGCAGGCCCAGGCCTTGGACTCCACCCCGGCGGTTACTTCCTCCGTCTCCAGTGACCGGCATGTCCATCATGAACTGGATAGCTTGAGGGCCAGCGTTCAGGAGTTGAAGGAGATGCTGGTATGTATACTACTTTATAGTAAAATATCATTTCATATTATATACATATCAACATATCCATAATTAGTACGTAGCTTGAGCTTATTTGGTTTTAGACTTAAGTTTGATTAATCATACATACATATGTAATTGAAATAAACAACGCTTTTCCAAACTAGATATCCAAACAGGGTTTCGAAATAACTTAATAATGATACAAATTCGAATAATAAACAGTTCTTACACGCTTCTTACACACGTTATATCCAGACGCGACAGGGTAGATCGGCCGAGCCTCCACACGCATCTCCTTCGGCTGCGGCTCCGCAAGCCACTACATCGGCTGCGGTTCCGCAGACAGCTCCTGTAGCTCCACCGCCCACTCAGACTCCCGCAGCCGCGGCTCCGCAAGCGACTACCTCGACGGCGGCTGCGCAGACCACATCGCCGGCTCTACATGCCGCTCAGACTCCCGCTCGCGACGAATTGCAGAGTTTATTGACCGAGGAGCAGGCGCGCGTTATTCTATCGTTATTCAGAGGTGGAGCTGGACCGAGCTAGGGTAGATTTTTGGTTCTTTTTTTTTGAAACATGTATTTATTTATATCATACACATTGTACTACATTTTGAAACGATATTGATATTGGTTTGTATTTATATCATATTCAGTTTTTGTGTTTCTTTTGTATATTATATATATGCGTGAGATGTGATTATGAATACTGCAATATATGATTTGATTGATGTATATATTATTGTGCACAGGGCGGGAAAAAATCAAGCAGCCCATTTTTAAAAAAAAATTACAGACAATATGTACCTACGGATTAATCCGTAGGCACACATGTTACCCCTACGGATATGTCCGTAGGGGCAAAATATCAGCAGTAACTGATATTTCCCCCAGATCTCAGTGCCAGGGGGTTGGGAAAGCCCCTACGGATATATCCGTAGGGGCCACTGACTCTCCCCTACGGCGTTATCCGTAGGGGCAAAATATCAGGAATCCTGAATTTGTGCCCCTACGGAAACGTACCTACACATATATCCGTAGGGGGTAGTACATGCCCCTACGGGTCAATCCGTAGGGCCAAGTAATTTATTAAAATAAACCGTAAATAATATAAAATCTTATACCCTACGGCTTAATCCGTAGGGGCAACAGGACCTACACATATATCCGTAGGGGCAAAAATTTAACCGTAGGGGCAAGTTCAGGCCCTCAACTTGCACCTGCGGCCTTTGCACCTACGGGGTATTTTTTCGCCCCTACGTATATATCCGTAGGGGCAGTGGGTTGCCCCTACAGATAAATCCGTAGGGGCAACCCTTCTTTGTAGTAGTGTACTGCCTTAGAATATGTCTGGGTCACTGATGGGACGCGGGTTCCTAGGCATGAGCCACAACTCCATTGTCACACAATGGTAGGAACAAAGTTCATCTCATGAACTAATATACATCCAGACTGCCTCTTTGGTAGCATCTTAGGTAGCAATGTATCCAGCCTTTATCGTCTAGTATGCCATGGTATCTAGCTTGGAACTCTTCCAATATACCGTCCCTTCACTGAGAGTAAAGACAATACCTGTGATTGATATTCAGTCGACCTTACCACCCTGGAAACTATCCAGTGATTCTCCCCAGGATCGATTGATACCATCTCACTACACCTAGTGAGAATCCTAACATCCATTTAGATCTATCTCATAGATCCGAAACTCAGGATTTAGGTGGTATCACCTTGATCCTACATGGAGAATCAATGTAATAAGAGAAGATTGACCGAGTGTAGAATAGGAAACTCCTTTTCTATCAAGAGTATGTCATCCACGTACAATACGAGGATCACTATTATACTCCCTACTACCTTTTTGTATATACAAGGTTCATCTACCATTTTGATGAAGTCAAACTCTTTGACTACCACATCAAAACAGATATTCCAACTCCACGATGCCTGTTTTATCCCATAAAGCAACTTGCACACATTTCCGCTGCTCCCATTGTCTACGAAGCCCTCTGGCTGTGTACTTATAGACGCTCTCTTCTAAATCACTATTTAAAAAAGCAGTCATGACACCCAACCGCCAGATATCGTAGTTATGGTATGTAGCAATGGCAAGTAGGATCCGGATGGACTTAAGCATAGGCACTAGAAAAGGTTTCATCATTATCCACACCTGGTTGATGACGAGAACCTTTTGCAACAAGTCTTAGCTTTGAAAGTCTCAAATTTTCCATGTACACCAAGTAATCTTCTCAAGATATACCTGCTCCTGATGAGGATTTAACCCTTCAGATATAGCAACCAAAGTCCATACTTTGTTGGTGTACACAGATTCCATCTCAGATCGCTTAGCATCCAGCCATTATTACAGAGTCCCCACTATTGATGGCCTGCTCGAAACTAGTTGGGTCATCATCTCATGATGCAATCCTCGCTCTCACTGTCATAGAGAAACCGAAGTATCTCTCAGGTGGATGAGAAACCCTACTAGATTGGCGGAGAGGCTGAGGTTCGTTGGAAACTATTGAATCCTTCGGTTCTACCAAATCATCAGCTGTAGTTTGTATAGCTGGAACTCCTTCCAGTTCTACCTCATGACCACAAATTTCTTCACAAGAAATTCCCTTTCCAAAAGGTGGCATGCTGAGAAAACAAAACACCTTTTGCTCCTCAGTTTGGTAGAAGATATTCCCTTGCGAATACATAGGATATCCAACAAACTTCCACAGAACTGACCTTGCCTCGAGCTTGTCCGGATTTTGCTTTTGATATAGGCCGGACAACCCCAAATCTTAACTTCCTTAAGAGATGGGCTCTTCCCATACCATATCACTTATGGAGTGGTAGGCACCAGATTTGATTGGAACCCTATTCAATAGGTATGCAGCTTCTCAAGTGCATAATCCCCAAAAGGAAATAGGCAACTCAATAGTACTCATCATAGAGAGCACCATATCTAATAGGGTGCGATCGCTCCGTCCCGATACATCTACGTGCTGTAGTGTATACGGAGGAGAAATGCTGAGAGAGAATCTCATTCTCCTTTAGAATAGTCCAGGATCTCCATGCTCAAGTATTCTCTTCCTCGATCACATCAAAGGACATAATACTTATACCCGTTTTGGTTCTCTACTTCTGACTTATATTCTTTGAATTTCTCAAAAGCTTCAGACTTGTATTTCAACAGGAACATATGTCCGAATCTTGAGAGATCATCAGTGAATGTAATGAAGTACAAAGAACCAGTCCTGGCATGTGTAGACAGGGGACTTACATACATCATCATGTATCAATCCCAAGAGTTCAGTAACTTTTTCTCTGTTTCCAGTAAACGGAGCTATGGTCTTCTATCTTTGTGACATGACTGGCAAGTTTCACAAGATGTAAATTCAAACTGATTTAAATATGCATCTAAATGTAACTTGGCTAGTCAGGTCGCATTGATATGACCTAGTCTACAATGCCTCAAGAAGGATTCGTTCATTTCTGAACTCTTCCTCTTGTGTGTGTTCTGTACGTTAAGAACTGTGGTTTGATTTAGAACGTATATGCTTTTAGATAACGTGCCTGAACCGATCAACTCTTGATATAGGAAATGTTCAAAACATTATCCAACAATACAAAATTGTATCCTTCTTTACTAAATAAAGAGACTGATATGATGTTGTATATAAGGTTCGGTATCTAATAACATTCGTTCAGAATCAATGTATTTGGTAATACAGGGTGATAACTGCAAACATCTTGGCTGCAACAATTGTATCGTTTCCAACTCTTGAAATTTTATCACCCATTCTCAGTTCTCTACCTATCTGTAGCCCATGTAACGGATTACATATATGGGATCCTAATCCGGTATCTCATACCCAGGACGTAAAGAAAACTGAGAAACAGTTCTCTGTAATGAACACACCCGAAGAAGATGCATCAACACGCACTTTCTTCATTTGGACGGCACGGGAATCCTGGTAATCCCCTATTTCCTGCTCGGTCTTATAACAATTATAAGTTAGAGCTGGACCAATGTTCCCTAGCTCAATATAACAAGCGGGTTCGGTCAATACATCCGTATTATTATTTTGATTAAGGCGTGACATGGTCGCTACAAAAAGGGGGAGAGAAGAAAACACTCAGTGTATGCTCTTGCAAGATCAGACTGGTTATAATTTTATCTAACCAGGATGGCTCCCACTATTTTTATCAAATCTTCCTTCAAACCCTAAAAGAAAAGACTAGCCGGGATTAATTACACCCTACAAGTTCGCCAATCTTTCAGCCAGGCCAGTGCCGGTACTTTGAGGGAGGTTCCCCGTGCTTTCGCACGGACCTAGTTAAAATAAAACTCATTTTCCCAGGGGCGTAACCCCGTTGACACCTTTCTAGACACCTACTTGATCGGCTAATTTTAATGTGTAAAACTCTCCTATGAGTAACTCTTACTCGCAGTGGGTATCGGGATCCAACTATCTCATAGAAGGTATGCAATCTCATTGCAAATTTCAACACTTGAAATTCCCGATAATATTTTACCCCTAGCATCCTATGACCTTGACAAAAGCCAACAAACCATAGGCTGCTAGTCAAGTTCAACCCGTACATTTCCTGATTGAATTAAATCCACCCGCACGACCCTTGACGAAAGACAACAAAGTCGCACGACTACCCTAACTCAATCGCATCATATGCTTATGCAGATAAGCATAAATAGCTACCGCACACTACGCCTTGATGAAAGCCAACAAACGTAGCACGAATACTATGAAGTACTTATCTGAAATGACGAAGGGCTACGACAGCTTTTTAAGAAAACCTTTTGCGTAATGAACTTGATATCGTTGTAGAATCAAATGATTTAAAATGGAGTGTTTTTTAGGCCTTTACTAGTTTTGCTAAAGAGGTCACTCCCGGTGAAGGGATCTCGGCTCTTTCCTCATCGAATGAGGTGCACGATATTCACAATACCACTATGCAAAGCAAGAACTAGAAAAGCAATCAAAAGATGAAACCGAGGGTTGTAGCATCTGCCAGTTATTGCTAAAGAGGTCACTCCCGGTGAAGGGAACTCGGCTCTTTCCTTATCGAATAAGGTGCTGGATATTCTACAAGGAATACCGCTATGCAAAGCAACAACTAGAGCTACCTGTTTTTGAAAATTCGATTCCACAACATCATTAGGATTATTTTCTTTCATTAATCTCATTAATGAACGTCCCATCATTTTAAGTTACCTAAACATTTCAGATAAATACAACGTATGCTTATGCCATCCGCATTCGTCTCAATGTCCTCTCGTGCACCGTTAGGTTAGGTAACTAACGGCAGAGCGGGGCAGTGCTAGCGCGGGTGGAAAACATAAGCAACGTCTATATAATATATCTCATATACTATATCTTGTATTCATCTCATCAATATATCAAATGATTACATCACAGATATCGCAGCAGAAAACAACATATGAAATATTGGATATACTAGGATTTCCGTATTTTAAATTGAGCCTGTATAAAACACGGATTCCACGGTCGTGATGAATAGCCAATCCCACACCCCTAGACCCCTATGAGAGCGGCAAGCAACCCTACCAATTCTATAGTTAGGAGACCCGGACTCGACGCCTCGAGATGGTCTCCCACTGGACTCTAGAACCCGGTTACTTGTGCTCCCCTCCTTAGGTTTATCCTAATGCGAAAAAGTAAATAATATACAATGGTGACATCATCCTCAACCCGGAAGTGCCCCAATAAAAGAATATTACATACAATGAATTTTATATGAATGAAAATGAAAAAACTCTCATCTCACATAAAACCCCCGGCTATTCAAAACACGACGATCTAATATAACATATCCCAGCAACACATAATATCACATGTCATCAACGTAAGTAAATATGTGTATCGCAATTGTCGTTGACATATACCGAAACCGGCGATACACCACATATTACACTTACGGTCGCAGAAAAGAAAGTGAAAACTACAACAGTTAGAATCCACAACAACCTTAGACATCACATGCCTAACCATTTGAATTCCTTAGACATCGCATGCCTAACAATTACAAACTTATTCTCGATCTCGAAAACACTTTTCAATATCAAGTCGGGCAATTCAACAAGATTCCCGACATCCTGATCGAATGCTGCTCGGAAACTTTAGTAGACAGCCCCACCCCCCGATGCCGTCGACGAAGTGCACTAAGGCAGAACACCGCTGCCGCGAGCACCCGAACGGATGATTTTGGCTACGGGGTTCTCCTACAGTCACTTGGTCGGGGCTATGGGGCATGGCTATCTTATAATGTTACCCGATGAGTATCCGCGTACACTACGTGATTGCGACGGACTTTTGATCACATCAAAATCCCGTTGCAACCGATCAAATGAGACTAAATTGCTAGATTTATAACATTCAAATAAGTTATCTCATAACTACTTGTGGATTCCAAATATTGTATCCCATCATATGATACCCAGATGAAGTTAAACTTTTCGATCGATTCATCAAAGTCCCACAATTTCCCGATAGCTCAACACTTGAGCACAGTTTTAATAATACCCAGAATATGCCACAGTACCTATGCACCAGCCGTAGAAGGGCAAACCCAAGCCTCACCCATGTCATCACGGAACAACGGCAAACCCTAGGGTTTGACCGCGATTCCGCGATCCAAAAAGTCGAGTTAGGGTTTCATTCTTCTAGAGGGTTCATAGGATCACTTGCATGTTTTTCCGAATACGTTAAATTTGGAAAATAGGGTTTTTGACATTCGATCGAACTTTTTAACTTCGTCTAGACAACATGCGAATAACCCGAAACAATGTTAAAACTACGAATACGAAACACTCCGAATTGTTTATAGTGTAAGATTACATCACTTGCAAAATTACCAAAAACAAACAACACCTGAAACATTAAAACCAAGTCACTGGAACACACAAAAAATTTCAGGGGGAGGGGCTCGGATTTGGCCGAGATGAGCATGGTGGTGGCTGGCCAAATTTTTTCAGAATGCCCTGAAATATTGACTATGTTCATGATATATCTCATACATCACTCTGTACTTGTTTAAAAAAAATTTTGAACAACTTTTAAAATCGACAGAAACTTCAATTTTCCGTTTCAAGTTTCGGAGTATTTGTGTTTCGTAATCTTTAAAAAATCCGTATAAATTTCTAGCATGGCTATGATACCACTGCAGGGTTACTTATGACGGCAGCAAGGTTTCTGGAGGCATCATCCATGCCAAATTCAAAAAATTTCCGTTCTAGCTAACCCAGACTTAGAATCGTGTACTAGAAATCGACGGAATAAAATGCAAACAACTTTGCAAAGGAAAGTGAACAAGGAATACAACCTTTATAGACCGGTCCTTCACTTCTAAAGCTCTATGTTGACGTCCCTTCGTTGCGATCATGGATCTCCCGAACTCTAGTATGGGTTCCCTTGGAGAAATGAACAAGCTTGCTCCTAGTCTTCGAGGCCGAATATGATCTACATTGAGGAGATTCAAACTCAAGCTAACCCTTCACTAGGTCATGAACTTTGCGAAGAGAACACCCTATACTACCCAAGAAAGTGTATAAGATGATGAAATAGGAAGTGGGCTCACTTTAGATTTTATTTTCTCACAATATTTCTTCATGTTTCATGGAGCTAGTAAGCTTGAAGAAGGAAGGAGATGAAGAAAGCAACTCAAGAAAATAAATCAAGTGAATGAATGAGTTATGCAATCATGGGTGAGTTAGTATCATATACTAATCATTGTAGAGACATAACCATGGTTTAAGCTAATGGTTTGGTTAATAAATATCTCGAGTAAAATAAAACAAGTGGACTTGGTCAATGGTTATCACTAAGCTTCAT
The DNA here is from genome assembly GCA_030015575.1 of Agapanthus africanus. Lineage (NCBI taxonomy): Eukaryota > Viridiplantae > Streptophyta > Magnoliopsida > Asparagales > Amaryllidaceae > Agapanthus > Agapanthus africanus. Next base: position 734,655,102 of record JASDDO010000019.1, on the reverse strand, counting down.
GAAGCTTCATGCCATGACAAAATGCCACTAATTTTGAATTACAAAATAAATAAAAACCCTAACCATTATCTTATGTATGGTGTAAGTCATACACACACCCATGTTTGCATGTATCATCAAGCATGATACAAACATGTACACAATCATATATCACATATACACTATGTGCACATAAAGTGAGAAAACAATCTTAAGTAAGCCAATACTAGTTAATGTAAAGTAATATATCAAATATATAATTATACATTAAATCATTAAATCAACATTTGATTTAATGATCCGGTAATATCACATATAACCGACTAATATCTAGTGTATCAATTTATCGAATCAAAACTTGATTTGATAACCCGGCTATATCACATATACCCAGCCGATAACACAAATCACGAGAATAGAATACGGTATCACATACTCGTATTATTCTTGGTCCCGCACATATCACATATGTGCTCCTACTCCGTTTCGCTTGAGCCAGGAAACCTTTGTGTAGGACTCTAAAGACTCGTCAATACGCCGGCAGTAGGTGATGATCATATCAAACACCCACAAGCCACAAGCGGTCTGCTAAACGTAATGGCCACCCGAGTATTGAGCGATCAGAAGACAAACAAGCAAGCCTTCTCACACTCCTGCGAGTCCAATCAGTAACACTACCGTGCAGTCCGGTCTCTTCGTCTGATATGTCGCATTCTCGTTTAGGGGTAGTAAACGTCAGACCCAAGTAACTCGATAAGTTGTGCCGATAGGAGGCTGATAACGGGTCGAGAAACTACTGGTAACACTTACCAGTAAATCTCTGAAACAGCCCTGGTCAGGGACATCCTGTTATAGCCAATCGAGCACAGCGCAACATCAACTCCCTATACCGGGAGAGACGAATCCCTTCCTATCGCTCATTGCCTCCATGTGACTCGGGATTGTACCTAAAAACCACCGTTTTGCATATCCTCTTGAACGTGGTAAGGTGGAAATCAAAGCACAATGGGAATCACACAAGACTCTATAATGATCTCGGGTCGACAGACTAACCTGTACCAGTGTCACCAGAGAACTGCCATCTGACGCGAGGTATAATACCATCTGGGAGTTCTCGGCGAGTCCGTCTAGCGTACCCAGTCTCCACTAAGCACCCGTATACCATCTCTGATGTCAAACACCAATGGATATGGGATCATTCTTCGCCCATCTACATGGGTCGAGAAGCTATACGCTGGTCTACTCTGGTATATCGATGCCCCGTCTCGATACACCCAGGACTAGGGACATTAAAGGATGTACTCACGGACTACCTTTGTCCCACTAGTATGATCCGCATCATAATCTAGGTAGTCAAGTACACATCCTAAGGGCTTTACCAACATGTAACAGAGAGACAATCGTTGTACAAATTAAGATAAAGAGTAACCAGATAGCATACTATCATGTCGAGCAAGAAAGTCCTTCCTATATATGTCCAAGCATCCACTACAATATACATCTCATGTACAGTAATGGCCTCTAGGCATACATATAACTAACACTAACATCTCCTATTAAAATAAGAACTTAGTTCTTAGATCTATTAGACAAAGTCTCCTATGAACGAGAATTTAATTCTCAGAGCACAGAACTGACCAAAACGGCCAAAGGAGCATTTCAGCACTCCAAGTCTGGCGCTCTGCGCCTAGCGCGCCATGTGCTCCTCATGTGGGCGCTAATTAATAAAGAGCGCTCTGCACTCATTGATTGTCGTTCAGCGCCAAGCGCGCCACATGCTCCTCACGTGTGCGCTAATTTACAAGAAGCGCTCTGCACTCATTGGCTGGCGCTCAGTGCCAAGAGCGCCATGTGCTCCTTACGTGTGCACTATTTCACAAAGAGTGCTCTGCGCTCATTATCTGGCGATCAACGCCAAGCGTGCCACGTTCTCCTTACATGTGTGCTATCTTACAGGAAGTGCCTTAGCGCTCTAAGTCTGGCACTCAGCGCCAAGCGCGCCACGTACTCCTCACGTGGGCGCTGAGGGAACATAAACTGTTATTTAAATAAAGCCCCAGAGCCATAATGAGGGCTCAACACTCAATAAAAGACAAAAAGGGTGTTAGAACCTAAACCAATGCTCAGCATTGTTAAATAAAAAAGACTGAGCCTAATAAAATGTTAAAATTTTTAAACTGAATGGACCGAGCCCAAGTTGGCCACAAATCCCTGATTCAGATTAACTGAGCCCATGTGCTCACAATCTTTTAACTGATCTTAGTCCCAAACTTGACTACAGATCTCCCAACCAACATTGGTATAAGGGTACATCTCTCCATTCCTCTGATATGTGGCGTTGTAATTCTTCAACGTCTTCAGAGAGGTGGCGGGTCCCGATAACCAGACATTTCATGGACTATGATATCCTTAAACTTTACGGACTGTGGGGTCCTTAAACCCCTGGACTATTATGTCCTTAAACTTTACGGACCATAGGGTCCTTATGTTAGTTGTATATATGCTCTAAAGGCCATTATTGTACATGAGATGTATATTATAGTGGATGCTGGGACATATATAGGGAGGACTTTCTTGCTCGACATGATAGTATGCTATCTGGTTGCTCTTTATCTTAACATGTACACTTACTGTCTCTCTGTTACATGTTGATAAAGCCCTTAGGATGTGTACTTGACTTCCAGGATTATGATGCAGATCATACTAGTGGGGCCTGGGTAGTCCATGAGTTCATCCTTCAATGTTCCTAGTCGTGGGAATATCGAGACGGGGCATCGATATTGCAGGGTAGACTAGCGTATATCTTCTCGACCCATATGATGGGCCATGGATGATCCCATAACCATTGGTGTTTGACATCAGAGATGTCATATGGGTGCTCAGTGGAGACTAGGTACACTGAACGGACTCGCCGAGAACTCCTAGATGGTATTATACCTCACGTCAGATAGCAGTTATCCGGTAACACTGGTACAGGTTAGTCTGTCGACCCGAGATCGTCATAGAGTCTTGTGTGTCACCCACTGTGCTTTGATTTCCACCATACTACGGCTCTACTGAGTCGTGTAAACAGGTGGTTTTTGGGTACAGTCCCGAGTCACATGGAGGCAATGAGCGATAGGAGGGGATTCGTCTCTCCCGGTATTGGGGGTTGATGTTGCGCTATGCTCGATTGGCTATAACTGGAAATCCCTGGCCAGGGTAGATGTGATTTACTGGTAAGTGTTATCAGTAGTTTCACGCCCGTTATGGACCTTACATCGGCATGACTTATCAAGTAATTAGGGTCTGACGTTTACCACCCCTAGGAGAGATATGCGACATATCAGACGAAGAGACCGGACTGTGTGGTAAGTGTTACCGATTAGATTTTGTCATGAACCAAAATTGGCACGTGACGGCCTTTAAACTACGCAACGTCTACAGGCGTAACGCAATTTAAGTAAGACGAAAACCCGGCGAATTAAACCATCAAATGTAGTAAGTGATAATAGCATTTTCAAAACTTTTAAAAATCTCTAGTACAATATTTTCCGTAAAATGGGTATGTAACGCTTTGAATTTTCGTTTATAAAAACTAACCCCAAAAATAGGTACGTAACGCTTCGAATTTTCGTTTAGGTAGTTTTTCGAAAATCGGTAAAATAAACAGTATGTTCCATAAAATGTCAAAATAATTATTTTTCAATATAGGCCTAATTATACAAAATTTAGATAAGATATTGCTAGAAATTGGTCACTAAATTGTCACTTAAAAATTTCTAGTCACTTCAATTTTTTTCCTTAATTAATTATTTTTAATATTATTTTAAGCTTTTAAATATACATTAAATTAGTGTTAAAAACAAATTTAAATAGGTAAATTACAAACTTAAGAACCATTATAAACTAAAATCTAGTAGTAACAAAATTTTATCAAGACATTTCAACTCTAATGTTTTCTATGGTTTAAATGAATTAAAAATGAAACTTTAAAAAAAGAAATGATGTGAAATGCATTAATGAGTTAAGAAGGGGTTATTTCAAACAAGAAACATCTACACACTCACGCACACTCCCTCTTCTACCCCAAGGCCGAAAATAACCTGCTGCAACTCCCCATTTTCCCCCAAATTCTTTTGCTTCAAAATTCATGCAAAAATCCACAAAAATCCACAATTTTCTTCACTAATTCAAACCTAACCCCTATTCTACCTCTTCCCAAACCCAAATTGGTTTAAAAAAAGGAGAAAAGAGGCAACTTTGGAGGCTAAGTGCAAGAGGTTAACAACTTGTAAGGTATAAATTCTAATCTAGTTGTTAAATTGTAGTTTGAATATGCTAATTTAGAAATTTAAGTGTGAAATTTGGTTATAAATTCTTGTTTAGGAAATTCTAGAAAAGGATTGATTTTGTAATTTGAGTTTAAAGCATGATAAATGGGTGAAAGTTAGTGTTGTATCCATCTAGTGGGTTAGCTTGGAAATTTATGCTAGTTTGTGAACGTTATATCGTTAGTTCGTGATATTTGTATCGAAATTGATATGTAAATGCTTACTAGGTTTTTCATAAAATTAGGAACTGATTTAATTGCGATATCTTGACGATATTATTGGCATCTTACTAGATTGGTTTAGTCGGGTCTTAGTTTTGACGGTTGCCCCGAAACGACGATTTTAGTTTAGGCTTAGTGATTTTCGTGTGTTTTCGGCGCACCGAGTGCACGTTGTGACTAACATGTGAGCGTCGATCTTTTCATATTGTGGCTTGTGTCATTTCATGATGTGTAATCTTATGTTGTGTGTTATCCAATTTTAGGATCGGTTGCAGAAATATCGGACGCGGCGCGCAAAGGAAAAGCGGTGGTTGGATCAGATTAGCGAGGCGTCCGGGTGAGTAGATGTATACATCTATGGGGAAATCGTCTGGATGGCACGAGGTGCCCCATAGTTAGGATCACTTTGTTACTTGCACAATATATACATAGTTAGTTAGTTAACCATCTCATTCATACGTATAACTTTCTAGTTGTTCGTCTGCTGGCATTGCACGGTTATCTACATACCTATGTGTGATATCACCTCTTAGGACACTTACACCATTACCATTGGCTCATGTTGCACGCGCACTATTCATGTGAACACACACTCCTTTGGTAATTGTCATGCCACGAGCACTGAAGAACTTTCTTAGTTCTGTATCAATCACTTGCATCATACATGATACATTGAATTGTATAGCATGTATATACCTCACATCATGCTTATATAGATTCCTAGCCACAAATCACATTGCATACCTTTGATATCATAAGCATTTACCATATACAACATGTTGGGTATTATGATTTTCTTGAGGATTTCAGTATTGATGAGATTTCTAGATTTTGGGGAAAACCGCAAGAATTTAACAAAAAAACTTATTATCATCATTTTTAAAATAAAGTTGCGGTTTTCTCATGATGTATGTGTCGTCCACCATGAGTTTTCATGTTTTCTGTTGGATTTCGAGACCCGATTCGAAGAGTGGATGAACCGTCTCGGGTACATGGTGGGCCCGGTATGGTACCCCGGGGCAAGAAGATCGAGTTGTAGACGATGAGCCTAGCAGGGGAAGACTACCTACTGGTGATGTCTGATGCAGAGGATATCCGGAGGATACCGACCGTTGTCGTGAGATTGATGAAATGGGCCGATCCGGACTGACGGAGCCCGAGATATTGAGACATTGATATAGTGAGACATTGAGACAGATATATTTCCATATTTGGTGTCGATGCTTGACACGGTTTTCGGATGATTTCATTGGTGGTACTTTGGCTTTTGTACAGATATTTTTTTTAAGTTAAGAATGCAAAGATCATCGTATTTAAAAGCTTAAAGATTTCGTATTAATTTTGCATCCATGTGCATACATATTAGTAGCATCGCATTATACTTAGATATGCAGATTGCGACGCATTTGCGTGCATTCTTATGATAGCCTTCTTAGATGTTATATTCTACTCACGAGCTGGCAACCTACCCCCGTTGTGCCACAGTGTCTTGTAGGTCGGACCCGTCAGCCTTGTAGCGGCGGGCTTATCTTATCATTGGCTTCTTTTGCTCAGACTCGTGACATTGCTCTTAGGTGGGTTGCGAGGACACTTTATCTTTTTGTACTATCTTTGTATCTAGTATTCTCCATCTACCACTTCTTATTTATATATGCGACCTAGTGATGAGACTGAGAGATTTGTGTATATGTGGTTTCTCTGGGGTCGAGCTCACTTGAGCCGACGTTGTGTTTTTCTTATTTTTGCATTTCTTTATGCTTATTTGCTTGATATTGAATAAATATATTGTGTGTGGTTGTGATCCGCCTTGGGCGAAGAGCTAGCTCCTGCTTGGGGATGCCATTTTATCATTATAGGTTATATATCTTGTTGTACCCATTTTTGAGGGATAGTATTTACAAAGAAGACTCTGCCGAAATTTTGGGAAAATTTTGATGTTTAAAAAAAAAGGGTTAATATAACATAATTGGTTTAAAATCGTTTTCATAAGTTTTCCTTCACTCTTATTGTTATGGTTTAGATTTTCTGGGCTTTGGCTGACTTAGGTTACATTACGCCTTTAGACGTCCCGTAATCTAAGTGCCAGTCACGTTCCGTACCTTCGGGCCGTCATAAAGTTGGTATCAGAGCATAGGTTTTACCTTTCTGAGTGTAGAACGACCCTTAGTAGATGGAGTAGGTGACTTAAGCAGAGTGGCGTAGCGTGGGTATGGTCCGCGGCATACTTACGATACGGTACTCCGCCTAAGTGACCTTAGGACATAATTGCTTGTATTTCCCCTCTTGATTCCTTGCATTCCTTGATTCAATTGCAATGTTCTTATCACTCATGTTTCTTATTCCAGCTTCGATGCCGCCAAAGACTACGAGAGCACAGCGGGCTGCCGCTAGGGATGAGCTTCGAGCGGGCTCGTCTGAGGCGAGGATCAAGCGGGATGATACGCCTACCCCTCAGGGTCAGATTGATCCTCCATCTCCAAACCGTATTGCCAGATTAGAGGCCAGTATGCAGGAGTTGCGACAGATGATGGGATCTTTAGTTGAGTCTAGTCGGGCACAGAGATCCGAGGACGTTCCTTCCACCGCATAAACCACGATTGTACTACTGCCAGTATGCAGGAGTTGCGACAGATGATGGGATCTTTAGTTGAGTCCAGTCGGGCACAGAGATCCGAGGACGTTCCTTCCACCGCACAGACCACGATTGTACCTGCTGTAAGTCCATGCTACCTCTCCCGGTACTTTCGGGCATGCGGAATTTGGTAAAAAAAACGATTTTCATAGAGGTGGTAACATGGACTTAAAACCCGGATCTTTGTTAAACATCTAACTAACAACCTAACTACGAGTTGCTAACTACTCGGTTAGGGGGTTATACCTTTCTTTTTCTCGAACTCCTTCGTCTTCAAGCTTCGATGGTCGTCCGAATCGGCTTCTCCCCGTCGTCTCCTTACGCCGAAGATAGATCCACCTGAAAGCTTCAACCTTTGGCTCCTTCTTCGAACTTTGAAGAAACTAGTTCACTCGGTTTGCTAAACCTTGTGAACTAGAGTGAGTAGAGAAGAGTTTGTATGGGATTTTATCTATGGTTCTTGGTTCTCAACTCATGAGACAAGTGAACCATGGAGTCAAGAGAGGGAGAGCAAGAGGAGGAGATGAGAGCTCAAGAACAAGAGAGAGAATGAGCATGAAAGAATGAGAGAAGACTTTTCTCATTTGGCTCTCATAATCCAAAACAATCATAACACCTCATATCAATCAAGTATTATGTGATGGTTTAAGCACCCATAGCCAAATCATTTCATGCACTCATTTTGCACAAAAGAGCAAGCAAGCAAAAGTCTTTGCCATGAAATGATAGCTAAAGTTATCATGATGGTCAACTAGTCAAGCCTAGTCAACCGGTTAACAAAGTCAACAAGTCAACAAAAGTCAACAAGTCAACAAAGTCAATCCCTCAACAACCATGTCACCATAATACTTAATTAATATAATTGTTAATCACATATCATATTCTCATTAGGGTTGAGCAAAAATTCAATAGTCAACTGTCAACAGTCAACAACCCTAATGAGAATCCTCTGCCTCTGTCTCTCCGTCAACTGTGCATACACACCCGCATCCGCATTCCGAGGAACACGAATGCATACTGGATAAAACCAATCCCAAAAGGTACACTAGGATCTGGCTTAAACCAAAGCCCGCTAGTGTGAACTGTCTGGACACTGTACGTGCACAAGTGCACGGATGTGACCGAACCCTGTCGCAAAACCATGCGACCTGTCGCAAAACCATGCGACCTCTACTCTTTTGCCTAAAGGCGAATAGCTTTCTGTGTGGGACTCTAAAGACTCGACACTACGCTGGCAGTGGGTTTAACCACAGACCGCAAGTGGCACTAGCTGTGCGTAACGGTCCCCAGGTAGATGCCGACAAGAAAACTGACGAGGCGAAACCCATCTGAACTCCTACTGAGCCTGAATGTGACATTCTCCGTACAGTCCGGTCTGTTCGTCTGATACATCGCATGGCGGGCCTATGGGGCGGTAAACGTCAGTCCCCCAATAGCGGTACAAGTCGTGTCGGAGTGAAGCCCAAAACATCCTGAGATAACACTGGAAGCCTACCAGTATATCTCGTTTGCCCTGGCCAGGGACTACTCGTGTAATGGCTCTCCTAGACACAGCGCGATGTCAACCCCCAATACCGGGAGAGACGAATCCTGTCTAACCGTCACTGCCTCCAAGTGCTTCGGTACTGCACCCAACTACCACCTGTTTGCACGACTCCTTTGAGCCGTGGTAGGGTAGTAATCAAAGTACAGTGGGAACACACTCGAGGCGAAGTGACAGTGTCAAGTCAGCGGACTAAGCTGTACTCATGTCACCTGGGAACTGATAACTGACGATAGGCATAATACCAACTAGTCAGTTCCCGACGAGTCCTGTCCAGTGTACTCGTAACCCAACGAGCACCCGCATACTATCTCAAGTACGACGTACCGACGGCTGTGGGACAGACCGTCTCCCACACTGGGATGAGAAGCGCATGCGCTAGTCTACTCCGGACTATCGATGCCCTGTCTCGATAGTCCTGCGACCAGGGACCTGCATAAGGATGTGCTTATAGATTACCCAGCCCCACTAGTGTGACTGCCATCACAACGCTGGTAATCAAGCAAAGATCCTAAGGGCTCCACTAATGTGTATAGGTGATATACTAAAATAAACACATGTACACATTGAAGTAGAAACAAACCAAGTAGCATACTACTATTTTGAGCAAGATTGTATATACAAGGTGAATATCCCAAGCTTCCATTAAATAATATACAAACTAGTATGATACAGTAATGGCCTCTAGGGCATATACACTAACAATCTCCCACTTGCACTAAGGCCATATACTGGCATATCGAAGACCTATCATCTCGATCAGCCGCTCGAACTGAGTCTGGGGCAAGGCCTTGGTGAATGGATCTGCAGTGTTATCTTCTGAAGCAACCCTCCGAACCTCGATCTCCTGGCGATCCACGATCTCCCTGATCAGGTGATACCGCCTCAAGATGTGTCTGGATCTCTGATGGGACCTGGGTTCCTTCGCTAAAGCTATAGCCCCGTTGTTGTCGCAATACAGAGGTATTGGATCAACAATGGACGGAACCACCTGAAGTTCTTTCAAGAACTTCCTCATCCAGACAGCTTCTTTTGCGGCATCAGATGCAGCGATGTATTCCGCTTCCATCGTCGAGTCTGCAACGGTTTCCTGTTTGGAACTCTTCCAACACACCGCCCCTCCATTGAGGGTAAAGACAAAACCCAACATGGACTTGGAATCATCCTTGTCACTCTGGAAGCTGGAGTCAGCAAAGGCCTCGATCTGGAGGTCTTTTCCGCCATACACCAAGAACATCTCCTTAGTCCTTCTGAGGTACTTGAGAATGTTCTTTACTGCTATCCAGTGTTTCTTCCCAGGGTTTGACTGATACCGGCTTACCACACTCAGTGCATAAGCTACATCCGGTCTGGTACACAACATCGCATACATTATAGAGCCTACCGCCGAAGCGTAGGGTATAATAGACATGCGATCCCTCTCCAAATCAGTCTTGGGAGACATCTCTTTAGAGAGGGTGATCCCGTGACAAGCCGGTAGGTTACCGCGCTTGGAATCTTCCATACTGAATCTTTTCAGTATGGTGTCGATGTACCTGGACCGTGAAAGTCCTAATATCCTCTTGGATCTATCACGATGGATCCGGATCCCCAGGATGTATGAGGCATCACCCAAGTCTTTCATGGAGAACCTGTGCGACAAGAACCCCTTGACAGATTGTAGCATAGGAATGTCATTTCCTATTAAGAGAATGTCATCCACGTACAAAACGAGGAATACTACAGTTCTCGCTACAAATCTACAATAGATGCATGGTTCATCTGGATTTTTAATAAAGCCAAATTCCTTGACCGTCTCATCAAAACAGATGTTCCAACTCCGCGATGCCTGCTTTAGTCCATAGATGGACTTAAGCAACTTGCACACCTTTCCGCAACTCCCACTCTGAATGAAACCCTCTGGTTGGTCCATATAGACACACTCCTCTAAATTTCCATTTAGAAAAGCGGTCTTTACGTCCATTTGCCAGATCTCATAATCATGGAAGGCAGCAATGGCAAGAAGGATCCGAATGGATTTCAGCATAGCCACTGGAGAAAAGGTTTCGTCATAGTCCAAGCCAGGTCTTTTGACGGAAACCCTTTGCAACAAGTCTAGCTTTATAGGTCTCAACCTGTCCATCTACACCAATCTTCCTTTTGAAGATCCACTTGCATCCTACGGGTTTTACCCCGTCTGGAGCAATGTCCAACGTCCATACTTTGTTGGTGTACATGGACTCCATTTCGGTCCGCATTGCATCCAGCCATTTTACTGAGTCAACGCTCTGAACGGCCTGCTGGAAGCTAGTAGGCTCATCATAATCTATGATGCAATCCTCTCTATCCCCGTCTATGAGAAAACTGTAGGGTTCCTAGGCACACTAAGGAGGTCTCACAAGGCATCAACCATGCCAATTTGAAATTTTACGGGTGCCGAGAAACCCTAATACGGATCGTTAACTAGATTTTAGGCGACAAATGAAACTAGTTAACAACTTAACTACAAGAACGGAAATACAACCTTTGTAGATCCAGTCCTCCACCTCCATAGCTCCGCAATGAAGTCTCCTCGCTGTCCAAATCGAATCCCGGGCTCTAGCGTCGGCTTCATCGGAAAAATGGGCGGGCTAGGTCATCGACTACGATGCCGAAGATGATCTACGTCGAGGCATCACAAGATCAAGCTCCCACTTCACCAAGTCATGAAACTTGTGAAGAAAATACCCTATACTACTTGGCAAGTGGTAGAGGATGAAGAAATAGGAAGTGGGTTCACTTTAGAATTAGATTTCTCACTCATTTTCTCAAGTTGCCATTGATGGAGGCAAGCTTCTTCTTGAAGAAGAAGAAGAAGAAGATGAAAAATGTTATGATAATTGAATTTCAAAAAGAAAATAAAATGTATACTTATCATAATCCAACCATGGTCAAGTGTAGAGAATAAACTAGGGTTAGGTCAATGGTTAGGGTTAAGCATGAAGACAAAAATGGTGACTTAGTCAAAGCTTCATGAAGCTTCAACATGCATACAAAGAAAGCTACCATTTTTCTTTTCTTTTGCCAAAAAGAAATCAATAAATAAATGAATAAATAGATATGAAAAACAAAACCCTAACTATTTAAATAACCATGGTTTAATCTTTACACAAACTCAAGTAAGCATGTATCATCAAACATGATACAATCAAGTGCACAAAAGTATATCACATATACAACTTGTGAACTTCAAGTGAGAAAATCCACTTAAAGTGAACCAATACTAGTTAATGCAAAGTAATATATAAAATATATAATTATGCATTAAATCATTAAATCAACACTTGATTCAATGATCCGGTCATGTCGCACACAACCGACTAGTATACAATGTATCGTTTTATCGAATCAATCCTTGATTCGATAACTAGGTTATATCGCATACAACCATTCGACACATTCATCGCGAGAATGAAATACGGTATCACATACACGCATTATTCTCGGTCCCGCACATATCTCATATGCGCTCCTATTTCATTTCGCTTGAGCCAGGAAACCTCTGTGTAGGACTCTAAAGACTCGTCAATACGCCGGCAGCAGGTGATGATCATATCAAACACCCACAAGGCGCAAGCGGTCTGCTAAACGTAACGGCCACCCGGGTATTGAGCGATCAGAAGATCGACGAGCAAGCCCGCTCATACTCCTGTGAATCCAACCAGTAACACTTACCGTACAGTCTGGTCTCGTCGTCTGATATGTCGCATATCTCGCCTAGGGGTGGTAAACATCAGACCCCAATAGCTTGATAAGTCATGCCGACGTGAGGTCCATAACATGTGTGAAACTACTGATAACACTTACTAGTAGATCACTGCAACCCTGGCCAGGGATTTCCTGTTATGGCCAGTCGAGCATAGCGCAACATCAACCCCCAATACCGGGTGAGACGAATCCCCTCCTATCGCTCATTGCCTCCATGTGGTTCGGGACTGTACCCAAAATCCACCGTTTTGCACGCCCTCTTGGACGTGGTAAGGTGGAAATCAAAGCACAGTGGGAACCACACAAGACTCTATGAAGATCTCGGGTCTACAGACTACTCTGTACCAGTGTCACCAGAGAACTGCCATCCGACGTAAGGTATAATACCATCTGGGAGTTCTCGGCGAGTCCGTCCAGTGTACCCAGTCTACACTGAGCACCCGTATATCATCTCTGATGTCAAACACCAATGGATATGGGATCATCCATCGCCCATCTGTATGGGTCGAGAAGGTATACGCTAGTCTACTCTGGTATATCGATGCCCCGTCTCGATATACCCACGACTAGGGACTTTGAAGGATGTACTTATGGACTACCATGTCCCCACTAGTATGATCCGCATCATAGTCCAGGTAATCAAGTACACATCCTAAGGGCTTTACCAACATGTAACAGAGAGACAATCAGTGTACACGTTAAGGTAAAGATCAACCAGATAGCATACTATCACGTCGAGCAAGAAAGTCCTCCCTATATATGTCCAAGCACCCACTACAATATACATCCTATGTATAGTAATGGCCTCTGGGGCATACATATAACTAACAATCTCCCACTTGCACTAGGGCCATCTGATAGCAGTGGTTGTAGTATCTCATACTCAACCATCCCATAAAAGTCTCTCTCTGGGAAAAGGCCTTTGTGAGTGGATCCGCCGTGTTGTCCTCTGAGCCTACTCTCCTAACCTCGATCACCCTGGAGATCAACCATCTCCATGATCAGGTGATACTGCCTTAAATATGTCTGGATCACTGATGGGACGGACGTTCCTTGGCATAAGCCACAACTCCATTGTCACACAATGGGAGGAACTAAGTTCATCTCATGAACAAATATACACCCAGACAGCCACTTTGGTAGCATCTTAAGTGACGATGTATCGAGCCTTTATCGTCTAGTATACCACGGTATCTATCTTGGAACTCTTCCAACATACCGTCCCTTTACTGAGGGTAAAGACAATGCCTGTGACTGACTTTCAGTCGTCCTTATCACCTTGGAACCCTTCCAGTAATTCTCCCCAGGATCGGTTGATACCATCTCACTACAACTAGTGAGAATCCTAACATCCAATTAGATCTATCTCATAGATCCAAAACCCAGGATTTAGGAGGCATCATTTTGATCCTATATGGAGAATCATTGTGATAAGCGGAGATTGACCGAGCGTAGCATAGGAAACTCCTTCCCTATCTAGAGTATGTTATCCACGTACTCTACGAGGATCGACACAATACTCCCTACTACCTTTTTGTTTATACAAGGTTCATCTACCATTTTGATGATGTCAAACTCTTTGACTAACACATCAAAACAGATGTTCCAACTCCGCGATACATGCTTTATCCTATAAAGCATCTTGTACACGTTTCCGCTGCTCCCACTGTCTACGAAGCCCTCTGGCTGTGTTCTTATAGACGTTCTCTTCTAAAACATCATTTAGAAAAGCAGTCATGGCAGCCAACCGCCAGATATCGTAGGCATGGTATGTAGCCGTGGTAAGTAGGATCTGGATGGACTTAAGCATAGCCACTTGAAAAGGTTTCATCATTATCTACGCCTGGTCGATGACGAAAAGCTTTAACAAGTCTATCTTTGAAAGTCTCAACTTTTCCATCTACACCAAGTAATCTTCTCAAGATATACTTGCTCCTGATGGGGATTTAACCCTTCACATATAGCAACCAAAGTCCATACTTTGTTGGTGTACATGGATTCCATCTCAGATCGCTAAGCATCCAGCCATTCTTACAGAGTCCCACTCCTGATTGCCAGCTCGAAACTAGTTGGGTCATCATCTCATGATGCAATCCTCGCTCCCACTGTCATAGAGAAACCGAAGTATTTCTCAGGTGGGTGAGAAACCTTACTAGATCGGCGGAGAGGCTGAGATTCGTTGGTAACTATTGAATCCTTTGGTTCTATCAAATCATCAGCTGTAGTTTGTATAGCTGGAACCTTTCCAGTTCTACATAACCGACCTTGCCTCGAGCTTGTCCGGATTTTGCTTTTCAGACATAGGCTGGACAACCCCAAATCTTAACTAATTTAAGAGATGGGCTTTTCCCTTATCATATCAAATATGAAGTGGTAGGCAACTGATTTGATTTGAACCCTATTCAATAGGTATGCAGCTTCTCAAGTGCATAACTCCTAAAAGGAAATAGGTAACTCAGTAGTACTCATCATAGAGCACACCTTATCATATAGGGTGTGATTGCTCCGCCCCGATACACCAACGTGCTATGGTGTATTCGGAGGAGTAATGCTGAGAGAGAATCTCATTTTCCTTTAGAAAAGTCCAAGAATTCCGTGCTCAAGTATTCTCCTCCCTGATCTCATCATAGGACATAATACTTATACCCGTATTTTGGTTCTCTACTTCTAACTTATATTCTGTGAATATCTCAAAAGGTTCGGACTTGTGTTTCAACAGGAACATAGGTCTGAATCTCGAAAGATCATCAGAGAATGTAATGAAGTATAAAGAACTGGTCTTGGCAATTGTAGACAGGGGACCTACATACATCAGCATGTATCATCCCAAGAGTTCACTAACTCTTTCTCTGTTTCCAGTAAACGGAGCTATGGTCATCTTATCTTTGTGACATGACTGGCAAGTTTCACAAGATGTAAATTCAAACAGATTTAAATATGCATCTATTCTGTAACTTCAGCCAGTCGGATCGCATCGATATGACTTAGTCTACAATGCCTCAAGAAGGATTCGTTCATTTCTGAACTCTTCCTCTTATGTGTGTTCTGTATACCAGGAACTGTAGTTTGATTTAGAACGTCAATGCTTTTAGATAACGTGCCTAAACCGATCAACTTTTGATATAGGAAATGTTCAAAACATAATCCAACAATACAAAATTATATCCTTTCTTTACTAATAAAGAGACTGATATGATTTTGTATATCAGGTTCGGTATCTAATAACATTCGTTCAGAATCAATGTATTTGGGATACAGGGTGACAGTGACCAACAGACTTGGCTGCAACACTTGCCCCGTTTTCTGTCTCATGAAACTTATCACCCGTTCTCAGTTCTCTACCTATCTGTAGCCCTATGTAATAGATTACATATCTGGGATCCTGATCCGGTATCAAATACCCAGGACGTAGAGGATATTTGAGAAACGGTTCTTTGTAATGAACACACCCGAAGGAGATGCATCATATGCACTTTCTTCGTTTGGGCGGCACGGGAAATCTGGTATTCCCCAATTTCCTGCTCTGTCTTATAACAATTATAAGTTAGAGCGGGACCAACGTTCCCCAGCTCAGTATAACAAGCGGGTTCGGTCAATATTCCGTATTATTATCTTGATTAAGGCGTGATATGGTCGCTACCTGGAGAGAGAGAGAAGAAAACACTCAGCATGCGCTCTTGCAAGATCAGATTGGTTATAATTTTATCTAATCAGGATGACTCCCACTGATTTTATCAAATCTTCCTTCAAACCCTAAAAGGAAAGACTGGCCGGGATTAATTACACACTACAAGTTCGCCAATCTTTCAGCCAGGCCAGTGTCGGTACTTTGAGGGAGGTCCCCCGTGCTTTCGCACGAACCTAATTAATGTAAACCTCGTTTTCCCAGAGGCGTAACCTCGTTAACACCTTTCTAGACACCTACTTGATCGGCTAATTGTAATGTATAAAACTCTCCCAAGAGTAACTCTTACTCGCAGCAGGTATCGGGATCCAACTATCTCATAGAAGGTATGCAATCTCATTGCAAATTTCAACACTTGAAATTCCCGATAATTTTGCCCCTAGCGTCCTATGACCTTGACGCAGGCCAACAAACCATAGTGCGCTAGTCAAGTTCAACCCGTCATTTCCTGATTGAATTAAACCCACCCGCACGACCTTTGACGCAGGCCAACAAAGTCGCACGACTACCCTAATCCAATCTGCATCATATGCATAAACAGATAAATACTAGTTAGCTACCGCACACTACGCCTTGACGCAGGCCAACAAACGTAGCACGAATACTAACTAGCACTTATCTGAAATGACGGAGGGCTACGACAGGTTTTTCTGAAAACCTATTGCGTAATGAACTTGATATCGTTGTAGGATCGAATGAATTTTGAAATGGAGTGTCTTTGAGGCTTTTCTAGTTTTGCTAAAGGAGTCACTCCCGGTGAAGGGATCGTCGGTCCTTTCCTCATCGAATAAGGTGCGGGATATATCATATATCTCACTGTGCAAAGCAAAAACTCTTAAAAGCAATCAAAAGACAAACCGAGTGTGTAGCATCTGCCAGTTATTGCTAAAGGAGTCACTCCCGGTGAAGGGATCTCGGTCCTTTCCTCATCGAATAAGTTGCAGGATATATCATATATACCGCTGTGCAAAGCAAGAACTGTAGCTACCTGTTTTATTTTGAAATTTGATTCTACAACATCTAAGGTTTCTTTTATTTCATTAATCACATTAATGAAGTCCCATCATTTAAGTACCTAAACATCACAGATAAATACGACGTACACTTATGCCATCCGCCTTCGCCTCGATGTCCCCTCATGCACCGTTAGGTTAGGTGACTAACGGCAGAGCGGGGCAGGGCTAGCACGGGTGTAAAACATAAGTAACGTCTATAAAATATATCATAAATACTATATACTGTAACTATCATAAAATATCACATGATCACATCACAGATATCGCAGCAGAAGAAACATATGAAATATTGGATATAATAGGGCGTTCGTGTTTTTAATACGAGCCAGTATAAAACACGGATTCCACGGTCATGATGAATAGCCAAACCCACACCCCTAGACCCCTACGAGAGCGGCAAGCAACCCTACCAATTCTAGAGTTAGGAGACCCGGACTCGACTCCTCGAGTTGGTCTCCCACTGGACTCCAGAACCCGGTTACTTGTGCTCCCCTCCTTGGGTCTATCCTAGTGCGGAAAAGTAAATAATATACAAATGGTGACATCATCCGCAACCTGGAAGTGCCCCAATAAAAGAATATTACATACAAGTTTTTACATGAATGAAAATGAAAAACACTCATCTCATATAAAAACCCCCGGCTATTCAAACACGACGATCCAATATAACATATCCAGCAACACATAACATCACATATCATCAACGTAAGTAAATATGCGCATCCCAATTGTCGTTAACATATAGCAACGAAACCGGCGATATCACATATTACACTTACGGTCACAGAAAAGAAAGTGTAAAACTACAACAGTTGGAATCCGCAATCTGCATAGACATCGCATGCCTAATCAAATGAATTCCTTAGACATCGCATGCCTAACAATTATAAACCCCGCATTTTAGTCTCATTATCGAAAACACTTTTCAATATTAAGTCGGGCAATTCAACAAGATTCCCGACATCCTGATCGAATGCTCGTCGCAAACTTTAGTAGGCGGCCGCACCCCCGATACCGTCGACGAAGTGCTCTAAGGCGGAACACCGCTGCCGCGAGCACCCGAACGGATGCTTTCGGCGATGGGGTTCTCCTACAGTCACTTGGTCGGGGCTATGGGGCGAGGCTGTCTATTAAGTTTACCCGGCGAGTATCCGCGTATGCTACGTGATTGCGACGGACTTTTGATCACATCCAAATTCCGTGGCAACCGATCAAGTGAGACTAAACTGCTATGTTTATAACATTCATTCAGTTATCTCATAACTACTTGTGAATTCCAATTATTGTATCCCATTCCAGATAAATAGAAAATGTTAAACTTTCCGATCGAACAATCGAACACCCAAGTTTTCCCGATACAGATCAACACATGAAATAAGTTTTAAAAACATTCAATTCATGCCTCAGTACCAACGGTCCAGCCGTAGAAGGGTCAAGCCAACGCCTCACATGTGGCACGCCGTACTGCCCCAAACCCTAAGGTTCAAAGGGCAGTTCAAGACGGTCACATAATCGAGTTAAGGTTTGTTGTCTTCTAGAGGGACCATCGCGTTACTTGCACTACTTAGAACGTCTTTAAACCACGGAAAAATCCAACACTTGGAAATTTTCCGACAGGGGGAAAAGGTGGGTATTTATATCCGGTCGAACTTTTTAATATATTCTAAAATTACACGGAAAAACACATAGACAAAGTTTGATAATCCGATCGAATATACGAACTCCCAATACAACCCAGAAAACTCAACTCTTGAGTTCATATTAAAAATTCCCAGGAAAACCAGCACTGCAAATTAAGAATTACTGTGTAAAATTCAAAGCAAGAGGAGACTAAAGGGCCGCGGAACCGCCGCATTAGCATGCTAATGCCGCGGTTCCGCCGCGCTTTGATGGACTCAGGAGTACGGGCTTCTCAATAATTCTTAGAATCTCCTGCTGGGTTTTCTGCATATTTTTAATTTGGAAAAAAACCAGTTTTTGAAAAATGTACAGAGAGCCGTTTTCGGGTTAGGGTTTTGGTTCGATCGGACTTCAAACTCCGTCTACGCTTCGCCTAAGGCTCTAGCTAGGCTCTGATACCACTGTAGGGTTCCTAGGCACACTAAGGAGGTCTCACAAGGCATCAACCATGCCAATTTCAAATTTTACGGGTGCCGAGAAACCCTAATACGGATCGTTAACTAGATTTTAGGCGACAAATGAAACTAGTTAACAACTTAACTACAAGAACGGAAATACAACCTTTGTAGATCCGGTCCTCCACCTCCATAGCTCCGCAATGAAGTCTCCTCGCTGTCCAAATCGAATCCCGGGCTCTAGCATCGGCTTCATCGGAAAAATGGGCGGGCTAGGTCATCGACTACGATGCCGAAGATGATCTACGTCGAGGCATCACAAGATCAAGCTCCCACTTCACCAAGTCATGAAACTTGTGAAGAAAACACCCTATACTACTTGGAAAGTGGTAGAGGATAAAGAAATAGGAAGTGGGTTCACTTTAGAATTGGATTTCTCACTCATTTTCTCAAGTTGCCATTGATGGAGGCAAGCTTCTTCTTGAAGAAGAAGAAGAAGATGATGAAAAATGTTATGATAATTGAATTTCAAAAAGAAAATAAAATGTATACTTATCATAATCCAACCATGGTCAAGTGTAGAGAATAAACTAGGGTTAGGTCAATGGTTAGGGTTAAGCATGAAGACAAAAATGGTGACTTAGTCAAAGCTTCATGAAGCTTCAACATGCATCCAAAGAAAGCCACCATTTTTCTTTTCTTTTGCCAAAAAGAAATAAATAAATAAATGAATAAATAGATATGAAAAACAAAACCCTAACCATTTAAATAACCATGGTTTAATCTTTACACAAACTCAAGTAAGCATGTATCATCAAACATGATACAATCAAGTGCACAAAAGTATATCACATATACAACTTGTGAACTTCAAGTGAGAAAATCCATTTAAAGTGAACCAATACTAGTTAATGCAAAGTAATATATCAAATATATAATTATGCATTAAATCATTAAATCAACACTTGATTCAATGATCCTGTCATGTCGCACACAACCGACTAGTATACAATGTATCGTTTTATCGAATCAATCCTTGATTCGATAACTAGGTTATATCGCATACAACCATTCGACACATTCATCGCGAGAATGAAATACGGTATCACATACACGCATTATTCTCGGTCCCGCACATATCTCATATGCGCTCCTATTTCGTTTCGCTTGAGCCAGGAAACCTCTGTGTAGGACTCTAAAGACTCGTCAATACGCCGGCAGCAGGTGATGATCATATCAAACACCCACAAGCCGCAAGCGGTCTGCTAAACGTAACGGCCATCCGGGTATTGAGCGATCAGAAGATCGACGAGCAAGCCCGCTCATACTCCTGTGAATCCAACCAGTAACACTTACCGTACAGTCCGGTCTCGTCGTCTGATATATCGCATATCTCGCCTAGGAGTGGTAAACGTCAGACCCCAATAGCTTGATAAGTCATGCCGACGTGAGGTCCATAACATGTGTGAAACTACTGATAACACTTACTAGTAGATCACTGCAACCCTGGCCAGGGATTTCCTGTTATGGCCAGTCGAGCATAGCGCAACATCAACCCCCAATACCGGGAGAGACGAATCCCCTCCTATCGCTCATTGCCTCCATGTGGTTCGGGACTGTACCCAAAAGCCACCGTTTTGCACGCCCTCTTGGACGTGGTAAGGTGGAAATCAAAGCACAGTGGGAACCACACAAGACTCTATGACGATCTCAGGTCTACAGACTACTCTGTACCAGTGTCACCAGAGAACTGCCATCTGACGTAAGGTATAATACTATCTGGGAGTTCTCGGCGAGTCCGTCCAGTGTACCCAGTCTACACTGAGCACCCGTATATCATCTCTGATGTCAAACACCAATGGATATGGGATCATCCATCGCCCATCTGTATGGGTCGAGAAGGTATACGCTAGTCTACTCTGGTATATCGATGCCCCGTCTCGATATACCCACGACTAGGGACTTTGAAGGATGTACTTATGGACTACCATGTCCCCACTAGTATGATCCGCATCATAGTCCAGGTAGTCAAGTACACATCCTAAGGGCTTTACCAACATGTAACAGAGAGACAATCAGTGTACACGTTAAGGTAAAGATCAACCAGATAGCATACTATCATGTCGAGCAAGAAAGTCCTCCCTATATATGTCCAAGCACCCACTACAATATACATCCTATGTATAGTAATGGCCTCTAGGGCATACATATAACTAACAAAAACCGTAGTATCTCTCGGGCGGATGAGACTGCCTACTACTCCTGCGGAGCGGCGTAGGAATGTCCTGTTCTTTTGAACCCTCTGGTTCCACTAAACTTTCAGTAATAATCTGTGGTTCTGGAATTTCTTCCAGTTCTACTGCGCTCCCACTAATTTCATTTTCTAAGAACCGGTGTTCTAGAAAGTGGGCATGACGAGAAACAATAACTTTTTGTTCCTCTTCGCAGTAGAAGAAATATCTCTTGGAGTTCTTTGGATATCCCACAAACTTGCACTGTACTGAGCGTGCCTCGAGCTTGTCCGCATGCTGCTTTTTGACAAAAGCAGGACTTCCCCATGTCTTAATGTGATTAAGATGGGGCCTCTTCCCACACCACATCTCATATGGTGTGGTAGGCACAGTCTTAGTGGGAACTCGGTTCAAAAGGTACGCAGCTGATTCTAGCGCATACCCCCAGAATGATCGCGGTAACTCAGCGTTACTCATCATGGACCATACCATATCCAATAGGGTGCGGTTCCGTCTCTCCGATACACCGTTATGTTGCGGAGTGTATGGAGGAGTAAGCTGAGAGAGAATTCCATTCTCTTTTAAATAGTCCAGGAACTCGGCACTCAAGTATTCCCCACCTCGATCCGATCTTAGAATCTTGATACTTTTGCCGGTTTGTTTTTCTACTTCATTCTTATATTCCTGGAATTTTCCAAAGGCTTCGGACTTATGTGTCACGACCCGCAGGGTACGGAACGTGACTGGCACTTAAGTTTACGAAACGTCTAAAGACGTCCGTAAAATAAGTAAGCCAAAGCCCAGAAAACAAAACCAATTAAGCAAAAGAGTAAAGAAAACCCAATCAATTGAAAGCGAGTTTATCAAATAAGTCATGTAAAACCCTTTTTAAAAACAATACCAATTTTTCCGAAAATTTCGGCAGAGTCTCCTTTGTAAATACTGGCCCCCAAAATGGGTACAACAAAATATATATGAATCCAACAAAATAGGGCATCCCCAAGCGGGAGCTAGCTCTTCACCACAAGGCGGTCATAAATCCCACGCAATATAAAACGACAGCATGCAAAATAATCATAATGAAGCATAAGAAAAACAGCATGTCGACTCAAGTGAGCTCGACCCCAAAATACAGCATAAAAGTCCACAAACCTCACAGTCTCATCTCTAAGTCAATATACAACAATACGGGTAGATACAGTAGATGGAGTGCACTAGATACAAAGAATATACAAGGTGGTACAAAAATAGTAACATAACCCACCTAAGAGCAAAACCTCGAGTCCAGGCAAAGGAGGCAAAAGAACAAGTGCGCCTGCCGCTACTGTACTGACGGAGCGGACCTGCAAAAGACTGTGGCACAACGGGGGTGAGTTGCCAACTCGTGAGTAATAAATAACATCTACAAAGGCTATCGTATGCATGCACACAAGCATCCTAGCATCTAAAATACAGGTATGAATGGATGCACTAGCAGGTGTGTATACAACATCAGTGTACGAATATGTATGCAACATGAATATCTGAGGTCTCAATAGGTATCTATAAGAAACATTTTATCTCTTTTTGTTTTTGAAACTCTTTTAGAATGCCAGCATAATACTCAAGGAATCGACGAGAACCGGTGTCCAGCAACGACACCTAAAAGCTGTCTCAAATCTCATAAATCCATGTCATAGTGTCTCTGGCCTCAGCCGTCCGGCTGACCCATCTCAAATATCAATATCTCATCATCTAGCGGCCACGGTCGGTATCCTCTGGATATTCGCCGTCCCAAACAGTCACCGGTAGGTAATCCGTCCCCTTCCAGGCTCAACGTCAACACCACATTCCTCTTGCCCCGGGGTACCTTACCGGGCCCACCATGTACCCGTGCCGGTTCCTCCACTCCTCGACACGGATTTCCAAAACCACAGCAAACTCATGGTGGACGACACTTACATCACTAGAAAACCGCAATTTACATATTTTAAAAATATAATAAGTTTAGAAATTTTGCGGCTTTCCCCCGAAATCCAGAAATATCATAAAATCTCAAAAAATCCTTATAAGTGCATATATCAATGATAATGAATGCATATGGTATCAATAATCAAGTTGCGATGTGTGATTAATAGATTAGGCATGAACAATTAATATGATGAAGTACATGCACATGAATAGCAATCCTACGGTTTCATTTTAAGGAATTAAAGACAATAGCACAAGTTTAAGTATCATTTAGTAAAAGGTTTAAATTTAAAGGTTATCTAGTGTGGTGGCATGGCAATTACCAGGGTGTGTGTGTAAGCATGAATAGTGTTCGTGCTGCATATAAAAACCCTGGCAATAGTGCAGGTGTCCTATAACATGGTTTCGTATATGTATGTCAATATAATGCATGGATGCAGCAAATAATCAAATAAGTATTTCACCCCTAATTACTAACATCACTAAGGATCTTGTAAGTTACTAAAACTATCGGGCGGCTTGCGCCATCCAACGATAGTCCCCCGTAGATGTTACATCTACTCACCGGAATCCCTGGCTAGCTGTGTCCAATCACCGCTTTCCCCTTTCGCGCCGCGTCTGACGTCTCCGCGACCGAACCTGGAATTTACATCAATACCAAACATAAGGTTACATATCAAGAACGACGCAAAACCCCAACGAAACTACTAATGTTCGCTAGCTAGGTACAACGTGCACAAAGTGCGCGGAACACACGCGAAAATCGCAAAAACTGCCAAAAAAACGCCGATTTGGTCGCCCGGCAAAACTAAAACCCGACTACCCAAAAATACGCACTCACGCATCCTAAACGTCATAGGAGATGCTAAAAACATCCCCAAGGTAACACAAATAATTCACCAAATAATTTTAATAAAAACCTAGTAAGCACAAACTAGCAATTTTGGTGCAAAAATCGAAAATTAGCGATACGGTTATCACAATCCAACACAATATCCAACCACACAACAAGCAATCTACAAACACTATAATTATAACACATTAGCAAAGATTCAAAACCTATTTTCCATAATCAACCATTACTTGAATTATCTAACCTAGCAATTCTTAATCCAAACTATATATGAAAACCTTAAATTAACACTAATTTATAACTCAATTAGCAAGTTAACCTTCTAGATTAGGTTAGCAAAACAACTAGATAACAAATTAGATTTAATCAACTAAATAATGGTTTCAAAACCCTAATTCAACTCATTTATCATGCTTCACAACCCATTTTCCATACATAAACCCTCTCTTGAAATTCCTAAAACAACAATTTACAACCAAAATCAAACTTTTAAAATTAACTAAATTAGCATAATTTGAAGACCACATAAACAAGGTAACTTCTTTGATTTCGTTGTGTAGGAACTAGCAAGCAAAATAAATTTAATTAACCACATAATGGTGTGCTAACAAACCCTAGTTTAAAACAAACTACTATTTTATAAACTAGATTAGAAATTAACTAAACTTTTAACACTAAAACCATATAATTAAAGGAATTTAGCCAAAAGAAATTAACTTGATGGAAATTATACCTCAAGATCTATGGATCAAGCATGTGATTTGCCTCTAAGGATGGCTTCCTAGCTCCAAGATTCAAGCAAGAATGGCTAAGGATAAATGATAGCATAAGGATTTTGTTTGGATTTTTGAATAAATTGTGGATTTTGATGTGTTTTTTTTGAAGAAATTTGAAGAAAAATGAAAAGAAAAGAGATGAAGAGGAGGGGGTGCAGGTTTCGGCCAGTATGAGGTAAGGGGGAGGGTGTGGGTGTGTAGGAAAAGTCAAGAGTCAACTCCCCAAAAGTCAATGCACCATACTTCAACAACTATATTTAAAATAATTTCCTAAACAAAACAATTCCCCACATGAAAGAAAATCAATGGTGAGGCCAGAAATTTCTGGACTTGAACAAGGTGGGGCTGTCCTAGGGCTCAGGGAAGAGAGAGAGGGGTTTTACAAAAGAAATTTTATGCAAAAAGACCCCCTACAAGTCAAAAATTGCAAGTTTTAGCTTAAAATTCAATAAATTCGTTTCCTATCATAAAAATTAGTAAAAATTCAAAATAAAATACTAAAAATTTATGTTACCACTAGATTTTAATTATCATAATTTTAAAGATTAAAATTGGCCCGGAAAAATTTGTATTTATCGCTAATTTAATGTATTTTCTTACCGGCTTAAATAATATTAAAAAATTGAAAAATAGGGAAAAATTTTTAAATGACCAAAATTTCATAAGTAACTCATTAGCTACTAAAAACAAGCAATTACCTATCCATTTTAGGTATAATTAGCCCTAAACTGCAAAATAACGAGAAAGACGGTTTTCGGAAAAATACCGAATTTTCACCGAATTTCAGGAAAACACCAAAACGACTTTTCAAGACGCTACAATCTTCCCCCCTTAAAGAAATTCGGTCCCCGAATTTAAAAATATAACTACGCGTACCTTCGAAGAGATGGGGATATTTCTTCCTCATCTCGCCCTCGGTCTCCCAGGTAACCTCCTCGCTGCTCGGGCTACGCCAAAGGACCTTGACGGTTGGTATAATCTTCGACCTCAACTTCTTCACCTGCCGATCCAAGATGGCCACCGGCTGCTCTGCAAAAGAAAGGTCGCGCTCTAGCTGGACTGTCGGGTGCTGAATCGCATGCGAAGGGTCGTGAAGGTACTTGCGGAGCATCGAAACATGGAAGACGGGGTGAACATCGGGAAAGCTGGGTGGAAGAGCCAAACGATATGCAACTGCGCCGACACGCTCAAGGATCTCGAAGGGACCTACGAATCTAGGGCTAAGCTTCCCCTTTTGCCCAAAACGCATCACGCCCTTCATCGGAGAGACTTTCAGAAAAACATGGTCGCCAACTGCGAACTCTAATCTGCGACGGCGCCTGTCTGCATACGATTTCTGCCTGCTCTGAGGCGCTCTCATCCGGTCTCGGATCAACTGTATCTTCGCTGTCGTCTCCTCAACAAGCTGCGGCCCCAAAATGCTGCTCTCGCTGAGCTCTGTCCAACAAACGGGCGATCTGCATCTCCTCCCATACAATGCCTCGAAAGGTGCCATCTGAATAGTATCCTGGAAGCTGTTGTTGTAGGAGAACTCCACTAGAGGTAAATGACGATCCCAGCTACCACCAAAGTCTAAAACGCACGCTCTGAGCATGTCCTCGAAAGTCTGAATGGTCCGCTCTGACTGTCCGTCTGTCTGCGGATGAAACGCTGTGCTGAAGCTCAAACGAGTGCCCAAAGCCCCCTGAAGTCTCTGCCAAAGTCGGCTGGTGAACTGAGTGCCTCGATCTGACACGATACAAGTCGGTACGCCATGTAGTCGCACGATCTCGTCAATATAGAGCTGAGCATACTCAGCGAAGCTGAAAGTCGTCTTCACTGGCAGGAAGTGAGCCGCTTTCGTCAATCTATCAACGATCACCCAGATGGAGTCGTACCCTCGACTGGTCCTGGGTAGACCCACAACGAAGTCTATCGAAATCTGTTCCCATTTCCACTCTGGAATGGGTAACGGCTGTAGCTCTCCTGCGGGCCTCTGGTGCTCGGCCTTGACTTGCTGACAAGTCAGGCATCTCGAAACGAACTCCGCAATGTCCCTCTTCATCCCGTCCCACCAGTAGGTCTCTCTCATATCATGGTACATCTTGGTGGAACCGGGGTAGACACTATACACTGATCGGTGTGCCTCCTCAAGAATGTCGCGCCGCAATCCATCAGCATCTGGTACGCACAGTCTAGATCCATATCGTAAAATCCCCTGATCGTCAACCACGAACTCGGAAAATCTGCCCTGTCCCCTCTGTGCCATGATCTTTGAGCAACGGTCGTCACTGCGCTGTGCCTCACATATACGGTCAAGCAACTGTGGGCGTGCACGAACATGCGCGAGCTGTCCCCCTGTCTGAGTGAACTCGAATTCAACTCGGCTGTCGCATAACATCTGCTAATCTGCTGACGACTGCCTCTGCACTGCGCGCAAAAAGGATAGACTACCCCCGGGCCTCCTACTCAACGCATCTGCCACCACATTTGCCTTGCCGGGGTGATATAAGATCTCGCAGTCGTAGTCTTTCACCAACTCCATCCAACGACGCTGTCTGAGGTTCAGGTCTCGCTGCTGAAATATGTACTTTAAGCTCTTGTGATCGGTGAATATCTGACACGACTCGCCGTACAGGTAATGTCGCCAAATCTTCAGTGCAAAGACCACTGCAGCCATCTCCAAATCATGAGTGGGGTAGTTCTGTTCATGCTTCTTCAACTGCCGAGAAGCATAAGCGATCACCCGGCCATGCTGCATCAATACGCATCCTAATCCCACTCGCGAAGCATCACAGTAGACAACAAATCCGCCTGATCCCGAAGGCAAAGATAATACCGGCGCCGTAGTCAAACAAGTCCGTAGCTGCTGAAAACTGCGCTCGCACTCCTCTGTCCAAACGAAAGGAACTCCCTTCCGGGTCAAACCGGTCAACGGTGCAGCTATACGGGAGAAGTCCTGAACAAAACGCCTGTAGTAGCCCGCCAAGCCTAGAAAACTACGGATCTCAGTAACCGATGTAGGTCGGGGCCACTGCTGAACAGCCTCAATCTTCTTCGGGTCCACACAAATGCCGTCTCTCGTAACCACGTGACCCAAGAATCCGACGCTGTCCAGCCAGAAAGAACACTTGGAGAACTTTGCGAACAGCTGGTGCTCCCTCAGAGTCTGTAACGTAATCCGCAAGTGTTGCTCGTGCTCCTCTCTGCTCCGGGAGTACACCAAGATATCGTCGATAAATACGATGATGAACAAGTCAAGATACGGCCTGAATGTACGGTTCATCAAATCCATGAATGCTGCTGGGGCGTTGGTGAGTCCGAACGACATCACCAAAAACTCGTAGTGGCCGTAGCGCGTGCGGAAAGCTGTCCTCGGTATATCCTCCTGTCGAACTCGCAGCTGATGGTATCCTGATCGCAAGTCGATCCTCGAAAAATACCCCGCACCCTGAAGCTGGTCGAACAAATCATCAATGCGCGGCAACGGATATCTGTTCCGAACGGTAACTTTGTTCAGCTGGCGGTAGTCGATACATAAGCGCAAACTTCCATCCTTCTTCTTGACAAACAGGACCGGAGCACCCCATGGTGAAACACTCGGTCGAATAAGCCCCTTATCTAACAAATCCTGCAACTGATCCTTCAGCTCTCGAAGCTCTGCCGGGGCCATCCGATAAGGCGGTATAGAAATAGGCCCCGAGCCGGGAATCAAATCAATGCAGAACTCAACATCGCGCTCAGGCGGTAGCCCAGGTAGCTCATCAGGGAAAACATCAGGGAACTCACAAACTACCGGGACCCGGTCCAACGGAACCTCTGCAGCTCGAGTATCACAAATACACGCTAAGAATCCCTGACATCCCTTCCGCAAGAGCTGACCAGCGCGAAGAGACGAAATTAAGCTGGGAAGGGTGACACTGCGGTCTCCCTGAATAACATGGACTGGCTCTCCCGGAAAGCTAAATCTGACTGCCTTCTCACGGCAGTCCACCGAAGCATAACAAGTGGCCAGCCAGTCCATGCCCAGAAGCACATCAAAGTCCAACATATCGAGGAGAATCAAATCAACTGATGAATCCCTCTCCCCGATACGAACGGAACACAAACGAAATACAAACCGAGCGACAAACGACTCGCCTACCGGAGTAATAACAACAAGCGGCTGATCTAACGACGACGAATCACGGCCCAACATCGGTGCAAAGTGTGTAGAGACGTACGAATGTGTGGAACCTGGGTCAAATAATACCCGGGCGTCGAAAGAACAAACTGGCAAGGTACCTGTCACAACGGCATTGGATGCCTGCGCATCCTGCGGTGTCAAAGCAAAAACTCGGGCCTGTCCTCCACCGATAGCGGGCTGACCTCGACCTCGGCCTCTGCCTCCTCGTCCTCTCTGAACAGGACCGCCGCGTCCACGGCCTCTCGGTGCACCTAACTGGCGTGGAGCATCGCCTGGGGTAGGAAGTAGGGCTCTCTGAGGAGGGGGTGGTGATGGTGGTAGGGTCACATGCGGAACTGTCGCTGCTCCCTGTCGTCTCACCGGACAGTCTCTGACAAGATGGTGCGGACTCCCGCACCCAAAACACCGTGGCGACGGCTCCTGCCCCTGGGGATAAGAACCATATAACTGTCCCCGCCCAAATCCTCTGCCAGGCTTATCTCTCGGAAAGAATCTGGCGCGCTGCCTCTGAGACGGTACATCGGTGCGAATCCTCTTCGGCCCAGAAACGGCCGAAGTCCGTGATATGCGTGCCTCCATCCGCAATGCCGTATCCATAGCAGCTGAATAAGTGTCGTAGTGCTGGGCGCCAATGGCAAGATATAGCTGGGCATCAAGTCCCTGTACGAACCTCTTCACCATCTTCTCCTCGGTATCCACCAAATACTGAGCATATCGGGATAACTGTGTAAACTGGATGTCATACTCAGACACCGTCATCCCAGGTGTCTTGACTAAGGCCTCGAAGCTACGAGCTCTGGCGTCACGAACGCTCTCTGGAAGGAAACAGGCTAGAAAGATCGCTGTAAACTCGGCCCACGTCATAGGCGGTAGACCTGCAGCTCGACCTCTCAAGACTGACTCCTACCATGTCTGTGCGAGACCCTCTAGTCGGAAACTCGCAAGCTCTACCCATCGATCATCCGAACATCTCAGCGAACGGCAGATCCTGGCTAAACTGTCAAGGAACGTCTGTGGGTCCTCCGCTGCCTCGGTGCCGGTGAATACTGGAGGTCTCAGCCTCATGAAATCCTGTAGTGAAACCGGAATGGCCACGGTGGTAGTAGTAGGAGCAGGTATCATGGTCGTCTGTGATGTAGTAGGTACGTCATCCGGCCTCGGTGTACGACTGGCTGCAACTAGGGATCCTACCATCTGACGTAGCTCCTGCATGCCTCCCATCATCTGTCACAACTCCTCCATACCGGTTTCGAGCTTATCCATACGGCCTGGGGAAGGTGGATCGGTCTGTCCCTGCGGCATAGGCATACCACCCTGCTCAGTCCTAGTCTCGGACGAACCAGCTCGAATCTCGTCTCTGGCGGCAGCCCTCTGTGCCCTCGTAGCCTTCGGCGGCATAGTGGCTGTTACAGGAAAACGGATAGTAAGGACAGTGCAATAGGATCATAGGATACACGGAATTGAAGAAGGAATTTTTCAAGCAAGTATATCCTAAAGTCACTTAGGCGGAGTACCGTATCGTAAGTATGCCGCGGACATACGCACGCTACGTTACCCTGCTTAAGTCACTTACTCCATCTACCAAGGCTCATCCTACACTCAAAAAGGTAAAACCTATCGCTCTGATACCAACTTTGTCACGACCCGCAGGGTACGGAACGTGACTGGCACTTAAGTTTACGAAACGTCTAAAGACGTCCGTAAAATAAGTAAGCCAAAGCCCAGAAAACAAAACCAATTAAGCAAAAGAGTGAAGAAAACCCAATCAATTGAAAGCGAGTTTATCAAATAAGTCATGTAAAACCCTTTTTAAAAACAATACCAATTTTTCCGAAAATTTCGGCAGAGTCTCCTTTGTAAATACTGGCCCCCAAAATGGGTACAACAAAATATATATGAATCCAACAAAATAGGGCATCCCCAAGCGGGAGCTAGCTCTTCGCCACAAGGCGGTCACAAATCCCACGCAATATAAAACGACAGCATGCAAAATAATCATAATGAAGCATAAGAAAAACAGCATGTCGACTCAAGTGAGCTCGACCCCAAAATACAGCATAAAAGTCCACAAACCTCACAGTCTCATCTCTAAGTCAATATACAACAATACGGGTAGATACAGTAGATGGAGTGCACTAGATACAAAGAATATACAAGGTGGTACAAAAATAGTAACATAACCCACCTAAGAGCAAAACCTCGAGTCCAGGCAAAGGAGGCAAAAGAATAAGTGCGCCCGCCGCTACTGTACTGACGGAGCGGACCTGCAAAAGACTGTGGCACAACGGGGGTGAGTTGCCAATTCGTGAGTAATAAATAATATCTACAAAGGCTATCGTATGCATGCACACAAGCATCCTAGCATCTAAAATACAGGTATGAATGGATGCACTAGCAGGTGTGTATACAACATCAGTGTACGAATATGTATGCAACATGAATATCTGAGGTCTCAATAGGTATCTATAAGAAACATTTTATCTCTTTTTGTTTTTGAAACTCTTTTAGAATGCCAGCATAATACTCAAGGAATCGACGAGAACCGGTGTCCAGCAACGACACCTAAAAGCTGTCTCAAATCTCATAAATCCATGTCATAGTGTCTCTGGCCTCAGCCGTCCGGCTGACCCATCTCAAATATCAATATCTCATCATCTAGCGGCCACGGTCGGTATCCTCTGGATATCCGCCGTCCCAAACAGTCACTGGTAGGTAATCCGTCCCCTGCCAGGCTCAACGTCAACACCACATTCCTCTTGCCCCGGGGTACCTTACCGGGCCCACCATGTACCCGTGCCGGTTCCTCCACTCCTCGACACGGATTTCCAAAACCATAGCAAACTCATGGTGGACGACACTTACATCACTAGAAAACCGCAATTTACATATTTTAAAAATATAATAAGTTTAGAAATTTTGCGGCTTTCCCCCGAAATCCAGAAATATCATAAAATCTCAAGAAATCCTCATAAGTGCATATATCAATGATAATGAATGCATATGGTATCAATAATCAAGTTGCGATGTGTGATTAATAGATTAGGCATGAACAATTAATATGATGAAGTACATGCACATGAATAGCAATCCTACGGTTTCATTTTAAGGAATTAAAGACAATAGCAAAAGTTTAAGTATCATTTAGTAAAAGGTTTAAATTTAAAGGTTATCTAGTGTGGTGGCATGGCAATTACCAGGGTGTGTGTGTAAGCATGAATAGTGCTCGTGCTGCATATAAAATCCCTGGCAATAGTGCAGGTGTCCTATAACATGGTTTCGTATATGTATGTCAATATAATGCATGGATGCAGCAAATAATCAAATAAGTATTTTACCCCTAATTACTAACATCACTAAGGATCTTGTAAGTTACTAAAACTATCGGGCGGCTTGCGCCATCCAACGATAGTCCCCCGTAGATGTTACATCTACTCACCGGAATCCCTGGCTAGCTGTGTCCAATCACCGCTTTCCCCTTTCGCGCCGCGTCTGACGTCTCCGCGACCGAACCTGGAATTTACATCAATACCAAACATAAGGTTACATATCAAGAACGACGCAAAACCCCAACGAAACTACTAATGTTCGCTAGCTAGGTACAACGTGCACAAAGTGCGCGGAACACACGCGAAAATCGCAAAAACTGCCAAAAAAAACGCCGATTTGGTCGCCCGGCAAAACTAAAACCCGACTACCCAAAAATCCGCACTCACGCATCCTAAACGTCATAGGAGATGCTAAAAACATCCCCAAGGTAACACAAATAATTCACCAAATAATTTTAATAAAAACCTAGTAAGCACAAACTAGCAATTTTGGTGCAAAAATCGAAAATTAGCGATACGGTTATCACAATCCAACACAAATATCCAACCACACAACAAACAATCTACAAACACTATAATTACAACACATTAGCAAAGATTCAAAACCTATTTTCCATAAACAACCATTACTTGAATTATCTAACCTAGCAATTCTTAATCCAAACTATATATGAAAACCTTAAATTAACACTAATTTATAACTCAATTAGCAGGTTAACCTTCTAGATTAGGTTAACAAAACAACTAGATAACAAATTAGATTTAATCAACTAAATAATGGTTTCAAAACCCTAATTCAACTCATTTATCATGCTTCACAACCCATTTTCCATACATAAACCCTCTCTTGAAATTCCTAAAACAACAATTTACAACCAAAATCAAACTTTTAAAATTAACTAAATTAGCATAATTTGAAGACCACATAAACAAGGTAACTTCTTTGATTTGGTTGTGTAGGAACTAACAAGCAAAATAAATTTAATTAACCACATAATGGTGTGCTAACAAACCCTAGTTTAAAACAAACTACTCTTTTATAAACTAGATTAGAAATTAACTAAACTTTTAACACTAAAACCATATAATTAAAGGAATTTAGCCAAAAGAAATTAACTTGATGGAAATTATACCTCAAGATCTATGGATCAAGCATGTGATTTGCCTCTAAGGATGGCTTCCTAGCTCCAAGATTCAAGCAAGAATGGCTAAGGATAAATGATAGCATAAGGATTTTGTTTGGATTTTTGAATAAATTGTGGATTTTGATGTGTTTTTTTTGAAGAAATTTGAAGAAAAATGAAAAGAAAAGAGATGAAGAGGAGGGGGTGCAGGTTTCGGCCAGTATGAGGTAAGGGGGAGGGTGTGGGTGTGTAGGAAAAATCAAGAGTCAACTCCCCAAAAGTCAATGCACCATACTTCAACAACTATATTTAAAATAATTTCCTAAACAAAACAATTCCCCACATGAAAGAAAATCAATGGTGAGGCCAGAAATTTCTGGACTTGAACAAGGTGGGGCTGTCCTAGGGCTGAGGGAAGAGAGAGAGGGGTTTTACAAAAGAAATTTTATGCAAAAAGACCCCCTACAAGTCAAAAATTGCAAGTTTTAGCTTAAAATTCAATAAATTCGTTTCCTATCATAAAAATTAGTAAAAATTCAAAATAAAATACTAAAAATTTATGTTACCACTAGATTTTAATTATCATAATTTTAAAGATTAAAATTGGCCCGGAAATTTTTTTATTTATCGCTAATTTAATGTATTTTCTTACCGGCTTAAATAATATTAAAAAATTGAAAAATAGGGAAAAAATTTTAAATGACCAAAATTTCATAAGTAACTCATTAGCTACTAAAAACAAGCAATTACCTATCCATTTTAGGTATAATTAGCCCTAAACTGCAAAATAACGAGAAAGACGGTTTTCGGAAAAATACCGAATTTTCACCGAATTTCAGGAAAACACCAAAACGACTTTTCAAGACGCTACATTATGTTTCATTAAGAAGACATAACCGTACCTTGAAAAGTCATCCGTAAAAGTAATGAAGTAAGAAAAACCGCTTCGCGCATGTGTAGACATTGGACCGCACACGTCGCTGTGTACGAGTCCCAAGAGCTCGTTCGCTCTTACTCCGTGTTCAGTGAACGGAGACTTTGTCATCTTTCCTTTGAGACAGGATTGACAAGTGGCATACGATTGATATTCGAACGCATTCAAATATCCTTCTGTATGTAAATTTGTCAACCTTCTCTCATTGATGTGACCCAGTCTACAATGCCATAAGAAAGTCTGATTTATTTCCGGAGACTTTCTTTTGTGTGTATTCTGGACATTGAAAATCTGTGGTTGGCTTAATACGTATATACCATTGCTCAATGTACCTGACCCAATCAGAACTTGATTAAGGTGAATGTTTACAACATTGCTTACAAACGCAAATTCATAACCTTCTTTAGAAACCAAAGATACAGAAATGATATTACAAGTTGCGTTGGGTACAAAAAAGCAATTACACAAAACCAAAACATGTCCATCTGACATTCCCAGGTGATAGTCCCCCACGGCTTTAGCATCCATGCTAGCTCCGTTCGCAACTCTGAGGGTCATGTCACCTGCTTTCAAAACACTACGGTTTCTCAACGCCTGCAAAGAATTACAGATATGAGATCCTGATCCGGTATCCAATACCCAGGAAGTAGAGTTTATTGAAAGACAGTTTTCAATAACATACACACCTGAAGCTGAAGCTGCAACCTGCTTCAATTCCTGTGTTCTGGCCTTCCAGGCCCTGCAATCATTCTTCCAGTGTCCTTTCTTATGACAATAGAAGCATTCTTCCTTATCCACAAGCTTCCCCGCTTTCTTTGTTGCTTTAGCTTTTCCCTTCGTATCCACTTTACTAACACCGCCCCTTGGTTTGGCGGGGGCTTTCTTCTTCTTTCCCTTGGCTTTCGCCTTGGACCTAGAAGAAGATGATCCTCCTACAAACAAAGTGGATGTTTCCCTACCTTTCTGTAGGGTGCCCTCTGCGCTCCTCAGCATGTTGAGGAGCTCTGAAAGTTCAACTTCTTTTTCTTGTAAGTTGAAGTTCAGTATAAACTGGGCGTAAGTGGAAGGAAGGGACTGGAGAACTAAGTCCGTATAGAGCTCACTCTCCAATGTGGTCCCTAGGTCCGCGAGCTCCTCAATGTAGCCGATCATCTTAAGCACGTGTTCTGCTACTGATGATCCGACGGCCATCCTTGCCGAAAATAACTTTTTCGACGCTTCGTATCTTACGATACGAGATTGCTCTCCATACAGTTCTTTTGTATGAAGAAATATGGATTCCAAGTCCATATTCTCGTGCCTCCTCTGATGTTCATTGTCCATAGAGGCAAGTACGAGGCACTTGGCCTTCGCGCTATCAATCTCCCAAGTCTTACGGATTTCCTTATCCGCGACGCTGGAAGTGGGACCAGGGACAGGGGGAGCTTTGGTGGTAAGAAGATACCCCAGCTTGTCGTAAGTGATTGCCATTTTGACATTCCTGAGCCAATCTTTGTAGTTTGGCCCTGTCAGTATGTTTTTATCTAGGAGTAACTTAAGTCCAGTCATGTCGATTGGTCGCTGCAATTAGGAGAGAGAGAAGAAACACTCAGCATGATGCTCTTGCAAGTTTAGAGTGGTTTTTAGTTTGTCTAAACAGGATGGCTCCCACTGTTTCTCGAATCCCTCCTCAAACCATAAAGAAATAATTAGTCGGGATCAATCCCACCGCACAATACTTGCTTAACCGTTCAGCCAGGCCAGTGTTGGTACTTCAAGGGAGTATTTCCAACGCTTTCGCGAAGTTCCTTAATTCAAGAACCTCTTTTCCCTGGGGGCGTAGCCCCGCTAACACCTTTCTAGGCACCTACTAGGTTTATAGCATTGATCGTTTATTGAGAAATTTCCCGAGGAGTAGCATATACTCACAGTAGGATCGGGATCCAAATATCATCGCGTGACGAAACTGAAGGAATCCTACCAGAATCATCACACTCCAAATGGTATGCAACACTAGCAAGTTTCAGTTCTTTTGAAACTCCCGATGTGGATTTTTGCCCCATGCTCTTATGACCTTGGCGTGAGGTCAAAATGTCATAAGTCACATGTCAAGTTCTTCCCATCATTATCCAGGTTAATTTGAATCCACCCATACCTACCCTTGACGTAGGCCAAAATGGTAGTACGGCTGTCCCAAACCAACGCATTCTATCTATGCAACAGATAAATATCCGGCAGCTACCAATCACTATGCCTTGGCGTGAGGTCAAAATACATAGCTTGAATACTACCGAATATTTAACTGAAATGATGGAGGGCTACGAATGGTTTTGGCAAAACCGTGAACGTAGTGAACTTGATATAATCGATGGAACGAGATAGCTTTTAAAAGGAGTGGCTCAAGCTCCGCATTTAAAAGTTAGTTTTGAAAAGAACCGAGTGGTTTTCCGAAAGTGTTCCAACGATTTTAACTTGGTTTATTTTCTTGCATTAATTCTTTTAATGCGTGATATTCTTGCATTAGTTCTTTTAATGCGTCCCATCATTTAATCCTACCATTGCAGAAAACAACCAAAATATGACGTACGCTTATGCCATTCGCATTCGCCACGGGGCCCCGTCATTACCCGTTAGGTTACTTAACTAACGACAGAGCGGGGGCTGGGCTAGCGCGGCTGTAAAACATAAGCAACGCCTAAATAATATCATATATAGATATATTGCAATGATAGCCATTTCAGATCACAGATGAACACATTGGATATACTAGGAATCCGCAATTCGTACGAGCCTGTAACGAAAAGCAGATTACACGGTCGCGGTGAATAGCCAATACCCCACCCAAGACCCCTACGGGTGCGGCAAACTACCCGCCAAGTACCCGAAGTGGAGCAACCTCCCTCAACGCCGTGAGTAGGCTACTCGGCACTTCGAGATACCCGGTAGTTTGTGCACCCCCTCCATGGGTCTATCCTAGGAGCAAAAACAGTAAAAAGAAATTATACAATGACGGCTACAACCCCGACCCGGTTGTGCGGCCATACAAATAATTATTACATCAATTTACAAATTTACATGAATTGAAAGAAAAGAAAACTCTCGTCTCACAACCCCGGCTATTCACCCGCGACAATCCAATGAATTCATATACACATTCCAATAACATTACAGATCACAGATTTGTATAAACCCCACTAATCGACATATAGCGATTAGCAGACGTTCAATACAAATATCACATCACAGAAAAACCCGTCAGCTTACGTCTTTTAGAAGTTCGATCAAAAATACGGATTTTCAGGACCCCAAAAATAAAATTTTCGTTCTGGAAAATCTGGGCAGAAAATATATATTCCAAAAATCCTAAAATACCCTCATAAGCACACTGTAGCAAAGAACAACCAGAGAGGAGCCAAGACGGCCGCGGAACCGCGGCAATAGCAAGCTATTGCCGCGTTTCCGCGGCGCAATGATGAGATCAGGGGACCGTCTTTCTACAGTGCACTCTAAAAACCCTGAGTCGATTTTTGATGCATGATTTATTATTTTTACAGAACATAAAAAATCGACAGCAAGTATGAAATCGGGGTTTATTTCGGGACTTTTTCTTTGATCGATTTCTAGCTACTTTGCTAACTTGTTAGATAGAGTTTAACTAGGCTCTGATACCACTGTAAGTCCATGCTACCTCTCCCGGTACTTTCGGGCATGCGGAATTTGGTAAAAAAAACGATTTTCATAGAGGTGGTAACATGGACTTAAAACCCGGATCTTTGTTAAACATCTAACTAACAACCTAACTACGAGTTGCTAACTACTCGGTTAGGGGGTTATACCTTTCTTTTTCTCGAACTCCTTCGTCTTCAAGCTTCGATGGTCTTCCGAATCGGCTTCTCCCCGTCGTCTCCTTGCGCCGAAGATAGATCCACCTGAAAGCTTCAACCTTTGGCTCCTTCTTCGAACTTTGAAGAAACTAGTTCACTCGGTTTGCTAAACCTTGTGAACTAGAGTGAGTAGAGAAGAGTTTGTATGGGATTTTATCTATGGTTTTTGGTTCTCAACTCATGAGACAAGTGAACCATAGAGTCAAGAGAGGGAGAGCAAGAGGAGGAGATCAGAGCTCAAGAACAAGAGAGAGAATGAGCATGAAAGAATGAGAGAAGACTTTTCTCATTTGGCTCTCATAATCCAAAACAATCATAACACCTCATATCAATCAAGTATTATGTGATGGTTTAAGCAACCATAGCCATATCATTTCATGCACTCATTTTGCACAAAAGAGCAAGCAAGCAAAAGTCTTTGCCATGAAATGATAGCTAAAGTTATCATGATGGTCAACTAGTCAAGCCTAGTCAACCGGTCAACGAAGTCAACAAGTCAACAAAAGTCAACAAGTCAACAAAGTCAATCCCTCAACAACCATGTCACCATAATACTTAATTAATATAATTGTTAATCACATATCATATTCTCATTAAGGTTGAGCAAAAAGTCAATAGTCAACTGTCAACGGTCAACAACCCTAATGAGAATCCTCTGCCTCTGTCTCTCCGTCAACTGTGCATACACACCCGCATCCGCGTTCCGAGGAACACGAATGCATACTGGATAAAACCAATCCCAAAAGGTACACTAGGATCTGGCTTAAACCAAAGCCCGCTAGTGTGAACTGTCCGGACACTGTACGTGCACAAGTGCACGGATGTGACCGAACCCTGTCGCAAAACCATGCGACCTGTCGCAAAACCATGCGACCTCTACTCTTTTGCCTAAAGGCGAATAGCTTTCTGTGTGGGACTCTAAAGACTCGACACTACGCTGGCAGTGGGTTTAACCACAGACCGCAAGCGGCACTAGCTGTGCGTAACGGTCCCCAGGTAGATGCCGACAAGAAGACTGACGAGGCGAAACCCATCTGAACTCCTACTGAGCCTGAATGTGACATTCTCCGTACAGTCCGGTCTGTTCATCTGATACATCGCATGGCGGGCCTAGGGGGCGGTAAACGTCAGTCCCCCAATAGCGGTACAAGTCGTGTCGGAGTGAAGCCCAAAACACCCTGAGATAACACTGGAAGCCTACCAGTATATCTCGTTTGCCCTGGCCAGGGACTACTCGTATAATGGCTCTCCTAGACACAGCGCGATGTCAACCCCCAATACCGGGAGAGACGAATCCTGTCTAACCGTCACTGCCTCCAAGTGCTTCGGGACTGCACCCAACTACCACCTGTTTGCACGACTCCTTTGAGCCGTGGTAGGGTAGTAATCAAAGTACAGTGGGAACACACTCGAGGAGAAGTGACAGTGTCAAGTCAGCGGACTAAGCTGTACTCATGTCGCCTGGGAACTGATAACTGACGATAGGCATAATACCAACTAGTCAGTTCCCGACGAGTCCTGTCCAGTGTACTCGTAACCCAACGAGCACCCGCATACTATCTCAAGTACGACGTACTGACGGCTGTGGGACAGACCATCTCCCACACTGGGATGAGAAGCGCATGCGCTAGTCTACTCCGGAGTATCGATGCCCTGTCTCGATAGTCCTGCGACCAGGGACCTGCATAAGGATGTGCTTATAGATTACCCAGCCTCACTAGTGTGACTGCCATCACAACGCTAGTAATCAAGCAAAGATCCTAAGGGCTCCACTAATATGTATAGGTGATATACTAAAATAAACACATATACACATTGAAGTAGAAACAAACCAAGTAGCATACTACTATTTTGAGCAAGATTGTATATACAAGGTGAATATCCCAAGCTTCTATTAAGTAATATACAAACTAGTATGATACAGTAATGGCCTCTAGGGCATATACACTAACACCTGCGGCCCAGACGGTTGCTCTTGCTACTACTGCGACTATCCCTGTTTTACTACAGGAGTTTATGAGACTAAGACCTCCAGATTTTACCGGTACGGATGCGACAGAGGACCCACAGGCATTTCTTGATAGGATGGCTAGGATTTGCCATTCGTTGAGGTGTTCTGATGATAGATGGGTGGAGTTCACGAGTTTTCGTCTGGAGGGCCTTGCCCAGACGTGGTACGATTCAGTAGAGAGAGGCCGAGCTGCAGGTCTACCTCCTATGACCTGGGACGAGTTTACAGCTGCATTTCTTGCCCGTTTCCTTCCGGAGAGTGTTCGAAATGCTCGAGCCCGTAGTTTTGAGTCTTTGCGCAAGACTCCTGGGATGACAGTGTCCGATTATGATATACAGTTTACTTAGTTGTCCTGATATGCTCCGTACCTAGTAGACACTGAAGAGAAGAGGATAAAGAGGTTTATGCGAGGACTTGATACACAGCTATTCCTTGCCATCGGCACCCAGCACTTTGACACATACGCAGCCGCGATGGATGCATCCTTACTTTTGGAGGAGCGCATTTCTGAGACTCCGATCGTTTCTGGGACGAAGAGAATTCGTACTGATACGCCAGCCCAGCGGCAGATGGGTAGACACCATGACAGGTTCTTTCCGGGAGATGGTGGTGGCAGAGGATTGAGACGGGGCCAGTTATTTGGTTCATATCCGCAGACCCAGCAGTCATCTCCAGGATGTTTTCGGTGCGGGAGTCAGTATAATCGTGGCAGAGACTGTACCATAGGGAGCCAGGGCGCAGCGACAGTGCCACATGTGACCTTACCACCTTCACCACCTCCTCAGAGAGCTCTACTTCCTACCCCTGATGAGGCTCCATGCCAGGCAGATGCTCCTAGAGGTTGTGGGCGTGGAGGTCCTGCTCAGAGAGGACGAGGCAACAGAGGCAGAGGCAGAGGTAGAGGCAGAGGACAGCCAGTTATTAGTGTTAGTTATATGTATGCCCTAGAGGCCATTGCTATACATAGGATGTATATTGTAGTGGATGCTGGGACATATATAGGGAGGACTTTCTTGCTCGACATGATAGTATGCTATCTGGTTGCTCTTTACCTTAACGTGTACACTGATTGTCTCTCTGTTACATGTTGGTAAAGCCCTTAGGATGTGTACTTGACTACCTGGACTATGATGCGGATCATACTAGTGGGGACATGGTAGTCCATAAGTACATCCTTCAAGGTCCCTAGTCGTGGGTGTATCGAGACGGGGCATCGATATACCAGAGTAGACTAGCGTATACCTTCTCGACCCATACAGATGGGCGATGGATGATCCCATATCCATTGGTGTTTGACATCAGAGATGATATACGGGTGCTCAGTGAAGACTGGGTACACTGGACGGACTCGCCGAGAACTCCCAGATGGTATTATACCTTACGTCAGATGGCAGTTCTCTGGTGACACTGGTACAGAGTAGTCTGTTGACCCGAGATCGTCATAGAGTCTTCTGTGGTTCCCACTGTGCTTTGATTTCCACCTTACCACGTCCAAGAGGGCGTGCAAAACGGTGGTTTTTGGGTACAGTCCCGAATCGCATGGAGGCAATGAGCGATAGGAGGGGATTCGTCTCTCCCGGTGTAGGGGGTTGATGTTGCGCTGTGTTCGATTGGCTATAACCGGAAATCCCTGGCCAGGGTTGCTGAGATTTACTGGTAAGTGTTACCATTAGTTTCTCGAATTGTTATAGACCTCATATCGACACGACTTATCGAGCTATTGGGGTCTGACGTTTACCACCCCTAGGTGAGATATGCGACATATCAGACGACGAGACCGGACTGTACGGTAAGTGTTACTGGTTGGATTCACAGGAGTGTGAGCGGGCTTGCTCATCGATCTTCTGATCGCTCAATACCCGGGTGGCCGTTACGTTTAGCAGACCGCTTGTGGCTTGTGGGTGTTTGATATGATCATCACCTGCTGCCGGCGTATTGACGAGTCTTTAGAGTCCTACACAGAGGTTTCGTGGCTCAAGCGAAACGAAATAGGAGCGCATATGAGATATGTGCGGGACCGAGAATAATTCGTGTATGTGATACCGTATTCTATTCTCGCGATGAATGTATCGAATGGTTGTATGCGATATAACCTAGTTATCGAATCAAGGATTGATTCGATAAGCCGATACATTGGATATTAGTCGGTTATATGCGATATGACCGGATCGTTAAATCAAGTGTTGATTTAATGATTTAATGCATAATTATATATTTGATATGTTACTTTGCATTAACTAATATTGGTTCACTTTAAATGGATTTTCTCACTTGTAGTTCACAAGTTGTATATATGATATACTTTTGTGCACTTGGATGTATCATGCTTGATGATACATGTTTGCTAGGGTTTGTGTAAAGAATTTAACCTTGGTTAAGTAAATGGTTAGGGTTTTTATTTATTCATTCGTTTATCTTTTTAATTTGGATTAAAAAGAAATGGGATAAGAAAACAAAATGGTTGCTTTCATTCTTGAAGCTTGTTGAAGCT
The DNA here is from genome assembly GCA_030015575.1 of Agapanthus africanus. Classification (NCBI taxonomy): domain Eukaryota; kingdom Viridiplantae; phylum Streptophyta; class Magnoliopsida; order Asparagales; family Amaryllidaceae; genus Agapanthus; species Agapanthus africanus. Next base: position 734,612,188 of record JASDDO010000019.1, on the reverse strand, counting down.
TCATGAAGCTTTGACCAAAGTGACCATTTTGTCTTCATGCTTAACCCTAACCATTGATCTAACCTTAGTCAATACTCTACACCTAACCATGGTTCATATTATGATAAGTATTCATTTTCTTTTGGATATATAATTAACTTATCATAATATTATCCTCTTCTTCTTCTTCTTCAAGATGAAGAAGCTTGCAACCATCAATGGTGATTTGATGAAAAGAGTGAGAAATCCAATTCTAAAGTGAACCCACCTCCTATTTCTTCATCCTCTACATCTTGCCAAGTAGTATAGGGTGTTTTCTTCACAAGTTTCATGACTTGGTGAAGTGGGAGCTTGATCTTGTGATGCCTCGACGTAGATCATCTTCGGCATCGTAGTCGATGACCTAGCCCGCCCATTTCTCCGATGAAGCCGACGCTAGAGCCCGGGATTTGATTTGGACAGCAAGGAAACTTCATCATGGAGCTATGGAGGTAGAGAACCGGATCTACAAAGGTTGTATTTCCGTTCACTTAGTTAAGTTGTTAAATAGTTTCCTTTTTCGCCTAAAATTCTAGTTAACGATCCGTATTAGGGTTTCCCGGCACTTGTAAAATTTGAAATTGGCATGGTTGATGCCTTGTGAGACCTCATTAGTGTGCCTAGGAACCCTACAGTGGTATCAAAGCCTAGCTAGAGCCTTAGGCGAAGTCTAGACGACGTTTGAAATCCGAACGAACCAAAACCCTAACCCAAAAATTGCTCTATGTACATTTTTTGAAAATTGTGGATTTTTGAGAATTAAAAATATGCAGAGAAATCAGCAGGAATATCTAAGAGTTACTGTAAAATTCGATGCCCTAATTCCATCAACCCGCCGCGGTTCCGCGGCACGAGCATGGCTCATGCGGCGGTTCCGCGGCTGATTTGTCTTATCATGCATTGAATTTTGCACAGTAACTCCTACTTTGCAGTGCTGGTTTTCCTGGGAATTTTTAATATTTATTCAAGAGATGAATTTTCTGGGTTGTATTGGGGGTTCGTAGATTCGATCGGATTATCAGACTTTGTCTTTGTGCCTTTCCGGATAATTTTAGAATATATTAAAAAGTTCGACCGGATATAAATACCCACTTTTTCCCCTGCTGGGAAATTTCCAATTGTTGGATTTTTCCGTAGTTTAATGACGTTCTAAGTAGTGCAAGTAACGCGATGGTCCCTCTAGAAGACAACAAACCTTAACGCGATTATGTGACCGTCTTGAACTGCCCTTTGAACCTTCGGGTTTGGGGCAGTACGGCGTGCCATATGTGAGGCGTTGGCTTGACCCTTCTACGGCTGGACCGTTGGTACTGAGGCACGAACTGAATGTTTTTAGACTTATTTCATATGTTGATCTGTTTCGGGAAAACTTGGGTGTTCGTTTGTTCGATCGAAAAGTTTAACATTTTCTATTTATCCGAAATGTGATACAATAATTGGAATTCACAAGTAGTTATGAGATAACTGAATGAATGTTATAAATCTAGCGGTTTAGTCTCACTTGATCGGTTGCCACGGAATTTTGATGTGATCAAAAGTCCGTCGCAATCACGTAGCGTACGCGGATACTCGCCGGGTAAACTTAATAGACAGCCTCACTCCATAGCCCCGACCAAGTGACTGTAGGAGAACCCCGTCGCCGAAAGCATCCGTTCGGGTGCTCGCGGCAGCGGTGTTCCGCCTTAGTGCACTTTGTCGACGGCGTCGGGGGTGCGGCCGCCTACTAAAGTTTGCGACGAGTATTCGATCAGGATGTCGGGAATCTTGCTGAATTGCCCGACTTGATATTGAAAAGAATTTTCGATAATGAGACTAAAATGCGGGGTTTATAATTGTTAGGCATGTGATGTCTAAGGAATTCATTGGTTTAGGCATGTGATGTCTAAGGAGGTTGCGGATTCCAACTGTTGTAGTTTTACACTTTCTTTTCTGTGACCGTAAGTGTAATATGTGATATCGCCGGTTTCGTTGCTATATGTCAACGACAATTGGGATGCGCATATTTACTTACGTTGATGACATGTGATGTTATGTGTTGCTGGATATGTTATATTGGATCGTCGTGTTTGAATAGCCGGGGTTTTTTTTATGTGAGATGAGTGTTTTTCATTTTCATTCATGTAAAAACTTGTATGTAATATTCTTTTATTAGGGCACTTCCAGGTTGCGGAAGATGTCACCCTTTGTATATTATTTACTTTTCCGCACTAGAATAGACCCAAGGAGGAGAGCATAAGTAACCGGGTTCTGGAGTCCAGTGGGAGACCAACTCGAGGAGTCGAGTCCGGGTCTCCTAACTCTAGAATTGGTAGGGTTGCTTGCCGCTCTCGTAGGGGTCTAGGGGTGTGGGTTTGGCTATTCATCGCGACCGTGGAATCCGTGTTTTATACTGGCTCGCATTAAAAACACGGACGTCCTAGTATATCCAATATTTCATATGTTTCTTCTGCTGCGATATCTGTGATGTGATCATGTGATATGTTCTGTGATGGATACAGTATATAGTATATATGATATATTATATAGGCGTTACTTATGTTTTACACCCGCACTAGCCCTGCCCCGCTCTGCCGTTAGTTACCTAACCTAACGGTGCATGAGGGGACATCGAGGCGAATGCGGATGGCATAAGTGTACGTCGTATTTATCTGTGATGTTTAGGTACTTAAATGATGGGACTTCATTAATGAGATTAATGAAATAAAAGAAACCTAAAGATGTTGTAGAATTGAATTTCAAAATTAAAACAGGTAGCTACAGTTCTTGCTTTGCACAGCGGTATATATGATATATCCTACACCTTATTCGATAAGGAAAGGACCGAGATCCCTTCACCGGGAGTGACTCCTTTAGCAATAACTGGCAGATGCTACAACCCTCGGTTTGTCTTTTTGATTGCTTCTATAGTTTCAGCTTTGCACAGTGATATATATGATATATCCCGCACCTCATTCGACGAGGAAAGGACCGACGATCCCTTCACCGAGAGTGACCCCTTTAGCAAAACTAGAAAAGCCTAAAAAACACTCCATTTTTAGAATCATTTGATTCTACAACGATATCAAGTTCATTACGCAATAGGTTTTCAGAAAAACCTGTCGTAGCCCTCCGTCATTTCAGATAAGTACTAGTTAGTATTCGTGCTGCGGTAGTTTGGCCTCCGTCAAGGCGTAGTGTACGGTAGCTAACTAGTGCTTATCTGCTAGCATATGATGTGATTGGATTAGGGTATTCGTACGGCGTTGTTTGGCCTCCGTCAAGGGTCGTGCGGGTGGGTTTAATTCAATCAGGAAATGACGGGTTGAACTTGACTAGCGGACTATGGGTAGTTTGGCCTCCGTCAAGGTCATAGGACGCTAGGGGCAAATTTATCGGGAATTTCAAGTGTTGAAATTTGCAATGAGATTGCATACCTTCTATGAGATAGTTGGATCCCGATACCCACTATGAGTAAGAGTTACTCCTGGGAGAGTTTTAAACATTACAATTAGCCGATCAAGTAGGTGTCTAGAAAGGTGTTAACGAGGTTACGCCTCTGGGAAACCGAGGTTTACATTAATTAGGTTCGTGCGAAGCACGGGGGACCTTCCTCAAAGTACCGACACTGGCCTGGGTGAAAGATTGGCGAACTTGTAGTGTGTAATTAATCCCGGCTAGTCTTTCCCTTTAGGGTTTGAAGGAAGATTTGATTAAAACAGTGGGAGCCATCCTGATTAGATAAAATAATAACCAATCTATTCTTGAAAGAGCGCACGCTGAGTGTTTTCTTCTCTCTCTCTCCAGGTAGCGACCATATCACGCCTTAATCAAGATAATAATACGGAATATTGACCGAACCCGCTTGTTATACTGAGCTGGGGAACGTTGGTCCCGCTCCAACTTATAATTGTTATAAGACAGAGTAGGAAATTGGGGATTACCAAAATTCCCATGCCGCCCAAACGAAGAGAGTGCATGCTGATGCATCATCTTCGGGTGTGTTCGTTACAAAGAACTGTTTCTCAGTATCCTACGCATCCTGGGTATATGATACCGGATCAGGATCCCAGATATGTAATCTGTTACATAGGGCTGCAAAAAGGTAGAAAAACTGAGAACGGGTGATAAGTTTCATGAGGCAGAAAACGGGGCAAGAGTTGCAGCCAAGTCTGTTCGTCACTGTCACCCTGTATTCCAAATACATTGATTCTGAACGAATGTTATTAGATACCGAACCTGATATACAAAATCATATCCATCTCTTTATTAGTAAAGAAATGATAAAATTTTGTATAGTTGAATAATGTTTTGAACATTTCCTATATCAAAAGTTGATCGGTTCAGGCACGTTATCTAAAAGCATTGTTGTTCTAAATCAAACTACAGTTCTTTAGTATACGGAACACACACAAGAGGAAGAGTTCAGAAATGAACGAATCCTTCTATAGGCATTGTAGACTAGGTCATATCTGTAGGGTTCCTAGGCACCCTAATGAGGTCTCCCAAGGCATCGACCATGCCAATTTCAAAATTTACGGTGCCGAGAAACCCTAAACTACGGATCGTGGCTAGAAATCTAGGCGAAACAATAAACTAGTTAACACTTAACTAAGAGATACGGAAATACAACCTTTGTAGATCCGGTTCTCCACCTCCATAGCTCCGCAATGAAGTCTCCTCGCTGTCCATAACAAGTCCCGGGCTCTAGCGTCGGCTTCATCGGAGAATGGACGGGCTAGGTCATGGATGTCCATGCCGAAGATGATCTACGTCGAGGCATCGCTAAATCAAGCTCCGACTTCACCAAGTCAAGAAACTTGTGAAGAAAACACACTCTACTACTTGGCAAGAGGTAGAGGATGAAGAAATAGGAAGTGGGTAGACTTTAGAATTGGATTTCTCACTCATTTCATCAATCCACCATTGATGTAGTCAAGCTTTTCTTCTTGAGTTTAAGGAAGAAGAAGAAGAAAGTGTTATGATAAGTTATTTTGAAAATAGAAAAATAAAAGAATACTTATCATAATCTACCATGGTCAAGTGTAGAGAATTAACTAAGGTTAGATTAATGGTTAGGGTTAAAGATAAAGACAAAGTGGTCACTTTGGTCAAAGCTTCATGAAGCTTCAAAAAGCTTCATGAAAGAAAATAAAATAAAGAAACCATTTTGCTTTTCTTTTATGCTTTTATTAATATCCAAAATGAATAAACAAATAATTAAATGAAAAAGCAAAACCCTAATCATTAAGTTAACCATGGTTTAATTCTATACACTTAACCAAAAGGCATGTATCATCAAACATGATACAAGCAAGTGCACAAAATCATATCGCATATGCAATGCGCACATCCGAGTGAGAAAATCCATTTAAAGTGAACCGATACTAGTTAATGCAAAGTAATATATCAAATATATAATTATACATTAAATCATTAAATCAACACTTGATTTAACGATCCGGTCATATCGCATATAACCGACTAGTATCCAATGTATCGGCTTATCGAATCAATCCTCGATTCGATAACTAGGTTATATCGCATACAACCATTCGACACATTCATCGCGAGAATGAAATACGGTATCACATACACGCATTATTCTCGGTCCCGCACATATCTCATATGCGCTCCTATTTCGTTTCGCTTGAGCCAGGAAACCTCTGTGTAGGACTCTAAAGACTCGTCAATACGCCGGCAGCAGGTGATGATCATATCAAACACCCACAAGCCGCAAGCGGTCTGCTAAACGTAACGGCCACCCGGGTATTGAGCGATCTGAAGATCGACGAGCAAGCCCGCTCACACTCCAGTGAATCCGACCAATAACACTACCGTACAGTCCGGTCTGATCGTCTGATATGTCGCATATCTCGCCTAGGGGTGGTAAACGTCAGACCCCAATAGCTCGATAAGTCGTGTCGATATGAGGTCTATAACAATTCGAGATACTGCTGGTAACACTTACCAGTAAATCTCAGCAACCCTGGCCAGGGATTTCCTGTTATAGCCAATCGAACACAGCGCAACATCAACCCCCTATACCGGGAGAGACGAATCCCCTCCTATCGCTCATTGCCTCCATGTGACTCGGGACTGTACCCAAAAACCACCATTTTGCACGCCCTCTTGGACGTTGTAAGATGGAAATCAAAGCACAGTGGGAACCACACAAGACTCTATGACGATCTCGGGTCAACAGACTACTCTATACCAGTATCACCAGAGAACTGCCATCTGACGTGAGGTATAATACCATCTGGGAGTTCTCGGCGAGTCCGTCCAGTGTACCCAGTCTCCACTGAGCACCCGTATAACATCTCTGATGTCAAACACCGATGGATATGGGATCATCCATCGCCCATCTGTATGGGTCGAGAAGGTACACGCCAGTCTACTCTGGTATATCGATGCCCCGTCTCGATACACCCTCGACTAGGGACTTTGAAGGATGTACTTATGGACTACCATGTCCCCACTAGTATGATCCGCATCATAGTCCAAGTAGTCAAGCACACATCCTAAGGGCTTTACCAACATGTAACAGAGAGACAATCAGTGTACACGTTAAGGTAAAGATCAACTAGATAGCATACTATCATGTCGAGCAAGAAAGTCCTCCCTATATATGTCCCAGCATCCACTACAATATACATCCAATGTACAGTAATGGCCTCTAGGGCATACATATAACTAACAATCTCCCACTTGCACTAGGGCCATCTGCAGCAGTGGTTGTAGTATCTCATACTCAACCATCCCATAAAAGTCTCTCTCTGGGAACAGGCCTTTGTGAGTGGATCCGCTGTGTTGTCCTCTGAGTCTACTCTCCAAACCTCGATCACCCTGGAGATCAACTATCTCCATGATCAGGCGACACTGCCTTAGAATATGTCTGGATCACTGATGGGACCTGCGTTCCTTGGCATAAGCCACAACTCTATTGTCACACAATGGGAGGAATATAGTTCATCTCATGAACCAATATACACCCAAACAGCCTCTTTGGTAGCATCTTTAGTAGCGATGTATCCTGCCTTTATCGTCTAGTATGCCACGGTATCTGGCTTGGAACTCTTCCAACATACCGTCCCTTTACTGAGGGTAAAGACAATGCCTGCGACTGACATTCAGTCGTCTTTATCACCCGGGAACCATTCCAGTGATTCTCCCCAGGGTCTATTGATACCGTCTCACTACAGCTAGTGAGTATCCTAACATCCATTTAGATCTATCTCATAGATCCACAAACCCAGGATTTAGGAGGTATCACTTTGATCCTATATGGAGAATCATTGTGATAAGCGGAGATTGATCGAGCGTAGCATAGGAAACTCTTTCCCTATCAAGAGTATGTCATCCACGTACTCTACGAGGATCGTCACCATACTCCCTACTATCTTTTTGTTTATACAAGGTTCATCTACCATTTTGATGATGTCAACTTCATTGACTAATCCATCAAAACAGACGTTCCAACTCCGCGATGCCTGCTTTATCCTATAAGCATCTTGCACACGTTTCCGCTGCTCCCACTGTCTACGAAGCCCTCTGGCTGTGTACTTATAGACACTCTCTTCTAAACATCATTTAGAAAAGCTGTCATGACACCCAACCATCAGATATCGTAGTCATGGTATGTAGCCGTGGCAAGTAGGATCTGGATGGACTTAAGCATAGCTACTTATAGAAGGTTTCATCATCATCCATACCTGGTCAATGATGTAGACCTTTAACAAGTCTAGCTTTGAAAGTCTCAACTCTTCCATGTACACCAAGTAATCTTCTCAAGATATACTTGCTCCTGATGGGGATTTAACCCTTCAGATATAGCAACCAAAGTCCATACTTTGTTGGTGTATATGGATTCCATCTCAGATCACTAAGCATCCAGCCATTCTTACAGAGTCTTACTCCTGATGGCCAGCTCGAAACTAGTTGGGTCATCATCTCATGATGCAATCCTCGCTCCCACTGTCATAGAGAAACAGAAGTATCTCTCAGGTGGGTGAGGAACCCTACTAGATCGGCGGAGAGGCTGAGGTTCGTTGGAATCTACTGAATCCTTTGGTTCTATCAAATCATCAGCTGTAGTTTGTATGGCTGGAACTTTTCCAGTTCTACATTACAGACCTTGCCTCGAGCTTGTCCGGATTTTGCTTTTAGACATAGGCCGGACAACCCCAAATCTTAACTGCCTTAAGAGATGGGATCTTCCCATTCCATATCACATATGAAGCGGTAGGCAACTGATTTGATTGGAACCCTATTCAATAGGTATGTAGCTTCTCAAGTGCATAACTCCCAAAAGGAAATAGGTCACTCAGTAATACTCATCATAGAGCACACCATATCATATAGGGTGTGATTGCTCCGTCCCGATATACCATCGTGCTTTGGTGTATTCGGAGGAGTAATGCTGAGAGAGAATCTCATTCTCCTTTAGAATAGTCCAGGATTTCCGTGCTCAAGTATTCTCCTCCTTGATCTCATCAAAGGACATAATACTTATACCCGTATTGGTTCTCCACTTCTAACTTATATTCTGTGAATATCTCAAAAGGTTCGGACTTGTGTTTCAACAGGAACATAGGTCTGAATCTTGAGAGATTATCAGAGAATATAATGAAGTATAAAGAACCAGTCCTGGTATGTGTAGACAGGGGACCTACATACATCAACATGTATCATCCCAAGAGTTCACTAACTCTTTCTCTGTTTCCAGTAAACGGAGCTATGGTCATCTTATCTTTGTGACATGACTGGCAAGTTTCAGAAGTTGTAAATTCAAACTGATTTAAATATACATCTAAATGTAACTTCAGCCAGTCGGGTCGCATTGATCTGACCTAGTCTACAATACCTTAAGAAGGATTCGTTCATTTCTGAACTCTTCCTCTTGTGTGTGTTTTGTATACTAAGAACTGTAGTTTGATTTAGAACAGCAATGCTTTTAGATAACGTGCCTGAACCGATCAACTTTTGATATAGGAAATGTTCAAAACATTATCCAACAATACAAAATTATATCATTTCTTTACTTATAAAGAGACTGATATGATTTTGTATATCAGGTTCGGTATCTAATAACATTCGTTCAGAATCAATGTATTGGTAATACAGGGTGACAGTGACCAACAGACTTGGCTGCAACTCTTGTCCCGTTTTCTGCCTCATGAAACTTATCACCCGTTCCCAGTTCTTTACCTATCTATAGCCCATGTAACATATTACATATGCGGGATCCTGATCCGGTATCATATACCCAGGACGTAAAGGACACTGAGAAACAGTTCTCTGTAATGAACACACCCGAAGATGATGCATCAGCATGCACTCTCTTCGTTTGGGCGGAACGGGAATTCTGGTATTCCCCAATTTCCTGCTCTGTCTTATAACAATTATAAGGTGGAGCGGGACCAACGTTCCCCAGCTCAGTATAACAAGCGGGTTCGTTCAATAATCCGTATTATTATCTTGATTAAGGCGTGATATGGTCGCTACCTGGAGAGAGAGAGAAGAAAACACTCAGCGGGCGCTCTTGCAAGAATAGATTGGTTTTATTTTATCTAATCAGGATGGCTCCCACTGCTTTTTATCAAATCTTCCTTCAAACCCTAAAAGGAAAGACTAGCCGGGATTAATTACACACTACAAGTTCGCCAATCTTTCAGCCAGGCCAGTGTCGGTACTTTGAGGGAGGTCCCCCGTGCTTTCGCACGAACCTAATTAATGTAAACCTCGTTTTCCCAGAGGCGTAACCCCGTTGACACCTTTCTAGACACCTACTTGATCGGCTAATTGTAATATGTAAAACTCTCCCAGGAGTAACTCTTACTCGCAGCGGGTATCAGGATCCAACTATCTAATAGAAGGTATGCAATCTCATTGCAAATTTCAACACTTGAAATTCCCGATAATATTTTTCCCCTAACCTCCTATGACCTTGACAAAGGCCAACAAACCATAGGATGCTAGTCAAGTTCAACCCATCATTTCCTGATTGAATTAAACCCACCCGCACGGCCCTTGACAAAGGCCAACAAGGTCGCACGACTACCCTAACTCAATCTGCATCATATGCATAAGCAGATAAGCACCAGTTAGCTACCGCACACTGCGCCTTGACAAAGGCCAACAAACGCAGCACGAATACTAACTACTACTTATCTGAAATGACGGAGGGCTACGACAGGTTTTTCTAAAAACCTATTGCGTAATGAACTTGATATCGTTGTAGAATCAAATGATTTTGAAATGGAGTGCTTTTGAGGCTTTTCTAGTTTTGCTAAAGGAGTCACTCCCGGTGAAGGGATCGTCGGTCCTTTCCTCGTCGAATGAGGTGCGGGATATATCATATATATCGCAGTGCAAAGCAAAAACACTTAAAAGCAATCAAAAGACAAACCGAGTGTGTAGCATCTGCCAGTTATTGCTAAAGGAGTCACTCCCGGTGAAGGGATCTCGGTCCTTTCCTCATCGAATAAGGTGCAGGATATATCATATATACCGCTGTGCAAAGCAAGAACTGTAGCTACCTGTTTTATTTTGAAATTCGATTCTACAACATCTTAGGTTTCTTTTATTTCATTAATCACATTAATGAAGTCCCATCATTTGAGTACCTAAACATCACAGATAAATACGACGTACACTTATACCATCCGCATTCGCCACGATGTCCCCTCATGCACCGTTAGGTTAGGTAACTAACGGCAGAGCGGGGCAGGGCTAGCGTGGGTGTAAAACATAAGTAACGCCTATATAATATATCATATATACTATATACTGTATCTATCACAGAACATCATATGATCACATCACAGATATCGCAGCAGAAGAAACATATGAAATATCGGATATACTAGGACGTCCGTGTTTTCAATACGAGCCAGTATAAAACACGGATTCCACGGTCGCGATGAATAGCCAAACCCACACCCCTAGACCCCTACGAGAGCGGCAAGCAACCCTACCAATTCTAGAGTTAGGAGACCCGGACCCGACTCCTCGAGTTGGTCTCCCACTGGACTCCAGAACCCGGTTACTTATGCCCTCCTCCTTGGGTCTATCCTAGTGCGGAAAAGTAAATAATATACAAAGGGTGACAACTTCCGCAACCTGGAAGTGCCCCAATAAAAGAATATTACATACAAGTTTTTACATGAATGAAAATGAAAAACACTCATCTCACATAAAAAAACCCCGGCTATTCAAACACGACGATCCAATATAACATATCCAGCAACACATAACATCACATGTCATCAACGTAAGTAAATATGTCCATCCCAATTGTCGTTGACATATAGCAACGAAACCGGCGATATCACATATTACACTTACGGTTACAGAAAAGAAAGTGTAAAACTACAACAGTTGGAATCCGCAACCACCTCAGACATCGCATGCCTGACCAAATGAATTACTTAGACATCGCATGCCTAACAATTATAAACCCCGCATTTTAGTCTCAAAATCGAAAACACTTTTCAATATCAAGTCGGGTAATTCAACAAGATTCCCGACATCCTGATCGAATGCTCGTCGCAAACTTTAGTAGGCGGCTTCACCCCCGATACCGTCGACGAAGTGCACCAAGGCGGAACACCGCTACCACGAGCACCCGAACGGATGCTTTCGGCGACGGGGTTCTCCTACAGTCACTTGGTCGGGGCTATGGGGTGAGGCTGTCTATTAAGTTTACCCGGCGAGTATCCGCGTACGCTACGTGATTGCGACGGACTTTTGATCACATCAAAATTCCGTGGCAACCGATCAAGTGAGACTAAAGTGCTACGTTTATAACATTCATTCAGTTATCACATAACTATTTGTGAATTCCAATTATTGTATCCCATTCAAGATAAACAGAAAATGTTAAACTTTTCGATCGAACAGTCAAACACCCAAGTTTTCCCGATACAGCTCAACACATGAAATAAGTCTAACAACATTCCGTTCGTGCCTCAGTACCAACGGTCCAGCCGTAGAAGGGTCAAGCCAACGCCTCACATGTGGCACGCCGTACTGCCCCAAACCCGAAGGTTCAAAGGGCAGTTCAAGATGGTCACATAATCGAGTTAAGGTTTGTTGTCTTCTAGAGGGTCCATCGCGTTACTTACACTACTTAGAACGTCGTTAAACTACGGAAAAATCCAACACTTGGAAATTTCCCGACAGGGGAAAAATTGGGTATTTATATCCGGTCGAATTTTTTAACATATTCTAAAATTTATCCGGAAAGCCACATAGACAAAATTTGATACTCCGATCGAAACACCGAATCCCCAAAACAACTCCAGAAAATTCAACTCTTGAATAAATTTTAAAAATACCCAGAGAACTCAGCACCTGAAACATTGAATTACTGTGCAAACAGTTAGGGCTGACGTCATCAATCTGCCGCGGAACCGCCGCCTAAGGCAGGCTTATGCCGCGGTTCCGCCGCAGCTTGCACTGTTCATGACCCCAATTTTGCGCCGTAATTCTTAGATTTCCCTGCTGGGTTTTCTGCATATTTTTAATTTGGAAAAATCCCAGTTTTTAGAAAAAGGACAGAGAGCATGTTAAGGTTTGGGTTTACGGGTCGTTCGGACTTCAAATTCCGTCTAGACTTCGCCTAAGGCTCTAGCTAGGCTCTGATACCACTGTAGGGTTCCTAGGCACCCTAATGAGGTCTCCCAAGTCATCGACCATGCCAATTTCAAAATTTACGGTGCCGAGAAACCCTAAACTACGGATCGTGGCTAGAAATCTAGGCGAAACAATAAACTAGTTAACACTTAACTAAGAGATACGGAAATACAACCGTTGTAGATCCGGTTCTCCACCTCCATAGCTCCGCAATGAAGTCTCCTCGCTGTCCATAACAAGTCCCGGGCTCTAGCGTCGGCTTCATCGGAGAATGGACGGGCTAGGTCATCGATGTCCATGCCGAAGATGATCTACGTCGAGGCATCGCTAAATCAAGCTCCGACTTCACCAAGTCAAGAAACTTGTGAAGAAAACACACTCTACTACTTGGCAAGAGGTAGAGGATGAAGAAATAGGAAGTGGGTAGACTTTAGAATTGGATTTCTCACTCATTTCATCAATCCACCATTGATGTAGTCAAGCTTTTCTTCTTGAGTTTAAGGAAGAAGAAGAAGAAAGTGTTATGATAAGTTATTTTGAAAATAGAAAAATAAAAGAATACTTATCATAATCGACCATGGTCAAGTGTAGAGAATTAACTAAGGTTAGATTAATGGTTAGGGTTAAAGATAAAGACAAAGTGGTCACTTTGGTCAAAGCTTCATGAAGCTTCAAAAAGCTTCATGAAAGAAAATAAAATAAAGAAACCATTTTGCTTTTCTTTTATGCTTTTATTAATATCCAAAATGAATAAACAAATAATTAAATGAAAAAGCAAAACCCTAATCATTAAGTTAACCATGGTTTAATTCTATACACTTAACCAAAAGGCATGTATCATCAAACATGATACAAGCAAGTGCACAAAATCATATCGCATATGCAATGCGCACATCCGAGTGAGAAAATCCATTTAAAGTGAACCGATACTAGTTAATGCAAAGTAATATATCAAATATATAATTATACATTAAATCATTAAATCAACACTTGATTTAACGATCCGGTCATATCGCATATAACCGACTAGTATCCAATGTATCGGCTTATCGAATCAATCCTCGATTCGATAACTAGGTTATATCGCATACAACCATTCGACACATTCATCGCGAGAATGAAATACGGTATCACATACACGCATTATTCTCGGTCCCGCACATATCTCATATGCGCTCCTATTTCGTTTCGCTTGAGCCAGGAAACCTCTGTGTAGGACTCTAAAGACTCGTCAATACACCGGCAGCAGGTGATGATCATATCAAACACCCACAAGCCGCAAGCGGTCTGCTAAACGTAACGGCCACCCGGGTATTGAGCGATCTGAAGATCGACGAGCAAGCCCGCTCACACTCCAGTGAATCCGACCAATAACACTACCGTACAGTCCGGTCTGATCGTCTGATATGTCGCATATCTCGCCTAGGGGTGGTAAACGTCAGACCCCAATAGCTCGATAAGTCGTGTCGATATGAGGTCTATAACAATTCAAGATACTGCTGGTAACACTTACCAGTAAATCTCAGCAACCCTGGCCAGGGATTTCCTGTTATAGCCAATCGAACACAGCGCAACATCAACCCCCTATACCGGGACAGACGAATCCCCTCCTATCGCTCATTGCCTCCATGTGACTCGGGACTGTACCCAAAAACCACCGTTTTGCACGCCCTCTTGGACGTGGTAAGATGGAAATCAAAGCACAGTGGGAACCACACAAGACTCTATGACGATCTCGGGTCAACAGACTACTCTGTACCAGTGTCACCAGAGAACTGCCATCTGACGTGAGGTATAATACCATCTGGGAGTTCTCGGCGAGTCCGTCCAGTGTACCCAGTCTCCACTGAGCACCCGTATAACATCTCTGATGTCAAACACCGATGGATATGGGATCATCCATCGCCCATCTGTATGGGTCGAGAAGGTACACGCCAGTCTACTCTGGTATATCGATGCCCCGTCTCGATACACCCTCGACTAGGGACTTTGAAGGATGTACTTATGGACTACCATGTCCCCACTAGTATGATCCGCATCATAGTCCAAGTAGTCAAGCACACATCCTAAGGGCTTTACCAACATGTAACAGAGAGACAATCAGTGTACACGTTAAGGTAAAGATCAACCAGATAGCATACTATCATGTCGAGCAAGAAAGTCCTCCCTATATATGTCCCAGCATCCACTACAATATACATCCAATGTACAGTAATGGCCTCTAGGGCATACATATAACTAACAATCTCCCACTTGCACTAGGGCCATCTGCAGCAGTGGTTGTAGTATCTCATACTCAACCATCCCATAAAAGTCTCTCTCTGGGAACAGGCCTTTGTGAGTGGATCCGCTGTGTTGTCCTCTGAGTCTACTCTCCAAACCTCGATCACCCTGGAGATCAACTATCTCCATGATCAGGCGACACTGCCTTAGAATATGTCTGGATCACTGATGGGACCTGCGTATCTTGGCATAAGCCACAACTCTATTGTCACACAATGGGAGGAACATAGTTCATCTCATGAACCAATATACACCCAAACAGCCTCTTTGGTAGCATCTTTAGTAGCGATGTATCCTGCCTTTATCGTCTAGTATGCCACGGTATCTAGCTTGGAACTCTTCCAACATACCATCCCTTTACTGAGGGTAAAGACAATGCCTGCGACTGTAAGATAGTTTTATGTGACCGTAAGTGTAATATGCGATATCGCCGGTTTCGTTGCTATATATCAACGACAATTGGGATGCGCATATTTACTTACGTTGATGACATGTGATGTTATGTGTTGCTGGATATGTTATATTGCATTGTCGTGTTTGAATAGCCGGGGTTTTTTATGTGAGATGAGTGTTTTTCATTTTCATTCATGTAAAAACTTGTATGTAATATTCTTTTATTTGGGGCACTTCCAGGTTGCGGAAGATGTCACCATTTGTATATTATTTACTTTTCTGCACTAGGATAGACCCAAGGAGGGGAGCACAAGTAACCGGGTTCTAGGGTCCAGTGGGAGACCATCTCGAGGAGTCGAGTCCGGGTCTCCTAACCCTAGAATTGGTAGGGTTGCTTGCCGCTCTCGTAGGGGTCTAGGGGTGTGGGATTGGCTATTCATCACGACCGTGGAATCCGTGTTTTATACTGGCTCGTATTGAAAACACGGACGTCCTAGTATATCCAATGTTTCATATGTTTCTTCTGCTGCGATATCTGTGATGTGATCATGTGATGTTCTGTGATAGATACAGTATATAGTATATATGATATATTATATAGACGCTACTTATATTTTGCACCCGCACTAGCCCTGCCCTGCTCTGTCGTTAGTTACCTAACCTAACGGTGCACGAGGGGACATCGAGGCGAATGCGGATGGCATAAGTGTACGTCGTATTTATCTGTGATGTTTAGGTATTTAAATGATGGGACTTCATTAATGTGATTAATGAGATAAAAGAAACCAAAAGATGTTGTAGAATCAAATTTTAAATAAAACAGGTAGCTACAGTTCTTGCTTTGCATAGCGGTATATATGATATACCCTGCACCTTATTCGATGAGGAAAGGACCGAGATCCCTTCACCGGGAGTGACTCCTTTAGCAATAACTGGCAGATGCTACACACTCGGTTTGTTTTTGATTGCTTCTATAGTTTCTGCTTTGCACAGTGATATATATGATATATCCCGCACCTCATTCGACGAGGAAAGGGCTGACGATCCCTTCACCGGGAGTGACCCCTTTAGCAAAACTAGAAAAGCCTCAAAATCACTCCATTTCAAAACTTCATTTGATTCTACAACGATATCAAGTTCATTACGCAATAGGTTTTCAGAAAAACCTGACGTAGCCCTCCGTCATTTCAGATAAGAACTGTTTAGTATTCGTGCTGCGTTTGTTGGCCTTTGTCAAGGCGTAGTGTGCGGTAGCTGAATAGTGATTATCTGCTTATGCATATGATGCAGATTGTTTCAGGGTAGTCGTACGACCTTGTTGGCCTTTGTCAAGGGCCGTGCGGGTGGGTTTGATTCAATCAAGAAATGACGGGTTGAACTTGACTAGCATGCTATGATTTGTTGGCCTTTGTCAAGGTCATAGGACGCTAGGGGCAAAATATTATCGGGAATTTCAAGTGTTGAAATTTGCAATGAGATTGCATACCTTCTATGAGATAGTTGGATCCCGATACCCACTGTGAGTAAGAGTTACTCCTGGGAGAGTTTTACACATTACAATTAGCCGATCAAGTAGGTGTCTAGAAAGGTGTCAACGGGGTTACGCCTCTGGGAAAACGAGGTTTACTTTAATTAGGTCCGTGCGAAAGCACGGGGAACCTCCCTCAAAGTACCGACACTGGCCTGGCTGAAAGATTGGCGAACTTGTAGTGTGTAATTAATCCCGGCTAATCTTTCCTTTTAGGGTTTGAAGGAAGATTTGATAAAAAGCAGTGGGAGCCATCCTGATTAGATAAGATAATAACCAATCTGATCTTGCACGAGCATACGCTAAAGTGTTTTCTTCTCTCTCTCTCCAGGTAGCGACCATTTCATGCCCTAATAAAGATAATAATATGGATGTATTCACCGAACCCGCATGTTATACTGTGCTGGGGAACGTTGGTTCCGTTCTTTCCTATAAGAGTTATAGGACTGAACAGGATATAGGGGAATACCAGGATTCCCATGCCACCCGATTGAAGAAAGTACATGATGATGCATTTTCTTCGGGTGTGTTCGTTACAGAGAACTGTTTCTCCATTTGCCCTACGTCCTGGGTATTAGATACCGGGTTAGGATCCCATATATGTAATCAGTTACATGGGCTTAGAAAAGGTAGAGAACTTGGAGAAGGTGATAAAGACATTAGAGTTGGAAATGGTGCAATTGTTGCAGCTAAGACTGTCGGGGAATATCACCTTGTATTACCAACTGGTAATACATTGGTTCTGAACGAATGCTATTACATGCCGAACCTGATATGCAACATTTTATCGGTTTCTTTATTGAGTAAAGAAGGATATAATTTTGTATTACAGGATAATGTTATGAACATTTTCCGTAACCAAAAGTTGGTTGGATCAGGCACGTTGTGCAATGGCATTTATGTTCTAAATCAATCAACAGTTCTGAGTATAACAAACACACGCAAGAGGAAGAGTTCAGAACTGAACGAATCCTTCTTGTGGCATTGTAGACTGGGTCACATCAATGCGACACGATTAGCTAAGTTGCATAAGGATGGATATTTAAATCCGTTTGAATTTTCATCTTTTGACACTTGCCAATCATGTCTCAAAGGCAAGATGACCAAAGCTCCGTTTACGGGACACGGAGAAAGAGTTACCGAACTCTTGGGACTGATACATAGTGATGTATGAGGTCCCATGTCTACACATGCCAGGGATGGTTCTTCGTACTTCATTACATTCACTGACGATCTCTCTAGATTCGGATATGTGTTCCTGATGAAACACAAATCAGAAGCTTTTGAGAAATTTAGAGAATATAAACAAGAAGTCGAGAACCAAACCGGAAAAAGTATTAAAATCCTTCAATCTGATCGAGGAGGAGAATACTTAAGCAATGAATTCCTGGACTTCCTAAAAGAGAATGGGATTCTCTCTCAGCTGACTCCTCCATATACACCACAGCACAACGGTGTATCAGAACGGAGGAACCGCACCCTATTGGATATGGTGCGCTCTATGATGAGCACAGCAGAGTTACCTATTTCCTTCTGGGGATATGCGCTAGAAACAGCAGCATACCTATTGAATCAAGTTCCAACTAAATCTGTACCTACCACACCATATGAGATATGGAGTGGGAAGAGACCATGTCTTAAACGAGTTAAGATATGGGGTTGCCCGGCCTATGTCAAAAGGCAAAATCCGGACAAGCTCGAGGCACGGTCAGTTCTATGCAAGTTTGTGGGATATCCCAACCATTCACATGGATATCTTTTCTACCATACAGAGGAACAAAAAGTGTTTGTTTCTCGACATTCCACCTTTTTAGAAAAGGAATTTCTTGCAAAAGAAATTAGTGGGGATATGGTAGAACTGGAAGAAATTCCGGCTACACAAACTCAAACTGAAGATTTAGTGGAACCAGAGGATTCAGCAGCTCCCAATGAACCTCAGCCTCTCCGCCGATCTAGTAGGGTTCCTCGCCAACCTGAGAGATACTACGGTTTTCTCATGGATGGTAGAAGCGAGGATTGCATCATGGAGGATGATGACCCAACTAGTTTCGAGCAGGCCATCACGAGTAGGGACTCGGTGAAATGGCTGGATGCTATGCGGTCCGAGATGGAATCCATGTACACCAACAAAGTATGGACTTTGGAAGTTGCTCCTGAAGGGGTAAAACCCATTGGGAGCAAATGGATCTTCAAGAAAAAACTTGGTGTAGATGGGAAAGTGGAGACTTTCAAAGCTAGACTTGTAGCAAAGGGTTTTCGTCAAAGACCAGGTGTGGACTATGACGAAACTTTTTCTCCAGTGGCTATGCTTAAATCCATCCGGATCATGCTTGCCATCGCTGCATACCATGATTACGAAATCTGGCAAATGGATGTTAAGACCGCCTTTCTAAATGGTGATTTAGAAGAGTGCGTGTACATGACTCAGCCAGAGGGCTTCATAGACAGTGGGAGCAGCGGCAAGGTGTGCAAGCTGCTTAAATCCATTTATGGATTGAAGCAAGCATCGCGGAGTTGGAACATCTGCTTTGATGTCGTTATCAAAGAGTTTAATTCCGTCAAAAACCCAGATGAACCTTGTATTTACAAGAAGGTGGCAGGGAGTAAGGTTGTCTTCCTCGTATTGTACGTGGACGACATACTCTTGTTAGGAAATGATATTCCTATGCTGCAATCGGTCAAGCTCTTCTTATCACAAAGATTCTCAATGAAAGATCTTGGTGATGCCTCCTGCATATTGGGAATCAGGATCTATAGAGATAGATCCAAACGGATATTGGGATTGTCCCAATCCAGGTACATTGACACCATACTAAAGAGGTTTAGTATGGAAGATTCCAAGCGTGGGAACTTGCCCACGATCTCTGGAGTCACTCTCTCCAAAGAGATGTCTCCCAAGACTGATTTGGAGAGAGCTCGCATGCAAGGGATACCCTATGCTTCAGCTGTAGGCTCTATCATGTATGCAATGCTATGTACCAGACCCGATGTAGCATACTCACTAAGTATAGTGAGCAGGTATCAAGCTGATCCTGGAGAGAGTCACTGGACAGCTGTGAAGAGCATTCTCAAGTACTTACGAAGGACTAAAGAGA
Organism: Agapanthus africanus; assembly: GCA_030015575.1. Taxonomy (NCBI): domain Eukaryota; kingdom Viridiplantae; phylum Streptophyta; class Magnoliopsida; order Asparagales; family Amaryllidaceae; genus Agapanthus; species Agapanthus africanus. The sequence goes on along the minus strand of JASDDO010000019.1, from coordinate 734,592,256 downwards.
TGCTCTTGGTGTATGGTAACGGAGAACTTCAAGTGGAGTCCTTTACCGATTCGAGCTTCCAGAGTGATAAGGACGACTCTAAGTCGCAGTCGGGCTTTGTCTTTACCCTTTACGGAGGGGCGGTTAGCTGTAAGAGTTCCAAGCAGGAAACCGTGGCAGACTCGACGATGGAGGCTGAATACATCGCTGCCAACGATGCTGCTAAAGAAGCTGTCTGGATCAAGAAGTTCATTACTGAACTTGGAGTGGTTCCATCCATTGAGCATCCAATACCTTTGTATTGCGATAACAATGGAGCGGTGGCTTTAGCCAAGGAACCCAGGTCCCATCAGCGATCCAGGCATATTCTGAGGCGGTATCACCTGATCCGGGAGATAGTTGATCGCCGGGAGATCGAGGTCAGGAGGGTTGACACGAAGAACAACACGGCGGATCCACTCACGAAGGCCATTCCCCAGATACAGTTTGAGAGACTCTTCGGGATGCTCGGTATGCGATACTACAGCAGCTGGCCCTAGTGCAAGTGGGAGATTGTTAGTTGTATGTATGCCCTAGAGGCCAGTATTGTACAGATGATGTATATTATATTGGATGCTTGGACATATATAGAGAGGACTTTCTTGCTCGATATGATAGTATGCTATCTGGTTACTCTTTATCTTAACATGTACACTTGTCTCTTTAAACTGTCTTATAGTTACATGTTGATAAAGCCCTTAGGATGTGTACTTGACTACCTGGACTATGATGCAGATCATACTAGTGGGGACATGGTAGTCCATAAGTACATCCTTCATGGTCCCTAGTCGTGGGTGTATCGAGACGGGGCATCGATATACCAGTGTAGACTAGCGTATACGCTTCTCGACCCATGAGATGGGCAGTGGATGATCCCATATCCATTGGTGTTTGACATCAGAGATGGTATACGGGTGCTCAGTGGAGACTGGGTACACTGGACGGACTCGCCGAGAACTCCTAGATGGTATTATACCTCACGTCAGATGGCAGTTCTCAGGTGACACTTGTACAGGTTAGTCTGTAGACCCGAGATCGTCATAGAGTCTTGTGTGATTCCCACTGTGCTTTGATCTCCACCTTACCACGTCCATGAGGGCGTGCAAAATGGTGGTCTTTGGATACAGTCCCGAGTCACATGGAGGCAATGAGCGATAGGAGGGGTTTCGTCTCTCCCGGTATTGGGGTTGATGTTGCGCTGTGCTTGATTGGCCGTAACAGGGAAGTCCCTGGCCAGGGCTGATCAGAGATTTGCTGGTAAGTGTTACCAGTAGTTTCTCGACCCGTTATGAGCCTCACATCGGCACGACTTATCGGTTATTGGGGTCTGACGTTTACCACCCCTAGATTTGATATGCGACATATCAGACGAACAGACCGGACTGTACGGTAAGTGTTACTGGTTGGATTCACAGGAGTGTGAGCGGGCTAGCTCGTCGATCTTCTGATCGCTCAATACCCGGATGGCCGTTACGTTTAGCAGACCGCTTGCGGCTTGTGGGTGCTTGATATGATCATTATCTGCTACCGGCGTATTGACGAGTCTTTAGAGTCCTACACAGAGGTTTCCTGGCTCAAGTGAAACGAAATAGGAGCGCATATGAGATATGTGCAGGACCGAGAATAATGCGTGTATGTGATACCGTATTTCATTCTCGCGATGGATGTATCGATTGGTTATATTCGATATGACCTAGTTATCGAATCATTGATTCGATAAGCCGATACATAGAATACTAGTCGGTTATATGCGATATGACCGAATCGTTAAGTCAAGTGTTGATTTAATGATTTAATGTATAATTATATATTTGATATATTACTTTGCATTAGCTAGTATTAGTTCACTTTATATGGATTTTCTCACTTGATGTGCAAGAAGTATATGTGATATACTTTTGTGCACATATTTGTATCATGTTTGATGATACTTGATCATTTAGTTAAGTGTATAGAATTAAACCATGGTTAATTTGATAATTAGGGTTTTGCATATTCATTTATTTATTTGTTTGTTTATTTATTTATTTGGAAAAGATAAAGATGAGAATGGTGGCTTTCTTTGTTTCTAGTTGAAGCTTCATGAAGCTTTGACTTCTTAACCATTCTTGTCTTCATGCTTAACCCTAACCCATCCAAGTAACCATGGTCTATTCTCTACACTCAACTATGGTTTGCTTATGATAAGTATTGAATTATTTTTCATTTTAATTCAACACTTATCATATTCTTTCTTCTTCTTCATCTTCTTCTTCAAGATAGAAAACTTGATGCCATCAATGGCAACTTGAGATCTAAAGTGAGAAATCCAATTCCAAAGTGAACCCACCTCCTATTTCTTCACCCTCTACCTCTTGCCAAGTTGTTTTGGGTGTTTTATTCATAAGTTTCACAACTTGGTGAAGTCGGAGCTTGAACTTGTGAAACCTCGACGTAGATCATCTTCGGCACGAAGCCGACGACCTAGTCCGCCCAATTCTCCGATGAAGCCGACGTTTGAGTTCGGGATTCGAGATGGACAGCGAGAGGACGCGTACGTGGAGCTAAGGAAGTGGAGAACCGGATCTACAAAGGTTGTAGCCTCTCTCCTTTAGTTAAAATGTTAACTAGTTCCGTTTATCGCCTAAATTTCTAGTTAACGATCCGTATTAGGGTTTCTCGGCACCCATAAAATTTGAAATTGGCATGGTTGATGCCTTGTGAGACCTCTATAGTGTGCCTAGGAACCCTACAGATTTACGGTCAGGTTATCACCAGTTGCGGGTTCGGAAGGAGGATATTCCGAAGACCGCTTTCCGTACACGTTATGGTTATTATGAGTTCTTGGTGATGTCATTCGGGCTCACCAATACCCCGGCAGCATTTATGGACTTGATGAACCATGTATTCAGGCCGTATCTTGATCAGTTCATCATTGTGTTCATTGACGACATCTTGGTATATTCTCGGAGCCGGGAGGAGCATGAGCAGCACTTGAGTATCACATTGCAGACTTTGAGGGAGCATCAGCTGTTCGCCAAATTTTCCAAGTGCACATTCTGGCTTGACTGTGTCGACTTCTTGGGTCATGTGGTGACGAGAGATGGTATTTATGTAGACCCGAAGAAGATTGAGGCAGTTCAGCGTTGGCCCAGACCGGTATCAGTTACAAAGGTTCGCAGCTTTCTAGGTCTGGCCGGCTATTATCGACGTTTTGTCCGGGATTTCTCCCGTATTGCTGCACCGTTGACCGGGTTGACCCGGAAGGGGGTTCCTTTTGATTGGACCGAGGCATGTGAGGATAGCTTCCAGCAGTTGAAAACTCGTCTGACTACTGCACCAGTGTTATCATTGCCTTCAGGATTGGGCGGTTTTGTGGTATATTGTGATGCTTCTCGAGTGGGGATGGGCTGTGTATTGATGCAGCACGATAGAGTTATCACGTATGCTTCTCGGCAATTGAGGAAACACGAGCAGAACTAACCCACTCATGATTTAGAGATGGCTGCAGTGGTGTTTGCACTTAAGATCTGGAGACATTACCTATACGGCGAGTCGTGCAGATATTCACTGACCACAAGAGCTTGAAGTATATCTTTCAGCAGCGAGATCTAAATCTGAGGCAGCACCGTTGGATGGAGTTGGTGAAAGATTATGACTGCGAGATTCTATACCATCAGGGAAAGGCGAATGTGGTGGTAGATGCTTTGAGTAGGAGGCCTGGAGGTAGCTTATCTTGTTTGAGTGCAGTACAGATGCAGTCGACGGCGGATTGGCAGGTGTTATGTGACAGCAGAGTGCAATTCGAGTTTACTCCTACAGGGGGATAGCTGGCCCATTTCAGAGCACGCCCACAGTTACTTGACCGTATTCGTGAGGCACAGTCCGGTGACACCCGTATTTTACAGATTATCGAGCAGATTCGGCAGGGCAGAGTTTCCGAGTTCGTAATTGATGATCAGGGGATACTTCGATTTGGGACTCGACTGTGTGTACCAGATTCTGAGGGACTGAGGCGTGATATTCTTGAGGAGGCACATAGATCAGTGGACAATGTGCATCAAGGTTCCACCAAGATGTACCGTGATTTGAGAGAGGTTTACTGGTGGGACGAGATGAAGAAAGATGTTACAGACCTTGTATCGAGATGCCCGACTTGTCAGCAAGTCAAGCCCGAGCACTAGAGGCCAGCCGGCGAGTTACAGCCTTTGCCCATCCCTGAGTGGAAGTGGGAACAGGTCCTCATGGACTTCATTGTGGGTCTACCCAGGACCAGTCGAGGGTATGACTCTATTTGGGTGATTGTGGATTGACTGACGAAAGTGGCTCACTTTCTGCCAGTGAAGACCACTTTTGGATTTGCTCAATATGCCCAAGTTTATATTGATGAGATCATACGACTGCATGGCGTCTCGACTTGCATCGTGTCCGACTGGGGCACCCAGTTTACCAGCCGATTATGGCAGAAACTTCTGGAGGCTTTGGGCACCCAATTGAGTTTTAGCACAGCTTTTCATCCGCAGACTGACGGTCAGTCAGAGCATACTATTCAGACTCTTGAGGACAAGCTCAGAGCTTGTGTTTTAGATTTTGGTGGTAGCTGGGATCGTCATTTGCCCTTGATCGAGTTCTCCTACAATAATAGCTCCCAGGAGACGATTCAGATAGCACTTTTCGAGGCTTTGTATGGGAGGAGATGTCGATCGCCTGTATGTTGAGCAGAGATCAGGGAGAGCAGTATTTTAGGGCCGCAGATCGTACAAGAGACGGCCGAAAATATACAGCTGATTCGGGACAGGATGAGAGCGGCATAGAGTAGGCAGAAATCATATGCTGACAGGCGCCGTCGCCGACTCGAGTTCGCTGTTGGCGATCATGTTTTCCTGAGGGTCTCTCCGATGAAGGGTGTGATGAGATTTGGGCAGAAAGGGAAGCTTAGTCCTAGATATGTTGGTCCCTTCGAGATCCTAGAGCGTGTTGGTTCGGTAGCTTATCGGTTAGCTCTTCCGCCCAGCTTCCCCGATGTTCACCCCGTGTTCCATGTTTCGATGCTCCGCAAGTACCTTCATGAACCTTCCCATGCGATTCAGCACCAGACGATCCAGCTAAAGCGCGATCTTTCATTCACCGAGCAGCCGGTGGTCATTTTGGATCAGCAGGTGAAGAAATTGAGGTCGAAGGTTATACCGTCCGTCAAGGTTCTTTGGCGTGGCCCGAAAAGCGAGGAGGTCACCTGGGAGACCGAGGTCGAGATGAGGAAGAAATATCCCTATCTTTTTGAAGGTACGCGTAGTTAAATTCTAAATTCGGGGACCGAATTTCTTTAAGAGGAGAAGATTGTAACGCTTTGAATTTTCGTTTAGGTAATTTTTCGAAAATCGGTAAAATAAACAGTATTTTCCGTAAAATGTCAAAATAATTATTTTTCAATATAGTCCTAATTATACAAAATTAGATAAGATATTGCTAGAAATTGGTCACTAAATTGTCACTTAAAAATTTCTAGTCACTTAAAAAAATTTCCTTAATTAATTATTTTTAATATTATTTTAAGCTTTTAAATATGCATTAAATTAGTGATAAATACAAATTTAAATGGGTAAATTACACACTTAAGAACCATTATAAACTAAAATCTAGTAGTAACAAAATTTTATCAAGACATTTCAACTCTAATGTTTTCTATGGTTTAAATGAAGTAAAAATGAAACTTTAAAAAAAGAAATGATGTGAAATGCATTAATGAGTTAAGAAGGGGTTCTTTCAACCTAGAAATATCTACACACTCACACACACTCCCTCCTCTACCCCAAGGCCGAAAATAACCTGCTGCAGGCCCCCATTTTCCCTCAAATTCTTTTGCTTCAAAATTCATGCAAAAATCCACAATTTTCTTCACTAATTCAAACCTAACCCCTATTCTACCTCTTCCCAAACCCAAATTGGTTTAAAACAAGAAAAAAAGAGGCAACTTTGGAGGCTAAGTGCAAGAGGTTGACAACTTGTAAGGTATAAATTCTAATCTAGATGTTAAATTGTAGTTTGAATATGCTAATATAGAAATTTAAGAGTGAAATTTGGTTATAAATTCTTGTTTAGGAAATTCTAGAAAAGGATTGATTTTGTAATTAGGGTTTAAAGCATGGTAAATGGGTTAAAATTAGTGTTGTAGCCATCTAGTGGGTTAGCTTGGAAATTTATGCTAGTTTGTGAACGCCATATCGTTAGTTCGCGATGTTCGCATCAAAATTGATATGTGAATGCTTACTAGGTTTTTCATAAAATTAGGAAGTGATTTAATTGCGATATCTTGACGATATTATTGGCATCACTTATGACATTTAGGGTATGGGAATGTGGAGTTTGGTTTAGTCAGGTCTTAGTTTTGACGGTTGCCCCGAATCGACGATTTTAGTTTAGGCTTAGTGACTTTCGTGTGTTTTCCGCGCACCGAGTGCACGTTGTGACTAACTTGTGAGCGTCGATCTTTTCATATTGTGACTTGCGTCATTTCATGATGTGTAATCTTATGTTGTGTGTTATGCAATTTTAGGATCGGTTGCGAAAACATCGGACGCGGCGCGCAAAGGAAAAGCGTTGGTTGGATCAGATTATCGAGGCGTCCGGGTGAGTAGATGTATACATTTATGGGGAAATCGTATGGATGGCGCGAGATGCCCCATAGTTAGGATCACTTTATTACTTGCACAATATATGCATAGTTAGTTAGTTAACCATCTCATTCATACGTATATCTTTCTAGTTGTTCGTCTCCTGGCATTGCACGGTTATCTACATACCTATGTGTGATATTGTTCATATCATATTTTTGCATTTTTATACCGCCCAATTTTTATCACATTGCATATCGGTAGGTACTCTTGAGCCGTGTTTGCTAGTCAATTGCAGGATACAGGTTCTCGGCTCTAAACGGTGAAATTCATGGAAAAACACGACAAAATCCGGGTTCCTGCCAACCACAGATTAAACACGGGTCTCCGCTCTTTATCCGTCTGTTGCCACACACCAGTTTAGGAGACAAAATGGCAAATCGATTGTCACCTTCATGCACAAAGCACAATGGCAACACCAAGTCCAAGAAATCTACGCGGAGCTCAAGAAAATCATGACAAAAGATCCATGTCCAATCACCTTTTGATCCACTAGAATTCTGGAAGAAATGTGGAAAGATTATCAGAAACAACATGTACCAGACAAAAGGGGACAGCAGACCAGGGAAGCACAGAAAATACCATGCCCCAACTCCATCAAACGGCCGCGGAACCGCGGCCAATAGGGGGTCTAGGCCGCGGTTCCGCGGCCGTTCACGTGCCGCATTTGAAGATTTTTAGGGGTATTTTGGTCTTTCTATGTACAGGCAGAATTTTGCCCTAGATTTCCATTTCCCTGCCTATAAATAGCCCAGAACCTTGTGAAGCCAAGTGTGCTTAATCTTGTATTTTTTAGGGTTTAGAATACTTGTTCTTCTTCCTCTTCTCATCTCTTCTCCATTGAAAAACTTGTAGTGAGCTTTTGTGAGTGAAGAATGATGAATAAAGAAGTTCATTTTGTTATTATACTTGTCTTGCTCTTTTTATGTTAATCGCTTGTAATCGTTAATTGATAAGTAGTTGTTGTTATTTATTGTTGTTTCTTTCTTTTCTCTTTTTCTTTATCCTTAAAATAACCATGATGCTTACGCTTGATCCTTGCCAAGGTGAGGTCGCAAATAGCTAGTTGGTATCTTCTAATCTCTTTCTTTCTATCTTCCTCTTTGTTTTATTTTCTTTTCATTATGATGTGTGAGTAGTTTCCATACTTGTTAGGGTAGGATAAGGTAAGTTTGAGAGAAGGAAATCTCTCTCACTCTTTCCTTGCCCAACATCTTAAATCAACTCCCGTTAATTGAACCACAATCCGCTCCCTACGGCACCCTATCCTACATGATAGCGGTGATTCCGTAGCGAGACCGGTTGTGGTTGAATTAACCGGAGCTTATGGCTAAGAGCCAAGAACGGACGGACAAGCACCAAAAGGAAGAACTTAAGCGTTGGAAAGCCTAGCTTATACTCGCAAGTTCCTTCCTAGTCGTGCTAATCCCCTTTGTTGCCGATTACCGTAACACCGATATTAAGAGTGGCAACGAAAGAGGTGAGCGACTCCTAACTCAAACTAACATAATCCTAACCCTAACAAGCTCTCTTTACATATCATTTTAACACTTAGATAATCACAAACAAATCTGGAAAATTGGACTTAACTCGTTAAAGCACATAGAAAAAGATTCCCATCTCCCTGCGGACGACCCGTACTCAACCGGCTAGCTACAAGCGAAACCGTTTTGATTACGGTAATTAACTAAACTTAAACACGCAGAATCAGTAACAATCAAATGGCGCCGTTGCCGGGGAGACGGTAGTTTATTTCTTTGTGTAATTTCGGGTTAACTTGTGAATATAAATATAACCAAAAAACAAAACAAAAAAATATATACTTTGTAAAGAAAAATCATCTTGTTATTTTTGATTAGTTTTTGTGCAAGTGTGCAGGATAATACGGAGTTCGAGTTCAGTGCCAAAGACGTGGGAAGATAGACCCACATTTCGCGGCTACACCGCGACAGATCAAAACGAAGCAAACGGTCTACTGTAAAAATCTGGAGCAGATACAGTAAGCAAGTCAAAATTCAGCACATCCAGACAAGCAGAGGACACCCAACAGAGCACACCCAAAAATTTCAGAAGCCCAACTCCACCCTACTGCCACGGAACCGCGGCATAAGCTGGCTTAGGCCGCGGATCCGCGGCCGTTTGGTGGCCTCAGGGTGCCAAAATCCCTGTAAGTGTTTCTCTCCTCTCTCCCACTCCTCTGGACTCCAATAAACTGTGTTTTCTGCAGCTTTCTTTGTGCAAATTATCTTCCCCTTCCAATAAACTGTTCTTGTGCAGGATTCTTTGCGCCACGCTAAAAATAAAAATTGTTTGCAGTTGATTTGTTACCGCTTTGCATTCATTAATACGGACTTAAGGGGCTTGAAACCAATTCAGATTGGGTGGGGATTTCATCACCCTTCCCAGGACCCCAGAAATCACAAAAAGCATATGCATTGACCATTGTTAAATTAAAAAATACTAGACTCAGCCCTAAGGACTTCGCGCTCAATAGGACAGAGGACCAGTTATAGGCATCAGCCGTTTATCCTATCTGACTTTTGCGGTGTCTAGGCAAGTGTGTCGAAGGCAAGTGGTTATTTAATTTAGGAACTTCGCGAACGCATTGGACAACCTCCCACTTACCTGGCACTTACCTGGTCGCAATTGATGGAGAAAAGGCGGTTTGAGGTCCTATTTCTAGCCCTCTGGAACAATTAGGAGCTGTCTAGCAGACCTAGGTGACCCTACATCTAGGTGTGATTGTGCATATCTTGTTTGTGATTGCTTAAAGCCGTAAGTCCGTACATATTTCTGTAAAGCTCTTTCTAAAAATAAAAAAATAAAAGGAAAAAATCAAAAACTTTTATAAAAACTTGCCCTTTGTCGCCAAAATCCATTTTTCACCCACCACCCATCGCCTTTCTCCATTGACGTTTTCTTACCCTCACCTTCTCCGCTTTGACTATACTAAACACGTTTAGTGTATGTCCGCTTGGACTCGGGACACTAGCGCCCGCCTAGTCCGCGTTACGTTAGTCGCTACCGACTACGCGATCGACTCAGACGTCGAAACTCCGTCCACTCCTCTTTCACCTTTACCTTTGCCGGCTAACTCCGACGTTGACCGGAATTCTGTTCATACATCTTCACCTTCACCATCACCAACCTCTTCTTCCGCGATGTCAGGATTTAATCCGAACATCTCTTTGACTACCCCTAGATTGGCTCCACCTCCTACGGAGACCAATAACCCACCACCACCGCCTGTTGTAGCGCCGCAGCGAATCGCGCTCCAGGATCGTTTCTATCCCACCCGTTCTGCACTTCCCACCTGCCTTTCTCTTCCACCGGCCAATGGAGATAATTTTGAAATTAAGCCCCACTTCATCAACATGCTTCCACGATTTCATGGGCTTGAATCTGAAGATGCCTATATCTTCATCAATAAATTTCAAAACGTTTGTGCCATGATGAAAACCACCCAGCTATCGGACGATGCTATACGTCTACGGGTCATTCCGTTCACTTTATGCGATCTTGCTGAAAAATGGTTGTATAGCACCGCTTCCCACTCCATAACCAGTTGGGACGAGTTTGTAAAAGCGCTTCTTAAGAAATTTTATCCGAATCATAAAACCGCAAGGATACGTAACGAAATCAACCAATTCTCTCAGCTTCCTTCTGAACCCTTCTGGAAGTGCTTTGACCGGTACAAAGACCTTCTTGTTCAGTGTCCTCACCACGGTATAGAGAAATGGCAACTTTGCCAAACCTTATACGAGGGCCTGAACCCAGCAACCAAGCAGTTGTTGGAAACCATCTGTCAGGGCCACTTCCTATCAAAATCTGACAAGGAAGCGTGGCAATTCTTTGACGACCTTACGGAGCAAACGCTACAATGGGAGAGCACCAGACCGACTTCTTCTTCTTCTACCTCCACTTCTACCGATCAGTCTAGGGTAGGAATTCACCAACTTGATGTCTCTATTGCGATGAAAGCTGAAATGGCTGCAATAACGAGAAAGCTTGAAGCCATAGAGAGCAAATTTTCTTCTCCTGCTCCTGCCCCTGTTCTTCCCCTTCGTACCATCTGCGCTTGTTGTTCCGATCCTTCTCACTTAACCGAAGAGTGTCCTTACAATCTACCATCGCAAGGACAGGATCAGGTTAATGCTGCATTCCAGCAAAGACCAAGGAATGATCCATACTCTTCCACCTACAATCCCGGTTGGAGGAACCACCCCAATTTCGCCTCGAATCAGAATCAGAATCAATTCCAAGGCAACAATTTCCAAAGGCCCCCTCCGCCGCAACAACAAGCGCAACAACAAACTCAACATCAATTTCAGCAGTCCTTCCAACCCCAACCTTTTCAAAATCAGACGAACAACTTTGTACCCAACAATTCTTTTCCACCAAACAACTTTGTTCCGTCAAACAACGATAAGGTGTCCTCGCTCGAACGAAGTCTAGAGGCGTTCGTTAAACAATCGACACAATCCACTACCAACATCCAGTCTTCCATTCAGTCCTTAGTGCAACACACTGCCGCTCACGGGCAAAGCATCAAGACCATCGAGGCCCAGATTGCACAGCTGAATGCGGCCTTAAGCGAGCGAGAGAAGGGGAAGCTCCCGTCCCAGCCACTCCCAAATCCCGGTCACCCACAGAATGTACATGTTGCTCTTGAACAACAGAACCATAATGTGAGTGCCGTGACCACATTGAGATCGGGAAGGATGCTGCAAAACAACATTGGCATACGGATCAACGATGACACCCCAGCCGCTGCTTCTTCTTCTTCTTCTTCTTCTCCTGCTTCTTCATCTTCTGAGCCTATTCTCCATTCTTCAAAAGGCTCTCCTTCTTCTTCTTCTTCTGCTCTGAACGGACCCGCTTCTCACTCCACGAAAACACCTGTTCTGGGATCCGTTCCAACTCCACAATCTCCTCCTCCAGCATTGGACTCAACCAATTTTAAAAACGTTCCATTTCCAAACCGGTTGAAGTCCACCAAACAAAATCCACAAATGGAGAAGATTCTGGAGTTATTTAAGCAGGTTAACATTAACATTCCTCTTTTAGATGCTGTCCAACAAGTCCCGTCCTACGCGAAAATCTTAAAGGACTTGTGCACGAAAAAGAGGAAGTCTCAGGTACCCAAGAAAGTTTTCTTGGCTAGTGCTGTGAGTGATGCTCTTACCCAATCTTTACCACAAAAACGGAAGGACCCTGGCTGTCCTACGATTTCTATTACCATTGGGGATAAGAACATCAACCGCGCACTATTAGATCTTGGTGCCAGTGTTAACCTGCTTCCGTACTCAGTATACGAGCAATTAGGCGTAGGAGAGCTGAAACCCACGCACTGCACTCTCCAAATGGCCGACCGATCGATCACCCATCCTAGGGGTGAGCTAGAGGATGTGTTAATCAAAGTCGGGGACTTCATATTTCCCGTTGACTTCATTGTATTAGACACACAACCTGTAGCTAACCCCCGGAATCAAATTTCGGTGATACTCGGTCGCCCATTCCTTGCAACCTCAAATGCTGTGATCAATTGTCGCAATGGTTCGATGAACCTATCTTTTGGAAATATGACAATTGAACTCAACATTTTTAGGTTGGGGAATCAGCCCTCCGAACCTAATGCTCATATACTGGACGTTTGCTCCATCCAGGAGATCACCCCTGAAGAGTGTGAATTCGAGGAGTTTCTGTTTGATCACGATAACCTTGACGCCACTAGTGTGTTCCTCTTCGAACCTGCTGCTGTTTCTGCGCCCAACAACGACTACGAGTGTTTCACGTTCTCAAATGATCTTAGCCGCTCACAACCCGAGTTTGAATCCTTCGAATTTCTGGATGAGTTACCTGAACCATCCGACTCGGTCGCTTACACTCGTTTTGAACCTTTGCTGGAATCTTTTGAGTTCGAGACCACTTCACCAATCTTGCCTTCCATCGTTTCACCTCCAACGCTCGAACTCAAGCCTTTGCCGTCTCACCTTAAGTACGCTTACTTAGGTAAGAACGAGACCCTCCCTGTCATCATCTCGGCTTCTCTAGCTCCAGAGCAAGAGAAAGCCCTTCTCGCGGTCTTGCACAGCAACAGGCAAACTTTTGGCTGGTCCATGGCGGACATCAAGGGGATTAGTCCTCTGATCGTTGAACATCACATTCATCTGATGGATGATGCCAAACCAGCCCGGGATCCACAAAGACGTCTCAATCCAGTAATGAAAGAGGCTGTGAAGAAGGAGATCGTAAAATGTCTGGATAGTGGTATCATTTACCCTATCTCTGATAGCCAGTGGGTTAGCCCCATTCACGTTGTCCCCAAGAAATCAGGTATAACGGTCATCACTAACGAGGCGAACGAGTTAATCCCTACTCGCACCCAGACTGGGTGGCGAGTATGCATCGATTACAGAAAACTCAACGCCGCAACGCGGAAAGACCACTTTCCGCTACCTTTCATTGACCAAATGCTTGAACGATTGGTCGGCCACGAGTACTACTGCTTTCTTGATGGCTACTCCGGCTATAATCAAATTCCCATCGCCGAAAAAGACCAGGACAAGACCACATTCACTTGTCCTTTCGGCACGTTTGCATATCGTCGCATGCCCTTTGGGTTATGCAATGCGCCCGCTACCTTCCAGCGGTGTATGATGGGAATCTTCTCAGACATGGTGGAAAAATTTCTGGAGATCTTCATGGATGATTTCTCCATCTTCGGCGATTCCTTCAACGAGTGTTTGCTGCATCTTGACGCTGTCCTTACCCGATGTAAGGACAAGAATCTCACTTTGAATTGGGAGAAGTGCCACTTCATGGTGCGCGAAGGTATTGTCTTAGGACATATCATCTCGCAAAATGGCATAGAGGTTGACAAAGCGAAGATTGAGGTCATTTCCAATCTCCCTCCTCCCCGATGCGTCAGAGATATCCGAGCCTTCCTTGGCCATGCCGGTTTCTATAGACGGTTCATCAAGGACTTTAGCAAGATTGCTAGGCCCTTGACTCTTTTGCTGGCCAAGGATACGCCATTCGACTTCAACTCGAGCTGTGTGACTGCATTCGAGTCATTGAAAAGCTCACTCACTTCTGCTCCCGTTCTTTCTTCGCCTGACTGGACGCACCCATTTGAGATTATGTGCGATGCATCCGACTTTGCCATTGGTGCTGTCCTTGGACAATACATAAACAAGATGCCGCACGTAATCTATTATACGAGCCGAACCCTGAACGACGCCCAACTCAATTATACAACAACTGAGATGGAATTCTTAGCTGTTGTATTTGCTTTAGAGAAGTTCAGGCCCTACCTCATCGGCTCTCCTGTCATTGTCTACACAGACCATTCTGCTCTGCGCCATCTTTTTGCAAAGAAAGATGCAAAATCTCGGTTAATACGTTGGATCCTCTTGCTTCAAGAGTTTGACCTTGTCATTAAGGACAAACGAGGATGTGAAAACGTAGTTGCCGACCATCTCTCACGACTTCCTTCTTCGCATTCGCTTCCAATTCCGATCAACGACGTTTTCCCGGATGAACAGCTCTTGACAGTATCTTGCGAACCCTGGTTCGCAGATATTGTGAACTATTTGGCCACGGGATTACTACCGACTGAATGGTCAAGTCAGGATAGACTTCGCTTCTTATCCCAAGTAAAACACTTTTACTGGGACGGACCCTATCTGTTCAAGTACTGTCCCGACCAGATTATTCGTCGGTGTGTCCCTGACGAGGAATTCAAGAGTGTGCTGTCATTTTGCCACGATCAAGCATGTGGCGGGCATTTTGGCCCGAGAAAGACAGCTGAGAAGATCTTGCAATGTGGTTTCTACTGGCCACAACTCTTCAAAGACGCTCATGACTATTGCAAGACTTGCTCCCGGTGCCAACACTTGGGCCGAATATCCCGGAGGAACGAGATGCCGCTCCAACCGATCTTGGTTGTAGAGATTATCGATGTTTGGGGGATCGATTTCATGGGGCCGTTTCCCAGCTCTTTTGGGAACTTGTACATCCTTCTCGCTGTTGATTACGTCTCTAAGTGGGTCGAGGCTGTGCCCAGCCGGACTAACGACAACAAGGTTGTCGTTAGGTTTCTTAAAGAAAATATTTTCTCCCGTTTTGGGCACCCCCGAGCGATCATTAGCGACAATGGAAGTCATTTCTGCAACAAGACTTTCGAGGCCTTGATGCGAAAATATTCCATTAATCATAAGCTCTCTACGCCCTACCACCCCCAAACCTGCGGGCAGGCCGAAGTTTCAAATCGGCAAATCAAGCAGATACTGGAGAAGATGGTTTCCAAAAACCGTAAGGATTGGTCGCTGAAACTCACTGATGCCCTTTGGGCCTTTCGAACAGCTTATAAGACCGATCTTGGCATGTCTCCCTATCGGTTTGTGTATGGAAAAGCGTGCCACCTACCAGTCGAAATAGAGCATCGCGCATTTTGGGCGATAAAGGAGCTGAATCTGTCTCTCGAAGATGCGGGCAGCCATCGGAAGCTGCAGTTGAACGAATTGAGCGAGCTTAGGGATGAGGCTTACGATAACGCGGTTGTCGTTAAGAACCGAACGAAGGTGTTTCACGATAAACACCTTTTGCGCAAAACTTTCGTACCTGGTCAACAGGTACTGCTTTACGACACCAGACTACACTTCCATCCAGGAAAGCTCAGATCTCGCTGGAAAGGGCCATATTTTGTGCGGAATGTGTATCCGCATGGCGCTGTGGATTTGGAGAATCCAAAGGACTGTTCATTTTACAAAGTGAACGGACACCAACTAAAACCGTACCTTAGCACCGAACCAACAGAGGAGCTCCTGTTCTTACAGGAGCCGGTTTACCCTGCATAATCTTCCTCTGTCTACCACCAAACTTCGGTCATCCAGCCAAGAACAAGTGGACACTGTTCCAAATAAGTTTGGGGGGTATGTATATACCATTTTTGTACATTTTTGTGGATATTCTTTTCCATTTTTTGCTTTTCTTTTCATTTTTAAAAAAAAAAAATTTGTGTGTATAGCTAACCGACAATTTTGACCCTTCAAATGATCTCTTCATGCAATGACAGTGAGGACACTGTCCAGTTTAAGTTTGGGGGTACGCTCGGTACGCATTTCTTACCTTCGCATTCATATGTATATTTTGCATCTGCATATTAAAATCCATAAAATCCATAAAAATCAGAAAATTTTCTAAAAACATAAAAACTTTTTTTTGTCAAGTTAGCTAGTGGGAAAACTCTGATTCAACATTTCGACGGTTTTGTTTGATAAAATAAGAATAACTAAATCTTATGTTTAGATTTTAAAAACCTGAAAGATAACTCTCCTTTGAAGTTAAGTATAACTGATATACGTCTTTACATCACACTACACGTGTCGTGAGTTTTGGAAATTAGATGACAAGTCTTTTATGTCTAAAAACTTTTAAATGGATAAATGATTTTCTGAGGATCAAATAGGTTTGTTCTGAAATAAGTAATATCAAGAATAGTTTATGAAGTGAAGTGAATATGAAGGGATATTATTGATGCCTTAATTGGAACTAAGTCTGAAAAATAACCCATCTGAAACTTGATTGGAATGATTACACACCGAACCCACTAAACACGTCTTTTATCCCAAAAAAAAAAAAATTGAACTGCCGGTTATGTCTCCGTTCGTATTGAATTATCATGATTTTCATGCCAAATTATCTTTTGTTTTTGAACCTAGGTAACTTGAGTAATTAAGTCCGCCGGGATGTTTCTACACCTAATGCCCTAAAGCCAACTGGTTTGGGTGCATTGGCCCAAAGCTCGCTAAGAAGCCTAGAAAGTCCAGATTAAAACAAAGTCAAGCAAGTGTTCTCTCCGAGTTAAAATTCCTAACGGTTCTTTGTGTGAGAATAATCTTGATAAAAGACGGGCTTTTATAAAAAATAAAAAATAAAAAAATATTTCTAGCGGAGATATGAAGGTTTTATTCTATGATAAAGACTATTGCACGTTCACAGAGGTGTGTATGAAATGAAAACAAGAAAAAGGTGGAGTGAAAAATAAGACCTAGTTTCCTGTTAAGGAAGATAGAAATTCTGAAGTTGAAACCTTACTGGAAAACGAAACTTGAAAAATGCTTAACTCTTTATAAAACTTATGTGATCCTTTTTAAAAATTTTATCTGGGCTTTACTATGTGACATAATGACTTTAATCGATCCTTCTTGAAACTTAACGACGCTATTTGCACAGCACGTAAAGACATATAAAATCTGTAGTTAAATAAGAAGCGAGGTGTGAAAAATAAGGGTTTGATAGTCTAGACTTAGGATCATAGAATTGTTATTTTCTGAAACAAAACTTTAGGGTTTGAATCATAGTTATTTTGCAAAACTAGCTTGACCGGATTTTGTGGGTAGTATCCGCTGAAAACCCTCAGGAGACAACACTCCTCCTACTAGGGACACCTAGAGGTTTAACGGCTTGTTGCACATGCTCAGTGCAATCGCGTTCCCTGCGAAAGTGAGGTTAGGAAATTTTTTGTGAATAAATTAGCTTTGCTCGGGACGAGCAAATGATAAGTTTGGGGGTATTTGTTCATATCAGATTTTTGCATTTTTATACCGCCCAATTTTTATCACATTGCATATCGGTAGGTACTCTTGAGCCGTGTTTGCTAGTCAATTGCAGGATACAGGTTCTCGGCTCTAAACGGTGAAATTCATGGAAAAACACGACAAAATCCGGGTTCCTGCCAACCACAGATTAAACACGGGTCTCCGCTCTTTATCCTTCTGTTGCCACACACCAGTTTAGGAGACAAAATGGCAAATCGATTGTCACCTTCATGCACAAAGCACAATGGCAACACCAAGTCCAAGAAATCTACGCGGAGCTCAAGAAAATCATGACAAAAGATCCATGTCCAATCACCTTTTGATCCACTAGAATTCTGGAAGAAATGTGGAAAGATTATCAGAAACAACATGTACCAGACAAAAGGGGACAGCAGACCAGGGAAGCACAGAAAATACCATGCCCCAACTCCATCAAACGGCCGCGGAACCGCGGCCAATAGGGGGTCTAGGCCGCGGTTCCGCGGCCGTTCAGGCGCCGCATTTGAAGATTTTTTAGGGGTATTTTGGTCTTTCTATGTACAGGCAGAATTTTGCCCTAGATTTCCATTTCCCTGCCTATAAATAGCCCAGAACCTTGTGAAGCCAAGTGTGCTTAATCTTGTATTTTTTAGGGTTTAGAATACTTGTTCTTCTTCCTCTTCTCATCTCTTCTCCATTGAAAAACTTGTAGTGAGCTTTTGTGAGTGAAGAATGATGAATAAATAAGTTCATTTTGTTATTATACTTGTCTTGCTCTTTTTATGTTAATCGCTTGTAATCGTTAATTGATAAGTAGTTGTTGTTATTTATTGTTGTTTCTTTCTTTTCTCTTTTTCTTTATCCTTAAAACAACCATGATGCTTACGCTTGATCCTTGCCAAGGTGAGGTCACAAATAGCTAGTTGGTATCTTCTAATCTCTTTCTTTCTATCTTCCTCTTTGTTTTATTTTCTTTTCATTATGATGTGTGAGTAGTTTCCATACTTGTTAGGGCAGGATAAGGGAAGTTTGAGAGAAGGAAATCTCTCTCACTCTTTTCTTGCCCAACATCTTAAATCAACTCCCCTTAATTGAACCACAATCCGCTCCCTACGGCACCCTATCCTACATGATAGCGGTGATTCCGTAGTGAGACCGGTTGTGGTTGAATTAACCGGAGGTTATGGCTAAGAGCCAAGAACGGACGGACAAGCACCAAATGGAAGAACTTAAGCGTTGGAAAGCCTAGCTTATACTCGCAAGTTCCTTCCTAGTCGTGCTAATCCCCGTTGTTGCCGATTACCGTAACACCGATATTAAGAGTGGCAACGAAAGAGGTGAGCGACTCCTAACTCAAACTAACCTAATCCTAACCCTAACAAGCTCTCTTTACATATCATTTTAACACTTAGATAATCACAAACAAATCTGGAAAGTTGGACTTAACTCGTTAAAGCACATAGAAAAAGATTCTCATCTCCCTGCGGACGACCCGTACTCAACCGGCTAGCTACAAGCGAAACCGTTTTGATTGCGGTAATTAACTAAACTTAAACACGCAGAATCAGTAACAATCAGATATCACCTCTTAGGACACTTACACCATTACCATTGGCTCATGTTGCACGTGCACTATTCATGTGAACACACACGCCTTTGGTAATTGCCATGCCACGAGCACTGTAGAACCTGCTTAGTTCTGTATCAATCACTTGCATCATACATGATACATTGAATTGCATAGCATGTATATACCTCACATCATGCTTATATAGATTCCTAGCCACAAATCACATTGCATACCTTTGATATCATAAGCATTTACCATATACAACATGTTGGGTATTATGATTTTCTTGAGGATTTCAGTATTGATGAGATTTCTGGATTTTGGGGAAAACCGCAAGAATTTAACAAAAAAACTTATTATCATCATTTTTAAAATAAAGTTGCGGTATTTTCGTGATGTATGTGTCATCCACCATGATTTTTCATGTTTTCTGTTGGATTTTGAGACCCGCTTCGAGGAGTGGATGAACCGTCTCGGTACATGGTGGGCCCGGTATGGTACCCCGGGGAAAGAAGATCGAGTTGTAGACGATGAGCCTGGCAGGGGAAGACTACCTACCGGTGATGTCTGGCGTGGCGGATATCCGGAGGATACCGACCGTTGTCGTGAGATTGATGATATGGGCCGATCCGGACTGACGAAGCCCGAGGTATTGAGACATTGATATAGTGAGACATTGAGACAGATATATTTCCATATTTGGTGTCGATACTTGACACGGTTTTCGGATGATTTCATTGGTGGTACTTTGGATTTTGTACATATTTTTTTTTTAAGTTAACAATGCAAAGATCATCGTATTTAAAAGCTTAAAGATTTCGTATTAATTTTGCATCCATGTGCATACATATTAGTAGCATCGCATTATACTTAGATATGCAGATTGCGACGCATTTGCGTGCATTCTTACAATAGCCTTATTAGATATTATATTCTACTCACGAGCTGGCAACTCACCCCCATTGTACCACAGTGTCTTGCAGGTCGGACCCGTCAGCCTTGTAGCGGCGGCTTATCTTATCATTGGCTTCTTTTACTCAGACTCGTGACATTGCTCTTAGGTGGGTTGCGAGGACACTTTATCTTTTTGTACTATCTTTGTATCTAGTATTCTCCATCTACCACTTCTTATTTTTATATGCGACCTAGTGATAAGACTGAGAGATTTGTGTATATGTGGTTTCTCTGGGGTCGAACTCACTTGAGCTGACGTTGTTTTTTTTATTTTTGCATTTCTTTATGCTTATTTGCTTGATATTGCATATATATTGCGCGTGGTTATGATCCGCCTTGGACGAAGAGCCAGCTCCTGCTTGGGGATGCCATTTTATCATTACAGGTTATATATCTTGTTGTACCCATTTTTGGGGGCTAGTATTTACAAAGAAGACTCTGCCAAAATTTTGGGAAAATTTTGATGTTTTAAAAAAAAGGGGGTTAATATAACATAATTAGTTTAAAATCATTTTCATAAGTTTTCCTTCACTCTTATTGTGATGGTTTAGATTTTCTGGGCTTTGGCTGACTTAGTTTACGTTACGCCTTTAGACGTCCCGTAATCTAAGTGCCAGTCATGTTCCGTACCTTCGGGTCATGACAGGGTACAACATAAATATAAGTAAAGTATCCCCAACGGGAGAAAATCCACGCTCAACGGCGGAAAACAACCACCACAACAGATATACGACGCCGTAGCGAAGAAATAAAAGACGATAAAAGTAAAACTGCATAAAAGACCTCCAAGTCATAAAATAATATACAATATCGTCCTCACATCAAGTCTCTAAGTCATACAAGATAATGGTAGATGGAGAGTACATGATACAACGAATATACAATAAACATGAACGGATAACCACAAAACCCACCTAAAGCAAAACTGCACACTGTGAGCCGAACCGGTATCCGCAGCAAAAGATGATATGATAGATGAATAGCCTGCCTCGACTACTCTGGGAAACAACCTACAAAAAACTGTGGCACAACGGAGGTGAGTTGCCAACTCGTGAATAGTAAATAACATATGCAGGTAATCGCAAGTATGCACGTACAGCGCGAATCTAACAGATGCAAGCTAATAGCAATAATGGTCATATATATGGAACAGTCATGAAAGGTACTCTAGCAGGTACAACTAATATATGAAGCAATAATATGACAATATGTATGCAACAGTCATGAAAGATACTCTATCAGGTACTACTAATACATGAAGCGATGCATATAAAATAAATAAGGAGTATGGAATAAAACATGTCATTCTTACGGAATCCTGACCTCGTGGCAGGACCAAAGTCCATCAAGACAATGTAAATCCCAAATTTTCTCAAATCAGCCCCTAAATTTGCTTTCATATCCTGTAAGTCTCATATATCCTGAGTGTCCAGTATCAAGTAAATCTCATATATCCAGTATCCAATATCAAGTAAATCTCATATATCCTGTATGTGCAATATCAAGTAGATCTCAAAAATGTACAATATCAAGTATCGAGTAAATTTCATATAAGGTGAGTGTCTAACATAGACACCCAAAATATCATGAAACAAGTGTCTAGTATCGATACATAAATACTGATCTATCAGGTGCTGTCACCACGACTGGCCCCCTGATAGGTAAGTATCATATGCTATCCCGAAACTTGAGTGCCTAGCTCTGACACTCGAAATTCGACGTATCCATACGTACATGACCCAGGCCTGTATCCCCACGATACCCGTCGAGTCAAAGGTACTGTCACCGGTAGGTATGGTTCCCCAACTAACTCATCGTCAACTCCATGAATTCTTGCCCCGGGGTACCTCCGGGCCCCACCATGTACCCGCACACGGCTCCCTCCGTTCCTCGCGTGGGGTATATATATCAGAACCGATAAAACTCATGGTGGCTGCTGAAATATCATATCAAGAGAAACCGAGTTTTTCAAATAATGCATAATTTCATGAAACTACCACGGTCCTCAAATCCAGAAAACATCAAGTAATGAATAAGTATAAATGCATGAATCAATACATATATATTAGCGTCCCATTCCACTAATATATATATATATATAGGCATATATAACAGCGCCCCATTCCACTGTTATATATACTTAAGAGTAAGAATATCAGAGAACATAATATGAAATCCATGAATATAATATATGCAACATGAAACAGTAATATGAGCATATAAAGGAAAAACCGCTATTTAACTGAAACAAGTTAATATATATATCATGCGGTTCCTAATTTCCTCCAAGTCTATATAACATCAAATAAAGATAAATATGTAGTTATAGCCAGATATATGTGTAAACATAAAAGTATAGCAAGGTATATGTATTTACCTATCAGTAATGATGTAATATACGCTCCAGGTATAAGTGTAAGTATGAATGCGAGATGTACATGTAGCTATGTCTCATATGTGTATATACCTATCACTAATGGTACAATACCATATAAGTATATAGGTAACTAGCATGTAAGCATGTCAAGGCATATGTGTAAGCATGTAGGTATACAGATATGCTATATGTCATATGCACAAAAGAAAATAGGGATCATGTCTCAATGTTCCTAAACAATACAATATCACATATGTAAAGGTGTTGTGCGTGTCATGGCAATTATTGACAGTGTGTGTAGCATACAATTAGTGCTCGTGAAACATGAACCGTCAATAATAGTGTTGTGTCTCATTAATTCTAAGTCCATACACAGGGAAATGAGATAAGCAACAAAGGTATACATGCACAATCAATATCCGTATAATTCTAACTAATAGTCATGTCATTTGATCTAGCCCAGACGCATAACGCCATGCGGGCGATCCTCCTGTAGATGTTAAATCTACTCACCAACATTCTTGGCTAAGTAAAGCCAACTACTCTCTTTCCCCTGTTCGCAGCGTCCGAAGTCCCCGCCTGCGATCCTGAAAGCATATAACAATATAACAAGTATATATTAGCAATCAACCAATAACACGTACCACCTACGTTTGACTGACGCACCAACTCCAAACATACTCTCAGGTGTTCGTCAAATGGTTAATGCGCGTAGAGACACTACGAAACCAACTCAAGAGCAAAAGCTACACAAAGATACGAACGACATCGGCACGACCCTAACTAGGAACGCAAAGCGACACAACTACCAAGCCTAGACCCTGATCGTACCGATCATGCATTCAAAACACAATAATAAACGTGAAATCTAATATAAATAACATCGCAACGTCAAAAGAAACTCATGCCTAAACTTACCGAAAACTAGTAAGCAACATATATCATTTTAACACAAAACCACAAGTTTTTACAAAAACTAGAATTTTCAAACATCAGAATATAGCAAGGTTAAACCATCCAAACCATTACTAAAATTTTAAATCTCACCTAATTAAGATTAGTAAAATTTTAGTTTGCTAATTAGCTTAATTATCCGATTAGGAAAATATCATTTAACAAATTAGTAACTTGTTAAGTTTTCATAATCTTCAAATAACAATTAACCATTTCATCAAGTTAAATCCTAACTTGAACTTCACTAAAAATATCATGTATGAATTAAACATGAATTTAAAGCTATAATTAAACAATTAAATAGCTAGCTTATGATTTAAACATAACAATTAAGGATTTGGGTTAGGGTTTTATACCTCACAAAAGATCAAAATTAAGCAACTAGAAATCCAAAGTTAGCCTCCAAAAATCCTAATTTGATGAAGATCCAAGCTTGATTGAAGAAGAAGAATGATGGGTTTTGATTATATTTGAGTTTGGATGAATAAATTTGGATTTTTCATGAATTTTTCAAGCATTAAAATGAAGAAATAAGGTGAAGAAGGAGATGGGGCAGCAAGGGGAAGAGAAGGGCCGACCATTCTATGAAAAAGGGGGTTTTGTGAAGAAGGTTGTGGAAAAATCTAGTTCAAAGCTCATTAAAGCTTCATTAATGCAAAATGCCACCTTTCTTTTCTTTCTTTTCTTTTTTTAAAAATAATTCCATTTGTCATAACAAATATCTAGATATTAGAAGAGAAGGTTCTAAACTAATTCTAGTGATTAGACTAGCAATAATCCTAATTAGAACTAATTAACCCACACAAAAATATAATTTCCACTAATTAAGTGCATAAATAACACATTAAAATAATATTTAATTAGGGAAAATTCTATGTGAACCAAAACTTTCCATTGACCCCCAAAGCTCGCGCACTAATTTCATTCTAACTAAACTAGGTGCTGACAAGTCTATACAGAAGTTCGATCACAATCGGGTTAAAACGGAAAACACCGACTATTTTACCCTAAAAATGGAAAATTCGCAAAACGATTTCTAAAACGTTACAGATTTGCAGGAGTATGAGCGGGCTTGCTTGTTGATCTTCTGATCGCTTAATACCCGGGTGGCCGTTACGTTTAGCGCGCCTCTTGCGGCTTGTGGGTGTTTGATATGATCATCACCTACTGCCGGCATATTGACGAGTCTTTAGAGTCCTACACAGAGGTTTCCTGGCTCAAACGAAATGAAGTAGGGGCACATATATGATATGTGCGGGACCGAGATTAATACGCGTATGTGATACCGTATTCTATTCTCGCGATTTGTATCATCGGTCGGTTATATGCGATATAGCCGGGTTATCGAATTAAGTGTTGATTCGATAAAATGATACACATGATATTAGTCGGTTACATATAGCCAGATTATTAAATCAAGTGTTGATTTAAAAATCTAATGTATAATTATATATTTGATATATTAATTACATTAACTAGTATTACCTCACTTAAGATATCTTTTTCTCACTTAAGTGTGCATTAAATATATATGTGATATATATTTATGCACATGATTTTGTATCATGCTAGATGATACATGAGTCATGGGTGTATGAGACTTACACCATACTTAAGATGGTGTTTAGGTTATTATTTATTTTATGTAATTCAAAATTAGTTGGATAATTGTCATGAGTGGAAGCTTGTAGATTGTTTGACTTTGTCCACTAATTTTGTCTCACATAAGATATTTATTAACCAAACCACTATCTTAAACTATGGTTATGTCTCTACAATGGTTAGTATATGAAACTAACTCACACATGGTTACTCAATGATTCCTTCTTTATTTTAGTTCATTTTTCATGGTTGCTTTCTTCAAGCTTTCTAGCTCCATGAAACATGAAGAAATATTATGAGAAAAATAAATCCAAAGTGAGCCCACTTCCTACTTCATCATCCTCTACTACTTGACATTTAGTTTAAGGTGTTCTCTTCACAAAGTTCATCATCCAGTGAAGAGGTAGCTTGGGTTTGAGTCTTCTCGACGTAGATCATCTTCGGCCTTGAAGACTTCAAGCAAGCTTGTTCATTTCTCCAAGGGAATCCTTACTTGAGTTCGGGAGATCACTACTTGGAGCGAAGGGACTACTAAACAGAGCTTTAGAAGTGAAGGACCGGTCTACAAAGGTTGTATTCCTTGTTCACTTTCTATGTAAAATTGTTTACATTCTAGTTTAGCTCCTAAAACTCTAGTTAGATCTTAGGTTAGGTGGTTTAGCACACTAGAAAATTATGAAATTGGCATGCTTGATACTTTGTGAAACCTTGCAGTTGTGCCAAAGAACCCTACAGTGGTATCAGAGACAGGCTAGAGTATTAGGATTTGTCTAGGCGAAGTTAAAAGTTCGAACGAACTCCGAAAACCCGATATTGCCCACTTTATGGAAATTTTTCAAGATGTTGGAATTTTCACATTAGAAATATTCAGAAAAATATGCAGGTAAAACTATGGACCCTCTAGAAGAATGACACCCTAACTCAACAACATGACCGCAGAACCACGGCCAAACCATGGGTTTGGCAACGGTTCCGTAGCGCCGTGTGTGAGGCTTGGGCCGAGCCTTCTACGGTTGGTCCGTAGCTACTGGGGCATGTTTATGGGTGTTTTTAATACTGCTCAAGTGTTGAGTCTTCTGGGAAATTTTGGGAATTCGTTGATTCGGTCGAAAGGTTTAACATCGTCTAGCTATCTGTGATTGTGATACAATACTTGGAATCCACAATATTTGAATGTTATAAATCTAGCAATTTAGTCTCATTTGATCGGTTGCCACGGGATTTTGATATGATCAAAAGTCTGTCGCAATCACGTAGCGTACGCGGATACTCGCCGGGTAACCTTACTAGATAGTCACGCCCCATAGCCCCGACAAAGTGACTGTAGGAGAACTCCGTTGCCAAAAGCATCTGTCCGGATGCTCGCGGCTATGGTGTTCCGCCTTAGTGCACTTCATCGACGGCATCGGGGGGTGCGGCCGTCTACAAAAGTTTCCGACGAGCATTCGATCAAATTGTCAGGAATCTTGTTGAATTGCCCGACTTGAAATTTAAAATTGTTTTGAATATCGAGACTAAAATGCGGGGTTTATAATTGTTAGGCATGCGATGTCTAAGGAATTCATTTGGTTGGGCATGAAATCCAAAGTATGTGATACATTGGGTTTATGATGTCTAAAATGGTGGCGGATCCAATTGTTGTAGTTTTCAATTTATTTTATGGGACCGTAAGTGTAATATGTGGTGTATTGCCGGTTTCGTTGGTATATGTCAACGACAATTGGGATACACATATTTACTTACGTTGATGACAAGTGATGTTATGTGTTGCTGTGATATGTAATATTGGATCGTCGCGTTTTGAATAGCCGGGGGTTTTATATGAGATGAGAGTTTTCATTTTCATTCATGTAAAAACTTGTATGTAATATTCTTTTATTGGGGCACTTCCGGGTTGAGGAAGATGTCACCGTTGTTGTATATTATTTATTTTTCCGCATTAGGATAGACCCAAGGAGTGGAGCACAAGTAACCGGGTTCTAGAGTCCAGTGGGACACCATCTCGAGGCGTCGAGTCCGGG
The DNA here is from genome assembly GCA_030015575.1 of Agapanthus africanus. NCBI lineage: Eukaryota > Viridiplantae > Streptophyta > Magnoliopsida > Asparagales > Amaryllidaceae > Agapanthus > Agapanthus africanus. The sequence goes on along the minus strand of JASDDO010000019.1, from coordinate 734,565,527 downwards.
TCTCCTAACTCTAGAATTGGTAGGGTTGCTTGCCGCTCTCATAGGGGTCTAGGGATGTGGGTTTTGCTATTCATCACGACCGTGGAATCTGTGTTTTATACAAGCTTAATATAAAACCCGGAAATCCTAGTATATCCAATATTTCATATGATGTTTTCTACTGCGATATCTGTGATGTGATCATTTGATATGATGAGATAGATACTGTATTTAATATATATGATATATTATAGACATTGCTTATGTTTTTCACCCGCGCTAGCCCTGCCCCGCTCTGCCGTTAGTTACCTAACCTAACGGTGCATGACGGGACTTCGTGGCAAATGCGGATGGCATAAGCGTACGTTGTATTTATCTATGATGTTTAGGTAAATTAAATAATGGGACATTCATTAATGAGATTAATAAAAGAAAATAAACCTAATGATGTTGTGGAATCGAATTTTCAAAAACATGTAGCTCTAGTTCTTGCTTTGCATAGCGGTATTCCTTGTAAAATATCCAACACCTTATTCGATAAAGAAAGAGCTGAGATCCCTTCACCGGGAGTGACCACTTTAGCAATAACTGGCAGATGCTGCAACCCTAGGTTTTGTATTTTGATTTTTTTTTCTAGTTTTTGCTTTGCATAGTGGTATTGTGAATATCTTGCACCTCATTCGACGAGGAAAGAGCCGAAATCCCTTCGCCGGGAGTGACCTCTTTAGCGAAACTAGCAAAAGCCTAAAAAACATTTCATTTAAAATCATTTGATTCTGCAACGATATCATGTTCAAAGCGTTAAAGGTTTTCTTAAAAACTATCCGCAACCCTCCGTCATTTTAGGAAGTAGAGTACTTAGTATTCGTGCTATATTTGTTGACCATAGTTAAGGCACAGTGTACGGTAGCTAAGTGATGTCTTCCTACACAGCATATGATGCGATTAATTAGGACAGTCATATGACTTTGTTGACCATGGTTAAGGATCATGTGGGTGGGTCTAATTAATCATGAAATGACGGGTAGAACTTGACTAGTGCTTGTGATTTGTTGACCATAGTTAAGGTCATGAGCCACTAGGGGTAAAAACCATTATCGGGAGTTTCAAGTGTTGAAATTTGCAATGAGATTGCATACCTTCTATGAGATAGTTGGATCCTGATACCCACTGCGAGTAATTGTTACTCCTGGGAGAGTTTTGCACTTTACAATTAGCCGATCAAGTAGGTGTCTAGAAAGGTGTCAACGGGGTTACGCCCTTGAGAAAACGAGGTTTATTTTAATTAGGTCTGTGCGAAAGCACGGGGAACCTCCCTCAAAGTACTAGCACTGGCCTGGCTGAAAGATTGGCGAACTTGTAGGGTGTAATTAATCCCGGCTAGTCTTTCCTTTTATGGTTTGAAGGAAGATTTGATAAAAACAGTGGGAGCCATCCTGAATAGATAAAATACATAACCAATCTAATCTTGCAAGAGCGCACGCAGAGTGTTTTCTTCTCTCTCTCTCTCCAGGTAGCGACCATGTCACGCCTTAATCAAGATAATAATATGGATGTATTGACCGAACCCGCTTGTTATACTGAGCTGGGGAACGTTGGTTTCTCTCCAACTTATAATTGTTATAAGACCGAGCAGGAAATAGGGGATTACCAGAATTCCCACACCGCCCAAACAAAAAAGTGCATATTGATGCATCTTCTTCGGGTGTATTCATTACCGAGAACTGTTTTTCAGTATTCTCTACGTCTTGGGTATGTGATACCGGATCAGGATCCCGTATATGTAATATGTTAAATAGGCTACAGATAGGTAGAGAACTGAGAATGGGTGATAAAAATTTCAAGAGTTGGAAACGGTGCAATTGTTGCAGTCAAGATGTTGGCAGTTATCACCCTGTATTACCAAATACATTGATTCTGAACGAATGTTACTAGATACCGAAGCTGATTTACAACATCATATCAGTCTCTTTATTATGTAAAGAAGGATATAATTTTGTATTGTTGGATAATGTTTTGAACATTTCTTATATCAAGAGTTGATCGGTTCAGGCATATTATCTAAAACCATATACGTTCTAAATCAAACTACAGTTTTCAACGTAAAGAACATACACAAGAGGATAAGTTCAGAAATGAACGAATCCTTCTTGTGGCATTGTAGACTAGGTCATATGCAACCCGACTAGCTTAGTTATATTAAGATGTATATTTAAATAATTTTGAATTTACATCTTGTGAAACTTGCCAGTCATGTCACAAAGATAAGATGACCGTAACTCTGTTTGCTTCAAACAGAGAAAGAGTTAGTGAACTCTTGGGACTGATACATGATGATGTATGTGGTCCCCTGTCTACACATGCTAAGACTAGTTCTTTATACTTCATTACATTCACTGACAATATTTCAAGATTCAGACATATGTTCCTGTTGAAACGCGAGTCTGAACCTTTTTGAGAAATTCAAAGAATATAAGTTAGAAGTAGAGAACCAAAATTGGGTATAAGTATTTAAGTCCATTGATGTGATCAGGGAGGAGAATACTTGAGCACGGAGATCCTGGACTATTCTAAGGAGAATGAGATTCTCTCTCAACATTACTCCTCCGTATACACCACATCACAATAGTGTATCAGGACGGGGCAATCGCACTCTATTTGATATAGTGCGCTCTATGATGAGTACTGTTGAGTTACCTATGTTCTTTTTTGGGGAGTTATGCACTTGAGAAGCTGCATATCTATTGAATTGGGTTCCAATCAAATCAGTTCCTACCACTCCATATAAGATATGGTATGGGAAGAGCCCATGTCTTAAGCAAGTTAAGATTTGGGGTTGTCTGGCCTATGTCTAAAAGAAAAATCCGGAAAAGCTCGAGGCAAGGTCAGTTCTGTGGAAGTTTGTTGGATATCCCAAGCATTCGCAAGGGAATATCTTAAACTGCAGCTGATGATTTGGTAGAACCAGAAAATTCAATAGTTCCCAACGAACCTCAGCCTCTCCGCCGATCTGGTAGGGTTCCTCATCCTCCTGAGAGATACTTCAGTTTCTCGATGACAGTGGGAGCAAGGATTGCATCATGAGATGATGACCCAACTAGTTTCGAGCAGGCCATCAAGAGTGGGGACTCTGTAAGAATGGCTAGATGCTAAGCGATCTGAGATGGAATCCATATACACCAACAAAGTATGGACTTTGGATGCTATATATGAAGGGTTAAATCCTTATCAGGAGCAAGTATATCTTGAGCAGATTACTTGGTGTAGATGGAAAAGTTGAGACTTTCAAAGCTAGACTTGTTGTAAAAGATTCCCGTCATCGACCAAGTGTGGTTTATGATGAAACCTTTTCTGCAGAAGCTATTCTTAAGTCCATCTGAATCCTATTTGCCATTGCTACATACCGTGACTATGATATCTGGCGGCTGGGTGTCATGACTGCTTTTCTAAATAGTGATTTAGAAGAATGCGTCTATAAGTACACAGCCAGAGGGCTTTGTAGATAGTGGGAGCAGCGGAAACGTGTGCAATTTGCTTTATGCGTTAAAGCAGGCATCGCGGAGTTGGAACATCTGTTTTGATGTGATAGTCAAAGCGTTTGACTTAATCAAAACGGTAGATGAACCTTGTGTATACAAAAAGGTAGTAGAGAGTAAGATGGTCTTCCTCGTATTGTATGTGGATACCATACTCTTAATAGGAAAGGAGTTTCCTATGCTACACTCGGTCAATCTCCTCTTATCACATTGATTCTCCATGTAGGATCTAGGTGATACTTCCTAAATCCTGGTTTTTGATCTATGAGATAGATCTAAATGGATGTTAGGATTCTCACTAGATGTAGTAAGAGGGTATCAATCGATCCTGGAGAGAATCACTGGATAGCTTCCAGGGTAGTAAGGACGACTGAATGTCAGTCACAGGCATTGTCTTTACCCTCAGTGGAGGGACGGTATGTTGGAAAAGTTCCAAGCTATATACCGGGGCAAACTAGACAATAAAGGATGGATATATCGCTATCAACGATGCTACCAAAGAGGCAGTCTGGGTGTATATTTGTTCATGAGATGAACTAGGTTCCCACCATTGTGTGACAATGGAGGTGTGGCTTTGGCCAAGGAACTCCGGTCCCATCAGTGACCCAGACATATTCTAAGGCAGTATCACCTGATCATGGAGATGGTTGATCTCCAAGAGATCGAGGTTAGGAGAGTAGACTCGGAGGTTAACACGGTGGATCCACTCACTGAGGCCTTTCCTGCGAGAGACTTTTATAAGACGTTGGGTATGCTATACTACAACAACTGGCCTTACTGCAAGTGGGAGATTGTTAGTTGTATGTATGCCCTAGAGGCCATTATTGTACATGAGATGTATATTATAGTGGATGCTGGGACATATATAGGGATGACTTTCCTGCTCGACTTGATAATATGCTATATGGTTGCTCTTTATCTTAACATGTACACTTATTGTCTCTCTGTTACATGTTGATAAAGCTCTTAGGATGTGTACTTGATGTAAGTCCATGCTACCTCTCCCGGTACTTTCAGGCATGCGGAATTTGGTGAAAAACAATTTTCTAGAGGCGGTAACATGGACTCAAAACCGGATCTTTGTTAAACATCTAACTAACAACCTAACTAGGAGTTGTTAACTACTCGGTTAGGGGGTTATACCTTTATTTCTTGAACTCTTTCGTCTTCAAACCTCGATGGTGTACGGATCGGCTTCACCCCATCGTCTCCTTGCGCCGAAGATCGATCCACCTGAAAGCTTCTACCTTTGGCTTCTTCTTCGAACTTTGAAGAAACTAGTTCACTCGGTTTGCTAAACCTTATGAACTAGAGTGAGTAGAGGAGAGCGTGTTGGGATTTTCTCTATGGTTCTTGGTTCTCAACACATGAGACAAGTGAACCATAGACTAAAGAGAGGGAGAACAAGAGGAAGAAGATGAGAGCTCAAGAACACAAGAGAGAGAAAGGAAATGAAAGAATGAGCAAGACTTTTTCCCTCTTGGCTCTCATAATCCAAAAACATCATAACCAATAATAGCAATCAAGTATTAGTGATGGTTTAAGCTACAATAGCCATATCATTTCATGCACTCATTTTGCACAAGAGAACAAGCAAGCAAAAGTCTTTGCCATGAAATGATAGCCATTGTCATCATGATGGTCAACTAGTCCAACCTAGTCAACCGGTCAACAAAGTCAACAAGTCAACAAAGTCAACCCCTCAACAACCATGTCACTATAATACTTAATTAATATCATTGTTAATTACATATCATATTCTCATTAGGGTTGAGCAAAAAGTCAATAGTCAACAGTCAACGGTCAACAACCCTAATGAGAATCCTCTGCCTCTGTCTCTCCGTCAACTGTGCAAACACACCCGCATCCGCGTTCCGAGGAACACGAATACATACTGGATAAAACCAATCCCAAAACGTACACTAGGATCTGGCTTAAACCAAAGCCCGCTAGTGTTAACTGTCCGGACACAGTACGTGCATAAGTGCACGGATGTGACCGAACCCTGTCGCAAAACCATGCGACCTGTCGCAAAACCATGCGACCTCTACTCTTTTGCCTAAAGGCGAATAGCTTTCTGTGTGGGACTCTAAAGACTTGACACTACGCTGGCAGTGGGTTTAACCACAGACCGCAAGTGGCACTAGCTGTGCGTAACGGTCCCCAGGTAGATGCCGACAAGAAGACTGACGAGGTGAAACCCATCTGAACTCCTACTGAGCTTGAATGTGACAATCTCCGTACAGTCCGGTCTGTTCGTCTGATACATCGCATGGCGGGCCTAGGGGGGCGGTAAACGTCAGTCCCCTAATAGCGGTACAAGTCGTGTCGGAGTGAAGCCCAATACATCCTGAGATAACACTGGAAGCCTACCAGTATATCTCGCTTGCCCTGGCCAGGGACTACTCGTGTAATGGCTCTCCTAGACACAGCGCGATGTCAACCCCCAATACCGGGAGAGACGAATCCTGTCTAACCGTCACTGCCTCCAAGTGCTTTGGGACTGCACCCAACTACTACCTGTTTGCACGACTCCTTTGAGCCGTGGTAGGGTAGTAATCAAAGTGCAATGGGAACACACTCGAGACGAAGTGACAGTGTCAAGTCAGCAGACTAAGCTGTACTCATGTCACCTGGTAGCTGATAACTGACGATAGGTATAATACCAACCGGTCAGTTCCCGACGAGTCCTGTCCAGTGTACTTGTAACCCAACGAGCACCCGCATACTATCTCCAGTACGACGTACTGATGGCTGTGGGACAGACCATCTCCCACTCTGGGATGAGAAGCGCATGCGCTAGTCTACTCCGTAGTATCGATGCCCTGTCTCGACAGTCCTGCGACTAGGGACCTGCATAAGGATGTGCTTATAGATTACCCAGCCCCCACTAGTGTGACTGCCATCACAACGCTGGTAATCAAGCAAAGATCCTAAGGGCTCCACTAATGTGTATAGGTGATATACTAAAATAAACACATGTACACATTGAAGTAGAAACAAACCAAGTAGCATACTACTATTTTGAGCAAGATTGTATATACAAGGTGAATATCCCAAGCTTCCATTAAGTAATATACAAACTAGTATGATACAGTAATGGCCTCTAGGGCATATACACTAACAATCTCCCACTTGCACTAAGGCCATGAACTGGCGTATCGAAGACCTATCATCTCGATCAACCGCTTGAACTGAGTCTGGGGAAAGGCCTTGGAGAATGGATCTGCAGTGTTATCTTCTGAAGCAACCCTCCGAACCTCGATCTCCTGGCGATCCATGATCTCCCTGATCAGGTGATACCGCCTCAAGATGTGTCTGGATCTCTGATGGGACCTGGGTTCCTTCGCTAAAGCTATAGCCCCGTTGTTGTCGCAATACAGAGGTATTGGATCAACAATGGACGGAACCACCTGAAGTTCTTTCAAGAACTTCCTCATCCAGACGGCTTCTTTTGCGGCATCAGATGCAGCGATGTATTCCGCTTCCATAGTCGAGTCAGCAACGGTTTCCTGTTTGGAACTCTTCCAACACACCGCCCCTCTATTGAGGGTAAAGACAAAACCCGACATGGACTTGGAATCATCCTTGTCACTCTGGAAGCTGGAGTCAGCAAAGGCCTCGATCTGGAGGTCTTTTCCGCCATACACCAAGAACATCTCCTTAGTCCTTCTCAGGTACTTGAGAATGTTCTTTACCGCTATCCAGTGTTTCTCCCCGTGGTTTGACTGATACCGGCTTACCACACTAAGTGAATAAGCTACATCCGGTCTGGTACACAACATCGCATACATTATAGAGCCTACCGCAGAAGCGTAGGGTATAATAGACATGCGATCCCTTTCCAAATCAGTCTTGGGAGACATCTCTTTAGATAGGGTGATCCCGTGACAAGCCGGTAGGTTACCGCGCTTGGAATCTTCCATACTGAATCTTTTCAGTATGGTGTCGATGTACCTGGACTGTGAAAGTCCTAATATCCTCTTGGATCTATCACGATGGATCCGGATCCCCAGGATGTATGAGGCATCACCCAGGTCTTTCATGGAGAACCTGTGTGACAAGAACCCCTTGACAGATTGTAGCATAGGAATGCCATTTCCTATCAAGAGAATGTCATCCACGTATAAAACGAGTAATACTACAGTTCTCGCTACAAATCTACTATAGATGCATGGTTCATCTGGATTTTTGATAAAGCCAAATTCCTTGACCGTCTCATCAAAACAGATGTTCCAACTCCGCGATGCCTTCTTTAGTCCATAGATGGACTTAAGCAACTTGCACACCTTTCCGCTGCTCCCACTCTGAATGAAACCCTCTGGTTGGTCCATATAGACACACTCCTTTAAATTTCCATTTAGAAAAGAGGTCTTTACGTCCATTTGCCAGATCTCATAATCGTGGAAGGTAGCAATGGCAAGAAGGATCCGAATGGATTTCAGCATAGCCACTGGAGAAAAGGTTTCGTCATAGTTCAAGCCAGGTCATTGACGGAAACCCTTTGCAACAAGTCTAGCTTTATAGGTCTCAACCTGTCCATCTACACCAATCTTCCTTTTGAAGATCCACTTGCATCCTACGGGTTTTACCCCGTCTGGAGCAATGTCCAACGTCCATACTTTGTTGGTGTACATGGACTCCATTTCGGTCCGCATTGCATCCAGCCATTTTACTGAGTCAACGCTCTGAACGGCCTGCTGGAAGCTAGTAGGCTCATCATAATCTATGATGCAATCCTCTCTATCCCCGTCTATGAGAAAATCGTAGTATCTCTCGGGCGGATGAGACTGCCTACTACTCCTGCGGAGCGGCGTAGGAATGTCCTGTTCTTTTGAACCCTCTGGTTCTACTAAGCTTTCAGTAATAGTCTGTGGTTCTGGAATTTCTTCCAGTTCTACTGCGCTCCCACTAATTTCCTTTTCCAAGAACTGGTGTTCTAGAAAGTGGGCATTACGAGAAACAAGGACTTTTTGTTCCTCTGCGTGGTAGAAAAGATACCCCATGGTGTTCTTTAGGTATCCCACAAACTTGCACAGTACTGAGCGTGCCTCGAGTTTGTCCGCATGCTGCTTTTTGACAAAAGCTGGACATCCCCAGATCTTCAGATATTGAAGATAGGGTTTCTTCCCACTCCATAACTGATATGGTGTGGTAGGCACAGTCTTAGTAGGAACTCGGTTCAAAAGGTATGCAGCTGATTCTAGCGCATACCCCCAGAATGATCGTGGTAACTCAGTGTTACTCATCATGGACCGTACCATATCCAATAGGGTTCGGTTCCGTCTCTCTGATACACCGTTATGTTGCGGAGTGTATGGAGGAGTAAGCTGAGAGAGAATTCCATTCTCTTTTAAATAGTCCAGGAACTCGGCACTCAAGTATTCACCACCTTGATCCGATCTTAGAATCTTGATACTTTTTCCGGTTTGTTTTTCTACCTCATTCTTATATTCCTGGAATTTTCCAAAGGCTTCGGACTTATGTTTCATTAAGAAGACATGTCCGAATCTTGAAAAACCATCCGTAAAAGTAATGAAGTAAGAAAAACCGCTTCGCGCATGTGTAGACATTGGACCGCACACGTCGCTGTGTACGAGTCCCAAGAGCTCGCTCGCTCTTACTCCGTGTCCAGTGAACAGAGTCTTTGTCATCTTTCCTTTGAGACAGGATTGACAAGTGGCATACGATTGATATTCAAACGGATTCAAATATCCTTCTGTATGTAACTTTGTCAACCTTCTCTCATTGATGTGACCCAGTCTACAATGCCACAAGAAAGTCTGATTTATTTCCGGAGACTTTCTTTTGTGTGTATTCTGGACATTGAAAATCTGTGGTTGGTTTAATACGTATATACCATTGCTTAATGTACCTGACCCAATCAGAACTTGATTAAGGTGAATGTTTACAACATTACTTACAAACGCAAATTCATAACCTTCTTTAGAAGTCAAAGATACAGAAATGATATTACAAGTTGCGTTGGGTACAAAATAGCAATTACGCAAAACCAAAACGTGTCCATCTGACAACCCCAGGTGATAGTCCCCCACGGCCTTAGCATCCATGCTAGCTCCGTTTGCAACTTTAAGGGTCATGTTACCTGCCTTCAAAACCCTACGGTTTCTCAACGCCTGCAAAGAATTACAGATATGAGATCCTAATCTGGTATCCAATACCCATGAAGTGGAGTTTATTGAAAGACAGTTTTCAATAACATACACACCTGAAGCTGAAGCCGCAACCTGCTTCAGTTCCTGTGTTCTGGCCTTCCAAGCCCTGCAATCATTTTTCCAGTGTCCCTTCTTATGACAATAAAAGCATTCTTCCTTATCCACAAGCTTTCCCACTTTCTTTGTTGCTTTTGCCTTTCCCTTCGTATCCACTTTACTAACACCGCCCCTTGGTTTGGCGAGGGCTTTCTTCTTCTTTCCCTTGGCTTTCACCTTGGACCTAGAAGAGGAAGATCCTCCTACAAACAAAGTGGATGTTTCCCTACCTTTCTGTAGGGTGCCCTCTGCGCTCCTCAGCATGTTGAGGAGTTCTGAAAGTTCAACTTCCTTTTCTTGTAAGTTGAAGTTCAGGATAAACTGGGCGTAAGTGGAAGGAAGGGACTGGAGAATCAAGTCCGTATAGAGCTCATTCTCCAACGTGGTCCCAAGGTCCGCGAGCTCTTCTATGTAGCCAATCATCTTAAGCACGTGTTCCGCTACCGATGATCCGACGGCCAATCTTGCCGAAAATAACTTCTTCGACACTTCGTATCTTGCGATACGAGACTTCTCTCCATACAGTTCTTTTGTATGGAGAAATATGGATTCGAGGTCCATATTCTCGTGCCTCCTCTGATGTTTATTGTCCATAGAGGCAAGCACAAGGCACTTGGCCTTCGCGCAATCGATTTCCCAGGTCTTACGGATTTCATTATCCGCGACGCTGGTTTTAGGACCTGGGACAGGGGGAGCTTTGGTGGTAAGAAGGTACCCCAGCTTGTCATAAGTGATTGCCATCTTGACATTCATGAGCCAATCTTTGTAGTTTGGCCCTGTCAGTATGTTTTTATCTAGAAGTAACTTAAGTCCAGTCATGTCGATTGGTCGCTGCAATTAGGAGAGAGAAGAAACACTCAGCATGATACTCTTGCAAGTTTAGAATGGTTTTTAGTTTTTCTAAACAGGATGGCTCCCACTGTTTCTCGAATCCCTCCTCAAACCAAAAAGGAAGAATTAGTCAGGATCAATCTCACCGTACAATTCTTGCTTAACCGTTCAGCCAGGCCATTGTCGGTACTTCGAGGGAGGTTTTCCAACGCTTTCGCGAAGTTCCTTAATTAAATAACATCTTTTCCCTGTGGGCGTAGCCCCGCTAACACCTTTCTACACACCTACTTGGTTTATAGCATTAATCGTTAAGTGAGAAATTTCCCGAGGAGTAGCATATACTCACGGTAGGATCGGGATCCAAATAGCATCGCGTGACGAAACTGAAGGAATCCTACCAGAATCATCACACTCCAAATGGTATGCAACACTAGCAAGTTCCAGTACTTATGAAACTCCCGATGTGGATTTTTGCCCCATGCTCTTATGACCTTGGCGTGAGGTCAAAATGTCATAAGTCACATGTCAAGTTCTTCCCATCATTATTCAGGTTAATTTGAACCCACCCGTACCTACCTTTGACGTAGGCCAAAATGGCAGTACGGCAGTCCCAAACCAACGCATTCTATCTATGCAACAGATAAATATCCGGCAGCTACCATTCACTATGCCTTGGCGTGAGGTCAAAATACATAGCTTGAATACTACCGAATATTTAACTGAAATGATGGAGGGCTACGAATGGTTTTGGCTAAACCGTGACGTAGTGAACTTGATATAATCGATGGAACGAGATAGCTTTTAAAAGGAGTGGCTCAAGCTCCGCATTTAAAAGTTGGTTTTGAAAAGAACCGAGTGGTTTTTCGAAAGTGTTCCAACGACTTTTACTTGGTTTATTTTCTTGCATTAGTTCTTTTAATGCGTGATATTCTTGCATTAGTTCTTTTAATGCGTCCCATCATTTAATCCTACCATTGCAGAAAATAACCAAAATATGACGTACGCTTATGCCATTCGCATTCGCCACGGGGCCCTGTCATTACCCTTTAGGTTACTTAACTAACGACAGAGCGGGGGCTGGGCTAGCGCGGCCGTAAAACATAAGCAACGCCTAAATAATATCATATATAGATATATTGCAATGATAGCCATTTCAGATCACAGATGAACACATTGGATATACTAGGTGTAAGTCCATGCTACCTCTCCCGGTACTTTCGGGCATGCGGAATTTGGTGAAAAACAAATTTCTAGAGGCGGTAACATGGACTCAAAACCGGATCTTTGTTAAACATCTAACTAACAACCTAACTAGGAGTTGTTAACTACTCGGTTAGGGGGTTATACCTTTCTTTCTTGAACTCCTTCGTCTTCAAGCCTCGATGGTTGTCCGGATCGGCTTCACCCCGTCGTCTCCTTGCGCCGAAAATCGATCCACCTGAAAGCTTCTACCTTTGGCTTCTTCTTCGTACTTTGAAGAAACTAGTTCACTCGGTTTGCTAAACCTTGTCAACTAGAGTGAGTAGAGGAGAGTGTGTAGGGATTTTCTCTATGGTTCTTGGTTCTCAACACATGAGACAAGTGAACCATAGACTAAAGAGAGGGAGAGCAAGAGGAAGAAGATGAGAGCTCAAGAACACAAGAGAGAGAATGAAAATGATAGAATGAGCAAGACTTTTCTCACTTGGCTCTGATAATCCAAAACCATCATCACAAAAATAGTAATCAAGTATTGTGTAGATGGTTTAAGTCAAAATGGCTATATCATTTCATGCACTCATATTGCACAAGAGAACAAGCAAGTAAAAAGTCTTTGCCATGAAATGATAGCCATTGTCATCTGATGGTCAACTAGTCCAACCTAGTCAACCGGTCAACAAAGTCAACAAGTCAACAAAGTCAACCCCTCAACAACCATGTCACCACAATACTTAATTAATATTATTGTTAATTACATATCATATTCTCATTAGGGTTGAGCAAAAGGTCAATAGTCAACAGTCAACGGTCAACAACCCTAATGAGAATCCTCTGCCTCTGTCTCTCCGTCAACTGTGCATACACACCCGCATTCGCGTTCCGAGGAACACGAATACATACTGGATAAAACCAATCCCTAAACGTACACTAGGATCTGGCTTAAACCAAAGCCCGCTAGTGTTAACTGTCCGGACACTGTACGTGCACAAGTGCACGGATGTGACCGGACCCTGTCGCAAAACCATGCGACCTCTACTCTTTTGCCTAAAGGCGAATAGCTTTCTGTGTGGGACTCTAAAGACTCGACACTACGCTGGCAGTGGGTTTAACCACAAACAGCAAGCGGCACTAGCTGTGCGTAACGGTCCCCAGGTAGATGCCGACAAGAAGACTGACGAGGTGAAACCCATCTGAACTCCTACTGAGCCTGAATGTGACAATCTCCGTACAGTCCGGTCTATTCATCTGATACATCGCATGGCGGGCCTAGGGGGGCGGTAAACGTCAGTCCCCTAATAGCGGTACAAGTCGTGTCGGAGTGAAGCCTAATACACCCTGAGATAACACTGGAAGCCTACCAGTATATCTCGCTTGCCCTGGCCAGGGACTACTCGTGTAATGGCTCTCCTAGACACAGCGCGATGTCAACCCCCAATACCGGGAGAGACGAATCCTGTCTAACCGTCACTGCCTCCAAGTGCTTCGGGACTGCACCCAACTACTACCTGTTTGCACGACTCCTTTGAGCCGTGGTAGGGTAGTAATCAAAGTACAGTGGGAACACACTCGAGGTGAAGTTACAGTGTCAAGTCAGCGGACTAAGCTGTACTCATGTCACCTGGGAACTGATAACTGACGATAGGTATAATACCAACCGGTCAGTTCCCGACGAGTCCTGTCCAGTGTACTCGTAACCCAACGAGCACCCGCATACTATCTCCAGTACGACGTACTGACGGGTGTGGGACAGACCGTCTCCCACACTGGGATGAGAAGCGCATGCGCTAGTCTACTCCGGAGTATCGATACCCTGTCTCGATAGTCCTGCGACTAGGGACCTGCATAAGGATGTGCTTATAGATTACCCAGCCCCCACTAGTGTGACTGCCATCACAACGCTGGTAATCAAGCAAAGATCCTGAGGGCTCCACTAATGCGTATAGGTGATATAATAAAATAAACACATGTACACATTGAAGTAGAAACAAACCAAGTAGCATACTACTATTTTGAGCAAGATTGTTTATACAAGGTGAATATCCCAAGCTTCCATTAAGTAATATACAAACTAGTATGATACAGTAATGGCCTCTAAGGCATATACACTAACAATCTCCCACTTGCACTAAGGCCATGTACTGGCGTATCGAAGACCTATCATCTCGATCAACCGCTCGAACTGAGTCTGGGGAAAGGCCTTGGTGAATGGATCTGCAGTGTTATCTTCTGAAGCAACCCTCCGAACCTCGATCTCCTGGCGATCCACGATCTCCCTGATCAGGTGATACCGCCTCAAGATGTGTCTGGATCTCTGATGGGACCTGGGTTCCTTCGCTAAAGCTATAGCCCCGTTGCTGTCGCAATACAGAGGTATTGGATCAACAATGGACGGAACCACCTGAAGTTCTTTCAAGAACTTCCTCATCCAGACAGCTTCTTTTACGGCATCAGATGCAGCGATGTATTCCGCTTCCATAGTCAAGTTAGCAACGGTTTCCTGTTTGGAACTCTTCCAACACACCGCCCCTCCATTGAGGGTAAAGACAAAACCCGACATGGACTTGGAATCATCCTTGTCACTCTGGAAGCTGGAGTCAGCAAAGGGCTCGATCTGGAGGTCTCTTCCTCCATACACCAAGAACATCTCCTTAGTCCTTCTCAGGTACTTGAGAATGTTCTTTACCGCTATCCAGTGTTTCTCCCCAGGGTTTGACTGATACCGGCTTACCACACTCAGTGCATAAGCTACATCTGGTCTGGTACACAACATCGCATACATTATAGAGCCTACCGCAGAAGCGTAGGGTATAATAGACATGCGATCCCTCTCCAAATCAGTCTTGGGAGACATCTCTTTAGATAGGGTGATCCCGTGACAAGCCGGTAGGTTACCGCGCTTGGAATCTTCCATACTGAATCTCTTCAGTATGGTGTCGATGTACCTGGACTGTGAAAGTCCTAATATCCTCTTGGATCTATCACGATAGATCTGGATCCCCAGGATGTATGAGGCATCACCCAGGTCTTTCATGGAGAACCTGTGTGACAAGAACCCCTTGACAGATTGTAGCATAGGAATGTCATTTCCTATTAAGAGAATGTCATCCACGTATAAAATGAGGAATACTACAGTTCTCGCTACAAATCTACTGTAGACGCATGGTTCATCTGGATTTTTGATAAAGCCAAATTCCTTGACCGTCTCATCAAAACAGATGTTCCAACTCCGCGATGCCTGCTTTAGTCCATAGATGGACTTAAGCAACTTGCACACCTTTCCGCTGCTCCCACTCTGAGTAAAACCTTCTGGCTGGTCCATATAGACACACTCCTCTAAATTTCCATTTAGAAAAGCGGTCTTTACGTCCATTTGCCAAATCTCATAATCGTGGAAGGCAGCAATGGCAAGAAGGATCCGAATGGATTTCAGCATAGCCACTGGAGAAAAGGTTTCGTCATAGTCCAAACCAGGTCTTTGACGAAAACCCTTTGCAACCAGTCTAGCTTTATAGGTCTCAACCTGTCCATCTACACCAATCTTCCTTTTGAAGATCCACTTGCATCCTACGGGTTTTACCCCGTCTGGAGCAATGTCCAACGTCCATACCTTGTTGGTGTACATGGACTCCATTTCGGTCCGCATTGCATCCAGCCATTTTACCGATTCAACGCTCTGAACGGCCTGCTGGAAGCTCGTAGGCTCATCATAATCTATGATGCAATCCTCTCTATCCCCGTCTATGAGAAAACCGCAGTATCTCTCGGGCGGATGAGACTGCCTACTACTCCTGCGGAGCGGCGCAGGAATGTCCTGTTCTTTTGAACCCTCTGGTTCCACTAAGCTTTCAGTAATAGTCTGTGGTTCTGGAATTTCTTCCAGTTCTACCGCGCTCCCACTAATTTCCTTTTTCAAGAACTGGTGTTCTAGAAAGTGGGCACTACGAGAAACAAGGACTTTTTGTTCCTCTGCGTGGTAGAAAAGATACCCCCTGGTGTTCTTTGGGTATCCCACAAACTTGCACAGTACTGAGCGTGCCTCGAGTTTGTCCGCATGCTGCTTTTGACAAAAGCTGGACATCCCCAGATCTTCAGATATTGAAGATAGGGTTTCTTCCCACTCCATAACTCATATGGTGTGGTAGGCACAGTCATAGTGGGAACTCGGTTCAAAAAGTATGCGGCTGATTCTAGCGCATACCTCCAGAATGATCACGGTAACTCAGCGTTACTCATCATGGACCGTACCATATCCAATAGGGTTCGGTTCCATCTCTCCGATACACCGTTATGTTGTGGAGTGTATGGAGGAGT
Source organism: Agapanthus africanus (assembly GCA_030015575.1). Classification (NCBI taxonomy): domain Eukaryota; kingdom Viridiplantae; phylum Streptophyta; class Magnoliopsida; order Asparagales; family Amaryllidaceae; genus Agapanthus; species Agapanthus africanus. Next base: position 734,549,398 of record JASDDO010000019.1, on the reverse strand, counting down.
AAGCTGAGAGAGAATTCCGTTCTCTTTTAAATAGTCCAGGAACTCGGCACTCAAGTATTCACCACCTCGATCCGATCTTAGGATCTTGATACTTTTGCCGGTTTGTTTTTCTACTTCTTTCTTATATTCCTGGAATTTTCCAAAGGCTTCAGACTTATATATCATTAAGAAGACATAACCGTACCTTGAAAAGTCATCCGTAAAAGTAATGAAGTAAGAATAACCGCTTCGCGCATGTGTAGACATTGGACCGCACATGTCGCTGTGTACGAGTCCCAAGAGCTCGCTCGCTCTTACTCCGTGTCCAGCGAACGGAGTCTTTGTCATCTTTCCTTTGAGACAGGATTGACAAGTGGCATACGATTGATATTCGAACGCATTCAAATATCCTTCTGTATGTAACTTCGTCAACCTTCTCCCATTGATGTGACCCAGTCTACAATGCCACAAGAAAGTCTGATTTATTTCCGGAGACTTTCTTTTGTGTGTATTCTGGACATTGAAAATCTGTGGTTGGTTTAATACGTATATACCATTGCTTAATGTACCTGACCCAATCAGAACTTGATTAAGGTGAATATTTACAATATTGCTTACAAACGCAAATTCATAACCTTCTTTAGAAACCAAAGATACAGAAATGATATTACAAGTTGCGTTGGGTACAAAAAAGAAATTACGCAAAACCAAAACATGTCCATCTGACATTCCCAGGTGATAGCCCCCCACGGCCTTAGCATCCATGCTAGCTCCGTTTGCAACTTTGAGGGTCATGTCACCTGCCTTCAAAACCCTACGGTTTCTCAATGCCTGCAAAGAGTTACAGATATGAGATCCTGATCCGGTATCCAATACCCAGGAAGTAGAGTTTATTGAAAGACAGTTTTCAATAACATACACACCTGAAGCTGAAGCCGCAACCTGCTTCAGATCCTGTGTTCTGGCTTTCCAAGCCCTGCAATCATTCTTCCAGTGTCCCTTCTTATGACAATAGAAGCATTCTTCCTTATTCTCATGCTTTCCCACTTTCTTTGTTGCTTTTGCCTTTCCCTTCGTATCCACTTTACTAACACCTGTTGGAGATAGTGCCCTCAGAGTCAATTATTAGGTCACAGGTACGTGATTGTAATGATTGATGGAGGACCTATCCCGGTAGGACAGTCTTACTCGAGATGATAGTATGCTATCTGGTTTACCTTTATCATCGTGTACTGTTTTAAGTGACCTGACACGTCGCTATTACACGTTGATAAAGCCCCTAGGATTCTTGCTTGACCACCAGCAGTATGAGGGCGATCATATAAGTGGGAGCTGGGGGTCTATAAGCATATCCTTAAAAGGTCCCTAGTCGTGAGAGTTTCGAGACAGGGCATCGATTCTCCATAGTAGACTAGTGTATACAGTCGAGACCCCGACAAGGGGCGGTGGCCGGTCTCACAAGCCACTGGTGTCAGTTGGATCACCTAAGATGTATACAGGTGCTCATTGGGTTATGAGTATACCGGACAGGACTCGCCGGGAACATGCTAGTTGGTGATATACCAGACGTCAGATGGCAGTTCCCTGGTGACAAGTGTGCAGGTTAGTTCATCGACCTGGGGATCGTCATTTGTCTCGTGTGAGTTCCCACTGTACTTTGATTACTACCCTACCACGGCTCAAAGGAGTCGTGCAAACAGGTTTTAGTTGGGTACAGTCCCGAGCCACATGGAGGCAGTGAGCGTATCTTCAGGGGTTCGTCTCTCCCGGTATTGGGGGTGAGGTCGTGCTGTGTCTAGGAGAGCCATTACACGAAGCCCTCGGCCGAGGCAAGGAGATTTACTGGTAGGTATTCCAGTAGTATCTCAGGGTGTTCTCGGCTACACTCCGACACGACTTGTACCGCTTTTGGGGGTCTGACTTTTACCAACCCCCTAGGCCCGCCATGCGATGCTCATAGACGAACGGACCGGACTGTACGGATATTGTCACTGACAGGCTCAGTAGGGAGTCAGGCTGAGTTCGCTCACAGACGTCCCTTTTGGTCAATACCTGGTAGCCCGTTATGTTGGCTTATACCTCTAACGTGCTAGTGGTTAAATCCACAACCAAGGTGTTGACGAGTCTTTAGAGTCCCCCACATTCAGTTACTCAAGCTTTCGGGCGAAAGGTTGTAGAGGCCGTATGGAGATATGGCAAGGTCCGACCAGATACGTGCGGTATTGCACGGATCGGGATCGGACAGTTTGTACTATAGGCCGTATGGATATATGGCAGGGTTCGATCAGATACGTGCGGTATTGCACGGATCAGGATCGAACGGATATTACTGGCCGGCTTTGGTATAAGCCGGATCCTAGTATAGTACAGTGTAGATTTTGTCTCATTGCATTTGTATTTCGGTCGAAATACAGATACGGGTGTGTATGCACAGTATCGGGGTTTTCCTGTAATTTATTACGGGACCAGTTTTCTGGAGTTGCCAGTTTGCTTTCCGTTTCGGCCAATTTTCATTGTTCCGTTCATTGGCCGAAGATTGGTGGAGGAGGGTTTATTTGCATTGTTGCAAATAGGCATTAGTGGAGGGGGTTCTTTGCATCGTGTTGCATCATGATGGCTTTCATGATGTGCACCATCCTTTGACTTGATTTCTTCATGATGGCATGACTTTTTGAGTCATCATGGTTCATGATGGTTGGACTTTGTGAGGTGATGATGGTGGTGTTGAGTGTTCAGTTTTCCTTACTATCATTTCTTTTGCATGATAGCTTTCCTCTCTCTCTGTTGGGTATTAGATGAGAATGGCTCCCATTTGATTTACTTCTTCCACTCTCTCATTCTCTCCACCACCATGTATTGGCCGGCCAAGCTCCTAGTGGGCTGTCCAAATTTTTGTGTGTGGGATTTTGGTTCATTTCATATTGCAAAATCCCCACAAGATCAATCTCAAAAGCTCCAAGTTCAATCCCTCCACCAATGGCAATTCCTACAACCCCAAAGTGAGACTTGAGGACTACATATTCTACAGCGAACCTTGGGCACGTCGAGTAGCCGGCTTCGTGCCCGAGTTGCCTCGGCATTGAGGTGGGAGCCCGTAAAAGAAGTAGGCGATGTGGTGCACTTCCGGCGACGAGGAGGAGACGGGACATTCCGCAGGAGATCGGGACGATGACGAGAAGACCGGAGGACTTGGATCGTCGGTATATCTCTATTCCCTTTCTAGTAGATAGCTAGGACTAATTAATGGTTCGATCCGGGTATTAGTGCGCGGCGGTTTGCCAGTTCAAGTAAAATTTAAAGTTTATCACCGCTTCCGCATTTGGCCGTCGGTTTGACGGCCGGGGCGCCGCCGTGCACTTACAGTGGTATCAGAGCCTCGCCATTAACTTAGTCTAGCTTTGTGTAATGTGTTTTGCATTTCCGATCGACCAAAACTCCAAAATCTACATTTTTGTTAGCATCAGTTTCTGTTGAAATTTTTTGGTCTCGAAAAATTTTTCAGGTTGTAAAATATTGATGTACTGGAAAATATAAGAGCACTGTAAAAATTCGATGAAGTGACTCCACTATGGGAGCGCGGAACCGCCGCGAAAACCCCCTTCCCGCCGCTGTTCCGCCGCACACTGTGGAGATCACTGCACCAAATTTATACAGTGTCTTTGTGGGCTTAAAATTGGTGTTTTGGAATATTAACATTGGGCCCAGAATTTCTTTAACTGCTACAGTATTGCTTGGGGGCCCACTTGTTAAAATTTGATTGATCGGATATTTTAAACACATTTTTCACAGTATTTACATTATATCTGCGACCGTGAATGTCACTTGATCGGTAAATCCGGTCTAACTGCTATAGTCCGGTTAGACGGATTTGCGAACGTGACTTTCACGTTGATGTTTTGTTTTTGCTGTGATGTTGCGGATCGGTCGTGGGGGATAGCCTGGATGCAATGCTAGTACAGTTTGGTTGTATTATGTACATTTGATATTGCGGGGCGAGCGTCCGACATGTGGACTGCCGTCACTGCCTGTTTGTATTATTATTTTGGGGCACGACCTGGTTGCGGTCAATGTACCCGGTGTATGTATATTTTACTTTCTGTACTAGGATTGCCCCGCGGAGGGGTGCACGGATAGCCGGGTTCTAGAGGGCAACAAGCCCGCATCTCATGGCATTGGGACAGAGGGGGCTTCACTCTAGGATTGGCGGGCTATTCGCCGCACTCGTAGGGGGTACAGGTTGACCCAGGAGGGGTGCCCAAGTTACCGGATTCCGTGAAGTGCTGGGTGGTCCATTCACGGTGCTGAAGGGGGCTGCCTCGCTTCAGGTTTTGGCGGGTGACTTGCCGCGCCCGTAGGGGTCTAGGATTTCATTGCACAGGCTATCCACACGACCAGGGGAACGTCGGGTTTCAGCAGTGGCTCTGTGAAACCCGGGGATCCCAGATATCTGTATTGTTTCTGTGATGCTGTACATTTTCTGTGATGTTGCATTTTATTCACGCCTTGAGCGAATACTATATATTGGTATATATATTAGTAGATGTTGTATATGTTTTGCATCCGCGCTAGTCCAGTCCCCGCTCTGTCGTTAGTTAGCTAACCTAACGGGTAATGACGGGACCCAGTGGCGAATGCGGATGGCATATACGTACATCAGTATATTTTCGTTCTTTTTGGTGTGATCAATTGATGGGACTGCATTGATTCGGATCAATGCAAGTTAAAAACAAACCTAATCTGATGTTGTTGGAACACTTTTCAAAAAGCTGTTATTGCAAGGACGTTCACTTTTGTTTGGCATCGTGGTATTCAGTTGGAATATCCTGCTCCTCAGTCGACGAGGCAAGGGCCGAGATCCCTTCACCGGGAGTGACCCCTTGGACAGAAAGTTTGCGTCAGGGCATTAACTTCACTATAGCCGATTACTTTTGCTTTGCACCGTGGTATTCAGTTGGAATATCCTGCACCTCATTCTACGGGGAAAGAGCCGAGATCCCTTCACCGGGAGTGACCTCTTTAGCAACGGTTTTCGTCACTATATTTTTTAAAAGCTATCCGTTCCTTCAACGATATCAAGTTCATTACGTTAAAGGTTTTCGCCAGAAACCATTCGTAGCCCTCCGTCATTTCAGTTAAATATTCGGTAGTATTCAAGCTATGTATTTTGACCTCACGCCAAGGCATAGTGATTGGTAGCTGCCGGGTATTTATCTGTTGCATAGATAGATGCGTTGGTTTGGGACAGTCGTACTACTATTTTGGCCTACGTCAAGGGTATGTACGGGTGGGTTCAAATTAACCTGGATAATGACGGGCAGAACTTGACATGTGACTTATGATATTTTGACCTCACGCCAAGGTCATAAGAGCATGGGGCAGAAATCACATCGGGAGTTTCAAAAGAACTGAAACTTGCCAGATATGCGCATACCTTCTGGAGTATGGTAGCGTGAGCGGATTCCGTCACGTTATCATGTGATGATAGTTGGATCCCGATTCCCACTGATGAGTTAGTTTACTCCTCGGGTGACCCCGACTAATTCTTCTTTCAGGTTTGGAGGAGAATTTGAGGTACAGTGGGAGGATTCCAGATTAGATAAATTGGTAACCATTCTGATCTAGGTTAGAGTGCACGCTGAGTGTTTCTTTTCTCTCTCTCTCTGGCAGCGACCTTTTGACCTGACCCTAAGACTATGACTCAGTGACCAAATTAACCGAACCTTCTTAAACACTGGCTTTTGGATTGTCAGAGTTGCAGACCACATTGCCACTCCTACTTTTACCCTTTTCTCCAGGACACCCCGTATTACTACGAACGTCCACTTCCATTGGAAAAAACCATCGTATGGTTAGATACGAACTCGAAGGAATTAATTCGAGGATGGTTTCCGGTTCTGGAGGAAACGGATAGGACTATTCAGTTGTCTTTTCCTTTTACCTTCTCTCAGGTAGCGAGTACTCCTTGGTTTAGGAGATAGTACACCTATTACGCAAATTGGATAGTCTTCTTCCAAACCTTAGGCTGGTGCCGACCGGTAGGGAATGAAGAAAACCAATTACCCTAACGATGGTGTGCAGAAAGTATTAAGTTAAGACAAAGCAAGGGATTAGTAAGAGGGCAAAGTAAATTGCAACAGATATTCACGACCAAACCAAGTATTTCTTCGCCAATCCTAAAATCACTTTTGAATTTCTCCAGGACACTCCGTATCACTACGAAGATCCACAGTTTATTGGATACTCCATCGTATGGTTATATACGAACTCGAAAGGAACTTGTTCCAGTTCGGGGATGGATTCTGGTTCAGGAGAAATAGGAATAAGATTTATTCAGGTGTCTTTTATCTTCACCTTCTCTCGCATTGCGAGTGCTCCTAGGATTAGGACAGTACACCCATTATGCTTAGTGGATAGTCTTCTTCCAAACCATAGGCTGGTGCCGAACGGTAGGGAAGGAAGAAAACCATTTGGCCTAAAGGGGTGTGCAGAAGGTAAAGACTAAAGACATATGAAGGGATTTGGAGAGGTGGCAAAGAATTATACGGTTACAGTCGTGAATCTGGAAGAGGCATTACTAGGAATACCAGAATACCCCATCGAAACATTTCGATGTTTCAGTCTCACTGTGTACTGTTAAAGGAAACCTGATTTCCCGATTAGATACTTGCTCCAGGGTATGTGTTTACCAGGTATGATTCTCACATCTGTATGGTTTTACAGATGATGAGTGGGAGTAAGTTATTGGGAATTGGGTGATCATCCTCATTATATCGGGATTCATTGTAATCGGTGATATTTGAGGAAATCACCTGGGTTGTTTGCCGGTCGGCAAATATTTGGTTTTGAATATCCGCTGTTATGCACCAATTTCAAATTGATATATCTGTACGTCTATTTTCATAGAGTGAGATGTACCTTTTTGAAATTATGTCTATGACATTTACCTATATCAGTGGATGGTTAGGTAAGGAGCATTGAACAGCGGTGTAATTCTTCTTAACCATAAGTACAGTTTTCAACCTACGACACACAGTGAATGAGTTATCAGACTCAAGGGACTTATACAGAGTATTGTATGTTGTCCAGGGTCCATCAGGACAGAGGGGTTGGTCCTCGTACTATATTCGGTTTACTTATGACTTCTCTAGTTTTTAGACAGGTGTTTCGTGGAAACACATGGTCCGAATTTTGAGAAGTTATAGGTATTTGAATAGAGTAGAGAACCAGGTGTAGCAAGTATCGGGATTCTTCAAAGAGATCGAAGATGTAGATACTTGTGTATGGTATTAAGTTGATAGTAATGACTAAGAGAACTTGCTTCTTTTTCAGGTTACTCATAATTGGAAGCATTCCTAAGTTGAGTAACGCTGATCGGCCTCCTTCCATTTAGTTGACATGCACTGGAGACAGTTGCATGATTTGGATCTGGTTCAGTTAAATCAGTGCCTCTGGTCCTATATGGGATATAGAACAGTTCGTATCTTAACGGTGTTAAGGTACGGGGAGTTGTCTGGCTTATGCTTAAAACCAGACACTGGACAACTCAAGGCACGTTTCTGTAATGGCTGTTTGTGGGTTGACCCAGGCTATGACGCGGGTTGATTTTCTACCATCTGGATGAACAATAGCAACATTGTTCTAGACTCGCCACAGTTTTAATAAAAATGGATTTTTTCAGAAAACAGTAGTGGGAGTATGGTAGAACTGGAAGTGATTCCAGAACCACAAACGATTACTGAAGATTTGATAAGGAACCTAAAGATTCAATCTGGATTGACATTCTATTGGCCACTCCGCAGATACGGTGGGTAACTTCAGGCACCCGAGAGGTACTCCGGTAGCCTCAAGGACGGTGACAGGGAAGTTCTTGTTTACCCACAATTACCATTGCTGTTGTTCCAGGCTGCGAGACCCGGCGGGAGGATGAGTATAGCGTCGTTCTAAACTAGTTTTAGAAGTGTACGTCTATATGACTCTGCCAGAGGGTTGTCGTAGTCAGTGGGAGCAGCGGAAGCATTGGTGGACAAGTAGCTTATGTCTATTTATAGACTAAAGCAAATGTAGCGGAGATAGATCATCTATTTCTGACGTGACAGTCATGGGTTTGACTTCATCAGAATAGGGGATGGATCTGTTGAGAAGGTAGTAGGGTGTGATGTCCTGGTATTTGGATGACATACACAGAGTAGGAAGTGATATTCCTATACTACAATCGGTTATACTTTGGTCGTCACACAGTAGTTTCTCCATATGGGACTTGGACATTATATCAGACAAACTGGTTACTAGATCTATGGTTTTAGATCTAGATTTGGGTGGTTTACCAATCAGGGTACTTAGACAGCATTCTAAGAGTATTTAGAATGGACGACTCCATGCACGGTAGTATACTTGCAGAAGATGGAATCACCCTCTCTAAAGGTGTTTTATAGACTAAAGGGGAGAGGGATGTGCATGATTGACAGATCACTTGCTTAGGCAATTGAGTCAATCATGAGATGTCAAGTACCACACCAGATGTTGTTCTTGCACTAGATGCAATAAGTTGATATTGATCCAATCCTGGAAAAACAGTCGGAAGCAGTTCTAGAACATAAGTGGATGTTCTAGGGATATGATAACGACAGCCTCATGCAGGAGACAGTTATCATTCCAGGCTTCCAAGGTGACATGGACGACAAGGAGGTTGTCAGAGCTATAGTTTTTCCTTCTGATGAGGGGCAGTATTTTGGACAGGTGGTCCAAGGCAATACTGAGGGTGGCATGGCGCAGGATACTGATTAAGTTCAGTTGACGATACAGTCTAAGAAGTTTGGATTTGGAGTTCATTTATGAGCTATGTCCCATCAGACATCCAGACACATTCTAAGACAGGTATTACTCTTTTCGGGAGATGGCTTTCTCCGCGAACTTGAGATTTAGAGAGACATAGAAAGAAACAACATAGCGGATCCACTCACTGAGGCTATTCCTCGAACGCAATAGTTTCGCAAACGAGCTTTGTGAGACTGACTAGTACAGGAGTTGGGTGTTCGGTATCACACGGGCTGTGAGTATGCGACATCGCAATAATTAGCCTTGAGTGCAAGTGGGAGATTGTTGGAGATAGTGCCCTCAGAGTCAATTATTAGGTCACAGGTACGTGATTGTAATGATTGATGGAGGACCTATCCCGGTAGGACAGTCTTACTCGAGATGATAGTATGCTATCTGGTTTACCTTTATCATCGTGTACTGTTTTAAGTGACCTGACACGTCGCTATTACACGTTGATAAAGCCCCTAGGATTCTTGCTTGACCACCAGCAGTATGAGGGCGATCATATAAGTGGGAGCTGGGGGTCTATAAGCATATCCTTAAAAGGTCCCTAGTCGTGAGAGTTTCGAGACAGGGCATCGATTCTCCATAGTAGACTAGTGTATACAGTCGAGACCCCGACGAGGGGCGGTGGCCGGTCTCACAAGCCACTGGTGTCAGTTGGATCACCTAAGATGTATACAGGTGCTCATTGGGTTATGAGTATACCGGACAGGACTCGCCGGGAACATGCTAGTTGGTGATATACCAGACGTCAGATGGCAGTTCCCTGGTGACATGTGTGCAGGTTAGTTCATCGACCTGGGGATCGTCATTTGTCTCGTGTGAGTTCCCACTGTACTTTGATTACTACCCTACCACGGCTCAAAGGAGTCGTGCAAACAGGTTTTAGTTGGGTACAGTCCCGAGCCACATGGAGGCAGTGAGCGTATCTTCAGGGGTTCGTCTCTCCCGGTATTGGGGGTGAGGTCGTGCTGTGTCTAGGAGAGCCATTACACGAAGCCCTCGGCCGAGGCAAGGAGATTTACTGGTAGGTATTCCAGTAGTATCTCAGGGTGTTCTGGGCTACACTCCGACACGACTTATACCGCTTTTAGGGGTCTGACTTTTACCAACCCCCTAGGCCCGCCATGCGATGCTCATAGACGAACGGACCGGACTATACGGATATTGTCACTGACAGGCTCAGTAGGGAGTCAGGCTGAGTTCGCTCACAGACGTCCCTTTTGGTCAATACCTGGTAGCCCGTTATGTATTGGCTTATACCTCTAACGTGCTAGTGGTTAAATCCACAACCAAGGTGTTGACGAGTCTTTAGAGTCCCCCACATTCAGTTACTCAAGCTTTCGGGCGAAAGGTTGTAGAGGCCGTATGGAGATATGGCAAGGTCCGACCAGATACGTGCGGTATTGCACGGATCGGGATCGGACAGTTTGTACTATAGGCCGTATGGATATATGGCAGGGTTCGATCAGATACGTGCGGTATTGCACGGATCAGGATCGAACGGATATTACTGGCCGGCTTTGGTATAAGCCGGATCCTAGTATAGTACAGTGTAGATTTTGTCTCATTGCATTTGTATTTCGGTCGAAATACAGATGCGGGTGTGTATGCACAGTATCGGGGTTTTCCTGTAATTTATTACGGGACCAGTTTTCTGGAGTTGCCAGTTTGCTTTCCGTTTCGGCCAATTTTCATTGTTCCGTTCATTGGCCGAAGATTGGTGGAGGAGGGTTTATTTGCATTGTTGCAAATAGGCATTAGTGGAGGGGGTTCTTTGCATCGTGTTGCATCATGATGGCTTTCATGATGTGCACCATCCTTTGACTTGATTTCTTCATGATGGCATGACTTTTTGAGTCATCATGGTTCATGATGGTTGGACTTTGTGAGGTGATGATGGTGGTGTTGAGTGTTGAGTTTTCCTTACTATCATTTCTTTTGCATGATAGCTTTCCTCTCTCTCTCTTGGATATTAGATGAGAATGGCTCCCATTTGATTTACTTCTTCCACTCTCTCATTCTCTCCACCACCATGTATTGGCCGGCCAAGCTCCTAGTGGGCTGTCCAAATTTTTGTGTGTGGTATTTTGGTTCATTTCATATTGCAAAATCCCCACAAGATCAATCTCAAAAGCTCCAAGTTCAATCCCTCCACCAATGGCAATTCCTACAACCCCAAAGTGAGACTTGAGGACTACATATTCTACAGCGAACCTTGGGCACGTCGAGTAGCCGGCTTCGTGCCCGAGTTGCCTCGGCATTGAGGTGGGAGCCCGTAAAAGAAGTAGGCGATGTGGTGCACTTCCGGCGACGAGGAGGAGACGGGACATTCCGCAGGAGATCGGGACGATGACGAGAAGACCGGAGGACTTGGATCGTCGGTATATCTCTATTCCTTTCTAGTAGATAGCTAGGACTAATTAATGGTTCGATCCGGGTATTAGTGCGCGGCGGATTGCCAGTTCAAGTAAAATTTAAAGTTTATCACCGCTTCCGCATTTGGCCGTCGGTTTGACGGCCGGGACGCCGCCGTGCACTTACAACACCGCCCCTTGGTTTGGCGGGGGCTTTCTTCTTCTTTCCCTTGGCTTTCACCTTGGACCTAGAAGAGGAAGATCCTCCTACAAACAAAGTGGATGTTTCCCTACCTTTCTGTAGGGTGCCCTCTGCGCTCCTCAGCATGTTGAGGAGTTCTGAAAGTTCAACTTCTTTTTCTTGTAAGTTAAAGTTCAGGATAAACTGGGCGTAAGTGGAAGGAAGGGACTGGAGAATCAAGTCCGTATAGAGCTCATTCTCCAACGTGGTCCCAAGGTCCGCGAGCTCTTCTATGTAGCCAATCATCTTAAGCACGTGTTCCGCCACCGATGATCCGACGGCCAACCTTGCCGAAAATAACTTCTTCGACACTTCGTATCTTGCGATACGAGACTGCTCTCCATACAGTTCTTTTGTATGGAGAAATATGGATTCGATGTCCATATTCCCGTGCCTCCTCTGATGTTCGTTGTCCATAGAGGCAAGCACGAGGCACTTGGCCTTCGCGCAGTCTAGTTCCCAGGACTTACGGATTTCCTTATCCGTGACGCTGGTTTTGGGACCTGGGACAGGGGGAGCTTTGGTGGTAAGAAGATACCCCAGCTTGTCGTAAGTGATTGCCATCTTGATATTCCTGAGCCAATCTTTGTAGTTTGGCCCTGTCAGTATGTTTTTATCTAGGAGTAACTTAAGTCCAGTCATGTCGATTGGTCGCTGCAGTTAGGAGAGAGAAGAAACACTCAGCATGATGCTCTTGCAAGTTTAGAATGGTTTTTAGTTTGTCTAAACAGGATGGCTCCCACTGTTTCTCGAATCCCTCCTCAAACCAAAAAGGAAGAATTAGTCAGGATCAATCTCACCGTACAATACTTGCTTAACCGTTCGGCCAGGCTGGTGTCGGTACTTCGAGGGAGGTTTTCCAACGCTTTCGCGAAGTTCCTTAATTAAATAACCTCTTTTCCCTGGGGGCGTAGCCCCGCTAACACCTTTCTAGACACCTACTTGGTTTATAGCATTGATCGTTAAGTGAGAAATTTCCCGAGGAGTAGCATATACTCACAGTAGGATCGGGATCCAAATATCATCGCGTGACGAAACTGAAGGAATCCTACCAGAATCATCACACTCCAAATGGTATGCAACACTAGCAAGTTTCAGTTCTTTTGAAACTCCCGATGTGGATTTTTGCCCCATGCTCTTATGACCTTGGCGTGAGGTCAAAATGTCATAAGTCACATGTCAAGTTCTTCCCATCATTATCCAGGTTAATTTGAACCCACCAGTACCTACCCTTGACATAGGCCAAAATGGCAGTACGGCTGTCCCAAACCAACGCATTCTATCTATGCAACAGATAAATATCCGGCAGCTACCAATCACTATGCCTTGGCGTGAGGTCAAAATACATAGCTTGAATACTACCGAATATTTAACTGAAATGATGGAGGGCTACGAATGGTTTTGGCTAAACCGTGAACGTAGTGAACTTGATATAATCGATAGAACGAGATAGCTTTTAAAAAGGAGTGGCTCAAGCTCCGCATTTAAAAGTTGGTTTTGAAATGAACCGAGTGGTTTTTCGAAAGTGTTCCAACGACTTTTACTTGGTTTATTTTCTTGCATTAGTTCTTTTAATGCGTGATATTCTTGCATTAGTTCATTTAATGCGTCCCATCATTTAATCCTACCATTGCAGAAAACAACCAAAATATGACGTACGCTTATGCCATTCGCATTCGCCACGGGGCCCCGTCATTACCCGTTAGGTTACTTAACTAACGACAGAGCGGGGGCTGGGCTAGCGCGGCTGTAAAGCATAAGCAACGCCTAAATAATATCATATATAGATACATTGCAATGATAGCCATTTCAGATCACAGATGAACACATTGGATATACTAGGAACCCGCAATTCGTACGAGCCTGTAACGAAAAGCAGATTACACGGTCGCGGTGAATAGCCAATACCCTACCCAAGACCCCTACGGGTGCGGTAAACTACCCGCCAAGTACCCGAAGTGAAGCAACCTCCCTCAACTCCGTGAGTAGGCCACTCGGCACTTCGGCATACCCGGTAGTTTGTGCACCCCCTCCATGGGTCTATCCTAGGAGCAAAACCAGTAAAAAATAATTATACAATGACGGCTACAACCCCGACCCGGTTGTGCGGCCATACAAATAATTATTACATCAATTTACAAATTTACATGAATTGAAAGAAAAGAAAACTCTCGTCTCACAACCCCCGGCTATTCACCCGCGACAATCCAATGAATTCATATACACATTCCAATAACATTACAGATCACAGATTTGTATAACCCCCACTAATCGACATATAGCGATTAGCAGACGTTCAATACAAATATCACATCACAAATAAAAACCCGTCAGCTCAAGTCTTTAGAAGTTCGATCAAAAATACGGATTTTTAGGCCCCAAACACAAAATTTTCGTTCTGGAAAATCTGGGCTGAAAAGACATATTCCAAAATTCCCAAAATACCCCACTGAACAAACTGCAACCAAAATTTCCCGCGGCCGCCGCGTTTCCGCGGCGCTTTGATCGGTTCAGTGGATGAAATTTTTGCAGTTTGCTATAAAAACCCTGAGTCGATTTTTGAAGTATGATTTATTACTTTTACAGCACTTTAAAAATCGACAGCAAGTTTGAAATCCGGGTTCATTTCGGGACTTTTTCTTTGATCGATCTTCTAGTTACTTTGCTAACATGTTAGATAGAGTTTAACTAGGCTCTGATACCACTGTAAGTCCATGCTACCTCTCCCGGTACTTTCGGGCATGCGGAATTTGGTGAAAAACAATTTTCTAGAGGCGGTAACATGGACTCAAAACCGGATCTTTGTTAAATATCTAACTAACAACCTAACTAGGAGTTGTTAACTACTCGGTTAGGGGGTTATACCTTTCTTTCTTGAACTCCTTCGTCTTCAAGCCTCGATGGTTGTCCGGATCGGCTTCACCCCGTCGTCTTCTTGCGCCGAAGATTGATCCACCTGAAAGCTTCTACCTTTGGTTTCTTCTTCGTACTTTGAAGAAACTAGTTCACTCGGTTTGCTGAACCTTGTGAACTAGAGTGAGTAAAGGAGAGTGTGTAGGGATTTTCTCTATGGTTCTTGGTTCTCAGCACATGAGACAAGTGAACCATAGACTAAAGAGAGGGAGAGCAAGAGGAAGAAGATGAGAGCTCAAGAACACAAGAGAGAGAATGAAAATGATAGAATGAGCAAGACTTTTCTCACTTGGCTCTCATAATCCAAAACCATCATCACAAAAATAGTAATCAAGTATTGTGTAAATGGTTTAAGTCAAAATGGCTATATCATTTCATGCACTCATATTGCACAAGAGAATAAGCAAGTAAAAAGTCTTTGCCATGAAATGATAGTCATTGTCATCATGATGGTCAACTAGTCCAACCTAGTCAACCGGTCAACAAAGTCAACAAGTCAACAAAGTCAACCCCTCAACAACCATGTCACCACAATACTTAATTAATATTATTGTTAATTACATATCATATTCTCATTAGGGTTGAGCAAAAAGTCAATAGTCAACAGTCAACGGTCAAGAACCCTAATGAGAATCCTCTGCCTCTGTCTCTCCGTCAACTGTGCATACACACCCGCATTCGCGTTCCGAGGAATACGAATACATACTGGATAAAACCAATCCCTAAACGTACACTAGGATCTGGTTTAAACCAAAGCCCGCTAGTGTTAACTGTCCGGACACTGTACGTGCACAAGTGCACGGATGTGACCGGACCCTGTCGCAAAACCATGCGACCTGTCGCAAAACCATGCGACCTCTACTCTTTTGCCTAAAGGCGAATAGCTTTCTGTGTGGGACTCTAAAGACTCGACACTACGCTGGCAGTGGGTTTAACCACAGACCGCAAGCGGCACTAGCTGTGCGTAACGGTCCCCAGGTAGATGCCGACAAGAAGACTGACGAGGTGAAACCCATCTGAACTCCTACTGAGCCTGAATGTGACAATCTCCGTACAGTCCGGTCTGTTCGTCTGATACATCGGATGGCGGGCTTAGGGGGCGGTAAACGTCAGTCCCCTAATAGCGGTACAAGTCGTGTCGGAGTGAAGCCTAATACACCCTGAGATAACACTGGAAGCCTACCAGTATATCTCGCTTGCCCTGGCCAGGGACTACTCGTGTAATGGCTCTCCTAGACACAGCGCGATGTCAACCCCCAATACCGGGAGAGACGAATCCTGTCTAACCGTCACTGCCTCCAAGTGCTTCGGGACTGCACCCAACTACTACCTGTTTGCACGACTCCTTTGAGCCGTGGTAGGGTAGTAATCAAAGTACAGATGGAACACACTCGAGGCGAAGTGACAGTGTCAAGTCAGCGGACTAAGCTGTACTTATGTCACCTGGGAACTGATAACTGACGATAGGTATAATACCAATCGGTCAGTTCCCGACGAGTCCTGTCCAGTGTACTCGTAACCCAACGAGCATCCGCATACTATCTCCAGTACGACGTACTGACGGCTGTGGGACAGACCGTCTCCCACACTGGGATGAGAAGCGCATGCGCTAGTCTACTCCGGAGTATTGATGCCCTGTCTCGATAGTCCTGCGACTAGGGACCTGCATAAGGATGTGCTTATAGATTACCCAGCTCCCACTAGTGTGACTGCCATCACAACGCTGGTAATCAAGCAAAGATCCTAAGGGCTCCACTAATGCGTATAGGTGATATAATAAAATAAACACATGTACACATTGAAGTAGAAACAAACCAAGTAGCATACTACTATTTTGAGCAAGATTGTTTATACAAGGTGAATATCCCAAGCTTCCATTAAGTAACATACAAACTAGTATGATACAGTAATGGCCTCTAGGGCATATAAACTAACACTAGGAACCCGCAATTCGTACGAGCCTGTAACGAAAAGCAGATTACACGGTCGCGGTGAATAGCCAATACCCCACCCAAGACCCCTACGGGTGCGGCAAACTACCCGCCAAGTACCCGAAGCGAAGCAACCTCCCTCAACTCCGTGAGTAGGCCACTCGGCACTTCGGCATACCCGGTAGTTTGTGCACCCCCTCCATGGGTCTATCCTAGGAGCAAAAACAGTAAAAAGAAATTATACAATGACGGCTACAACCCCGACCCGGTTGTGCGGCCATACAAATAATAATTACATCAATTTACATATTTACATGAATTGAAAGAAAAGAAAACTCTCGTCTCACAACCCCCGGCTATTCACCCGCGACAATCCAATGAATTCATATACACATTCCAATGACATTACAGATCACAGATTTGTATAACCCCCACTAATTGACATATAGCGATTAGCAGATGTTCAATACAAATATCACATCACAGATAAAAACCCGTCAGCTCATGTCTTTAGAAGTTCGATCAAAAATACGGCTTTTTAGGCCCCAAACACAATTTTCGTTCTGGAAAATCTGGGCTGAAAAGACATATTCCAAAAATCCCAAAACAACCCCAGAAATACACTGCACTAAATTTGGACCTCGGCCGAGTCAACTCGGCCGCGGAACCGCGGCGGGAGCGTGCTCCCGCCGCGTTTCCGCGGCGCTTTGAACAGTTCGTGGGACCAAATTTTGTAGTTAATCAATAAAAAGCCTGAGCCGATTTTTGAGATGAAATTTTTCAAATTTTGAACAGAAAAAAAATCGGCAGAAACTTGACAAATCGGGTTCGTTTCGTGACTTTTTCTTTGATCGATCTTCTAGTTACTTTGCTAACATGTTAGATAGAGTTTAACCTGGCTCTGATACCACTGTAAGTCCATGCTACCTCTCCTGGTACTTTCGGGCATGCGGAATTTGGTGAAAAACAATTTTCTAGAGGCGGTAACATGGACTCAAAACCGGATCTTTGTTAAACATCTAACTAACAACCTAACTAGGAGTTGTTAACTACTCGGTTATGGGGTTATACCTTTCTTTCTTGAACTCCTTCGTCTTCAAACCTCAATGGTGTACGGATCGGCTTCACCCCGTCGTCTCCTTGCGCCGAAGATCGATCCACCTGAAAGCTTCTACCTTTGGCTTCTTCTTCGAATTTTGAAGAAACTAGTTCACTCGGTTTGCTAAACCTTATGAACTAGAGTGAGTAGAGGAGAGCGTGTTGGGATTTTCTCTATGGTTCTTGGTTCTCAACACATGAGACAAGTGAACCATAGACTAAAGAGAGGGAGAACAAGAGGAAGAAGATGAGAGCTCAAGAACACAAGAGAGAGAAAGGAAATGAAAGAATGAGCAAGACTTTTTCCCTCTTGGCTCTCATAATCCAAAAACATCATAACCAATAATAGCAATCAAGTATTAGTGATGGTTTAAGCTACAATAGCCATATCATTTCATGCACTCATTTTGCACAAGAGAACAAGCAAGCAAAAGTCTTTGCCATGAAATGATAGCCATTGTCATCATGATGGTCAACTAGTCCAACCTAGTCAACCGGTCAACAAAGTCAACAAGTCAACAAAGTCAACCCCTCAACAACCATGTCACTATAATACTTAATTAATATCATTGTTAATTACATATCATATTCTCATTAGGGTTGAGCAAAAAGTCAATAGTCAACGGTCAACGGTCAACAACCCTAATGAGAATCCTCTGCCTCTGTCTCTCCGTCAACTGTGCATACACACCCGCATCCGCGTTCCGAGGAACACGAATACATACTGGATAAAACCAATCCCAAAACGTACACTAGGATCTGGCTTAAACCAAAGCCCGCTAGTGTTAACTGTCCGGACACTGTACGTGCATAAGTGCACGGATGTGACCAAATCCTGTCGCAAAACCATGCGACCTGTCGCAAAACCATGCGACCTCTACTCTTTTGCCTAAAGGCGAATAGCTTTCTGTGTGGGACTCTAAAGACTCGACACTACGCTGGAAGTGGGTTTAACCACAGACCGCAAGCGGCACTAGCTGTGCGTAACGGTCCCCAGGTAGATGCCGACAAGAAGACTGACGAGGTGAAACCCATCTGAACTCCTACTGAGCTTGAATGTGACAATCTCCGTACAGTCCGGTCTGTTCGTCTGATACATCGCATGGCGGGCCTAAGGGGGCGGTAAATGTCAGTCTCTTAATAGCGGTACAAGTCGTGTCGGAGTGAAGCCCAATACACCCTGAGATAACACTGGAAGCCTACCAGTATATCTCGCTTGCCCTGGCCAGGGACTATTCGTGTAATGGCTCTCCTAGACACAGCGCGATGTCAACCCCCAATACCGGGAGAGACGAATCATGTCTAACCGTCACTGCCTCCAAGTGCTTCGGGACTGCACCCAACTACTACCTGTTTGCACGACTCCTTTGAGCCGTGGTAGGGTAGTAATCAAAGTGCAGTGGGAACACACTCGAGACGAAGTGACAGTGTCAAGTCAGTGGACTAAGCTGTACTCATGTCACCTGGGAACTGATAACTGACGATAGGTATAATACCAACCGGTTAGTTCCCGACGAGTCCTGTCCAGTGTACTCGTAACCCAACGAGCACCCGCATACTATCTCCAGTACGACGTACTGATGGCTGTGGGACAGACCATCTCCCACTCTGGGATGAGAAGCGCATGCGCTAGTCTACTCCGGAGTATCGATGCCCTGTCTCGATAGTCCTGCGACTAGGGACCTGTATAAAGATATGCTTATAGATTACCCAGCCCCCACTAGTGTGACTGCCATCACAACGCTGGTAATCAAGCAAAGATCCTAAGGGCTCCACTAATGTGTATAGGTGATATACTAAAATAAACACATGTACACATTGAAGTAGAAACAAACTAAGTAGCATACTACTATTTTGAGCAAGATTGTATATACAAGGTGAATATCCCATGCTTCCATTAAGTAATATACAAACTAGTATGATACAGTAATGGCCTCTAGGGCATATACACTAACACTTGACTTCACGGATTATGATGCAGATCATACTAGTGGGGCCTGGGTAGTCCATGAGTTCATCCTTCAATGTTCCTAGTCGTGGGAATATCGAGACGGGGCATCGATATTGCAGAGTAGACTAGCGTATATCTTCTCAATCCATATGATGGGCGATGGATGATCCCATATCCATTAGTGTTTGATATCAGAGATGGCATACGGGTGCTCAATGGAGACTAGGTACACTGAACGGACTCACCGAGAACTCCTTGATGGTATTATACCTCACGTCAGATAGCAGTTCTCTGGTGACACTGGTACAGGTTAGTCTGTCGACCTGAGATCGTCATAGAGTCTTATGTGTGTCTCACTGTGCTTTGATTTCCACCCTACCACGGCTCTACTGAGTCATGCAAACAAGTGGTTTTTGGGTACAGTCCCGAGTCACATGGAGGCAATGAGCGATAGGAGGGGATTCATCTCTCCCGGTATTGGGGGTTGATGTTGCGCTATGCTCGATTGGCCATAACTGGAAATCCCTGTCCAGGGTAGATGTGATTTACCGGTAAGTGTTATCAGTAGTTTCACGCCCGTTATGGACCTTACATCGGCATGACTTATCAAGCTATTAGGGTCTAACGTTTACTACCCCTATGCGAGATATGCGACATATCAGACGAAGAGACCGGACTGTGCGGTAAGTGTTACTGATTGGATTCGCAGGAGTATGAGCAGGCTTTCTTGTTGATCTTCTGATCGCTCAATACTAGGTAGCCGTTACGTTTAGCGCGCCTCTTGCAGCTTGTGGGTGTTTAATATGATCATCACCAACTACCGGCGTATTGACGAGTCTTTAGAGTTTTACACAGAGGTTTCCTGGCTCAGGAGAAACGAAGTAGGGGAACATATGTGATATGTGCGGGACAGAGATTAATACGCGTATGTGATACCGTATTCTATTCTCGCGATTTGTGTCATCGGTCGGTTATATGCGATATAGCCAGGTTATCGAATTAAGTGTTGATTCGATAAAATGATACACATGATATTAGTCGGTTACATATAGCCGGATTATTAAATCAAGTGTTGATTTAATAATCTAATGTATAATTATATATTTGATATATTAATTTACATTAACTAATATTAGCTCACTTAAGATATCTTTTTCTCACTTAAGTATGCATTAAATATATATGTGATATATATTTGTGCACATGATTTTGTATCATGCTAGATGATACATGAGTCATGGGTGTATGAAACTTACACCATACTTAAGATGGTGTTTAGGTTATTATTTATTTTATGTAATTCAAAATTAGTTGGATAATTGTCATGAGTGGAAGCTTGTAGATTGTTTGACTTTGTCCACTAATTTTGTCTCACATAAGATATTTATTAACCAAACCACTATCTTAAACTATGGTTATGCCTCTACAATGGTTAGTATATGATACTAACTCACCCATGGTTACTCAATGATTCCTTCTTCATTTTAGCTTCATTTTTTATGGTTGCTTTCTTCACCTCCTTCTTCAAGCTTTCTAGCTCCATGAAACATAAAGAAATATTATGAGAAAAATAAATCCAAAGTGAGCCCACTTCCTACTTCATCATCCTCTACTACTTGACATTTAGTTTAAGGTGTTCTCTTCACAAAGTTCATCATCCAGTGAAGAGGTAGCTTGAGTTTGAGTCTCCTCGACGTAGATCATCTTCGGCCTTGAAGACTTCGAGCAAGCTTGTCCATTTCTCCAAGGGAATCCTTACTTGAGTTCGGGAGATCACTACTTGGAGCGAAGGGACTACTACACGGAGCTTTAGAAGTGAAGGACCGGTCTACAAAGGTTGTATTCCTTGTTCACTTTCTATGTAAAATTGTTTACATTCTAGTTTAGCTCCTAAAACTCTAGTTAGATCCTAGGTTAGGTTGTTTGGCACACTAGAAAATTATGAAATTGGCATGCTTGATGCTTTGTGAAACCTTGTGGTTGTGCCAAAAAACCCTACACCTTAAACTCATGGACTATGATGTCCTTACACTTATAGACCGCAACGTCCCTAAACTAAACCCCACAGACTATGATGTCTCTAAACTGCCGCGGACTATGATGTCCTTAAACTATGGACCGCAATGTCCCTAAACTAAAACAATAGAGTCCAAATGCTCTTTTGTTGGATCTAAATGATCCTGTTAAGTAGATCTTAGTGTAAAATTAGACTAACGTATCCTTAACAAACGTTTAAATTGATCTTAGTCTCAAATGAGATTAACGATCCTTAAGCCCAACCCAAAACCAAATCTAAGAAAATATGGATTTGGTCTAATCCACGCCCTACGGGGGACAACCTAAATTAGTCTCCGTATACAATCCACGGGAAACCAAAAATAAAACAAACATGCACGAGACGAAGTGATCATCTGGAGAAGGAGAAAGTGGTTACCGCAATGCGGTAGCGTAATTAACTGCAGTGGTTGCGCCTGCAGGGAAGAGCGTCCCCACAATCAAAAACCCCTCACAATGAGGGGGAATCTGACGAAGTCTGCTACATTGGCCGCATCCGTCTAAAACTTCGATATATGGTGCCATAAATCAACTTGGCATCTTCGGACAGGTGGACGGATAAAACCAAATAGCATCTGCCCCCAAATTCAAGCAAGACGACCTACGCAGTTTCGTCTCTGTTTTCGGCAGCGAACACACTTGTGCACGGATCATGATCGGACGAATAATACTAGTGGGCATTCGTTTAAACCGGATCCTAGTATTATATTGTTGGATTATTTTCGTCTCGTTGTATTCGTATTCAGTCGGAATACGGATGCGGGTATGTATATATGGATGAGGTGTATTCTTGTAATTCGTTACAAGATTTCTTTAGTTGATGCCATTTCTTTTTGGGATTAAAAATTTTGGTTTAATTGTTTAATTGTTGGAAAATGTTAGTGCAAGTCTTGGCATTGAGCATTGATGATAGCATGTGCACTTGGTGCCTCATGGTGTGATTCATTGTGCCATGCTTGATATTTTTGTGAGGATTGTGAGATATTTAGTAGAAGGGGCAGATCTTTTTTGGTGGGGCATTTTCTTTAGTTGCTCACTCTCACAAAATAGATCACAAGACTTCACAACTTTCTTGACTAGCTCTTTTATTTTTCTTGAGCTCACACTTTCCTCTCATGGGCATCTTCTTCAACCTCCACCCATACCCTCTCATGAGTTGAGAATCGTTGGGTGTATTGAGACAAGGTATTCACACGCACTCTCTACTTCATCTTGGTTATCTAGGCTAGCAAACTAGATACCCGAGTTGCTTCGGTTTAGAGGCGGGAGCCCGTATTACGAACCCTCGACATGGATCTTCTTCGATGGAGGGAGACCGGAGATCAAACTTGATCGGGGAAGCTGCGACGAGCTTAGGACAGAGGTTGAAGACCGAAGAATATGGATCAATCGGTTTAACCTCTCTAAACTCCTTTCTAAGAACTAGTATAGGGTTAATGGTACGATCCGTAATTTAGGGTTCCGTTAGTGCCGGCTTTTAAAAGTTTTTGTTCCGCATTTGGCCACGGATTGATGGCCGGGGTGCTACCGAAATCCAACAGGGTAATCTATCGCTTATCCGCATTTCTATTATGGTGTCTAGGCAAGTGTGACTAAGGAAAGTCATTACTAAATTAGGCTCGCTATTTTGGTGATTCGTATAGCGGATACCTCTCACTTACCTGGCACTTATCTGGCCACAAGAGTGATAAAGAGGTGGTAGATGATTGATCCTACGACTTGTCCTTTGGAAGTCTAGGAGCGTTCTAGTGACTTGACTTAGGTGACCCTAGTTCTAGAGATTGATTGTGCTTTTTTTGATTTGTTGAGTCAAGCTTCACGTTCGATATTTTTTCAAAACAAACCTTCTAAAATGCATTCTCACACACGTTGCCACGTGCACTAAACCCGCTTAGTACATGATCGGCTGGACACGGGATTCTAGTGCCCGTCTTGTCCGTGTCTTTGCTATCGACTCCGAAGTCGGTACTTCTTCATCTTATTTTTCCCCTCCACCCACCACACCTCCCGAAATGGACGGATCTCCATCGGGATTTCACGATACCACCCTGCCGCCACCCGTAGGTGCGCAGAATCCACTGCGCATCTCTTTCCAAGAAAGATGCTACCCGATATGCGATCCCCTTCCTACTTGTCTGTCTATCCCGCCGGCCAATAAGGATAATTTTGAAATTAAACCCCACTTCATCAACCTGTTGCCCAAATTTCATGGGCTTGAATCCGAATACGCATACGTTTTCATAACCAAATTCGAAAATGTATGTGCAATGATAGGCACTATAAAACTTTCTGGGAATGCTATGCGATTACGTCTTCTCCCTTTTACTTTGTGCGATCTAGCAGAAAAATGGTTTTATAGCACTGTCGCACATTCTATCGCCAAATGGGATGAATTCGTGATAGCGTTCCTTAAGAAATTTTATCTCAATCATAAAACCGCCCGGGTTCGAAGCGAGATTAACCAGTTTACCCAACTGTAACGTTTTGAAAATCGTTTCGGTGAAATTTCGGAAAAATCGGTAAAATAAGGGGGTTTTCCGTAAAAAGTCAAAATATAAATATCTTTTACCATAAAATTAAATATACATATTCTAGCTATACAATTGCTAGTATTTGGTGTTTATTGAGCCACTGGTAAAATTTCTAATTTTCTGAAAATTTTTCCGAAATTAATTATTTTTATATTATTTTAAGCCGTCACTAATACATTTAATTAGGGAAAATTACAAATTGGAATGAGTTGAAACAAATTTTGTGCATGATAACACATTAAACAAAATTTTAACATTTTATTTTTGAAATGAAATGAAGTTGTTAATCAGTTTTAGAAAATATGGAAGAAAAAGGCTTAAATGGTGAAATTAAAGAATTTATTAAACAAGGAAGTGTGGTACATATTGAATTGGTGTTTGGTGTTCGTTGCTTCACACACACACACACCACCTCCTCCTCCCCCTCTTGCTGGCCAAAAATGGGGCTGCCCCAATCCCCATGTCCCCACACTTTGTTCACAAAGAAATGAAAAGAAAAGAATCAATATATAAGTGTGGGCTTTTGACTTTTATTTTGACTTTGAAATCCACACCCCTCACTCTTTCACCTCTCCCCCCTTCATTGGCTGAGCCCACTTTAGAATTCTGCAGCCCCACCCCTCTCTTTCCCTCATCTCATCTCTTCTCCAAAAATCCTCAAAAAAAAAAATTGGTCAAAAATCAAAGTAAAACCTCACCAAAATCAAAATCCAACTCCTGCCCATTTTTCATTTGCCTATCTAGAATGGATCTAGGAGCATGAAAGCTATTTTTCGAGACTAGGATTTGAATGCTAGATCTCAATTTGTGAGGTATAAATTTGTGCCCTATGGTTTGTGTGTTGATTAGTTGCTTAAATAATTTTGTTTATAAGTGTTTAATTAGGTGTTTAAAAAAGGGTTTTGAATTCAAGTTTGAAATTTCAAGTAGATGGTTTTGAATGAAGATTAGGGTTTGATCATTGGATTATGGTTGTGATGGGTAGATTAACATGTAATTGCTTGCTAAAATTAATCTAGTTGCTAGTTTGCATTTTTGTTAATTTAAATTTGTAATAATTATATAAATTGCAAACTAGGTTTTAAAAATATATATATTTTGGTGAGATAAAATTCTAATTAGGGTTTCATGGCATTATTAACATTATAAATTGTGGTTTAATATTTTAGTATATGCAAAACCAAGCTTAATTGTAAAATTGTGAATTTTACTCTAAAAAGCGTTAAAATCGGTATTTTTGCAAACTAGGAATTTGGAATTTATACAAATTGATGAGATTAATTTATGAAAGTGATTTGTATGACCTAATTATGTTATTTAATGAGCATTTTGGCCATTTGAATCGTTAAAATTTGTAGATTGGTTAAAACATCAAGTTTTGAACCGAAATGGGAATTTGTGCTAACTAGGTTTTTGGAAAATAAAATGATTGGTTTAATTTTATGGATTTGACGAATTATTCCCTATTTCTTATACAGTTAGTGAGTTTTGAAACCATGATTGGTACGTTTGGTGTTTTTTTTGATTAATCGGCGTTTGTACGCCGACGTCGAGGATTTTTGGGTTGATTTGTGAAAGCAACCATAGGTTTTGACCTATGTGGGATTCGTGTGTCGTTTTGGTCATGAGTCGGATTTTAATGCGATACGGTGCGTTATGATTTGTAGGTACCCTCATGAAGACTTCGAGACGACAAGCAAGCGCGTGGCGACCTTGGCATCGGCAAGCGAAGATCTGTGAGTAGATTATATCTACGGGGGAAGTCGGGTGGATGGCGTATAGCACCCCCGCAGTCCGTAGTATAGTTTATGTGTGTGTGTGTGTGTGTGTGTGTGTGTGTATAGGTGTTTTACGATACGAGAATGATTATTCATGATATGATTATGTGTTCATGGTTTTGCTTAGGGTTAGTTGCGAAACCCTAGAGTAGTTGTTACACCCACACACGCACACACACACTTGCATACATTACTTTCTTATGCATAGATGTGGATGTGTATATATGTATATACGCATGGGTATGGGACTATGCATATATACATTCATATACACATGCATGGATGATGAGGATAGTACTCGGGTTTTGAGATGAGTCGATGAATTTGGGCTTGAGGCCGTGAGATCGGTGATGTGACAGGGTTCGTATTTAAGATACGATATGATGTTTTAGCGGGTCCTTTCGACAGGGTGTTTTCATACACACGCATGTATATAGATAGATGGTATCAGTTTTGTACTAGACTTAGATCAGTACCCCGATCATGATATTTGATAAAGAAGATACCAGATGAATAATAAGATAAATGTGATATTAACTCGTACCCAGTTTGGGATGTCATACGATGGATTTACCGTACGAGCTATATATTGATGATAGATCCACACTCCTGATTTAAGGATGTCATATCAGATGGTGTATCATATGGGATACTATTAAGGCGGGATCACCGACTATTATATAGACGGATATATATCTATATATATATATATATCGACTCAGATGTTAGGGGTTTCCTTACCTTTTGTTTAGCCTGTTAGCTCAGCCCGATAGTTTAGTGTAGTCGATAGACTAGATTCGATTCCTCCCTATTTCAAATAACTAATGAATCGTGGGTATTTTAAAAGACAGGCCAAGGGATTCTACGGATATTTCAAGGGACGTATCTTTTCTTAAAAACACCGTAGCCCTTATTTTCAAAACACTACGATTCGTGTTATTTCAAATGGCACCACTATATGACTTATATTATATTAAATGCAGATTAGTTATCATTGTGTTTATCATTCAGCTCCCGCACATTATTGTTGTTCGCTTCGCATCGCATGCTTATATTGTGATTTCTTATACCATTATTGATATCATGCTGTCAGGACACCAGCACCATTACCGATGATGCGTATGTTCCACGTACACTTACTTGCCGGCTCACACACATCATCATCGGTAATTACCATGTCACGTACACTTTAGAGAATACTATTTCATTAACATAGCTTGTTAGCTGATAGTTTCGACATGATATTAGTGTACTTGCCTTATATGCCAGTTTAGACATTGCAGTTATTACTTGCTACTTTATGCATATTATTATTCACTGTTATGCAGTATTATGGAGTTTTATGCCTATATTCACTGTTTACGTGCTATTGATGATTGGATTTTGGATTTTCATGAGATTTCCTGGATTTGGGAGAAAACCGCAAGAATATATATAAACTTCTTTTTCTCTCTTTTTAAAATGAAAAGTGCGGTTTTCTCATGATGTATGAGTCGTCCACCATGATGTTTTCTCGGTTATGAGATGGATTTCGAGACCCGATTCAAGAAGTTGGATGAACCGTCTGCGGGTACATGGTAGACCCGGTAAGGTACCCCGGGGCAAGAAGATCGAGTAGTAGACGATGAGCCCGGCAGGGGAAGACTGCCTACCGGTGATTTTATCTGACACGTCGGATATCCGGAGGATACCGTCGTGGTCCTGTGATTGATGTTAGGGGTTGATCCGGACTGACGGCGCCCTAGATAGTGAGATTGGAGACACTAGGATTTGAGATATTGAGGTATTGAGATTTGGTGATATAGGCTAGTCCGGATAGCCGGATATTGAGATATTGGGATTTATGTTTTGTGTCGATGTTAGACACTGGTTATGTTGATTTCCTTGATGATACCTCATTTTAAATATACAGAAATCTCACTAAGTTATGAAAGCAGTTTCTTCATTTACTTGTATTCTGTTTTCATGCATTCATACCTCATTCATATGATATGTTGCTACCTGAGGCACTGACACTAGCACATGGGATTACCCTTATGTATAGATGTTTACCCTTGCCACTTTTTCATGCTTCAGACTTTATTATTTGAGGATTATATATTGATCGTATGACCTAGGATTTCGTCATACATGCGATTTCTACTCGTAGATGTTTTCTACTCACGAGTTGGCAACTCACCCCCGTTGTGCCACGGTTCCTTGCAGGTTTTGCCCTACAGGTTCTTTGCGGCTTGCTGGCACACTATTCTTTCCGGGTGATTGCTTTAGCAGGTGGGTTCTTTGCATCAGGACCGCCATTGTTTTTTTTATTTCAGTTGTATCTAGAAACTCCATCAACCAGATTGTATATTTGAGAGAGATAGAAAACCAGACCTGTTATTCTTTCGACCTTAGAGTCGCGCGTTGTATTATTATGTTTTTCATGTTGTTTTGAGTTTCTTTAGAGTTTTGATCCTCGCCCTTGGCGTTGTATATTATATTGCTTGCATGGTTGTGACCGTCGATTGACGAAGAGCTAGCTCCCGCTTGGAGATGCCTTTTTATTGATTTCGTATACTATTCATGTTGTATCCCGTTTGGGGGCCAGTATTTACAAAGGGGTCTCTGCCGAAATTTTCAAAAAATACTTGAGATTTTAAAATACATACTTCGGCCTATGTTGATTAAAACTACTTGCTTTACTTTGGTTTTTCCTTCGCTCTACTCTTCTTTGGTTTTGATTTCTGGGTTTTGGCTTACTTAGATTACGTACGCCTCGAGACATTCGTAATTTAAGTGCCGGTCATGTTCCGTACTGTTCAAGTTGTGACACCAACTTCCCAACGAACCATTCTGGAAATGCTTTGAGCGGTTTAAGGATCTTCTTCTACAATGCCCCCATCACGGAATTGATAAATGGCAACTTTGCCGAATTATATATGAGGGTGTTAATCCTACCACAAAACAAATGCTTGAAACCATTTGTCAATACCATTTCATGTCTAAAGATGATGGCAAAGCTTGGAAATTCCTGGAAGATCTCGCCGAACAAACCTTACAGTGGGAAAGCGTTAGACCAACTTCATCTTCATCTAGGGCAGGCATCCATCAGCTCGATGCTTATATTGCAGTGAAAGCCAAAATGACCGCGATGCAAAAGAAACTCGATGCTATCGAAAACAAATTCTCGTCTGCCTCCCTAAACTAAGTTACGCTCCCCAAAATCGTGTATGGTTGCTGTTCTAACCCATCATATTTAACGGAAGAATGCCCTTTGAATCCTCCGTTTCAAGGTCAAGAACAAACTAATGCTGCTTTTCAGCAACAACCTAGAAACGATCCTTATTCTTCCACATACAATCAGGGATGGAGAAATCATACTAATTTCGCTTGGAACCAAAACCAAACTCAAAATCAAAATCAGTTCCCAGGCCAAAATAATTATCAAAGGCTTCCTCCACAGCAACAACAGCCACCACAACAAAGTCAGCATCCCTTTCAACTGAAATCCTTTCAAAATCCGGCCAACAACTTTGCACCTTATAATGATTCTTTTCCAACGGCCGGTACCGAAAAATCCTCTGCACTCGAACGAAGCTTAAAAACGTTTATTAAACATTCCATGCAAACGACGGCTATTTTAACATCTTCTATCCAAACTTTAGTGCAGCACACCGCTTCCCACGGTGAAAGCATAAAATCGATAGAAGCACAACTTGCACAGTTAAATGCCGCAATGAGTGAGAGAGAGAGGGAAACTTCCATCTCAACCTTTACCAAATCCCAGCAACTCAAATCTCATCCTTCAAAATCATAATGTGAGTGCCGTAACTACGTTGAGATCGGGAAGAGTGCTGAATAACAACGTTGGTAAACAAGTTGTTGATGATGAATCAAATGAAACCCCGGCTACTACTTCTACTCCTATTTCGTCTAATCCAACATCTTCTTCTGAGCCTGTTCTCCGTTCTCCACTAGGCTCGAACCCTCGTCCCACTTCCTTGAAGGAATTACCATCTACAACCATCCCAAATCCAATTTTGGGATCCATTCCATCCCCACAAACTTCTCCATAAAAGTTGGACCCAACCCTTATTGATAAAGCTCCTTTTCCAACAGGTTTAAGGGCCAACAAACCAAGTCCCCAAATGGAGAAGATTGTGGACATTTTTAAACAAGTTAACATAAATATTCCTCTCCTAGATGCTATCAAACAAGTTCCGTCCTATGCGAAAATTTTAAAGGACTTGTGCACTAGGAAAAGGAAAACTCAAGTACCTAAAAAGGTTTTCTTAGTGAGTAATATGAGCAATTCTCTTACCTAATTGGTGCCCACGAAACGTTAAGACCTCGGTTGTCCTACAATATCTATAACTATTGGGGGTAAAAATATCAATCGTACTCTACTGGATTTAGATTCTAGTGTTAACTTGCTTGCGTATTCGGTTTATGAGCAATTAGGCATAGGAGAGTTGAAACCTGCGCATTACACTTTCCAGATGGCCGGTCGATCTATCACCCAACCTCAGGGTGAGCTAGAGGATGTGTTAATCAAAATCGGGGAATTTATATTCCCTGTGGATTTTATAGTTATGGATACATAGCCTGTAGCAAACCCACGGAACTAAATTCTGGTGATCCTTGGTCAACCTTTCCTAGCAACTTCAAACGCGATAATCAATTGTCGTAACGATTCTATGAACCTATCCTTTGGGAAGATAACAATTTAGATTAACATCTACAAGCTAGGAAGTCAACCTTCTGAACCCTATGCTCATGTATGTTCTGTCAAAAAGATAGCTTCCGACAGTTGCGAATTTGAAGAGCTTCACGATTCTGATTTCGACACCACTAGTGCGTTGTTGTTTGATCCTACTATCTATTATACAAGTGAAGACCCTTCTGTCGACAAGTCCACACCTAAGTCCGAACCCTTTGACTTGTCGAATGATTTAGTCGAGCTATCCGAGTTTCATAACTCTCTTTCCGATAAGATTATCATTCAGAATATTGATGAAAGTTTTGAAGATATTTTTGCTGAAGAACTCGCATTCCTAGAAGACATGAGAGTTATGATAAATCAATCCCCACCTAAAGAAGTTGAACCGCCGCCCTTTCTTCTTATCAAAAATAAGAATGCGAGTATTGCACCACCACTGTTTCGTCTCTACCAACAGAGACGTAAACCCGAGCGATTTCGCTTCTTATCTCCCCACTTCTTCACATCTACGATCTTCCACCAACCATAGTGGTACATAGATAAAATATTTGAATGGTTGGTGTTGACTTTTGGTCTTTGTAAAGCTTTGCATAGACCGATAACTTTACCCCCCTTATAATTTTAAATGCTTAATACCATTTTACTCAAATTTTGGGGGAGAAAGAAAAATATTTTGGTTCTTGAAAGAAAATAATTTTTTTACAAAATTATGAGCAAAAAATAAGTTTGGGGGAGGTTTGCACTGTCATTTATTCTTGTCCCCGTTACTAACTTTTCCTCCCAAGTCTACAGGTTTTTAAGCTTAAAGATGAATCAGTGAGGACACTGCTGCAAATAGGTTTGGGGGAGATTTGTGCATATTTGCGCATCAATTTTTGCATTATACTAAATAAAAGCACACAAAAAATTTGATAATAAAAGTTAGAAAGTGAAAAATACATATGATAGGAAGGAAAAGTTTATGAAAAGCAAGAAAATGAGATGTTTTATAGCAAAGCTAGTAATAGGTAGGTGTTCAGTCGAAAATAATGCATTTTTAACATGACAATTTCCTTATATTTCTTGATCATCTAAAGATATTTGATATAAATAACACATATTACGAGTTCATCTGGAAAATATCAATTATCATGTGTTATACATATAATCAACATTCTTTGAAGGAAATTGTGTGTTTAATATTTCACGCATAATATTTTGTATATCTCTAACATTCTTCATTGAGTTCCTGTGCAAAAATCAGCTCAGGTCAGATATCGGAATCATAAATTCGCCGATAAAAATACAGAAAATCAAAGAGTTAAATTCTGGCAGTGATTCAGAAGAGATAAAAGGATTCCAGATATCAAATATAAACCCAGAGACCAACAGAAGAAGAGCACAGAGAACTGAATCCATGAACTCACCAATCGGCCGCGGAACCGCGGCCGAGTCAGCCCGAGTCGTCGCGGATCCGCGGCCAAGTTGTGGGCTTCGGAGTCGAGGTTTTTCCAGAAGCTTCTCTGTAACTTCTTAGCTTGCTGAGGACGCTTCATAAGTACCTAGCTTATTCTAAAAGCCTCTGCATAACTACCTAGTTTATTGGGGAAGCTTGATTAAGGGCTATAAAAAGGGACCTAAGCTTACATTAAATGGTTGTTGAATTTTAGTAGACATTTTATACACAATTACACAAACAATTTAAATCCAATTTCAAAATCCCCAATTCTCAAGATCAGGAATCATCGAGACAATCATCAACCAATTCAACACAAGATCCTATATGCAAAGCCGATCGTCATCAACGAGCATGTGATCCTCGATAGATCCAAGACTCACGGTGATTGAGCGAAGCGAAAATCGACGGAGAAATTGCCTCTTCAAGGGAGTGATCGAGAGTGAATTTTCTTGTAATCTCGGATTGAAGGAGTTGTAATTTGAAGTTGAATAATAAAGGTGATCATTACTTTTAGAATTGCTTTATTTAAATTCTCGCATTATGAAATCTCTAATTGTTGATTCTTTTATTTTCATAATGTGGGAGTAAATCTCTGCTTGTTAAGGATTCGAAGGAATTTGGTAGATCCAATGGTGAGAGAATTCTAAATTCATTTAAATCTTATGGAGATTATAAAATTTAGCAAAAAGAATCATTAATGTCCAAGTTGTGAGTGAGATCAATTATTGAGAATTTCATCACAATTTGGGGATGAGATTGATGATCTTTCTTGTTAAAGGCTAGTTATGAATGACAATCAATGAAAAGACAAGGGGCAATGAAGGAGAAACCCTAGTTTCTTCAAAAGATCCCTAATTCTCATTATTAGCCATCAATCAAGTTGTGATTCTATCAATAGATAAGATGAATCATCTTGAATAATCATCAAGGCTACTAATTCCGTTCGAATCCTACAAGCTACTTCAATTTTCTTGATAACTACATTTGATCTTGGACAATTTTCTTGATTTCTTTTCTTGAAAACGATTTGTTATTTTTCTTGAAAATATTAAATCCAACTCAATCTTGAACTATTTCTTGAATTTCTTTAATAATTCTTTCAACTCAACTAAAGGAAGAATTTACGAGTTCCATGAATCCCAGAGGACGACCCGTACTCACTAACGCTCGCTACACGCGATACCATTATTGATTGCGGTTACTAAACTACAAAACCTATATTCTATCTTCATTTTGAGACAAATCAAATGGCGCCGTTGCCGGGGATGCGTGCATAATTTGTTCATTCTTGCAATTTGAGTTGAAATATTATTATTCCATAAAAATTTAAATCAAAAACGCATCATGTGCTTAACGATTAGTGTGTGAATTTTTGCAAGGGAATCTAGAATCATTGGAGCAGAGAGATAAAAATTCCGAAGCAGTCAACAGGACCAGAGGAGCAAGGAGAGCAGCAGTACAAAATTTTGTTCAAAAATCTTTTCAATTGACCGCGTAACCGCGGCTATTACCTTATTTTAGCCGCGGATCCGCGGTTAATTAGGTGTAATGGGACTCCAGTTTTCTCTGGTATAATCTCTTCTTTCTCCTCTCTTCTCTGCTAAGTCCAATAACAACTTTTCCGCAGGATTCTTTGCAAAAACTCGCCACTCAAAACAAAATTCTGTTACGTGTTTTGATATTGGTTGTTTGTGCATATTTTAATACGGAATTTAAGGGGCAAAGACCAAATTCAGATTATATGGGGATTTCATTACTGTCACGACCCGAAAATGGAACGTGACTGGCACGTGAATCATATTATAGGACCCCATCTAATTCAAGTAAGCCAAAATCCCATAAATCTAAACCATTTTAAAGAAGAAGTGAGGAAAACTTATCTTTAAAGCAAGTGGTTTTAAATAACATAAGCCGAAGTATTGCATTTTTAAAATATCAAGTCTTTTCTGAAAATTTCGGCAGAGTTTCCTTTGTAAATACTGGCCCCAGAAGGGTACAACATGCATAATATGAATAAATGCATCCCAAGCGGAAGCTAGCTCTTCGTCAATTAACGGTCACAACCACGCAAGCAATATAATATACAACGCCGAAGGGAGAGGATCAAAACTCAAAAGGAAACTCAAATCATCAAGAAAACCATAATAAAACAACGCGCGACTCTAAGGTCGAAATAATATACACTGGTCTTCTAAGGTTATCAAATAAATACAAGTCTGGTTGATAGAGTTTTACTAGATACAACTGAATAAAAATGAAATACAATGGTGATCACGATACAAGTGAACCCACCTACCAAAGCAATCACCCGCAAAGAGCAGTGTGCCAGCAAAACCGCAACAAAACCTGTACGGCAAAACCTGCAAGAAACTGTGGCACAACAGGGGTGAGTTGGCAACTTGTGAGTAGAAAACATCACAGAGCAGAAATCGTATGTATGACTCAATCCTAGGTCAATACGATCAGTAGTATATATCCTCAATATGATAAAGTCTGAAACATGATAAGGTGGCAAGGGTAAACATCTATACATAAGTGTAATACCAAGTGCTCGTGTCAGTGCCTCAGGTAGCAACATATCATAAATATGATGTATGAATACATGAAAACAGAATATATCTAAATGAGAAAACTGTTTTCTTATCTCAGTGAGATATCTGTATAAATAAATCAAGGTATCATCAATAAAATCAACAGGGAAAATCAGTGTCTAGTATCGACACAAAATATATATAAATCCCAATATCTCAATATCTCAGGCTCCGGCAATCCGGACTGGCCTGTAACCTCGAATCTCAATATCTAGGGCTCCGGCTATCCGGACTGGCCCATATCATCAAATCTCAAAACCACAGGGCTCCGGCTATCCGGACTGGCCCATATCATCAAATCTCAAAACCACAGGGCTCCGGCTATCCGGACTGGCCCATACTCCGATCGGTATCCTCCGGATATCCGTCGAGTCACAATACATTCACCGGTCAGTAGTTCTCCCCTATCACAAGCTCAACGCCATCATCTACGACATTCTCGTCCCGGGGTACCACACCGGGTCCACCATGCACCCACAGACGGTTCCTCCTCCTCCTCGAATCGGGTGTATGATATCGCTCAAGAGCCGAGAAAACTCATGGTGGACGTATCTCAATTCATATCAGGGGAAAACCGCAATTTTCTATCATTTGAAAATGATAATCAGTTTATAAATCTTTGCGGTTTCTCCAAATCCAGAAATCTCATGGAAAATCCGAAATCAAATATCTCAAGAGTAAATAACAGTGAATACCGAGCTCCGGCAATCCGGACTGGCCCATATAATATTGCATGATAAATGAATATATAAATATACATGAAATATCACGATAATAAATGCAATATCTAAACTAGCACAGTAATGATATATCGGAACTATCAGCTAGCAAACGATATCAATAAAGTAATATTCTCTAAAGTGTACATGATGTGTGTGAGCCGGCAAGCAAGTGTACGTGGAGCATACGCATCATCGGTAATGGTGCTGGTGTCCTGACAGCATGGTTTCATAATCACTACAGTACACAATAAACATGCAATGCGATGATAACAACATGGATAAACGGAGAATGAATAATAAACGCAGCAATACTGAATATACAAAAATGAATAGTAAATGCAACAATAAGGAATCTACATTAATATATATGGGTCATACAGTTTTGCCGTTTGAAATAACACGAATCGTGGTGTTTAGAAAATAGGGCTACGGTGTTTTTAAGAAAAGATACGTTCTTTGAAATATCCGTAGAATCTCTTGGCCTGTCTTTAAAATACTCACAATTCATTAGTTTTGAAATAGGTATGACCTGAGTCTAGTCTAACATCTACAAGTAAACTACTGGACTAAACTAACAGATTGATCAAAAGGGTAAGGAAAACCACATAAGTCTGAGTCGATATATATATATATATATATATATATATAATAGTCGATGATCCCGTCTCAATAGTATCACATACGATACAATATATATAATATGACAGCCTCGAGTCAAGAGTGCGGATCTATCATCAATATAAAGCTCGTACGGTTAATCCATCGTATGGCATCCCAAAACTGGGTACGCGTCAATTATCACATTTATCTCATTATTCATCTGGTATCCTTATCATCACATATCGTGAACTGAGGGTACTTGTACCGTTTTAAAATAAATAAATAAATAAATAAATAAAATTATTTAAGTGAATTTTCTAATTTTCGGTAAAGTAAAACGTATTTTTCGTAAAATTAAACCGTAATTATTTTTTATTATAAATTTAAAAATACCTATTTTAAATATGTTATTACTAGTAAATGGTGTTTATTTAGCCACTTATAAATTTTTAGTTTAATTAAATATTTTTCCTAAATTAATTATTTTAAATATTAACATAAGCTTTATTTATACACTAAATTAGTGTAAATTACAAATTTGAATGGGTTTAATTAGCAAAAGTGAACCATTACATATTAGAATCAAGTGTGTTTCATGCAAAATTTATTTTCAAAATTTTCCATGGTTCTAGACCATTCTAGGTTAAATGGAGTTAGGAAAATAAAGAATTTTTTTATTAAATCATGAAAAGACTTAATGGAATGATATTTTTGTGAAACCTTCTACACTTTTCTTCACCTTTTCTCACTCTCCTCTCTTTTCCTCACCTCATGGCCGGCCTCACCACCATGGGCAGCCCCAAAATTTTTCCCCCGTCATTTTTGTATTAAAAATCATCAAAATTCATCAAAAATTCAATAAAAAACCCACAAAATCCTAATTAATTCCTACCCTCTATTCTTTGCTCATCTTTACATGGATTTTGGAGATGGAAAGCATTCATCTTGGAGGCTTATTTTCATGTTTGGATTTCATGTTGTGGAGGTATAAATCTTCTTCTTTTGATTTATTGTTATTAGATGTTTCATTTAAGCATAATTAGATTTAATAAATAATTTCTATCTACAAGTTTTAAAAATTCAAGTTAGGGTTTGAAAAATCAAGTTAGGTTTTCACTAATTAAGTAGGGTTATATTTTGTAGTTTAACATTTTTAGAAGTGGAAAATCTTGTATGGATGATGTATTGTAAATTGTTATCCAAAATTGTTTAAATTAAACTATTTTTTTGCAAACTAGATTTCTATAAGTTGTATATATTGGTGAGATAAAATTCCAATTAATGTTTGAAACACTAGATTGTGGTCTTAAAGAGGATATTAACTTGTTAGTGGAATGAAAAAACTTAATTTGGTTACTAGTTTCTTTTGATAATTGAAAAATACTAATTAAAATGCTATTTTTGCTAACTAGTTTTTGGGAATTCTTAAATAAATGAGAGTTAAATCTAATTTATGGTTTCATTATACTATTATCATCATGAATTGTAGTTTAGTAAGTTAATTCATGTAAAATCATGTTTAGTTGTGATATTGTGAAATTTTGCTTAAAAGTATCGAAATCGGGCAAGTTTGCAAACTAGAATTTTCAAACTAATGTAAATTAGGGTGTTAAAAATATAGGAAGGGTTTATATAATTTAGTTATTCTATTTAATGAGTTTTATGACCATTAGTTTCATTTAAACGTCAAGTTTTGAAGTAAAATGGTGAATTGACATTTTCAAGGTTTTTCGGAATTGGATGATTTGATCGATTTTAGGGTTCCAATGATTTAAACCAAGTTTTATATTATAAGTAATAAGTTTTAAAGCTACGAGTTGTTTGTTGATGCTTATCTCGATCAATCGGCGTTTGTACGCCGATATCGAGCGATATTTGGTTCTTTTGCATGAGCGGTACATAGGTTTTAACCTATGCACATTTCGTGCGTCGTTTTGATGTTGTTCGTGATCCAGTTTACGATATTATATGTGTTTGCGTATAGGTACCCCTCACGTGGACTGTGGACGATGAAGAAGAGGATGGTGACACCATCTTGGGCAGACAAGGACCAGGTGAGTAGATGTATATCTACGGGGGGAAGTCGGGTGGATGGCGTTTAGCACCCCCGCAAACGTAGAATAGGGATAGTACTTATTGTCATTAGGAAGCCAGACGTGACCTTAGATTCTTGATGATTAGGACCCTAGTAATGACCCTAGGTTGGACTAGACTGATTTAGAAAGACCATACCAGAGAATGAATACCTTGGAAGAGATTCGTAGGTTTCAGGTAGATACACACACACGCACACACTGAGACTCGACGTGGTGTATACGTGTATGTATATATATATATAGGACTAGGTGTAGGTATATATATATACACAATACGTATATGTGATACAAGGATGTGATATGATACACGGGGATGAAACAATATAACTGGGTTGATGCCGTGATTCTTGGCTACACAGTCGTGTTATGCGATTAGCGGATCATTAGAAAATGAGATAATGGATTTGTATACAGGAACAATAATAAAGGATGGTGATGATATTGAAGTACATGGACTCTAAAATAGAACCCGGACCGTAACCTGTGCCTGAAATTCTGATATGATATATGTGTGACTTGATTACGACATCATATAGATGTGACTTGATTTCGATATGATAAATGTGTAACTTGATTACGATATCATATAGGTGTGACTTGATTACGATATGATCTAAGTGTGACTTAATCACAATATGATACATATATATGATATTTCTGAGGATAAATTAACGATGTATATTTATGCTGGCAATGATATATGATTGATGTATGCAATTACAGTATAGCACCTTGATCTTGACATGTGTTGATGATGATATTATACGAATGATGAGACACGTACGTGATACTTGACCCGTACCCTGATATTGGGATGTCGTACGATGGATTTTACCGAACGAGGCATAGATATGATGATTGATCCACACTCTTGATTCGAGGAAGCCGTACTACGTACGTGACGCTATTGAGGCTGGATCGCTGACTATTAGAGATATGGATTCAGACTTTAGGTGTACTCTTATTTCTTATCGACTAGTTTCTTAGGTTTAGTTCCTTAGGAGGTTAGATGGACACTAGTTTAGGCTCGAGTCATATAGTTGTAGTTATACTTGTATATCACAGATGAGTGGTTATTACACATCCGTCTTTACATTCATACCGTAATCATAATGTTGCATGTTCATACATATGTTTCTATAATCAGTATAAAACTCTGCCTGTTAGGACACCGGCACCATTACCGATGATGCGCATATTCCACGCACACTTATTTGCCGGCTCACACACATCATCATCGGTAATTGCTATGTCACGTACACTTTAGATCATATTATCTTTTATTGATAGAATCAGCTAACAGCTAAATCGATATAATATTGTGATTACTCTCCGGTGTTAGTATAGACATGGTATTTATTACTTAGACATTTCATTCATTCGCATTTTCATGTTATCATACAGTATTATGGGGCATATGTCGACACTTATCATATACTTACTCATGATTTTAGGATTTTGGATTTCTATGCGATTTCTGGATTTTTGGGGAAAACCGCAAGAATATATAAAAACTTCTCTCTCTCTCCTCCTCTCTTTTTAAAATATAAGATGTGGTTTTCTCGTGATGTATGTGTCATCCACCATGAGATTTCATGTTTTCTGTTGGATTTCGAGACCCGATTCGAGGAGTGGATGAACCGTCTCGGGTACATGGTGGGCCCGGTATGGTACCCCGGGGCAAGAAGATCGAGTTGTAGACGATGAGCCTGGCAGGGGAAGACTACCTACCGGTGATGTCTGGCATGGCGGATATCCGGAGGATACCGACCGTTGTCGTGAGATTTGATGATATGGGCCGATCCGGACTGACGGAGCCAGAGATATTGTGACTATGAGGCATTGAGATTATGAGGTATTGAGACTTGAGATTTTCATGTTTTGTGTCGATGCTTGACACGGGTTTCCATGGATTTCATCATTGATATTTCAGATTTCTATGCACATTTTACCATGATAAAAGCTAAAGATTTCTTATACAGATATATCTAGATTTCAGGATTGGTTATTTTACATTCATGGTGCATGCATACTCATTCACATGACATAGTACTATATGAGGCACTGACACGAGCACGGAGTATTTGCACTTACACGTAGCTTATTATCCTGTCTTTACTTGATGACTAGTAGTATATTAGTATATTATTATGACCTAGGACAGCGTCGTGCATTCGATTTCTTTTCACAGATATCTTCTACTCACGAGTTGACAACTCACCCCCATTGTGCCAAATTTTATTACAGGTTGATGTACAGGGTTCCTTGGCAGTTTGCTGGCATATCTTTTCATTCCGGGTGATTTGCACGGTAGGTTGGTTCATTTGTATATGGACCGCCATTGTACTTTTATTATTTCATTTGAATCTAGAAAGCTCTATTAACTAAACTTGTATTACTTGATAGTTTACTGGACCAGTTGTTTATTTCGACCTTAGAGTCGCGCTTGTATTATTATGGTATCTGGTGGAATTGTTTTCTTTTGAGTTTTGAGCCTCGCCCTTTGGCGTTGTATACTATTGTGCATTGGTGTGGTTGTTTCCGCCTGTTGGCGTAGAGCTAGCTCCCGCTTGGGAATGCCTTTTTATTATTTCATATGTATTATACTTGTTTGTACCCGTTTGGGGCCAGTTTTTACAAAGGAGACTCTGCCGAAATTTTTGAGAAAATTGGATGATGCTTTTAAACTTGTTTTCTTCATGTTTTCCTTTACTTCTTCTTCTTTTATGGTTTAGATTTCTGGGCTTCGGCTTACTTAGGTTACGTTGCGCCTCTAGACGCTTCGTAATCTAAGTGTCGGTCACGTTCTGTACTTTCGGGTCGTGACAGAACTGATCTAAGTCTAGTACAATACTGATACCATCTACATATATATATGCGTATGTTTGAAAACACATCGCCCAAGGACCCGCTATACTAATCATGTCGTATCTCATAATACGAACTATATCATATCACCGATCTCGTGGCATCATGCCCAAACTCATCAACTCAACTCCAAGTATCATATACTATCCTCATCATCCCTGTATATGTATACGTATATATATATATATATACATAGTCCCATACCAATGTGTGTGTATGTATATACATATCCCTATATACGCACAAGAAGTAAAATGTATGCAAGTGTGTATGTGTGCGTGTATGCAAATCTTTACTCTAGGGTTCGCGACTACAACTAACTAACGACACTATCATCCAATTACATTAAAATCTATCCATGAACCTCTAAAGTCTATCTAGTCTCATAAAAACATATATATATATATATATATATATAGGTATACGTATTCGTATACTACACTACGAAACTGCGGGGGTGCTATACGCTATCCACCCGACTTTCCCCGTAGATATATATCTACTCACCTGATCATCGCTTGCCGATGTCGATATCGCCATCCTCTTCTTCATCGTCCGAAGTCCATGTGGTGGTACCTACATATATACACATATATCATCGTAAACCAAAATCGCATACGAAAACCAAATCGCCACGCGTATCATACATAGGTTAAAACCTATGATCTAAGCATGCACGAATAACCAAACAGCTCTCGACGATCGACGTATAAACGTGAATCGACCGAGATAAAACACAAATATCAAATTCCAGTTTATTAAAAGCCGCAAAACGAATTCAGAAACTTTGTAAAATACTTCCAGATTTTACCTTAGGTAAAATTAGCCAATTTTGCATATGGGAGGGGTCTAGTTTACTGATGAATGAGCC
This sequence comes from Agapanthus africanus, assembly GCA_030015575.1. Lineage (NCBI taxonomy): Eukaryota > Viridiplantae > Streptophyta > Magnoliopsida > Asparagales > Amaryllidaceae > Agapanthus > Agapanthus africanus. Next base: position 734,507,859 of record JASDDO010000019.1, on the reverse strand, counting down.
ATGAACCAAACACCACCCTAATCCTCTCTACCCTGGCCGCAGATTGCGGCCAGATGGAATATATTTGCGGACAAGAAGTAATATGGGGGTCTCGGGTCTTAGGGTTATCTTCTATGTTTCCTGCTCTACTCACTGTGTTTGCTAAATAATTTTCAGAGGCTCCGGGTGTTAGCAGATCTCCAATTCTCATCACAAATCCCACAGTTTCCCGATATCGGGGTTTTTATGTTTAGGTTAAGGGGGTTTAGCCTCTGGTTTGGTCCATTATACAATCCCTACAGGGGTTTGAGGTCACTATTAAGCCTCAATTACACTTCACAACTCAAGAATTCCTCAAAACCCTAACATGGAATTTTCTAAGTTCACTAAACAACACTTAAACAACTCTAAACTAATATGGATGCTAAAGTAAATGTAATACTACTCTAATGGTGCAAGAATTACCTTATTTGGCAACTCAAGAATTTTCTTGAGTTGCCCCAAGTCTTCAAAATCCAATTTTTCTTGGTCCAAAATGCTTGTAGAGAGCTTGTGCGTGTTTTTAATGAAGTGGAAATGAAGTTTTGGTGTGTTTTTCATGGAGTTGTGAGGAGGTAGAGGAGGGGGATGAAGAGGGTTGCCATGCTTTGAGGAGAGGGAGAAGAACGATGAAGGAAATGAAGAGGGAGAATAGCCAAGACCAAAGTTGACCCCTCACCCCCCTCTCTCTCTTTCTCATGCCCATGCTTCTTTGTTTAATCTATTTCCTTTTTCTTTTGTTTTCTTTTCTTTTCTTTTCTTTTCTCTTCTCAATTAAAAACAACAACCATGCATGAAATGAAGGAAAGCCATGATAAAAATGTAACAAGTGCTAAAATGTGACATGGTGCATGTTATGTGCACAAAACAAGTTTAATGCACGATTAGCGATATATAATCGCGATTAGCATTAAAATAGTGTATAATTAATCATAAAATTTCATAATTTGCATAAATCACATAAAGCACCCTCATTTCAGTAATTCTTATAATTTTCCAAATTTTCCCTAATTTATCGGTATTTAATTATACCGCCATATTAAAATATTCATAATATTTATTATTTAATTAAAAAAATTCCAAAAAAATAATATTTTATTTTTCTGAAATGTTACATTCTTCCCCCTTAAAGAAATTCGGTCCCTGAATTTAAATTTAAATCCCTCAAATACTAAAACATTTCAGTAAAATGATCAAGGGGATCCGAAACCATAAATACATAAAAACACATCGTAGCACAATGCATGCGCATGAAAAACGAATATATAAACCAAAAATCAAAACTCCGTCAAGCATCCCGCAATCATCGAAGTTATGGTGAAGGCACCAATGTCAAAGCCCAAATACGAAAATCAACATGATATACATCATCTATGAATGTAAACATCATTAAAACATCTAAAAGGAATGCATGCCAAACTCTTTTCCAATCGATGTGCAATCCGCGTATCACTGCACAGTGACGGACGTCTATTATAAGAAAATAACTATATATATGTATATATATATCCTTTATTTAATATACACGTCCCGCCGTTTTGAAAATAATAATTCCGAAGGGTTTCCTTTGTAGCTTTTTTCGTGTCCTCCCAGACACGTAGGTAAATACTGAGACTATAGCTCCTTTTTTTTGGAAATATCTTTGATAACTATCAATGCATGCTAAAATATATTCAGGTACTGTTCTCAAACTAGTCCTACTCAGCTATTATATCAAATAGTAAATATCATAAAATATGCTGCTCAAGGGAAATCAATCCCAAAATGTATATAAGAATGCCACGTGCGTCTGGTGCGCACGGAATTCGAAATCCATGAATGTACCATACATGTGCACAGAAACCAAATCTAAGTGTAACGGGTGTGCATGAAACACCTGTCAAAGGCAACGGGTGTGCCTAACAGCAATATCAGGTGCATCTGAGATGCACGAAGAATCTCGATTTAGTGCATTTGATGTGCACCAAAATCGCATCAAGCGCGTCAAGTATGCGAAAGAATCCAAATCAAGTGCACAAGGTGCACGAAAACAAATACCGAATATCACAATCGAAATCGACGGTATACAACACATCTCAATCCAAATCCAAATCAGGTATACCATGGTATATAATCTCACAACCATGTGCATCAGCGTGCACAAAATTGAATCAAAATACTAAAAGTGCATGAAAAGTATGCCGAAAGCATAAGTCAAATCACATGCATATCATAGGCATGAAATCAAAATCAACATCTCGAATGACATCAAATCGAAGTCAAGTGCAACTGTAGTGCACAAAATCTCAATCATGCAAATAAATCACCCAAAATACCGAAATCAAAGATAGCGGAAATAGTCCCACTCTAGCACATCCTCAAAAATCTCTGGCCAACTGTCATGGTCACTCATAACATGTCTCTTCGACGATACCGAACTCTGGCCTACTGGGTGTGCGTAACATGACCGATTCTGGGTCCAAGTCTTCTCGTATTGTATTCCAGAAAGGTTCTGTCGAAGTATCTCCTAAATCTCGTTTCTGCCGAACTGCCCGGAAATTATCACCTTTTACTAAATCTATTTCTTGTTCCGGAATGGCTGCATACTCATCGTGACTCCTTCTGGAAGATATATCCATATACAACGCCTCTGTATGGGTATCACATCTCTGATGTCAGCTGAGTGGAACGTCATCTCATCAAGATCTCGTACGAACCTCTTACTTCACTTTCCTCTAATGTCGACTGATTCGGACTCTTCTCTACGTGGCTGCATGAACTGCGCTCCAATGGCTATACTCATATCTGGAGTCTCCCAAGCAATGTATCTCATCACATGATATCCGAACGACGTCGAAATTTTTGATCGATTCGTCAAATTTCCATAATCCCTCAAGAGCTCAACATCTTGAGTACAGTTTAATAGTATTCCAGTACATGCCACAGTACCTATGGACTAGCCGTAGAAGGGCAAACTTAAGCCTCATTAATGGCACCGCTGAACTGCTGCAAACCCTAAGATTTCATAGCATTCTCATGGTCATTATATCGAGTTAGGGTTTCATTCTTCTAGAGGGTCCACGGAATTACTTACATGTTTCTCCGAATACTTTAAACTTGGAAAAATGGGTTTCTGACATTCGATCATCTTCTATCGACTCTCAACGTACTTGCGTGAAGTCGTCCCTAGCTGGAAGAAATCAATCTGATGACCTTGCATCGGGATGGGCAACGAATCACATGTCCTAGTCATTCCTTCTTTGGTGACTAGCGATCTTCTATCATATCTCTGAGTACAACTTATGCGGCAATAGCTCTAAACATCTGGGGAGATATCTCGTCATTCGCAGCAACAACTGGCTCATTCGTCCGCACGCTGAACAGTGCCTAAATTCATCAAATAATCGGTGCATTGACGGTCATCACATTCTGGCTTGCCTCTAGCAGTAGCCTGATAATCTGGTGCTGATCTGCACGTCCGAGAAATCTCGTAAAAGCGATCCATCAAACGCTCATGGCGAGAAAACACAATAAAACGACGCATCTATGCAAATCGTATGTCCCTGGAATCATGCCCTGGTCAGTCCTCGTCCGTGACGAGCTCGTGCTAACGCAACTCTAGCCGTAGCTCTCTCTCTCTCTCTCTCTCTGCCCGTGTAATCTGTTAGTGTATATGCCCTAGAGGCCATTACTGTATCATATTAGCTTGTATATTACTTAATGGAAGCTTGGGATATTCGCAGTTGTATAGACAATCTTTCTCAAAATGGTAGTATGCTACTTGGTTTGTTTCTACTTCAATATGTGCATGTGTTTCTTTTAGCATATCGCTTATACATATTAGTGGAGCCCTTAGAATCTTTGCTTGATTACCAGCGTTGTGATGGCAGTCACACTAGTGTGGGCTGGGTAATCTACAAGCACATCCTTATACAGGTCCCTAGTCGTAGGATTATCGAGATGGGGCATCGATACTACGGAGTAGACTAGCGTATACGCTTCTCATCCCAGCAGGGGAGATGGCCTGTCCCACAGCCATTAGTACGTCGTACTGGAGATAGTATGCGGGTGCTCGTTAGGTTACGAGTACACTGAACAGGACTCGTCGGGAACTATTGGTTGGTAGTATACCTATCGTCAGATAACAGTTCCCAAGTGACATGAGTACAGCTTAGTCCGTCGACTTGACACTGCTACTTCGCCTCGAGTGTGTTCCCACTGTACTTTGATTACTACCCTACCACGGCTCAAAAGAGTCGTGCAAACAGGTAGTAGTTGGGTGCAGTCCTGAAGAACTTGGAGGCAGTAGATGTTAAATAGGATTTGTCTCTCCCGGTATTGGGGGTCGCGCTGTGTCTAGGAGAGCCATTACACAAAGTCCCTGGCCAGGGCAAGCGAGAATTACTGGTAGTGTTTCCAGTAGTTTCTCAGGGTGTTCTGGGCTACACTCCGGCACGACTTGTACCGCTATTAGGGGTCTGACGTTTACCGCCCCCTAGGCCCGACATGCGATATTCATAGATGAACAGACCGGACTGTACGGAGATTGTCACATTCAGGCTCAGTAGAAGTTCGGATGGTTTTACCTCATCGGCCTTCTTATCGACATCTACCTGAGGACCGTTACGTACAACTGGTGCCGCTTGCGGTCTGTGGTTAAACCCACTGCCAGCGTAGTGTCGAGTCTTTAGAGTCCTACACAGAGAGTTTCTCTGCACTGGGCAAAAGGTGTAGAGGCCGTATGGTTTTACGGCAAGGCTACGATCACTTACGTGCACTTGTGCGCGTATGATGTTCGGGCAGACGATACTAGTGGGCTTTGGTTTAAGCCGGATCCTAGTATTGTATAGATGGATTAGTTTTGTCTTCTGTGCATTTGCATTCTAGGGAATGCGGATGCGGGTGTGTATGCACGGTTGTGAGGAGTGAAGAAGGAAGTGCCTCATTCGGGTTCTGACCGTTGATTCGGTCAAAACCATTATGAGGTGAGGAAAATATTTACTAATCTTTTTAATGATAATTGTGTTATGGCTAATTGCTTTGACCATTTGACCATGCTTGACAATTTGACCTAATTGACCATTGTTGACTTGGATATTTCTTGTGAGTTCTAGACTCTTCTTTGGCTTTATCAAGACATGATAGTGGTCAAATCAAACTTAGCCATCATAATTATCATAAAAGATTGGTTTTTATTTTTTCCATGTCTCATTATCTCATTTGCATTCTCTCTCTTCAAGTGAGAGCTCCCATGGTTCCTCCTTCTTCTTCCTCTCTAGATTTTTCTATAACTCTCATGTGTTGAGAAAAATAGAAACAAAATAGACAAACAAATCCATCTCCTTCTTCTACACCACCTAGGACATCAAGAATATCAAACTTGTTGTCCTTGTTACCTCGGCTTGAGGTGGAGCTCGGACTACAGACTCTCGGGTGGATCGTTTTCGACTTTAGGAGGCCGCGGAGGTGACCAAGATCCGGATCGATCCTCGGAGCTTGCATGGACGAGGTGGACAGCGAAGAGAAGACCCGAAGAACTTGTTGCATGAGGTATAATCTCCTAAGCATAGTAGATAGAACCTCTAGTTGTTTGTTAGAAATGGTTTGGCAAAAATCCCCAAGCTTTAGTCTATGTTACCTTGTGTTAAAAATTTGTTTTTTTACCTATTCCGCCTCCCCGTAAGTACCGGGGTTGGTAACGTAGAGTTACAGTGGTATCAGAGCCTCGCTAAACCATTACTAACTTGTTAGCAAAGTGTTAGAAATTTGATCGCCGGAGAAATCGCAAAAACACATCAAAAATGCATGTTTTCTGTCGATTTTAAAAGCTGGTCAAAAAATTTTTCCAGGGACCTTAAAAATACGTGCATGCTTTTTTAAGAAAACCCAAGAAAAACGATATCGTGACTTGGTGAGACTGCCGCGGAAGCGCGGCGAAACCATTGGTTTCGCCGCGGATCCGCGGCCAAGTCGACTCCGAGTCAGCTCGTTTTTCCTGCAGAATGTCTATCTTGGTGTTTTGTGATTTCTCTGATATTTTGTTTCTGTCCAGATTTTGTTGAGTACTGTGTTGTGCTTGGGGTAGATTCAAATCTGGTAATCAATCGAAATTCTAAATACTTTAGCTAATCGGATCTTCTGTGATGTGATATATGTACTGAACGTCTACTAATCGCTATACGTCGATTAGTGGGGGTTGTGCATATCTGTGATCTGTGATGTTGGTTTGTATATATGAACTTGTTGGATTGTCGTGATGAATAGCCGGGGATGTAAGATGAGAGTTTTCATTTTTCATTCAATGTAAAATTTGTAATTTGATGTAATATTATTTTATGGCCGTACATCCGGGTTGAGGTTGTAGCCGCCATTGTATATTATTTCTTTTACTATTTTTGCTCGTAGGATAGACCCAAGGAGGGGTGCACAAACTACCGGGTACTTTGAAGTGCCGAGTGGCCTACTCATGTTGTTGAGGGAGGTTGCTTCACTTCGGATACTTGGCGGGTAGTTTGCCGCACCTGTAGGGTTCCTAGGCACCCTAGTGAGATCACACAAGGCATCGAACATGCCAATATAAAATTTTAATGGTGCCGAGAGACCCGACTACGGATCGTTTGCTAGAAAACTAGGCGAAAAGATAACTAGTTAACACTTAACTAAAGGAATACGGAAATACAACCTTTGTAGATCCGGTGCTCCACCTCCATAGCTCCGCAACGAAGTGCTCTCCGCTGTCCAAATCAAATCCGGGCTCTAGCGTCGGCTTCGTCGGAGAATGGGCAAGCTAGGTCGTCGATGTCCATGCCGAAGATGATCTACGTCGAAGCATCGCAAGATCAAGCTGTCACTTCACCAAGTCAAGAAACTTGTGAAGGAAACACACTCTACTACTTGGCAAGAGGTAGAGGATGAAGAAATATGAAGTGGGTAGACTTTAGAATTGGATTTCTCACTCATTTCCATCACTTGCCATTGATGGGGCAAGCTTTCTTCACTTGAAGAATGAAGAAGAAGAAGGAAAATAGTTATGATAAGTTAATTGAAAAAGAAAAGAAAAATGAATTCTTATCATAAAATTAACCATGGTCAAGTGTAGAGATTAAACTAGGGTTAGTGGGAATGGTTAAGGTTAAGGATGAGATAAGAATGGTTGACTTGATCAAAGCTTCATGAAGCTTCAACTAAAGAACAAAATTAGCCACCATTCTTTTCTCTTTTCTTTTATTCATTTATCAAAAATAAAAGGATAATTAAATAAGATAAATGAATAACAAATAATAAACCCTAACCATTTCATTAACCAAGGTTTAATACTTTACACTTAACCAAAAAGCATGTATCATCAAACATGATACAAGCAAGTGCACAAAATCATATCACATATATAATGCGCACATTCGAGTGAGAAAATCCATCTTAAGTAAACCGATACTAGTTGATGCAAAGTAATATATCAAATATATAAATATGCATTAAATCATTAAATCAACACTTGATTCAATGATCCGGTTATGTCGCACACAACCGACTAGTATACAATATATCGGCTTATCGAATCAACGCTTGAATCGATAACTAGGTTATATCGCATACAACCATTCGATACATTTATCGCGAGAATAGAATACGGTATCACATACACGCATTATTCTCGGTCCCGCACATATCTCATATGCGCTCCTATTTCGTTTCGCTTGAGCCAGGAAACCTCTGTGTAGGACTCTAAAGACTCGTCAATACGCCGGCAGCAGATGATGATCATATCAAACACCCACAAGCCGCAAGCGGTCTGCTAAACTTAACGGCCACCCGGGTATTGAGCGATCTGAAGATCGACGAGCAAGCCCGCTCACACTCCAGTGAATCCAACCAGTAACACTACCGTACAGTCCGGTCTGATCGTCTGATATGTCGCATATCTCGCCTAGGGGTGGTTAACGTCAGACCCCAATAGCTCGATAAGTCGTGTCGATATGAGGTCTATAACTGTTCGAGAAACTACTGGTAACACTTACCAGTAAATCTCAGCAACCCTGGCCAGGGATTTCCTGTTATAGCCAATCGAACACAGCGCAACATCAACTCCCTATACCGGGAGAGACGAATCCCCTCCTATCGCTCATTGCCTCCATGTGACTCGGGACTGTACCCAAAAACCACCGTTTTGCACGCCCTCTTGGACGTGGTAAGATGGAAATCAAAGCACAGTGGGAACCACACAAGACTCTATGACGATCTCGGGTCAACAGACTACTCTGTACCAGTGTCACCAGAGAACTGCCATCTGACGTGAGGTATAATACCATCTGGGAGTTCTCGGCGAGTCCGTCCAGTGTACCCAGTCTCTACTGAGCACCCGTATATCATCTCTGATGTGAAACACCAATGGATATGGGATCATCCATCGCCCATCTGTATGGGTCGAGAAGGTATACGCTAGTCTACTCTGGTATATCGATGCCCCGTCTCGATATACCCACGACTAGGGACTTTGAAGGATGTACTTATAGACTATCTGTCCCCACTAGTATGATCCGCATCATAGTCCAGGTAGTCAAGCACACATCCTAAAGGCTTTACCAACATGTAACAGAGAGACAATCAGTATACACGTTAAGGTAAAGAGCAACCAGATAGCATACTATCATGTCGAGCAAAAAAGTCCTCCCTATATATATGTCCCAGCATCCACTACAATATACATCCTATGTACAGTAATGGCCTCTAGGGCATACATATAACTAACAATCTCCCACTTGCACTAGGGCCATCTGTAGCAGTGGTTGCAGTATCTCATACTCAACCATCCCATAAAAGTCTCTCTCTGGGAAAAGGCCTTTCGTGAGTGGATCCGCTGTGTTTGTCCTCTGAGTCTACTCTCCTAACCTCGATCCCTTGGAGATCAACCATCTCCATGATCAGGTGATACTGCCTTAGAATATGTCTGGATCACTGATGGGACCGGCGTTCCTTGGCATAAGCCTCAACTCCATTGTCTCACAATGGTAGGAACATAGTTCATCTCATGAACCAATATACACCCAGACTGCCTCTTTGGTAGCATGTTAAGTAGCGATGTATCCAGCCTTTATCGTCTAGTATGCCACGGTATCTAGCTTGGAACTCTTCCAACATACCGTCCCTTTACTGAGGGTAAAGGCAATGCCTGCGACTGACATTCAGTCGTCTTTATCACACTGGAACCCTTCCAGCGATTCTCCTCAGGATCGATTGACACCATCTCACTACATCTAGTGAGTATCCTAACATCCATTTAGATCTATCTCATAGATCCAAAATCCAGGATTTAGTAGGTATCACTTTAATCCTATATGGAGAATCTTTGTGATAAGCGGAGATTGACCGAGCGTAGCATAGGAAACTACTTCCCTATCAAGAGTATGTCATCCACGTACTCTACGAGGATCGTCACCATACTCTCTACTACCTTTTTGTTTATACAAGGTTCATCTACCATTTTGATGATGTCAAACTCTTTGACTACTTCATCAAAACAGACGTTCCAACTCCGCGATGCCTGCTTTATCCTATAAAGCATCTTGCATACGTTTCCGCTGCTCCCACTGTCTACGAAGCCCTCTGGCTGTGTACTTATAGACGCACTCTTCTAAAATATCATTTAGAAAAGCAGTCATGACACCCAACCACCAGATATCGCAGTCATGGTATGTAGCCGTGACAAGTAGGATCTGGATGGACTTAAGCATAGCTACTGGAAAAGGTTTCATCATTATCCACGCCTGGTCGATGACGAAAACCTTTAACAATTCTAGCTTTGAAAGTCTCAACTTTTCCATGTACACCAAGTAATCTTCTCAAGATATACTTGCTCCTGATGGGGATTTAACCCTTCAGATATAGCAACCAAAGTCCATACTTTGTTGGTGTATATGGATTCCATCTCAGTTCACTAAGCATCCAGCCATTCTTATAGAGTCCCACTCTTGATGGCCAGCTCGAAACTAGTTGGGTCATCATCTTATGATGTAATCCTCGCTCCCACTGTCATAGAGAAACAGAAGTATCTCTCAGGTGGGTGAGGAACCCTACTAGATCGGCGGAGAGGCTGGGGTTCGTTGGTATCTACTGAATCCTTTGGTTCTATCAAATCATCAGCTGCAGTTTGTATAGCTGGAACCTTTCCAGTTCTACATAACTGGCCTTGTCTCGAGCTTGTCCGGATTATGCTTTTAGACATAGCCCGGACAACCCCAAATCTTAACTAACTTAAGATATGGGCTCTTCCCTTTCCATATCACATATGAAGTGGTAGGCATTGATTTGATTCGAACCCTATTCAATAGGTATGCAACTTCTCAAGTGCATAACACCCAAAAGGAAAAAGGTAACTCAGTATTACTCATCATAGAGCACACCATATCAAATAGGGTGTAATTGCTCCACCCCGATATACCATCGTGCTATGGTGTATTCGGAGGAGTAATGCTGAGAGAGAATCTCATTCTCCTTTAGAATAGTCCAGGAATTCCGTGCTCAAGTATTCTCCTCCCTGATCTCATCAAAGGACATAATACTTATACCCGTATTTTGGTTCTCTACTTCTAACTTATATTCTGTAAATATCTCAAAAGGTTCGGACTTGTGTTTCAACAGGAACATATGTCTGAATCTAAAGAGATCATCAGAGAACGTAATGAAGTATAAAGAACCAGTCCTGGCATGTGTAGACAGGAGACCTTACATACATCATCATGTATCAGTCCCAAGAGTTCATTAACTCTTTCTCTGTTTCCAGTAAACGGAGCTATGGTCATCTTATCTTTGTGACATGACTGGCGAGTTTCACAAGATGTAAATTCAAACTAATTTAAATATGCATCTTTATGTAACTCTAGCTAGTCGGGTAACATTGATCTGACCTAGTCTACAATACCTCAAGAAGGATTCGTTCATTTCTGAACTCTTCCTCTTTTGTGTGTTCCATATACTAAGAACTGTAGTTTGATTTAGAACATCAACGCTTTTAGATAACGTGCTTGAACCGATCAACTATTGATATAGGAAATGTTCAAAACATTGTCCAACAATACAAAATTTTATCATTTCTTTACTAATAAAGAGACTGATATGATTTTGTATATCAGGTTCGGTATCTAATAACATTCGTTCAGAATCAATGTATTGGTAATACAGGGTGACAGTGACCAACAGACTTGGCTGCAACACTTGCCCCGTTTTCTGCCTCATGAAACTTATCACCCGTTCTCAGTTCTCTACCTTTCTGTAGCCCTATGTAACTGATTACATATCTGGGATCCTGATCTGGTATCACATACCCAGGACGTAAAGGATACTGAGAAACAGTTCTGTATAATGAACACACCCGAAGATGATGCATCAGCATGCACTCTCTTCGTTTGGGCGGCACGGGAAATCTGGTATTCCCCAATTTCCTGCTCTGTCTTATAACAATTATAAGTTGGAGCGGGACCAACGTTCCCCAGCTCAGTATAACAAGCGGGTTCGGTCAATAATCCGTATTATTATCTTGATTAAGGCGTGATATGGTCGCTACCTGGAGAGAGAGAGAAGAAAACACTCAGCGTGCGCTCTTGCAAGAATAGATTGGTTATTATTTTATCTAATCAGGATGGCTCCCACTGCTTTTTATCAAATCTTCCTTCAAACCCTAAAAGGAAAGACTAGCCGGGATTAATTACACACTACAAGTTCGCCAATCTTTCAGCCAGGCCAGTGTCGGTACTTTGAGGGAGGTCCCCCGTGCTTTCGCACGAACCTAATTAATGTAAACCTCGTTTTCCCAGAGGCGTAACCCCGTTGACACTTTTCTAGACACCTACTTGATCGGCTAATTGTAATGTATAAAACTCTCCCAGGAGTAACTCTTACTCGCAGTGGGTATCGGGATCCAACTATCTCATAGAAGGTATGCAATCTCATTGCAAATTTCAACACTTGAAATTCCCGATAATCTTTTGCCCCTAACGTGCTATGACCTTGACGAAAGCCAACAAACCATAGCCCGCTAGTCAAGTTCAACCCGTACATTTCTTGATCGAATTAAACCCACCCGCACGACCCTTGACGAAAGCCAACAAAGCCGCACGACTACCCTAATCCAATCGCATCGTATGCTTGCAGATAAGCAGCATATAGCTACCGCACACTGCACCTTGACGAAAGCCAACAAATGCAGCACGAATACTATATACAACTTATATGAAATGACGGAGGGCTACGACAGGTTTTTCTGAAAACCTATTGCGTAATGAACTTGATATCGTTGTAGAATCAAATGATTTTAAAATGGAGTGCTTTTGAGGCTTTTCTAGTTTTGCTAAAGGAGTCACTCCCGGTGAAGGGATCGTCGGTCCTTTCCTCGTCGAATGAGGTGCGGGATATATTGTATATATCACTGTGCAAAGCAAAAACACTTAAAAGCAATCAAAAGACAAACCGAGTGTGTAGCATCTGCCAGTTATTGCTAAAGGAGTCACTCCCGGTGAAGGGATCTCGGTCCTTTCCTCATCGAATAAGGTGCAGGATATATCTCATATACCGCTGTGCAAAGCAAGAACTGTAGCTACCTGTTTTAATTTTGAAATTCGATTCTACAACATCTTAGGTTTCTTTTATTTCATTAATCACATTAATGAAGTCCCATCATTTAAGTACCTAAACATCACAGATAAATACGACGTACACTTATGCCATCCGCATTCGCCTCGATGTCCCCTCGTGCACCGTTAGGTTAGGTAACTAACGGCAGAGCGGGGCAGGGCTAGCGCGGGTGTAAAACATAAGTAACGCCTATATAATATATCATATATACTATTTACTGTATCTATCACAGAACATCACATGATCACATCACAGATATCGCAGCAGAAGAAACATATGAAATATTGGATATACTAGGACGTCCGTGTTTTCAATACGAGCCAGTATAAAACACGGATTCCACGGTCGTGATGAATAGCCAAACCCACACCCCAAGACCCCTACGAGAGCGGCAAGCAACCCTACCAATTCTAGAGTTAGGAGACCCGGACTCGACTCCTCGAGTTGGTCTCCCACTGGACTCCAGAACCCGGTTACTTGTGCCCTCCTCCTTGGGTCTATCCTAGTGCGGAAAAGTAAATAATATACAAAAAGGTGACAACTTCTGCAACCTGGAAGCGCCCCAATAAAAGAATATTACATACAAGTTTTTACATGAATGAAAATGAAAAACACTCATCTCACATAAAAACCCCCGGCTATTCAAACACGACGATCCAATATAACATATCCAGCAACACATAACATCACATGTCATCAACGTAAGTAAATATGCGCATCCCAATTGTCGTTGACATATAGCAACGAAACCGGCGATATCATATATTACACTTACGGTCACAGAAAAGAAAGTGTAAAACTACAACAGTTGGAATCCGCAACCTCCTCAGACATCGCATGCCTGACCAAATGAATTTCTTAGACATCGCATGCCTAACAATTATAAACCCCGCATTTTAGTCTCATAATCGAAAACTCTTTTCAATATCAAGTCGGGCAATTCAACAAGATTCCCGACATCCTGATCGAATACTCGTCGCAAACTTCAGTAGGCGGCCGCACCCCCGACGCCGTCGACGAAGTGCACCAAGGCGGAACACCGCTACCGCGAGCACCCGAACGGATGCTTTCGGCAACGGGGTTCTCCTACAGTCACTTGGTCGGGGCTATGGAGCGAGGCTGTCTATTAAGTTTACCCGGCGAGTATCCGCGTACGCTACGTGATTGCGACGGACTTTTGATCACATCAAAATTCCGTGGCAACCGATCAAGTGAGACTAAACTGCTACGTTTATAATATTCATTCCGTTATCTCATAACAATTTGTGAATTCCAATTATTGTATCACATTCCGGATAAATAGAAAATGTTAAACTTTCCGATTGAACATTCGAACACCCAAGTTTTCCCGATACAGATCAACACATGAAACAAGTCTAACAACATTCCGTTCGTGCCTCAGTACCAACGGTCCAGCCGTAGAAGGGTCAAGCCAACGCCTCACATGTGGCACGCCGTACTGCCCCAAACCCGAAGGTTCAAAGGGCAGTTCAAGACGGTCACATAATCGAGTTAAGGTTTGTTGTCTTCTAGAGGGACCATCGCGTTACTTGCACTACTTAGAACATCGTTAAACTACGGAAAAATCCAACACTTGGAAATTTCCCGACAGGGGAAAAATTGGGTATTTATATCCGGTCGAACTTTTTAACATATTCTAAAATTTATCCGGAAAGCCAAATAGACAAAATTTGATACCCCGATCGAAACACTGAATCCCCAAAACAATCCCAGGAAATTCAACTCTTGAATAAATATTAAAAATTCCCAGAAAACTCAGCAGAATTTATCAGGAGTTACTGTGCAAACAAAGTGGGCTGACGTCACCAAGGGGCCGCTGATCAGCCGCAGAAGCCATGCTTCTGCCGCTGATCCGCCGCGAAAAATACTGTTCACCAGAAACTTTTTGCACCGTAATTCTTATTTTTCCCTGCTGATTTTTTTAGCAATTTTTAATTTGGAAAAATCCTCTGTTTTCAAAAAAGTACAGAGAGCATATTTTGGGTTTCGGTTTTGGGTCGTTCGGACTTCAAATTCCGTCTACGCTTCGCCTAAGGCTCTAGCTAGGCTCTGATACCACTGTAGGGTTCCTATGCACCCTAGTGACGTCACACAAGGCATCGAACATGCCAATATAAAATTTTAACGGTGCCGAGAGACCCGACTACGGATCGTTTGCTAGAAAACTAGGCGAAAAGATAACTAGTTAACACTTAACTAAAGGAATACGGAAATACAACCTTTGTAGATCCGGTGCTCCACCTCCATAGCTCCGCAACGAAGTGCTCTCCGCTGTCCAAATCAAATCCGGGCTCTAGCGTCGGCTTCGTCGGAGAATGGGCAAGCTAGGTCGTCGATGTCCATGCCGAAGATGATCTACGTCGAAGCATCGCAAGATCAAGCTGTCACTTCACCAAGTCAAGAAACTTGTGAAGGAAACACACTCTACTACTTGGCAAGAGGTAGAGGATGAAGAAATATGAAGTGGGTAGACTTTAGAATTGGATTTCTCACTCATTTCCATCACTTGCCATTGATGGGGCAAGCTTTCTTCACTTGAAAAATGAAGAAGAAGAAGGAAAATAGTTATGATAAGTTAATTGAAAAAGAAAAGAAAAATGAATTCTTATCATAAAATTAACCATGGTCAAGTGTAGAGATTAAACTAGGGTTAGTGGGAATGGTTAGGGTTAAGGATGAGATAAGAATGGTTGACTTGATCAAAGCTTCATGAAGCTTCAACTAAAGAACAAAATTAGCCACCATTCTTTTCTCTTTTCTTTTATTCATTTATCAAAAATAAAAGGATAATTAAATAAGATAAATGAATAACAAATAATAAACCCTAACCATTTCATTAACCAAGGTTTAATACTTTACACTTAACCAAAAAGCATGTATCATCAAACATGATACAAGCAAGTGCACAAAATCATATCACATATATAATGCGCACATTCGAGTGAGAAAATCCATCTTAAGTAAACCGATACTAGTTGATGCAAAGTAATATATCAAATATATAAATATGCATTAAATCATTAAATCAACACTTGATTCAATGATCCGGTTATGTCGCACAAAACCGACTAGTATACAATATATCGGCTTATCGAATCAACGCTTGAATCGATAACTAAGTTATATCGCATACAACCATTCGATACATTTATCGCGAGAATAGAATACGGTATCACATACACGCATTATTCTCGGTCCCGCACATATCTCATATGCGCTCCTATTTCGTTTCGCTTGAGCCAGGAAACCTCTGTGTAGGACTCTAAAGACTCGTCAATACGCCGGCAGCAGATGATGATCATATCAAACACCCACAAGCCGCAAGCGGTCTGCTAAACTTAACGGCCACCCGGGTATTGAGCGATCTGAAGATCGACGAGCAAGCCCGCTCACACTCCAGTGAATCCAACCAGTAACACTACCGTACAGTCCGGTCTGATCGTCTGATATGTCGCATATCTCGCCTAGGGGTGGTTAACGTCAGACCCCAATAGCTCGATAAGTCGTGTCGATATGAGGTCTATAACTGTTCGAGAAACTACTGGTAACACTTACCAGTAAATCTCAGCAACCCTGGCCAGGGATTTCCTGTTATAGCCAATCGAACACAGCGCAACATCAACTCCCTATACCGGGAGAGACGAATCCCCTCCTATCGCTCATTGCCTCCATGTGACTCGGGACTGTACCCAAAAACCACCGTTTTGCACGCCCTCTTGGACGTGGTAAGATGGAAATCAAAGCACAGTGGGAACCACACAAGACTCTATGACGATCTCGGGTCAACAGACTACTCTGTACCAGTGTCACCAGAGAACTGCCATCTGACGTGAGGTATAATACCATCTGGGAGTTCTCGGCGAGTCCGTCCAGTGTACCCAGTCTCTACTGAGCACCCGTATATCATCTCTGATGTCAAACACCAATGGATATGGGATCATCCATCGCCCATCTGTATGGGTCGAGAAGGTATACGCTAGTCTACTCTGGTATATCGATGCCCCGTCTCGATATACCCACGACTAGGGACTTTGAAGGATGTACTTATAGACTATCTGTCCTCACTAGTATGATCCGCATCATAGTCCAGGTAGTCAAGCACACATCCTAAGGGCTTTACCAACATGTAACAGAGAGACAATCAGTATACACGTTAAGGTAAAGAGCAACCAGATAGCATACTATCATGTCGAGCAAGAAAGTCCTCCCTATATATATGTCCCAGCATCCACTACAATATACATCCTATGTACAGTAATGGCCTCTAGGGCATACATATAACTAACAGCACCCGTAGGGGTCTAGGGTGGGGTTTGGCTATTCATCGCGACCGTGTAATCCGTCTTTCATTGCAGGCTCGAACGAAATGCGGATTCTTAGCATATCCAATGTGTTCAACTGTGATCTGGAGTGGCTAT
The DNA here is from genome assembly GCA_030015575.1 of Agapanthus africanus. Taxonomy (NCBI): domain Eukaryota; kingdom Viridiplantae; phylum Streptophyta; class Magnoliopsida; order Asparagales; family Amaryllidaceae; genus Agapanthus; species Agapanthus africanus. The sequence continues at coordinate 734,490,796 of JASDDO010000019.1, read as the reverse complement.
CATTGCATCTGATGAATGTATATATCTATATATGATATCTAGTAGGCGTTGCTTATGTTTTGCATCCGCTCTAGTCCAGCCCCCGCTCTGTCGTTAGTTAAGTAACCTAACGGGTGATGACGGGGCCCCGTGGCGAATGCGGATGGCATAAGCGTACGTCATATTTTCGTTGTTTTCTGCAATGGTAGGATTAATTGATGGAACGTATTAATTAATGCAAAGAAAACAAACCAAAGATGAATCGTTGGAACAATTTCAAAACCACTCAGTTTTTTCAAAATAGAAAAACTTTTAAAAACGCGGAGCTTAAACCACTCCTTTTAAAAGCTATCAGGTTCCTTCGATTATATCAAGTTCCCTACGTTCACGGTTTTTCCAAAACCATTCGTAGCCCTCCGTCATTTCAGTTAAATGTTCAGTAGTATTCAAGCTATGTATTTTGACCTTCGCCAAGGCATAGTGATTGGTAGCTGCTGAATATTTATCTGTAGCATAGATAGATGCGTTGGTTTGGGACAGTCATACTACTATTTTGGCCTTCGTCAAGGGTATGTACGGGTGGGTTCAAATTAACCTGGATAATGACGGGTAGAACTTGACATGTGACTTATGATATGTTGGCTTTCGTCAAGGTCATAAGAGCATGGGGTAAAAATCCACATCGGGGGTTTCTAAGGAAATTGAAACTTGCTAGTGCTGCATATCATTTGGAGTTTGATAATGTTGGTATGATTCCTTCAGCATTATCTCACAATGATATTTGGATCCCGATCCTACTGTGAGTATCCGCTACTCCTCGGAAGACTTTTCACTTAACGATCAATGTTATAAACCAAGTAGGTGTCTAGAAAGGTGTTAGCGGGGCTACGCCCACAGGGAAAAGAGGTTATTTAATTAAGGAACTTCGCGAAAGCGTCGTAAAACCTCCCTCGAAGTACCAACACCAGCCTGGATGAACGGTTAAGCAAGTATTGTACGGTGAGATCAATCCCGACTAATTCTTCTTTTATGGTTTGAGGAAGGATTCGAGAAACAGTGGGAGCCATCCTGTTTAGATAAACTGAAAACCAATCTAAACTTGCAAGAGCATCATGCTAAGTGTTTTCTTTTCTCTCTCTTAATTGCAGCGACCCAGTGACCAGACATAGGTTACATCTAGATAATAAAATGACTGAATCTGACTATTATGACTGGCAATGGTCTGTCCAGATGTCCATTACCCATGACAAGCTGGGACACCTCTCAACTAATCAAACCCCTGCCGTCTCAGGACCAGTTTCCCCTGTCATGGACATTGATATCTGTAAGACATCGGAAAAAGACTGTACGAATGCCAAGTGCCTCGTGTTGGCCTCAGTTGATGGTGCATACCAAAGGAAGCACGAGAAGATGGACTTAGTTTCTGTCTTCCTCCATAACAAAGATTTATATGGAGTGCAATCTCGTATCGCAAGATATGAGACCTCGAACGAATTGCTTCAAGCGAGGTTGGCTTTCGGGTCATCTGTAGGGGACAACGTCCTTACAGAGACTAGCTATTTTGATGAGCTCACGGACCTGAAGACCACGTTGAAGAACGGGTCAAATACTGACTTGATTCTACAGTCTCTGCCCTCTACTTATACCCTGAAGGAAACCAGGGAAGAAGAAGGAAAGGGAAGGGCAAAAGTTTCAAGACTGGATGTAGTAAAGGAGGGACGTTCCTATTGTTACGGGAAAGGACATTGGCAGAAGGATTGCAGGGCTTTGAAAGCCAGTAGCCAGGATTCGAAGCATATTGTGACTTCGGCTTCGGGTGTGTTTGTAATAGAAAACTGTATGTCAATTAACTCTACTTCATGGGTACTGGATACCGGATCAGGATCTCACATCTGTAATTCATTACAGGCTTTGAGAAATCGTAGAGTTATCAGGATAGGTGATATGACTCTCAGGGTTGCTAACGGAATGAGCGTGGATGCTGAATCCGTAGGGGAATATCACCTTGGATTGACAAGTGGGCAGATATTGATTCTGCGTAACTGTTTGTATGTACCTAGTATGGCTTGTAATATCATATCTGTATCCTTACTTTCTAAGGAAGGATATGATTTTACTTTTGTAAGCGATGTGGTCCACATCCACCTAAATCAAGTTCTGATTGGGTCAGGTACATTAGAAAACGGAATATACGTACTGAATCAAGCTCAGGTTTTCAATGTCCAGAACACACTTAAAAGAAAGTCTCCGGAATTAAATCAGGCTTTCTTATGGCATTGTAGACTGGGTCACATTAATGAGACACGGTTAACAAAGTTACATAAAGAAGGATACTTGAATCCGTTCGAGTATCAGTCTTATGCTACTTGTGAATCTTGTCTCGTGGGAAAGATGACAAAGACTCCGTTCACTGGACACGGAGTAAGAGCAAGCGAGCTCTTGGGACTCATACACAGTGATGTGTGTGGTCCAATGTCTACACATACGAGGTGGTTTTTCCTATTTCATTACTTTTACAGATGATTTCTCCAGGTATGGACATGTCTTCTTGATGAAGCATAAATCCGAGGCCTTTGAAAAATTTCAGGAATATAAGAATGAAGTAGAAAAACAAACAGGCAAAAGTATCAAGACACTGAGATCTGATCGAGGTGGTGAATACTTAAGTGCCGAATTTCTGGACTACTTAAAAGAGAATGGAATTCTCTTTCAGCTTACTCCTCCATACACACCACAACACAACGGTGTATCTGAAAGGCGGAATCGAACCCTATTGGATATGGTTCGTTCTATGATGAGTAAGGCTGAGTTACCACAATCCTTCTGGGGCTATGCACTAGAATCAGCTGCATATCTTTTGAACAAGGTTCCCTCCAAGACTGTGCCTACCACACCATATCAGATGTAGTGTGGGAAGAAACCCTATCTTCAATATTTGAAGATATGGGGATGTACAGCTTTTGTTAAAAAGCAGCATGCGGACAAACTCAAGGCACGCTCGATACTGTGTAAGTTTGTGGGATACCCAAAGAACTCCAGGTGGTATCTTTTCTATTACGCAGAGGAACAAAAGATTTTTGTTTCTCGTCATGCCCACTTTCTGGAACATCATTTTTTAGAAAAAGAAACAAGTGGGAGCGCAATAGAACTGGAAGAAATTCCAGAACCACAAGCTATTACTGAAAGCTTGGTAGAACCAGAAGTTTCAGGAGAACCGGACATCCCAGCACCACTTCGCAGGAGTAGTATGCAATTTCATCCGCCCGAGAGATACTACGGTTTTCTCATAGACGGGGATCGAGAGGATTGCATCATTGAAAATAATGAGTCTACTAGCTTCCAGCAAGCCATTCAGAGCGGTGACTCGGTAAAATGGCTGGATGCAATGCGGACCGAGATGGAGTCCATGTACACCAACAAAGTTTGGACTTTGGACATTGCTCCAAAAGGGGTAAAACCCATAGGCTGCAAATGGATCTTCAGAAAGAAGATTGGTGTAGATGGGTAGGTTGAAACCTATAAAGCTAGACTTGTTGAAAAGGGTTTTCGTCAAAGATCTGGTTTAGACTATAACGAAACCTTTTTTCCAGTGGCTATACTCAAATCCATTCGGATCCTTCTTGCCATTGCTGCCTTCCACGATTATGAGATCTGGAAGATGGACGTAAAGACGGCCTTTCTAAATGGAAATTTGGAAGAGTGCGTCTATATGGATCAGCCGGAGGTTTCATTCAGAGTGGGAGCAGCGATAAAGTGTGCAAGTTACTTAAGTCCATTTATGGACTGAAGCAGGCATCGCGGAGCTGGAACATCTGCTTTGATGATACTGTCAAAGAATTTGACTTTATCAAAAATCCGGATGAACCATGTATTTACAGTAAGATTATAGGGAGAACTGTGGTATTTCTCATCTTGTACGTGGATGACATTCTCCTAATAGGAAATGACATTCCTATGCTACAGTCAGTTAAAGGATTCTTATCACAGAGGTTCTCCATGAAGGACCTGGGCGATGCCAACTACATTCTGGGGATCCAGATCTATCGTGATAGATCTAAGAAGATGTTGGGACTTTCGCAGTTCAGGTACATCGACACCATACTGAAACGATTCAGTATGGAAGATTCAAAGCGCGGTAATCTACCGGCTTGTCACGGAATCACCCTCTCCAAAGAGATGTCTCCCAAGACTGATTTGGAAAGGGCCCGCATGTCATCTATACCCTACGCATCTGCGGTAGGCTCTATAATGTATGCGATGTTGTGTACCAGACCAGATGTAGCATACGCATTGAGCATTGTAAGCCGGTATCAGTCAGACCCGGAGGAGAAACACCGGATAGCAGTAAAGAACATTCTCAAGTACCTGAGAAGGACTAAGGAGATGTTCTTGGTGTATGGCGGAAAAGACCTCCAGATCGAGGCCTCTGCTGACTCCAGCTTCCAGAGTGACAAGGATGACTCCAAGTCTATGTCGGGTTATATCTTTACCCTCAATGGAGAGGCGGTTTGCTGGAAGAGCTCCAAGCAGGAAACCGTTGCTGACTCAACTATGGAAGCAGAGTACATAGCTGTTTGCGATGCAACAAAAGAAGCCGTCTGGATGAAGAAGTTCCTCACGGAGCTTCAGGTGGTTCCTACCATTGTTGATCCAATACCACTGTATTGTGATAACAACGGCGCTATAGCTTTAGCGAAAGAACCCAGGTCCCATCAGAAGTCCAGACACATTTTGAGGCGGTACCACCTGATCAGGGTGATCGTAGATCGCCGGGAGATTGAGGTGAGGAAAGTAGATTCGGAGAATAACACTGCAGATCCACTCATGAAGGCCATACCCCAGACTCAGTTCGAGCGGCTGATCGAGATGATAGGTCTTCGATACGCCAGTACATGGCCCTAGTGCAAATGGGAGATTGTCACTGTATATGCCCTAGAGGCCATTACTGTATCATACTAGTTTGTATATTACTTAATGGAAGCTTGGGATATTCACAGTTGTATAGACAATCTTGCTCAAAATGGTAGTATGCTACTTGGTTTGTTTCTACTTCAATATGTGCATGTGTTTCTTTTAGCATATCGCTTATACATATTAGTGGAGCCCTTAGGATCTTTGCTTGATTACCAGCATTGTGATGGCAGTCACACTAGTGGGGGCTGGGTAATCTACAAGCATATCCTTATATAGGTCCCTAGTCGTAGGATTATCGAGATGGGGCATCGATACTCCGGAGTAGACTAGCGTATACGCTTCTCATCCCAGCAGAGGAGATGGCCTGTCCCACAGCCATTACTACGTCGTACTGGAGATAGTATGCGGGTGCTCATTAGGTTACGAGTACACTGGACAGGACTCGTCGGGAACTGTTGGTTGGTAGTATACCTATCATCAGACAACAGTTCCCGAGTGACAGGAGTACAGCTTAGTCCATCGACTTGACACTGCTACTTCGCCTCGAGTGTATTCCCACTGTACTTTGATTACTACCCTACCACGGCTCAAAGGAGTCGTGCAAACAGGTAGTAGTTGGGTGCAGTCCCGAAGCACTTGGAGGCAGTAGCGGTTAGATAGGATTCGTCTCTCCCGGTATTGGGGGTCGGGCTGTGTCTAGGAGAGCCATTACACAAAGTCCCTGGCCAGGGCAAGCGAGAATTACTGGTAGTGTTTCCAGTAGTTTCTCAGGGTGTTCTGGGCTACACTCCGGCACGACTTGTACCGCTATTAGGGGTCTGACGTTTACCGCCCCCCTAGGCCCGACATGCGATACTCATAGACGAACAGACCGGACTGTACGGAGATTGTCACATTCAGGCTCAGTAGGAGTTCGGATGGGTTTACCTCATCGGCCTTCTTATCGACATCTACCTGGGGACCGTTACGTACAACTAGTGCCGCTTGCGGTCTGTGGTTAAACCCACTGCCAGCGTAGTGTCGAGTCTTTAGAGTCCTACACAGAGAGTTTCCCTGCACTGGGCAAAAGGTGTAGAGGCCGTATGGTTTTACGGCAAGGCTACGATCACTTACGTGCACTTGTGCGCGTATGATGTTCGGGCAGATGATACTAGTGGGCTTTAGTTTAAGCCGGATCCTAGTATTGTATAGATGGATTAGTTTTTTCTTCTGTGCATTCGCATTCTACGGAATGCGGATGCGGGTGTGTATGCACGGTTGTGACGAGTGAAGAAGGAAGTGCCTCATTCGGGTTCTGACCGTTGATTCGGTCAAAACCATTATGAGGTGAGGAAAATATTTACTAATCTTTTTAATGATAATTGTGTTATGGCTAATTGCTTTGACCATTTGACCATGCTTGACAATTTGACCTAATTGACCATTGTTGACTTGGATATTTCTTGTGAGTTCTAGACTCTTCTTTGGCTTTATCAAGACATGATAGTGGTCAAATCAAACTTAGCCATCATAATTATCATAAAAGATTGGTTTTTATTTTTTCCATGTCTCATTATCTCATTTGCATTCTCTCTCTTCAAGTGAGAGCTCCCATGGTTCCTCCTTCTTCTTCCTCTCTAGATTTTTCTATAAGTCTCATGTGTTGAGAAAAATAGAAACAAAATAGACAAACAAATTCATCTCCTTCTTCTACACCACCTAGGACATCAAGAATAGCAAACTTGTTGTCCTAGTTACCTCGGCTTGAGGTAGATCTCGGACTACAGACTCTCGGGTGGATCGTCTTCGACTTTAGGAGGCCACGGAGGTGATCAAGATCCGGATCGATCCTCGGAGCTTGCATGGACGAGGAGGACAGCGGAGAGAAGACCCGAAGGACTTGTTGCATGAGGTATAATCTTCTAAGTATAGTAGATAAAACCTCTAGTTGTTTGTTAGAAATGGTTTGGCAAACATCCTCAAGTTTTAGTCTATGTTACCTTGTGTTAAAAATTTGTTTTTTTACCTATTCCGCCTCCCCGTAAGTACCGGGGTGGGTAACGTAGACTTACATAATCATGGCAGCAAAAAACATAAACCGATAACGATGAGGATGGATCATATGAATGAATATAATAATGTGCAAGGAAATGTACATCCTAAGGCTTCTTAAGCGGAGTAGCGTATCGTAAGTATGCCGCGGAACATACACACGGTATGTCACTCTCCTTTAGTCACCTACTCCATCAACCAAGGTCAACCTATACGATGAAAGTCCGGGTCTAATACCCCCTCGACTAAGTCTAAGTTCCGTAAGGTCAAGCCTAGGTTCCGTATATATACAAACGCCCTAGGCTCCGCATAGTCAAACATAGACTCGAACCAAGGTTAATCTAGCGCTCTGATACCAACTTTGTCACAACTCGAAAATGGCACGTGAATCATAAGAAGTCTATTGGACCCCATCTAATTCAAGTAAGCCAAAATCCCATAAATCTAAACCATTTTAAAGAAGAAGTGAGGAAAACTTATCATTAAAGTAAGTGGTTTTAAATAACATAAGCCGAAGTATTGCATTTTTAAAACATCAAGTCTTTTCTGAAAATTTCGGCAGAGTTTCCTTTGTAAATACTGGCCCCAAAAGGGTAAAACATGCATAATATGAATAAAGTGTTAGTTATATGTATGCCCTAGAGGCCATTACTGTACATTGGATGTATATTGTAGTGGATGCTGGGACATATATAGATAGGACTTTCTTGCTCGACATGATAGTACGCTATCTGCTTGCTCTTTATCTCAACATGTATATGTAGGGTTGCTATGCACGCGCACAAGGGTCTACGAGGCATCAACCATGCCCGATTAAAAAATTAGCCGTGCCGAACAACCCGAATACGGATCTTTAAACTAGAGATTAGGCGAAAACTAACATGCTAAACACTTTAACACTAAGTGAGAGGGATTACAACCTTTGTAGATCCGGTCCTTCACTTCATAAGCTCCGTGTTGTGGTCCCTTCGCTGCGATCATCGGGTTCCCGACTCTCGAGAGGTTCCACGAAGAGAAAGATGCAGTCTTGCTTCCGATCTTCGATACAAAGATGATCTACCTTGAAGTTTCGTTAACACAAGCTAACACTCATGAAATGATGTGAACACCCTCATCTAAATGGCAAGGGAAGATGAGGATGTTGAAGTAGGATTTTTGCTCTCTTTATTTATCTTTTTCTCACATTTATTCATCACTTGGAAAAAAGCTAGTAAGCTTTTTCCATGAAGAAAGAAGAAGGAAGAAGATGAAGAATAGTGATCCATTTCATTTGTGTTGAATAATGAAAGGATTAATATGATAAATAATGCAACCATGGTTGACTTAACCATTGTAGAGAATTCACCAAGGGTTAGGGTTTGGGTTGAGTTAAGAGTGAGTCACACAAAAATATCAAGACAAATATCTTTATCATGACAAAAAGAAACCTTCTAGAATCAACTAGAAGTCTTAACCCTAATCCAAACCCTAATCATGTTTAAACTCCACTAAACATGTTGCATTAGTTATCATATCATGTTACAATATTATATATCACATATATAATATTTATCGTAACAAAATAAAATAATACAATTAACATATATCGCATATATATCAATGTATTACCCGAGTGAGAAAAAGAATCTTTTAGTGAGCAAATATTAGATAATGTAATTTAATATATCATATATATTATTATACATTAAATTATCGAATCAACACTTGATCCGACAATCCGGCTATATCGCATATAACCGACTAATATTTATCCGTACCGATTCATCGAATCAACACTTGATCCGATGACCCGGCTGATATCATATATCACGAGAATAGAATACGGTATCTCATATCGTATTATCTTCGGTCCCGCACATATCACATATGTGCTCCTACTCGGTTTTTCCTGAGCCAAGAAACCTCTGTGTAGGACTCTAAAGAATCGTCAATACGCCGGCAGTAGGTGATGATCATATCAAACACCCACAAGCTGCAAGCGGTCAGCTAAACGTAACAGCTATCCAGGTATTGAGCGCTCAGAAGATCAACAAGCAAGCATGTACATTCTCCTGTGAATCCAAACAGTAACACTCCCGTACAGTCCGGTCTCGTCGTCTGATATGTTGCATATCTCGCCTAGGGGTGGTAAACGTCAGACCCCAGTAGCTCGATAAGTCGTGTCGATATGAGGTCTATAACAGTTTGAGAAACTACTGATAACACTTACCAGTAAATCTCAGCAACCCTGGCCAGGGATTTCCGGTTATAGCCAATCGAATATAGCGCAACATCAACTCCCTATACCGGGAGAGACGAATCCCCTCCTATCGCTCATTGCCTCCATGTGATTCGGGACTGTACCCAAAATCCACCTTTTTGCATGCCCTCTTGGACGTGGTATGATGGAAATCAAAGCACAGTGGGAATCACACAAGACTCTATGACGATCTCGGGTCAACAGACTACTCTGTACCAGTGTCACCGAAGAACTGCCATCTGACGTGAGGTACAATACCATCTGGGAGTTCTCGGCGAGTCCGTCCAGTGTACCCAGTCTCCACTGAGCACCCGTACACCATCCTTGATGTCAAACACCGATGGATATGGGATCATCGATCGCCCATCATATGGGTCAAGATGCGTATACGCTAGTCTACTCTGGTGTATCGATGCCCTGTCTCGATACACCCTCGACTAGGAACCGTTATAGGATGTACTCGTCGACTACCGTGGCCCCACTAGTATGATCTCATCATAGTCCCAGTAGTCGAGTACATATATCCTAAGGGCTTTATCAACATGTAATATAGAGACAATCAGAGTACATGTTAAGATAAAGTACAACCAGATAGCGTACTATCATGTCGAGCAAGAAAGTCCTCCCTATATATGTCCAAGCATCCATTACAATATACATCGTATGTACAGTAATGGCCTCTAGGGCATACATATAACTAACAATCTCCTACTTGCACTAGGGCCATCTGTTATGGTATCGCATACCCAACAATTAGCTGCGGCTGAAGTATCTCATACTCAACCATCCCATAAAAGTCTCTACTGGGAAAAAGGCCTTTGTGAATGGATCCGCGCTGTCGTCCTCTGTGTCTACTCTCCTAACCTCGATCTCCCTGGAGATCAACCATCTCCATGATCAGGTGATACTGCCTAAGAATTATATCTGGATTTCTGATGGGACGGTAGTTCCTTGGCCAAAGCCACAACTCCATTGTCACACAATGGTAGGAACGAAGTTCATCTCATGAACTTATATATATCCAGACTGCCTCTTTGGTAGCATCCTTGGTAACGATGTATCTTGCCTTTAATCGTCTAGTATGTCACGGTATCTAGCTTGGAACTCTTCCAACATACCGTCCCTCCACTGAGGGTATAGACAATGCCTGCGACTGACATTCAGTCGTCCTTATCACCCTGGAACCTTTCCAGTGATTCTTCCCAGGATCGATTGATACCATCTCACTACAACTAGTGAGTATCCTAACATCCAATTAGATCTATCTCATAGATCCAAAACCCAGGATTTAGGAGGTATCACTTTGATCCTATATGGAGAATCCTTGTGATAAGCGGAGATTGACCGAGCGTAGCATAGGAAACTCCTTCCCTGTCAAGAGTATGTCATCCACGTACTCTACGAGGATCACCACCATACTCCCTACTACCTTTTTGTATATACAAGGTTCATCTACCATTTTGATGAAGTCAAACTCTTTGACTAGCGCATCAAAACAGATGTTCCAACTCCGCGATACCTGTTTTATCACATAAAACATCTTGCGCACGTTTCCGCTGCTCCCACTGTCTACGAAGCCCTCTGGCTGTGTACTTATAGACGCACTCTTCTAAAACATCATTTAGAAAAGCAGTCATGACACCCAACCACCAGATATCGTAGTCATGGTATGTAGCCGTGGCAAGTAAGATCTGGATGGACTTAAGCATAGCTTTGAAAGTCTCAACCTTTCCATGTACACCAAGTAATCTTCTCAAGATATACTTGCTCCTGATGGGGATTTAACCTTTCAGATAAAGCAACCAAAGTCCATACTTTGTTGGTGTATAAAGATTCCATCTCAGATCGATAAGCATCCAGCCATTCTTACAGAGTCCAACTCCTGATGGCCAGCTCGAAACTAGTTGGGTCATCATCTCATGATGCAATCCTCGCTCCCACTGTCATAGAGAAACCGAAGTATCTCTCAGGTGAGTGAGGAACCCCACTAGATCGGCGGAGAGGTTGAGGTACGTTAGAAACTATTGAATCCTTTGGTTCTACCAAATCATCAGCTGCAGTTTGTATGGCTGGAACATTTCCAGTTCTACATAACAGACCTTGCCTCGAGCTTGTCCAGATTTTTCCTTTTAAACATAGGCCGGACAACCCCAAATCTTAACGAACTTAAGATATGGGCTCTTCCCTTTCCATATCATATATGAAGTGGTAGGCAACTGATTTGATTTGAACCCTATTCAATAGGTATGCAGCTTCTCAAGTGCATAACTCCCAAAAGGAAATAGGAAACTCAGTAGTACTCATCATAGAGCACACCATATCAAATAGGGTGCTATTGCTCCGCCCCGATATACCAACGTGCTGTGGTGTATACGGAGGAGTAATGCTGAGAGAGAATCTCATTCTCCTTTAGAATAGTCCAGGAATTCCGTGCTCAAGTATTCTTCTCCTTGATCACATCAAAGGACATAATACTTATACCCGTATTGGTTCTCTACTTCTAACTTATATTCTGTGAATATCTCAAAAGGTTCGGACTTGTGTTTCAACAGGAACATATGTCTGAATCTTGAGAGATCATCAGAGAATATAATGAAGTACAAAGAGCCGGTCTTGGCATTTGTAGGCAGGGGACTTTCATACATCAGCATGTATCAATCCAAAGAGTTCACTAACTCTTTCTCTGTTTCCAATAAACAGAGCTATGGTCATCTTATCTTTGTGACATGACCGGCAAGTTTCATAAGATGTAAATTTAAACTAATTTAAATATGCATCTAAATGTAACTTGGCTAGTCGAGTCGCATTGATATGACCTAGTCTACAATACCTCAAGAAGGAATCGTTCATTTCTGAACTATTCCTCTTATGTGTGTTCTATATACTAAGAACTGTAGTTTGATTTAGAACGTCAATGCTTTTAGATAACGTGCCTGAACCGATCAACTCTTGATATAGGAAATGTTCAAAACATTATCCAACAATACAAAATTATATCCTTTCTTTACTAATAAAGAGACTGATATGATGTTGTATATCAGGTTCGGTATCTAATAACATTTGTTCAGAATCAATGTATTCTGGTAATACAGGGTGATAGTGACCAACGGACTTGGCTGCAACACTTGCACCATTTTCTGTCTCATGAAACTTATCACCCGTTCTCAGTTCTCTACCTTTCTGTAGCCCATGTAACAGATTACATATGCGGGATCCTGATCTGGTATCTCATACCCAGGACGTGAAGGATACTGAGAAACAGTTCTCTGTAATGAACACACCCGAAGAAGATGCATCAACATGCACTTTCTTCGTTTGGGCGGCACAGGAAATCTGGTATTCCCCAATTTCCTGCTCTGTCTTATAACAATTATAAGTTGGAGCGGGACCAACGTTCCCCAGCTCAGTATAACAAGCGGGTTCGGTCAATTCATCCGTTTTATTATCTTGATTAAGGCGTGATATGGTCGCTACCTGGAGAGGGAGAGAAGAAAACACTCAGCGTATGCTCTTGCAAGATTAGATTGGTTATTTAATATATCTAATCAGGATGTCTCCCACTGTTTTAATCAAATCTTCCTTCAAACCCTAAAAGGAAAGACTAGCCGGGATTAATTACACGTTACAAGTTCGCCAATCTTTCAGCCAGGCCAGTGTCGGTACTTTGAGGGAGGTCCCCCGTGCTTTCGCACGAACCTAATTAAAGTAAACCTCGTATTCCCATAGGCGTAACCCCGTTAACACCTTTCTAGACACCTACTTGATCGGCTAATTGTAATGTGTAAAACTCTCCCAGGAGTAACTCTTACTCGCAGCGGGTATCGGGATCCAACTATCTCATAGAAGGTATGCAATCTCATTGCAAATTTCAACACTTGAAATTCCCGATAATATTTTGCCCCTAACGTGCTATGACCTTGACGAAAGCCAACAAACCATAGCCCGCTAGTCAAGTTCAACCCGTACATTTCTTGATTGAATTAAACCCACCCGCACGACCCTTGACGAAAGCCAACAAAGCCGCACGACTACCCTAATCCAATCGCATCGTATGCAGCAGATAAGCAGCATATAGCTACCGCACACTGCACCTTGACGAAAGCCAACAAATGCAGCACGAATACTATATACAACTTATCTGAAATGACGGAGGGCTACGACAGGTTTTTCTGAAAACCTATTGCGTAATGAACTTGATATCATTGTAGAATCAAATGATTTTAAAATGGAGTGTTTTTGAGGCTTTTGTAGTTTTGCTAAAGGAGTCACTCCCGGTGAAGGGATCGTCGGTCCTTTCCTCGTCGAATGAGGTGCGGGATATATCATATATATCACTGTGCAAAGCGGAAACTATAGAAGAAATCAAAAAGACAAACCGAGGGTTGTAGCATCTGCCAGTTATTGCTAAAGGAGTCACTCCCTGTGAAGGGATCTCGGTCCTTTCCTTATCGAATAAGGTGCATGATATATCATATATACCGCTGTGCAAAGCAAGAACTGTAGCTACCTGTTTTTGAAAATTCGATTCCACAACATCTTTAGGTTTCTTTTAATTTCATTAATCGCATTAATGAAGTCCCATTTTAATATGCTTCGCAAGCATCACATTTGAAACGAAATCTGCAATATAACATATATCTCATATATATAATATAAACATTCGTCTCAGGCAGTAATATGATCTCATCACAGAACATTGCAGCAGAAGAAACATATATGAAATATTGGATATACTAGGACGTCCGTGTTTTCAATACGAGCCTGTATAAAACACGGATTCCACGGTCGCGATGAATAGCCAAACCCACATTCCTAGACCCCTACGAGAGCGGCAAGTAACACTGCCAATTCTAGGGTTAGGAGACCCGGTCTCGACTCCTCGAGATGGTCTCCCACTGGACCCTAGAACCCGGTTACTTGTGCTCCCCGCCTTGGGTCTACCTAATGCGGAAAAGTAAATAATATACAACGGTGACATCTTCCGCAACCTGGAAGTGCCCCAATAAAAGAATATTACATACAAATGAATTTTACATGAATGAAAAAGAAAAAACTCTCATCTCACATAAAACCCTCGGCTATTCAAAATGCGACGATCCAATATAATATATCACAGCAATACATAATATCACATATCATCAACGTAAGCAAGTATGCGTATCCCGATTGTCGTTGATGTATAGCAACGAAGCCGGCGATACACCACACACTACGCTTACGGTCACAGAAAAGAAAGTGTAAAACTACAACAGTTGGAATCTGCAACCTCCTTAGACATCGCATGCCTAACCAAATGAATTTCTTAGACATCACATGCCTAACAATTATAAACCCCGCATTTTAGTCTCATTATCGAAAACTCTTTTCAATATCAAGTCGGGCAATTCAACAAGATTCCCGACGTCCTGATCGCATGCTCGTCGCAAACTTTAGTAGACGGCCGCACCCCCAGATGCCGTCGACGAAGTGCACTAAGGCGGAACACCGCTGCCGCGAGCACCCGAACGGATGCTTTTGGCGACGGGGTTCTCCTACAGTCACTTGGTCGGGGCTATGGGGCGTGGCTGTCTGTTAAGTTTACCCGGCGAGTATCCGCGTACGCTACGTGATTGCGACGGACTTTTGATCACATCAAAATTCCGTGGCAACCGATCAATTGAGACTAAAGTGCTGTGTTTATAACATTCATATTAGTTATCTTATAACTACTTGTGAATTCCAATTATTGTATCACATTCCAGATAAATAGACAAAGTTAAACTTTCCGATCGAACAATCAAACACCCAAGATTTCCCCAATATATCTCAACACTTGAAATCAGTTTAAAAACATCCATCACATGCCACAGTACCAATGGTCCAGCCGTAGAAGGGTCAAGCCAACGCCTCACATGTGGCACGCCGTACTGCCCCAAACCCTAAGGTTCAAAAAGGCAGTTCAAGACGGTCACATAATCGAGTTAAGGTTTGTTGTCTTCTAGAGGGTCCACCGCGTTACTTGCACGACTTAGAACGTTCTTAAACACGAGAAAAAATCCAACTTTTGAAAAATTTTCCGACAGGGGAAAAAGTGAGTTATTGATATCCGTTCGAACTTTTTAACAGTTTCTAAAAATTATCCGGACAAACTAAACAAAGTTAAAATATCTGATCGAAACAACGAGTCCCCAATACACCCCAGAAAACCCAACACTTGAGTATAATTAAAAATTCCCAGAAGAATCAGGAATTAGCTACGGAGGTTACTGTGCAAACCCTATCCCTCAATCCTTCCTTCTTGCCGCGGAACCGCCGCCAATACCAGGGTTTGGCCGCGGTTCCACGGCTCTTTGGACGATTTAGGGGGTCGGGTTTCACAGTAATTCCTAAAATACCCTGCTGAATTTTTTGGGTATTTTTAATATGAAAAAAATCACAGTTTTGAAAAATTTCCAGAAACTAGGGTATATCGGGTTTTCCGGGTTTGATCGGACTTTAAACTTCGTCTAGACTTCGCCTAAAGCTCTAGCTTGGCTCTGATACCACTGTAGGGTTGCTATGCACGCGCACAAGGGTCTACGAGGCATCAACCATGCCCGATTAAAAAATTAGCCGTGCCGAACAACCCGAATACGGATCTTTAAACTAGAGATTAAGCGAAAACTAACATGCTAAACACTTTAACACTAAGAGAGAGGGATTACAACCTTTGTAGATCCAGTCCTTCACTTCATAAACTCCGTGTTGTGGTCCCTTCGCTACGATCATCGGGTTCCCGACTCTCGAGAGGTTCCACGAAGAGAAAGATGCAGTCTTGCTTCCGATCTTCGATATAAAGATGATCTACCTTGAAGTTTCGTTAACACAAGCTAACACTCATGAAATGATGTGAACACCCTCATCTAAATGGCAAGGGAAGATGAGGATGATGAAGTAGGATTTTTGCTCTCTTTATTTATCTTTTTCTCACATTTATTCATCACTTGGAAAAAATCTAGTAAGCTTTTTCCATGAAGAAAGAAGAAAGAAGAAGATGAAGAATAGTGATCCATTTCATTTGTGTTGAATAATGAAAGGATTAATATGATAAATAATGCAACCATGGTTGACTTAACCATTGTAGAGAATTCACCAAGGGTTAGGGTTTGGGTTGAGTTAAGAGTGAGTCACACAAAAATATCAAGACAAATATCTTTATCATGACAAAAAGAAACCTTCTAGAATCAACTAGAAGTCTTAACCCTAATCCAAACCCTAATCATGTTTAAACTCCACTAAACATGTTGCATTAGTTATCATATCATGTTACAACATTATATATCACATATATAATATTTATCGTAACAAAATAAAATAATACAATTAACATATATCGTATATATATCAATGTATTACCCGAGTGAGAAAAAGAATCTTTTAGTGAGCAAATATTAGATAATGTAATTTAATATATCATATATATTATTATACATTAAATTATCGAATCAACACTTGATCCGACAATCCGGCTATATCGCATATAACCGACTAATATTTATCCGTACCGATTCATCGAATCAACACTTGATCCGATGACCCGGCTGATATCATATATCGCGAGAATAGAATACGGTATCTCATATCGTATTATCCTCGGTCCCGCACATATCACATATGTGCTCCTACTCCGTTTTGCCTGAGCCAAGAAACCTCTGTGTAGGACTCTAAAGAATCGTCAATACGCCGGCAGTAGGTGATGATCATATCAAACACCCACAAGCTGCAAGCGGTCAGCTAAACATAACAGCTACCCAGGTATTGAGCGCTCAGAAGATCAACAAGCAAGCCTGTACATTCTCCTGTGAATCCAAACAGTAACACTCCCGTACAGTCCGGTCTCGTCGTCTGATATGTTGCATATCTCGCCTAGGGGTGGTAAACGTCAGACCCCAGTAGCTCGATAAGTCGTGTCGATATGAGATCTATAACAGTTCGAGAAACTACTGATAACACTTACCAGTAAATCTCAGCAACCCTGGCAAGGAATTTCCGGTTATAGCCAATCGAACACAGCGCAACATCAACTCCCTATACCGGGAGAGACGAATCCCCTCCTATCGCTCATTGCCTCCATGTGATTCGGGACTGTACCCAAAAGCCACCTTTTTGCACGCCCTCTTGGACGTGGTATGATGGAAATCAAAGCACGGTGGGAATCACACAAGACTCTATGACGATCTCGGGTCAACAGACTACTCTGTACCAGTGTCACCGGAGAACTGCCATCTGACGTGAGGTACAATACCATCTGGGAGTTCTCGGCGAGTCCGTCCAGTGTACCCAGTCTCCACTGAGCACCCGTACACCATCCTTGATGTCAAACACCGATGGATATGGGATCATCCATCGCCCATCATATGGGTCAAGATGCGTATACGCTAGTCTACTCTGGTGTATCGATGCCCTGTCTCGATACACCCTCGACTAGGAACCGTTATAGGATGTACTCGTCGACTACCGTGGCCCCACTAGTATGATCTCATCATAGTCCCAGTAGTCGAGTATGTTAGTTATATGTATGCCCTAGAGGCCATTACTATACATAAGATGTATATTGTAGTGGATGCTGGGACATATATAGGGAGGACTTTCTTGCTCGACATGATAGTATGCTATCTGGTTAATCTTTACCTTAACGTGTACACTGATTGTCTCCATGTTACATGTTGGTAAAGCCCTTAGGATCTGTACTTGACTACCTGGACTATGATGCGGATCATACTAGTGGGACATGGTAGTCCATAAGTACATCCTTCAAAGTCCCTAGTCGTGGGTGTATCGAGACGGGGCATCAATATACCAGAGTAGACTAGCGTATACCTTCTCGACCCATACAGATGGGCGATGGATGATCCCATATCCATCGGTGTTTGACATCAGAGATGATATACGGGTGCTCAGTAGAGACTGGGTACACTGGACGGACTCGCCGAGAACTCCCAGATGGTATTATACCTTACGTCAGATGGCAGTTCTCTGATGACACTAGTACAGAGTAGTCTGTTGACCCGAGATCGTCATAGAGTCTTGTGTGGTTCCCACTGTGCTTTGATTTCCATCTTACCACGTCCAAGAGGGCGTGCAAAACGGTGGTTTTTGGGTACAGTCCCGAATCACATGGAGGCAATGAGCGATAGGAGGGGATTCGTCTCTCCCGGTATAGGGAGTTGATGTTGCGCTGTGTTCGATTGGCTATAACAGGAAATCCCTGGCCAGGGTTGCTGAGATTTACTGGTAAGTGTTACCAGTAGTTTTTTGAATGTTATAGACCTCATATCGACACGACTTATCGAGCTATTGGGGTCTGACGTTTACCACCCCTAGGCGAGATATGCGACATATCAGACGATCAGACCGGACTGTACGGTAGTGTTACTGGTTGGATTCACAGGAGTGTGAGCGGGCTTGCTCGTCGATCTTCTGATCGCTCAATACCCGGGTGGCCGTTACGTTTAGCAGACCGCTTGCGGCTTGTAGGTGCTTGATATGATCATCATCTGCTGCCGGCGTATTGACGAGTCTTTAGAGTCCTACACAGAGGTTTCCTGGTTCAAGCGAAACGAAATAGGAGCGCATATGAGATATGTGCGGGACCGAGAATAATACGTGTATGTGATACCGTATTCCATTCTCGCGATGAATGTGTCGAATGGTTGTATGCGATATAACCTAATTATCGAATCAAGGATTGATTCGATAAACCGATACATTGGATATTAGTCGGTTGTATGCGATATGACCGGATCATTAAATCAAATGTTGATTTAATGATTTAATGCATAATTATATATTTGATATATTACTTTGCATTAACTAGTATCGGTTCACTTAAGATGGATTTTCTCACTCGGATGTGTGCATTGCATATGCGATATGATTTTGTGCACTTGCTTGTATCATGTTTGATGATACATGCCTTTTGGTTAAGTGTAAAGAATTAAACCTTGGTTAATGAAATGGTTAGGGTTTACTATTTCCTTATTCATTTTATTCTTTTATTTATTCTTTTGGAAAAAGAAAAGCAAATGAGAAAATGGTGGCTTGTTTTGTTTTGTTCATGAAGTTTCATGAACACTTTGACTTTGTAACCATTTTGTCTCATGCTTAACCCTAACCATTCCACTTAATCCTAATCAATTCTCTACACTATACCATGGTTACATTATGATAAGTATTCTTTTTTCTTTTCATTTTATTAACTTATCATAACATTATTCTTCTTCCTCTTCATTTCTTCAAGTGAAGAAAGCTTGCCTCCATCAATGGCAAGTGATGAAAAAGAGTGAGAAATCCAAATCTAAAGTGAACCCACCTCCTATTTCTTCATCCTCTACCTCTTGCCAAGTAGTAGAGTGTGTTTCCTTCACAAGTTTTCATGGCTAGGTGAAGGTGGAGCTTGATCTAGTGATGCTTCGACGTAGATCATCTTCGGCACGTCGTCGATGACCTAGCCCGTCTATTCTCCGATGAAGCCGACGCTAGAGCCCGGGGTTCGACTTGGACAGCGAGGATACTTCGTTGCGGAGCTATGGAGGTGGAGATCCGGATCTACAAAGGTTGTATTTCCGTTCACTTAGTTAAAGTAGTTAACTAGTTTGTTTTTCGCCTACACTTCTAGCCAACGATCCGTATTCGGGTTTCTCGGTACCGTTTAAATTTGAAATTGGCATGGTTGATGCCTTGTGAGACCTCCTTAGTGTGCCTAGGAACCCTACAGTGGTATCAGAGCCTAGCTAGAGCCTTAGGCGAAGTCTAGACGGAGTTTGAAGTCCGAACGACCCGAAAACCCAAACCTTTACATGCTCTCTGGACTTTTTCCAAAATCGTGGATTTTTCCAAATTAAAAATATGCAGAAAACTCAGCAGGGAAATCTAAGAATTATGGCGCAAAAAGTTTTGAATGAACAGTGTAATCGGCGGCGGAACCGCGGCATAAGCCTAGCTTATGCGGCGGTTCCGCGGCAGAATTGTGACGTCAGCTCTAACTGTTTGCACAGTAATTCAATGTTTCAGGTGCTGAGTTCTCTGGGTATTTTTAAAATTTATTCAAGAGTTGAATTTTCTGGAGTTGTTTTGGGGATTCGGTGTTTCGATCGGAGTATCAGATTTTGTCTATGTGGCTTTCCGGATAATTTTAGAATATGTTAAAAAGTTCGACCGGATATAAATACCCACTTTTTCCCCTGTCGGAAAATTTCCAAGTGTTGGATTTTTCCGTAGTTTAAAGACGTTCTAAGTAGTGCAAGTAACTCGATGGACCCTCTAGAAGACAACAAACCTTAACTCGATTATGTGACCGTCTTGAACTGCCCTTTGAACCTTCGGGTTTGGGGCAGTACGGCGTGCCACATGTGAGGCGTCGGCTTGACCCTTCTACGGCTGGACCGTTGGTACTGAGGCACGAACTGAATGTTTTTAGACTTGTTTCATGTGTTGATCTGTATCGGGAAAACTTGGGTGTTCGAATGTTCAATCGGAAAGTTTAACATTTTCTAATTATCTGGAATGTGATACAATAATTGGAATTCACAAATTGTTATGAGATAACGAAATGAATATTATAAACGTAGCAGTTTAGTCTCACTTAATCGGTTGCCACGGAGTTTTGATGTGATCAAAAGTCCGTCGCAATCACGTAGCGTACGCGGATACTCGCCGGGTAAACTTAATAGACAGCCTCACCCCATAGCCCCGACCAAGTGACTGTAGGAGAACCCCGTCGCCGAAAGCATCCGTCCGGGTGCTCGCGGCAGCGATGTTCCGCCTTGGTGCACTTCGTCGACGGTATCAGGGGTGCGGCCGCCTACTAAAGTTTGCGACGAGCATTCGATCAGTTTTTCGGGAATCTTGTTGAATTGCACGACTTGATATTGAAAAGTGTTTTCGATAATGAGACTAAAATGCGGGGTTTATAATTGTTAGGCATGCTATGTCTAAAGAATTCATTTGGTCAGGCATGCGATGTCTGAGGTGATTGCGGATTCCAACTGTTGTAGTTTTACACTTTCTTTTCTGTGACCGTAAGTGTAATATGTGATATCGCCGGTTTCGTTGCTATATGTCAACGACAATTGGGATGGATATATTTACTTACGTTGATGACATGTGATGTTATGTGTTGCTGGATATGTTATATTGGATCGTCGTGTTTGAATAGCCGGGGGTTTTTATGTGAGATGAGTGTTTTTCATTTTCATTCATGTAAAAACTTGTATGTAATATTCTTTTATTGGGGCACTTCCAGGTTGCGGAAGATGTCACCGTTTGTATATTATTTACTTTTCCACACTAGGATAGACCCAAGGAGGGGAGCACAAGTAACCGGGTTCTGGAGTCCAGTGGGAGACCAACTCGAAGAGTCGAGTCCGGGTCTCCTAACTCTAGAATTGGAAGGGTTGCTTGCCGCTCTCGTAGGGGTCTAGGGGTGTGGGTTTGGCTATTCATCGCGACCGTGGAATCCGTGTTTTATACTGGCTCGTATTGAAAACACGGACGTCCTAGTATATCCAATATTTCATATGTTTCTTCTGCTGCGATATCTGTGATGTGATCATGTGATGTTCTGTGATAGATACTGTATATAGTATATATGATATATTATATAGGCGTTACTTATGTTTTACACCCGCGCTAGCCCTGCCCCGCTCTGCCGTTAGTTACCTAACCTAACGGTGCACGAGGGGACATCGAGGCGAATGCGGATGGCATAAGTGTACGTCGTATTTATCTGTGATGTTTAGGTATTTAAATGATGGGACTTCATTAATGTGATTAATGAAATAAAAGAAACCTAAGATGTTGTAGAATCGAATTTCAAAAAAAAAAAACAGATAGCTACAGTTCTTGCTTTGCATAGCGGTATATATGATATATCCTGCACCTTATTCGATAAGGAAAGGACCGAGATCCCTTCACCGGGAGTGACTCCTTTAGCAATAACTGGCAGATGCTACACACTCGGTTTGTCTTTTGATTGCTTTTAAGTGTTTTTTCTTTGCACAGTGATATATATGATATATCCCGCACCTCATTCGACGAGGAAAGGACCGACGATCCCTTCACCGGGAGTGACTCCTTTAGCAAAACTAGAAAAGCCTCAAAAGCACTCCATTTCAAAATCATTCGATTCTACAACGATATCAAGTTCATTACGCAATAGATTTTCAGAAAAACCTGTCGTAGCCCTCCGTCATTTCAGATAAGTCCTGTTTAGTATTCGTGCTGCGTTTGTTGACCTTGTCAAGGCGCAGTGTGCGGTAGCTAACCAGTATTTATCTGCTTATGCATATGATGCAAATTGGGTTAGGGTAGTCGTGCGGCCTTGTTGACCTTGTCAAGGGTCGTGCGGGTGGGTTTGATTCAATCAAGAAATGACGGGTTGAACTTGACTTGCGGTCTATGGATTGTTGACCTTGTCAAGGTCATAGATCGTTCGGGGCAAAACATTATCGGGAATTTCAAGTGTTGAAATTTGCAATGAGATTGCATACCTTCTATGAGATAGTTGGATCCCGATACCCGCTGCGAGTAAGAGTTACTCCTGGGAGAGTTTTACACATAACAATTAGCTGATCAAGTAGGTGTCTAGAAAGGTGTTAACGAGGTTACGCCTCTGGGAAAACGAGGTTTACATTAATTAGGTTCGTGCGAAAGCACGGGGGACCTCCCTCAAAGTACCGACACTGGCCTGGCTGAAAGATTGGCGAACTTGTAGTGTGTAATTAATCCCGGCTAGTCTTTCCTTTTAGGGTTTGAAGGAAGATTTGATAAAAAGCAGTGGGAGCCATCCTGATTAGATAAAATAATAACCAATCTATTCTTGCAAGAGCGCACGCTGAGTGTTTTCTTCTCTCTCTCTCCTGGTAGCGACCATATCACGCCTTAATCAAGATAATAATACGGATATTTGACCGAACCCGCTTGTTATACTGAGCTGGGGAACGTTGGTCCCGCTCCAACTTATAATTGTTATAAGACAGAGCAGGAAATTGGGGAATACCAGATTTCCCGTGCCGCCCAAACGAAGAGAGTGCATGCTGATGCATCATCTTCGGGTGTGTTCATTACAGAGAACTGTTTCTCAGTATCCTTTACGTCCTGGGTATGTGATACCAGATCAGGATCCCAGATATGTAATTTGTTACATAGGGCTACAGAAAGGTAGAGAACTGAGAACGGGTGATAAGTTTCATGAGGCAGAAAACGGGGCAAGTGTTGCAGCCAAGTCTGTTGGTCACTGTAACCCTGTATTACCAATACATTGATTCTGAACGAATGTTATTAGATACCGAACCTGATATACAAAATCATATCAGTCTCTTTATAAGTAAAGAAATGATAAAATTTTGTATTGTTGGATAATGTTTTGAACATTTCCTATATCAAAAGTTGATCGGTTCAGGCACGTTATCTAAAAGCATTGATGTTCTAAATCAAACTACAGTTCTTAGTATACGGATCACACACAAGAGGAAGAATTCAGAAATGAACGAATTCTTCTTGAGGCATTGTAGACTAGGTCAGATCAATGTGACCCGACTAGCTAGAGTTACATATAGATGCATATTTAAATCACTTTGAATTTACATCTTGTGAAACTCGCCAGTCATGTCACAAAGATAAGATGACCATAGCTCCGTTTACTGGAAACAGAGAAAGAGTTAGTGAACTCTTGGGATGATACATGTTGATGTATGAAGGTCCCCTGTCTACACATGCCAGGACTGGTTCTTTATACTTCATTATATTCTCTGATAATCTCTCAAGATTCAGTCATATGTTCCTGTTGAAACATGAGTCCGAACCTTTTGAGATATTCACAGAATATAAGTGAGAAGTAGAGAACCAAAATACGGGTATAAGTATTATGTCCTATGATGAGATCAGGGAGGAGAATACTTGTGCATGGAATTCCTGGACTATTCTAAAGGAGAATGAGATTCTCTCTCAGCATTACTCCTCTGTATACACCATAGCACGATGGTATATCGGGGTGGAGCAATTACACCCTATGTGATAAGGTGTGCTCTATGATGAGTACTACTGAGTTACCTATTTCCTCTTGGGAGTTATGCACTTGAGAAGCTGCATACCTATTGAATAGGGTTCAAATCAAATCAGTTGCCTACCGCTTCATATGTGATATGGAACGGGAAGATCCCATATCTTAAGTTGGTTAAGATTTGGGGTTGTCCGGGCTATGTCTAAAAGCATAATCCGGACAAGCTCGAGGCAAGATCTGTTATGTAGAACTGGAAATGTTCCAGCTATACAAACTGCAGCTGATGATTTGACAGAACCAAAGGATTCAATAGTTACCAACGAACCTCAGCCTCTCCGCCGATCTATTAGGGTTCCTCACCCGCCTGAGAGATACTTCGGTTTCTCTATGACAGTGGGAGCGAGGATTGCATCATGAGATGATGACCCAACTAGTTTCGAACTGGCCATCAGGAGTGTGACTCTGTAAGAATGGCTGGATGCTTAGTGATCTGAGATGGAATCCTTATACACCAACAAAGTATGGACTTTGGTTGCTATATCTGAAGGGTTAAATTCCCATCAGGAGCAAGTATATCTTGAGAAGATTACTTGGTGTACATGGAAAAGTTGAGACTTTCAAAGCTAGACTTGTTAAAAGTTTGCATCATTGACCAGGTGTGGATAATGATGAAACCTTTTCAAGTAGCTATGCTTAAGTCCATCCAGATCCTACTTGTCACGGCTACATACCATGACTGCGATATCTGGTGATTGGGTGTCTTGACTGCTTTTCTAAATGATGATTTAGAAGAGAGCGTCTATAAGTACACAGCCAGAGGGCTTCGTAGACAGTGGGAGCAGCGGAAACGTGTGCAAGATGCTTTATTTGATAAAGCAGGCATCGCGGAGTTGGAACATCTGTTTTGATGAATTAGGCAAAGAAGTTGACATCATCAAAATGGTAGATGAACCTTGTATAAACAAAAAGGTAGTAGGGAGTATGGTGACGATCCTCGTAGAGTACGTGGATGACATACTCTTGATAGGGAAGGAGTTTCCTATGCTACGCTCGATCAATCTCCGTTTATCACAACGATTCTCCATATAGGATCAAAGTGATACCTACTAAATCCTGGAATTTGGATCTATGAGATAAATCTAATTGGATGTTAGGATACTCACTAGTTGTAGTGAGATGGTATCAATTGATCCTGGGGAGAATCACTGGAAGGGTTCCAGGGTGATAAAGACGACTGAGTGTCAGTCACAGGCATTGTCTTTACCCTCAGTAAAGGGACGGTATGTTGGAAGAGTTCCAAGCTAGATACCGTGACATACTAGACGATAAAGGCTGGATACATCGCTACTTAAGATGCTACCAAAGAGGCAGTCTGGGTGTATATTGGTTCATGAGATGAACTACGTTCCAACCATTGTGAGACAATGGAGTTGTGGCTTATGCCAAGGAACGTCCGTCCCATCAGTGACCCAGACATATTCTAAGGCAGTGTCACCTGATCATGGAGATGGTTGATCTCCAGGGAGATCGAGGTTAGGAGAGTAGACTCAGAAAACAACACAGCGGATCCACTCACAAAGGCCTGTTCCCAGAGAGAGACTTTTATGGGATGGTTGAGTATGAGATACTGCAACCACTGCTATCAGATGGCCCTAGTGCAAGTGGGAGATTGTTAGTTATATGTATGCCCTAGAGGCCATTACTATACATAAGATGTATATTGTAGTGGATGCTGGGACATATATAGGGAGGACTTTCTTGCTCGACATGATAGTATGCTATCTGGTTAATCTTTACCTTAACGTGTACACTGATTGTCTCCCTGTTACATGTTGGTAAAGACCTTAGGATCTGTACTTGACTACCTGGACTATGATGCGGATCATACTAGTGGGGACATGGTAGTCCATAAGTACATCCTTCAAAGTCCCTAGTCGTGGGTGTATCGAGACGGGGCATCGATATACCAGAGTAGACTAGCGTATACCTTCTCGACCCATACAGATGGGCGATGGATGATCTCATATCCATCGGTGTTTGACATTAGAGATGATATACGGGTGCTCAGTAGAGACTGGGTACACTGGACGGACTCGCCGAGAACTCCCAGATGATATTATACCTTACGTCAGATGGCAGTTCTCTGGTGACACTGGTACAGAGTAGTCTGTTGACCCGAGATCTTCATAGAGTCTTGTGTGGTTCCCACTGTGCTTTGATTTCCATCTTACCACGTCCAAGAGGGCGTGCAAAACGGTGGTTTTTGGGTACAGTCCCGAATCACATGGAGGCAATGAGCGATAGGAGGGGATTCGTCTCTCCCGGTATAGGGAGTTGATGTTGCGCTGTGTTCGATTGGCTATAACAGGAAATCCCTGGCCAGGGTTGCTGAGATTTACTGGTAAGTGTTACCAGTAGTTTTTCGAATGTTATAGACCTCATATCGACACGACTTATCGAGCTATTGGGGTCTGACGTTTACCACCCCTAGGCGAGATATGCGACATATCAGACGATCAGACCGGACTGTAGGGTAGTGTTACTGGTTGGATTCACAGGAGTGTGAGCGGGCTTGCTCTTCGATCTTCTTATCGCTCAATACCCGGGTGGCCGTTACGTTTAGCA
The DNA here is from genome assembly GCA_030015575.1 of Agapanthus africanus. Lineage (NCBI taxonomy): Eukaryota > Viridiplantae > Streptophyta > Magnoliopsida > Asparagales > Amaryllidaceae > Agapanthus > Agapanthus africanus. The sequence goes on along the minus strand of JASDDO010000019.1, from coordinate 734,463,989 downwards.
GACCGCTTGCGGCTTGTGGGTGCTTAATATGATCATCATCTGCTGCCGGCGTATTGACGAGTCTTTAGAGTCCTACACAGAGGTTTCCTGGTTCAAGCGAAACGAAATAGGAGCGCATATGAGATATGTGTGGGACCGAGAATAATACGTGTATGTGATACCGTATTCCATTCTCGCGATGAATGTGTCGAATGGTTGTATGCGATATAACCTAGATATCGAATCAAGGATTGATTCGATAAACCGATACATTGGATATTAGTCGGTTGTATGCGATATGACCGGATCATTAAATCAAATGTTGATTTAATGATTTAATGCATAATTATATATTTGATATATTACTTTGCATTAACTAGTATCGGTTCACTTAAGATGGATTTTCTCACTCGGATGTGCGCATTGCATATGCGATATGATTTTGTGCACTTGCTTGTATCATGTTTGATGATACATGCATTTTGGTTAAGTGTAAAGAATTAAACCTTGGTTAATGAAATGGTTAGGGTTTACTATTTCCTTATTCATTTTATTCTTTTATTTATTCTTTTGGAAAAAGAAAAGCAAATGAGAAAATGGTGGCTTGTTTTGTTTTGTTCATGAAGTTTCATGAACACTTTGACTTTGTAACCATTTTGTCTCATGCTTAACCCTAACCATTCCACTTAACCCTAATCAATTCTCTACACTATACCATGGTTACATTATGATAAGTATTCTTTTTTCTTTTCATTTTATTAACTTATCATAACATTATTCTTCTTCTTCTTCATTTCTTCAAGTGAAGAAAGCTTGCCTCCATCAATGGCAAGTAATGAAAAAGAGTGAGAAATCCAAATCTAAAGTGAACCCACCTCCTATTTCTTCATCCTCTACCTCTTGCCAAGTAGTAGAGTGTGTTTCCTTCACAAGTTTTCATGGCTAGATGAAGGTGGAGCTTGATCTAGTGATGCTTCGACGTAGATCATCTTCGGCACGTCGTCGATGACCTAGCCCGTCTATTCTCCGATGAAGCCGACGCTAGAGCCCGGGGTTCGACTTGGACAGCGAGGATACTTCGTTGTGGAGCTATGGAGGTGGAAAACCGGATCTACAAAGGTTGTATTTCCGTTCACTTAGTTAAAGTAGTTAACTAGTTTGTTTTTCGCCTACACTTCTAGCCAACGATCCGTATTAGGGTTTTTCGGCACCGTTTAAATTTGAAATTGGCATGGTTGATGCCTTGTGAGACCTCCTTAGTGTGCCTAGGAACCCTACAGAGTACATATATCCTAAGGGCTTTATCAACATGTAATATAGAGACAATCAGAGTACATGATAAGATAAAGTACAACCAGATAGCGTACTATCATGTCGAGCAAGAAAGTCCTCCCTATATATGTCCAAGCATCCATTACAATATACATCGTATGTACAGTAATGGCCTCTAGGGCATACATATAACTAACAGTATACACTCTGTCTCTCTGATTACATATTGATAAAGCCCTTAGGATGTGTACTCGACTTCCAGGACTATGATGCAGATCATACTAGTGGGGTCTGGGTAGTCAATGAGTACATCCTTCAATGTTCCTAGTCGTGGGAATATCGAGACGGGGCATCGATATTCCAGAGTAGACTAGCGTATATCTTCTCGACCCATGTGATGGGCGATGCATGATCCCATATCCATTGGTGTTTGACATCGGAGATGGTATGCGGGTGCTCAGTGGAGACTGGATACACTGAACGGACTCGCCGAGAACTCCCAGATGGTATTATACCTCACGTCAGATGGCAGTTCTCTGGTGACACTGGTACAGCTTAGTCTGTTGACCCGAGATCGTCATAGAGTCTTGTGTGTCTCCCACTGTGCTTTGATTTCCACCCTACCACGGCTCTACTGAGTCGTGCAAACAGGTGGTTTTTGGGTACAGTCCCGATTCACATGGAGGCAATGAGCGATAGGAGGGGATTCGTCTCTCCCGGTATTGGGGGTTGATGTTGCGCTATGCACGACTGGCCATAACAGGAAATCCCTGGCCAGGGTTGCAGTGATATACTGGTAAGAGTTATCAGTAGTTTCACGATTGTTATGGACCTTACGTCGGCATGACTTATCGAGCTATTGGGGTCTGACGTTTACCACCCCTAGGCGAGATATGCGACATATCAGACGAACAGACCGGACTGTACGGTAAGTGTTACTGGTTGGATTCACAGGAGTGTGAGCGGGCTTGCTCGTCGATCTTCTGATCGCTCAATACCCGGGTGGCCGTTACATTTAGCAGACCGCTTGCGGCTTGTGGGTGCTTGATATGATCATCATCTGCTGCCGGCGTATTGACGAGTCTTTAGAGTCCTACACAGAAGTTTCCTGGCTCAAGCGAAACGAAATAGGAGCGCATATGAGATATGTGCGGGACCGGGAATAATGCGTGTATGTGATATCGTATTCCATTCTCGCGATGAATGTATCGATTGGTTGTATGCGATATAACCTAGTTATCGAATCAAGGATTGATTCGATAAGCCGATACATAGGATACTATTCGGTTATATGCGATATGACCGGATCGTTAAATCGAGTATTGATTTAATGATTTAATGCATAATTGTATATTTGATATATTACTTTGCATTAACTAGTATTGGTTCACTTTAAATGGATTTTCTCACTTGAAGTTCACAAGTTGTATATGTGATATACTTTTGTGCACTTGTTTGTATCATGTTTGATGATACATGCTCACTTGGGTTTGTGTAAAGAATTAAACCATGGTTAAGTTAATGATTAGGGTTTACATTTTTCTTATTCATTTATTTATTTTTTCATTTTGGAAAGGATAAATAAAGAATGGTGGCTTTCTTTGTTTGCTTGTTGAAGCTTCATGAAGCTTTGAACAAGTCCACCATTCTTGTCTCATGCTTAACCCTAACCATTCAAATTAACCATAGTCTATTCTCTACACCTAACCATGGTTAGTATATGATAAGTATTCATATTATTTTCCTTTTTTAAAATATACTTATCATATATTCTTTCTTCTTCTTCTTCATCTTCAACAATGAAGAAAGCTTGTCTCCATCAATGGCAACTTGTGAAAATGAGTGAGAAATCCAATTCTAAAGTGAACCCACTTCCTATTTCTTCATCCTCTACCTCTTGCCAATTAGTATAGGGTGTTTTCTTCACAAGTTTCATGACTTGGTGAAGTGGGAGCTTGATCTTGTGATGCCTCGACGTAGATCATCTTCGGCATCGAAGTCGATGACCTAGCCCGCCCATTTCTCCGATGAAACCGATGCTAGAGTCCGGAATCCTATTTGGACAGCGGAGGGACGTCATCACGGAGCCTAGGAGGTGGAGGACCGGACTACAAAGGTTGTAGCTTCTTTCCTTTAAGTTAAAGTTGTTTACTTGCATCGCATCACCTATAAATCTAGTTAACGATCCGTATTAGGGTTTGTAGGCATAAGAAATTTTTGAATTGGGCATGTTTGATCACTTGTGAGACCTCATTAGTGTGCCTAGGAACCCTACAGTGGTATCAGAGCCTAGCTAGAGCCTTAGGCGATGCGTAGACGGAGTTAGAAGTCCGATCGAACCGAAACCCTAACTCAAATATGCTCTCTGTACATTTTTTGAAATCGGGGATTTTTGAGGATTAAAAATATGCAGAAAATTCAGCAGGAGATTGTAAGAGTTACTGTGAAATTCGATGGCCTAAGTCCATCAAACCGCCGCGGTTCCGCCGCACAAGCATGGCTTGTGCGGCGGTTCCGCGGCCTAAAGGTCTCCTTATTGAAATAATTTTACACAGTAATTCTTACTTTGCAGTGCTGGTTTTCCTGGGAATTTTTAAAATTTATTCAAGAGTTGAATTTTTTGGGTTGTATTGGGGACTCGGTGTTTCGATCGGATTGTCTAATTTTGTCTGTGTGTTTTTCCGGATAATTTTAGAATATGTTAAAAAGTTCGACCGGATATAGATACCCACTTTTTCCCCTGCCGGAAAATTTCCAAGTGTTGGATTTTTTCGTGGTTTAAAGACGTTCTAAGTAGTGCAAGTAACGCGATGGACCCTCTAGAAGACAACAAACCTTAACTCGATTATGTGACCGTCTTGAACTGCCCTTTGAACCTTAGGGTTTGGGGCAGTACGGCGTGCCACATGTGAGGCGTTGGCTTGACCCTTCTACGGCTGGACCGTTGGTACTGAGGCATGAACTGAATGTTTTTAGACTTATTTTATGTGTTGAGCTGTATCGGGAAAACTTGGGTGTTCGATTGTTCGATCGGAAAGTTTAACATTTTTTTTATTTATCCGGAATGTGATACAATACTTGGAATTCATAAGTTGTTTTGAGATAACTGAATGAATGTTATAAACATAGCAGTTTAGTCTCACTTGATCGGTTGCCATGGAATTTTGATGTGATCAAAAGTCCGTCGCAATCACGTAGCGTACGCGGATACTCGCCGGGTAAACTTAATAGACAGCCTCACCCCATAGCCCCGACCAAGTGACTGTAGGAGAACCCCGTCGCCGAAAGCATCCTTTCGGGTGCTCGCGGCAGCGGTGTTCCGCCTTGGTGCACTTCGTCGAAGGCGTCAGGGGTGCGGCCGCCTACTAAAGTTTGCGGCGAGCATTCGATCAGGATGTCGGGAATCCTGTTGAATTCCCCGACTTAATATTGAAAAGTGTTTTCGATTTTGAGACTAAAATGCGGGGTTTATAATTGTTAGGCATGCGATGTCTAAGTATTTCATTTGATTAGGCATGCGATGTCTAAACAGGTTGCGGATTCCAACTGTTGTAGTTTTACACTTTCTTTTCTGTGACCGTAAGTGTAATATGTGATATCGCCGGTTTCGTTGCTATATGTCAACGACAATTGGGATGCGCATATTTACTTACGTTGATGACATGTGATGTTATGTGTTGCTGGATATGTTATATTGGATCGTCGTGTTTGAATAGCCGGGGGTTTTTATGTGAGATGAGTGTTTTTCATTTTCATTCATGTAAAAACTTGTATGTAATATTCTTTTATTGGGGCACTTCCAGGTTGCGGAAGATGTCACCATTTGTATATTATTTACTTTTCTGCACTAGGATAGACCCAAGGAGGAGGGCACAAGTAACCGGGTTCTAGGGTCCAGTGGGAGACCAACTCGATGAGTCGAGTCCGGGTCTCCTAACTCTAGAATTGGTAGGGTTACTTGCCGCTCTCATAGGGGTCTAGGGGTGTGGGATTGGCTATTCATCACGACCGTGGAATCCGTGTTTTATACTGGCTCGTATTGAAAACACGGACGTCCTAGTATATCCAATATTTCATATGATATTTTCTGCTGCGTTATCTGTGATGTGATCATGTGATTTGTTCAGATAGATATGGTATATAGTATATATGATATATTATATAGATGTTGCTTATGTTTTACACCCGCGCTAGTCCTGCCTCGCTCTAGCGTTAGTTACCTAACCTAACGGTGCAGACGGGACATCGAGGCGAATGCGGAAGGCATAAGCGTACGTTATATTTATCTGTGATGTTTAGGTGGACTTAAATGATGGGACATTCATTAATGAGATTAATGAAAGAAAATAAACCTAATTGATGTTGTGGAATCGAATTTCAAAAATAAAACAGGTAGCTACAGTTCTTGCTTTGCATCGCGGTGTTCCTTATAGAACATCCTGCACCTTATTCGATGAGGAAAGGACCGAGATCCCTTCACCGGGAGTGACTCCTTTAGCAATAACTGGCAGATGCTACAACCCTCGGTTTGTCTTTTGATCGCTTCTATAGTTTCCGCTTTGCACAGTGATATATATGATATATCTCGCACCTCATTCGACGAGGAAAGGGCCGACGATCCCTTCACCGGGAGTGACCCCTTTAGCAAAACTAGAAAAGCTTCAAAAACATTCCATTTAAAAACCATTTGATTCCGCAACGAGATCAAGTTCAAAGCGTTAAAGGTTTTCACAAAAACCATTCGCAACCCTCCGTCATTTTAGGAAGTAGAGTACTTAGTATTCGTGCTGTGTTTGTTGACCATAGTTAAGGCACAGTGTACGGTAGCTAAGTGATGTCTTCCTACACCGCATATGATGCGATTAGTTAGGACAGTCGCGTGACTTTGTTGACCTTAGTTAAGGGTCATGTGGGTGGGTCTAATTAATCACGAAATGATGGGTAGAACTTGACTAGTGCTTATGATTTGTTGACCATAGTTAAGGTCATAAGTGCTAGGGGTAAAAATCTTTATCGGGAGTTTCAAGTGTTGAAATTTGCAATGAGATTGCATACCTTCTATGTGATAGTTGGATCCCGATACCCACTGCGAGTAATTGTTACTCCTGGGAGAGTTTTGCACTTTACAATTAGCCGATCAAGTAGGTGTCTAGAAAGGTGTCAACGGGGTTACGCCTCTGGGAAAACGAGGTTTACTGTAATTAGGTCCGTACGAAAGCACGGGGAACCTCCCTCAAAGTACCGACACTGGCCTGGCTGAAAGATTGGCGAACTTGTAGAGTATAATTAATCCCGGCTAGTCTTTCCTTTTAAGGTTTGAAGGAAGATTTGATTAAAACAGTGGGAGCCATCCTGATTAGATAAAATAATAACCAATCTAATCTTGACAGAGCGCACGCAGAGTGTTTTCTTCTCTCTCTCCAGTTAGCGACCATATCACGCCTTAATCAAGATAATAATACGGATTATTGACCGAACCCGCTTGTTATACTGAGCTGGGGAACGTTGGTCCCGCTCCAACTTATAATTGTTATAAGACAGAGCAGGAAATTAGGGAATACCAGATTTCCCGTGCAGCCCAAACGAAGAAAGTGCATACTGATGCATCATCTTCGGGTATGTTCATTATACAGAACTGTTTCTCAGTATCCTCTACGTCCTGGGTATTTGATACCGGATCAGGATCCCAGATATATAATCTGTTACATAGGGCTACAGCTAGGTAGAGAACTGAGAACGGGTGATAAGTTTCATGAGACAGAAAACGGGGCAAGTGTTGCAGCCAAGTCTGTTGGTCACTGTCACCCTGTATTCTAAATACATTGATTCTGAACGAATGTTATTAGATACCGAACCTGATATACAAAATCATATCACTCTCTTTATTAGTAAAGAAATGATAAAATTTTGTATTGTTGGATAATGTTTTGAACATTTTCTATATCAAAAGTTGATCGGTTCAGGCACGTTATCTAAAAGCATTGATGTTCTAAATCAAACTACAGTTCTTAGTATACGGAACACACACAAGAGGAAGAGTTCAGAAATGAACGACTTCTTCTTGAGGCATTGTAGACTAGGTCATATCAATGCGACCCGGCTAGCTGAAGTTACATTTTGATGCATATTTAAATTAGTTTGAATTTACATCTTATGAAACTTGCCAGTCATGTCACAAAGATAAGATGACCATAGCTCTGTTTATTTGAAACAGAGAAAGAGTTGGTAAACTCTTAGGACTAATATATGATGATGTATGTAAGGTCCTGATTAGTCGAAAATATTGCACATTTCAGCCGGCAATTTCCTCATCATTTGCATTCATTTAGAAGTGTACGGTATTCATATTTCACATATTAGCAAAACTGTCGCAAAATACCAGATTACATGTATCAGACCTTAAAACCGGCATTTCTAGGGAAATTGACTGCATTTCATAGCATGGCATTATTTCTATATATTGCAACCCGTGTTTCGAAGTCTGTGCAGGAAAATGAGAAGCTCGCTCAAATTTATACCGCTCAAATATTACGCCAATTCAATGACTTCAGATCTGGTATCAATACAAAAGGGCAAATACAATTCAACACATCAGATTAAGCTCAAAATGGCATCTCAAGACCACAGAAGAAGGCCCAAAGCCCAAGCCCTACAAAGCACCGCGGATCCGCGGCAGGAGCTTGCTTGCGCCGCGGATCCGCGGTGGGTCCAAGGAATCGACACTCAATTTTGGTCCAAAATGCTTCCCTATGTCCCTACAGTACAGAAATATACCTCAAGTTCCAGAAGACTCCAGGGGTTTCTGCCAGATCAGCAAACTAGGGTTTCCAAGCTTAATTAATCCTAGCTTAAAGCCTAAGCTAGCTCCTAACAAACTACCTTCTAGAAGACTCAACAAACTTTTGGAGGGAACTACAATTTCAAACCTAGACCTAGGGTTTGGGTGATCTATAAATAAGACCCTAGGCTCACTCATCTATTATCTTGGAATGTATAATTCATTTTGAGTCTCCATTTTAGTTTTTAGCCAATCTCTTTCTTCATCTTTTCTTCACACAAATCTAGTGAGAGGATTTGTGTGAAACCCTAACCCTAATTCCAATCAAAAGCCAAGATTCCGAGTACCCCATCAAGCAAGAAGCCCTACAACCTTTATGAGCGGAGCCGATCTTCAACGGAGCAAGCGGTCCGAGCCGATCCACGACTCACGGAGAAAAAGCGACGCCCGATCAATAATTTAGATTCTTCCTCTTGTAGTTCTTGAGCGTCTGTAATCAAATTTGTTGAGATAAATAAAGGTGAAATTCTTTTATCTTGTTTACTTTAAATTCTCGCATCATGATATCTTTACAATTCTTGAATACTTTCTGTGTGGTGATGTGTGAATAAAACTCCGCTCGTCGAGGAGTCGAGACGGTCAATAGAATGATGATGTAACATAGCTTTAATCGATTCTTGAGTCCTACGAGTTTTGTAAACCCTAGCAATTTCAAGAATCGACGACCCAATTCGTTGCGATGCTTTCTTGATTGATATCGCTCGAGATTGGGGAGTTACGATCGTTTCTTGAATTTGGTAGAGGCTAGAAAAGGAATGATATCGACGAAAGAACAAGGGTTAAAAGATGAAACCCTAGTTTCACGATGAAGCCCTAACTCTCGTCGATCATCATCGATCTAGTATCAAATCTTCGAAGGACAAGAACACGATATCTTGAGATTACATCACGTCTATAGATCCGATCGATTCTTACGAGCCACATTTAGATTCTTGACAGTTGATTGGAAATATCATCGAAACCCCGATTCTTGATTGTTTATCATATTCTTGATTCTTGAATAGAATAGTGACACTTGAAATTGATAATTCTTGAATCATGTTTTCTTTTATCTGCGCTTAACTTTTCAATTCAAGCATATCAAAATACAAACGAATCGTGCAATCCCTGTGGACGATCCGCACTCACTCATGAACTACAGCTGACACCGTAGTTTGATTGCGGTCAAAATATTTTTTGGTTGTGAAAGTTCTTTATAAATTTTCTGAATACCGACACAAAGATACATTGAACTACACATCAAGAATTCGTAAAAATCAAAATGGCGCCGTTGCCGGGGACTATTTGATTTGATACACACAATCGGAAAATTTATAACAATCAAAATGGCGCCGTTGCCGGGGATCGCGCGCTAATTCGTTTATATTGTAGTTTGAATTGAAAGAATTATTCCATTACATTTCTTGAGATCGAAATTCGCACAAACCCTAAACGATTTGTTGTGGTTTATTGCAAGGAGATCTGGATCTTGCTGTGAATGTGAAATAATTTGTGGAGATTTCTAGAGAGCTGGAGATAGCAACAGTAAGCAGCTGTTGAATTTTGGTGAAGAGATCTCACCAGTCAAGCGCGGAAGCGCGGCATTAAGTAGGGTATTGCGGCGGAACCGCGGTCCTACAGAGGGATCTCTGTGCAATTTTTCTGCAGGTGACTTCTTACTCTCTCCTCTCTCCTCTTTTTAGCTCTAAGTAATATTTTGTGCAGGCTTCTTTGCAAAAATCGCAGCGCCGCTAAAAAGCAAATTTAAATTTGTGCGTATTTTCGTTTTGTGGTTGTTTGCATAATTAATACGGAAAATTAAGGGGCAAAGACCAAATCCAGATTAGGTGGGGAGTTCATTACCCTTCTTAAGCCCCAAAAATCACAAACTTGCATACGCATTTGTCCCTCATTAACTAAAAAATATCTAGAGATGACTCTAAGGACTGTCGCGCTCACTTAGGCAGAAGAAGGCCGTGGGTAATTCATTGCTTATCCGCGTTTCTCTTGTGGTGCCTAGGAAAGTGTGTCGAAGGCTAGTGGTTATTTAATTAGGCCCACTACTTACGTAGTGGAGAACCTCCCACTTACCTGGCACTTACCTGGCTACAGGAGGGACAAAGAGGCAGTGGAGGATTCTATCCTGCGTCTTGTCTTCTGGCAGTTAGGAGCGGTCTAGAGATCTGACCTAGGCGACCCCTAGAATTAGGGTTTTGTGTGTTGCAACATTTTTTTAAAAAAAAAAAATCCGTCCCTTTTTAAAAAGCAAGCACCGCATACATCATTTACCCCTAATTATAAGCCACGCTGCCACTTGTACTAACCCTTTTTAGTACAAGATAGGCTGGACACGGGATTCTAGTGCCCGTTTAGTCCGTGTTTCTCCCGATCGACCCTAAAGTCGGTATTTCTACATTTACCTTTTCTTTACCCACCACTACACCCACTTCGATGGATCCGTCTCCATCGAACTTCTTTACCACTACCCTGCCGCCGTCCGTTGGTGCGCAGACTCCACCCCGCATCTCTCTCCAGGAGAGATGCTATCCTACCCGAGGTCCCCTTTCCACCTGTCTTTCCGTTCCACCGGCCAACGGGGAAAATTTTGAAATTAAACCCCAGTACATCAACCTTCTACCCAAATTCCACGGTCTCGAGACTGAGGACGCTTACGTTTTCATTACCAAATTTGAAAACGTATGCGCAATGATGGGTACGTCACAACTTTCAGTGGATGCTATGCGTCTACGACTTCTTCCATTTACTTTGTGCGATATAGCCGAGAAGTGGCTATATAACACCACTGCACACTCAATCACAAATTGGGAAGAATTCGTAGCAGCATTCCTTAAGAAATTCTACCCTAATCACAAAACAGCTCGAGTCCGCAGCGAAATAAATCAATTCAATCAGCTTCCAAATGAACCATTTTCAAAATATCTTGACCGATTCAAGGATCTGTTGGTTCAATGCCCACATCACGGAATCCCGAGATGGGAACTGTGCCGAATCATATATGAGGGCAGTAACCCTAACACTAAACAGAGTCTTGAAAATATGTGTCAAGGAAATTTTATGAACAAAGACGATGGGGAAGCTTGGAAATACTTAGAAGATTTCGCTGAAAAATCTTTACAGTGGGAAAGTCCATCATTTAGGAGCGGTAATAACCAGTCGGATGTTTCCATAGGAGTTAGAGCTGACATTTCAGCTATACACAAGAAACTCGAGACTATGGAAAATAAATTTTTAGCTGCCTCCCTTAATCAAATATCACTTTCCAAAACTGTATGTGGATGTTGTTCTGATCCTTCTCATTTGACGGAAGAATGTCCACGAAATTCTCAGTTTCAAGGTCATGAGCATACAAATGCCGCATTTCAAAGACCTAGAAACGATCCATTTTCTTCCACATATAATCAGGGTTGGAGGAATCACCCTAATTTTGCTTGGAACCAATCACAATCTCAAAACACAGTTCCAAACCAAAACAATTTCCAAAGGGTACCTCCACCACAACAGCAGCCACCACTTCAATTGAGTCAGCAACCCTTCCAATCACAGAACTTTCAAAATCCGGTCAACACACCTGCACTGCCTAATCCTTTGCAGTTGACCGGGACTGATGAATCCTATTCATTTGCACAATGCATGAATTTGGTCTTAACAAATATCATGCAAGTTTCGGCTGAAATGAAGTCTTCTGTCGATAGAATTGAGAAAAACTCAGCATCCCAAGCTGAGAATATCAAATCGATGGAAGCACAAATTGCACAACTAAAAGCCGAAATGAGTGCGAGAGAGAAAGGAAAACTTCCAGCTCAACCTTTACCCAATCCTGGCTATTCACATCATGTGAATGCAATCACCACGTTGAGATCTGGACGAGTGCTTGACAATCACATTGGGGAAGAGATTGATGATATTGAAAATCCTATCAACACCCCGGCTGAGACCTTTCCTCACACACACACTTCTACTTCTAATTCTGACCCCAGTTCTTCTACCCCACCACCTTCTTCCGAGCCTATTCTTCGTTTCCCAAAAGGCTCAACACCTCAGTATAGCTCTTCTAGTTCTCCATAGACGATCCCCACTCCTCTTTTGGGATCACGTCTACCCCTTCTTCCTTCTCCTATGATGGACCCAGCGCTCATTGCTAAAGCACCTTATCCTGATCGGTTAAGGGCTAACACACCAAGTCCACATATGGAGAAGATCACTGAGATGTTTAAACAGGTTAACATAAACATCCCTCTTCTAGATGCTATCCAACAAGTCCCCGCATATGCGAAAGTTCTTAAAGACTTGTGCACTAGAAAAAGGAAGAAACAAATGCCCAAGAAGATATTCATGGCAAAGACTGTAGACACGGATTTCCCCCAGCAATTACCAAGGAAACGTAAGGATCCTGGATATCCTACGATTTCCATCTCTATTGGGGAAAAACACATTAACCGTGCTCTACTAGACCTTGGGGCAAGTGTTAACCTACTTCCTTTCTCAGTCTATGAGCAGTTAGGGATCAGAGAGTTGAAGCCATCTCCTTGCACTCTCCAGATGGCTGACCGATCAATCACCAAACCTAGTGGTGAACTGGAGGATGTGTTAATAAAAATCGGGGAATTTATATTCCCTGTGGACTTTATTGTAATTGATACACAGCCTGTAGCAAACTCACGGAATCAAATTCCGGTGATTTTAGGTCGCCCCTTTTTGGCCACTTCCAACACTATCATCAATTGTCGTAACGGTTCTATGACCCTATCCTTCGGGAAAAGGACGATTGAGATGAACATTTACAAGTTAGGAAGTGTACCCTCCGAACCTACTGCTCAGGTATGTACTGTCGACTCAATGGATGTCGACAGCAGCGAATTTGATGATCCTCCTGATACCGATCTAGACTCTTTTCATATGATGTTGTTTGACCCAACTATGTATCTTACACATACGGACTCTTCCACTGAAATGTCCGGGTCAACAACCAACAATGATTATGAACTGGTTTTAGAGTCTGAAGATCACCCCGCACCTTGTGATGACATTATTCTTCGGGGAATAAATGAAACTTTTGAGGAGATCTTCGCTGATGAACTCGTATTTTTAAATGATACGGGTGTTGAGATGAATCATGTCCCACTCAATGAAATTGAACCTCCACCCCTTCATATGGATTGTAAAAAGAATGCGAGTAATCCATCACAACCACTGCATCGTCTCTCCAAAATGAGACGCACACACATTCTCTTCCACCACTTGACCTTTCCCCACTTTTTCTTTCACCAACCAGAGCATTGCATTGATAAGATTTTTGAATGGTTGGTGTTAACGTTCGGTCTTTGCAAAGCTTGGCATCGACCATTGATTTTTGACCCCCTCATATGATTTTCAAAAGATTAACATTGCATAACTCAAGTTTGAGGGGGGTATGTTTTTCTGACTCTAGAAAGAAATTTTTTTATTTTTTCTAATGAGCCAAAAATAAGTTTAGGGGAGGGTCTTCACTTATATATTTTGCCCCCACTAATAATTCCCCCCAGTCTTACAGGTTTTGTAGATTTAGCAGAAGGGAACAGTGAGGATACTGTTGAAAACAAGTTTGGGGGAGGTTTGTGCTTATTTTTGCATCATTTGCATATCATCTGCATAAGCACAAAACATTCTTTTAAAAATCTATAAAAATTTTAAAAAAAATTTAAAACCCATAAAAAATTTTAAAATTTTTCAAATATAAAAATAATTTTAATATTTACACTTTTTGTATATAAATAAGATAATGAAAGTTTAGATAGTGAACAATTACATCCATGAGATTAGAAAAATTTTAGAAAACTAAGAAAATTAGAAGTTTTCTTATACGAACTAGTAATAAGTAGTTATGAGCCGTTGTCCCAAAGGTTAGTAAGATGAAGGACGTCACTAATCTGAGGATAAAACTAAGTTTGAAAAATAGTTTCTATTCTGGAATCCAAACGTTTTGAACGTGGCTACCCTGCTATTCGCACTTACACACGTCTTGAAGCCTGGGATAGTAGAGGATACCTTGAAATGCTCTTGTCTTAAAGCCGATGTATGAAGGAAATAAAAAGAAAAAAAGTGAATAAAAAGTATAATGTGGTGAGAAAAATGGACACTGGTTTTGTTGTCACCGAGGGCAATAAAAATGTATAGCGAGGGTGCTTCTTCACCTAGTGCCCTAAGGCCAACTGGTCTGGGAGTCACTGCTATACCTGAGGTGGTGCAAGACGAGGAAAATACACCAAATAAGAAAGCACATGAGTAATCGGTCGGTTAGTACCTCAAGAAGTATTAACGGTCGCATGAAAGTGTGTGAGCAAATTCATATAAATATTCATTAATTAAAAAGTACTGAGGCTGATGGGCAAGAGTATGATAGCTTGAATTGAATTCTCCGGGTGTAGGGATGTCCTTTACACACACGCAGGGTTATATGATCGATGTTTGGAAGAAAGATAGGAATGAAAAATAAGACGATGTTTTATTGAGGGAGGACGTGATTTCTAACATCTGTTCATGACCATTAAGATAGGGCTCATGACAACCGAAAAGCTAGCTTAGTTGGAAACCCTAATTTTCAAGGCTTTTCTTTTACAATTCTTGTCTTTAAATGTAATATTCATGATCTTCCTTTTATTATTGGATTTTGTGGGTGCAATCCGCTGAAAACCCTCAGGAGACAACACTCCTCCTACTAGGGACACCTAGAGGTTTAAAGGCTTGTTGCACGTGCTCAGTGCAATCGTGTTGCCTACGAAAGTGTGCTAGTTAGTTTTTCTCTTTCTTTATTTTCTCCTTCTCTTTTTAATAAAACAGTTCGCTCGAGATGATGGAAATTAAGTTTGGGGGAATTTGATTAGTCGAAAATATTGCATATTTCAGTCGGCAATTTCCTCATCATTTGCATTCATTTAGAAGTGTACGGTATTCATATTTCACATATTAGCAAAACTGTCGCAAAATACCAGATTACATGTATCAGACCTTAAAACCGGCATTTCTAGGGAAATTGACTGCATTTCATGGCATGGCATTATTTCTATATATTGCAACCCGTGTTTCGAAGTCTGTGCAGGAAAATGAAAAGCTCGCTCAAATTTATACCGCTCAAATATTACGCCAATTCAATGACTTCAGATCTGGTATCAATACAAAAGGGCAAATACAATTCAACACATCAGATTAAGCTCAAAATGGCATCTCAAGACCACAGAAGAAGCCCCAAAGCCCAAGCCCTACAAAGCGCCGCGGATCCGCGGCAGGAGCTTGCTTGCGCCGCGGATCCGCGGTGGGTCCAAGGAATCAGACACTCAATTTTGGTCCAAAATGCTTCCCTATGTCCCTACAGTACAGAAATATACCTCAAGTTCCAGAAGACTCCAGGGGTTTCTGCCAGATCAGCAAACTAGGGTTTCCAAGCTTAATTAATCCTAGCTTAAAGCCTAAGCTAGCTCCTAACAAACTACCTTCTAGAAGACTCAACAAACTTTTGGAGGGAACTACAATTTCAATCCTAGACCTAGGGTTTGGGTGATCTATAAATAAGACCCTAGGCTCACTCATCTATCATCTTGGAATGTATAATTCATTTTGAGTCTCCATTTTAGTTTTTAGCCAATCTCTTTCTTCATCTTTTCTTCACACAAATCTAGTGAGAGGATTTGTGTGAAACCCTAACCCTAATTCCAATCAAAAGCCAAGATTCCGAGTACCCCATCAAGCAAGAAGCCCTACAACCTTTATGAGCGGAGCCGATCTTCAACGGAGCAAGCGGTCCGAGCCGATCCACGACTCACGGAGAAAAAGCGACGCCCGATCAACAATTTAGATTCTTCCTCTTGTAGTTCTTGAGCGTCTGTAATCAAATTTGTTGAGATAAATAAAGGTGAAATTCTTTTATCTTGTTTACTTTAAATTCTCGCATCATGATATCTTTACAATTCTTGAATACTTTCTGTGTGGTGATGTGTGAATAAAACTCCGCTCGTCGAGGAGTCGAGACGGTCAATAGAATGATGATGTAACATAGCTTTAATCGATTCTTGAGTCCTACGAGTTTTGTAAACCCTAGCAAGTTCAAGAACCGACGACCCAATTCGTTGCGATGCTTTCTTGATTGATATCGCTCGAGATTGGGGAGTTACGATCGTTTCTTGAATTTGGTAGAGGCTAGAAAAGGAATGATATCGACGAAAGAACAAGGGTTAAAAGATGAAACCCTAGTTTCACGATGAAGCCCTAACTCTCGTCGATCATCATCGATCTAGTATCAAATCTTCGAAGGACAAGAACACGATATCTTGAGATTACATCACGTCTATAGATCCGATCGATTCTTACGAGCCACATTTAGATTCTTGACAGTTGATTGGAAATATCATCGAAACCCCGATTCTTGATTGTTTATCATATTCTTGATTCTTGAATAGAATAGTGACACTTGAAATTGATAATTCTTGAATCATGTTTTCTTTTATCTGCGCTTAACTTTTCAATTCAAGCATATCAAAATACAAACGAATCGTGCAATCCCTGTGGACGATCCGCACTCACTCATGAACTACAGCTGACACCGTAGTTTGATTGCGGTCAAAATATTTTTTGGTTGTGAAAGTTCTTTATAAATTTTCTGAATACCGAAACAAAGATACATTGAACTACACATCAAGAATTCGTAACAATCAAAATGGCGCCGTTGCCGGGGACTATTTGATTTGATACACACAATCGGAAAATTTATAACAATCAGGTCCCCGGTCTAGATATGCCAAGACCGGTTCTTTTTACTTCATTACATTCTCTGACGATCTCTCAAGATTCAGACATATGTTCCTGTTGAAACACAAGTCCGAACCTTTTGAGATATTCACAGAATATAAGCTAGAAGTAGAGAACTAATAACCGGGTATAAGTATTATATCCTATGATGAGATCAGGGAGGATAATACTTGTGCATGGAATTCCTGGACTATTCTAAAGGAGAATGAGATTCTCTCTCAGCATTACTCCTCCATATACACCATAGCACGATGGCATATCGGGGCGGAGCAATCACACCCTATATGATATGGTGCGCTCTATGATGAGTACTACTGAGTTTCCTATTTCCTTTTAGGGAGTTATGCACTTATGAAGTTGCATACCTATTGAATAGGGTTCGATTCAAATCAGTGCCTACCACTCCATATGAGATATGGTATAGGAAGAGCCTATCTCTTAAGTAAGTTAAGATTTGGGATTGTCCGGCCTGTGTCAAAAGCAAAATCCGGACAAGATCGAGGCAAGGTCAGTTCTGTAGAACTGGAAAGGTTCCAGCTATACAAAACTGCAGCTGATGATTTGACAGAACCAAAGGATTCAATAGTTCCCGACGAACCTCGGCCTCTCTGCCGATCTAGCAGGGTTCCTCACCTGCTTGAGAGATACTACGGTCTCTCGATGACAGTGGGAGCGAGGAATGCATCATGAGATGATGACCCAACTAGTTTCGAGCAGGCCATCGAGAGTAGGGACTCTGTAAGAATGGCTGGATGCTTAGCGAACTGAGATGGAATCCATGTACACCACCAAAGTATGGACTTTGGCTGCTATATCTGAAGGGTTAAATCCCCATCAGGAGCAAGTATATCTAGAGAAGATTATTTGGTATAGATGGAAAAGTTGAGACTTTCAAAGCTAGACTTGTTAAAGGTTTTCGTCATCGACCAGGCATGGATAATGATGAAATCTTTTCCCGGGACTATGCTTAAGTCCATCCAGATCCTACTTGCCATTGCTACATACCATGACTACGATATCTGGTGGTTGGGTGCCATGACTACTTTTCTAAATAATGATTTAGAAGAGAATGTCTATAAGAACACAGCCAGAGGGCTTCGTAAACAGTGGGAGCAGCGGAAACGTGTGCAAGTTGCTTTACATGATAAAGCAGGTATCGCGGAGTTGGAACGTCTATTTTGATGTGGTAGTCAAAGAGTTTGACTTCATCAAAATGGTAGATGAACCTTGTATGTACAAAAAAGGTAGTAGAGAGTAAGGTGGTCATCCTCGTATTGTACGTGGACAACATACTCTTGATAGGAAAGGGGTTTCCTACACTATGCTCGGTCAATCTCCGCTTATCACAAGGATTCTCCAATAGGATCAAAGTGATACCTCCTAAATCCTGAGTTTTCATCGATGAGATAGATGTAATTGGATGCTAGGATTCTCACTAGATGTAGTGAGATGGTATCAATCGATCCTGGGGAGAATCACTGGAAGGGTTCCAGGGTGATAAAGACGACTGAATGTCAGTCACAGGCATTGTCTTCACCCTCAGTAAAGGGACGGTATGTTGGAAGAGTTCCAAGCTAGATACCGTGGCAAACTAGACGATAAAGGCTGGTAACATCGCTATTAAAGATACTACCAAAGAGGCAGTTTGGGTGTATATTGGTTCATAAGATGAACTAGGTTCCTACCATTGTGTGACAATGGAAGTGTGGCTTTGGCCCGTAAACCCTGGTCCCATCAGTGACCCAGACATATTCTAAGGAAGCATCACCTGATCATGGAGATGGTTGATCTCCAGGGTGATCGTGGTTAGGAGAGTAGACTCAGAGGACAACACGGCGAATCCACTCACGAAGGCCTTTTCCCAAAGAGAGACTTTTAGGGGATGGTTGAGTATTAGATACTACAACTACTGCTACAGATGGCCCTAGTGCAAGTGGGAGATTGTTAGTTATATGTATGCCCTAGAGGCCATTACTGTACATTGGATGTATATTGTAGTGGATGCTGGGACAAATATAGGTAGGACTTTCTTGCTCGACATGATATTACGCTATCTGGTTGCTCTTTATCTCAACATGTATACACTCTGTCTCTCTGATTACATGTTGATAAAGCCCTTAGGATGTGTACTCGACTTCCAGAACTATGATGCAGACATACTAGTGGGGTCTGGGTAGTCAATGAGTACATCCTTCAATGTTCCTAGTCGTGGGAATATCGAGACGGGACATCGATATTCCAGAGTAGACTAGCGTATATCTTCTCGACCCATGTGATGGGCGATGGATGATCCCATATCCATTGGTGTTTGACATCGGAGATGGTATGCGGGTTCTCAGTGGAGACTGGGTACACTGAACGGACTCGCCGAGAACTCCCAGATGGTATTATACCTCACGTCAGATGGCAGTTCTCTGGTGACACTGGTACAGCTTAGTCTGTTGACCCGAAATCGTCATAGAGTCTTGTGTGTCTCCCACTGTGCTTTGATTTCCACCCTACCACGGCTCTACTGAGTCGTGAAAACAGGTGATTTTTGGGTACAGTCCCGATTCACATGGAGGCAATGAGCGATAGGAGGGGATTCGTCCCTCCCGGTATTGGGGGTTGATATTGCGCTATGCACGACTGGCCATAACAGGAAATCCCTGGCCAGGGTTGCAGTGATATACTGGTAAGAGTTATCAGTAGTTTCACGATTGTTATGGACCTTACGTCGGCATGACTTATCGAGCTATTGGGGTCTGACGTTTACCACCCCTAGGCGAGATATGCGACATATCAGACGAACAGACCGGACTGTACGGTAAGTGTTACTGGTTGGATTCACAGGAGTGTGAGCGGGCTTGCTCGTCGATCTTCTGATCGCTCAATACCCTGGTGGCCGTTACGTTTAGCAGACCGCTTGCGGCTTGTGGGTGCTTGATATGATCATCATCTGCTGCCGGCGTATTGACGAGTCTTTAGAGTCCTACACAGTGATTTCCTGGCTCAAGCGAAACGAAATAGGAGCGCATATGAGATATGTGCGGGACTGGGAATAATGCGTGTATGTGATATCGTATTCCATTCTCGCGATGAATGTATCGATTGGTTGTATGCGATATAACCTAGTTATCGAATCAAGGATTGATTCGATAAGCCGATACATAGGATACTAGTCGGTTATATGCGATATGACCGGATCGTTAAATCGAGTATTGATTTAATGATTTAATGCATAATTGTATATTTGATATATTACTTTACATTAACTAGTATTGGCTCACTTTAAATGGATTTTCTCACTTGAAGTTCACAAGTTGTATATGTGATATACTTTTGTGCACTTGTTTGTATCATGTTTGATGATACATGCTCACTTGGGTTTGTGTAAAGAATTAAACCATGGTTAAGTTAATGATTAGGGTTTACATTTTTCTTATTCATTTATTTATTTTTTCATTTTGGAAAGGATAAATAAAGAATGGTGGCTTTCTTTGTTTGCTTGTTGAAGCTTCATGAAGCTTTGAACAAGTCCACCATTCTTGTCTCATGCTTAACCCTAACCATTCAAATTAACCATAGTCTATTCTCTACACCTAACCATGGTTAGTATATGATAAGTATTCATATTATTTTCATTTTTTAAAATATACTTATCATATATTCTTTCTTCTTCTTCTTCATCTTCAACAATGAAGAAAGCTTGCCTCCATCAATGGCAACTTGTGAAAATGAGTGAGAAATCCAATTCTAAAGTGAACCCACTTCCTATTTCTTCATCCTCTACCTCTTGCCAAGTAGTATAGGGTGTTTTCTTCACAAGTTTCATGATTTGGTGAAGTGGGAGCTTGATCTTGTGATGCCTCGACGTAGATCATCTTCGGCATCGAAGTCGACGACCTAGCCCGCCCATTTCTCCGATGAAACCGATGCTAGAGTCCGGAATCCGATTTGGACAGCGGAGGGACTTCATCACGGAGCCTAGGAGGTGGAGGACCGGATCTACAAAGGTTGTAGCTTCTTTCCTTTAAGTTAAAGTTGTTTACTTGCATCGCATCACCTATAAATCTAGTTAACGATCCGTATTAAGGTTTGTAGGCACATGAAATTTTTGAATTGGGCATGTTTGATCACTTGTGAGACCTCATTAGTATGCCTAGGAACCCTACATAAAGGCATCCCCAAAGGGGAGCTAGCTCTTCGTCAATTGACGATCACAACCACGCAAGTAATATAATATACAACGCCGAAGGGCGAGGATCAAAACTCAAAAGGAAACTCAAATCATCAAGAAAACCATAATAATACAACGCGCGACTCTAAGGTTAAAACAATATACACTGGTCTTTTAAGGTTATCAAATAAATACTAGTCTGGTTGATGGAGTTTTACTAGATACAACTGAGTAAAAATGAAATACAATGGTGGTCACGATACAAGTGAATCCACCTACCAAAGCAATCACCCGCAAAGAGCAGTGTGCCAGCAAAGCCGCAACAAAATCTGTACGGCAAAACCTGCAAGAAACTGTAGCACAACGGGGGTGAGTTGGCAACTCGTGAGTAGAAAACATCACAGAGCAGAAATCGTATATATGACTCAATCCTAGGTCAATACAATCAGTAGTATATATCCTCAATATGATAAAGTCTGAAGCATGATAAGGTGGCAAGGGTAAACATATATACATAAGTGTAATACCAAGTGCTCGTGTCAGTGCCTCAGGTAGCAACATATTATAAATATGATGTATGAATGCATGAAAACAGAATATATCTAAATGAGAAAACTGTTTTCTTATCTCAGTGAGATATCTGTATAAATAAATCGAGGTATCATCAATAAAATCAACAGTGAAAATCAGTGTCTAGCATCGACACAAAATATATATAAATCCCAATATCTCAATATCTTAGGCTCCGGCAATCCGGACTGGCCTGTAATCTCGAATCTCAATATCTAGGGCTCCGGCTATCCGGACTGGCCCATATCATCAAATCTCAAAACCACAGGGCTCCGGCTATCTTGACTGGCCCATACTCCGATCGGTATCCTCCGGATATCCGTCGAGTCACAATACAATCACCGGTCAGTAGTGCTCCCCTGTCACAGGCTCAACGCCATCGTCTGCGACCTTCTCGTCCCGGGGTACCACACCGGGTCCACCATGCACCCACAAACGGTTCCTCCTCCTCCTCGAATCGGGTGTATGATATCGCTCAAGAGCCGAGAAAACTCATGGTGGACGTATCTCAATTCATATCAGGGGAAAACCGCAATTTTCTATCTTTTGAAAATGATAATCAATTTATAAATCTTTGCGGTTTATCCAAATCCAGAAATCTCATGGAAAATCCGAAATCAAATATCTCAAGAGTAAATAACAGTGAATACCGGGCTCCGGCAATCCGGACTGGCCCGTATAATATTGCATGATAAATGAATATATAAATATGCATGAAATATCCCGATAATAAATGCAATATCTAAACTAGCACAGTAATGATATATCGGAACTACCAGCTAGCAAACGATATCAATAAAGTAATATTCTCTAAAGTGTACATGATATGGCAATTACCGATGGTGATGTGTGTGAGCCGGCAAACAAGTGTATGTGGAGCATACGCATCATCGGTAATGGTGCTGTGTCTTGACAGCATGGTTTCATAATCACTACAGTATACAATAAACATGCAATGCGATGATAACAACATGGATAAACGGAGAATGAATAATAAACGCAGCAATACCGAATATACAAAAATGAATAGTAAATGCAACAATAAGGAATCTACGTTAATATATATGGGTCATACAGTTTTTCCGTTTGAAATAACACGAATCGTGGAGTTTAGAAAATAGGGCTACGGTGTTTTTAAGAAAAGGTACGTCCTTTGAAATATCCATAGAATCCCTTAGCCTGTCTTTAAAATACTCACGATTCGTTAGTTTTGAAATAGGTATGACCCGAGTATAGTCTAACATCTGCAAGTAAACTACTGGACTAAACTAACAGACTGATCGAAAGGGTAAGGAAAACCACCTAAGTCTGAGTTGATATATATATATATATATATATATATATATATATATATATGTATGTATGTATGTATGTATGTATGTATGTATGTATATAATAGTCGGTGATCCCGCCTCAATAGTATGACATACGATGTAATATATATAATATGACATCCTAGAGTCAAGAGTGTGGATCTATCATCAATATAAAGCTCGTACGGTAAATCAATCGTAAGGCATCCCAAAACTGGGTACACGTCAATTATCACATTTATCTTATTATTCATGTGGTATCCTTATCATCACATATCGTGAACTGGGGGTACTAATCTAAGTCTAGTACAATACCGATACTATCTATATATATGTGTGTGTGTATGTGTGTGTGTGTGTGCGCGTGTGTCTGAACACATCGCCTAAGGACCAGCTATACTAATCACGCCGTATCTCATAATACGAACCATATCATATCACCGATCTCACGACTGTTAGTTATATGTATGCCGTAGAGGCCATTACTGTACATTGGATGTATATTGCAGTGGATGCTGGGACATATATAGGGAGGACTTTCTTGCTTGACATGATAGTATGCTATCTGGTTACTCTTTACCTTAACGTGTACATTGATTGTCTCTCTGTTACATGTTGGTAAAGCCCTTAGGATGTGTACTTGACTACCTGGACTATGATGCGGATCATACTAGTGGGGACATGGTAGTCCATAAGTACATCCTTCAAAGTCCCTAGTCGTGGGTATATCGAGACGGGGCATCGATATACCAGAGTAGACTAGCGTATACCTTCTCGACCCATACAAATGGACGATGGATGATCCCATAGCCATTGGTGTTTGACATCAGAGATGTTATACGGGTGCTCAGTATAGACTGGGTACACTGGACGGACTCGCCGAGAACTCCCAGATGGTATTATATCTTACGTCAGATGGCAGTTCTCTGGTGACACTGGTACAGAGTAGTCTGTTGACCCGAGATCATCATAGAGTCTTGTGTGATTCCCACCGTGCTTTGATTTCCACCTTACCACGTCCAAGAGGGCGTGCAAAACGGTGGTTTTTGGGTACAGTCCCGAATCACATGGAGGCAATGAGCGATAGGAGGGGATTCGTCTCTCCCGGTATAGGGAGTTGATGTTGCGCTTTGTTCGATTGGCTATAACCGAAAATCCCTGGCCAGGGTTGCTGAGATTTACTGGTAAGTGTTACCTGTAGTTTCTCAAACTATTATAGACCTCATATCGACACGACTTATCGAGCTATTGGGGTCTGACGTTTACCACCCCTAGGCGAGATATGCGACATATCAGACGACGAGACCGGACTGTACGGTAATTGTTACTGGTTGGATTCACAGGAGTATGAGCGGGCTTGCTCGTCGATCTTCTGATCGCTCAATACCCGGGTGGCCGTTACGTTTAGCAGACCGCTTGCGGTTTGTGGGTGTTTGATATGATCATCATCTGCTGCCGGCGTATTGACGAGTCTTTAGAGTCCTACACAGAGGTTTCCTGGCTCAAGCGAAACGAAATAGGAGCGCATATGAGATATGTGCGGGACCGAGAATAATGCGTGTATGTGATACCGTATTCTATTCTCGTGATTTGTATCATCGGCAGGTTATAAGTGATATAGCCGGGTTACCGAATCAAGTGTTGATTCGATACATTGATACACTTGATACTAGTCGGTTATATGCGATATGACCGGATCATTAAATCAAGTGTTGATTTAATGATTTAATGTATAATTATATATTTGCTATATTACTTTGCATTAACTAATATTGGTTCACTTTAAAAGGGTTTTCTCACTTGATGTGCACATTGTATATGTGATATATTTTTGTGTGCACTAGTTTGTATCATGTTTGATGATACATACTCACTTGGGTTTGTGCAAAGAATTAAACCATGGTTAAGTTAATGATTAGGGTTTTGTTTATATGCTTATTTATTTATATATTTATTTTTTCATTTTGGAAAAGATAAATAAGTTATGGTGGCTTTCTTTGGATGGTTGTTGAAGCTTCATGAAGCTTTGAACAAGTCCACCATATTTGTCTCATGCTTAACCCTAACCATTCCCACTAACCATGGTCTATTCTCTACACCTAACCAAGGTTAGGATATGATAAGTATTCATTTCTTTTCTATTTTTGCAATACTTTTTATCATATTCTATCATCTTCTTCTTCTTTTTCTTCAAGAAGAAGCTTGCCTCCATCAATGGCAACTAGTGGAAAAGAGTGAGAAATCCAATTCTAAAGTGAACCCACTTCCTATTTCTTCATCCTCTACCTCTTGCCAAGTAGTATAGGGTGTTTTCTTCACAAGTTTCTTGACTTGGTGAAGTTGGAGCTTGATCTAGTGTTGCCTCGACGTAGATCATCTTCGGCATCGAAGCCGACGACCAAGCCCGCCCATTTCTCCGATGAAGCCGACGCTAGAGCCCGGGATTCGATTTGGACAGCAAGGAGACTTCATCATGGAGCTATGGAGGTGGAGGACCGGATCTACAAAGGTTGTATTTCCGTTCACTTAGTTAAGTTGTTAACTAGTTTCTTTTTCGCCTAAAACTTTAGTTAACGATCCGTATTAGGGTTTCTCGGCACTTGTAAAATTTGAAATTGGCATGGTTGATGCCTTGTGAGACCTCATTAGTGTGCCTAGGAACCCTACAACGACATCATACCCAAACACATCGACTCAACTCCAAGTATCATATACTATCCGCATCATCCCTGTATTTGTATAATATGTGTGTGTGTGTGTGTGTGTGTGTGTGTGTGTGTATACAGAGTCCCATAGCTATGTGTGTATATATATACATACATATCCCCATATACGCATAAGAAGTAAAATGTATGCAAGTGTGTATGTGTGTGTGTATGCAAATCTTTACTCTAGGGTTCGCGACTACAACTAACTAACGACACTATCATTCAATTACACTAAAATCTATCCATGAACTCCTAAAGTCTATCTAGATAATCATCTAGTCTCATAAAAACATATATATACATATATATATATATGTATACGTATTCGTATACTACACTACGAAACTGTGGGGGTGTATACGCCATCCACCCGACTTCCCCCATAAATATATATTGTAAGTGCACGGCAGCGCCCCGGCCGTCTGTACGAGGCCAAAATGCGGAATACAAAACTTTTCTATAAACTAGAACCGGCGCTACCGCGGACTTTGAACCCGGATCGGGCCATTAACCTACTCCTAGCAAACAAGAGAAGGGGTAGAAAGATATACCGAGCGATCCGTGTCCTTCGGTCTTCTCGTCGTCGTCCCGATCTCCCCGCGGAATCTCCGGTCTTCATCTCCTCGTCGGAAGGGCACCACATCGCCGGGTTCTTTTACGGGCTCCCACCTCTGGACCGAGGCAACTCGGGCACGAAGTTGGCGAGTCGACGTGTCCAAGAAATGCTGTAGGCTAGTGTAGAGTGGTTTGTCTCTATTGGGGTTGAAGTTGCCATGGTTTTTGGTGGAGGAATGAGATGTAGTATACTTTGGGGATGAACAAAAGGATTTTGCAAGCCAAAATGAGAACAATTTCCCTCTCCCCAAATTTTGGACAGCCCTCACATAAGAATGGCCGGCCAAAGCCTTATGGAAAAGAGAGGGAGTGTGACAATAATCCAAGAGAGAGAAATGGGTGATAATGAGGAGTTATCATCACCCCAAAATCAAATCAATAACCCATCATATAAAGTAAGCCATCATTTCTCAAAAGTCAAGCAATGATGAAGAAATAGAAGTCAAGGGATGGTAGAACCATCATGATACTACTACTTGCAAATAACACCCTCCACTAATCAAATTTGCACATTTGCAAATAAGCCCCTCCACACCAATTTTCAGCCAAAGAAGGAACAAAGGAAAAATGGCCGAAACGGAATGCAAACTGGCAGCTTCAAAAAACTGATCCCGTAATAAATTACAGGAAAACCCCGTGACTGTATATACATACCCGCATTTGTATTCCGACCGAATACAATAAATGAGACAAAATCTACACTGTACAATACTAGGATCCAGCTTAAACCAAAGCCCGCTAGTATTATCCGTCCGATCATGATCCGTGCAATACCGCACGTATATGATCGAACCCTGCCATATCTCGATACGGCCTCTACAGCGTTTCGCCCGAAACTTGAGAAACGGTTTGTGGGGGACTCTAAAGACTCGTCAATATTTTGGTTGTGGATTTAACCACTAGCACGTCAGAGGTATTAGCCATACGTAACGGGCTACCAGGTATTGACCAAAAGGGACGTCGATGAGCAAACTCATCCTGACACCCTACTGAGCCTGTCAGTGACAATATCCGTACAGTCTGGTCCGTTCGTCTATGAGCATCGCATGGCGGGCCTAGGGGGTTGGTAAAAGTCTGACCCCCAAAAGCGGTACAAGTCGTGTCGGAGTGTAGCCCAGAACAACCGGAAATACTACTGGAATACCTTCCAGTAAATCTCCTGCCTTGGTCAAGGACTTCGTGTAATGGCTCTCCTAGACACAGCACGACCTCACCCTCAATCCCGGGAGAGACGAACCCCTGCAGATCCGCTTACTGCCTCCATGTGGCTCGGGACTGTACCCAACTAAAACCTGTTTGCACGACTCCTTTGAGCCGTGGTAGGGTAGTAATCAAAGTACAGTGGGAACTCACACGAGACAAATGACGATCTCAGGTTGATGAACTAACCTGTACACATGTCACCAGGGAATTGCTATCTGACGTCTGGTATAAGACCAACTAGCATGTTTCCGGCGAGTCCTGTCCGGTGTACTCATAACCCAATGAGCACATGTATACATCTTAGGTGAACCAACTGACACAAGTGGCTTGTGACACCGGCCACTACCCCTCGTCAGGGTCTCGACTGTATACACTAGTCTACTCTGGAGTATCGATGCCCTGTCTCGAAAACTCCCACGACTAGGGACCTTTTAAGGATGCGCTTATAGACCCCAGCTCCCACGTATATGATCGCCATCATACTGCTGGCCGTCAAGCAAAAATCCTAAGGGCTCTATCAATGTGCAATAGTGACTTGTAAGGTCACCTAACGCAGTACACGATGATAAAGATAAACCAGATAGCATACTATCATCTTGAGTAAGGCTGTTCTAACGGTATAGGTCCTCTCTCAATCATTGCAATCACGTGCCTGTGATCCAATAATTGACTCTGAGGGCACTATCTCCAACAATCTCCCACTTGCACTCAAGGCTAATTACTGCGATGTCGCGTACTCACAGCCCGTGCGATACCGAACACCCAACTCCTCTACTAATCAGTCTCACAAAACCCGCTTGCGAAACTAATGCGTTCGAGGAATAGCCTCAGTG
Organism: Agapanthus africanus; assembly: GCA_030015575.1. Taxonomy (NCBI): domain Eukaryota; kingdom Viridiplantae; phylum Streptophyta; class Magnoliopsida; order Asparagales; family Amaryllidaceae; genus Agapanthus; species Agapanthus africanus. The sequence goes on along the minus strand of JASDDO010000019.1, from coordinate 734,435,721 downwards.
AGTAGATCCGCTCTAATGTTTCTTTCTATGTCTCTCTTTCTCTCAAGTTCGCGGAGAAAGCCATCTCCCGAAATGAGCAATACCTGTCTTAGAATATGTCTGGATATCTGATGGGACCAAGCTCATGAATGAACTCCAAATCCAAACTTCTTAGACTGTATCGTCAACTGAACTTAATCAGTATTCTGCGCCATGTCTCCCTCAGTATCCGCTTGGACCACCTTTCCAAAATACTGCCCCTCGTCAGAGGGAAAACTATAACTCTGACAGTCACTCTGTCATCTAGGTCACCTTGGTGTAGGGTTCCTAGGCACTCTCAAGAGGTCTCATAAGGCATCAACCATGCCAATTTTAAATTTTACAAGTGCCGAGAAACTCTAATACAGATCGTTAACTAGAATTTTAGGCGAAAAGAGAAACTAGTTAACAACTTAACTAAAGGTAAGAAGCTACAACCTTTGTAGATCCGGTTATCCACTTCCTTAGCTCCACATAGTTGTCCCCTCGCTGTCCATCTTGAATCCCGGACTCTCGCATCGGCTTCATCGGAGAAATGAGCGGAACAGTCGTCGGCTACGATGCTGAAGATGATCTACGTCGAGGTTACACAAGATCAAGCTCCAACTTCACCAAGTTGTGAAACTTGTGAAGAAAACACCCTATACTACTTGGCAAGAGGTAGAGGGTGAAGAAATAGGAGGTGGGTTCACTTTAGAATTGGATTTCTCACACTTTTGCTCAAGATGCCATTGATGGAATCAAGCTTTCTTTCTTGATGAAGATGATGAAGAAGAAGAAAGAATATGATAAGTGTTTTTTTTTTAAAAATGCAAAAGAAATGAATACTTATCATAATATGAACCATGGTTAGGTGTAGAGAATTGACTAAGGTTAGATGAATGGTTAGGGTTAAGCATGAAGACAAAATGGTCACTTTGGTCAAAGCTTCATGAAGCTTCAACAAGCATCAAGAATGATAGCAACCATTTTGTTTTCTTTTGCAATTTCTTTTTAATCCAAATTAAAAAGATAAATGAATGAATAAATAAAAACCCTAACCATTTACTTAACCAAGGTTTAATTCTTTATACTTAACCAAATGAGCAAGTATCATCAAACATGATACAAACATGTGCACAAAAGTATATCACATATACAACTTGCACATCAAGTGAGAAAACCCATTTAAAGTGAACCAATACTAGTTAATGCAAAGTAATATATCAAATATATATAATTATACATTAAATCATTAAATCAACACTTAATTTAACGATCCGGTCATATCGCATACAACCGACTAGTATCCTATGTATCGGCTTATCGAATCAATCCTTGATTCGATATCTAGGTTATATCGCATATAACCAATCGATACATACATCGCGAGAATGGAATACGGTATCACATACACGCATTATTCTCGGTCCTGCACATATCTCATATGCGCTCCTATTTCGTTTCGCTTGAGCCAGGAAACCTCTGTGTAGGACTCTAAAGACTCGTCAATACGCCGGCAGCAGATGATGATCATATCAAGCACCCACAAGCCGCAAGCGGTCTGCTAAACGTAACGGCCATCCGGGTATTGAGCGATCAGAAGATCGACGAGCTAGCCCGCTCACACTCCTGTGAATCCAACCAGTAACACTTACCGTACAGTCCGGTCTGTTCGTCTGATATGTCGCATATCAAGTCTAGGGGTGGTAAACGTCAGACCCCAATAACCGATAAGTCGTGCCAATGTTAGGCTCATAACGGGTCGAGAAACTACTGGTAACACTTACCAGCAAATCTCTGATCAGCCCTGGCCAGGGACTTCCCTGTTACGGCCAATCGAGCACAGCGCAACATCAACCCCCAATACCGGGAGAGACGAAACCCCTCCTATCGCTCATTGCCCTAATGTGACTCGGGACTGTACCCAAAGACCACCATTTTGCACGCCCTCATGGACGTGGTAAGGTGGAGATCAAAGCACAGTGGGAATCACACAAGACTCTATGACGATCTCGGGTCTACAGACTAACCTGCACAAGTGTCACCTGAGAACTGCCATCTGACGTGAGGTATAATACCATCTGGGAGTTCTCGGCGAGTCCGTCCAGTATACCCAGTCTCCACTGAGCACCCGTATACCATCTCTGATGTCAAACACCAATGGATATGGGATCATCCATCGCCCATCTCATGGGTCGAGAAGCGTATACGCTAGTCTACACTGGTATACGATGCCCCGTCTCGATACACCCACGACTAGGGACCTTGAAGGATGTACCTATGGACTACCATGTCCCCACTAGTATGATCTGCATCATAGTCCAGGTAGTCAAGTACACATCCTAAGGGCTTTACCAACATGTAACTATAAGACAGTTTAAAGAGACAAGTGTACATGTTAAGATAAAGAGCAACCAGATAGCATACTATCATATCGAGCAAGAAAGTCATCTCTATATATGTCCAAGCATCCAATATAATATACATCATCTGTACAATACTGGCCTCTAAGGCATACATACAACTAACAATCTCCCACTTGCACTAAGGCCAGCTGCTGTAGTATCGCATACCGAGCATCCCGTAGAGTCTATCAAACTGTATATGGGGAATGGCCTTCGTGAGTGGATCCGCTGTGTTGTTCTTCGTGTCAACCCTCCTGACCTCGATCTCCCGGCGATCAACTATCTCCCGGATCAGGTGATACCGCCTCAGAATATGCCTGGATCGCTGATGGGACCTGGGTTCCTTGGCCAAAGCCACCGCTCCATTGTTATCGCAATACAAAGGTATTGGATGCTCAATGGATGGAACCACTCCAAGTTCAGTAATGAACTTCTTGATCCAGACAGCCTCTTTAGCAGCATCGTTGGCAGCGATGTATTCAGCCTCCATCGTCGAGTCTGCCACGGTTTCCTGCTTGGAACTCTTCCAGCTAACCGCCCCTCCGTAAAGGGTAAAGACAAATCCAGACTGCGACTTAGAGTCGTTCTTATCACTCTGGAAGCTCGAATCGGTAAAGGACTCCACTTGGAGTTCTCCATTACCATACACCAAGAGCATCTCTTTAGTCCTTCGTAAGTACTTGAGAATGCTCTTCACAGCTGTCCAGTGACTCTCTCCAGGATCAGCTTGATACCTGCTCACTATACTTAGTGAGTATGCTACATCAGGTCTAGTACATAGCATCGCATACATGATAGAGCCTACAGCCGAAGCATAGGGTATCCCTTGCATGCGAGCTCTCTCCAAATCAGTCTTGGGAGACATCTCTTTGGAGAGAGTGACTCCAGAGATCGTGGGCAAGTTCCCACGCTTGGATTCTTCCATACTAAACCTCTTTAGTATGGTGTCAATGTACCTGGATTGGGACAATCCCAATATCCGTTTGGATCTATCTCTATAGATCCTGATTCCCAATATGCAGGAGGCATCACCAAGATCTTTCATCGAGAATCTTTGTGATAAGAAGAGCTTGACTGATTGCAGCATAGGAATATCATTTCCTATCAAGAGTATGCCGTCCACGTACAATACGAGGAAGACCACCTTACTCTCTGCTACCTTCTTGTAGATACAAGGTTCATCTGGATTTTTGACGAAATCAAACTCTTTGATAACGACGTCAAAGCAGATGTTCCAACTCCGCGATGCTTGCTTTAATCCATAAATGGATTTAAGCAGCTTGCATACCTTCCCGCTGCTCCCACTGTCTACGAAGCCCTCTGGCTGAGTCATGTACACGCACTCTTCTAAATCACCATTTAGAAAGGCGGTTTTAACATCCATTTGCCAGATTTCGTAGTCATGATACGCAGCGATGGCAAGCATGATCCGGATGGATTTAAGCATAGCCACTGGAGAAAAGGTTTCGTCATAGTCCACACCTGGTCTTTGACGAAAACCCTTTGCTACAAGTCTAGGTTTGAAAGTCTCCACTTTCCCATCTACACCAAGTTTTTTCTTGAAGATCCACTTGCTCCCGATGGGTTTTACCCCTTCAGGAGCAACATCCAAAGTCCATACTTTGTTGGTGTACATGGATTCCATCTCGGACCGCATAGCATCCAGCCATTTCACTGAGTCCCTACTCGTGATGGCCTGCTCGAAGCTAGTTGGGTCATCATCCTCCATGATGCAATCTTCGCTTCCACCGTCAATGAGAAAACCGTAGTATCTCTCAGGTGGACGAGAAACCCTGCTAGATCGGCGGAGAGGCTGGGGTTCGTCGGGTACTACTGAATCCTCTGGTTCTACTAAATCTTCAGTTATAGTTTGTGTTGCTGGAACCTCTTCCAGTTCTACCTCAATGCCACTAATCTGTTTCATAAGAAAACCTTTTTCTAAGAAAGTGGCATGTCGAGAAACAAACACCTTTTATTCCTCGGGGTGGTAGAAGATATACCCTTGTGAATTTTTGGGATATCCTACAAACTTACATAAGACTGATCTTGCCTCGAGTTTGTTCGGATTTTGTCTTTTGACATAGGATGGACAACCCCATATCTTAACATACTTAAGAGATGGTCTCTTCCCTTTCCATATCTCATATGGAGTGGTAGGCACTGATTTGGTAGGAACCATATTCAATAGATGTATGGCTGTCTCAAGCGCATACCCCCAGAAGGAAATAGGTAACTCAGCTGTACTCATCATTGAACGCACCATATCTAATAGGGTGCGATTCCTTCGTTCCGATACACCGTTGTGCTTTGGTGTATAAGATGGAGTAAGCTGAGAGAGAATCCCATTCTCTTTTAGATAATCTTGGAACTCATTGCTCAAGTATTCTCCTCCTCGATCAGATCGAAGGATCTTAATACTTTTGCCCGTTTGGTTCTCTACTTCTTGCTTATATTCTCTGAATTTCTCAAAAGCTTCAGACTTGTGTTTCAATAGGAACACATGCCCGTATCTAGAGAGATCGTCAGTGAATGTAATGAAGTGGGAAGAACCGTTCCTGGCATGGGTAGACATGGGACCGCATACATCACTATGTACCAGTCCTAAGAGTTCAGTAACTCTTTCTCCGTGTCCACTAAACGGAGCTTTGGTCATTTTTCCTTTGAGACATGAATGGCAAATATCATAAGATGATAATTCGAACGGATTCAAATAACCATCCTTATGTAACTTAGCCAGTCGTGTCGCATTGATATGACCAAGTCTACAATGCCACAAGTAGGATTCGTTCATTTTTGAACTTTTCCTCTTGTGTGTGTTTTGTATATTGAGGACTGTATTTTGATTTAGAATGAATATGCCATTATGTAACGAGCCTGATGCAATCAACTTTTGATCTAGGAATATGTTCATAACATTATCCTGTACTACAAAATTATATCCTTCTTTACTCAATAAAGAAACTGATATAATGTTGCACATCATGTTCGGTATATAATAGCACTCATTCAGAATCATTGTATCACCACTTGGTAATACTAGGTGATATTCGCCAACTGCTTTGGCTTTAACATTTGCACCGTTCCCTACTTGAACGGAATGATCACCTTTTCCCAGTTCTCTACCTTTACGTAGCCCATGTAACTGTTTACATATGTGGGATCCTGATCCGGTATCTAATACCCAGGACGTAGGGTGAACAGAGAAACAGTTCTCAATAACTAACACACCTGAAGAAAATGTATCAACATGCATGTTCTTTTGGGCGGCTTGAGAATCCAGATATTCTTCTATTCCCTGTTCAGTCTTATAACACTTATAAGAAAGAACGGGTCCAACGTTTCCCTGCTCAGTATAATAAGCGGGTTCAGTCAATACATCCATATTATTATCTTTGTTAGGGCATGAAATGGTCGCTACCTGGAGAGAGAGAGAAGAAAACACTTTAGCGTATGCTCTTGGAAGATCAGATTGGTTATTATCTTATCTAATCAGGATGGCTCCCACTGGTTTTTATCAAATCTTCCTTCAAACCCTAAAAGGAAAGACTAGCCGGGATTAATTACACACTACAAGTTCGCCAATCTTTCAGCCAGGCCAGTGTCGGTACTTTGAGGAAGGCCCCCCGTGCTTTCGCACGAACCTAATTAATGTAAACCTCGTTTTCCCAGAGGCGTAACCCCGTTGACACCTTTCTAGACACCTACTTGATTAGCTAATTGCAATGTGTAAAACTCTCCCAGGAGTAACACTTACTCGCAGTGGGTATCGGGATCCAACTATCTCATAGAAGGTATGCAATCTCATTGCAAATTTCAATACTTGAAATTCCCAATAATATTTTACCCCTAGTGTTCTATGACTTTGACGAATGCCAAACAACCCATAGTCCACTAGTCAAGTTCAACCCGTACATTTCTTGATTGAATTAAACCCACCCGCACGACCCTTGACGAATGCCAAACAACGCCGTACGAATACCCTAATCCAATCTGCATCATATGCATACGCAGATAAATACTAGTTAGCTACCGTACACTACACCTTGACGAATGCCAAACTACCGTAGCACAAATACTAAGTAGTACTTATCTGAAATGACGGAGGGCTACGACAGTTTTTTCTGAAAACCTATTGCGTAATGAACTTGATATCGTTGTAGAATCAAATGAAGTTTTGAAATGGAGTGATTTTGAGGCTTTTCTAGTTTTGCTAAAGGGGTCACTCCCGGTGAAGGGATCGTCGGCCCTTTCCTCGTCGAATGAGGTGCGGGATATATCATATATATCACTATGCAAAGAAGAAACTATAGAAGCAATCAAAAACAAACCGAGTGTGTAGCATCTGCCAGTTATTGCTAAAGGAGTCACTCCCGGTGAAGGGATCTCGGTCCTTTCCTCATCGAATAAGGTGCAGGATATATCACATATACCTCTGTGCAAAGCAAGAACTGTAGCTACCTGTTTTGTTTAAAATTTGATTCTACAACATCTTAGGTTTCTTTTCTTTCATTAATCACATTAATGAAGTCCCATCATTTAAGTCACCTAAACATCACAAATAAATACGACGTACACTTATGCCATCCGCATTCGCCTGAATGTCCCCTCGTGCACCGTTAGGTTAGGTAACTAACGGCAGAGCAGGGCAGGGCTAGTGCGGGTGCAAAACATAAGTAACGTCTATATAATATATCATATATACTATATACTGAATTTATCACAGAACATCACATGATCACATCACAGATATCGCAGCAGAAGAAACATATGAAACATTGGATATACTAGGACGTCCATGTTTTCAATACGAGCCAGTATAAAACACGGATTCCACAGTCGTGATGAATAGCCAATCCCACACCCCTAGACCCCTACGAGAGCGGCAAGCAACCCTACCAATTCTAGGGTTAGGAGACCTGGACTCGACTCCTCGAGATGGTCTCCCACTGGACCCTAGAACCCGGTTACTTGTGCTCCCCTCCTTGGGTCTATCCTAATGCGGAAAAGTAAATAATATACAAAGGGGTGACATCTTCCGCAACCTGGAAGTGCCCCAATAAAAGAATATTACATACAAGTTTTTACATGAATGAAAATGAAAAACACTCATCTCACATAAATACCCCCGGCTATTCGAACACGACGATCCAATATAACATATCCAGCAACACATAACATCACATGTCATCAACGTAAGTAAATATGCGCATCCCAATTGTCGTTGACATATAGCAACGAAACCGGCGATATCACATATTACACTTACGGTCACAGAAAAGAAAGTGTAAAACTACAACAGTTGGAATCCGCAACCTCTTTAGACATCGCATGCCTAATCAAATGAAATACTTAGACATCACATGCCTAACAATTATAAACCCCGCATTTTAGTCCCATTATCGAAAACTCTTTTCAATATCAAATGAGACTAAACCGCTAGATTTATAACATTCATTCAGTTATCTCATAACTGTTTGTGAATTCCAATTATTGTATCCCATTCCGGATAAATAGAAAATATTAAACTTTCCGATCGAACATTCGAACACCCAAGTTTTCCCGAAACCGTTCAACACATGAATTAGGTTCAAAGACATTCACTTCATGCCTCAGTACCAACGGTCCAGCCGTAGAAGGGTCAAGCCAACGCCTCACATGTGGCACGCCGTACTGCCCCAAACCCGAAGGTTCAAAGGGCAGTTCAAGACGGTCACATAATCGAGTTAAGGTTTGTTGTCTTCTAGAGGGACCATCGCGTTACTTGCACTACTCAGAACGTCTTTAAACCACAGAAAAATCCAAAACTTGGAAATTTTCGGCAGGGGAAAAGTTAGGTATTTATATCCGGTCGAACTTTTTAACATATTCGAAAATTATCCGGAAAAACCACATAGACAAAACTTGATAATCCGATTGAATCTTTGATTCCCAATACAACCCCAGAATACTCAACTCTTGAGTCAATTTAAAAATTCCCAGAAAACTCAGCATAATAAAATAGGAGTTACTGTGCAAACAGGGAATGATGATGTCATCAGAGGGCCGCGGAACCGCCGCAGAAGCTAGTGCCGCGGTTCCGCCGCAGGTTTGTGGTATCAATGGTAAAATTTTGCACCGTAATTCTTATAATTCCCTGCTGAATTTTTTAAGCATTTTTAATCTGGAAAAAACCCAGTTTTTAGAAAAAGTCCAGAGAGCATTTTGGTTTTTAGGGTTTCGGTTCGATCGGGTTTCAAACGTCGTCTACACTTCGCCTAAGGCTCTAGCTAGGCTCTGATACCACTGTAGGGTTCCTAGGCACTCTCAAGAGGTCTCACAAGGCATCAACCATGCCAATTTTAAATTTTACAAGTGCCGAGAAACTCTAATACGGATCGTTAACTAGAATTTTAGGTGAAAAGAGAAACTAGTTAACAACTTAACTAAAGGTAAGAAGCTACAACCTTTGTAGATCCGGTTATCCACTTCCTTAGCTCCACGTAGTTGTCCCCTCGCTGTCCATCTCGAATCCCGGACTCTCGCATCGGCTTCATCGGAGAAATGAGCGAAACAGTCGTCGGCTACGATGCCGAAGATGATCTACGTCGAGGTTACACAAGATCAAGCACCACACCAAATTGTGAAACTTGTGAAGAAAACACCCTATACTACTTGGCAAGAGGTAGAGGGTGAAGAAATAGGAGGTGGGTTCACTTTAGAATTGGATTTCTCACACTTTTGCTCAAGATGCCATTGATGGAATCAAGCTTTCTTTCTTGATGAAGATGATGAAGAAGAAGAAAGAATATGATAAGTGTTTTTTTTTTAAATGCAAAAGAAATGAATACTTATCATAATATGAACCATGGTTAGGTGTATAGAATTGACTAAGGTTAGATGAATGGTTAGGGTTAAGCATGAAGACAAAATGGTCACTTTGGTCAAAGCTTCATGAAGCTTCAACAAGCTTCAAGAATAATAGCAACCATTTTGTTTTCTTTTGCAATTTCTTTTTAATCCAAATTAAAAAGATAAATGAATGAATAAATAAAAACCCTAACCATTTACTTAACCAAGGTTTAATTCTTTATACTTAACCAAATGAGCAAGTATCATCAAACATGATACAAACATGTGCACAAAAGTATATCACATATACAACTTGCACATCAAGTGAGAAAACCCATTTAAAGTGAACCAATACTAGTTAATGCAAAGTAATATATCAAATATATATAATTATACATTAAATCATTAAATCAACACTTGATTTAACGATCCGGTCATATCGCATACAACCGACTAGTATCCTATGTATCGGCTTATCGAATCAATCCTTGATTCGATATCTAGGTTATATCGCATATAACCAATCGATACATACATCGCGAGAATGGAATACGGTATCACATACACGCATTATTCTCGGTCCTGCACATATCTCATATGCGCTCCTATTTTGTTTCGCTTGAGCCAGAAAACCTCTGTGTAGGACTCTAAAGACTCGTCAATACGCCGGCAGCAGATGATGATCATATCAAGCATCCACAAGCCGCAAGCGGTCTGCTAAACGTAACGGCCATCAGAGTATTGAGCGATCAGAAGATCGACGAGCTAGCCCGCTCACACTCCTGTGAATCCAACCAGTAACACTTACCGTACAGTCCGGTCTGTTCGTCTTATATGTCGCATATCAAATCTAGGGGTGGTAAACGTCAGACCCCAATAACCGATAAGTCATGCCGATGTTAGGCTCATAACGGGTCGAGAAACTACTGGTAACACTTACCAGCAAATCTCTGATCAGCCCTGGCCAGGGACTTCCCTGTTACGGCCAATCGAGCACAGCGCAACATCAACCCCCAATACCGGGAGAGACGAAACCCCTCCTATCGCTCATTGCCCCCATATGACTCGGGACTGTACCCAAAGACCACCGTTTTGCACGCCCTCATGGACGTGGTAAGGTGGAGATCAAAGCACAGTGGGAATCACACAAGACTCTATGACGATCTCGGGTCTACAGACTAACCTGCACAAGTGTCACCTGAGAACTGCCATCTGACGTGAGGTATAATACCATCTGGGAGTTCTCGGCGAGTCCGTCCAGTGTACCCAATCTCCACTGAGCACCCGTATACCATCTCTGATGTCAAACACCAATGGATATGGGATCATCCATCGCCCATCTCATGGGTCGAGAAGCGTATACGCTAGTCTACACTGGTATATCGATGCCCCGTCTCGATACACCCACGACTAGGGACCTTGAAGGATGTACCTATGGACTACCATGTCCCCACTAGTATGATCTGCATCATAGTCCAGGTAGTCAAGTACACATCCTAAGGGCTTTACCAACATGTAACTATAAGACAGTTTAAAGAGACAAGTGTACATGTTAAGATAAAGAGCAACCAGATAGCATACTATCATATCGAGCAAGAAAGTCATCTCTATATATGTCCAAGCATCCAATATAATATACATCATCTGTACAATACTGGCCTCTAGGGCATACATACAACTAACACTTGGAAGCCTGGAATGATAACTGTCTCCCGAATGAGATTGTCGTTCTCATATCCCTAGAACATCCACTTATGTTCTAAAACTGCTTCCGATCATTTCTCTAGGATAGGATCAATATCAACTTATTGCAGCTCGTGCAAAAACAACATCTGGTGTGGTACTTGACATCTCATGATTGACTCAATTGCCTAAGCAAGTGATCTGCCAATCATGCACATCCCTCTCCCCTTTAGTCTGTAAGACACCTTTAGAGAAGGTGACTCCATCAGCTGCAGGTACACCATCATGCCAGGAGTCGTCCATTCTAAAAACCTTTAGAATGCTGTTTAAGTACCCAGATTGGGACACTTCCCAAATCTAGATCTAAAACAATAGATCTAGTAACCAGAATGTCTAATATAATACCCAATTCCTATGTGGAGAAACCACTGTGTGACAACCAAAGTATAACCGATCGTAGTATAGGAACATCACTTCCTACTATGTGTATGTCATCCATATACCAGGACATCACACCCTACTACCTTCTTAACAGATCCATCTTCTATTATGATGAAGTCAAACCTATGACTGTCACATCAGAAATAGATGATCTATCTCCGCTATATCTGCTTTAGTCCATAAATAGACATAAGCCACTTGTCCACTATGCTTCCGCTGCTCCCACTGACTACGACAACCCTCTGGCAGAATAATTTACACGTGCACTTCTAAAGCTAGTTTAGAACGATGCTATACTCATCCTCCTGCCGGGTCTCATATTCTGGAACAACAGTAGTATCAAGTCTGGGTAAACAAGAACCTCCCCACCACCGTCCTTGAGGCTACTGGAGTACCTCTCGGGTGCCTGAGGTTACCCACCTTATCTGCGGAGTGGCCAATGGAATGTCAAACCAGATTGAATCTTTTGGTTCTTATCAAATCTTCAGTAATCGTTTGCGGTTCTGAAATCACTTCCAGTTCTACCATACTCCCACTACTGTTTTCTGAAAAAATCCATTTCTTTTAAAACTGTGGCGAGTCAAGAACAATATCACTATTGATCTTCCAGATGGTAGAAAGTTAACCCTCGTCATAGCCTGGGTCAACCCACAAATAGCCATTACAGAAACGTGCCTTGAGTTATCCAGAGTCTAGTTTTAAGCATAAGCCGGACAACTCCCCATACCTTAACATCGTTAAGATATGAACTGTTCTATATCCAATATAGAAACAGAGGCACTGATTTAATTGGAACCAGATTCAAATCATGCAGCTGTCTCCAGTGCATGTCAACTAAATGGAAGGAGGCCGATCAGCGTTACTCAACTTAGGAGTGCTTCTAATTATGAGTAACCTGAAAGAGAAGCAAGTTCTCTTAATCATTACTACCAACTGAATACTATACACAAGTATCTACATCTTCGATCACCTTGAAGAATCCTGACACTTGCAATACTTGGTCCTCCACTTTATTCATATACCTATAACTTCTCAAAACTTAGATCTTGCATTTCTACGAAACACATGTCTAAAAACTGGAGAAGTCATAAGTAAACCGAATATAGTATGAAGAACAACCCCTCTGTCCTAATGGACACTGGACAACATACAATACTCTGTATAAGTCCCCTGAGTTGAATAACTCAAACCCTGTGCGTTGTAGGTTGAAAACTTTACTATGGTTATGAAGAATTACACCGCTGTTTAATGCTCCTTACCTAACCATCCACTGATATAGGTAAATGTCATAGACATAATTTCAAAAAGGTATATCTCACTCTATAAAAATAAACGTACAGATATATCAATTTGAAATTGGTGCATAACAGCGGATATTCAAAACCAAATATTTGCCGTCCGGCAAACAGCCCAGGTGACTTCCTCAAATATCACCGATTACAACGAATCCCGATATAATGAGGATGATCACCCAATTCCCAATAACTTACTCCCACTCATCATCTGTAAAACCATACAGATGTGAGAATCATACCTGGTAAATACATACCCTGGAGTAAGGGCTAATTGGGAAATCAGTCTTCTTTTAACAGTACACAGTGAAACTGAAACATTGAAATGTTTCGTAGGGGTATCCGGGTATTCCTAGTAATGCCTCTTCCATTATCCAGATTCACAACTGTAACCGTATATTTCTTTGCCATCTCTCCAAATCCCTTCATATGTCTTTAGTCATTACCTTCTGTACACCCTCTTAGGCTAAATGGTTTTCTTCCTTCCCTACCGTTCGGCACCAGCCTGTGGTTTGGAAGAAGACTATCCAATAAGCATAATGGGTGTACTGTCCTAATCCTAGGAGCACTCGCAATGCGAGAGAAGGTGAAGATAAAAGACAACCGTATAAACCTTATTCCTATTTCTCCTGAACCAGAATCCATCCCCGAACTGGAACAAGTTCCTTTCGAGTTCGTATATAACCATACGATGGAGTATCCAATAAACTGTGGATCTTCGTAGGGATACGGAGTGTTCTGGAGAAATACAAAGGTGATGTAGGATTGGCGAAGAAATACTTGGTTTGGTCGTGAATAGCAGTCGCAATTTACTTTGCCCTCTTACTAATCTCTTTATTTGTCTTTACATAATACCTTCTGTACGCCATCGTTAGGCTAATTGGTTTTCTCCATTCCCTACCGGTCGGCACCAGCCTAAGGTTTGGAAGAAGACTATCCAATAGGCGTAACGGGTGTACTATCCCCTAATCCAAGGAGCACTCGCAACCAGAGAGAAGGTAAAAGGAAAAGACAACTGAATAGTCCTATTCGTTTTCTCTAGAACCAGAAACCATCCTCGAATAAATTCCTTCGAGTTCGTATATAACCATACGATGGTTTTATCCAATGGAAGTGGACGTTCGTAGTAATACGGGGTGTCCTGGAGAAAAGGGTAAAAGTAGGAGTGGCAATAAGGTTTGCAACTCTGACAATCCAAAAGCCAGTGTTATAAGAAGGTTCGGTCAACTTGGTCACTGAGTCATAGTCTAGTGTCGGGTCATGGTCGCTGCCAAAGAGATAGAGAAAAGAAACACTCAGCGTGCACTCTAACCTAGATCAGAATGGTTACCAATTTATCTAATCAGGAAACCTCCCACTGTAACGTCAAATTCTTCTCCAAACCTGAAAGAAGAATTAGCCGGGATCACCCGAGGAGTAAACCAACTCATCAGTGGGAATCGGGATCCAACTATCATCGCATGATAATGTGATGGAATCCACTCACGTTATCACACTCCAGAAGGTATGCGCATATCTGGCAAGTTTCAGTTTCTATAGAAACTCCCGATGTGATTTTTACTCCATGCTCTTATGACCTTGACGAAGGTCAACAAATCATAAGTCACATGTCAAGTTCTACCCGTCATTGTCCAGGTTAATTTGAACCCACCCGTACAAGCCCTTGACGAAGGCCAACAAGGCTATACGGCTGTCCCAAACCAACGCATCTATCTATGCAGCAGAAAGGTAACAAGCAGGTACCATTCACTGTGCCTTGACGAAGGTTAACAAACATAGCATGAATACTACATGCTACCCGTCTGAAATGATGGAGGGCTACGAATGGTTTTTGGCGAAAAACCTTTAACGTAATGAACTTGATATCGTTGAAGGAACCGGATAGCTTTTTATAAAAATATAGTGACGAAAACCTTTGCTAAAGAGGTCACTCTCGGTGAAGGGATCTCGGCTCTTTCCCCGTAGAATGAGGTGCAGGATATTCCAACCGAATACCATGATGCAAAGCAAAAGGCAATTGGTTATAGTGAAGTTATTACCCTGACGCAAACTTCTGTCCAAGGGGTCACTCCCGGTGAAGGGATCTCGGCCCTTGCCTCGTCGACTGAGGTGCTGGATATTCATAACCGAATACCACTGTGCAAAACAAAAGAGAACGTCCTTGCAATAACAGCTTTTTGAAAATTGTTCCAACAACATCAGAATAGGTTTGTTTAGCTTGCATTGATCCGAATCAATGCAGTCCCATCAATTGATCACACCAATAAAGAACGAAAATAATGATGTACGTATATGCCATCCGCATTCGCCACTGGGTCCCGTCATCACCCGTTAGGTTACTTAACTAACGATAGAGCGGGGAATGGACTAGCGCGGATGTAAAACATATACAACATCTACTAGTATATATATCAATATATAATATTCGCTCAAGGCATGATAAAATGCAACATCACAGAAATGTAATAAGCATCACAGAACAATACAGATATCTGGGATCCCCGGGTTTCACAGAGCCGCTACTGAAACCCGACGTTCCCCTGGTCGTATGGATAGCCTGTGCAATGAAATCCTAGACCCCTACGGGCGCGGCAAGTTACCCGCCAAAACCTGAAGCGAGGCAGCCCCCTTCAACAACGTGAATGGACCACCCAGCACTTCACGGAATCCGGTAACTTGTGCACCCCTCCTTGGGTCAACCTGTACCCCCTACGAGTGCGGCGAATAGCCCGCCAATTCTAGAGTGAAGCCCCTTCCGTCTCAACGCCATAAGATGCGGGCCCGTTACCCTCTAGAACCCGGCTATCCATGCACCCCACCTTGGAGTAATCCTAGTACAGAAAGTAAAATATACATACAACGGGTACATCGACCTCAGCCCGGTCGTGCCCCAAAAGAATAATATACAAACAAGCAGTGACGGCGGTCCACATGTCAAACGCTCGCCCCGCAACATCAAATGTACATAATAAACTAAACTGTACTACCATTGCATCCAGGCTATCCACCATGACAATCCGCAACATCACAGCACAACACAGAACATCAACGTGAATGTCACGTTCGCAAATTCGTCTAAAAGGGCTATAGCAGTTAGACAGGATTTACCGATCAAATGACATTCACGGTCGCAGATATAATGTAAATACTGTGAACTAATATGTTTAAAATTTTCGATCGACTAAATTTCCTGAAGTGGGCCCCAAGCACAACTGTAGCACTCAAAAATAATCTGGGCCCAAAAAGAATATTCCAGAAACCCTATTTCCATGTCAGGATCCAACTGAAGAAATTTAGTCCAGTGTTTCCTCTTTACTGTGGCGGAACCGCGGCCAAAACAGAGGTACGGCCACGGTTCCGCGGCTGAACAGGAACATCACAGCACCAAATTTTCCCAGATTACATTAAAAACCCTGCCTGTAATTCTGCAATGCACTAAATGATTTTTTGACCACGGCAAAAATTCGACAGAAACTGTGACATAGAAACGCGGTTTTTGGAAAATCCGTTCGATCGAACTTGTAAACATGTTAGAGAAAGCTAGACTAGGTTAATGGCGTGGCTTTGATACCAGTGTAAGTGCACGGCAGCGCCCCGGCCGTCTGTACGAGGCCAAAATGCGGAATACAAAACTTTTCTATAAACTAGAACCGGCGCTACCGCGGACATTGAACCCGGATCGGGCCATTAACTTACTCCTAGCTAACAAAAGAAAGGGTAGAGAGATATACCGAGCAATCCGTGTTCTTCGGTCTTCTCGTCATCGTCCCGATCTCCTCGCGGAATCTCCGGTCTTCATCTCCTCGTCGGAAGGGCACCACATCGCCGGGTTCTTTTACGGGCTCCCACCTCTGGACCGAGGCAACTCGGGCACGAAGTTGGCGAGTCGACGTGTCCAAGAAATGTTGTAGGCTAGTGTAGAGTGGTTTGTCTCTATTGGGGTTGAAGTTGTCATGGTTTTTGGTGGAGGAATGAGATGTAGTATACTTTGGGGATGAACAAAAGGATTTCGCAAGCCAAAATGAGAACAATTTCCCTCTCCCCAAATTTTGGACAGCCCTCACATAAGAATGGCCGGCCAAAGCCTCATGGAAAAGAGAGGGAGTGTGACAATAATCCAAGAGAGAGAAATGGGTGATAATGAGGAGTTATCATCACCCCAAAATCAAATCAATAACCCATCATATAAAGCAAGCCATCATTTCTCAAAAGTCAAGCAATGATGAAGAAATAGAAGACAAGGGATGGTAGAACCATCATGATACTACTACTTGCAAATAACACCCTCCACTAATCAAATTTGCACATTTGCAAATAAGCCCCTCCACACCAATTTTCAGCTAAAGAAGGAACAAAGGAAAAATGGCCGAAACGGAATGCAAACTGGCAATTTCAAAAAACTGATCCCATAATAAATTACAGGAAAACCCCGTGACTGTATATACATACCCGCATTTGTATTCCGACCGAATACAATAAATGAGACAAAATCTACACTGTACAATACTAGGATCCAGCTTAAACCAAAGCCCGCTAGTATTATCCGTCCGATCATGATCCGTGCAATACCGCACGTATATGATCGAACCCTGCCATATCTCCATACGGCCTCTACAGCGTTTCATCCGAAACTTGAGAAACGGTTTGTGGGGGACTCTAAAGACTCATCAATACTTTGGTTGTGGATTTAACCACTAGCACGTCAGAGGTATTAGCCATACGTAACGGGCTACCAGGTATTGACCAAAAGGGACGTCGATGAGCGAACTCATCCTGACACCCTACTGTGCCTGTCAGTGACAATATCCGTACAGTCCGGTCCGTTCGTCTATGAGCATCGCATGGCGGGCCTAGAGGGTTGGTAAAAGTCAGACCCCCAAAAGCGATACAAGTCGTGTTGGAGTGTAGCCCAGAACACCCTGAGATACTACTGGGATACCTACCGGTAAATCTCCTGCCTTGGCCAAGGACTTCGTGTAATGGCTCTCCTAGACACAGCGCGACCTCACCCCCAATACCGGGAGAGACGAACCCCTGCAGATCCGCTCACTGCCTCCATGTGGCTCGGGACTGTACTCAACTAAAACCTGTTTGCATGACTCCTTTGAGCCGTGGTAGGGTAGTAATCAAAGTACAGTGGGAACTCACACGAGATAAATGACGATCTCAGGTCGATGAACTAACCTGTACACATGTCACCAGGGAACTGCTATCTGACGTCTGGTATAAGACCAACTAGCATGTTCCCGGCAAGTCTTGTCCGGTGTACTCATAACCCAATGAGCACCTGTATACATCTTAGGTGAACCAACTGACACCAGTGGCTTGTGAGACCGGCCACCGCCCCTCGTCGGAGTCTCGACTGTATACACTAGTCTACTCTAGAGTATCGATGCCCTGTCTCGAAAACTCCCATGACTAGGGACCTTTTAAGGATGTGCTTATAGACCCCAGCTCCCACGTATATGATCACCATCATACTGCTGGCCGTCAAGCAAGAATCCTAAGGGCTCTATCAATATGCAATAGTGACTTGTAAGGTCACCTAACGCAGTACACGATGATAAAGATAAACCAGATAGCATACTATCATCTTCAGTAAGGCTGTTCTAACGGTATAGGTCCTCTCTCAATCATTGCAATCACGTGCCTGTGATCCAATAATTGACTCTGAGGACACTATCTCCAACATATATATCTACTCACCTGATCATCGCTTGCCGAAGTCGATGTCGCCATCCTCTTCTTCATCGTCTGAAGTCCAGGTGGGGGTACCTACATATATACACATATAGCATCGTAAACCAAAATCGCATACGAAAACCAAATCGGCACGCGTATTATACATAGGTTAAAACCTATGATCCAAGTATGCACGAATAACCAAACAGCTCTCGACTATCGACGTATAAACGTGAATCGACCGAGATAAAACACAAATATCAAATTCCAATTCATTAAAAACCGCAAAACGAATTCAGAAACTTTTTAAAACACTTCCAGATTATACCCTAGGTGAAATTAGCCAATTTTGCATATGGGAGGGGTCTAGTTTACTGATGAATGAGCCATGAACCAAACACCACCCGAATCCTCTCTACCCTGGCCGCAAATTGAGGCCAGATGGAATATATTTATGGCCAAGAATTAACATGGGGGTCTCGGGTCTTGGGGTTATCTTCTATGTTTCCTGATCTACTCACTGTGTTTGCTAAATAATTTTCAGAGGCTCCGGGTGTTAGCAGATCTCCAATTCTCATCACAAATCCCACAATTTGCCGATATCGGGATTTCTATGTTTGGGTTAAGGGGGTTTAGCCTCTGGTTTGGTCATTATACAATCCCTACAGGGGTTTAAGGTCACTATTAAGTCTCAATTACACTTCACAACTCAAAAATTCCACAAAACCCTAACTTGGAATTTTCTAAGTTCGCTAAACAACACTTAAACAACTCTAAACTAATATGGATGCTAAAGTAAATGTAATACTACTCTAATGGTGCAAGAATTATCTCATTTGGCAACTCAAGAATTTTCTTGAGTTGCCCCAAATCTTCAAAATCCAATTTTTCTTGGTCCAAAATTCTTGTAGGGAGCTTGTGCATATTTTTAATGAAGTGGGGATGAAGTTTTGGTGTGTTTTTCATGGAGTTGTGAGGAGGTAGAAGAGGGGGATGAAGAGGGCTGCCATGGTTTGAGGAAAGGGAGAAGAATGATGAAGGAAATGAAGAGGGAGAATAGCCAAGACCAAGGTTGACCCCTCACCCTCTCTCTCTCTCTCATGCCCATGCTTCTTTGTTTAATCTATTTCCTTTTTCTTTTGTTTTGTTTTCTTTTCTCTTCTCTTCTCAATTAAAAACAACAACCATGCATGAAATGAATGAAAGCCATGATAAAAATGTAACAAGTGCTAAAATGTGACATGGTGCATGTCATGTGCACAAAACAAGCTTAATACACGATTAGCGATATCTAATCACGATTAGCATTAAAATAGTGTATAATTAATCATAAAAATTTATAATTTGCATAAATCATATAAAGCACCCTCATTTCAGTAATTCTTATTATTTTCCAAATTTTCCCCAATTTATCGGTATTTAATTATACTGCCATATTAAAATATTCATAATTTTTATTATTTAATTAAAAAAATTCCCAAAAATAATATTTTATTTTTCTGAAATGTTACAATTACCCTTCCTAAGCCCCAAAAATCACAAAACTAGCATCCGCATCACCCTTCATTAGCTAAAAAATATCTAGATAAGACTCTAAGAACCGTCGCGCTCAATTAGGAAAGAGGAAGGTCGTGGGTAATCTACTGCTTATCCGCATTTCTTTTGTGGTGTCTAATGCAAGTGGTTACTTAATTAGGCCCGCTATTTACATAGCGGATACCTCCCACTTACCTGGCACTTACCTGGCCACAGGAAAGATAAAGAGGTAGTAGAGGATTTATCCTACTATTTGTCTTCTAGAAGTCTAGGAGCAGTCTAATGACTTGACCTAGGCGACCTTAGATCTAGGGTTGATTGTGAATTTTTATATGATTTTTCTAAATCTGTCTTTTTCAAAAAAAACCAAACCAAATCTTTCTTTTAATTTACACATACGCTGCCACTTGAGCTAAACCCGTTTCGTGCATGCTCGGCTGGACATGGGATTCTAGTGCCCGTCTTGTCCGCGTTTCTTCTATCGACTCCGAAGTTGGTATTTCTTCATCTTCTTTTTCCCCACCACCCACCACAACCACTGAGATGGACGGTTCTCCATCAAATTTCAATAACACCACTTTGCCACCACCCGCAGGTGCGCAGAATCTACCGCGTATATCTCTCCAAGAGAGATGCTACCCTATATGTGGTCCACTTTCTACTTGTCTTTCCATACCACCAGCCAATAGGGATAATTTCGAAATCAAACCACACTATATCAATCTTTTACCTAAATTTCACAGTCTAGAGTCTGAAGACGCATACGTTTTCATTACCAAATTCAAAAACGTATGTGCTATGATGGGCACGTCACAACTGTCTGTGGATGCTATGCGTTTACGTCTTCTCCCGTTTACTTTGTGCGATTTAACCGAGAAGTGGCTTTATAACACACCCGCACACTCTATTTCAAACTGGGATGAATTCGTCATAGCATTCCTTAAGAAATTTTATCCCAATCATAAGACCGCTCTTGTTAGGAGTGAAATCAACCAGTTTTCCCAGCTTCCCAATGAACCATTTTGGAAATGTTTTGAACGGTTCAAGGATCTTCTTGTCAATGTCCTCATCACGGAATCCATAGATGGGATCTGTGCCGAATCATATATGAGGACATTAATCCGATGACAAAACAGATGCTTGAAACCATGTGTCAAGGCAATTTCATGTCTAAAGACGATGGTGAAGCCTGGAAATTTTTGGAAAATTTCGCTGAATACACTATACAATGGGAAATCATTAGTTCATCATCTAGGGGTGGTATCCATCAACTTGATATTTCTATAGCAGTAAAAACCGAAATGGCAGCAATGCAAAAGAAACTTGAAGCTATGGAAAACAAATTTTTATTAGCCTCCCTAAACCAGGTGACGCTTCCTAAAACCGTATGTAGATGCTGTTCTGATCCATCACATCTGAAGGAAGAATGTCCTTTGAATTCTCCGTTTCAAGGTCAAGAACACACTAATGCTGCTTTTCAGCAACGACCTAGAAATGATCATTATACTTCCACATATAATCAAGGTTGGAGGAATCACCCTAATTTTGCTTGGAACCAACACCAAACTCAAAATACGGTTCCAAACCAAAATAACTTTCAAAGGGTCCCTCCACAACAACAGCAACCACCACAAAATCAACACCCCTTTCAACCACAAAATTTTCAAAATCCAGCCAACAATTCTGCACCATATAATAATTCATTCCAATTGGCCGGTACCGATAACTCTTCTTCACTCGAACGGACCTTGGATTTGTTTATGAAACATACCATGCAAATGTCAACTGATATAAGGTCTTCTATCGATACCATAAAGAAAGACTCTGCCTCACACAGTGAGAGTATTAAATCGATAGAGGCACAAATTGCACAGTTAAATGCCGCGATGAGTGCTAGAGAGAAAGGGAAACTTCCAGCTCAACCCCTACCTAATCCTGGCTACTCACATCATGTGAGTGCTATTACCAGGTTGAGATCTGGAAGAGTGCTAAATAACCAAGTCGGTGAACAGATTGATAATGATAATGATGAATTGATCAATAACACCCCGGCTTCCACTTCCACTTCCACTTCCACTTCTGACCTTAGTTCATCTTCTTTCGAGCCTATTCTTCATTTTCCCCAAGGCTCGAACCCTTAGCCCATTCCTTCTAGTCAACATGAAATGATCCCCACTCCAATTCTGGGATCTGTTCCACCCACACGACCTTCTCCAATGTTGGACCCATCTCTTATTGCTAAAGCTCCTTATCCAAATAGATTAAGGGGAAACAAACCAAGTCCACACATGGAGAAGATTATGGAAATATTTAAACAGGTTAACATCAATATCAATCTCCTAAATGCTATCCAACAAGTTCCGGCTTATACGAAAATTCTAAAGGACTTGTGCACAAGGAAGAGGAAGACTCAAGTGCCGAAAAAAGTGTTCATGACGAGTAATGTTAGCACAACTTTTACTCATCAGTTACCAAAGAAACGTAAGGACCCTGGCTGTCCTACAATCTCTATTTCTATTGGGGGTAAAAATATTAACCGTGCTTTACTCGACCTTGGCGCTAGTGTTAACCCGCTTCCATACTCTGTCTACGAACAGTTAGGGATTGGAGAGTTGAAACCTGCCCACTGCACTCTCCAGATGGCAGATCGATCTATCACCAAATCTAGGGGCGAGCTTGAGAATGTGTTGATAAAAGTCAGGGAATTTATATTCCCTGTGGACTTTATTGTTTTAGATACACAGCCTGTAGCGAACCCAAGGAACCAAATTCCGGTGATTTTAAGTCGACCCTTCTTAGCCACTTCCAATGCTGTAATCAATTGTCGAAACGGCTCTATGAGCCTATCTTTCGGGAAGATGTCAATTGAGCTTAACATTTACAGGCTAGAAAGTCAACCATCTGAACCTTCTGCTCATATTCTTGATGTATGTTCTGTCCACGAGATAGCTCCTGAAAGCTGTAAGGTTGATGAACTTTGCTTTGATGATCTCGACGACATTAGCACATCATTGTTTAATCTTGCGCAGTATCATAGTGAGGACACTTTTGACGAGTCCACCCCCGAGTTTGAACCTTTTGACTCATCACAAAAGTCAGTATCACTTTCCGAGTCAATATCATACACAGGTTATGAACTTCTTCGAGAATCCGAATATCATTCTCTTACCCCACTTTCTATTGTCTCTCCGTCGACATTAGATCTCAAACTGTTACCTTCTCATCTTAAATATGCATATTTAGGTGAGAATGAGTGTTTGCCTGTGATCATATCCTCTTCTCTAGCTTTAGAGTAAGAGGACGCTCTTTTGATGGTCTTGAGATCTAATCGGCAGGTATTTGGTTGGATAATGGCAGATATCAAAGAGATTAGTCCCTTGATTGTAGAACATCATATACATTTGATGGATGAAGCCAAACCAACCCGAGAACCACAAAGACGGTTAAATTCCGTCATGAAGGAGGCGGTAAAGAAAGAAATTGTCAAGTGCCTTGATAGTGGTATCATTTACCCAATCTCTGATAGCTAATGGGTAAGTCATATTCATGTGGTCCCTAAGAAGTCTTGCATCACAGTCATAACTAATGAGGCTAATGAGTTGATCTAAACATGCACCAAAACTAAGTGGCGTGTATATATTAATTATAGAAAACTCAATGCCGCAACGAGGAAAGATCACTTCCCTCTACCTTTCATTGACCAGATGTTGGAACGATTAGCTGGACATGAATATTATTGTTTCATGGACGGATACTCTGGCTATAACCAGGTCCCTATCGCCAAAAATGATCAGGATAAAACAACATTTACTTGTTTTTTCGGTACCTTTGCTTATAGACGCATGCCCTTTGGGTTATGCAATGCTCCTGCTACATTTCAGCGGTGTATGATGGGGATATTCTCAGACATGGTCGATAATTTTCTGGAGATTTTCATGGACGATTTCTCTATATTCGGGGACTCATTTGAGGATTGCCTACGTCATCTTAACGCTGTTCTTACCCGCTGTAAGGATAAGAACTTAATTTTGAATTAGGAAAAATGCCATTTCATGGTCCAAGAAGGTATCGTGCTTGGACATGTCATTTCACGAAAAGGCATTGAGGTAGACAGAGCTAAAATAGATATCATTCATAACCTTCCTCATCCCAAATGCGTCAAAGATATACGATCTTTGCTTGGTCATGCAGGATTTTATAAGAGATTCATTAAGGATTTTAGCAAAATTGCTAGACCTTTAACTCTTCTCTTGGCCAATGATAAAACATTTCACTTTGATTCAAACTGTGATGCTGCTTTTGAATCACTCAAAAGATCTCTCACTACAGCCCCCGTTCCATCATCTCCTGATTGGAACTACCCGTTCGAGCTTATGTGTGATGCATCAGATTTTGCTGTTGGTGCAGTCTTAGAACAGCACATTGATAAGATGCCACATGCGATCTATTATGCAAGTAAGACCATGAATGATGCCCAAATTAATTATACAGCCACCGAGAAAGAACTCTTGGCCGTTGTATTTGCATTAGAAAAATTCAGGCCTTACTTGTTTGGCTCACCAATTATGGTTTACACCGATCACTCCGCCCTAAAACATCTTTTATCTAAGAAGGATGCTAAGGGCAGGTTAATACGTTGGATCCTATTATTACAAGAATTTGATCTCGTCATACTAGATAAGAAAGGATGTGAAAACGTAGTAGCCGACCATTTTTCACGCATCTCTTCTGCACCTATTGTGACCTTGCCAATAAACGACTCTTTTCCTGATGAACAACTCTTGACCGTATCCTGTGAACCTTGGTTCATGGATATTGTGAATTATCTAGCTACGGGACTTATACCTAGCAAATGGTCTAAACAAGACAATCATCGATTTCTATCCCGTGTAAAGCATTTTTACTGGGATGAACCGTATTTGTTTAAGTATTGTCCTGACCAAATCATTCGCAGATGTGTCCCCAATGATGAATTCAAGAGTGTTCTGTCTTTCTTTCATGATCAGGCATGTGGTAGTCACTTTGGTCCACGTAAGACGGCGGAGAAAGTTTTGCAATATGGTTTTTACTGACCTACATTATTCAAAGATGCATTTGATCATTGAAAAAATTGTCCACGGTGTCAACACACGGGTCGGATTTCTCGAAGAAATGAGATGCCACTTCAACCAATCTTGGTTGTAGAAATTTTCGACGTTTGGGGTATTGATTTTATGGGTCCTTTTCCCAACTCTTTTGGGAATTTGTATATCTTGTTAGCAGTTGATTACGTCTTAAAATGGGTGGTAGCAATACCATGTCGCACTAATGATAACAAGGTTGTTATTAAGTTCCTTAAAGAAAATATCTTTTCGCGATTTGGACACCCTCACGCTATAATTAGCGATAATGGGACAAATTTCTGTAATCGGTCTTTCGAGACTTTGATGCGGAAGTATTCAATCAACCACAAACTTTCGATGCCCTATCATCCCCAAACGAGCGGGCAAGCTGAGATTTCCAATAGGCAAATCAAACAAATTTTGGAGAAAACAGATTCTAAAAACCCGAAAGATTGGTCAACCAAATTGACGGATACTCTTTGGGCATTCCGTACAGCTTATAAGACTGATCTTGGTATGTCTCCTTACCGTCTAGTGTTTGGAAAGGCTTACCACCTTCTTGTCGAGATTGAACATAAAGCATTGTGGGCCATTAAAGAACTTAACTTCGATATAAATCAAGCCTGTAACTTTCGGAAGCTGCAATTAAATAAGCTAAGAGAACTCCGAGATGAAGCTTACGATAATGCGGTGATAGTAAAGAACCGGACTAAGATATTTCACGATAAAAATATTGTGAGAAAAACTTTTACCCCAGGACAACAAGTCCTTCTTTATGATTCCCGTCTCCATCTTCATGCGGGTAACCTAAAATCTCGTTGGAAAGGATCATTTGTGGTGCGGTATGTATACCCACACGGGGCAGTTGAAGTTAAAAATAGTAAAAACGGTTCAATTTTCAAAAGGAATGGGCATAGATTAAAACCGTATTTTTCCACTGACCCCACGGAGAAGCTCCTGTTTTTACAGGAGCCGCTTTATCATAACTAAATTTCCTCCGCCTCACCTTCATGTCTCGATAATAATGTCTCATCCTAAGAATGGAGGTGAGTAATAAAAAAATAAGTTTGGGGGAGATTGTCACTTTCATTTATTCTTATCCCCGTTAATAACTTTTCCTCCCAAGTCTACAGGTTTTTGAGATTTAAAAGATGACAACAGTGAGGACACTGCTGTAAACAGGTTTGGGGGAGGTTTGTGCTTATTTACGCATCACTTTGCATTACACTTTGCATAAGCACAAAATTTTCAAAAAAAAATCTTTTATAATAAAAGATTAGAAAGTGAAAAATTACATTTAAAAGATTGGAAGAGTTTAAGACAACCAAGAAAGATAGATATTTTCTTAAACGAAACTAGTAATTGTTGCGCCACGGCAGCGCCCCGGCCTTCTACTCGAGGCCAAAATGCGGAATCAAAATTTTTTCTTGACTTTAACCGGCGCTACCGCGGACAATATACCCGGATCGTGACCATTAACCTAATGCTAGCAAACAACAGAAGGGGTGAGGGATATACCGAGCGATCCGTATCCTCCGATCTTCGTCTCCACTCCGATCTCCCGCGGAATCCTCGTCCGTCACCTCCTCGTCGAAAAGGGCACCACGTAGCCGGATTCTTTTACGGGCTCCCACCTCTGGACCGAGGCAACTCGGGCGCGAAGTTGGCTAGCCGATACGTCCAAGGGTACTGTAGGTTGTAGTGTAGAAAGCATGTCTCGATGCGCGTATGAAGTTGCCATGGATGTGGAGGTGTAGGAAGAAAATGAACTTTGGAAAAATGGAGCTATCATTTTCTTGCAAGGAAAATGAGATGAGGAAATATGCTACCCATCAAAAATGAACCTCTCTCTCACTCTCATCCAAATGTGGCCGCCCCCCCCCCCTTGGAAATATGGTGGAGGAAAAACAAACACAAGAAGGGAGGTGAGTGTAGGAAAAGTAGAAAGGGTGACCATATGCAAAAGGTTATGATAACAATATCATATCAACATCAAATCCATCCTAATCCTTTCTAATCTCAATAAAGCAAGCCATCATGAAAAAGCAAAGATGCTTAACTTATCATAATGCCACAAATGCAAGAAACCCCCTCCACAAATGTTATTTGCTTGCAAATAACCCCCTCCATCGAAAAGTCCGGCCGTAAAGGAACAAATGAAAACCGGCCGGAACGGAATGCAAACTGGCAACTTCAGAAAACCGATCCCGTAATAAATTACAGGAAAACCCCACTACTGCATATACATGCCCGCATTTGTATTCCCACTGAACACAAATGCAAAAAGACAAAATCTACACTATCTAATACTAGGATCCGGCTTAAGCCAAAGCCGGCTAGTAAAAACAGTCCGATCACGATCCGTGCAATACCGCACGTATCTGATCGAACCCTGCCATATCTCCATACGGCCTCTACAGCGTTTCGCCCGAAACTTGAGTAACTGAGTGTGGTGGACTCTAAAGACTCGTCAATACTATGGCTGTGGATTTAACCACTAGCACGTCAGAGGTATTAGCCATACGTAACGGGCCACCAGCTATTGACCAAAAAGGACGTCGATGAGCGAACTCATCCTGACACCCTACTGAGCCTGTCAGTGACAATATCCGTACAGTCCGGTCCGTTCGTCTTTGAGTATCGCATGGCGGGCCTAGGGGGTTGGTAAAAGTCAGACCCCCAAAAGCGGTACAAGTCGTGTCGGAGTGAAGCCCAGAACACCCTGAGATACTACTGGAATACCTACCAGTAAATCTCCTGCCTCGGCCGAGGGCTTTGTGTAATGGCTCTCCTAGACACAGCGCGACCTCACCCCCAATACCGGGAGAGACGAACCCCTGCAGATCTGCTCACTGCCTCCATGTGGCTCGGGACTGTACCCAACTAAAACCTGTTTGCAAAACTCCTTTGAGCCGTGGTAGGGTAGTAATCAAAGTACAGTGGGAACTCACACGAGACAAATGACGATCTCGGGTCGATGAACTAACCTGTACACATGTCACTAGGGAACTGCTATCTGACGTCTGGTATAATCCCAACTAGCAGGTTCCCGGCGAGTCCTGTCCGGTGTACTCATAACCCAATGAGCACCTGTATACATCTTAGGTGAACCAACTGACACCAATGGCTTGTGAGACCGGCCACCGCCCCTCGTCGGGGTCTCGACTGTATACACTAGTCTACAAATGGAGTATCGATGCCCAGTCTCGAAACTCCCACGACTAGGGACCTTTTAAGGATATGCTTATAGACTCCAGCTCTCACGTATATGATCGCCCTCATACTGCTGGTAGTCAAGCAAGAATCCTAGGGGCTCTATCAACGTGTAATAGCGACTCGTAAGGTCACCTAAAGCAGTACACGATGATAAAGATAAACCATATAGCATACTATCATCTTGAGTAAGACTGTCCTACCGGGATAGGTCCTCCCTCAATCATTGCAATCACGTGCCTGTGATCCAATAATTGACTCTGAGGGAACTATCTCCAACAATCTCCCACTTCCACTCAAGGCTAATTGTTGCGATGTCGCATACTCACAGCCCGTGTGATACCGAACACCCAACTCCTCTACTGGTCAGTCTCACAAAGCTCGTTTGCGAAACTATTGCGTTCGAGGAATAGCCTCAGTGAGTGGATCCGCTGTGGTGTTTCTTTCTATGTCTCTCTTTATCTCAAGTTCGCGGAGAAAGACATCTCCCGAAATGAGCAATACCTGTCTTAGAATGTGTCTGGATGTCTGATGGGACCTAACTCATAAATGAACTCCAAATCCAAACTTCTTAGACTGTATCGACAACTGAACTTAATCAGTATCCTGGGCCATGCCTTTCCCTCGGTATCCACCTGGACCACCTGTCCAAAATACTACCCCTCGTCAGAGGGAAAACTATAACTCTGACAGCCACTCTGCCATCCATGTCACCTTGGAAGCCTGGAATGATAACCGTCTCCTAAAGGAGGCTGCCGTTATCAATTCCCTAGAACATTCACTTATGTTCTAAAGCTGCTTCCGATTGTTTCTCCAGGATTGGATTAATATAAACTTATTGCATCTACTGCAAGAACAACATCTGGTGTGGTACTTGACATCTCATGATTGACTCAATTGCCTAAGTAAGTGATCTGCCAATCATGCGTATCCCTCTCCTTTTTAGTCTGTAAGACACCTTTAGAGAGGGTGACTCCATCACCTGCAGGTACACTACCGTGCCAGGAGTCGTCCATTCTAAATACTCATAGAATGCTGTCAAAGTACCCAGATTGGGAAACCACCCAAATCTAGATCTAAAACCATAAATCCAGTAACCAGAATGTCTGATATAATATCCAAGTCCTTTGTGGAGAAACCACTGTGTGACAACCAAAGTATAACCGATCGTAGTATAGGAATATCACTTCCTACTCTATGTATATCATCCAAATACCAGGACATCACACCCTACTACCTTCTTAACAGATCCATCCCCTATTCTGATGAAGTCAAACCTATGACTATCACATCAGAAATAGATGATCTATCTCCGCTATATCTGCTTAAGTCTATAAATAGACATAAGCCTCTTGCCCACTGTGCTTCCGTTGCTCCCACTGACTACGAAAACCCTCTGGCAGAGTCATATAGACGTACACTTCTAAAGCCAGTTTAGAATGACGCTATACTCATCCTCCTGCCGGGTCTCTATACTCTGGAACAACAGCAATGGCAAGTCTGGGTAAACAAGAACCTCCCTGCCACCGTCCTTGAGCATACCGAAGTACCTCTCGGGTGCCTGAGGTTACCCACCATATCTGCGGAGTGGCTAATGGAATGTCAAACCAGGTTGAATCTATAGGTTCTTATCAAATCTTCAGTAATCGTTTGCGGTTCTGGAATCACTTCCAGTTCTACCATACTCCCACTACCGTTTTTCTGAAAAAATCCATTTCCTTTTAAAATGTGGCGAGTCAAGAACAATATCACTATTGATCTTCCAGTTGGTAGAAAATCAACCCTCGTCATAGCCTGGGTCAACCCACTAACAGCCATTACAGAAACGTGCCTTGAGTTATCCGGAGTCTGGTTTTAAGCATAAGACGGACAACTCCCCGTACCTTAACAATGTCAAGATATGAACTGTTCTATATCCAACAGAGGCACTGATTTAATTGAACCAGATTCAAAATCATGCAGCTGTCACCAGTGCATGTCAACTAAATGGAAAGAGGCCGATCAGCGTTACTCAACTTAGGAATGCTTCCAATTATGAGTAACCTGAAAGAGAAGCAAGTTCTCATTACTATCAACTGAATACCATACACAAGTATCTACATCTTCGATCACCTTGAAGAATCCCGATACTTGCAATACCTGGTTCTCTACTCTATTCTTATACCTATAACTTCTCAAAACTTGGACCCTGTGTTTCCACGAAACACTTGTCTAAGAACTAGAGAAGTCATAAGTAAACCGAATATAGTACGAGGACCAACCCCTCTGTCCTAATGGACACTGGACAATATACAATACTCTGTATAATTCCCCTGAGTCTAGTAACTCATTCACTGTGTGTCGTAGGTTGAAAACTGTACTTGTGGTTAAGAAGAATTACACCGCTGTTCAATGCTCCTTACCTAACCATCCACTGATATAGGTAAATGTCATAGACATAATTTCAAAAAGTTATATCTCACTCTATAAAAATAGACGTACAGATATATCAATTTGAAATTGGTGCATAACAACGGATATTCAAAACCAAACATTTGCCGTCCGGCAAACAACCCAGGCGATTTCCTCAAATATCACCAATTACAACGAATTCCGATACAATGAGGATAGTCACCTAATTC
Organism: Agapanthus africanus; assembly: GCA_030015575.1. Lineage (NCBI taxonomy): Eukaryota > Viridiplantae > Streptophyta > Magnoliopsida > Asparagales > Amaryllidaceae > Agapanthus > Agapanthus africanus. The sequence continues at coordinate 734,404,918 of JASDDO010000019.1, read as the reverse complement.
CCAATAACTTACTCCCACTCATCATCTATAAAACTATATAGATGTGAGAATCATACCTGGTAAATACATACCGTGGAGCAAGTGTCTAACCGGGAAATCAGTTTTCTTTTAACAGTACACAGTGAAACTGAAACATTGAAATGTTTCGATGGGGGTATCCTGGTATTCCTAGTAATGCCTCTTCCATTATCCAGATTCACAACTGTAACCGTATAATTCTTTGCCACTTCTCCAAATCCCTTTTTTATGTCTTTAGTCATTACCTTCTGCACACCCCTTTAGGCCAAAAGGTTTTCTTCCTTCCCTACCGTTCGGCACCAGCCTATGGTTTGGAAGAAGACTATCCAATAAGCATAATGGGTGTACTGTCCTAATCCTAGGAACACTCGCAATGCGAGAGAAGGTGAAGATAAAAGACAACCGAATAAACCATATTCCTATTTCTCCTGAACCAGGATCCATCCCCGAACTGGAACAAGTTCATTTCGAGTTCGTATATAACCATACGATGGATTATCCAATAAACTTGGGATCTTCGTAGTGATACGGAGTGTCCTGGAGAAATACAAACGTGAAGTGGGATTGGCGAAGAAAAATATTTGGTTTGGTTGTGAATAACAGTCGCAATTTACTTTGCCCCCTTACTAATCCCTTTCTTTGTCTTAACTCAATACCTTCTGTATACCGTTTAGGCTAACTGGTTTTCTTCATTCCCTACCGTTCGGCACCAGCCTAGGGTTTGGAAGAAGACTATCCAATTTGCGTAATAGGTGTACTATCTCCTAAATCAAGGAGTACTCGCAACCTGAGAGAAGGCAAAAGGAAAAGACAACTGAATAGTCCTATTCGTTTTCTCCAGAACCGGAAACCATCCACGAATAAAGTCCTTCGAGTTCGTATATAACCATACGATGGTTTTGTCCAATGGAAGTGGACGTTCGTAGTAATACGGGGTGTCCTGGAGAAAAGGGTGAAAGTAGGAGTAGCAATGAGGTTTGCAACTCTGACAATCCAAAACCCAGTGTTAAGAAGGTTCGGTCAACTTGGTCACTGAGTCATAGTCTAGGGTCGGGTCAATGGTCGCTGCCAAAAAGAGAGAGAAAAGAAACACTCAGTGTGCACTCTAACCTAGATCAGAATGGTTATCACTTTATCTAATCTGGAAACCTCCCACTGTAACATCAAATTCTTCCCCAAACCTGAAAGAAGAATTAGTCGGGATCACCCGAGGAGTAAACCAACTCATCAGTGGGAATCGGGATCCAACTATCATCGCATGACAACGTGATGGAATCCACTCACGTCACCACACTCCAGAAGGTATGCGCATGCCTGACAAGTTTCAGTTTCTTTAGAAACTCCCGATGTGATTTTTACCCCTAGGACTCAAGTGACCTTGACACAGTCAACAAATCAAAGATTCCTAGTCAAGTTCAACCTGTCATTATCCTGGATTGCATTAAACCCACCCGTACGAGCCCTTGACACAGTCAACAAGGCCGCACGACTGTCCTAACCAATCCCATTAATATGCTACAAACAAACACTACTTAGCTACCGCACACTACGCCTTGACACAGTCAACAAACGCAGCACGAATACTAAGTAATACTTGTAAGAAATGACGGAGGGCTACGTCTAGTTTTTGGCGAAAAACTTTTAACGTAATGAACTTGATATCGTTGAAGGAACTGCATAGCCTTTTATAAAAATATAGTGACGAAAACCTTTGCTAAAGAGGTCACTCCCGGTGAAGGGATCTCGGCTCTTTCCCCGTAGAATGAGGTGCAGGATATTCCAACTGAATACCACGATGCAAAGCAAAAGTAATCGGCTATAGTGAAGTTATTGCCCTGACGCAAACTTCTGTCTAAGGGGTCACTCCCGGTGAAGGGATCTCGGCCCTTGCCTCGTCGACTGAGGAGCAGGATATTCCAACTGAATACCACGATGCAAAACAAAAGTGAACGCCCTTGCAGCTTTTTGAAAAAGTGTTCCAACAACATCAGAATAGGTTTGTTTAGCTTGCATTGATCCGAATCAACGCGGTCCCATCAATTGATCACACCAATAAAGAACGAAAATAATGATGTACGTATATGCCATCCGCATTCGCCACTGGGTCCCGTCATCACCCGTTAGGTTACTTAACCAACGACAGAGCGGGGACTGGACTAGCGCGGATGCAAAACATATACAACATCTACTAGTATATATATAATATATAATTTTCGCTCAAGGCGTGATAAAATGCAACATCACAGAAATGTAACCAGCATCACAGAACAATACAGATATCTGGGATCCCCGGGTTTCATAGAGCCGCTACTGAAACCCGACGTTCCCCTGGTCTTGTGGATAGCCTGTGCAATGAAAATCCTAGACCCCTATGGGCGCGGCAAGTCACCCGCCAAAACCTGAAGCGAGGCAGCCCCCTTCAGCAACGTGAATGGACCACCCAGCACTTCACGGAATCCGGTAACTTGGGCACCCCTCCTTGGGCCAACCTGTACCCCCTACGAGTGAGGCGAACAGCCCGCCAATTCTAGAGTAAAGCCCCCACCGTCTCAATGCCATGAGATGCGGGCTCGTTGCCCTCTAGAACCCGGTTGTCCGTGCACCCCTCCGCGGGGTAAACCTAGTACAGAAAGTAAAATATACATACAACGGGTACATCGACCGCAACCTGGTCGTGCCCCAAAAGAATAATACAAACAGGCAGTGACGGCAGTCCACATGTCGGACGCTCGCCCCGCAATATCAAATGTACATATAAAAAAAACTGTACTAGCATTGCATCCAGGCTATCCCCCACGACCGATCCGCAACATCACAGCAATACACAGAACATCAACGTGAAAATCACGTTCGCAAATCCGTCTAACCGGGCTATAGCAGTTAGACTGGATTTACCGATCAAGTGACATTCACGGTCGCAGATATAATGTAAATACTGTGAAGTAATGTGTTTAAAATATCCGATCGATCAAATTTTATCAAGTGGGCCCCCAAGTATTACTGTAGCACATCAAGAAATTCTGGGCCCAAATTTAATATTCCAAAAACCATAAAATCAACCCAGAGAGTAACTGCAGAAATTTGATGCAGTGATCTCAACACAGTGCGGCGGAACCGCGGCCCAAATGGGTGTTTGGCCGCGGTTCCGCGCTCCCACTGTGGAGTCACTGTATCGAATTTCTACAGTGTTCTTAGAATTTCCAGTACATCACTTTTCTGCAACCTGAAAAAAATTTCGAGCAAGAAAAAATTCAACAGAAAACTGATGTGAAGAAAACGCGGGTTTTTTGGAATTTTGTTCGATCGGAAATGTAAAACACATTAGACAAAGATAGACTAGGTTAATGGCGTGGCTCTGATACCATGTTACGCCACGGCAGCGCCCCGGCCTTCTACTCGAGGCCAAAATGCGGAATCAAAATTTTTTCTTGACTTTAACCGGCGCTACCGAGGACAATATACCCGGATCGTGACCATTAACCTAATGCTAGCAAACAAGAGAAGGGGTGAGGGATATACCGAGCGATCCGTGTCCTCCGGTCTTCGTCTCCACTCCGATCTCCCGCGGAATCCTCGTCCGTCACCTCCTCGTCGAAAAGGGCACCACGTAGCCGGATTCTTTTACGGGCTCCCACCTCTGGACCGAGGCAACTCGGATGCGAAGTTGGCTAGCCGACGCGTCCAAGGGTACTGTAGGTTGTAGTGTAGAAAGCATGTCTCGATGCGGGTATGAAGTTGCCATGGATGTGGAGGTGTACGAAGAAAATGAACTTTGGAAAAATGGAGCTATCATTTTCTTGCAAGGAAAATGAGATGAGGAAATATGCTACCCATCAAAAATGAACCTCTCTCTCACTCTCATCCAAATATGGCCGCCCCCCCTTGGAAATATGGTGGAGGAAAAACAAACACAAGAAGGGAGGTGAGTGTAGGAAAAGTAGAAAGGGTGACCATATGCAAAAGGTTATGATAACAATATCATATCAACATCAAATCCATCCTAATCCTTTCTAATCTCAATAAAGCAAGCCATCATGAAAAAGCAAAGATGCTTAACTTATCATAATGCCACAACTGCAAGAAACCTCCTCCACAAATGTTATTTGCAAACTTGCAAATAACCCCCTCCATCGAAAAGTCCGGCCGTGAAGGAACAAATGAAAACCGGCCGGAACGGAATGCAAACTGGAAACTTCAGAAAACCGATCCCGTAATAAATTACAGGAAAACCCCACTACTGCATATACATGCCCGCATTTGTATTCCCACTGAACACAAATGCAAAGAGACAAAATCTACACTATCTAATACTAGGATCCGGCTTAAGCCAAAGCCGGCTAGTAAAAACCGTCCGATCACGATCCGTGCAATACCGCACGTATCTGATCGAACCCTGCCATATCTCCATACGGCCTCTACAGCGTTTCGCCCGAAACTTGAGTAACTGAGTGTGGTGGACTCTAAAGACTCGTCAATACTATGACTGTGGATTTAACCACTAGCACGTCAGAGGTATTAGCCATACGTGACGGGCCACCAGCTATTGACCAAAAGGGACGTCGATGAGCGAACTCATCCTGACACCCTACTGAGCCTGTCAGTGACAATATCCGTACAGTCCGGTCCGTTCGTCTTTGAGTATCGCATGGCGGGCCTAGGGGGTTGGTAAAAGTCAGACCCCCAAAAGCGGTACAAGTCGTGTCGGAGTGAAGCCCAGAACACCCTGAGATACTACTGGAATACCTACCAGTAAATCTCCTGCCTCGGCCGAGGGCTTTGTGTAATGGCTCTCCTAGACACAGCGCGACCTCACCCCCAATACCGGGAGAGACGAACCTCTGCAGATCCGCTCACTGCCTCCATGTAGCTCGGGACTGTACCCAACTAAAACCTGTTTGCACGACTCCTTTGAGCCGTGGTAGGGTAGTAATCAAAGTACAGTGGGAACTCACACGAGACAAATGACGATCTCAGGTCGATGAACTAACCTGTACACATGTCACTAGGGAACTGCTATCTGACGTCTGGTATAATCCCAACTAGCAAGTTCCCGGCGAGTCCTGTCCGGTGTACTCATAACCCAATGAGCACCTGTATACATCTTAGGTGAACCAACTGACACCAATGGCTTGTGAGACCGGCCACCGCCCCTCGTCGGGGTCTCGACTGTATACACTAGTCTACTAATGGAGTATCGATGCCCAGTCTCGAAACTCCCACGACTAGGGACCTTTTAAGGATGTGCTTATAGACTCCAGCTCTCACGTATATGATCGCCCTCATACTGCTGGTAGTCAAGCAAGAATCCTAGGGGCTCTATCAACGTGTAATAGCGACTCGGAAGGTCACCTAAAGCAGTACACGATGATAAAGATAAACCAGATAGCATACTATCATCTTGAGTAAGACTGTCCTACCGGGATAGGTCCTCCCTCAATCATTGCAATCACGTGCCTGTGATCCAATAATTGACTCTGAGGGCACTATCTCCAACAGTAATAAGTAGTTATGAGCCGTTGTCCCAAGGGTTAGTAAGATGAAGGAAGTCACTAATCTGAGAATAAAAATAAGTCTGAAAAATAGTTTCTATTCTGGAAGCCAAACATTTGAATGTTGATATCCTACTATACGCACTTACACACGTCTTGAAACTCGGGATAGTAGAGGATACCTTGAAATGCTCTTGTCAAAAAGCCAAAGTATGAAGAAAATAATAAATGAAGTATAAAAGTATAAAATGGTGAAGAAAAATGAACACTGATTTTGTAATCACCAAGGCAGCATAAAAAAAATATAGCGAGGGTGCTTCATCACCTAGTGCCTTAGACCAACTGGTTTGGGAGTCACTGATAAGCTTTAGGTGTTGCAAGACGAGAAAATTGATAATTACACCTAATAAGTGAGCACATTTAGTAATCGGTCGGTTAGTACCTCAAGAAGTATTAATGGTCGCATGAAGAATGTGTGAGCAATTCCATCTAAAATATTCACCAACCAAAAAGTACTGAGGTAGATGGACAAGAGTATGATAGCTTGAATTGAATTTGTTAATTATATGTATGCCCTAGAGGCCATTACTGTGCATTGGATGTATATTGTAATGGATGCTGGGACATATATAGGTAGGACTTTCTTGCTCGACATGATAGTACGCTATCTGGTTGCTCTTTATCTTAACATGTATACTTTCTGTCTCTCTGTTACATGTTGATAAAGCCCTTAGGATGAGTACTCGACTTCCGGGACTATGATGTAGATCATACTAGTGGGGCCTGGGCAGTCCATGAGTACATCCTTCAATGTTCCTAGTGTTAGTTATATGTATGCCCTAGAGGCCATTACTGTACATTGGATGTATATTGTAGTGGATGCTGGGACATATATAGGTAGGACTTTCTTGCTCGACATGATAGTACGCTATCTGGTTGCTCTTTATCTTAACATGTATACTTTCTGTCTCTCTGTTACATGTTGATAAAGCCCTTAGGATGTGTACTCGACTTCCTGGACTATGATGTAGATCATACTAGTGGGGCCTGGGTAGTCCATGAGTACATCCTTCAATGTTTCTAGTCGTGGGAATATCGAGACGGGGCATCGATATTCCAGAGTAGACTAGCGTATATCTTCTCGACCAATGTGATGGGCGATGGATGATCCCATATCCATTGGTGTTTGACATCAGAGATGGTATGCGGGTGCTCAGTGGAGACTGGGTACACTGAACGGACTCGCCGAGAACTCCCAGATGGTATTATATCTCACGTCAGATGGCAGTTCTCTGGTGACACTGGTGCAGCTTAGTCTGTTGACCCGAGATCGTCATAGAGTCTTGTGTGTCTCCCACTGTGCTTTGATTTCCACCCTACCACGGCTCTACTGAGTCGTGCAAACAGGTGGTTTTTGGGTACAGTCCCGATTCACATGGAGGCAATGAGCGATAGGAGGGAATTCGTCTCTCCCGGTATTGGGGGTTGATGTTGCGCTATGCACGACTGGCCATAACAGGAAATCCCTGGCCAGGGTTGCAGTGATATACTGCTAAGAGTTATCAGTAGTTTCACGAATGTTATGGACCCTATGTCGGCATGACTTATCCAGCTATTGGGGTCTGACGTTTACCACCCCTAGGCGAGATATGCGACATATCAGACGAACAGACCGGACTGTACGGTAAGTGTTACTGGTTGGATTCACAGGAGTATGAGCGGGCTTGCTTGTCGATCTTATGATCGCTCAATACCCGGGTGGCCGTTACGTTTAGCAGACCGCTTGCGGCTTGTTGGTGCTTGATATGATCATCATCTGCTGCCGGCGTATTGACGAGTCTTTAGAGTCCTACACAGAGGTTTCCTGGCTCAAGCGAAACGAAATGGGAGCGCATAGGAGATATGTGCGGGACCGAGAATAATGCGTGTATGTGATACCGTATTCCATTCTCGCGATGAATGTGTCGAATGGTTGTATGCGATATAACCTAGTTATCGAATCGAGGATTGATTCGATAAGCCGATACATTGGATACTAGTCGGTTGTATGCGATATGACCGGATCGTTAAATCAAGTATTGATTTAATGATTTAATGCATAATTATATATTTGATATATTACTTTGCATTAACTAGTATTGGTTCACTTTAAATGGATTTTCTCACTTGAAGTTCACAAGTTGTATATGTGATATACTTTTGTGCACTCTTTTGTATCATGTTTGATGATACATGCTAACTTAGGTTTGTGTAAAGGATTAAACCATGGTTATATAATGGTTAGGGTTTTCATTTTCTTATCTATTTATTTATTTATTTATTTTGGTAAAAGGTAAAGAGAAAATGGTGGCTTTCTTTGGATGCTTGTTGAAGCTTCATGAAGCTTTGAACAAGTCCACCATTCTTGTCTCATGCTTAACCCTAACCACTAAAAGTAACCATGGTTTATTCTCTACACCTAACCAAGGTTGGATTATGATAAGAATGAGTTGGATTTTCATTTTTAGAATAATCCTTTTTATTCTATCATATTATCTTCTTCTTCTTCTCCTTCTTCAACATGAAGAATGCTTGCCTCCATCAATGGCAACTTGAGTAAAAGAGTGAGAAATCCAATTCTAAAGTGAACCCACTTCCTATTTCTTCATCCTCTACCTCTTGCCAAGTAGTATAGAGTGTTTTCTTCATAAGTTTCATGACTTGGTGAAGTGGGAGCTTGATCTTGTGATGCCTCGACGTAGATCATCTTCGGCATCGAAGTCGACAACCTAGCCCGCCCATTTCTCCGATGAAGCCGATGCTAGAGTCATGGATTCGATTTGGACAGCGAGGGGACTTCATCACGGAGCCATGGAGATGGAGGACCGGATCTACAAAGGTTGTAGCCCCTTCCCTTTAGCTATAAATTCGTTTATTTGCATCGCATCACCTATACATCTAGTTAACGATCCGTATTAGGGTTTGTAGGCACATGAAATTTTATAATTGGGCATGTTTGATCCCTTGTGAGACCTCTTTAGTGTGCCTAGGAACCCTACAGTGGTATCAGAGCCTAGCTAGAGCCTTAGGCGATGCATAGACGGAGTTAGAAGTCTGATCGAACCGAAACCCTAACTCAAAAATTGCTCTCTGTACATTTTTGAAATTCGTGGAATTTTGTAAATGAAAAATGCTTAAAAAATTCAGCAGGAAATTCTAAGAATTACGGTGCAAAAATTACCTAATGATGTGTCAATAGTGCGGCGGAACCGCGGCAGAAGCATGGCTTCTGCGGCGGAACCGCGGCAGAAGCATGGCATCTGCGGCGGTTCCACGGCCAAGTAATGAGTTTAGTCAACCATTTTTGCACAGTAACTCCTTTCTATTAGTGCTGAATTTTCTGGGAATTTTTAATATTTACTCAAGAGTTGAGTTTTCTGGGTTGTATCGGGGACTCGGTGTTTCGATCGGATTGTCTAATTTTGTCTGTGTGCCTTTCCGGATAATTTTAGAATATGTTAAAAAGTTCGACCGGATATAAATACCCACTTTTTCCCTGCCGGAAAATTTCCAAGTGTTGGATTTTTCCGTGGTTTAAGGACGTTCCAAGTAGTGCAAGTAACGCGATGGTCCCTCTAGAAGACAACAAACCTTAACTCGATTATGTGACCGTCTTGAACTGCCCTTTGAACCTTAGGGTTTGGGGCAGTACGGCGTGCCACATGTGAGGCGTTGGCTTGACCCTTCTACGGCTGGACCGTTGGTACCGAGGCACGAACTGAATGTTTTTAGACTTATTTCATGTGTTGAGCTGTATCGGGAAAACTTGGGTGTTCGATTGTTCGATCGGAAAGTTTAACATTTTCTATTTATCCGGAATGTGATACAATAATTGGAATTCACAAAGAGTTATGAGATAACTAAATGAATTTTATAAACATAGCAGTTTAGTCTCACTTGATCGGTTGCCACGGAATTTTGATATGATCAAAAGTCCGTCGCAATCACGTAGGGTACGCGGATACTCGCCGGGTAAACTTAATAGACAGCCTCGCCCCATAGCCCCGACCAAGTGACTGTAGGAGAACCCCGTCGCCGAAAGCATCCGTTCGGGTGCTCGCGGTAGCGGTGTTCCGCCTTAGTGCACTTCGTCGACGGTATCGGGGGTGCGGCCGCCTACTAAAGTTTGCGACGAGCATTCGATCTGAATGTCGGGAATCCTGTTGAATTGCCCGACTTTATATTGAAAAGTGTTTTCGATTTTGAGACTAAAATGCGGGGTTTATAATTAATAGGCATGTGATGTCTAAGTATTTCATTTGATTAGGCATGCGATGTCTAAAGAGATTGCGGATTCCAACTGTTGTAGTTTTACACTTTCTTTTCTGTGACCGTAAGTGTAATATGTGATATCGCCGGTTTCGTTGTTATATGTCAACGACAATTGGGATGCGCATATTTACTTACGTTGATGACATGTGATGTTATGTGTTGCTGGATATGTTATATTGGATCGTCGTGTTTGAATAGCCGGGGGTTTTTTATGTGAGATGAGTGTTTTTCTTTTTCATTCATGTAAAAACTTGTATGTAATATTCTTTTATTGGGGCACTTCCAGGTTGCGGAAGATATTACCATTTGTATATTATTTACTTTTCTGCACTAGGATAGGCCCGAGGAGGAGGGCACAAGTAACCGGGTTCTAGGGTCCAGTGGGAGACCAACTCGAGGAGTCGAGTCCGGGTCTCCTAACCCTAGAATTGGTAGGGTTGCTTGCCACTCTCGTAGGGGTCTAGGGGTGTGGGATTGGCTATTCATCACGACCGTGGAATCCGTGTTTTATACTGGCTCATATTAAAAACACGGACGTCCTAGTATATCCAATATTTCATATGATATTTTCTGCTGCGTTATCTGTGATGTGATCATGTGATTTGTTCAGATAGATATTATATATAGTATATATGATATATTATATATACGTTGCTTATGTTTTGCACCCGCGCTAGCCCTGCCTCACTCTGGCGTTAGTTACCTAACCTAACGGTGCAGACGGGACATCGAGGCGAATGCGGATGGCATAAGCATACGTTATATTTATCTGTGATTTTTAGGTGGAATTAAATGATGGGACATTCATTAATGAGATTAATGAAAGAAAATAAACCTAATTGATGTTGTGGAATCGAAGTTCAAAATAAAAACAGGTAGCTACAGTTCTTGCTTTGCATCGCGGTGTTCCTTGTAGAACATCCTGCACCTTATTCGATGAGGAAAGGACCGAGATCCCTTCACCGGGAGTGACTCTTTTAATAATAACTGGCAGATGCTACACACTCGGTTTGTCTTTTGATTGCTTCTATAGTTTCTGCTTTGCACAGTGATATATATGATATATCCCGCACCTCATTCGACGAGGAAAGGGCCGACGATCCCTTCACCGGGAGTGACCCCTTTAGCAAAACTAGAAAATCCTCAAAAACATTCCATTTAAAAACCATTTGATTCCGCAATGAGATCAAGTTCAAAGCGTTAAAGGTTTTCATAAAAACCATTCGCAACCCTCCGTCATTTTAGAAAGTAGAGTACTTAGTATTCGTGCTGTGTTTGTTGACCTTAGTTAAGGCACAGTGTACGGTAGCTAAGTGATGTCTTCCTACACCGCATATGATGCGATTAGTTAGGACAGTCGCGTGACTTTGTTGACCTTAGTTAAGGGTCATGTGGGTGGGTCTAATTAATCACGAAATGACGGGTAGAACTTGACTAGTACTTATGATTTGTTGACCATAGTTAAGGTCATAAGTGCTAGGGGTAAAAATCTTTATCGGGAGTTTCAAGTGTTGAAATTTGCAATGAGATTGCATACCTTCTATGTGATAGTTGGATCCTGATACCCACTGCGAGTAATTGTTACTCCTGGGAGAGTTTTGCACTTTACAATTAGCCGATCAAGTAGGTGTCTAGAAAGGTGTCAACGGGGTTACGCCTCTGGGAAAACGAGGTTTACTGTAATTAGGTCCGTGCGAAAGCACGGGGAACCTCCCTCAAAGTACCGACACTGGCCTGGCTGAAAGATTGGCGAACTTGTAGAGTGTAATTAATCCCGGCTAGTCTTTCCTTTTAGGGTTTGAAGGAAGATTTGATAAAAACAGTGGGAGCCATCCTGATTAGATAAAATATATAACCAATCTGATCTTGCAAGAGCGCACGCAGAGTGTTTTCTTCTCTCTCTCTCCAGGTAGCGACCATATCACGTCTTAATCAAGATAATAATATGGATGTATTGACCGAACCCGCTTGTTATACTGAGCTGGGGAACGTCGGTCCCCGCTCCAACTTATAATTGTTATAAGACAGAGCAGGAAATAGGGGAACACCAGGATTCCCATGCTGCCCAAACGAAGAAAGTGCATGAGATGCATCTCCTTCGGGTGTGTTCATTATACATAACTATTTCTCAGTATCCTCTGCATCCTGGGTATCTGATACCGGATCAGGATCCCAGATATGTAATCATGTTACATAGGGCTACAAAAAGGTAGAAAAACTGAGAACGGGTGATAAGTTTCATGAGACAGAAAACGGGGCAAGTGTTGCAGCCAAGTCTGTTAGTCACTGTCACCCTGTATGACCAGTACATTGATTCTGAACAAATGCTGTTAGATACCGAACCTGATATACAAAATCATATCAGTTTCTTTATTAGTAAAGAAGGATATAATTTTGTATTGTTGGATAATGTTTTGAACATTTCCTATATCAAAAGTTGATCGATTCAGGCACGTTATCTAAAAGCATTGATGTTCTAAATCAAACTACAGTTCCTAGTATACAGAACACACACAAGAGGAAGAGTTCAGAAATGAACGGATCCTTCTTAAGGCATTGTAGACTAGGTCACATCAATGCGACCCAACCGGCTGAAGTTACATTTTAGATGCATATTTAAATCAGTTTGAATTTACATCTTGTGAAACTTGCCAGTCATGTCACAGAGATTAGATGACCATAGCCCTGTTTGTTGGAAACAGAGAAAGAGTTAATGAACTCTTGGGACTGATACATGATGATGTATGTAAGGTCTCCTGTCTACACATGCCAGGACCGGTTCTTTATACTTCATTACGTTCTCTGAAAATCTCTCAAGATTCAGACATATGTTCCTGTTGAAACATAGGCCCGAATCTTTTGAGATATTCACAGAATATAAGTTAGAAGTAGAGAACAAATAACCGGGTATGAGTTTTATGTCCTATGATAAGATCAGGGAGGAGAATACTTGTGCATGGAATCCTTGGACTATTCTAAAGGAAAATGAGATTCTCTCTCAGCATCACTCCTCCGAATACACCATAGCACGATGGTATATCGGGGCGGAGCAGTTGCACCCTATTCGATATGGTGCGCTCTATGATGAGTAATACTGAGTTACCTGTTTCCTTTTGGGGTTGTGCACTTGAGAAGCTGCATACCTATTGAATTAGGTTCGAATCAAATCAGTTCCTACCACTCCATATGAGATATGGTGTGGGAAGAGCCTATCTCTTAAGTAAGTTAAGATTTAGGATTGTTCGGCCTATGTCTAAAGCAAAATCCGGACAAGATCGAGGCAAGGACAGTTCTGTAGAACTGGAAAGGTTCCAGCTGTACAAAACTGCTAATGATTTGACAGAACCAAAGGATTCAATAGTTTCCGACGAACCTCAGCCTCTCCGCCGATCTGGTAGGGTTCTTCATCCGCCTGAGAGATACCTCGGTTTCTCGATAACAGTGGGAGCGAGGATTGCATCATGAGATGATGACCCAACTAAATTCGAGCAGGCCATCGAGAGTGGTGTCTCTGTAAGAATGGCTGGATGCTTAGCGATCTGAGATGGAATCCATGTACACCAACAAAGTATGGACTTTGGGTGCTATATCTGAAGGGTTAAATCCCCTTCAGGAGCAAGTATATCTTGAGAAGATTACTTGGTGTAGATGGAAAAGTTAAGACTTTCAAAGCTAGACTTATTAAAGGTTTTAGTCATCAACCAGGCGTGGATAATGATGATACCTTTTCTAGTGGCTATGCTTAAGTCCATCCGGATCCTACTTGCCACGGCTACATACCATGACTACGATATCTGGTGGTTGGGTGCCATGACTACTTTTCTAAATAATGATTTAGAAGAGAACGTCTATAAGAACACAGCCAGAGGGCTTCGTAAACAGTGGGAGCAGCGGAAACGTGTGCAAGATTGCTTTACAGAATAAAGCAGGCATCGCCGAGTTGGAACGTCTGTTTTGATGTAATAGTCAAAATGTTTGACTTCATCAAAATAGTAGATGAACCTTGTATATACAAAAAGGTAGTAGAGAGTAAGGTGGTCATCCTCGTATTGTACGTGGACAACATACTCTTGATAAGAAAAGAGTTTCCTATGCTACGCACGGTCAATCTCCGCTTATCACATGGATTCTCCATATAGGATAAAGATGATACCTCCTAAATCCTGAGATTTGGGTCTATGTGATAGATCTAAATGGATGTTAGGATTCTCACTAGTTGTAGTGAGATGGTATCAATCGATCCTGGGGAGAATCACTGGAAGTGTTCCAGGGTGATAAGGACGACTGAATGTCAGTCACAGGCATTGTCTTTACCCACAGTAAAGGGACGGTATGTTGGAAGAGTTCCAAGCTAGATATCGTGGCAAACTAGACGATAAAGGCTGGTAACATCGCTATTTAAGATACTACCAAAGAGGCAGTTTGGGTGTATATTGGTTCATAAGATGAACTAGGTTCCTACCATTGTGTGACAATGGAAGTGTGGCTTTGGCCCTGGAACCCTGGTCCCATCAGTGACCCAGACATATTCTGAGGCAGCATCACCTGATCATGGAGATAGTTGATCTCCAGGGTGATCAAGGTTAGGAGAGTAGACTCAGAGGAAAACACGGCGGATCCACTCACGAAGGCCTTTTCCCAAAGAGAGACTTTTAGGGGATGGTTGAGTATTAAATACTACAACTACTGCTACAGATGGCCCTAGTGCAAGTGGGAGATTGTTAGTTATATGTATGCCCTAGAGGCCATTACTGTACATTGGATGTATATTGTAGTGGATGCTGGGACATATATAGGTAGGACTTTCTTGCTCGACATGATAGTACGCTATCTGGTTGCTCTTTATCTTAACATGTATACTTTCTGTCTCTCTGTTACATGTTGATAAAGCCCTTAGGATGTGTACTCGACTTCCAGGACTATGATGTAGATCATACTAGTGGGGCCTGGGTAGTCCATGAGTACAACTTTCAATGTTCCTAGTCATGGGAATATCGAGACGGGGCATCGATATTCCATAGTAGACTAGCGTATATCTTCTCGACCCATGTGATGGGCGATGGATGATCCCATATCCATTGGTGTTTGACATCAGAGATGGTATGCGGGTGCTCAGTGGAGACTGGGTACACTGAACGGACTCGTCGAGAACTCCCAGATGGTATTATATCTCACGTCAGATGGCAGTTACGTTTAGCAGACCGCTTGCGGCTTGTGGGTGCTTGATATGATCATCATCTGCTGCCGGCGTATTGACGAGTCTTTAGAGTCCTACACAGAGGTTTCCTGGCTCAAGCGAAACGAAATGGGAGCGCATATGAGATATGTGCGGGACCGAGAATAATGCGTGTATGTGATACCGTATTCCATTCTCGCGATGAATGTGTCGAATGGTTGTATGCGATATAACCTAGTTATCGAATCGAGAATTGATTCGATAAGCCGATACATTGGATACTAGTCGGTTGTATGTGATATGACCGGATCGTTAAATCAAGTATTGATTTAATGATTTAATGCATAATTATATATTTGATATATTACTTTGCATTAACTAGTATTGGTTCACTTTAAATGGATTTTCTCACTTGAAGTTCACAAGTTGTATATGTGATATACTTTTGTGCACTCTTTTGTATCATGTTTGATGATACATGCTAACTTAGGTTTGTGTAAAGGATTAAACCATTGTTATATAATAGTTAGGGTTTTCATTTTCTTATCTATTTATTTATTTATTTATTTTGGTAAAAGGTAAAGAGAAAATGGTGGCTTTCTTTGGATACTTGTTGAAGCTTCATGAAGCTTTGAACAAGTCCACCATTCTTGTCTCATGCTTAACCCTAACCACTAAAAGTAACCATGGTTTATTCTCTACACCTAACCAAGGTTGGATTATGATAAGAATGAGTTGGATTTTCATTTTTAGAATAATCCTTTTTATTCTATCATATTATCTTCTTCTTCTTCTCCTTCTTCAACATGAAGAATGCTCGCCTCCATCAATGGCAACTTGAGTAAAAGAGTGAGAAATCCAATTCTAAAGTGAACCAACTTCTTATTTCTTCATCCTCTACCTCTTGCCAAGTAGTATAGGGTGTTTTCTTCACAAGTTTCATGACTTGGTGAAGTGGGAGCTTGATCTTGTGATGCCTCGACGTAGATCATCTTCGGCATCGAAGTCGACAACCTAGCCCATCCATTTCTCCGATGAAGCCGATGCTAGAGTCATGGATTCGATTTGGACAGCGAGGGGACTTCATCACGGAGCCATGGAGATGCAGGACCTGATCTACAAAGGTTGTAGCCCCTTCCCTTTAGCTATAAATTCGTTTATTTGCATCGCATCACCTATACATCTAGTTAACGATCCGTATTAGGGTTTGTAGGCACATGAAATTTTATAATTGGGCATGTTTGATCCCTTGTGAGACCTCTTTAGTGTGCCTAGGAACCCTACACCTAGTCGTGGGAATATCGAGATGGGGCATCGATATTCCAGAGTAGACTAGCGTATATCTTCTCGACCCATGTGATGGGCGATGGATGATCCCATATCCATTGGTGTTTGACATCAGAGATGGTATGCGGGTGCTCAGTGGAGACTGGGTACACTGAACGGACTTGCCGAGAACTCCCAGATGGTATTATACCTCACGTCAGATGGCAGTTCTCTGGTGACACTGGTACAGCTTAGTCTGTTGACCCGAGATCGTCATAGAGTCTTGTGTGTCTCCCACTGTGCTTTGATTTCCACCCTACCACGGCTCTACTGAGTCGTGCAAACAGGTGGTTTTTGGGTACAGTCCCGATTCACATGGAGGCAATGAGCGATAGGAGGGGATTCGGCTCTCCCGGTATTGGGGGTTGATGTTGCGCTATGCTCGACTGGCCATAACTGAAAATCCCTGGCCAGGGTTGCAGTGATATACTGGTAAGAGTTATCAGTAGTTTCACGAATGTTATGGACCCTACGTCGGCATGACTTATCATGCTATTGGGGTCTGACGTTTACCACCCCTAGGCGAGATATGCGATATATCAGACGAACAGACCGTACTGTACGGTAAGTGTTACTGGTTGGATTCACAGGAGTGTGAGCGGGCTTGCTCGTCGATCTTCTGATCGCTCATTGTTAGTTATATGTATGCCCTAGAGGCCATTACTATACATAGGATGTATAATGTAGTGGATGTTAGGACGTATATAGGGAGGACTTTCTTGCTCGACATGATAGTATGCTATCTGGTTACCCTTTACCTTAACGTGTATGCTGATTGTCTCTCTGTTACACGTTGGTAAAGCCCTTAGGATCTGTACTTGACTACCTGGACTATGATGCGGATCATACTAGTGGGGACATGGTAGTCTATAAGTACATCCTTCAAAGTCCCTAGTCGAGGGTGTATCGAGACGGGGCATCGATATACCAGAGTAGACTAGCGTGTACCTTCTCGACCCATACAGATGGGCGATGGATGATCCCATATCCATCGGTGTTTGACATCAGAGATGATATACGGGTGCTCAGTAGAGACTGGGTACACTGGACGGACTCGCCGAGAACTCCCAGATGGTATTATACCTCACGTCAGATGGCAGTTCTCTGGTGACACTGGTACAGAGTAGTCTGTTGACCCAAGATCGTCATAGAGTCTTGTGTGGTTCCCACTGTGCTTTGATTTCCATCTTACCACGTCCAAGAGGGCGTGCAAAACGGTGGTTTTTGGGTACAGTCCCGAGTCACATGGAGGCAATGAGCGATAGGAGGGGATTCGTCTCTCCCGGTATAGGGAGTTGATGTTGCGCTGTGTTCGATTGGCTATAACAGGAAATCCCTGGCCAGGGTTGCTGAGATTTACTGGTAAGTGTTACCAGTAGTTTCTCGAACAGTTATAGACCTCATATCGACACGACTTATTGAGCTATTGGGGTCTGACGTTTACCACCCCTAGGCGAGATATGCGACATATCAGACGATCAGACCGGACTGTACGGTAGTGTTACTGGTCGGATTCACTGGAGTGTGAGCGGGCTTGCTCGTCGATCTTCAGATCGCTCAATACCCGGGTGGCCGTTACGTTTAGCAGACCGCTTGCGGCTTGTGGATGTTTGATATGATCATCATCCGCTGCCGGCGTATTGACGAGTCTTTAGAGTCCTACACAGAGGTATCCTGGTTCAAGCGAAATGAAATAGGAGCGCATATGAGATATGTGCGGGACCGAGAATAATGCGTGTATGTGATACCGTATTCTATTCTCGCGATAAATGTATCGAATGGTTGTATGCGATATAACCTAGTTATCGATTCAAGCGTTGATTCGATAAGCCGATACATTGTATACTAGCCGGTTATATGCGACATGACCGGATCATTGAATCAAGTGTTGATTTAATGATTTAATGCATATTTATATATATATGATATATTACTTTGCATCAACTAGTATCGGTTTACTTAAGATGGATTTTCTCACTCGGATATGCGCATTACATATGCGATATGATTTTGTGCATTTGATTGTATCATGTTTGATGATACATGTTTACTTGGTTAAGTGCAAAGATTTAAACCATGGTTAAAAGAATGGTTAGGGTTTCTTTTCCTTTATTTATCTATTTATTTATTTATTTATTGATTTTTGGAAAATAAAAGGCAAGAGAAAAGAATGGTGGCTATTTTTGTTTTAAGTTGAAGTTTCATGAAGCTTTGACTTTGTCCACCATTCTTATCTCATGCTTAACCTAACCATTTGAATTAACCCTAGTTAAATCTCTACACATAACCATGGTTATATTATGATAAGAATTGATTTTCTTTTCTTATTCTTTTAACTTATCATATCATTTTCTTTCTTCTTCTTCATGCTTCAAGTGAAGAAGCTTGAAGTCCATCAATGGTGATTGATGCATATGAGTGAGAAATCCAATTCTAAAGTCTACCCACTTCCTATTTCTTCATCCTCTACCTCTTGCCAAGTAGTAGAGTGTGTTTCCTTCACAAGTTTCATGACTTGGTGAAGGTGGAGCTTGATTCATCGATGCTTCGACGTAGATCATCTTCGGCATGGACATCGACGACCTAGCTTGCCCATTCTCCGACGAAGCCGATCCTAGAGCCCAGATTTGATTTGGACAGCGGAGACGACCCCGTTGCGGAGCCGTGGAGGTGGAGGACCGGATCTACAAAGGTTGTATTTCCGTATTCTCAGTAGTTAACTGTTAACTAGTTCTTGTTCGCCTAGACATCTAGCAAACGATCCGTACTTTAGGGTTTGTAGGCACCATAATTTTTGAAATTGCCATGGTTGATGGCTTGGGTGACCTCACTAGAGTGCCTAGGAACCCTGCAGTGGTATCAGAGCCTAGCTAGAGCCTTAGGCGAAGTCCAGACGGAAATTGAAGTCCGAACGAACCCGAAACCCCGATTCAAAGTTGCTCTCTGTACAATTTTTAAAAACAGGGATTTTTCCACATTAAAAATGTTCAGAAATATCAGCAGGAAATTATAAGAAATTCTGTAAAATTCGGCTTCCTAATTCCTACAGTGCGCCGCGCTTCCGCGGCACAAGCTTGGCTCGTGCGGCGCAAGCGCGGCCATTTTGTCGTATTAGGCATCCTAATTGGTACAGTAATTCACAATATTCTGTGCTGGTTTTCCTGGGTATTTTTAATATTTTTTCCAGAGTTGAATTTTTCTGGGTTGTTTTGGGATTTCGGTGTTTCGATCGGGGTATCAAATTTTGTCTGTGTGGCTTTCCGGATAAATTTTAGGATATGTTAAAAAGTTTGACCGGATATAAATACCCAACTTTTCCCCTGTCGGGAAATTTCCAAGTGTTGGATTTTTTCCACAGTTTGACGACGTTCTAAGTAGTGCAAGTAACGCGATGGTCCCTCTAGAAGACACAAACCTTAACTCGATTATGTGACCGTCTTGAACTGCCCTTTGAACCTTCGGGTTTGGGGCAGTACGGCGTGCCACATGTGAGGCGTTGGCTTGACCCTTCTACGGCTGGACCGTTGGTACTGAGGTACGAACTGAATGTTGTTAGACTTATTTCATGTGTTGATCTGTATCGGGAAAACTTGGGTGTTCGATTGTTCGATCGGAAAGTTTAACATTTTCTGTTTATCTGGAATGGGATACAATAATTGGAATTCACAATAGTTATGTGATAACTGAATGAATGTTATAAACATAGCAGTTTAGTCTCACTTGATCGGTTGCCACGGAATTTTGATGTGATCAAAAGTCCGTCGCAATCACGTAGCGTACACGGATACTCGCCGGGTAAACTTAATAGACAGCCTAACTCCATAGCCCCGACCAAGTGACTGTAGGAGAACCCCGTCGCTGAAAGCATCCGTTCGGGTGCTCGCGGTAGCGGTGTTCCGCCTTGGTGCACTTCGTCGCCGGTATCGGGGGTGCGGCCGCCTACTTAAGTTTGCGACGAGCATTCGATCAGGCTGTCGGGAATCTTGTTGAATTGCCCGACTTGATATTGAAAAGTGTTTTCGATTTTGAGACTAAAATGCGGGGTTTATAATTGTTAGGCATGCGATGTCTAAGAAATTCATTTGGTCAGGCATGTGATGTCTGAGGTGATTGCGGATTCCAACTGTTGTAGTTTTACACTTTCTTTTCTGTGACCGTAAGTGTAATATGTGATATCGCCGGTTTCGTTGCTATATGTCAACGACAATTGGGATGGACATATTTACTTACGTTGATGACATGTGATGTTATGTGTTGCTGGATATGTTATATTGGATCGTCGTGTTTGAATAGCCGGGGGTTTTTTTTGTGAGATGAGTGTTTTTCATTTTCATTCATGTAAAAACTTGTATGTAATATTCTTTTAATTGGGGCGCTTCCAGGTTGCGGAAGTTGTCACCTGTTGTATATTATTTACTTTTCCGCACTAGGATAGATCCAAGGAGGAGGGCACAAGTAACCGGGTTCTGGAGTCCAGTGGGAGACCAACTCGAGGAGTCGAGTCCGGGTCTCCTAACTCTAGAATTGGTAGGGTTGCTTGCCGCTCTCGTAGGGGTCTAGGGGTGTGGGTTTGGCTATTCATCACGACCGTGGAATCCGTGTTTTATACTGGCTCGTATTGAAAACACGGACGTCCTAGTATATCCAATATTTCATATGATTCTTCTGCTGCGATATCTGTGATGAGATCATATGATGTTTCTGTGATGGATATAGTATATAGTATATATGATATATTATATAGACGTTACTTATGTTTTACACCCGCGCTAGCCCTGCCCTGCTCTGCCGTTAGTTACCTAACCTAACGGTGCACGAGGGGACATCGAGGCGAATGCGGATGGCATAAGTGTACGTCATATCTATCTGTGATGTTTAGGTATTTAAATGATGGGACTTCATTAATGTGATTAATGAATTAAAAGAAACCTAAGATGTTGTAGAATCGAATTTCAAAATAAAACAGGTAGCTACAGTTCTTGCTTTGCACAGCGGTATATGCGATATATCCTGCACCTTATTCGATGAGGAAAGGACCGAGATCCCTTCACCGGGAGTGACTCCTTTAGCAATAACTGGCAGATGCTACACACTCGGTATGTCTTTTGATTGCTTTTAAGAGTTTTTGCTTTGCATAGTGATATATATGATATATCCCGCACCTCATTCGACGAGGAAAGGACCGACGATCCCTTCACCGGGAGTGACTCCTTTAGCAAAACTAGAAAAGCCTCAAAAGCACTCCATTTTTCAAAACATCATTTGATTCTACAACGATATCAAGTTCATTACGCAATAGGTTTTCAGAAAAACCTGTCGTAGCCCTCCGTCATTTCAGATAAGTGCTGTTTAGTATTCGTGCTGCGTTTGTTGACCTCCGTCAAGGCGCAGTGTGCGGTAGCTAACCAGTATTTATCTGCTTATGCATATGATGCAGATTGAGTTAGGGTAGTCGTGCGGCCTTGTTGACCTCCGTCAAGGGTCGTGCGGGTGGGTTTAATTCGATCAAGAAATGACGGGTTGAACTTGACTAGTAGCCTATGGTTTGTTGACCTCCGTCAAGGTCATAGGGTGCTAGGGGCAAAATATTATCGGGAATTTCAAGTGTTGAAATTTGCAATGAGATTGCATACCTTCTATGAGATAGTTGGATCCCGATACCCGCTGCGAGTAAGTGTTACTCCTGGGAGAGTTTTATACATTACAATTAGCCGATCAAGTAGGTGTCTAGAAAGGTGTTAACGAGGTTACGCCTCTGGGAAAACGAGGTTTACATTAATTAGGTTCGTGCGAAAGCACGGGGGACCTCCCTCAAAGTACCGACACTGGCCTGGCTGAAAGATTGGCGAACTTGTAGTGTGTAATTAATCCCGGCTAGTCTTTCCTTTTAGGGTTTGAAGGAAGATTTGATAAAAAGCAGTGGGAGCCATCCTGATTAGATAAAATAATAACCAATCTATTCTTGACAGAGCGCACGCTGAGTGTTTTCTTCTCTCTCTCCTGGTAGCGACCATATCACGCCTTAATCAAGATAATAATACGGAATATTGACCGAACCCGCTTGTTATACTGAGCTGAGGAACGTTAGTCCCGCTCCAACTTATAATTGTTATAAGACAGAGCAGGAAATTGGGGATTACCGGAATTCCCGTGCCGCCCAAACGAAGAGAGTGCATGCTGATGCATCATCTTCGGGTGTGTTCGTTATACAGAACTGTTTCTCAGTATCCTTTACGTCCTGGGTATATGATACCGGATCAGGATCCCAGATATGTAATCTGTTACATAGGGCTACAGAAAGGTAGAGAACTGAGAACGGGTGATAAGTTTCATGAGGCAGAAAACGGGGCAAATGTTGCAGCCAAGTCTGTTGGTCACTGTCACCCTGTATTACAGTACATTGATTCTGAACGAATGTTATTAGATACCGAACCTGATATACCAAATCATATCACTCTCTTTGTTAGTAAAGAAAGGATATAATTTTGTATTGTTGGATAATGTTTTGAACATTTCCTATATCAAAAGTTGATCGGTTCAGGCACGTTATCTAAAAGCATTAATGTTCTAAATCAAACTACAGTTCTTAGTATACGGAACACACACAAGAGGAAGAGTTCAGAAATGAACGAATCCTTCTTGAGGTATTGTAGACTAGGTCATATCAATGCGACCCGACTAGCTAGAGTTACATATAGATGTATATTTAAATCAGTTTGAATTTACATCTTCTGAAACTCGCCAGTCATGTCACAAAGATAAGATGACCATAGCTCCGTTTACTGAAACAGAGAAAGAGTTAGTAAACTCTTGGGATGATACATGTTGATGTATGTAAGGTCCCCTGTCTACACCTGCCAAGACTGGTTCTTTATACTTCATTATATTCTCTGATAATCTCTCAAGATTCAGACATATGTTCCTGTTGAAACACAAGTCCGAACCTTTTGAGATATTCACGGAATATAAGTTAGAAGTAGAGAACCAAAATACGGGTATAAGTATTATGTCCTTTGATGTGATCAAGGAGGAGAATACTTGAGCACGGAAATCCTGGACTTTTCTAAAGGAGAATGAGATTCTCTCTCAGCATTACTCCTCTGAATACACCATAGCACGATGGTATATCGGGGCGGAGCAGATACACCCTATGTGATAAGGTGTGCTCTATGATGAGTAATACTGAGTTACCTTTTTCCTTTTGGGTGTTATGCACTTGAGAAGCTGCATACCTATTGAATAGGGTTCGAATCAAATTAGTTGCCTACCATTTCATATGTGATATGGAAAGGGAAGAGCCCATGTCTTAAGCCAGTTAAGATTTGGATTTGTCCGGCCTATGTCTAAAAGCAAAATCCGGACAAGCTCGAGGCAAGGTCAGTTATGTACAACTGGAAAGGTTTCAGCTATACAAACTACAGCTGATGATTTGATAGAACCAAAGTATTCAGTAGAAACCAACGAACCTCAGCCTCTCCGCCGATCTAGTAGGGTTCCTCACCCACCTGAGAGATACTTCGGTTTCTCTATGACAGTGGGAGCGAGGATTGCATCATGAGATGATGACCCAACTAGTTTCGAGCTGGCCATCGAGAGTAAGACTCTGTAAGAATGGCTGGATGCTTAGCGATCTGAGATGGAATCCTTATACGCCAACAAAGTATGGACTTTGGTTGCAATATCTGAAGGGTTAAATCCCCATCAGGAGCAAGTATATCTTGAGAAGATTACTTGGTGTAAATGGAAAAGTTGAGACTTTCAAAGCTAGACTTGTTAAAGGTTTTCGTCAAAGACCAGGCGTGGATCATGATGATACCTTTTCAAGTAGCTATGCTTAAGTCCATCCAGATCCCACTTGCCACGGCTACATACCATGACTGCGATATCTGGTGGTTGGGTGTCTTGACTGCTTTTCTAAATGATGATTTAGAAGAGAGCGTCTATAAGTACACAGCCAGAGGGCTTCGTAGACAGTGGGAGCAGCGGAAACGTGTGCAAGATGCTTTATAAGATAAAGCAGGCATCGCGGAGTTGGAACGTCTGTTTTGATGAAGTAGTCAAAGAGTTTGACATCATCAAAATGGTAGATGAACCTTGTACAAACAAAAAGGTAGTAGGGAGTATGGTGACGATCCTCGTAGAGTACGTGGATGACATACTCTTGATAGGGAAGGAGTTTCCTATGCTACGCTCGATCAATCTCCGCTTATCACAATGATTCTCCATATAGGATTAAAGTGATACATACTAAATCCTGGATTTTGGATCTATGAGATAGATTTAATTGGATGTTAGGATACTCACTAGATGTAGTGAGACGGTATCAAAGGATCCTGGGGAGAATCACTGGAAGGGTTCCAGGGTGATAAAGACGACTGAATGTCAGTCGCAGGCATTGTCTTTACCCTCAGTTAAGGGACGGTATGTTGGAAGAGTTCCAAGCTAGATACCGTGACATACTAGAAGATAAAGGCTGGATACATCGCTACTTAAGATGCTACCAAAGAGGCTGTTTGGGTGTATATTAGTTCATGAGATGAACTACGTTCCAACCATTGTGTGACAATGGAGTTGTGGCTTATCCCGAGGAACGATGGTCCCATCAGTGATCCAGACTTATTCTAAGGCAGCATCGCCTGATCATGGAGATGGTTGATCTCCAGGGTGATCGAGGTTTGAAGAGTAGATTCTGAGGACAACACAGCGGATCCACTCACAAAGGCCTGTTCCCAGAGAGAGACTTTTAAGGGATGGTTGAGTATGAGATACTGCAACCACTGCTACAGATGGCCCTAGTGCAAGTGGGAGATTGTTAGTTATATGTATGCCCTAGAGGCCATTACTATACATAGGATGTATAATGTAGTGGATGCTAGGACGTATATAGGGAGGACTTTCTTGCTCGACATGATAGTATGCTATCTGGTTACCCTTTACCTTAACGTGTATGCTGATTGTCTCTCTGTTACACGTTGGTAAAGCCCTTAGGATCTGTACTTGACTACCTGGACTATGATGCGGATCATACTAGTGGGGACATGGTAGTCTATAAGTACATCCTTCAAAGTCCCTAGTCGAGGGTGTATCGAGACGGGGCATCGATATACCAGAGTAGACTAGCGTGTACCTTCTCGACCCATACAGATGGGCGATGGATGATCCCATATCCATCGATGTTTGACATCAGAGATGATATACGGGTGCTCAGTAGAGACTGGGTACACTGGACGGACTCGCCGAGAACTCCCAGATGGTATTATACCTCACGTCAGATGGCAGTTCTCTGGTGACACTGGTACAGAGTAGTCTGTTGACCCAAGATCGTCATAGAGTCTTGTGTGGTTCCCACTGTGCTTTGATTTCCATCTTACCACGTCCAAGAGGGCGTGCAAAACGGTGGTTTTTGGGTACAGTCCCGAGTCACATGGAGGCAATGAGCGATAGGAGGGGATTCGTCTCTCCCGGTATAGGGAGTTGATGTTGCGCTGTGTTCGATTGGCTATAACAGGAAATCCCTGGCCAGGGTTGCTGAGATTTACTGGTAAGTGTTACCAGTAGTTTCTCGAACAGTTATAGACCTCATATCGACACGACTTATTGAGCTATTGGGGTCTGACGTTTACCACCCCTAGGCGAGATATGCGACATATCAGACGATCAGACCGGACTGTACGGTAGTGTTACTGGTCGGATTCACTGGAGTGTGAGCGGGCTTGCTCGTCGATCTTCAGATCGCTCAATACCCGGGTGGCCGTTACGTTTAGCAGACCGCTTGCGGCTTGTGGATGTTTGATATGATCATCATCCGCTGCCGGCGTATTGACGAGTCTTTAGAGTCCTACACAGAGGTATCCTGGTTCAAGCGAAATGAAATAGGAGCGCATATGAGATATGTGCGGGACCGAGAATAATGCGTGTATGTGATACCGTATTCTATTCTCGCGATAAATGTATCGAATGGTTGTATGCGATATAACCTAGTTATCGATTCAAGCGTTGATTCGATAAGCCGATACATTGTATACTAGCCGGTTATATGCGACATGACCGGATCATTGAATCAAGTGTTGATTTAATGATTTAATGCATATTTATATATATATGATATATTACTTTGCATCAACTAGTATCGGTTTACTTAAGATGGATTTTCTCACTCGGATATGCGCATTACATATGCGATATGATTTTGTGCATTTGATTGTATCATGTTTGATGATACATGTTTACTTGGTTAAGTGCAAAGATTTAAACCATGGTTAAAAGAATGGTTAGGGTTTCTTTTCCTTTATTTATCTATTTATTTATTTATTTATTGATTTTTGGAAAATAAAAGGCAAGAGAAAAGAATGGTGGCTATTTTTGTTTTAAGTTGAAGTTTCATGAAGCTTTGACTTTGTCCACCATTCTTATCTCATGCTTAACCTAACCATTTGAATTAACCCTAGTTAAATCTCTACACATAACCATGGTTATATTATGATAAGAATTGATTTTCTTTTCTTATTCTTTTAACTTATCATATCATTTTCTTTCTTCTTCTTCATGCTTCAAGTGAAGAAGCTTGAAGTCCATCAATGGTGATTGATGCATATGAGTGAGAAATCCAATTCTAAAGTCTACCCACTTCCTATTTCTTCATCCTCTACCTCTTGCCAAGTAGTAGAGTGTGTTTCCTTCACAAGTTTCATGACTTGGTGAAGGTGGAGCTTGATTCATCGATGCTTCGACGTAGATCATCTTCGGCATGGACATCGACGACCTAGCTTGCCCATTCTCCGACGAAGCCGATCCTAGAGCCCAGATTTGATTTGGACAGCGGAGACGACCCCGTTGCGGAGCCGTGGAGGTGGAGGACCGGATCTACAAAGGTTGTATTTCCGTATTCTCAGTAGTTAACTGTTAACTAGTTCTTGTTCGCCTAGACATCTAGCAAACGATCCGTACTTTAGGGTTTGTAGGCACCATAATTTTTGAAATTGCCATGGTTGATGGCTTGGGTGACCTCACTAGAGTGCCTAGGAACCCTGCACTCAATACCCGGGTGGCCGTTACGTTTAGCAGACCGCTTGCGGCTTGTGGGTGTTTGATATGATCATCACCTGCTACCGGCGTATTGACGAGTCTTTAGAGTCGTACACAGAGGTTTCCTGGCTCAAGCGAAACGAAATAGGAGCGCATATGAGATATGTGCGGGACCGAGAATAATGCATGTATGTGATACCGTATTCTATTCTCGCGAAGAATGTATCGATTGATTGTATGCGCTATAACCTAGTTATCGAATCGAGGATTGATTCGATAAGTCGATACATCGGATATTAGTCGGTCATATGCGATATGACCGGGTCATTGAATCAAGTGTTGATTTAATGATTTAAAGTATAATTATATATTTGATATATTACTTTACATTAACTAGTATTTGTTCACTTAAAATGGATTTTCTCACTTGATGTGCACATTGTATATGTGATATATTTTTGTGCCCTTGTTTGTATCATGTTTGATGATACATGCAAACTTGCGTGTGTATGATTAAACCATGGTTATGTTAATGGTTAGGGTTTTGATTTACTTATCTATTTATTTTTATTTATTCATTTTAAGGCAAGAAACAAAAGGGTGGCTTCTTTTGTTTTTTCTTTGAAACTTCATGAAGCTTTAAAGCTTTGACCATTTTGTTTCTTAGCCTTAACCTAACCATTAAACCTAACCCTAGTTTATTCTCTACACTTAACCATGGTTGCTATATGATAAGAATCACTTTATTTTCTATTTTCAATAATACTTATCATATTCTTTTCTTCTTCTTCTTCTTCAAGAAGAAAGAAGCTTGCTAGCTTCAATGGTGATTTGAGACAAAGAGTGAGAAATCCAATTCTAAAGTGAACCCACTTCCTATTTCTTCATCCCCTACCACTTGCCATGTAGTATAGGATGTTTTCTTCACAAGTTTCATGACTTGGTGAAGTTGGAGCTTGATCTTGAGTTGCCTCGACGTAGATCATCTTCGGCGTCGAAGTCGACGACCTAGCCCGCCCATTTCTCCGATGAAACCACCGCAAGAGTCTAAGATTCCGATGGGTACAGCGGAGGGACGTCAACACGGAGCTATGGAGGTGGAGGACCGGATCTACAAAGGTTGTATTTTCGGTTTACTCTTAGTTAAGTTGTTAACATATATTGTTTCGCCTATACCTCTAGTTACGATCTTGCTTAGGGTCACTCGGCACATAGGAAATTTTTGAATTGGCCATGTTTGATCACTTGTAGAACCTCATGGGTGTGCCTAGGAACCCTACAGTGGTATCAGAGCCTAGCTAGAGCCTTAGGCGATGCGTAGACGGAGTTAGAAGTCCGATCGAACCGAAACCCTAATGCAAAATCGCTCTCTGTACATTTTTTGAAATCGGGGATTTTTTCGAATTAAAAATATGCAGAAAAATAAGCAGGTGTTTGTAGGAGTTACTGTGAAATTCGAGCGGCTAAATCATCTAAACCGCCGCGGAACCGCGGCATGAGCCTGCCTACTGTGGCGGTTCCGCGGCCGTATGGTCGCATCCTCCATTAATTTTTGCACAGTAATTCTTATATTTAGGTGCTATATTTTCTTGGAATTTTTAAATATCACTCAGGAGTTGAGTTTTCTGGGTTGTATTGGGAGTTTGTAAATTCGATCGGATTATCAAACTTTGTCTATGTGTTTTTCCGGGTAATTTTAGAATATGTTAAAAAGTTCGACCGGATATAAATACCCACTTTTTCCCCTGCCGGGAAATTTCCAATTGTTGGATTTTTCTGTAGTTTAATGACGTTCCAAGTAGTGCAAGTAACGCGATGGTCCCTCTAGAAGACAACAAACCTTAACTCGATTATGTGACCGTCTTGAACTGCCCTTTGAACCTTAGGGTTTGGGGCAGTACGGCGTGCCACATGTGAGGCGTTGGCTTGACCCTTCTACGGCTGGATCGTTGGTACTGAGGCATGAAGTGAATGTCTTTGAACTTATTTCATGTGTTGAGCTGTTTCGGGAAAACTTGGGTGTTCGATTGTTCGATCGGAAAGTTTAACATTTTCTATCTTATCCGGAATGTGATACAATAATTGGAATTCACAAGTAGTTATGAGATAACTGAATGAATGTTGTAAACATAGCAGTTTAGTCTCACTTTATCGGTTGCCACGGAATTTTGATGTGATCAAAAGTCCGTCGCAATCACGTAGCGTACGCGGATACTCGCCGGGTAATCTTAATAGACAGCCTCGCCCCATAGCCCCGACCAAGTGACTGTAGGAGAACCCCGTCGCTGAAAGCATCCGTTCGGGTGCTCGTGGCAGCGGTGTTCCGCCTTAGTGCACTTCGTCGACGGCGTCGAGGGTGCGGCCGCCTACTAAAGTTGTCGACGAGCATTCGATCAGGATGTCGGGAATCTTGTTGAATTGCCCGACTTGATATTGAAAAGTGTTTTCCATAAAGAGACTAAAATGCGGGGTTTATAATTGTTAGGCATGCGATGTCTAAGGAATTCATTTGATTAGGCATGTGATTTCTAAAGAAATTGCGGATTCCAACTGTTGTAGTTTTACACTTTCTTTTCTGTGACCGTAAGTGTAATATGTGATATCGCCGGTTTCGTTGCTATATGTCAACGACAATTGGGATACACATGTTTACTTACGTTGATGACATGTGATGTTATGTGTTGCTGGATATGTTATATTGGATCGTCGTGTTTGAATAGCCGAGGGTTTTTATGTGAGACGGGGGGTTTTCATTTTCATTCATGTAAAAAACTTGTATGTAATATTCTTTTATTGGGGCACTTCCAGGTTGTGGATGTTGTCACCATTTGTATATTATTTACTTTTCCGCATTAGGATAGACCCAAGAAGGGGAGCACAAGTAACCGGGTTCTAGGGTCCAGTGGGAGACCAACTCGAGGAGTCGAGTTCGGGTCTCCTAACCCTAGAATTGGTAGGGTTGCTTGCCGCTCTCGTAGGGGTCTAGGGGTGTGGGATTGGATATTCATCACGACCGTGGAATCCGTGTTTTATACTGGCTCGTATTAAAAACGCGGACGTCCTAGTATATCCAATATTTCATATGATATTTTCTGCTGCGTTATCTGTGATGTGATCATGTGATTTGTTCAGATAGATATAGTATATAGTATATATGATATAGTATATAGACGTTGCTTATATTTTACACCCGCGCTAGCCCTGCCTCGCTCTGGCATTAGTTACCTAACCTAACGGTGCAGACGGGACATCGAGGCGAATGCGGATGGCATAAGCGTACGTTATATTTATCTGTGATGTTTAGGTGGACTTAAATGATGGGATATTCATTAATGAGATTAATGAAAGAAAATAAACCTAATTGATGTTGTGGAATCGAATTTCAAAATAAAAACAGGTAGCTACAGTTCTTGTTTTGCATCGTGGTGTTCCTTGTAGAACATCTTGCACCTTATTCGATGAAGAAAGGACCGAGATCCCTTCACCGGGAGTGACTCCTTTAGCAATGACTGGCAGATGCTACACACTCGGTTTGTCTTTTGATCGCTTCTATAGTTTCTGCTTTGCACAGTGATATATATGATATATCCCGCACCTCATTCGACGAGGAAAGGGCCGACGATCCCTTCACCGGGAGTGATCCCTTTAGCAAAACTAGAAAAGCCTCAAAAACACTCCATTTAAAAACTATTTGATTCCGCAACGAGATCAAGTTCAAAGCGTTAAAGGTTTTCTTAAAAACCATCCGCAACCCTCCGTCATTTTAGGAAGTAGAGTACCTAGTATTCATGCTACGTTTGTCGACCATAGCCGAGGCGTAGGGTACGGTAGCTAAGTGATGTCTTCCTACACCGCATATGATGCGATTAGTTAGGACAGTCATGTGGCTTTATTGACCTTAACCAAGGGTCATGTGGGCGGGTCTAACTAATCACGAAATGACGGGTAGAACTTGACTAGTGCTTATGATTTGTTGACCTTAGCCAAGGTCATAGGTGCTAGGGGTAAAAACCATTATCGGGAGTTTCAAGTGTTGAAATTTGCAATGAGATTGCATACCTTCTATGTGATAGTTGGATCCCGATACCCACTGCGAGTAATTGTTACTCCTGGGAGAGTTTTGCACTTTACAATTAGCCGATCAAGTAGGTGTCTAGAAAGATGTCAACGGGGTTACGCCTCTGGGAAAATGAGGTTTACTGTAATTAGGTCCGTGCGAAAGCACGGGAAACCTCCCTCAAAGTACCGACACTGGCCTGGCTGAAAGATTGGTGAACTTATAGAGTGTAATTAATCCCGGCTAGTCTTTCCTTTTAGGATTTGAAGGAGGATTTGATAAAAACAGTGGGAGCCATCCTGATTAGATAAAATATATAACCAATCTAATCTTGCAAGAGCGCAAGCAGAGTGTTTTCTTCTCTCTCTGTCCTGGTAGCGACCATATCACGCCTTAATCAAGATAATAATATGGATGTATTGACCGAACCCGCTTGTTATACTGAGCTGGGGAACGTTGGTCTCGCTCCAACTTATAATTGTTATAAGACAGAGCAGGAAATAGGGGAATACCAGGATTCTCATGCCGCCCAAACGAAGAAAGTGCATGAGATGCATCTCCTTCGGGTGTGTTCATTACAAAGAATTGTTTCTCAGTATCCTCTGCATCCTGGGTATTTGATACCGGATCAGGATCCCAGATATGTAATCTGTTACATAGGGCTACAGAAAGGCAGAGAACTGAGAACGGGTGATAAGTTTCATGAGACAGAAAATGGGGCAAGTGTTGCAGCCAAGTCTGTTGGTCACTGTCACCCTGTATCACCAGTACATTGATTCTGAACAAATGCTATTAGATACCGAACCTGATATACAAAATCATATCAGTCTCTTTATTTATTAAAGAAGGATATAATTTTGTATTGTTGAACATTGTTTTGAACATTTCAAAATTTGATCG
This sequence comes from Agapanthus africanus, assembly GCA_030015575.1. Lineage (NCBI taxonomy): Eukaryota > Viridiplantae > Streptophyta > Magnoliopsida > Asparagales > Amaryllidaceae > Agapanthus > Agapanthus africanus. Next base: position 734,372,616 of record JASDDO010000019.1, on the reverse strand, counting down.
GTTCAGGCACGTTATCTAAAAGCATTGACATTCTAAATCAAACTACAGTTCCTAGTATACAGAACACACACAAAAGGAAGAGTTCAGAAATGAACGAATCATTCTTGAGGCATTGTAGACTAGGTCATATCAATGCGACCCGACTGGCTGAAGTTACATTTTAGATGCATATTTAAATCAGTTTGAATTTACATCTTGTGAAACTTGCCAGTCATGTCACAAAGATTAGATGACCATAGCTCCGTTTACTGGAAACAGAGAAAGAGTTAGTAAACTCTTGGGACTGATACATGATGATGTATGTAAGGTCTCCTGTCTACACATGCCAGGACTGGTTCTTTATACTTCATTACGTTCTCTGATAATCTCTCAAGATTCAAACATATGTTCCTGTTGAAACACAAGTCCGAACCTTTTGAGATATTCACAGAATATAAGCTAGAAGTAGGGAACCAATACAGGTACAAGTATTATGTTCTATGATAAGATCAGGGATGAGAATACTTGTGCATGGCATTCGTGGACTATTCCAAAGGAGAATGAGATTCTCTCTCAGTATTACTCCTCTGAATACACCACAGCACAACGGTGTATCGGGGCGGAGCAATCGCACCATATTGGATATAGTGTGCTCTATGATGGGCACTACTGAGTTACCTATTTCCTTTTGGGGGTTGTGCACTTGAGAAGTTGCATACCTATTGAATTGGATTCGAATCAAATCAGTGCCTACCACTCCATATAAGATATGGTATGGGAAGAGCCTATCTCTTAAGTAAGTTAAGATTTGGGATTGTCCGGCCTATGTCAAAAGCAAAATCCGGACAAGATCGAGGCAAGGTCAGTTCTGTAGAACTGGAAAGGTTCCAGCTATACAAAACTGCAGCTAATGATTTGGTAGAACCAAAGGATTCAATAGCAACCAACGAACCTCAGCCTCTCCGCCGATCTAGCAGGGTTCCTCATCCGCCTGAGAGATACTTTGGTTTCTCGATGACAGTGGGAGCGAGGATTGCATCATGAGATGATGACCCAACTAGTTTCGAGCAGGCCATCGAGAGTAGGGACTCTGTAAGAATGGATGGATGCTAAGCAATCTAAGATGGAATCCATGTACACCAGCAAAGTATGGACTTTGGCTGCTATATCTGAAGGGTTAAATCCCCATCAGGAGCAAGTATATCTTGAGAAGATTACTTGGTGTAGATGGAAAAGTTGAGACTTTCAAAGCTAGACTTGTTAAAGGTTTTCGTCATCGACCAGGCGTGGATAATGATGAAACCTTTTCCAATAACTGTGCTTAAGTCCATCCAGATTCTACTTGCCATTGCTACATACCATGACTACGATATCTGGTGGATGGGTGCCATGACTACTTTTCTAAATAATGATTTAGGAGAGAACGTCTATAAGAACACAGCCAGAGGGCTTCGTAAACAGTGGGAGCAGCGGAAACGTATGCAAGTTGCTTTACAGGATAAAGCTGGCATCGCGGAGTTGGAACATCTGTTTTGATGTGGTAGTCAAAGAGTTTGACTTCATCAAAATGGTAGATGAACCTTGTATGTACAAAAGGGTAGTATGGAGTATGGTAATGATCCTCGTAGAGTACGTGGATGACATACTCTTGATAGGAAAGGAGTTTCCTATGCTACGATCGGTCGATCTCCTCTTATCACATAGATTCTCCATATAGGATCAAAGTGATACCTCCTAAATCCTGGGTTTTGGATCTATGAGATAGATCTAAATGGATGTTAGGATTCTCACTAGTTGTACTGAGATGGTATCAGTTGATCCTGGGAAGAATCACTGGAAAGGTTCCAGGGTGATAAGGATGACTGAATGTCAGTCGCAGGCATTGTCTTTACCCTCAGTAGAGGGACGGTATGTTGGAAGAGTTCCAGACTAGATACCGTGGCAAACTAGACGATAAAGGCTGGTAACATCGCTATTAAAGATACTACCAAAGAGGAAGTTTGGGTGTATATTGGTTCATAAGATGAACTAAGTTCCTACCATTGTATGACAATGGAAGTGTGGCTTTAGCCAAGGAACCATGGTCCCATCAGTGACCCAGAAATATTCTGTGGCAGCATCACCTGATCATGGAGATAGATGATCTCCAGGATGATCGAGGTTAGGAGAGTAGACTCAGAGGACAATACGGCGGATCCACTCACAAAGGCTTTTTCCCAGAGAGAGACTTATATGGGATGGTTGAGTATGTGATACTGCAACCACTGCTACAGATGGCCCTAGTGCAATTGGGAGATTGTTAGTTATATGTATGCCCTAGAGGCCATTACTGTGCATTGGATGTATATTGTAATGGATGCTGGGACATATATAGGTAGGACTTTCTTGCTCGACATGATAGTACGCTATCTGGTTGCTCTTTATCTTAACATGTATACTTTCTGTCTCTCTGTTATATGTTGATAAAGCCCTTAGGATGAGTACTCAACTTCCGGGACTATGATGTAGATCATACTAGTAGGGCCTGGGTAGTCCATGAGTACATCCTTCAATGTTCTTAGTCGTGGGAATATCGAGACGGGGCATCAATATTCCAGAGTAGACTAGCGTATATCTTCTCGACCCATGTGATGGGCGATGCATGATCCCATATCCATTGGTGTTTGACATCAGAGATGGTATGCGGGTGCTCAGTGGAGACTGGGTACACTGAACGGACTTGCCGAGAACTCCCAGATGGTATTATACCTCACGTCAGATGGCAGTTCTCTGGTGACACTGGTACAGCTTAGTCTGTTGACCCGAGATCGTCATAGAGTCTTGTGTGTCTCCCACTGTGCTTTGATTTCCACCCTACCACGGCTCTACTGAGTCGTGCAAACAGGTGGTTTTTGGGTACAGTCCCGATTCATATAGAGGCAATGAGCGATAGGAGGGGATTCGGCTCTCCCGGTATTGGGGGTTGATGTTGCGCTATGCTCGACTGGCCATAACTGGAAATCCCTGGCCAGGGTTGCAGTGATCTACTGGTAAGTGTTATCAGTAGTTTCATACATGTTATGGACCTCACGTCAGCATGACTTATCAAGCTATTGGGGTCTGACGTTTACCACCCCTAGGCGAGATATGCGACATATCAGATGAACAGACCGCACTGTACGGTAAGTGTTACTAGTTGGATTCACAGGAGTGTGAGCGGGCTTGCTCGTCGATCTTCTGATCGCTCAATACCCGGGTGGCCGTTACGTTTAGCAGACCGCTTGCGGCTTGCGGGTGTTTGATATGATCATCACCTGCTGCCGGCGTATTGACGAGTCTTTAGAGAGTCCTACACAGAGGTTTCCTGGCTCAAGCGAAACGAAATAGGAGCGCATATGAGATATGTACGGGACCGAGAATAATGCGTGTATGTGATACCGTATTCTATTCTCGCGAAGAATGTATCGATTGGTTGTATGCGATATAACCTAGTTATCGAATCGAGAATTGATTCGATAAGTCGATACATCGGATATTAGTCGGTCATATGCGATATGACCGGATCATTGAATCAAGTGTTGATTTAATGATTTAATGTATAATTATATATTTGATATATTACTTTACATTAACTAGTATTTTTCACTTAAAATGGATTTTCTCACTTGATGTGCACATTGTATATGTGATATATTTTTGTGCACTTGTTTGTATCATGTTTGATGATACATACAAACTTGGGTGTGTATGATTAAACCATGGTTAATGGTTAGGGTTTTGATTTACTTATCTATTTATTTTTATTTATTCATTTTAAGGCAAGAAACAAAAGGGTGGCTTCTTTTGTTTTTTCTTTGAAACTTCATGAAACTTTGAAGCTTTGACCATTTTGTTTCTTAGCCTTAACCTAACCATTAAACCTAACCCTAGTTTATTCTCTACACTTAACCATGGTTGCTATATGATAAGAATCACTTTATTTTCTATTTTCAATAAGACTTATCATATTCTTTTCTTCTTCTTCTTCTTCAAGAAGAAAGAAGCTTGCTAGCTTCAATGGTGATTTGAGACAAAGAGTGAGAAATCCAATTCTAAAGTGAACCCACTTCTTATTTCTTCATCCTCTACCACTTGCCATATAGTATAGGGTGTTTTCTTCACAAGTTTCATGACTTGGTGAAGTTGGAGCTTGATCTTGAGTTGCCTCGACGTAGATCATCTTCGGCGTCGAAGTCGACGACCTAGCCCGCCCATTTCTCCGATGAAACCACCGCAAGAGTCTAGGATTCCGATGGGTACAGCGGAGGGATGTCAACACGGAGCTATGGAGGTGGAGGACCGGATCTACAAAGGTTTTATTTTCGGTTCACTCTTAGTTAAATTGTTAACATATATTGTTTCGCCTATACCTCTAGTTACGATCTGGCTTAGGATCACTTGGTTCATAGGAAATTTTTGAATTGGCCATGTTTGATCACTTGTAGAACCTCATGGGTGTGCCTAGGAACCCTACAGAATTCTCCGAGTGTAGAGATATCTTTTACACACTCGTATGGGTATATGATCAGTGTTAGGAAGAAATGTAGGGATGAAGAATAAAGGCGATGTTTTATTGAGGGATGATGTGATTTCTAACAATTTTTCATGACTATTAAGTGTAGGGTTCCTAGGCACCCCAAGGAGGTCTCACAAGGCATCGAACATGCCATATTAAAATTTTACAGGAGCCGAGAGACCCGACTACGGATCGTTTGCTAGATTTCTAGGCGAAAAAGCTAACTAGTTAACACTTAACTAAAAGATACGGAAATACAACCTTTGTAGATCCGGTGCTCGACCTCCACGGCTCCGCAACGAGGTCCTCTCCGCTGTCCAAATCAAATCCAGGCTCTAGAGTCGACTTCGTCGGAGAAAAAGGGAGCTAGGTCGTCGATGTCCATGCCGAAAATGATCTACGTCGAGGCATCGCTAGATCAAGCTCACAACTTCACCAAGTCAAGAAACTTGTGAAGTAAACACACTCTACTACTTGGCAAGAGGTAGAGGATGAAGAAATAGGAAGTGGGTAGACTTTAGTTTTGGATTTCTCACTCTTTTCCAACAATCACCATTGATGGACCTTGGTTTTCTTCACTTGAAGAATGAAGAAGAAGAAGGAAAATAGTTATGATAAGTTAATTAGAAAAAGAAAAGAATAATCAAAACTTATCATAATCTAAACCATGGTCAAGTGTAGAGATTGAACTAGGGTTAAATCAAATGGTTAGGTTAAGCATGAGATAAGAATGGTGGACAAAGTCAAAGGTTCATGAATCTTCAACTACAATCCAAAGAAAGCCACCATTCTTCTCATTTCTTTTTCCAAAAAGAAAATAAATAAATAAATAAATAGATATGAAAATCAAAACCCTAACCATTTGAATAACCATGGTTTAATCTTTACACAAACTCAAGTTAGCATGCATCATCAAACATGATACATACAAGTGCACAAAAACATATCGCATATGCAATGCGCACGAACCAAGTGAGAAAATCCGTCTAAAGTGAACCGATACTAGTTAATGCAAAGTAATATATCAAATATATAATTATACATTAAATCATTAAATCAACACTTGATTCAATGATCCGGTCATGTCGCACATAACCGACTGGTATCTATAGTAACAACTTATCGAATCAACACTTGATCCGATAACCCGGCTATATCGCATATAACCGATCAATGTCACATCGCGAGAATCGAATCCAGTATCACATACTGGTATTATTCTCGGTCCCGCACATATCTCATATGCGCTCCTATTTCGTTTCGCTTGAGCCAGGAAACCTCTGTGTAGGACTCTAAAGACTCGTCAATACGCCGGCAGCGGATGATGATCATATCAAACACCCACAAGCCGCAAGCGGTCTGCTAAACGTAACGGCCACCCGGGTATTGAGCGATCTGAAGATCGACGAGCAAGCCCGCTCACACTCCAGTGAATCCGACCAGTAACACTACCGTACAGTCCGGTCTGATCGTCTGATATGTCGCATATCTCGCCTAGGGGTGGTAAACGTCAGACCCCAATAGCTCGATAAGTCGTGTCGATATGAGGTCTATAACTATTCGAGAAACTACTGGTAACACTTACCAGTAAATCTCAGCAACCCTGGCCAGGGATTTCCTGTTATAGCCAAGCGAACACAGCGCAACATCAAACCCCTATACCGGGAGAGACAAATCCCCTCCTATCGCTCATTGCCTCCATGTGACTCGGGACTGTACCCAAAAACCACCGTTTTGCACGCCCTCTTGGACGTGGTAAGATGGAAATCAAAGCACAGTGGGAACCACACAAGACTCTATGACGATCTCGGGTCAACAGACTACTCTGTACCAGTGTCACCAGAGAACTGCCATCTGACGTGAGGTATAATACCATCTGGGAGTTCTCGGCGAGTCCGTCCAGTGTACCCAGTCTCTACTGAGCACCCGTATATCATCTCTGATGTCAAACACTAATGGATATGGGATCATCCATCGCCCATCTGTATGGGTCGAGAAGGTATACGCTAGTCTACTCTGGTATATCGATGCCCCGTCTCGATACACCCTCGACTAGGGACTTTGAAGGATGTACTTATGGACTACCATGTCCCCACTAGTATGATCCGCATCATAGTCCAGGTAGTCAAGTACAGATCCTAAGGGCTTTACCAACATGTAACAGAGAGACAATCAGCATACACGTTAAGGTAAAGGGTAACCAGATAGCATACTATCATGTCGAGCAAGAAAGTCCTCCCTATATATGTCCCAGCATCCACTACAATATACATCCTATGTACAGTAATGGCCTCTAGGGCATACATATAACTAACAATCTCCCACTTGCACTAGGGCCATCTGTAGCAGTGGTTGCAGTATCTCATACTCAACCATCCCATAAAAATCTCTCTCTGGGAACAGGCCTTTGTGAGTGGATCCGCTGTGTTGTCCTTTGAGTCTACTCTCCAAACCTCGATCACCCTGGAGATCAACCATCTCCATGATCAAGTGATACTGCATTAGAATATGTCTGGATCACTGATGGGATGGACGTTCCTTGGCATAAGCCACAACTCCATTGTCTCACAATGGTTGGAACGTAGTTCATCTCAAGAACCAATATACACCCAGACTGCCTCTTTGGTAGCATCTTAAGTAGCGATGTATCCTGCCTTTATCGTCTAGTATGTCACGGTATCTAGCTTGGAACTCTTCCAACATACCGTCCCTTTATGTTGGAGATAGTGCCCTCAGAGTCAATTATTAGGTCACAGGTACGTGATTGTAATGATTGAGGGAGGACCTATCCCGGTAGGACAGTCTTACTCAAGATGATAGTATGCTATCTGGTTTACCTTTATCATCGTGTACTGCTTTAGGTGACATGACACGTCGCTATTACACGTTGATAGAGCCCCTAGGATTCTTGCTTGACCACCAGCAGTATGAGGGCGATCATATAAGTGGGAGCTGGGGGTCTATAAGCTTATCCTTAAAAGGTCCCTAGTCGTGGGAGTTTCGAGACCGGGCATCGATACTCCATTAGTAGACTAGTGTATACAGTCGAGACCCCGACGAGGGGCGGTGGCCGGTCTCACAAGCCACTGGTGTCAGTTGGATCACCGAAGATGTATACAGGTGCTCATTGGGTTGTGAGTACACCGGACAGGACTCGCCGGGAACATGCTAGTTGGTCATATACCAGACGTCAGATGGCAGTTCCCTGGTGACATGTGTGCAGGTTAGTTCATCGACCTGGGGATCGTCATTTGTCTCGTGTGAGTTCCCACTGTACTTTGATTACTACCCTACCACGGCTCAAAGGAGTCGTGCAAACAGGTTTTAGTTGGGTACAGTCCCGAGCCACATGGAGGCAGTGAGCGTATCTTCAGGGGTTCGTCTCTCCCGGTATTGGGGGTGAGGTCGTGCTGTGTCTAGGAGAGCCATTACACAAAGTCCTTGGCCAAGGCAAGGAGATTTACTGGTAGGTATTCCAGTAGTATCTCAGGGTGTTCTGGGCTACACTCCGACACGACTTGTACCGCTTTTGGGGGTCTGACTTTTACCAACCCCCTAGGCCCGCCATGCGATACTCATAGACGAACGGACCGGACTGCACGGATATTGTCACTGACAGGCTCAGTTGGGTGTCGGGGTGAGCTTCCTCATCGACGTCCCATTTGGTCAGTACCTGGTAGCCCGTCACGTATTGGCTTATACCTCTGACATGCTAGTGGTTAAATCCACAACCGAGGTGTTGACGAGTCTTTAGAGTCCCCCACATTCAGTTACTCAGCTTTCGGGCGAAAGGTTGTAGAGGCCGTATGGAGATATGGCAAGGTCCGATCAGATACGTGCGGTATTGCACGGATCAGGATCGGACAGTTTGTACTATAGGCCGTATGGTTATATGGCAGGGTTCGATCAGATACGTGCGGTATTGCACGGATCAGGATCGAACAGATATTACTAGCCGGCTTTGGTATAAGCCGGATCCTAGTATAGTACAGTGTAGATTTTGTCTCATTGCATTTGTATTTCGGTCGAAATACAGACGCAGGTGTGTATGCACAGTATCGGGGTTTTCCTGTAATTTATTACGGGAACAGTTTTTGGAGTTGCCAGTTTGTTTTCCGTTTCGGCCAATTTTCCATTGTTCCGTTCATTGGCCGAAGATTGGTGGAGGAGGGCTTATTTGCATTGTTGCAAATAAGTATTTGTGGAGGGGTTCTTTGCATCTTGTTGCATCATGATGGCTTTCATGATGTGCACCATCCTTTGACTTGATTTCTTCATGATGGCATGACTTTTTGAGTCATCATGGTTCATGATGGTTGGACTTTGTGAGGTGATGATGGTGGTGTTGAGTGTTGAGTTTACCTTGCTATCATTTCTTTTGTATGATAGCTTTCCTCTCTCTCTCTCTTTGGTATTAGATGAGAATGGCTCCCTCTTTTGTTACACACACTTGACTCTCTCACTCTCATTTTCTCTCCTCCCCCTCTAGTTATGGCCGGCCAAGCTTGGAGGAGGGGTTGCCCATTTTTGTAGTGGGGATTTTTGCTCTCTTGATGTTAGAAAAATCCCCAAGTTCCTCCACATTGTTCTTGTATCATTCCTCCACCTAAAATGGCATCTCCATGAACCCCAAAGTGAGACTTGAGGACTACATATTCTACAGCAAATCTTGGGCACGTTGACTAGCCAGCATCGTGCCCGAGTTGCCTCGGCATTGAGGTGGGAGCCCGTATACATAGTAGGCGATGTGGTGCACTTCCGGCGACGAGGAGGAGACGGGACTTTTCCGCAGGAGATCCGGACGATGGTGAGAAGACCGGAGGACTTGGATCGTCGGTATATCTCTTTCCCATCTTGTTAGTAGCTTAGACTAGTTAATGGTAACGATCCCGGGTGATAGTGCGCGGTGGTGCCGGTTTGCAAAGTCCGCAAAATTTAAGTTATTCACCGCTTCCGCATTCCGGCGTCGGATTGACGGCCGGGGCGCCGCCGTGCACTTACAGTGGTATCAGAGCCTCGCCATTAACTTAGTCTAGCTTTGTGTAATGTGTTTGCATTTCCGATCGATCAAAAAGTCCAAAAACCCGTATTTTGTCGCATCAGTTTTCTGTTGGAAATTTTTGGTGTCGAAAAATTTTTCAGGTTGTAAAATATTGATGTACTGGATGTTGCAAGGCTACTGAGAAAATTCGAGAGTGTAAGTCAACAGTGGAAGCGCGGAAGCGCGGCCTCACCTTCCTTAAGCGCCGCCCTTCCGCCGCCGACTGTTCTGATCCCTGCATCAAATTTCTTCAGTAGCTTTCTGGGATTAAAATATGTGTTTTGGGATATTAAAATTGGGCCCAGGTTTTCTGTGAGTGCTACAGTTTTTTTTGGGGCCCACTTGTTAATTGTTTGATCAATCGGAAAATTTTAAACACATTTTTCACAGTATTTACATTATATCTGCGACCGTGAATGTCACTCGATCGGTAAATCCGGTCTAACTGCTATAGCCCGGTTAGACGGATTTGCGAACGTGACTTTCACGTTGATGTTCTATGTATTTGCTGTGTTGTTGCGGATCGGTCGTGGGGGATAGCCTGGATGCAATGCTAGTACAGTTTTGTTGTATTATGTACATTTGATATTGCGGGGCGAGCGTCCGACTTGTGGACTGCCGTCACTGCCTGATTGTATTATTATTTTGGGGCATGACCTGGTTGCGGTCGATGTACCCGGTGTATGTATATTTTACTTTCTGTACTAGGATTGCCCCGCGGAGGGGTGCACGGATAGCCGGGTTCTGGAGGGCAACAAGCCCGCATCTCATGGCATTGAGACGGAGGGGGCTTCGCTCTAGGATTGGCGGGCTATTCGCCGCACTCGTAGGGGGTACAGGTTGACCCAGGAGGGATGCCCAAGTTGCCGGATTCCGTGAAGTGCTGGGTGGTCCATTCACGGCGCTGAAGGGGGCTGCCTCGCTTCAGGTTTTGGGGGTGACTTGCCGCGCCCGTAGGGGTCTAGGATTTCATTGCACAGGCTATCCACACGACCAGGGGAACGTCGGGTTTCAGTAGTGGCTCTGTGAAACCCGGGGATCCCAGATATCTGTATTGTTTCTGTGATACTGTTCATTCTCTGTGATGTTGCATTTTATTCACGCCTTGAGCGAAATATAATATATTGGTATATATATTAGTAGATGTTGTATATGTTTTGCATCCGCGCTAGTCCAGTCCCCGCTCTGTCGTTAGTAAGCTAACCTAACGGGTAATGACGGGACCCAGTGGCGAATGCGGATGGCATATACGTACATCAGTATATTTTCGTTCTTTTTGGTGTGATCAATTAATGGGACTGCGTTGATTCGGATCAATGCAAGTTAAAAACAAACCTAATCTGATGTTGTTGGAACACTTTTTCAAAAGCTGTTATTGCAAGGACGTTTACTTTTGTTTTGCATCGTGGTATTCATTAGAATATCCTGCTCCTCAGTCGACGAGGCAAGGGCCGAGATCCCTTCACCGGGAGTGACCCCTTGGACAAAAGTTTGCGTCAGGGCAATGACTTCACTATAGCCGATTACTTTTGCTTTGCACAGTGATATTCGGTTATGAATATCCAGCACCCCATTCTACGGGGAAAGAGCCGAGATCCCTTCACCGGGAGTGACCTCTTTAGTAAAGGTTTTCGTCACTATATTTTCTAAAAAGCTATCCGTTCCTTCAACGATATCAAGTTCATTACGTTAAAGGTTTTCGCCAGAAACCATTCGTAGCCCTCCGTCGTTTCATATGGGTGGTCAATAGTATTCAAGCTGTGTATGTTGGCCAAAGTCAAGGCACAGTGATTGGTAGCTATTGGGGTATTCATATGCAGCATAGATAGATGCGTTGGTTTGGGACAGTCGTGCTGCCATTTTGGCCAAAGTCAAGGGTATGTACGGGTGGATTCAAATTAACCTGGAGAATGACGGGCAGAACTTGACATGTGACTTATGATATGTTGGCCAAAGTCAAGGTCATAAGAGCATGGGGCAGAAATCACATCGGGAGTTTCAAAAGAACTGAAACTTGCCAGATATGCGCATACCTTCTGGAGTGTGATACCGTGAGCGGATTCCGTCACGTTATCATGCGATGAGAGTTGGATCCCGATTCCTACTGATGAGTTGGTATACTCCTCGGGTAACCCCGACTAATTCTTCTTTCAGGTTTGGAGGAGAATTTGAGGTACAGTGGGAGGATTCCAGATTAGATAAATTGGTAACCATTCTGATCTAGGTTAGAGTGCACGCTGAGTGTTTCTTTTCTCTCTCTCTTTGGCAGCGACCATTGACCCGACCCTAAGACTTTGACTCAGTGACCAAGTTGACCGAACCTTCTTAAACACCGGCTTTTGGATTGTCAGAGTTGCAAACCTCATTGCCACTCCTACTTTTACCCTTTTCTCCAGGACACCCCGTATTACTACGAACGTCCACTTCCATTGGACAAAACCATCGTATGGTTAGATACGAACTCGAAAGAATTTATTCGAGGATGGTTTCCGGTTCTGGAGAAAACGGATAGGATTATTCAGTTGTCTTTTCCTTTTACCCTCTCTCAGGTTACGAGTACTCCTTGGTTTAGGGGTAGTACACCTATTACGCAAATTGGATTGTCTTCTTCCAAACCTTAGGCTGGTGCCGACCGGTAGGGAATGAAGAAAACCAATTAGCATAACGATGGTGTGCAGAAGGTATTAAGTTCAGACAAAGCAAGGGATTAGTAAGAGGGCAAAGTAAATTGCAACAGATATTCACGACCAAACCGAATATTTCGTTACCACTCCCACATCACCTTTGTATTTCTCCAGGACACTCCGTATCACTACGAAGATCCACAGTTTATTTGGATACTCCATCGTATGGTTATATACGAACTCGAATGGAACTTGTTCCAGTTCGGGGATGGATTCTGGTTCAGGAGAAATAGGAATAAAGTACATTCAGGTGTCTTTTATCTTCACCTTCTCTCGTGTTGCGAGTGTTCCTAGGATTGGGACAGTACACCCATTATGCTTATTGGATAGTCTTCTTCCAAACCATAGGCTGGTGCCGAACGGTAGGGAAGGAAGAAAACCATTTGGCCTAAAAGGGTGTGCAGAAGGTAAAGACTAAAGACATATGAAGGGATTTGGAGAGGTGGCAAAGAACTATACGGTTACAGTCGTGAATCTGGAAGAGGCATTACTAGGAATACCAGAATACCCCATCGGAACATTTCAATGTTTCAGTTTCACTGTGTAATGTTAAAGGAAAACTGATTTCCCGATTAGATACTTACTCCAGGGTATGTATTTACCAGGTACGATTCTCACATCTGTATGGTTTTACAGATGATGAGTGGGAGTAAGTTATTGGGAATTGGGTGATTATCCTCATTATATCGGGATTCGTTGTAATCGGTGATATTTGAGGAAATCACCTGGGCTGTTTGCCGGTCGGCAAATATTTGGTTTTGAATATCCGCTGTTATGCACCAATTTCAAATTGATATATCTGTACGTCTATTTTCATAGAGTGAGATATACCTTTCTGAAATTATGTCTACGACATTTACCTATATCAGTGGATGGTTAGGTAAGGAGCATTAAACAGCGGTGTAATTCTTCTTAACCATAAGTACAGTTTTCAACCTACGACACACAGTGAATGAGTTATCAGACTCAAGGGACTTATACAAAGGATTGTATGTTGTCCAGGGTCCATCAGGACAGAGGGGTTGGTCCTCATACTACATTCAGTTTACTTATGACTTCTCTGGTTTTTTAGACAAGTGTTTCGTGGAAACACAGGGTCCGAATTTGGAGAAGTCATTGGTATTTGAATAGAGTAGAGAACCAGGTATAGCAAGTATCGGGATTCTTCAAAGAGATCGAAGATGTAGATACTTGTGTATGGTATTCAGTTGATAGTAATGATAAAGAGATCTTGCTTCTCTTTCAGGTTACTCATAATTGGAAGTATTCCTAAGTTGAGTAACGCTGATCGGCCTCCTTCCATTTAGTTGACATGCGCTGGGAACAGCTGCATGATTTGAATCTGGTTCAATTAAATCAGTGCCTCTGTTTCTATATTGGATATAGAACAGTTCATATCTTAACGATGTTAAGGTACGGGGAGTTGTCCGGATTATGCTTAAAACCAGACTCCGGATAACTCAAGGCACGTTTCTGTATTGGCTGTTTGTGGGTTGACCCAGGCTATGACGCGGGTTGATTTTCTACCATCTGGATGAACAATAGCGATATTGTTCTAGACTCGCCACAGTTTTAATAAAAATGGATTTTTTCAGAAAACAGTAGTGGGAGTATGGTAGAACTGGAAGTGATTCCAGAACCACAAACGATTACTGAAGATTTGATAAGGAACCTTAAGATTCAATCTGAATTGACATTCCATTGGCCACTCCGCAGATAAGGTGGGTAACTTCAGGCACCCGAGAGGCACTACGGTAGCCTCAAGGACGGTGACAGGGAAGTTCTAGTTTACCCACAATTGCCATTGCTGTTGTTCCAGGTTACGAGACCCGGCGGGAGGATGAGTATAGCGTCGTTCTAAACCAGTTTTAGAAGTGTACGTCTATATGACTCTGCCAGAGGGTTGTCGTAGTCAGTGGGAGCAGCGGAAGCATTGGTGGACAGGTAGCTTATGTCTATTTACAGACTGAAGCACCAGTAGCGGAGATAGATCATCTATTTCTGACGTGACAGTCATGGGTTTGACTTCATCAGAATAGGGGATGGATCTGTTGAGAAGGTAGTAGGGTGTGATATCCTGGTATTTGGATGACATACACAAAGTAGGAAAGGAAACTCCTATACAACGATCGGTTATACTTTGGTCGTCACACAGTGGTTTCTCCACATGGACTTGGACATTATATCTGACATACTGGTTACTAGATCTATGGTCTTAGATCTAGATTTGGGTGGTTTCCCAATCAGGGTACTTGACAGCATTCTAAGAGTATTTAGGATGGACGACTCCTGGCACGGTAGTGTACCTGCAGGTAACGGAGTCACCCTCTCTAAAGGTGTCTTACAGACTAAAGGGGAGAGGGATGTGCATGATTGGCAGATCACTTGCTTAGGCAATTGAGTCAATCATGAGATGTCAAGTACCACACCAGATATTGTTCTTGCACTAGATGCAATAAGTTGACATTAATCCAATCCTGGAGATACAGTCGGAAGCAGTTTTAGAACATAAGAGGATGTTCTAGGGATATGATAACGACAGCCTCATTCGGGAGACAGTTATCATTCCAGGCTTCTAAGGTGACATGGACGACAAGGAGGTTGTCAGAGTTATAGTTTTCCTTCTGATGAGGGGCAGTATTTTGGACAGGTGGTCCAAGGCAATACTGAGGGAGGCATGGCGCGCAGGACACTGATTAAGTTCAGTTGTCAATACAGTCTAAGAAGTTTGGATTTGGAGTTCATTGATGAGCTACGTCCCATCAGACATCCAGACATATTCTAAGACTGATATTGCTCTTTTCGGGAGATGGCTTTCTCCGCGAACTTGAGATATAGAGAGACATAGAAAGAAACAACTAAGCGGATCCACTCACTGAGGCTATTCCTCAAACGCAATAGTTCCGCAAACGAGCTTTGTGAGACTGACTAGTAGAGGAGTTGGATGTTCGGTATCACACGGGCTGTGAGTATGCGACATCGCAATAATTAGCCTTGAGTGCAAGTGGGAGATTGTTGGAGATAGTGCCCTCAGAGTCAATTATTAGGTCACAGGTACGTGATTGTAATGATTGAGGGAGGACCTATCCCGGTAGGACAGTCTTACTCGAGATGATAGTATGCTATCTGGTTTACCTTTATCATCGTGTACTGCTTTAGGTGACATGACACGTCGCTATTACACGTTGATAGAGCCCCTAGGATTCTTGCTTGACCACCAGCAGTATGAGGGCGATCATATAAGTGGGAGCTGGGGGTCTATAAGCTTATCCTTAAAAGGTCCCTAGTCGTGGGAGTTTCGAGACCGGGCATCGATACTCCATTAGTAGACTAGTGTATACAGTCGAGACCCCGACGAGGGGCGGTGGCCGGTCTCACAAGCCACTGGTGTCAGTTGGATCACCTAAGATGTATACAGGTGCTCATTGGGTTGTGAGTACACCGGACAGGACTCGCCGGGAACATGCTAGTTGGTCATATACCAGACGTCAGATGGCAGTTCCCTGGTGACATGTGTGCAGGTTAGTTCATCGACCTGGGGATCGTCATTTGTCTCGTGTGAGTTCCCACTGTACTTTGATTACTACCCTACTACGGCTCAAAGGAGTCGTGCAAACAGGTTTTAGTTGGGTACAGTCCCGAGCCACATGGAGGCAGTGAGCGTATCTTCAGGGGTTCGTCTCTCCCGGTATTGGGGGTGAGGTCGTGCTGTGTCTAGGAGAGCCATTACACAAAGTCCTTGGCCAAGGCAAGGAGATTTACTGGTAGGTATTCCAGTAGTATCTCAGGGTGTTCTGGGCTACACTCCGACACGACTTGTACCGCTTTTGGGGGTCTGACTTTTACCAACCCCCTAGGCCCGCCATGCGATACTCATAGACGAACGGACCGGACTGCACGGATATTGTCACTGACAGGCTCAGTTGGGTGTCGGGGTGAGCTTCCTCATCGACGTCCCATTTGGTCAGTACCTGGTAGCCCGTCACGTATTGGCTTATACCTCTGACGTGCTAGTGGTTAAATCCACAACCGAGGTGTTGACGAGTCTTTAGAGTCCCCCACATTCAGTTACTCAGCTTTCGGGCGAAAGGTTGTAGAGGCCGTATGGAGATATGGCAAGGTCCGATCAGATACGTGCGGTATTGCACGGATCAGGATCGGACAGTTTGTACTATAGGCCGTATGGTTATATGGCAGGGTTCGATCAGATACGTGCGGTATTGCACGGATCAGGATCGAACAGATATTACTAGCCGGCTTTGGTATAAGCCGGATCCTAGTATAGTACAGTGTAGATTTTGTCTCATTGCATTTGTATTTCGGTCGAAATACAGACGCGGGTGTGTATGCACAGTATCGGGGTTTTCCTGTAATTTATTACGGGAACAGTTTTTGGAGTTGCCAGTTTGTTTTCCGTTTCGGCCAATTTTCCATTGTTCCGTTCATTGGCCGAAGATTGGTGGAGGAGGGCTTATTTGCATTGTTGCAAATAAGTATTTGTGGAGGGGTTCTTTGCATCTTGTTGCATCATGATGGCTTTCATGATGTGCACCATCCTTTGACTTGATTTCTTCATGATGGCATGACTTTTTGAGTCATCATGGTTCATGATGGTTGGACTTTGTGAGGTGATGATGGTGGTGTTGAGTGTTGAGTTTACCTTGCTATCATTTCTTTTGTATGATAGCTTTCCTCTCTCTCTCTCTTTGGTATTAGATGAGAATGGCTCCCTCTTTTGTTACACGCACTTGACTCTCTCACTCTCATTTTCTCTCCTCCCCCTCTAGTTATGGCCGGCCAAGCTTGGAGGAGGGGTTGCCCATTTTTGTAGTGGGGATTTTTGCTCTCTTGATGTTAGAAAAATCCCCAAGTTCCTCCACATTGTTCTTGTATCATTCCTCCACCTAAAATGGCATCTCCATGAACCCCAAAGTGAGACTTGAGGACTACATATTCTACAGCAAATCTTGGGCACATTGACTAGCCAGCATCGTGCCCGAGTTGCCTCGGCATTGAGGTGGGAGCCCGTATACATAGTAGGCGATGTGGTGCACTTCCGGCGACGAGGAGGAGACGGGACTTTTCCGCAGGAGATCCGGACGATGGTGAGAAGACCGGAGGACTTGGATCGTCGGTATATCTCTTTCCCATCTTGTTAGTAGCTTAGACTAGTTAATGGTAACGATCCCGGGTGATAGTGCGCGGTGGTGCCGGTTTGCAAAGTCCGCAAAATTTAAGTTATTCACCGCTTCCGCATTCCGGCGTCGGATTGACGGCCGGGGCGCCGCCGTGCACTTACACTTTACTGAGGGTAAAGACAATGCCTGCGACTGACATTCAGTCGTCTTTATCATCCTGGAACCCTTCCAGTGATTCTCCCCAGGATCGGTTGATACCGTCTCACTACAACTAGTGAGATTCCTAACATCCAGTTAGATCTATCTCATAGATCCAAAACTCAGGATTTAGGAGGTATCATTTTGATCCTATATGGAGAATCATCGTGATAAGCGGAGATTGATCGAGCGTAGCATAGGAAACTCCTTCCCCATCAAGAGTATGTCATCCACGTACTCTACGAGGATCGTCACCATACTCCCTACTACCTTTTTGTTTATACAAGGTTTATCTACCATTTTGATGATGTCAACTTCTTTGACTAATACATCAAAACGGACGTTCCAACTCCGCGATACCTGCTTTATCCTATAAAGCATCTTGCACACGTTTCCGCTGCTCCCACTGTCTACGAAGCCCTCTGGCTGTGTACTTATAGACGCACTCTTCAAAAACATCATTTAGAAAAGCAGTCATGACAGCCAACCACCAGATATCGTAGTCATGGTATGTAGCCGTGGCAAGTAGGATCTGGATGGACTTAAGCATAGCTACTTAGAAAAGGTTTCATCATCATCCATACCTGGTCAATGACGTAGACCTTTAACAAGTCTAGCTTTGAAAGTCTCAACCTTTCCATGTACACCAAGTAATCTTCTCAAGATATACTTGCTCCTGATGGGGATTTAACCCTTCAGATATAGCAACCAAAGTCCATACTTTGTTGGTGTATAAGGATTCCATCTCAGATCGATAAACATCCAGCCATTCTTACAGAGTCTCACTCTTGATGGCCAGCTCGAAACTAGTTGGGTCATCATCTCATGATGCAATCCTCGCTCCCACTGTCATAGAGAAACCGAAGTATCTCTCAGGTGGGTGAGGAACCCTACTAGATCGGCGGAGAGGCTGAGGTTCGTTGGTAACTATTGAATCCTTTGGTTCTTTCAAATCATCAGCTGTAGTTTGTATAGCTGGAACCTTTCCAGTTCTACATAACAGACTTTGCCTCGAGCTTATCCAGATTTTGCTTTTAGACATAGGCCGGACAACCCCAAATCTTAACTGACTTAAGACATGGGCTCTTCCCATACCATATCACATATGAAATGGTAGGCAACTGATTTGATTCGAACCCTATTCAATAGGTATGCAGCTTCTCAAGTGCATAACTCCCAAAAGGAAATAGGTAACTCAGTAGTACTTATCATAGAGCACACCTTATCATATAGGGTGTTATTGCTCCACCCCGATATACCATCGTGCCATGGTGTATACGGAGGAGTAATGCTGAGAGAGAATCTCATTCTCCTTTAGAATAGTCCAGTATTTCCGTGCTTAAGTATTCTCCTCCTTGATCTCATCAAAGGACATAATACTTATACCCGTTTATTGGTTCTCTACTTCTCATTTATATTCTGTGAATATCTCAAAAGGCTCAGACTCATGTTTCAACAGGAACATATGTCTGAATCTTGAGAGATTATCAGAGAATGTAATGAAGTATAAAGAACCAGTCTTGGCATGTGTAGACAGGGGACCTTACATACATCAACATGTATCATCCCAAGAGTTTACCAACTCTTTCTCTGTTTCCAATAAACAGAGCTAGTGTCATTATATCTTTGTGACATGACTGGCAAGTTTCACAAGATGTAGATTCAAACTGATTTAAATATGCATCTACATGTAACTTCAGCTAGTCGGGTCACATTGATCTGACCTAATCTACAATACCTTAAGAAGGATCCGTTCATTTCTGAACTCTTCCTCTTATGTGTGTTCCATATACTAAGAACTGTAATTTGATTTAGAACATTAATGCTTTTAGATAACGTGCCTGAACCGATCAACTTTTGATATAGGAAATGTTCAAAACATTATCCATCTATATAAAATTTTATCATTTCTTTACAAATAAAGAGACTGATATGATTTTGTATATCAGGTTCGGTATCTAATAACATTCGTTCAGAATCAATGTATTGTAATACAGGGTGACAGTGACCAACAGATTTGGCTGCAACACTTGCCCCGTTTTCTGCCTCATGAAACTTATCACCCGTTCTCAGTTCTCTACCTATCTGTAGCCCTATGTAACAGATTACATATCTGGGATCCTGATCCGGTATCACATACCCAGGACGTAGAGGTTACAGAGAAACAGTTCTGTATAATGAACACACCCGAAGATGATGCATCAGCATGCACTCTCTTCGATTGGGCGGCACGGGAAATCTGGTATTCCTCAATTTCCTGCTCTGTCTTATAACATTTATAAGTTGGAGCGGGACCAACGTTCCCCAGCTCAGTATAACAAGCGGGTTCGGTCAATAATCCGTATTATTATCTTGATTAAGGCGTGATATGGTTTCTACCTGGAGAGAGAGAGAAGAAAACACTCAGCGTGCGCTCTTGCAAGAATAGATTGGTTATTATTTTATCTAATCAGGATGGCTCCCACTGCTTTTTATCAAATCTTCCTTCAAACCTTAAAAGGAAAGACTAGCCGGGATTAATTACACACTACAATTTCGCCAATCTTTCAGCCAGGCCAGTGTCAGTACTTTGAGGGAGGTCCCCCGTGCTTTCGCACGAACCTAATTAATGTAAACCTCGTTTTCCCAGAGGCGTAATCTCGTTAACACCTTTCTAGACACCTACTTGATCGGCTAATTGTAATATGTAAAACTCTCTCAGGAGTAACTCTTACTCGCAGCGGGTATCGGGATCCAACTATCTCATAGAAGGTATGCAATCTCATTGCAAATTTCAACACTTGAAATTCCCGATAATATTTTGCCCCTAACGTGCTATGACCTTGACGAAAGCCAACAAACCATAGCCCGCTAGTCAAGTTCAACCCGTACATTTCTTGATCGAATTAAACCCACCCGTACGACCCTTGACGAAAGCCAACAAAGCCGCACGACTACCCTAATCCAATCGCATCGTATGCTAGCAGATAAGCAGCATATAGCTACCGCACACTGCACCTTGACGAAAGCCAACAAATGCAGCACGAATACTATATACAACTTATCTGAAATGACGGAGGGCTACGACAGGTTTTTCTGAAAACCTATTGCGTAATGAACTTGATATCGTTGTAGGATCGAATGAATTTTAAAATGGAGTGCTTTTGAGGCTTTTCTAGTTTTGCTAAAGGAGTCACTCCCGGTGAAGGGATCGTCGGTCCTTTCCTCGTCGAATGAGGTGCGGGATATATCATATATATCACTGTGCAAAGCAAAAACACTTAAAAGCAATCAAAGGACAAACCGAGTGTGTAGCATCTGCCAGTCATTGCTAAAGGAGTCACTCCCGGTGAAGGGATCTCGGTCCTTTCCTCATCGAATAAGGTGCAGGATATATTACATATACCGCTGTGCAAAGCAAGAACTGTAGCTACCTGTTTTATTTTGAAATTCGATTCTACAACATCTTAGGTTTCTTTTATTTTCATTAATCGCATTAATGAAGTCCCATCATTTAAGTACCTAATCATCACAGATAAATACGACGTACACTTATGCCATCCACATTCGCCTCGATGTCCCCTCGTGCACCGTTAGGTTAGGTAACTAACGGCAGAGCAGGGCAGGGCTAGCGCGGGTGTAAAACATAAGTAACGTCTATATAATATATCATATATACTATATACTGTATCTATCACAGAACATCTCATGATCACATCACAGATATCGCAGCAGAAGAATCATATGAAATATTGGATATACTAGGACGTCCGTATTTTCAATACGAGCCAGTATAAAACACGGATTCCACGGTCGTGATGAATAGCCAAACCCACACCCCTAGACCCCTACGAGAGCGGCAAGCAACCCTACCAATTCTAGAGTTAGGAGACCCGGACTCGACTCCTCGAGTTGATCTCCCACTGGACTCCAGAACCCGGTTACTTGTGCCCTCCTCCTTGGGTCTATCCTAGTGCGGAAAAGTAAATAATATACAAACGGTGACTACTTCCGCAACCTGGAAGTGCCCCAATAAAAGAATATTACATACAAGTTTTTACATGAATGAAAATGAAAAAACACTCATCTCACATAAAAAAAACCCGGCTATTCAATCACGACGATCCAATATAACATATCCAGCAACACATAACATCACATGTCATCAACGTAAGTAAATATGCGCATCCCAATTGTCGTTGACATATAGCAACGAAACCGGCGATATCACATATTACACTTACGGTCACAGAAAAGAAAGTGTAAAACTACAACAGTTGGAATCCGCAACCACCTCAGACATCACATGCCTGACCAAATGAATTCCTTAGACATCGCATGCCTAACAATCATAAACCCCGCATTTTAGTCTCATTATCGAAAACACTTTTCAATATCAAGTCGGGTAATTCAACAAGATTCCCGACATCCTGATCGAATGCTCGTCGCAAACTTCAATAGACAGTCGCACCCCCGATACCGTCGACGAAGTGCACCAAGGCGGAACACCGTTACCGGGAGCACCCGAACGGATGCTTTCGGCGACGGGGTTCTCCTACAGTCACTTGGTCGGGGCTATGGAGTGAGGCTGTCTATTAAGTTTACCCGGCGAGTATCCGCGTACGCTACGTGATTGCGACGGACTTTTGATCACATCAAAATTCCGTGGCAACCGATCAAGTGAGACTAAACCGCTAGATTTATAACATTCATTCAGTTATCTCATAACTTCTTGTGAATTCCAATTATTGTATCCCATTCCAGATAAACAGAAAATGTTAAACTTTCCGATCGAACAATCGAACACCCAAGTTTTCCCGATACAGATCAACATATGAAACAAGTCTAACAACATTCAGTTCGTGCCTCAGTACCAACGGTCCAGCCGTAGAAGGGTCAAGCCAACGCCTCACATGTGGCACGCCGTACTGCCCCAAACCCGAAGGTTCAAAGGGCAGTTCAAGACGGTCACATAATCGAGTTAAGGTTTGTTGTCTTCTAGAGGGACCATCGCGTTACTTGCACTACTTAGAACGTCGTTAAACTACGGAAAGATCCAACACTTGGAAATTTCCCGACAGGGGAAAAGTTGGGTATTTATATCCGGTCGAACTTTTTAACATATTCTAAAATTTATCCGGAAAGCCACACAGACAAAATTTGATAAACCCGACCGAATCATCAAAGCTCCAAAACATCCCAGATTATTCAACACTTGAATAAATATTAAAAATAACCAGAGAAGTCAGCACAGAAAAAAATGAATTACTGTGCAAAAATTGTTTGATGACATCACAATTTTGCCGCTTATCCGCCGCATTATCCTAGATGATGCCGCGGATCCGCGCAGATTTTTACTGTTCATCAAAATATTTTTGTGCCGAAATTCTTATATTTCTCTGCTGGTTTTTCTACATATTTTTAATACTGAAAAATCACTGTTTTTAGAAAAAGTACAGAGAGCACATTTTGGAGTTGGTTTCGGGTTCGTTCCGGTTTCAAATTCCGTCTGGACTTCGCCTAAGGCTCTAGCTAGGCTCTGATACCGCTGTAGGGTTCCTAGGCACCCCAAGGAGGTCTCACAAGGCATCGAACATGCCATATTAAAATTTTACAGGTGCCGAGAGACCCGACTACGGATCGTTTGCTAGATTTCTAGGCGAAAAAGCTAACTAGTTAACACTTAACTAAAAGATACGGAAATACAACCTTTGTAGATCCGGTGCTCCACCTCCACGGCTCCGCAACGAGGTCCTCTCCGCTGTCCAAATCAAATCCGGGCTCTAGAGTCGACTTCGTCGGAGAAAAAGGGAGCTAGGTCGTCGATGTCCATGCCGAAGATGATCTACGTCGAGGCATCGCTAGATCAAGCTCACAACTTCACCAAGTCAAGAAACTTGTGAAGTAAACACACTCTACTACTTGGCAAGAGGTAGAGGATGAAGAAATAGGAAGTGGGTAGACTTTAGTTTTGGATTTCTCACTCTTTTCCAACAATCACCATTGATGGACCTTGGTTTTCTTCACTTGGAGAATGAAGAAGAAGAAGGAAAATAGTTATGATAAGTTAATTAGAAAAAGAAAAGAATAATCAAAACTTATCATAATCTAAACCATGGTCAAGTGTAGAGATTGAACTAAGGTTAAATCAAATGGTTAGGTTAAGCATGAGATAAGAATGGTGGACAAAGTCAAAGGTTCATGAATCTTCAACTACAATCCAAAGAAAGCCACCATTCTTCTCATTTCTTTTTCCAAAAAGAAAATAAATAAATAAATAAATAGATATGAAAATCAAAACCCTAACCATTTGAATAACCATGGTTTAATCTTTACACAAACTCAAGTTAGCATGCATCATCAAACATGATACATACAAGTGCACAAAAACATATCGCATATGCAATGCGCACGAACCAAGTGAGAAAATCCGTCTAAAGTGAACCGATACTAGTTAATGCAAAGTAATATATCAAATATATAATTATACATTAAATCATTAAATCAACACTTAATTCAATGATCCGGTCATGTCGCACATAACCGACTGGTATCTATAGTAACAACTTATCGAATCAACACTTGATCCGATAACCCGGCTATATCGCATATAACCGATCAATGTCACATCGCGAGAATCGAATCCAGTATCACATACTGGTATTATTCTCAGTCCCGCACATATCTCATATGCGCTCCTATTTCGTTTCGCTTGAGCCAGGAAACCTCTGTGTAGGACTCTAAAGACTCGTCAATACGCCGGCAGCGGATGATGATCATATCAAACACCCACAAGCCGCAAGCGGTCTGCTAAACGTAACGGCCACCCGGGTATTGAGCGATCTGAAGATCGACGAGCAAGCCCGCTCACACTCCAGTGAATCCGACCAGTAACACTACCGTACAGTCCGGTCTGATCGTCTGATATGTCGCATATCTCGCCTAGGGGTGGTAAACGTCAGACCCCAATAGCTCGATAAGTCGTGTCGATATGAGGTCTATAACTATTCGAGAAACTACTGGTAACACTTACCAGTAAATCTCAGCAACCCTGGCCAGGGATTTCCTGTTATAGCCAATCGAACACAGCGCAACATCAACCCCCTATACCGGGAGAGACAAATCCCCTCCTATCGCTCATTGCCTCCATGTGACTCGGGACTGTACCCAAAAACCACCGTTTTGCACGCCCTCTTGGACGTGGTAAGATGGAAATCAAAGCACAGTGGGAACCACACAAGACTCTATGACGATCTCGGGTCAACAGACTACTCTGTACCAGTGTCACCAGAGAACTGCCATCTGACGTGAGGTATAATACCATCTGGGAGTTCTCGGCGAGTCCGTCCAGTGTACCCAGTCTCTACTGAGCACCCGTATATCATCTCTGATGTCAAACACCAATGGATATGGGATCATCCATCGCCCATCTGTATGGGTCGAGAAGGTATACGCTAGTCTACTCTGGTATATCGATGCCCCGTCTCGATACACCCTCGACTAGGGACTTTGAAGGATGTACTTATGGACTACCATGTCCCCACTAGTATGATCCGCATCATAGTCCAGGTAGTCAAGTACAGATCCTAAGGGCTTTACCAACATGTAACAGAGAGACAATCAGCATACACGTTAAGGTAAAGGGTAACCAGATAGCATACTATCATGTCGAGCAAGAAAGTCCTCCCTATATATGTCCCAGCATCCACTACAATATACATCCTATGTACAGTAATGGCCTCTAGGGCATACATATAACTAACATTAAGATAGGGCTCAAGAAAACTGAAAAACTAGTGTAGTTGAAAACTCTTATTTTCAAATTCTTTCTTTTACAGTTCTGATTTTTATGTGTAATTTTCACAGTCTTCCTTTTATTATAAGATTTTGTGGGTGCAATCCGTTGAAAACCCTCAGGAGACAGCACTCCTCCTATTAGGGACACCTAGAGGTTTAAAGGCTTGTTGCACGTGCTTATTGCAATCGTGTTGCCTATGAAAGTGGGCTAGTTAGTTTTTCTCTTTCTATTTTCTCCTTCTCCTAAATAAAAGAAATTTGCTCGAGGCGATCAAAGTCAAGTTTGGGGGAATTTGTTCAATCGAAAGTAATGCATTTTCAACATGACAATTTCCTTACATTTCTTAATCATCTAAAGATATTTGATATAAATATAACGCATATTACGAGTTCATCTAGAAAATATCAATTATCATGTGTTATACATATAATCAACATTCTTTGAAGGAAATTGTGTGTTTAATATTTCACGCATAATATTTTATACATCTCTAACATTCTTCATTGAGATCCTGTGCAAAATTCAGCTCCGGTCAGATATCGGAATCACAAATTCGCCGATAAAAATATAGGAAATCGAAGAGTTAAATTTTGGCAGTGATTCAGAAGAGATAAAAAGATTCCAGCTATCAAATAAAAACCCAGAGACCAACAGAAGAAGACTACAGAGAACTGAAGCCATGAACTCACTAATCGGCCGCGGAACCACGGCCGAGTCAGCCCGAGTTGCCGCGGATCCACGGCCGAGTTGTGGGCTTTGGAGTCGAGGTTTTTCCAGAAGTTTTCATGTAACTTCTTAGCTTGCTGAGGACGCTTCATAACTACCTAGCTTATTCTAGAAGCTTCTGCATAACTATCTAGCTTATTGGGGAAGTTTGATTAAGGGTTATAAAAAGGATCCTAAGCTTACATTAAATGGTTGTTGAATTTTAGTAGACATTTTGTACACAATTACACAAACAATTTAGATCCAATTTCAAAATCCCCAATTCTCAAGATCAAGAATCATCAAGACAATCATCAAGCAATTCAACATAAGATCCTTTATGCAAATCCGATCTTCATCAACGAGCACGTGATCCTCGATAGATCCAAGACTCACGGTGATTGAGCGAAGCGAAAATCGACGGAGAAATTACCTCTTCAAGGGAGTGATCGAGAGTGAATTTTCTTGTAATCTCGGATTGAAGGAGTAATTTGATGTTGAATAATAAAGGTGATCATTACTTTTAGAATTGCTTTCTTTAAATTCTCGCATTACGAAATCTCTAATTGTTGATTCTTTTATTTTCATAATGTGGGAGTAAATCTCCGCTTGTTAAGGATTCGAAGAAATTTGGTAGATCCAATGGTGGGAGAATTCTAAATTCATCTTAAATCTTATGGAGATTATAAATTTTAGCAAAAAGAATTATTAATATCCAAGTTGTGAGTGAGATCAATTATTGAGAATTTCATCGCAATTTGGGGATTAGATTGACAATCTTTCTTGTTAAAGGCTAGTTATGAATGACAGTCAATGAAAGGACAAGGGGTAATAAAGGAGAAACCCTAGGTTCTTCAAAGGATTGCTAATTCTCATTATTATCCATCAATTTAGTTGTGATTCTACCAATAGATAAGATGAATCATCTTGAATAATCATCAAGGCTACAAATTCCGTTCAAATCCTACAAGCTACTTCAATTTTCTTGATAACTACATTTGATCTTGGACAATTTTCTTGATTTCTTTTCTTGAAAACGATTTCTTGATTTTCTTGAAAATATTAAATACAACTCAATCTTGAACGATTTCTTGAATTTCTTTAATAATTATTTCAACTCAACTAAGGCAAGAATTTACGAGTTCCACGAATCCCAGAGGACGACCCGTACTCACTAATGCTCGCTACACGCGATACCTTATTGATTGCGGTTACTAAACTACAAAACCTATATTCTATCTTCATTTTGAGACAAATCAGTAGGCATGAGTTGTTGTCCCAAGGGTTAGTAAGATGAAGGGGATCACTAATATGAGGATAGAAATAAGTCTGAAAAATAATCCCTATTCTTGAGTCCAAACATCTGAACGTTGATACCCTACTATACGCACTTGCACATATCTTGAAATTTGGGATAGTAGAGGATACCTTGAAATACTCTTGTCTAAAAGTCTTAGTATGAAGGAAAATAAATATATAAACAAAAGTATAAATGAAAAAATGGTGAAGAAAAAATGAACACTGGTTTTGTAATTACTTAAGGCAGCATAAAAAAAATATAGCGAGAGTGCTTTATCACCTGGTGCCTTAGACCAACTAGTTTGGGAGCCACTGCTAAGCCTTAGGTGTTGCAAGACTAGAATATTGCTAATTACGCCTTAATGAGTGAGTACATTTGGTAATCGGTTGGTTAGTACCTCAAGAAATATTAACGGTCGCATGAAGAATGTGTGAGCAATTCCATCTGAAATATTCACTGACTAAAAAGTACTAAGGAAGATGGACAAGAGTATGATAGTTTGAATTGAATTCTCTAAGTGTAGGGTTGTCTTTTACACACATGTAGGGGTATATGATCGATATTTGGAAGAAAAGTAGGGAGGAAGACTAAAGACGATGTTTTATTGAGAGATGATGTGATTTCTAACAACTTTTCATGACTATTAAGATAGGGCTCATGACTACTAAAAAGCTAGAATAGTATGAAACTCTTATTTCCAAGCTCTTTCTTTTACATGTTCTTTATCTTTGTATGTAACTTCCATTATCTTTATTTTATTAAGGGATTTTGGGGGTGTAATCCGCTGAAAACCCTCAGAAGACAACACTCCTCCTACTAGGAACACCTAGAGGTTTAAAAGCTTGTTGCACATGCTTAGTGCAATTATGTTGCCTACGAAAGTATGCTAGATTTTTCTTTTTTTTCTTTTTCTTCTTCTTCTTCTTAATAACTAATTTGCTCTGGACGATCAAAGTCAAGTTTGGAGGTATTTGATTAGTCTAAAATATTGCACTTTGGTATGAACATTTTCCCTACTTTTGTTAAGTACTAAAGGTGTTTCTTGTAAATATAGAACATATGTGGGTTTATTTGTAAAAAGCTATTTTCATATGTTTCTACATTATATTTAACATAATGAGGGAAAATACATGCATATAATATTTATATGAAATATTAGTAATTAAAATATGCATATCATATCAAATATCTTTAATCATTATTCTTAAAATATTGGATCATACTAATGGTTAGGATAATATCTCAAAAATAATAACAAATATTACTAATACTATGAATTGAGATATTGTGCATATATGAGCTCATGTTTGAAGATCGAGAGATCCGAGATGTCGGAAATAAAATATGCCGATAAAGTTGAATCAAATCATAAAATCATAAACAGCAGAGACTCGAAGAAAGATTTGAAGAATCCAGACTTAACAATGATCTCCACGTGTCAACATCAAACGGCAGATGAATTTTCAAAGCATGATCCTACTACTATGCCGCCCAACCGTAGCCAAACTACCATATTCGTGGCGGATCTGCGGCCCATTTGTGGCCGTTGGATTTGGGATTTTTTTAGTGAGATCGCAATATCAAATCATCACACATAGGATCTAGGGTTTCTACTTCTAGGACTATTTAAAGGACCGAGAGCTACACTTAGAAAAGAATCAAACCGAAGTGATCAAGAGATCCAAAGCGATCTACGCATGCAGGTAATCATCAGCTAGTCATCTACCTCCAACAAGATAGAGATCGAGAGCAAAAATTAGAGTTCTTGTACTCTACTTTAAAAAGATTTGTACATGATATAGTTGATTAATAAAGATAGAGTTTTTATTAGTCTTTTCGCAATTAATTTCTGCACTTAATTTCTGCATCTTATATTATGATCTCATTCTTCATCCTTTCTTCTCCAACCATGCGTGAGTAATTCCTAACTTGATAGGGTTCGTAGGCTAGGGCAGATCAATAGATGATAAAATCATTTAAGCTCTTTTATATATTTTAAAGTCTATAAACTTTAGCAAAATA
Organism: Agapanthus africanus; assembly: GCA_030015575.1. Taxonomy (NCBI): domain Eukaryota; kingdom Viridiplantae; phylum Streptophyta; class Magnoliopsida; order Asparagales; family Amaryllidaceae; genus Agapanthus; species Agapanthus africanus. The sequence goes on along the minus strand of JASDDO010000019.1, from coordinate 734,343,238 downwards.
AATATTAATATCCTTATCAGGCGCGCTACCAATCTATTGCTAGTCACGACCACGATTCAAGATCTGTTCAACACTTGTTTTGTTAAGGCCTAAATATGAATAGAGATCAATGCAAGGACATGGGTTAAGAGTGGGGAAACCCTAGTTTCTTCCAAAAGAACTCTAATCTACATTCATCACCATCGAACTAGTTTTAAACTATTAAAAAATAAAAAGAGTCATTTTTAATTATTCATCCATTACTACTTAGTCCTATGAACCCTACAAGCCTTTTCTTTATAAATCTTACATTCGTAGTATATCCGTAACTACAACCAATCATCCTTCTTCCATCAACTCGTCTAAAGCAAGAAAACTGTTCACGTTTTCCTGTGGATGACCCGTACTCATTGGGCTAGCTACTAACGATACCGTCCTGATTGCGGTTACTTTACTGAATAACAATTTTCAAATGACCAATCAATGATCCAAGCATTGGATTCCTTATATATAAACAGTAACAACTCTTATCTGTCGATCTTATCCCCACGTCTGTCGATCTTATCCCCAGTAAACAGTAACAACCCTTATTTGTCAATTTTATCCAATATTTGCCCGAGGGCGGGTTTTTGAAGCCCGCCCTCTCTGGCATACATTGAAGGGTAGGTTCTTAGAAACCGTATTTACCAGACATAAATTAGGTATTCTAGATCCCCCTAAATTATAAATTATTTTTTAATTACTTTTTTATTTAGTAATATTGTTTTATTAATTTTTAAATTTTTTAAGGATGGTGGGTTTTGGAACCTGCCCTCCCCTATAAGAGGGCGCGGGTTCTTAGATGAGGGCTGCGTAGAGTGGGATAGGGGGCCACGGCGGGTACTCTAACCCGCCCTCCATCTTTTAGTGGTGAGAGCGGGTTCTCGGAACCCGTCCTTCTATAGTTAGGGGGCTGAAGGCTTGGGGCCATGTCTACGTGGTCCTAAACCGTCCTATTCCTATAATTAAAATTTAAATTATCCTATTTTACTAATTTTAATCCCTAACCATCCTATTTTGAAAAAAAAACCCATCATGTTTTACACTCTAAACTCCACTCAAGAACCAACACCCAAACCCCTCCATTGATATGCTATTTATAGAGTTTTTTCAGAATAAAAGAAGTATGCAAGTGGGCTCTACTAACGATAATGATGAGACAGGAGAAGCTCGAGAAAATATGGAGGAGGTGGGGCCGAAAATCTCGGCGTTGGGGAATATTTCGGTGATCAGGAAGCGGCAGTGGGCCCCCATCTTCTTATAGTGATCTTTTAAGCTCCTCACTTGATTTCTATCTTTTTAGTGTTCTTTTCTTTTCTTTTTATTTCTATCTAGGTTGCACGGTGGTCTTTGGCATCCAATGAATCAAACATGAAACAATCAAATCAACACTTTATCAAATACTCATGAACCATGCCCACTTGCCCACTTTCTCAAGCCCACTTGTGCTCTATGATCATGGCTGTCCCATATGTGTTCACACTTGTATAATGTTGTATCATGTTGGACTATTTGCATTATTTCTGCGCCATACACTTGGCTTGTTGCAAAACATTTGGATATTGATCGTTTTTCCATATGGTTGCGGTTTTTGCTTGAATCTGTCGTATCCATGCGTATTGTGCATGTTTTCAGTTAAATTACCCTGTGTACCTGTAACCTATACTTAACGAGTAGACATGGATTAAATAGCATTGTTTATTCACAAAATGATATAGAATGGACAGTAATAAATACAGTTAATCACGATGAACACATGCTGATACTCATGCTACCCCAGTTGACTACATGTTAAAGTAATAGTTATAAATTGAAATGATTAGTCTAAGGCGCATGTGATTCGTTATAAGATTTTGCATACATATATTGACAAATATGTTAAGTGGTCGTTACGATTTCCTTTGCATTGACATTTTTTACACTAATGCGCCTTCGAAAACATATTTATATTTAATTTCTATGATCTAATATTCTAATAAATTAGATAGAGTATAAGATAGATTTTTATAAGCACTACAAAAATTTCATATCGAACTAGACTACAGTTTAGGATTTTACGTCGTTTTGGTCCTGTTTTTGTAAATCTGAAAACTGTTTTTAAAGATCTTCTTCGAAAATTCATAAATCTGTCTTCAAAGATCCAAACTAAGTGATTTCAAATTGTTTTGACAACTAGATCGAAAAATCTAGATTTTCTTAATTCAATCCGATCTCTAAAAACCGACGAAATTAATTTTATTCTATCTTTTAAAATTGTGTGTCAAATCTGGACAGTATCTGTCATAGTCTGTGCACTGCTTTTCAAAATGTCATAACACGAACTACAGAACTCAGTTGTCGACAAAACTTAGATATATGGATGCCAAATTGACATATCTACAACTTTTCTATATAACCCAAAACTTAGAAATGTATATATCAACACGATATATCCTCTACAAGTCACTCCCTCCTTGCCGTCCAGAAAAATTAAAACTGTTTTGCACCTATAGATTAATATAATTATATCTATAGCTTTTGAGATCCAAATCGCGGAAACTCAAGAGGTTTTGATAATTAGACTAAAAGACCTACCTTTTACTAGTTCAACTCGAGACCTGAAAACCAAAAGAATATATCACAAATTGTGTTTTAAAAATATATTCGGTGCTGAAAAGATTCTGATATACTCTGCGCAGCGATACCAAAATGCGTCTATCTCCCAAAATAGTAGTCATAATTAGATGATATTTGAACCAATGTCTGCAGAACATCTAGAACTACGTTTCTTGTTTTAATTTTGAGTCCAAATGAGTTGAGTATTCAGTAGTTTCCAGCATTTCTTTAAAATATTGTTTTTGGTTTATACTTGGATATTTCACTTGTATCATTCATGCCATGCGACTTCCTTATTTTATTATGCCTATATGAATCACGTGATTAGATATATTGCATGTCCAGTACGAACCTGACTCGAACCGTGCATACGTAATGACATTAACTTACAACCCTGCAACATATTCATGGATTCGTGTAGGGCTTGTGTACTCTATAACTTAACATACGCGGAGGAAAAGAGTAATTTGTTAATAAACGTATGTCGTAGATTGAGAGTCCAGTAAAAATCACTAACCTGAATTTCGTGTGCCGTTATTCCGTGAGTTTGACGCAGCTTAATTCAACGTGTTGTTGGTTCGTGGGTTTGACGCACTACTCTCGTATACATCATACTTTCATTATTGTAATACAATAAAACACGTAACTGTAGAACTGTCATACTTATATAATCTGCTCTGTTTAATTGTCATATCATGCTTGTTCACTGCATTATGTCTTTCTTGTCTACTTATATGCTTGTCGTTTATTACATTTTACAATTATATTTTAAATTACGGATTTACCGAGTGTAAGATCGCTGACAGACATTTCATTGTTTCTTTCTTCTTTTGGGAATGCTCGTCAGATGGTTTAGGGACAGGAGAGATTAAGCCGACGGAAGAGGACTTTTCGTAGCTATCTTTTTAGGCAGATTTCAAGCAGCATATTAGCCTCTGCCTTTCAGTATGCCTATTGTTTGGGCTTTGTTTATTTTTATTTCCGTTGTACTTGATTTTCAGACTCGTTGTCGGTTGTTTTGACTATTGTGGAATTTGAAATGCAATAATTTAGTTGGATTTTAATCTCTTGCTAAGTTCTTATTATATTAAATATTGCTCACTATAACGCTTAAGGTATTTATTTAGTAAAAAATCTCTTTCTCGGTATAAATACGTCGCGAGTCTAGTCACGGATCTGAACGTGACAGTATGTATGCTATTTTTACCATGTGATTTAAGGGGTCGAAATCACAGTAAGATTGTTCTCTCCTTCCTTAAAACAAGGTTCAACCGTTAAGAGAGACTGTCCGTACTAACGTATTTGTTCATTTAATGCAGTCATAGTAAAATAAGCAAACACTTTTTTTTGCACACCCGTTGGGACCCCTGTCATTGAATGGTACATACCGGATCCCATACCAGCAAAGAAGGAAATTTTCAGCCACTCTGTTTGCCTGATCGGTCGCTTGACCGATCATCGAACAAATCACTAATAAGCTCGCGGTGCCCTCGCTCAAGAGGCAAGTGTGCTCCGGATCTACGCTCTACATCACTGAAGATTCGAGAGGTGATGATGCTCACACCAATATCCTATCCTATCTGCATCAAAAAGGCTTCCAAAGATATTGTGCGTTTATAAAGCATGTTAGCATTCAACTAAGGCTATGCAGTTGCCGAATTTGGAAAGACTTTGCCTTTTTCTTAAAACTGCAATTACTCGGTTTATAAAAAAAATAATTGCGATTACTCAGAATTCTTGCAATTTTTCTTGATCAGGAATCATGATATATAAAAAAATTGTTTTCTACACGGTGCACATTTCTTTTCTTTTCTTAAGGAAAAATTAGGGCGAGAAACTCTACTCCAAAAATAAACAAACAATTAAAATTACTAGAAGTTACAAGATTTAGCCAAACAACTCAATACCCATTGAATGCAAGATGAGGCTTAGTGACAAATTATCGTTTAGCATTGATTAAGGATGGAGAGATGAGCTTTGCCGTCATCGAACACTTAATCACAACTAGAAGATACAATGTCCCTGACCCATTACAAAGTTAATTTAATGGAGTCCCAAAAGCTGACGAAGAATCAACAATTACAAAAAACAAAACCCAATAAAAATGAGTCACTCATTGATCGGCACGAGTCCTGAAACAAAAGCAATATTTCACTAAGATACTATGAGTCTTACTGGAGCCTTGAAGTCACTAGTCGATTCCCATGTTTTGCATTCTACTAAGCCTGAAACCATCCATCAAGATTGCTTTCTTCCTTCGGTGCAGCTATGAATGTCATGGAAGAAGAAAGTAGAGCAATAATCTTTAATAATTCGTAATTACAAGCAAACTTTCGTTACTTTCTTGCCATAAAACCCCACAGGTGCACATGCACACCGACTGCCAAGCCAACAACATATCAGGATTCAGGTGAAGAACCCATTTCTGAAAGAAATTAAAGATACACAGTGCACTCAGATTTACAAAACATATTCATCTTACACTGCCATTTGATTGTGAGGCTTGAAGAAATCATTTCATATAATACTGAATTAAAGCAAGGGGTGTATCGGATTTCATTTAAGAACGCCCAACTAATGCATAGAGCTTATAGCACACGAAGCGAATATGTGAGCTGGAACTGTGAGCTGGAACGGGGAGTGGAAGGGAGTGGGAGAATGAAACTTATTCTATGTTCTTTCAATGTAAATAGAAGTCCCTCCCAGGAACAACAAAGTGCATCTACAGGTTAACATTTTAGCCAATAGAAAAGGGGGCGTATCAAACAAAAGCAGGCGAATCGAAATTTCTACACTTCAAAAGTTTGAGCCCCAAATTGTGCTGAACTATAATCTTTTAGGTGAATGCTGAGGGGATATACCTAAGAAAGTGCACCGGGGATTTTACAACTTCTAATTGGGAATTGATTGGAGCAAGAAAATCAGACAAGGAATAAAAAAAGGAAAAGAGGGAAGAGTGTTGATAAAAGCATAGGCTAGCTGCATAGCAGCATAACAATTCCCTTTTTAAAAAAAATATTAAAAAAAATCTAATTTCTTTTATGTTCTTTCTGAACTGGTGCATATATCCCAACACAGACGACTCTATTCCCAAACACGATCACCATCATTTAAACAGATCACTCATCCTTGCTCCATTCCCAAACAAGATGATAACTATCGTTTAAAAAAATAACACATGAAGACGAGGTAGAAATTTTTTGGAAATCTACATATTTTCCTCAGCATACAATTCCTGAAATTTAGGGTAAAGATGAGGCTGAAGTTATAGACACCAAACATATAAAAACATTGTAATTGAAAAAAATAGTAGCAAAAATCTTGCACTCTTAAATAAAAAACTCTCAAGTCAAAAAAAAGCCCATTAAAATTGCCCAATATAGGGAGTTCAAATAAAACAGATAACAGCATACCATTAGGGTATACTTTGACAAAAACAACTACAGAGAAAGCAACCAAAACTATGAAATCAGGAAATCTAATCGAACAAACTGAAGCCCATATCATCATCGCTCTCCTCCTTGGCTTCTTCCTGAAAAAGACGCAGAGAATAAAGACAATGAGATATAATGATCTTTATAACAGTAATCATAATAGCGATACTGCTGTCACCCATTCTAGCATTTGCAAGATCTAAACATGTTTACAAAGGGGATGACAAACAAAAAGATGACAATGCAAATATGTTTTAAATACTTGCGTCTCTAAACATCCTGATTATAAGAATATACATTACGCCGGATAATGACACACTTACATAAATTAGGCATTAAACTTGACTAAATTAGGGCATTTATAAGAGCGGCAAGGAAAAAAGGTATATTTGAAGTTAACTGATATTTATTAATGCTAAATGCATGATGGTTTATGCATGAATAACAATGTGGCATTTATACAGGGTAAATTTATTATGAAACTCAGACTAGTTATCCTATTCCAACATAACACATTCAGAGAGTATACTAGATTGACTAGGATTTAGATCTCAAGGGTAGAATTTGATCTTTAAACTCGTGTACCAAGAGAGAAGTAAACAGTCTTATGGATTCAGAGTTTAGAATCCATCATCTCCAAATATGACATATGGCCTCACAATTGCCCGAGTACAAAAAATATTTATGATATGATTAAAGCCTTGCCATTCCCAATTCGTGTAGCGTTGGGCAATGCAAAAATCTTCAATATCATAATCATATCTATGTAACTTCTAGTTATATTTAAGCTCAAATATTAGCATGGACCTCGTCAAACTATAAACATATAGGATTTCAAACTACATAAAAATGATTTCAACCCATGCCACCCCGATTGCTTCAGGTGTGATAACTGATGAGAACTCAACATTAAGGGGATGTTTTGTTGTCTGTATAAATGGAGTTGCATGCAACATTTGTTGCAAAAAATGTACATTTCCAAAGTTTGCTTAGCAACAATTTTGAGTAGGAAACAGAAATGAAGTTGCAAACGAGGGTCAAATTACTGCAACATTTGTGGTTGGAACAAATGTTGCAGTTTTGAGAAATGTGCTCATGTTAATTAATATGGTTTCCATATGAGCCTCTCATAAGCCACATAAGCAAGTTAGAAACAAATGTTGCAACTCTTGTTTTTTTGTTCAAACAAACACAACAAGCTATTTGGATTTGGAAATTCAATTACAGAACATGAAAACAACCAAACAATGGATTTGGGGTTTGTTGTTCGGAACAAATGTTGCATTTCTTTGTTGGTGTTAACCAGTCATCTCCTAAATCTTAACTAACTGAAGATATCGATATATACTTGAAAAAGAAACAAAATTGCATCACAGATGTCCTGCGCATGCCCAACTATTCATTATCAATGCAAATTGTCTACAGATCAAAGACAACCACGTAATATAGCTGGAATACAACAAGAGTGTCGAAAAAATTTACCTTCTTTTCCTCAGCAACAGGGGCAGCAGCAGCAGCGCTACCGGCACCAGCGGCGGGAGCAGCAACTGCTACAGGAGCAGCACCACCTTCAAAGAAAAAGCAGAAGAATAAGCATAAACAGGTTGGGGGAAAACTACAGGAAGTAAAAAAAAAATGTTGCGAAAATATTCATACCAGCCCCAACATTTAAAATAAGGTCCTCAATGTTCTTCTTCTCCAAAAGCTTTGCAAACAACCCAGGCCAGTAGGAATCAACCTTCACTTTCGCAGCATTAACAAGTGTAGAGATCTTCTCGGCCTACAAGATTACCAAATTACACAAATAGGTAAATGGAAATACATGGAAAAACTAGCTAGCATCAAAATAGATTTAAGCATAGACACATGATAAAACTAATATTAAATTAAAAAAATGAGAAAAAAGGGTGCATTGAACATTATTCAGTAAAACCATTTTGGTAGTTCAAGTGTGATGGATGCTAATTCTTATGTAAAATACAAAGAGAACATACAAGGTCCTGTTTGGAAGTTAGGATAACCGTGGTTTATTTTTGAGCGGAGGCATGCAAACCCCAAACTCCAAAAATGGAGTACACAAAACTTTAGTCAGATTGGAGTAGAGATGACAACGGCGGTTATCTCAACTCCAAAATGGTTGCCAAACAAAGCATAACAAGCATTTTGGAGTCAATTTTTGCTAACCTAACGAAACTGCAGATTAGAAAACTTAACTCCATTCCCAAACAGGGAAATGAGAAATAGCAACCATGTTTTCTAAACATTTAATCCTAATCATTGTGCGTTCAATTAACAGAACTTAATTTCACCTTTAATATTCAAGTGAGCATTATTGCTTTCATGAAATTTTATTTATCTAACATTTAACCATGACTACATAGCTTTACAGAATGGTGTTCAGGATCATGTCCAATCCAATATATCAAAGTTTCCTTCAATCCGTGCAAAATCATTTGTATTTTGTCAATACATATGTCCGAAAACTATCAAATAAAATTATGGATTACTGCCCTGTGTACATTTTATAGACACAATATCCCAATTAATAGCACATACAAAAATGAGGAAACTTTAAATCGATAAAATTCATCGCAAAATCGTATAGAACAGAGCTCTATAACATAGATTAATAGAAGATCCATGTAGAGAGAGATTAGGGTTACCGTGATGGGGATGCCGTCGTCGTAGAGGATGAGAGCAGCGTAAGTGCAAGCGAGTTCTGAAACCGCCGCCATTAAATCCTTTCTCTCTTTTTTTTCTGTTACTCTCTACATAAAAAAGAAAAAGGAAAAATGAGAGAGATGGAGATCTATCAATTGTTAATCAAAATTCTAATTTTAGAATAAAAATTGATGATAAAATGAGGACGTACTTTGAGAAATGGGAAGAAATCGCATATGCCGCTCGCACTAGTCTCTAGCGAGAGGCTCTTTGGAAACCCTAACTGATTATTTATAGGGTAGGGGGCATCGATGGCACGTGATTGGCGCGTGATGTTAAAGGAGGTGGTCATACGTCAGCCCTTGATTTAAAAGCCCAAATAATACCTTTAACAAAAAGCCCAACTGGGCCTCAATTTTAGTCCAATCGATATTTTCTTTTCTTTTCTTTCTTTTTTTTGAATGCACAAATTCTTTAGAAAGTCATTTTTTAATTTTTGCAATACACAACTAATACTACATTGTTTATTTCTATTGTAGTGCAAAACGCGGGGGCTATTCAATTTTGAAATTGTTTTGGAAGTTTAGCTATTTAATTTGCAAGATAAATTCATTAAAAAATATAAAAATTCGAACAACATTTTGTAATCGCAACTATTACCATACATCTCTTCAAATAACCAAATCCAAAAATCAATCTCAGTGACTAACTCCATACAAAAAATTTTATTAACTCTTACTATATATAATTCGCACGTGCAAAAGTACAAGTTGGTTATGTAGCGTGGATTCAACTTTAGCAAGGTGAAACTACCATATATCTCAACTTTCTTTCTTTTGTGAGAGAAATTATGCTTTGTTCTTAGGGTAAATTATCAAAATGTGTTGGATATAGTGCCCTCAAGGCAATTATTGTAATTGCAGGCATGCGATTATGACAATTGAGAGATGACCTATACAGGTAGAATAATCTTACTCGAAATGATAATATGTTATATGTTTTGTCATTATCATTGATGTGTACATGTTTTACTTGTTATTGTGTGTCGCTAATACATAATGATGAAGCTCGTAGGATTCTTGCTTGACTATCAGCATTATGATTGTTAGTTATGTGTATGCCCTAGAGGCCATTATCGTAGTAGATGCTTGGACATATATAGAGAGGACTTTCTTACTCTACATGATAGTATGCTATCTGGTTGCTCTTTGTCTTAACATGTAGACTTGTATTGTGATACTGTCTTGCTCTCACATGTTGATAAAGCCCTTAGGATGTGTACTTGACTACCAGGACTATGATGGAGATCATACTAGTGGGGCCATGGTAGTCCACAAGTACATCCTTTAATTGTTCCTAGTCGAGAGTGTATCGAGACAGAGCATCGATATTTCAGAGTAGACTAGCGTATACGCTTCTTGACCCATATGATGGGCGATGGATGATCCCACATCCATTGGTGTTTGACATCAAAGATGGTATACGGGTGCTCAGTGGAGACTGGGTACACTGAACGGACTCGCCGGGAACTCTTAGTTGGTATTATACCTATCGTCAGATAGCAATTCTCTGGTAACACTAGTACAGGTTAATCTGTAGACCCGAGATCATCATAGAGTCTTGTGTGATTCCCACTGTGCATTGATTTCCATCTTACCACGTTCAAGAGAACATGCAAAACGGTGGCTTTTGGGTACAGTCCCGAATTACATGGAGGCAATGAGCGATAGGAGGGGATTCGTCTCTCCTAGTATTGGGGTTGATGTTGCGCTGTGTTCGATTGGCCATAACAGGAAGTCCCTGGCAAGGGCTGATACGAAAAACTTCTCGATGCCTCCCGAAACCTTGCTGGCGTGCTAGATAACCCTACAGTGGTATCAGAGCCATGCTAGAGCATTAGGCGTTGTCTAGACAAAGTTAGAAGTCCGATCGAACCCCGAAAACCCAATTTTGGACCCCTCTCTGGAAAATTTCAAAAAGTTGGAATTTTTCATATTAAAAATACTCTAAAAATCATGCAGGTAATTCCATGGACCCACCTGAAGAACGAGTCCCTAACTCGTCTAAGTGACCGCGGCCAAAACATGGTTTTGGCGGCGGTTCCGCGACGCCACTTGAGAGGCTTGGGACGGGCCTTCAGCTGCTGGTCTATGGGTACTGTGGTATGGTTCTGGGTATTTCTAACACTGCTCAAGTGTTGAGCGCTCTGGGATATTTTGGGAATTCGTTAATTCGATCGAAACGTTTAACATTGTCTAGCTATCTGTGGAATGTGATACAATATTTGGAATCCACAATAATTAGTTTTGTGGAAACTAATTTGAATTTTATAAATCTAGCAATTTAGTCTCAAATGATCGGTTGCCACGGAATTTTGATGTGGATCAAAAGTCCGTCGCAATCACGTAGTGTACGCGAATACTCGCCGGGTAATGTTACTAGATAGACATGCCCCATAGCCCCGACTAAGTGACTGTAGGAGAACCCTGTTGCCAAACGCATCCATCCGGGTGCTCGCGGCCGCGGTGTTCTGCCTAATTGCACTTCGTCGACGGCATCGGGGGTGCGTCCGTCTACTTAAGTTTTCGATGAGCATTCGATCGGGATGTCGGGAATCTTGTTGAATTGCCCGACTTGTTATTGGAAAGTGTTTTCAATAACGAGACTAAAATGCGGGGTTTATAATTATTTGGCATGAAATTCGGAATATGAGATATCCCGGGTTTATGATGTTTAAGGAATTCATTTGGTTAGGCATGAAATCCAAAGTATGTGATACATTAGGTTTATGATGTCTAAGGTGGTTGCAGATTCTAATTGTTATTGTTTTCATTTTCTTTTCTGCGACCGTAAGTGTAATATGTGGTGTATCGCTGGTTTCGTTACTATATGTCAACGACAATTGGGATACGCATATTTACTTACGTTGATGATATGTGATGTTATGTGTTGCAGTGATGTGTTATATTGGATCGTCGTGTTTTGAATGGCCGGGTTTTTTTATGTGAGATGAGAGTTTTTCATTTTCATTCATGTAAAAACTTGTATGTAATATTCTTTTATTGGGGCACTTCCGGAATGAGAATGATGTCACCATTGATGTATATTATTTACTTTTCCGCATTAGGATAGACCCAAGGCGGGGAGCACAAGTAACCGGGTTCTAGAGTCCGGTAGGAGACCATCTCGAGGAGTCGAGTCCGGGTCTCCTAACTCTAGAATTGGTAAGGTTACTTATGTAGGGTTCCTAGGCACACTAATGAGGTCTCACAAGGCATCAACCATGCCAATTTCAAATTTTACAAGTGCCGAGAAACCCTAATACGGATCGTTTACTAGAAATTAGGCGAAAAAAAGAAACTAGTTAACAACTTAACTACAAGAAAGAGGCTACAACCTTTGTAGATCCGGTTCTCCACCTCCATGGCTCCGTGATGAAGTCCCCTCGCTGTCCATATCGAATCCCGGGCTCTAGCGTCGGCTTCATCGGAGAAATGGGCGGGCTTGGTCGTCGGCTACGATGCCGAAGATGATCTACGTCGAGGCATCACAAGATCAAGCTCCCACTTCACCAAGTCATGAAACTTGTGAAGAAAACACCCTATACTACTTGGCAAAAGGTAGAGGATGAAGAAATAGAAAGTGGGTTCACTTTAGAATTGAATTTCTCACTCTTTTCATCAAGTCACCATTGATGGTTGCAAGCTTCTTCATCTTCAAGAAGAAGAAGAAGATGAAGATGATATATATGATAAGTGTTATATAAAATATAAAATAAAAAGATACTTATCATATTGCAACCATAGTTAGGTGTAGAGAATAAACCAAGGTTAGGTGAATGGTTAGGTTAGGCAAAGAAACAAAAATGGTTGACCTTTTTCAAAGCTTCATGAAGCTTCAAGTAAATCCAAAAGCAACCATTTCTTTTCTTGCCTAAAAAGGAAATAAACAAAATAAATGAAAAAGTAAATAAAATCAAAACCCTAACCATTATATAACCATGGTTTAATCTAAACATACACCCAAACATTCATGTATCATCAAACATGATACAATCAAGTGTACAAAAAAATATCACATATACAATGTGCACATCAAGTGAGAAAATCCTTTTAAAGTGAACCAATACTAGTTAATGCAAAGTAATATATCAAATATATAAATATACATTAAATCATTAAATCAACACTTGATTCAATGATCCGGTCATGTCGCATATAACCGACTAGTATCCATTGTATCGACTTATCGAATCAATCCTTGATTCGATAACTAGGTTATATCACATACAACCATTCGATACATTCATCGCAAGAATGGAATACGGTATCACATACACGCATTATTCTCGGTCCCGCACATATCTCATAGGCGCTCCTATTTCGTTTCGCTTGAGCCAGGAAACCTCTGTGTAGGACTCTAAAGACTCGTCAATACGCCGGCAGCAGGTGATGATCATATCAAACATCCACAAGCCGCAAGCGGTCTGCCAAACGTAACGGCCACCCGGGTATTGAGCGATCAGAAGATCGACGAGCAAGCCCGCTCACACTCCTGTGAATCTAACCAGTAACACTTACCGTACAGTCCGGTCTGTTCGTCTAATATGTCGTATATCTCGCCTAGGGGTGGTAAACGTCAGACCCCAATAGCTCGATAAGTCATGCCGACGTAGGGTCCATAACATTCATGAAACTACTGATAACTCTTACCAGTATATCACTGCAACTCTGGCCGGAGATTTCCTGTTATGGCCAGTCGAGCATAGCGCAACATCAACCCCCAATACCGGGAGAGACGAATCCCCTCCTATCGCTCATTGCCTCCATGTGAATCGGGACTGTACCCAAAAACCACCTGTTTGCACGACTCAGTAGAGCCGTGGTAGGGTGGAAATCAAAGCACAGTGGGAGACACACAAGACTCTATGACGATCTCGGGTCAACAGACTAAGCTGTACCAGTGTCACCAGAGAACTGCCATCTGACGTGAGATATAATACCATCTGGGAGTTCTCGGCGAGTCCGTTCAGTGTACCCAGTCTCCACTGAGCACCCGCATACCATCTCTGATGTCAAACACCAATGGATATGGGATCATCCATCGCCCATCACATGGGTCGAGAAGATATACGCTAGTCTACTCTGGAATATCGATGCCCCGTCTCGATATTCCCACGACTAGGAACATTGAAGGATGTACTCATAGACTACCCAGGCCCCACTAGTATGATCTGCATCATAGTCCTGGAAGTCGAGTATACATCCTAAGGGCTTTATCAACATGTAACAGAGAGACAGAAAGTATACATGTTAAGATAAAGAGCAACCAGATAGCGTACTATCATGTCGAGCAAGAAAGTCCTACCTATATATGTCCCAGCATCCACTACAATATACATCCAATGTACAGTAATGGCCTCTAGGGCATACATATAACTAACAATCTCCCACTTGCACTAGGGCCATCTGTAGCAGTGGTTGCAGTATCACATACTCAACCATCCCCTCAAAGTCTCTCTTTGGGAAAAGGCCTTCGTGAGTGGATTCGCCGTGTTGTCCTCTGAGTCTACTCTCCTAACCTCGATCACCCTGGAGATCAACCATCTCCATGATCAGGTGATGCTTCCTTAGAATATGTCTGGGTCACTGATGGGACCAGGGTTCACGGGCCAAAGCCACACTTCCATTGTCACACAATGGTAGGAACCTAGTTCATCTTATGAACCAATATACACCCAAACTGCCTCTTTGGTAGTATCTTTAATAGCGATGTTACCAGCCTTTATCGTCTAGTTAGCCACGGTATCTAGCTTGGAACTCTTCCAACATACCGTCCCTTTACTGAGGGTAAAGACAATGCCTGTGACTGACTTTCAGTCGTCCTTATCACCCTGGAACCCTTCCAGTGATTCTTCCCAGGATCGATTGATACCATCTCACTACATCTAGTGAGTATCCTAACATCCATTTAGATCTATCTCATAGATCCAAAACCCAGGATTTAGTAGGTATCACTTTGATCCTATGTGGAGAATCATTGTGATAAGCGGAGATTGATCGAGCGTAGCATAGGAAACTCCTTCCCTATCAAGAGTATGTTATCCACGTACTCTACGAGGATCTTCACAATACTCCCTACTACCTTTTTATTTATACAAGGTTCATCTACCATTTTGATGATGTCAAACTCTTTGACTAACACATCAAAACAGATGTTCCAACTCCGCGATACCTGCTTTATCCTATAAAGCATCTTGTACACGTTTCCGCTGCTCCCACTGTCTATGAAGCCCTCTGGCTGTGTACTTATAGACGTTCTCTTCTAAAACATCATTTAGAAAAGCAGTCATGGCACCCAACCGCCAGATATTGCAGTCATGGTATGTAGCCGTGGTAAGTAGGATCTGGATGGACTTAAGCATAGCCACTTAAAAAGGTTTCATCATTATCCACGCCTGGTCGATGACGAAAAGCTTTAACAAGTCTAGCTTTGAAAGGCTCAACTTTTCCATCTACACCAAGTAATCTTATCAAGATATACTTGCTCCTGATGGGGATTTAACCCTTCAGATATAGCAACCAAAGTCCATACTTTGTTGGTGTACATGGATTCCATCTCAGATCGCTAAGCATCCAGCCATTCTTACAGAGTCCCACTCCTGATGGCCTGCTCGAAACTAGTTGGGTCATCATCTCATGATGCAATCCTCGCTCCCACTGTCATAGAGTAACCGAAATATCTCTCAGGTGGGTGAGGAACCCTACTAGATCGGCGGAGAGGCTGAGGTTCGTTGGTAACTATTGAATCCTTTGGTTTTATCAAATCATCTGCTGTAGTTTGTATAGCTGGAACCTTTCCAGTTCTACATTACAGACCTTGACTCGAGCTTGTCCGGATTTTGCTTTTAGACATAGGCCGGTCAACCCGAAATCTTAACTAGCTTAAGACATGGGCTCTACCCTTTCCATATCACATATGAAGTGGTAGGCTACTGATTTGATTTGAACCCTATTCAATAGGTATGCAGCTTCTCAAGCGCATAACTCCCAAAAAGGAAACAGGTAACTCAGTATTACTCATCATAGAGCGCACCATATAAAATAGGGTGCAATTGCTCCGTCCCGATATACCATCGTGCTATGGTGTATACGGAGGAGTAATGCTGAGAGAGAATCTCATTCTCCTTTAGAATAGTCCAGGAATTCCGTGCTCAAGTATTCTCCTCCTTGATCACATCAAAGGACATAATACTTATACCCGTTTTGGTTCTCTACTTCTAACTTATATTCTGTGAATATCTCAAAAGGTTCGGACTTGTGTTTCAACAGGAACATATGTCTGAATCTAAAGAGATCATTAGAGAATGTAATAAAGTACAAAGAACCGGTCTCAGATCGCTAAGCATCCAGCCATTCTTACAGAGTCCCACTCCTGATGGCCTGCTCGAAACTAGTTGGGTCATCATCTCATGATGCAATCCTCGCTCCCACTGTCATAGAGTAACCGAAATATCTCTCAGGTGGGTGAGGAACCCTACTAGATCGGCGGAGAGGCTGAGGTTCGTTGGTAACTATTGAATCCTTTGGTTTTATCAAATCATCTGCTGTAGTTTGTATAGCTGGAACCTTTCCAGTTCTACATTACAGACCTTGCCTCGAGCTTGTCCGGATTTTGCTTTTAGACATAGGCCGGTCAACCCGAAATCTTAACTAGCTTAAGACATGGGCTCTACCCTTTCCATATCACATATGAAGTGGTAGGCTACTGATTTGATTTGAACCCTATTCAATAGGTATGCAGCTTCTCAAGCGCATAACTCCCAAAAAGGAAACAGGTAACTCAGTATTACTCATCATAGAGCGCACCATATAAAATAGGGTGCAATTGCTCCGTCCCGATATATCATCGTGCTATGGTGTATACGGAGGAGTAATGCTGAGAGAGAATCTCATTCTCCTTTAGAATAGTCCAGGAATTCCGTGCTCAAGTATTCTCCTCCTTGATCACATCAAAGGACATAATACTTATACCCGTTTTGGTTCTCTACTTCTAACTTATATTCTGTGAATATCTCAAAAGGTTCGGACTTGTGTTTCAACAGGAACATATGTCTGAATCTAAAGAGATCATTAGAGAATGTAATAAAGTACAAAGAACCGGTCTTGGTATGTGCAGACAGGGGACCTACATACATCATCATGTATTAGTCCCAAGAGTTTACTAACTCTTTCTCTGTTTCCAATAAACAGAGCTATGGTCATCTTATCTTTGTGACATGACTGGTAAGTTTCACAAGATGTAAATTCAAACTGATTTAAATATGCATCTAAATGTAACTTCAGTCAGTCGGGTTGCATTGATATGACCTAGTCTACAATACCTTAAGAAGGATTCGTTCATATCTGAACTCTTCCTCTTGTGTGTGTTCCGTATACTAAAGAACTGTAGTTTGATTTAGAACATCAATGTTTTTAGATAACGTGCCTGAACTGATCAACTTTTGATATAGGAAATGTTCAAAACATTATCCATCAATACAAAATTTTATCATTTCTTTATTTATAAAGAGACTGATATGATTTTGTATATCAGGTTTGGTATCTAATAGCATTTGTTCAGAATCAATGTATTGGTAACACAGGGTGACAGTGACCAACAGACTTGGCTGCAACACTTGCCCCGTTTTCTGTCTCATGAAACTTATCACCCGTTCTCAGTTTTTCTACCTTTTTGTAGCCCTATGTAACAGATTACATATCTGGGATCCTGATCCGGTATCAAATACCCAGGATGCAGAGGATACTGAGAAACAGTTCTTTGTAACGAACATACCCGAAGGAGATGTATCATATGCACTCTCTTCAGTTGGGCGGCATAGGAATTCTGATATTCCCCTATTTCCTGCTCTGTCTTATAACAATTATAAGTTGGAGCGGGACCAACGTTCCCCAGCTCAGTATAACAAGCGGGTACGGTCAATACATCCATATTATTATCTTGATTAAGGCGTGATATGGTCGCTACCTGGAGAGAGAGAGAAGAAAACACTCTGCATGCGCTCTTGTAAGATTAGATTGGTTATATATTTTATCTAATCAGGATGGCTCCCACTGTTTTAATCAAATCTTCCTTCAAACCTTAAAAGGAAAGACTAGCCGGGATTAATTACACTCTACAAGTTTGCCAATTTTTTAGCCAGTCCAGTGTCGGTACTTTGAGGGAGGTTCCCCGTGTTTTCGCACGGACCTAATTACAGTAAACCTCGTTTTCCCAGAGGCGTAACCCCGTTGACACCTTTCTAGACACCTACTTGATCGGCTAATTGCAAAGTGCAAAACTCTCCCAGGAGTAACAATTACTCGCAGTGGGTATCGGGATCCAACTATCACATAGAAGGTATGCAATCTCATTGAAAATTTCAACATTTGAAACTCCCGATATTGATTTTTACCCCTAGCACCTATGACCTTGGCTAAGGTCAACAAATCATAGGTACTAGTCAAGTTCTACCCGTCATTTCGTGATTAATTAGACCCACCCACATGACCATTGGCTAAGGTCAACAAAGCTACATGACTGTCCTAACTAATCGCATCATATGCTGTGTAGGAAGACATCACTTAGCTACCGCACACTACGCCTCGGCTATGGTCGACAAACGTAGCACGAATACTAAGTACTCTACTTCCTAAAATGACGGAGGGTTGCGAATGGTTTTTAAGAAAACCTTTAACGCTTTGAACTTGATCTCGTTGCGGAATCAAATGGTTTTTAAATGGAATGTTTTTGAGGCTTTTCTAGTTTTGCTAAAGGGGTCACTCCCGGTGAAGGGATCGTCGGCCCTTTCCTCGTCGAATGAGGTGCGAGATATATCATATATATCACTGTGCAAAGCGGGAACTATAGAAGCGATCAAAAGACAAACCGAGGGTTGTACCATCTGCCAGTTATTGCTAAAGGAGTCACTCCCGGTGAAGGGATCTCGGTCCTTTCCTCATCGAATAAGGTGCATGATGTTCTATAAGGAACACCGCGATGCAAAGCAAGAACTGTAGCTACCTGTTTTATTTTTGAAATTCGATTCCACAACATCAATTAGGTTTATTTTATTTCATTAATCTCATTAATGAATGTCCCATCATTTAAGTCCACCTAAACATCACAGATAAATATAACGTACGCTTATGCCATCCGCATTCGCCTCGATGTCCCCTCGTGCACCGTTAGGTTAGGTAACTAACGGCAGAGCGGGGCAGGGCTAGCGCGGGTGTAAAACATAAGTAACGCCTATATAATATATCATATATACTATATACAGTATCTATCACAGAACATCACATGATCACATCACAGATATCGCAGCAGAAGAATCATATGAAACATTGGATATACTAGGACGTCCGTGTTTTCAGTACGAGCCAGTATAAAACACGGATTCCACGGTCGTGATGAATAACCAAACCCACACCCTCTAGATCCCTACGAGTGCGGCAAGTAACCCCACCAATTCTAGAGTTAGGAGACCCGGACTCGACTCCTCGAGTTGGTCTCCCACTGGACCCTAGAACCCGGTTACTTGTGCCCTCCTCCTTGGGTCTATCCTAGTGCAGAAAAGTAAATAATATACAAATGGTGACATCATCCGCAACCTGGAAGTGCCCCAATAAAAGAATATTACATACAAGTTTTTACATGAATGAAAATGAAAAACACCCATCTCACATAAAAAACCCCCGGCTATTCGAACACGACGATCCAATATAACATATCCAGCAACACATAACATCACATGTCATCAGCGTAAGGAAATATGCGCATCCCAATTGTCGTTGACATATAGCAACGAAACCGGCGATATCACATATTACACTTACGGTCACAGAAAAGAAAGTGTAAAACTACAACAGTTGGAATCCGCAATCTCTTTAGACATCGCATGCCTAATCAAATGAAATACTTAGACATCGCATGCCTAACAATTCTAAACCCCGCATTTTAGTCTCATTATCGAAAACATTTTTCAATATCAAGTCGGGTAATTCAACAAGATTC
Source organism: Agapanthus africanus (assembly GCA_030015575.1). NCBI lineage: Eukaryota > Viridiplantae > Streptophyta > Magnoliopsida > Asparagales > Amaryllidaceae > Agapanthus > Agapanthus africanus. The sequence goes on along the minus strand of JASDDO010000019.1, from coordinate 734,323,475 downwards.
CCGACATCCTGATCGAATGCTCGTCGCAAACTTTAGCAGACGGCCGCACCCCCGATACCGTCGACGAAGTGCACCAAGGCGGAACACCGCTGCCGCGAGCACCCGAACGGATGCTTTCGGCGATGGAGTTCTCCTACAGTCACTTAGTCGGGGCTATGGGGTGTAGCTGTCTATTAAGTTTACCGGCGAGTATCCGCGTACGCTACGTGATTGCGACGGACTTTTGATCGCATCAAAATTCCGTGGCAACCGATCAAGTGAGACTAAAGTTCTATGTTTATAACATTCATTCAGTTATCTCATAACTACTTGTGAATTCCAATTATTGTATCACATTCCGGATAAATAGAAAATGTTAAACTTTCCGATCGAACAATCAAACACCCAAGTTTTCCCGAAACAGATCATCACATGAAATAAGTTCAAAAACATTCACTTCGTGCCTCAGTACCAACGGTCCAGCCGTAGAAGGGTCAAGCCAACGCCTCACATGTGGCACGCCGTACTGCCCCAAACCCGAAGGTTCAAAGGGCAGTTCAAGACGGTCACATAATCGAGTTAAGGTTTGTTGTCTTCTAGAGGGTCCATCGCGTTACTTGCACTACTTAGAACGTTATTAAACCACGGAAAGATCCAACACTTGGAAATTTCCCGACAGGGGAAAAAGTGGGTATTTATATCCGGTCGAACTTTTTAACATATTCAAAAATTATCCGGAAAACACATAGACAAGATTAGACAATCCGATCGAATCTACGAACTCCCAATACTACCCAGAAAACTCAACTCTTGAGTAAATATTAAAAATTCCCAGAAAACTCAGCATTAAAATAAAGAAGTTACTGTGCAAAACAAGTTGACTGAAGAGACTTATTGGCCGCGGAACCGCCGCAGAAGTGATGATTCTGCCGCGGTTCCGCCGCGCTTTGGGCGAACCAGCCCCTCGAATTTCACAGTAATTCAAATAACACCCTGCTGAATTTTTTAGCAATTTTTAATTCACAAAAATCCAAATTTTCAGAAAATTTCCAGAGAGCATTTTAGAGTTAGGGTTTCGGTTCGATCGGACTTCAAACTCCGTCTACGCATCGCCTAAGGCTCTAGCTAGGCTCTGATACCACTGTAGGGTTCCTAGGCACACTAATGAGGTCTCACAAGGCATCAACCATGCCAATTTCAAATTTTACAAGTGCCGAGAAACCCTAATACGGATCGTTTACTAGAAATTAGGCGAAAAAAAGAAACTAGTTAACAACTTAACTACAAGAAAGAGGCTACAACCTTTGTAGATCCGGTTCTCCACCTCTATGGCTCCGTGATGAAGTCCCCTCGCTGTCCATATCGAATCCCGGGCTCTAGCGTCGGCTTCATCGGAGAAATGGGCGGGCTTGGTCGTCGGCTACGATGCCGAAGATGATCTACGTCGAGGCATCACAAGATCAAGCTCCCACTTCACCAAGTCATGAAACTTGTGAAGAAAACACCCTATACTACTTGGCAAAAGGTAGAGGATGAAGAAATAGGAAGTGGGTTCACTTTAGAATTGGATTTCTCACTCTTTTCATCAAGTCACCATTGATGGTTGCAAGCTTCTTCATCTTCAAGAAGAAGAAGAAGATGAAGATGATATATATGATAAGTGTTATATAAAATATAAAATAAAAAGATACTTATCATATTGCAACCATAGTTAGGTGTAGATAATAAACCAAGGTTAGGTGAATGGTTAGGTTAGGCAAAGAAACAAAAATGGTTGACCTTTTTCAAAGCTTCATGAAGCTTCAAGTAAATCCAAAAGCAACCATTTCTTTTCTTGCCTAAAAAGGAAATAAACAAAATAAATGAAAAAGTAAATAAAATCAAAACCCTAACCATTACATAACCATGGTTTAATCTAAACATACACCCAAACATTCATGTATCATCAAACATGATACAATTAAGTGTACAAAAATATATCACATATACAATGTGCACATCAAGTGAGAAAATCCTTTTAAAGTGAATCAATACTAGTTAATGCAAAGTAATATATCAAATATATAAATATACATTAAATCATTAAATCAACACTTGATTCAATGATCCGGTCATGTCGCATATAACCGACTAGTATCCATTGTATCGACTTATCGAATCAATCCTTGATTCGATAACTAGGTTATATCACATACAACCATTCGATACATTCATCGCAAGAATGGAATACGGTATCACATACACGCATTATTCTTGGTCCCGCACATATCTTATATGCGTTCCTATTTCGTTTCGCTTGAGCCAGGAAACCTCTGTGTAGGACTCTAAAGACTCGTCAATACGCCGGCAGCAGGTGATGATCATATCAAACACCCACAAGCCGCAAGCGGTCTGCCAAACATAACGGCCACCCGGGTATTGAGCGATCAGAAGATCGACGAGCAAGCCCGCTCACACTCCTGTGAATCCAACCAGTAACACTTACCGTACAGTCCGGTCTGTTCGTCTGATATGTCGTATATCTCGCCTAAGGGTGGTAAACGTCAGACCCCAATAGCTCGATAAGTCATGCCGACGTAGGGTCCATAACATTCGTGAAACTACTGATAACTCTTACCAGTATATCACTGCAACCCTGTCCAGGGATTTCCTGTTATGGCCAGTCGAGCATAGCGCAACATCAACCCCCAATACCGGGAGAGACGAATCCCCTCCTATCGCTCATTGCCTCCATGTGAATCGGGACTGTACCCAAAAACCACCTGTTTGCACGCCTCAGTAGAGCCGTGGTAGGGTGGAAATCAAAGCACAGTGGGAGACACACAAGACTCTATGACGATCTCGGGTCAACAGACTAAGCTGTACCAGTGTCACCAGAGAACCGCCATCTGACGTGAGGTATAATACCATCTGGGAGTTCTCGGTGAGTCCGTTCAGTGTACCCAGTCTCCACTGAGCACCCACATACCATCTCTGATGTCAAACACCAATGGATATGGGATCATCCATCGCCCATCACATGGGTCGAGAAGATATACGCTAGCCTACTCTGGAATATCGATGCCCCGTCTCGATATTCCCACGACTAGGAACATTGAAGGATGTACTCATGGACTACCCAGGCCTCACTAGTATGATCTGCATCATAGTCCTGGAAGTCGAGTACACATCCTAAGGGATTTATCAACATGTAACAGAAAGACAGAAAGTATACATGTTAAGATAAAGAGCAACCAGATAGCGTATTATCATGTCGAGCAAGAAAGTCCTACCTATATATGTCCCAGCATCCACTACAATATGCATCCAATGTACAGTAATGGCCTCTAGGGCATACATATAACTAACAGCTTATTGGAGATAGTGCCCTCAAAGTCAATTATTGGATCGCAGGTACGTGATTGCAATGATTGAGGCAGGACCTATACCGATATGACAGTCTTGCTCGAGATGATAGTATGCTATCTGGTTTATCTTTATCATTGTATACATGCTTTAATTCACTATTTCATGATGATAAAGCCCATAGGATTCTTGCTTGACTGCCAGCAGTATGATGGCGATCATATACGTGGGAGCTGGGGTCTGTAAGCACATCCTTAGAGTGTCCCTAGTCGTGGGAGTTTCGAGACAGGGCATCGATACTCCAGAGTAGACTAGTGTATACAGTCGAGACCCCGACGAGGGGAGATGGCCAGTTTCACAAGCCATTGGTGTTAGTTGGTTCACCTAAGATGAATACAGGTGCTCATTGGGTTATGAGTACACCGGACAGGACTCGCCGGGAATCTGCTAGTTGGTATTATACCTAGCGTCAGATAGCAATTCCCTGGTGACATGTGTACAGCTTAGTTCATTGACCTGAGGTCGTCATTTGTCTCGTGTGAGTTCCCACTGTGCTTTGATTTCTACCCTACCACGGCTCAAAGGAGTCGTGCAAACAGGTCTTTTTTGGGTACAGTCCCGAGCCACATGGAGGCAAGTGAGCGGATCGGCAGGGGATTCGTCTCTCCCGGTATTGGGGGTGAGATCGCACTCTGTCTAGGAGAGCCATTACACAAAGCCCTCGGCCGAGGCAGGAGATTTACTGGTAGGTACTCCCGTAGTATCTCAGTGTGTTCTGGGCTACTCTCTGACACGACTTATACCGTTAATGGGGGTCTGACGTTACCAGCCCCCTAGGCAGATATGCGATACTCATAGATGAACGGACCGGACTGTAAATATATTGTCACTGTTAGGCTCAGTAGGGTTTAGAGATGAGTTCGCTCGTCAGCTTCCCTTCCAATTAATACATAGGCAAACCGTTACGTACAGCTTGTACCTCTGACGTGCTAGAGATTATACCCAGTGCCAGTGTGTTGATGAGTCATTAGAGTCCCCCACAGACACTTTCCCAAGTTCGGGCGAAACCGTTGTAGAGGCCATATGGGTTTATGGCAAGGTTCGGAAAATGCACGTGCGTTTTCGCACGTGTCCATTTTCGGGCAGATAACACTGGTAGGCTTTGGTTTAAGCCGGAACCCAGTATTATACTGTGTAGATATAATATCTTTGTCTCAGTTGTATTTGTATTCGGTCGTAATACAAATGCGGGTATGTTTATACTGATACGGGGTTATCCTGAAATTCGTTTCAGGATCACTTTTGGAAGTTACCAGTTTCCAGTTTTCTATCAGCCGTATTTAACAGTCGGTTAAATGCGGATTTATCTTTTCTTCTTGGGTGAGTCATGAGGGTGAGTCATGCTTCTAGAAGGTTCTAGAAATGGTGATTAGGTTTGTGAGTCATTAGTGCTTTTATGGTGCATTTATTGTGTTCATACTAGGTTTAATGACTCATTCTTTTTGCATTAACTCTTCTAGAAATTTGATGAAGTTCTTTTCCTTTAGAGTCACCACTTTGCTCCTACACTCACCTCCCCCCTCATCTATAAGTGGCCGGCCCCCTCCCCTCCTCTTGAGAATTATGGTTGTTAGAAAAAAGAATAAGGTTTTTGGTGCATGGAAATTAGAATAGACAATTCTCATTTCACCCGATTCCAAAAGGTAACTTCATTAACCGTTCGTCCATACCTTTGGACGTAACGAGACAAAGTGTTCTACTCATTCTCTACATCATCTTGGTCGTCTCTTCTAGCAAACTTGACGATCGAGTTGCCTCGGTTCAGAGGCGGGAGCCCGTTTAAAGATCCGTCGACATGGTGCCACCTGGACGACGAGACTGGAGATTCAGGAGATCGGAGCAACCGTAACAAAGCGTGTGATGATGGTTGAAGACCGAAGGACTCGGATCATTCGGTATAACATTTCTACCCATTTGTAATTTGTTAGTTTAGCTTTAATGGCAGATCCGGGTTACGGTACGCGATAGCGCTAGTTTCTAAAAAGTTTTTGTTCCGCATTTGGCGTCTGTTAGACGGCCGGGGCGCTACCGTGGACTTACAGTGGTATCAGAGCCTCACCATTAAGCTATACTAACTTGCGTTAACATGTTTAAAATATCGATCGAACGGATTTTCGAAAACCGCAAATTCCAAATTCAAAGTTTCTGTTAATTTTAAACAGTGTTTAAAAATTATTTTGATCATGTCAGAAAATTAAGCAGGGTTTTTTAAGCCTACGTCAGAAAATTGGGCACGTGATCCTACAGTAACGCCGCGGATCCGCTGTCAAACTTAGGGTTTGACCGCGGAACCGCGGCCGTTATGTGGGAACAGTGATCCATTTTTTTGCAGTGGGCTTGCTTTGGGAATTTGTGGGTTTTGGAATATTTCTTTTGGGCCCAGATTTTGTTACTGTACTGCAGATGTACGTGGGGCCCACTTCGGGAAATTTAGTCGATCGAAATTTTAAACTTGTTAGTTTGCAGTATTTACATTATATCTCCGACCGGGAATGTCATTTGATCGGTAATCCGCGTCTGATTGCTATAGTTCTTTTAGACGGGTTTGCGAACGTGACATTCGCGTTGATGTTCTGTGTTGTGCTGTGATGTTGCGGATATGTCGTGGTGGATAGCAGTGTGCAATGGTAGTGCAGTTTGGATTTATTTGTACATTTGATATTGCGGGGCGAGCGTCCAACATGTGGACAGCCGTCACTGCCTGTTGTATAATATTCTTTTAGGGCACGACCGGGTTGAGGTCGATGTACCCGTTGTATATATTTTTCATTTCTGTACTAGGTTTATCCCGCGAAGGAGTGCACGGATAGCCGGGTTCTGGAGGGCAACGGGTCCGTATCTCATGGCATTGAGAGGCAGAGGGACCTTACTCTAGAATTGGCAGACTATTCGCCGCACTTGTAGGGGGTACAGGTTGACCCAAGGAGGGGTGCTCAATTTACCGGATTCCGTGAAGTGCCGGGTGTTCCATTCACTATGCTGTGGGGGACTACCTCGCTTCAGGTTTTGGCGGGTAACTTGCCGCACCCGTAGGGGTCTAGGTTTCATTGCACAGGCTATCCACACGACCAGGGGAACATCAGGTTTCAGCAGCGGCTCTGTGAAACCCGGGGATCCCAGATTATCTATATTGTTCTGTGATGCTTATTACTTTTCTGTAATGCTGCATATTATCACGCCTGGAGCGATTATTGTATATTGGTATATATACTATTAGATGTTGTATATGTTTTGCACCCACGCTAGTCCAGCCCCCGCTCTGTCGTTAGTTAAGTAACCTAACGAGTGATGACGGGACCCAGTGGCGAATGTGGATGGCATATACGTACATTTTATTTTCGTTCTTTTCTGGTGTGATTGATTGATGGGACTGCATTGATTCTTATCAATGCAAGGATAAAACAAACCTATATTTGATGTTGTTAGAACAAATTTTAAAAAGTGTTATTACAAAGATGTTTACTTTTGTTTTGCATAGTGATATTCAGTTAGAATATCCCGCACCTCATTCGACGAGGCAAGGACCGAGATCCCTTCACCGGGAGTGACCCCTTGGGCATAAGTTTATGTCAGGGTAATAACTTCAATATAGTTGATTACAAGTTGCTTTGCATCGCGGTATTCAGTTGGAATATCCTGCACCTCATTCTACGAGGAAAGAGCCGAGATCCCTTCACCGAGAGTGACCTCTTTAGCAAAACGTTTTCGCCACTATATTTTTATAAAAAACTATCAGTTTCCTTCAACGAGATCAAATTCATTACGTTAAAGGTTTTTCGCCAAAAACCAGCCGCAGCCCTCCGTCATTTCTTTTGGGTATTCAGTAGTATTCAAGCTATGTTTGTTGACTAAAGTCAAGGCATAGTGTTTGGTAGTTGCTGGGTATTCATCTGATGCATAGATAGATGTGTTGGTTTGGGACAGTCGTATTACCTTGTTGACTAAAGTCAAGGGTATGTACGGGTGGGTTCAAATCAACCTGGACAATGATGGGTAGAACTTGACATGTGACTTATGATTTGTTGACTAAAGTCAAGGTCATAAGAGCATGAGGCAAAAATCACATCGGGAGTTTCAAACATACAGGAAACTTGCCAGGCATGCGCATACCTTCTGGAGTGTGATAACTTGAGTGGCTTCCATCAAGTTATCATGCGATGATAGTTGGATCCCGATTCTCACCGATGAGTTAGTTTACTCTTCGGGTGATCCCGACTAATTCTTCTTTCTGGTTTGGAGGAGAATTTGAGATAACAGTGGGAGGTTTCCTGATTAGATAAAGTGATAACCATTCTGATCTAGGTTAGAGTGCACGCAGAGTGTTTCTTTTCTCTCTCTCTTTGGCAGCGACCTTTGACCGATCCTAGACTATGACTCAGTGACCAAAGTTGACCGAACCTTCTTAAAATACTGGCTTTTGGATTGTCTATAGTTGCATAAGTCATTGCCGCTCCTTCTTTTACCCTTTGTATTTCTCAGAACACCCCGTATTAATACGGATATCCACTTCCATTGGATTGATCCATCGTATGGTTATATACAAACTCGAAGGGACTTCTTCGAGGATGGATCCAGGTTCAAGAGAAATAGAATTGGTTTATTCAGTTGTCTTTTATTATCACCTTCTCTCAGGTTGCGAGGGCTCCTTAGTTTAGGAGAGTACACCAATTACGCTTATTGGATAGTCTTATTCCAAACCATAGGCTGGTGTCGAAAGGTAGGGAATGAAGAAAACCAATTAGCCTAAGTAGGGTGTGCAGAAGGTAATATGTAAAGACAAGAATAAAGGGATTAGAAAGAGGGTAAAGTAAATTGCGACTGCTATCATTCATGACCAAACCGCGTACTTCATCGCCACTCCTATTTCACCTTTGCTTTTTCCCAGTTTGGGAGAAATAGAATAAGGTATTATTCAGTTGTCTTTTATCATCACCTTCTCTCAAGTTGCGAGTACTCCTAGGATTAGGAGAGTACACCCATTATGCTTACTGGATATTCTTCTTCCAAACCATAGGCTGGTGCCGAACGGTAGGGAAGGAAGAAAACCATTTAGCCTAATGATGGTGTACAGAAGGTAACGACTAAAGACAAATAAAGAGATTTGGAGAGATGGCAAAGAAATATACGGTTAAAGTCATGAATTGGATTATGGAAGAGGCATTACTAAGAATACCAGGATACCCCTACGAGACATTTTAATATTTCAGTTTCACTGCGCATTGTTAAAAGAAAAATTGTTTTCCCGATTAGATACTTACTCCAGGGTATGTATTTACCAAGTTTCATTCTCATATCTGTATGGTTTTTTACAGATAATGAGTGGGAGTAAGTTATTGGGAATTTGGTGATCATCCTCATTATATCGGAATTCGTTGTAATTGGTGATATTTGAGGAAATCGCCTGGGTACAGTTTTCAACCTACGATGCACAAGGTTTTGAGTTATTTAAACTCAGCGGACTTATACAGAGTATTGTATATTGTCCAGTGTCCATCAGGACAAAGGGGTTGGTCCTCGTACTCTATTCTGTTTACTTGTAACTTCTCTAGTTATTAGACAAGTGTTTCGTAGAAATACAAAGTCTAAAGTTTTGAGAAGTTGTGGGTATAAGAATAAAGTAGAGAACCAGGTGTCACAAGTATCGGGATTCTTCAAAGAGATTGAAGATGTAGATTCTTATGATTGGTATTCAAATGATAGTAATAGTTTTTTGAGAAACTTGTTTCTCTTTCAGGTTACTCATAATTGGATAGATTCCTAAGTTGAGTAATGCTGATTAGCCTCTCTCCATTAAGTAGATATGCACTGGAGACAGCTGCATGTTTTGAATCTGGTTCTAATTAAATTAGTGCCTCTGTTTCTATATTGGATATAGAATGGTTCATATCTTAACGATGTTAAGGTAAGGGGAGTTGTCCAGCTTATGCTTAAAACCAGACACTGGATAACTCAAGGCACGTTTCTGTAATGGCAGTTTGTGGGTTGACCCGGGCTATGTCGAGGGTTGACATTTCTGCCATCTGGAAGATCAATAGTGATATTGTTCTTGACTCGCCACAGTTTTGATAAAATGGATTTTTTCAGAAAACAGTAGTGGGAGTATGGTAGAATTGGAAGTGATTCCAGAACCGCAAACGATTACGGAAAATTTAATAGGACCTATATATTCAATCAGGTTTGACATTTCAATAGCCACACCGCAGATATGGTGGGTAACCTTAGACACCCGAGAGGTACTTAGGTAGCCTCAAGGACGGTGACAGGGAGGTTCTTGTTTACCTAGACTTGACACTACTGTTGTTCCAGACTATGAGACCCGGCAAGAGGATAAGTGTAACGTCGTTCTAAACTAGCTTTAGAAGTATACGTAGATATTATTCTGCCAGAGGGTTGTTATAGTCAGTGGGAGCATCGGAAGCATAGTGGGCAAGTAGCTTATGTCTATTTATAGACTCGAGCAGTTATAGCGGAGATAGATCATCTAATTTTTATGTGACAGTCATAGGTTTGACTTCATCAGAATAGGGGATGGATCTGTTAAAAAGGTAGTAGGGTGTGATGTCCTGGTATTTGGATGACATACACAGAGAAGGAAGTAAAATTCCTATACTACGATCGGTTGTACTGTGGTCGTCACACAGTTGTTTCTCCAGACAGGATATGGATATAATATAAGACATTCTGGTTACTAGATCCATAGTTTTAGATCTAGATTTGGGTAGTTTCCCAATGTAGGTACTGTAGGGTTCCTAGGCACACTAATGAGGTCTCACAAGGCATCAACCATGCCAATTTCAATTTTTACAAGTGCCGAGAAACCCTAATACGGATCGTTAACTAGAATTTTAGGCGAAACAAATGCAACTAGTTAACAACTTAACTAAGTGAACGGAAATACAACCTTTGTAGATCCGGTCCTCCACCTCCATAGCTCCATGATGAAGTCTCCTTGCTGTCCAAATCGAATCCCGGGCTCTAGCGTCGGCTTCATCGGAGAAATGGGCGGGCTTGGTTGTCGGCTTTGATGCCGAAGATGATCTACGTCGAGGCAACACAAGATCAAGCTCCAACTTCACCAAGTCATGAAACTTGTGAAGAAAACACCCTATACTACTTGGCAAGTGGTAGATGATAAAGAAATAGGAAGTGGGTTCACTTTAGAATTGGATTTCTCACTCTTTTTCTCAAGTTGCCATTGATGGAGGCAAGGTATTCTTCATGTTGAAGAAGGAGAAGAAGAAGAAGATAATATGATAAGTATTTTTCAAAAAGAAAATAAAATCAATACTTATCATACACTAACCATGGTCAAGTGTAGAGAGTAAACTAGGGTTAGGTGAATGGTTAGGGTTAAGCATGAAGACAAAAATGGTCACTTAGTCAAAGCTTCATGAAGCTTCAATAACAAACAAAGAAAGCCACCATTTCTCTTCATCTTTTCCAAAAATAAATAAATAAATAAATAGATATGAAAATCAAAACCCTAACCATTTAAATAACCATGGTTTAATCTTTACACAAACTCAAGTGAGCATGTATCATCAAACATGATACAATCAAGTGCACACAAAAATATATCACATATACAATGTGCACATCAAGTGAGAAAATCCTTTTAAAGTGAACCAATATTAGTTAATGCAAAGTAATATATCAAATATATAATTATACATTAAATCATTAAATCAACACTTGATTTAACGATCCGGTCATATCGCATATGACCGACTAATATCCAATGTATCGTCTTATCGAATCAATCCTCGATTCGATAACTAGGTTATATCGCATACAACCATTCGATACATTCATCGTGAGAATAGAATACAGTATCACATACTGGTATTATTCTCGGTCCCGCACATATCTCATATGCGCTCCTATTTCGTTTTGCTTGAGCCAGGAAACCTCTGTGTAGGACTCTAAAGACTCGTCAATACGCCGGTAGCAGATGATGATCATATCAAACACCCACAAGCCGCAAGCGGTCTGCTAAACGTAACGGCCACCCGGGTATTGAGCGATCAGAAGATCGACGAGCAAGCCCGCTCATACTCCTGTGAATCCAACCAGCAACACTTACCGTACAGTCCGGTCTGTTCGTCTGATATGTCGCATATCTCGCCTAAGGGTGGTAAACGTCAGACCCCAATAGCTCGATAAGTCGTGTCGATATGAGGTCTATAACAGTTCGAGAAACTACTGGTAACACTTACCAGTAAATCTCAGCAACCCTGGCCAGGGATTTCCGGTTATAGCCAATCGAACACAGCGCAACATCAACTCCCTATACCGGGAGAGACGAATCCCCTCCTATCGCTCATTGCCTCCATGTGATTCGGGACTGTACCCAAAAACCACCGTTTTGCACGCCCTCTTGGACGTGGTAAGGTGAAAATCAAAGCACAGTGGGAACCACACAAGACTCTATGACGATCTCGGGTCAACAGACTACTCTGTACCAGTGTCACCAGAGAACTGCCATCTGACGTAAGGTATAATACCATCTGGGAGTTCTCGGCGAGTCCGTCCAGTGTACCCAGTCTCTACTGAGCACCCGTATATCATCTCTGATGTCAAACACCAATGGATATGGGATCATCCATCGCCCATCTGTATGGGTCGAGAAGGTATACGCTAGTCTACTCTAGTATATCGATGCCCCGTCTCGATACACCCACGACTAGGGACCTTGAAGGATGTACTTATGGACTACCATGTCCCCACTAGTATGATCCTGCATCATAGTCCAGGTAGTCAAGTACACATCCTAAGGGCTTTACCAACATGTATCAGAGAGACAATCAGCGTACACGTTAAGGTAAAGAGCAACCGGATAGCATACTATCATGTCGAGTAAGAAAGTCCTCCTTATATATGTCCAAGCACCCACTAGAATATACATCCTATTATAGTAATGGCCTCTTGGGCATACATATAACTAACAATCTCCCACTTGCACTAGGGCCATCTGATAGCAGTGGTTGTAGCATCTCATACTCAACCATCCCATAAAAGTCTCTCTCTGGGAAAAAGCCTTTGTGAGTGGATCCGCCGTGTTGTCCTCTGCGTCTACTCTCCTAACCTCGATCACCCTGGAGATCAACTATCTCCATGATCAGGTGATGCTGCCTCAGAATACGTCTGGATCACTGATGGGACGGACGTTCCTTAGCATAAGCCACAACTCCATTGTCACACAATGGAAGGAACTAAGTTCATCTCATGAACTGATATACATCCAGACTGTCTCTTTGGTAGCATCTTAAGTAGCGATGTATCCAGCCTTTATCGTCTAGTATGCCACGGTATCTAGCTTGGAACTCTTCCAACATACCGTCCCTTTACTAAGGGTAAAGACAATGCCTGTGACTGACTTTCAGTCGTCCTTATCACCCTGGAACCCTTCCAGTGATTCTCCCCAGGATCGGTTGATACCATCTCACTACAACTAGTGAGAATCCTAACATCCAATTAGATCTATCTCATAGATCCAAAACCCAGGATTTAGGAGGTATCACTTTGATCCTATATGGAGAATCATTGTGATAAGCGGAGATTGACCGAGCGTAGCATAGGAAACTCCTTCCCTATCAAGATTATGTCATCCACGTACTCTACGAGGATCATCACCATACTCCCTACTACCTTTTTGTATATACAAGGTTCATCTACCATTTTGATGATGTCAAACTGTTTGACTACTACATCAAAACAGATGTTCCAACTCCGCGATACCTTCTTTATCCTATAAAGCATTTTGTACACGTTTCCGCTGCTCCCACTGTCTACGAAGCTCTCTGGCTGTGTACTTATAGACTCTCTCTTCTAAAACATCATTTAGAAAAGCAGTCATGACACCCAACCGCCAGATATCGTAGTCATGGTATGTAGCCGTGGCAAGTAGGATCTGGATGGACTTAAGCATAGCCACTTGAAAAGGTTTCATCATTATCCATGCCTGGTCGATGACGAAAAGCTTTAACAAGTCTAGCTTTGAAAGTCTCAACTTTTCCATCTACACCAAGTAATCTTCTCAAGATATACTTGCTCCTGATGGGGATTTAGCCCTTCAGATATAGCAACCAAAGTCCATACTTTGTTGGTGTATATGGATTCCATCTCAGATCGCTAAGCATCCAGCCATTCTTACAGAGTCCCACTCCTGATGGCCAGCTCGAAACTAGTTGGTTCATCATCTCATGATGCAATCCTTGCTCCCACTGTCATAGAGTAACCGAAGTATCTCTCAGGCGGGTGAGGAACCTTACTAGATCGGCAGAGAGGCTGAGGTTCGTTGGTAACTATTGAATCCTTTGGTTCTTTCAAATCATCAGCTGCAGTTTGTATAGTTGGAACCTTTCCAGTTCTACATAACAGACCTGGCCTTGAGCTTGTCCGGATTTTGCTTTTAGACATAGGCCGGACAACCCCAAATCTTAACTAACTTAAGATATGGGCTCTTCCCTTTCCATATCACATATGAAGTGGTAGGCAACTGATTTGATTGGAACCCTATTCAATAGGCATGCAACTTCATAAGTGCATAACTCCCAAAAGGAAATAGGTAACTCAGTAGTACTCATCATAGAGCACACCTTATCATATAGGGTGTGATTGCTCCACCCCGATATACCATCGTGCTATGGTGTATACGGAGGAGTAATGCTGAGAGAGAATCTCATTCTCCTTTAGAATAGTCCAGGAATTCCATGCACAAGTATTCTCCTCCCTGATCTCATCATAGGACATAATATTTATACCCGCTTTGGTTCTCTACTTCTAACTTATATTCTGTGAATATCTCAAAAGGTTCGGACTTGTGTTTCAACAGGAACATATGTCTGAATCTTGAGAGATTATCAGAGAACGTAATGAAGTATAAAGAACCAGTCCTGGCATGTGTAGACAGGAGACCTTACATACATCATCATGTATCAGTCCCAAGAGTTCATTAACTCTTTCTCTGTTTCCAATAAATAGAGCTATGGTCATCTTATCTTTGTGACATGACTGGCAAGTTTCACAAGATGTAAATTCAAACTGATTTAAATATGCATCTAAAATGTAACTTCAGCCAGTCGGATCGCATTGATATGACCTAGTCTACAATGCCTCAAGAAGGATTCGTTCATTTCTGAACTCTTCCTCTTGTGTGTGTTCTGTATACTAGGAACTGTAGTTTGATTTAGAACGTCAATGCTTTTAGATAACGTGCCTGAATCGATCAACTTTTGATATAGGAAATGTTCAAAACATTATCCATCAATACAAAATTATATCCTTTCTTTACTAGTAAAGAGACTGATATGATTTTGTATATCAGGTTCGGTATCTAATAACATTCGTTCAGAATCAATGTACTGGTCATACAGGGTGACAGTGACCAACAGACTTGGCTGCAACACTTGCCCCGTTCTCTGTCTCATGAAACTTATCACCCGTTCTCAGTTTTTCTACCTTTTTGCAGCCCTATGTAACAGATTACATATCTGGGATCCTGATCCGGTATCATATACCCAGGATGCGGAGGATACTGAGAAACAGTTCTTTGTAATGAACACACCTGAAGATGATGCATCAGCATGCACTCTCTTCGTTTGGGCGGCACGGGAATTGTGGTAATCCCCAATTTCCTGCTCTGTCTTATAACAATTATAAGTTGGAGCGGGACCAACGTTCCCCAGCTCAGTATAACAAGCGGGTTCGGTCAATATTCCATATTATTATCTTGATTAAGGCGTGATATGGTCGCTACCTGGAGAGAGAGAGAAGAAAACACTCAGCGTGCGCTCTTTCAAGAATAGATTGGTTATTATTTTATCTAATCAGGATGGCTCCCACTGTTTTTATCAAATCTTCCTTCAAACCCTAAAAGGAAAGACTAGCCGGGATTAATTACACACTACAAGTTCGCCAATCTTTCAGCCAGGCCAGTGTCGGTACTTTGAGGGAGGTCCCCCGTGCTTTCGCACGAAGCTAATTAATGTAAACCTCGTTTTCCCAGAGGCTTAACCTCGTTAACACCTTTCTCGACACCTACTTGATCGGCTAATTGTAATGTGTAAAGCTCTCCCAGGAATAACAATTACTCGCAGTGGGTATCGGGATCCAACTATCTCATAGAAGGTATGAAATCTCATTGCAAATTTCAACACTTGAAATTCCCGATAATATTTTGCCCCTAACGTGCTATGACCTTGACGAAAGCCAACAAACCATAGCCCGCTAGTCAAGTTCAACCCGTACATTTCTTGATTGAATTAAACCCACCCGCACGACCCTTGACGAAAGCCAACAAAGCCGCACGACTACCCTAATCCAATCGCATCGTATGCAGCAGATAAGCAGCATATAGCTACCGCACACTGCACCTTGACGAAAGCCAACAAATGCAGCACGAATACTATATACAACTTATCTGAAATGACGGAGGGCTACGACAGGTTTTTCTGAAAACCTATTGCGTAATGAACTTGATATCGTTGTAGAATCAAATGATTTTAAAATAGAGTGTTTTTGAGGCTTTTGTAGTTTTGCTAAAGGAGTCACTCCCGGTGAAGGGATCGTCGGTCCTTTCCTCGTCGAATGAGGTGCGGGATATATCATATATATCACTGTGCACAGCAGAAACTATAGAAGCAATCAAAAGACAAACTGAGGGGTGTAGCATCTGCCAGTTATTGCTAAAGGAGTCACTCCCGGTGAAGGGATCTCGGTCCTTTCCTTATCGAATAAGGTGCAGGATGTTCTACAAGGAACACCGCGATGCAAAGCAAGAACTGTAGCTACCTGTTTTATTTTTGAAATTCAATTCTACAACATCTTTAGGTTTCTTTTATTTTCATTAATCATATTAATGAAGTCCCATCATTTAAATCACCTAAACATCACAGATAAATACGACGTACACTTATGCCATCCGCATTCGCCTCGATGTCCCCTCGTGCACCGTTAGGTTAGGTGACTAACGGCAGAGCGGGGCAGGGCTAGCGCGGGTGTAAAACATAAGTAACGCCTATATAATATATCATATATACTATATACAGTATCGATCACAGAACATATTACATGATCACATCACATATATCGCAGCAGAAGAAACATATGAAATATTGGATATACTAGGACGTCCGTGTTTTCAATACGAGCCAGTATAAAACACGGATTCCACTGTCGCGATGAATAGCCAAACCCATACCCCTAGACCCCTACGAGAGCGGCAAGCAACCCTACCAATTCTAGGGTTAGGAGACCCGGACTCGACTCCTCGAGTTGGTCTCCCACTGGACCCCAGAACCCGGTTACTTGTGCCCTCCTCCTTGGGTCTATCCTAGTGCGGAAAAGTAAATAATATACAAACGGTGACATCATCCGCAACCTGGAAGTGCCCCAATAAAAGAATATTACATACAAGTTTTTACATGAATGAAAATGAAAAACACTCATCTCACATAAAAACCCCCCGGCTATTCAAACACGACGATCCAATATAACATATCCAGCAACACATAACATCATATGTCATCAACGTAAGTAAATATGCGCGTCCCAATTGTCGTTGACATATAGCAACGAAACCGGCGATATCACATATTACACTTACGGTCACAGAAAAGAAAGTGTAAGACTACAACAGTTGGAATCCGCAATCTCTTTAGACATCGCATGCCTAATCAAATGAAATACTTAGACATCGCATGCCTAACAATTATAAACCCCGCATTTTAGTCTCATTATCGAAAACACTTTTCAATATCAAGTCGGGCAATTCAACAAGATTCCCGAAATCCTGATCGAATGCTCGTCGCAAACTTTAGTAGGCGGCCGCACCTCCGACGCCGTCGATGAAGTGCACCAAGGCGGAACACCGCTGCCGCGAGCACCCGAACGGATGCTTTTGGTGACGGGGTTCTCCTACAGTCACTTGGTCGGGGCTATGGAGTGAGGCTGTCTATTAAGTTTACCCGGCGAGTATCCGCGTACGCTACGTGATTGCGACGGACTTTTGATCACATCAAAATTCCGTGGCAACCGATCAAGTGAGACTAAAGTGCTATGCTTATAACATTCAAATCAGTTATCTCATAACTGCTTGTGAATTCCAATTATTGTATCACATTCCGGATAAATAGAAAATGTTAAACTTTCCGATCGAACAATCAAACACCCAAGTTTTCCCGAAACAGATCAACACATGAAACAAGTTTAAAAACATCCAGTTCATGCCTCAGTACCAACGGTCCAGCCGTAGAAGGGTCAAGCCAACGCCTCACATGTGGCACGCCGTACTGCCCCAAACCCGAAGGTTCAAAGGGCAGTTCAAGACGGTCACATAATCGAGTTAAGGTTTGTTGTCTTCTATAGGGTCCATCGCGTTACTTGCACTACTTAGAACGTTATTAAACCACGGAAAGATCCAACACTTGGAAATTTCCCGACAGGGGAAAAAGTGGGTATTTATATCCGGTCGAACTTTTTAACATATTCAAAAAATATCCGGAAAACACATAGACAAAATTAGACAATCCGATCGAATCCACGAGTTCCCAAAACAACCCCAGAAAACTCAACTCTTGAGTAAATATTAAAAATTCCCAGAAAATACAGCACCTGAATATAGGAATTACTGTGCAATTTTAAAAAAAACAATTTGATAATATGGCCGCGGAACCGCCGCAAGAGCCATGCTTGTGCCGCGGTTCCGCCGCGCTTTAGTTGAATCGCGGGCACGTGCTGCACAGTTGTTCTTACAATTTCCTGCTGAATTTTCTGCATATTTTTAATGTGGAAAAAACCCAGTTTTTGGAAAATGTCCAGAGAGCATTTTGGAATTGGGGTTTCGGTTCGATCGGACTTCAAACTCCGTCTATGCACCGCCTAAGGCTCTAGCTAGGCTCTGATACCACTGTAGGGTTCCTAGGCACACTAATGAGGTCTCACAAGGCATCAACCATGCCAATTTCAATTTTTACAAGTGCCGAGAAACCCTAATACGGATCGTTAACTAGAATTTTAGGCGAAACAAATGCAACTAGTTAATAACTTAACTAAGTGAACGGAAATACAACCTTTGTAGATCCGGTCCTCCACCTCCATAGCTCCATGATGAAGTCTCCTTGCTGTCCAAATCGAATCCCGGGCTCTAGCGTCGGCTTCATCGGAGAAATGGGCGGGCTTGGTTGTCGGCTTTGATGCCGAAGATGATCTACGTCGAGGCAACACAAGATCAAGCTCCAACTTCACCAAGTCATGAAACTTGTGAAGAAAACACCCTATACTACTTGGCAAGTGGTAGAGGATGAAGAAATAGGAAGTGGGTTCACTTTAGAATTGGATTTCTCACTCTTTTTCTCAAGTTGCCATTGATGGAGGCAAGGTATTCTTCATGTTGAAGAAGGAGAAGAAGAAGAAGATAATATGATAAGTATTTTTCAAAAAGAAAATAAAATCAATACTTATCATACACTAACCATGGTCAAGTGTAGAGAGTAAAATAGGGTTAGGTGAATGGTTAGGGTTAAGCATGAAGACAAAAATGGTCACTTAGTCAAAGCTTCATGAAGCTTCAATAACAAACAAAGAAAGCCACCATTTCTCTTCATCTTTTCCAAAAATAAATAAATAAATAAATAGATATGAAAATCAAAACCCTAACCATTTAAATAACCATGGTTTAATCTTTACACAAACTCAAGTGAGCATGTATCATCAAACATGATACAATCAAGTGCACACAAAAATATATCACATATACAATGTGCACATCAAGTGAGAAAATCCTTTTAAAGTGAACCAATACTAGTTAATGCAAAGTACTATATCAAATATATAATTATACATTAAATCATTAAATCAACACTTGATTTAACGATCCGGTCATATCGCATATGACCGACTAATATCCAATGTATCGTCTTATCGAATCAATCCTCGATTCGATAACTAGGTTATATCGCATACAACCATTCGATACATTCATCGCGAGAATAGAATACAGTATCACATACTGGTATTATTCTCGGTCCCGCACATATCTCATATGAGCTCCTATTTCGTTTTGCTTGAGCCAGGAAACCTCTGTGTAGGACTCTAAAGACTCGTCAATACGCCGGTAGCAGATGATGATCATATCAAACACCCACAAGCCGCAAGCGGTCTGCTAAACGTAACGGCCACCCGGGTATTGAGCGATCAGAAGATCGACGAGCAAGCCCGCTCATACTCCTGTGAATCCAACCAGCAACACTTACCGTACAGTCCGGTCTGTTCGTCTGATATGTCGCATATCTCGTCTAGGGGTGGTAAACGTCAGACCCCAATAGCTCGATAAGTCGTGTCGATATGAGGTCTATAACAGTTCGAGAAACTACTGGTAACACTTACCAGTAAATCTCAGCAACCCTGGCCAGGGATTTCCGGTTATAGCCAATCGAACACAGCGCAACATCAACTCCCTATACCGGGAGAGACGAATCCCCTCCTATCGCTCATTGCCTCCATGTGATTCGGGACTGTACCCAAAAACCACCGTTTTGCACGCCCACTTGGACGTGGTAAGGTGGAAATCAAAGCACAGTGGGAACCACACAAGACTCTATGACGATCTCGGGTCAACAGACTACTCTGTACCAGTGTCACCAGAGAACTGCCATCTGACGTAAGGTATAATACCATCTGGGAGTTCTCGGCGAGTCCGTCCAGTGTACCCAGTCTCCACTGAGCACCCGTATATCATCTCTGATGTCAAACACCAATGGATATGGGATCATCCATCGCCCATCTGTATGGGTCGAGAAGGTATACGCTAGTCTACTCTGGTATATCGATGCCCCGTCTCGATACACCCACGACTAGGGACCTTGAAGGATGTACTTATGGACTACCATGTCCCCACTAGTATGATCCTGCATCATAGTCCAGGTAGTCAAGTACACATCCTAAGGGCTTTACCAACATGTATCAGAGAGACAATCAGCGTACACGTTAAGGTAAAGAGCAACCAGATAGCATACTATCATGTCGAGCAAGAAAGTCCTCCCTATATATGTCCAAGCACCCACTACAATATACATCCTATGTATAGTAATGGCCTCTAGGGCATACATATAACTAACAGGTACTTTGACAGTATTCTAATAGTATTTTAGAATAGATGACTCCTCGCATGGTGGTGTACCTGCAGGTAATGGAGTCACCCTCTTTAAAGGTGTCTTAGAGACTAAAGGAGAGAGAGATATGCATGATTAGCAGATCACTTGCTTAGGCAATTGAGTCAATCATGAGATGTCAAGTACCACACCAGATGTAGTTTTTGCACTTGATGCGATACGTTTATATTAATCCAATCCTGAAGAAACGTAAGGAAGCAGTTTTAGAACATAAGGTGCATGTTCTACGGATTTGATGACGGCAGCCTCCTTCGGGAGATGGTTATCATTCCAGGCTTCAGAGGTGACATGGATGACAGAGTGATTGTCAGAGTTATAGTTTTCCCTATGATGAGGGACAGTATTATGGACAGGTGGTCCAAGTGGATACTGTGGGAGGCATGGTGCTGGATACTGATTAGGTTCAGTTATCGATACAGTCTAAGAAGTTTGGATTTGGAGTTCATTTATGAACAAGGTCCCATCAGATATCCAGACATATTCTAAGACAGGTATTACTCGATTCGGGAGATGGTTTTCTCCGCGAGCTTGAGATTTAGAGAGATATAGAAAGAAACATCAGGGCGGATCCACTCACTGAGGCTATTTCTCGAACACAAGAATTTTACAAACTAGCTTTGTGAAACTGATTAGTAGAGGAGTTGGATGTTCGGTATCACACGGGCTGTGAGTATGCGACATCGCAATAATTAGCCTTGAGTGCAAGTGGGAGATTGTTGGAGATAGTGCCCTCAAAGTCAATTATTGGATCGCAGGTACGTGATTGCAATGATTGAGGCAGGACCTATACCGATATGACAGTCTTGCTCGAGATGATAGTATGCTATCTAGTTTGTCTTTATCATCGTATACATGCTTTAGTTCACTATTGCATGATGATAAAGCCCATAGGATTCTTGCTTGACTGCCAGCAGTATGATGGCGATCATATACGTGGGAGCTGGGGTCTGTAAGCACATCCTTAGAGTGTCCTTAGTCGTGGGAGTTTCGAGACAGGGCATCGATACTCCAGAGTAGACTAGTGTATACAGTCGAGACCCCAACGAGGGGCGATGGCCGGTCTCACAAGCCATTGGTGTTAGTTGGTTCACCTAAGATGAATACAAATGATCATTGGGTTATGAGTACACCGGACAGGACTCGCCGGGAATCTGCTAGTTGGTATTATACCTAGCGTCAGATAGCAATTCCCTGGTGACATGTGTACAGCTTAGTTCATTGACCTGAGCTCGTCATTTGTCTCGTGTGAGTTCCCACTGTGCTTTGATTTCTACCCTACCACGTTTCATAGGAGTCGTGCAAACAGGTCTTTTTTGGGTACAGTCCCGAGCCACATGGAGGCAAGTGAGCGGATCGGCAGGGGATTCGTCTCTCCCGGTATTGGGGGTGAGATCGCACTCTGTCTAGGAGAGCCATTACACAAAGCCCTCGGCCGAGGCAGGAGATTTACTAGTAGGTACTCCAGTAGTATCTCAGTGTGTTCTGGGCTACTCTTTGACACGACTTATACCGTTAATGGGGGTCTGACGTTACCAGCCCTCTAGGCAGATATGCGATACTCATAGACGAACGGACCGGACTGTATATATATTGTCACTGTTAGGCTCAGTAGGGTTTAGAGATGAGTTCGCTCGTCAGCTTCCCTTCCAATCAATACATAGGCAAACCGTTACGTTCAACTTGTACCTCTGACGTGCTAGAGGTTATACCCAGTGCCAGTGTGTTGATGAGTCATTAGAGTCCCCCACAGACACTTTCCCAAGTTCGGGCGAAACCGTTGTAGAGGCCATATGGGTTTATAGCAAGGTTCGGAAAATGCACGTGCGTTTTCGCACGTGTCCATTTTCGGGCAGATAACACTGGTAGGCTTTGGTTTAAGCCGGAACCCAGTATTATACTATGTAGATATAATATCTTTGTCTCAGTTGCATTTGTATTCAGTCGTAATACAAATGCGGGTATGTTTATACTGATACGGGGTTATCCTGAAATTCGTTTCAGGATCACTTTTGGAAGTTGCCAGTTTCCAGTTTTCTATCAGCCGTATTTAACAGTCGGTTAAATGCGGATTTATCTTTTCTTCTTGGGTGAGTCATGAGAGTGAGTCATGCTTCTAGAAGGTTTTAGAAATGGTGATTAGGCTTGTGAGTCATTAGTGCTTTTATGGTGCATTTATTGTGTTCATACTAGGTTTAATGACTCATTCTTTTTGCATTAACTCTTCTAGATATTTGATGAAGATCTTTTCCTTTAGAGTCACCACTTTGCTCCTACACTCACCTCCCCCCTCATCTATAAGTGGCCGGCCCCCTCCCCTCCTCTTGAGAATTATGGTTGTTAGAAAAAAGAATAAGGTTTTTGGTGCATGGAAATTAGAATAGACAATTCTCATTTCACCCGATTCCAAAAGGCAACTTCATTAACCGTTCGTCCATACCTTTGGACGTAACGAAACAAAGTGTTCTACTCATTCTCTATATCATCTTGGTCGTATCTTCTAGCAAACTTGACGATCGAGTTGCCTCGGTTCAGAGGCGGGAGCCCGTTTAAAGATCCGTCGACGTGGTGCCACCTGGACGACGAGACTGGAGATTCAGGAGATCGGAGCAGCCGAAACAAAGCGTGGGATGATGGTTGAAGACCGAAGGACTCGGATCATTCGGTATAACGTTTCTACCCATTTGTAATTTGTTAGTTTATCTTTAATGGAAGATCCAGGTTACGGTACGCGATAGCGCCAGTTTCTAAAAAGTTTTTGTTCCGCATTTGGCGTCTGTTAGACGGCCGGGGCGCTACCGTGGACTTACATTGATTGCCGCTCTCGTAGGGGTTTAGAGATGTGGGTTTGGCTATTCATCGCGACTGTGGAATCTGTGTTTTATACAGGCTTAATTTAAAACACGGAATTCCTAGTATATCCAATATTTCATATGTTAACTTCTGCTGCTGATATTCTGTGATGTGATCACTTTATATGCATGAGACGAATGCTTTATTATTATATATATGATATATAATAAACTTTGCTTATGTTTTGCACCCGCGCTAGTCCCGCTCCGCTATGCCGTTAGTTAAGTAACCTAACGGTGCATAACGAGATACTGTGGCGAATGCGGATGGCATAAGCGTACGTTGTATTTTCGTTTCTTCTATGATGGTTAGGAAGCATAATTGATGGGACTTCATTAATGAGATTAATAAAAGAAAAGAAACCTAAAAGCTATTGTAGAATCAAATTTTCAAAAAGGGTTGCTTTAGTTTTTGCTTTGCATAGTGGTATTTGTAGAATATCCAGCACCTCATTCGATGAGGAAAGAGTCGAGATCCCTTCACCGAGAGTGACTTTTTTAGCGAAACCAGCAGATGCTACAACCCATTCGGTCGTGTCTTTTGATTGCTTCTCTAGTTCTTGCTTTGCATAGTGGTATTTGTGAAATATCCCGCACCTTATTTGATATGGAAAGAGCCGAGATCCCTTCACCGGGAGTGACCTCTTTAGCGAAACTAGCAAAAGCCTCAAAAACATACCTTTTCAAAATCACTAGATTCTACAATGATATCAAGTTCATTACGCAAAAAGGTTTTTCTAAAAACCTGTCGTAACCCTCCGTCATTTCAGATAAGTACTACTTAGTATTCGTGTTACATTTGTTGGCCTGCGTCAAGGCGTAGTGTACGGTAGCTAACTAGTGCTTATCTGCAACATAAGATGAGATTGGATTGGGGTAGTCGTGCAACTTTGTTGGCCTGCGTCAAGGGTCGTGCGGGTGGGTTTAATTCAATCAGGAAATGTACGGGTTGAACTTGACTAGCGGACTACGGTTTGTTGGCCTGCGTCAAGGTTATAGGACGCTAGGGGCAAAAAATTATCGGGAATTTCAAGTGTTGAAATTTGCAATGAGATTGCATACCTTCTATGAGATAGTTGGATTCCGATACCCACTGCGAGTAAGAGTTAGTCCTGGGAGAGTTTTACACATCACAATTAGCCGATCAGGTAGGTGTCTAGAAATGTGTTAACGGGGTTACGCCCCTGGGAAAACGAGGTTTATTTTAATTAGGTCCATGCGAAAGCACGGGGAACCTCCCTCAAAGTACTGACACTGGCCTGGTCGAAAGATTGGCGAACTTGTAGGGTGTAATTAATCCCGGCTAGTCTTACCTTTTAGGGTTTGAAGGAAGATTTGATAAAAACAGTGGGAGCCATCCTGATTAGATAAGATAATAACTAATCTAATTTTGCAAGAGCATACGCTAAGTGTTTTCTTCTCTCTCTCTCCAGGTAGCGACCATATCAGGCCTTAATCAAGATAATAATATGGATGTATTGACCGAACCCGCTTGTTATACTGAGCAGGGGAACGTTGATTCCGCTCCAACTTATAATTGTTATAAGTCCGAGCAGGAAATAGGGGAATATCCGGATTCCCACGCCACCCAAACGAAGAATAAGCATGTTGATACATCTTCTTCGGGTGTGTTAGTTATCGAGAACTGTTTCTCAGTACACTCTACGTTCTGGGTATTAGATACCGGATCGGGATCCCATATATGTAATATGTTGCATGGGCTTAGGAAAGGTAGAGAACTGGGAATAGGTGATCATTCTGTAAAAGTAGGGAATGGTGCAAATGTTGCAGCCAAAGCAGTTGGAGAATATCATCTTGTTTTACCAAATGGTAATACATTGATTCTGAACGAATGCTATTACATACCGAACCTGATATGCAATCTTATATCAGTTTCTTTATTAAGTAAAGAAGGATATAATTTTGTAGTACATGATAATGTTATGAACATTTTTCTGAATCAAAAGTTGATTGGATCAGGGTCGTTAAATAATGACATATGCGTTCTAAATTAAACCACAGTTCTTAATGTACAAAACACACACAAGAGGAAGAGTTCAGAAATGAACGAATTCTTCTTGTTGCATTGTAGACTAGGCCATATCAATGCGACACGACTAGCTAAGTTACATAAAGATGGATATTTGAATCCGTTCGAATTATCATCTTATGAAACTTGCCAGTCATGTCTCAAAGGAAAGATGATCAAAACTCCGTTTACTAGACACGGAGAGAGAGTTACAGAACTCTTGGGACTAATATATAGTGATGTATGCGGTCCCATGTCTACACATGCCAGGAATGGTTCTTCATACTTTATTACATTCACTGACGATCTCTCAAGATACGGACATGTGTTCCTGTTGAAACACAAGTCTGAAGCTTTTGAGAAATTCAAAGAATATAAGCATGAAGTCGAGAACCAGACGGGTAAAAGTATTAAAATCCTTCGATCTGATCGGGGAGGAGAATACTTGAGTACGGAATTCCGTGACTATCTAAAAGAGAATGGGATTCTCTCTCAGCTTACTCCTCCGTATACACCACCGCACAACGGTGTATCGGAGCAGAGGAATCGCATCCTATTGGATATGGTGCGCTCTATAATGAGTACTGCTGAGTTGCCTATTTCATTTTGGGGATATGCACTGGAGACAGCTACAGACCTATTGAATATGGTTCCCACCAAATCTATGCCAACCACTTTATATGAGATATGCAAAGGAAAGAGACTATATCTTAATTATGTTAAGATATGGGGTTGTCCGGCATATGTGGAAACACAAAATTCTGACAAGCTCGAGGTAAGGTCTTTTCTGTGTAAGTTTATTGGATATCCCAAACATTCGCGAGGGTATATCTTCTACCACACCGAGGAACAAAAAGTGTTTGTTTCTCGACATGCCACCTTTTTAGAAAAGGAATTTCTTGAAAAAGAAATTAGTGGCAAGGAGGTAGAACTGGAAGAAGTTCCAGCTATACAAACTACGACAGAAGATTTGGTAGAACCAAAGAATTCGATAGTTCCCAACGAACCTCAACCTCTCCGTCGATCTAGTAGGGTTCCTCATCCACCTGAGAGATACTACAGTTTTCTCATTGATGGCAGGAGCGATGATTGCATCATGGAAGATGATGACCCAACTAGATTTGAGCAGGCCATCACAAGTGGTGACTCTGTGAAATGGCTAGATGCAATGCGATCTGAGATGGAATCCATGTACACCAACAAAGTATGGACTTTGGAAGTTGCTCCTGAAGGGGTAAAACCCATTGGGAGCAAATGGATCTTTAAGAAGAAACTTGGTGTAGATGGAAAAGTTGAGACTTTCAAATCTAGACTTGTTGCAAAAGGTTTTCGTCAACGACCAGATGTGGATTATGATGAAACCTTTTCTCCAGTGGCTATGCTTAAGTCCATCCGGATCCTTCTTGCCATTGCTGCATACCTTGACTACGAAATCTGGCAAATGGATGTTAAGACCGCCTTTCTAAATGGTGATTTAGATAAGAGCGTGTACATGACTCAACTAGAGGGCTTCGTTGTTGGATATAGTGCCCTCAAAGTCAATTATTGGATCGCAGGCACGTGATTTCAATGATTGAGGAATGACTTATACCGATAGGACAGTCTTACTCGAGATGATAGTATGCTATCTGGTCTGTCTTTATCATCGTGTACAGCATTAGGTGACATTACATATCACTATTACACGTTGATAGAGCCCTTAGGATTCTTGTTTGACTACCAGCAGTATGATGGCGATCATATACGTGAGAGTTGGGTAGTCTATAAGCACATCCTTAAAAGTGTCCCTAGTCGTGGGAGTTTCGAGACTGGGCATCGATACTCCATTAGTAGACTAGTGTATACAGTCAAGACCCCGACGAGGGGCGGTGGCCTGTCTCACAAGCCATTGGTGTCAGTTGGTTCACCTAAGATGTATACAGGTGCTCATTGGGTTATGAGTACACTGGACAGGACTCGCCAAGAACATGCTAGTTGGTATTATACTTAGCGTCAGATAGTAGTTCCCTGGTGACATGTGTACAGGTTAGTTCATCGACCTGAGATCGTCATTTGTCTCGTGTGAGTTCCCACTGTGCTTTGATTACTACCCTACCACGGCTTAAAGGAGTCGTGCAAACAGGTTTTAGTTGGGTACAGTCCTGAGCCACATGGAGGCAGTGAGCGGATCGGTAGGGGTTTCGTCTCTCCCGATATTGGAGGTGAGACCGCGCTGTGTCTTGAAGAGCCATTACACGAAGTCCTTGGCCAAGGCAGGAGATTTACAGGTAGGTATTCCAGTAGCATCTCAGGGTGTTCTGGGCTACACTCCGACACGACTTGTACCGCTTTTGGGGGTCTGACGTTTACCAGCCCCATAGGCCCGACATGCAATACTCATAGACGAACGGACCGGACTGTACGGATATTGTCACTGACAGGCTCAGTAGGGTTACTGGATGAGTTCGTACATCGGCCTCCCTTTTGGTCAATACCTCGGCAGCTGTTACGCACAGCTAGTGCCACTGACGTCCTAGTGGTTAGATCCACAGCCAGTGTATTGACGAGTCTTTAGAGTCCCCCACAGACAGTTTCTCAAGTTTCGGACGAAACGTTGTAAAGGCCGTATGGTATTATAGCAGGGTTCGATCATATACGTGCACTTGTGCGCGGATCATGATCGGACGGATTATACTAGTGGGCTTTGGTTTAAGCCGGATCCTAGTATTAGATTTGTTGGATTACTTTAGTCTCATTGCATTCGCATTCAGTCGGAATGCGGATGTAGGTATGTATATACTGGTGAGGGGTACTCTTGTGATCTGTCAGGAGTTTACTTTAGTAGATACCATTCTATTTATTGTTGTAAACATTTGGATTAATGTTTGCAAGTGGAAATTGTGAGCTCAAGCCATAATGGAGTGCATTTAATGTGGCATGTGCAAGGGTAGTGACTCATGGTCTTATTTTTTGTGCATACCATCATTTCATGATGGTTTATTGGGTGAGATGGTGATGGGAGAAGAGAAAGGGCAGCCACATATGTTTGGGGTTAGCTCTTGGATTATTATTCTAGCTCACTCACAATTCATTATCTCACACAACAACAAACGAAAAAGCTCTCCTTCTTCTTTCTTCTCTTGAGCTCACCATCTCCTTATCAATGGCATCCCCTTCAACCTCCATCCATACAATCTCATGAGTTGAGAATAAATGGATACTTGAGACAAAGTTATCACACACATTCTCAACTTCACCTTGGACATGTCGGCTTGCAAAATTCATGTCCGAGTTGCTTCGGTTTGAAGCGGGAGCCCGTAAAAAGGCTTCTAGATGTGGTGCCCTTTTTGACGAGGAGACCGGAGATCGAGCGAGATCGGAGATGTCGCGAGGAGCTTGGGATGGTGGCTAAAGACCGAAGGACACGAATCGATCGGTATAGCCATTCTAATTTCTTGTAGATAGCTAGTATAGGTTAATGGTATGATCCGGGTTAAAGTCTGCGTTAGCGCCAGTTTCGTAAAAAGTTTTTGTTTCCGGGTTTGGCCTCGGATTGACGGCCGGGGTGCTACCGTAGACTTATATGGTATTAGAGCCACGCTATTAACCCATAGCTAGCTTGTTTAGACAATGTTAAAGTATCGAAATCGAAATGACGACAATACACTGCACTGCACTTTCTGGTCTCTGCTGTTTTTAAAAATGTCTTCGACAAATTATTTAAACATGTGCAGAAGACTACTGAAGTGAACCTAAGCCTGGACCCTAAAAAGGACACCCACCCCTCGGTTTTTGGCCGAGCACATGGCTCCCAAAACCGAGGAGGCCGGCCTTCTTAGGGTGTTTGGGGTTGTATTTTTGGGTGCAGTCAGGTCTTTGGAAAGTTAGTGCAGTGGTATTGTTTGTTTGGCCCAATTTGGATATGGTTTTATCAGTTTGTTTGGGCTATTCGGGGGTTATTTCGAATTCGATATTTTCTAATATTGTTTAAAGCTTACAGTGCATTGCATTATATCTGCGATCTTGAATGTCATTTGATTGGTAAATCTTGTCTAATCGCTATAGTCCTTTTAGACGGATTTGCGAACGTGACATTCACGTTGATGTTCTGTGTTGTGCTGTGATGTTGCGGATTTGTTGTGGTGGATAGCTTGGTGCAATGGTAGTGCAGTTTAGTATTATTTGTACATTTGATATTGCGGGGTGAGCGTCCGACATATGGACTGCCGTCACTGCCTGTTTGTATATTATTCTTTTGGGGCACGACCGGGTTGAGGTCGATGTACCCGTTGTACATATTTTATTTTCTGTACTAGTATTACCCCGCGGTGGAGTGCACAGATAGCCGGGTTCTAGAGGGCAATGGGCCCGCATCTCATGGTTTTGAGATGGAGGGGGCTTCACTCTAGAATTGGCGGGCTATTCGCCGCACTCGTAGGGGGTACAGGTTGACCCAAGGTGGGGTGCTCAAGTTACCGGATTCTGTGAAGTGCTGTGTTACGACCCGAAATTGGCACGTGACGGCCTTAATACTACGCAACGTCTACAGGCGTAACGTAGTAAAAGAAAGCTAAAACCCAGCAATCTAAACCATCAAAAGTAATAAGAAAGTGATAATAGTATTTTCAAAACCTTTGAAATCACAACCCAAATTCTTTAAAGTCTCACTTTTATTCCTTAAAATTTTGGCAGCACCTCCTTTGTAAAAACCAACCCCAAAAATGTATACAACATAAATATAAAGTAAAGCATCCCAAACGGGAGCAAAATCCACGCCCAACGGCGGAAAACAAACACCACAACAGATATACGACGCCGTAGCGAAGAAAGAGATGATATAAATAAAACTGCATAAAAACCTCCAAGTCACAAAATAATATACAATATTGTCCTCACACCAAGTCACTAAGTCATACATAATACTGGTAGATGGAGAGTACATGGATACAACGAATATACAATACAACATCAGATAACCACAAAACCCACCTGGGCAAAACTGCACACCGTTAGGCGAAGTGGTATCCTCAGCCAAAAGATGATACGATGGAAGGAAATAGCCTGCCTCTGACTATCCTGAGGAACATCTGCAAACACTGTGGCACAACGGGAGTGAGTTGCCAACTCGTGAATAGTAAATAACATATGCAGGTAATCGTGAGTATGCACGTACAACGCGAATCTAACTGTAATGTTTTAGAAATCGTTTTGCGAATTTTCCCGTTTTAGGGCAAAATTGTCGGTTCTTCCCGTTTTAACCCGATTTCGATCAAACGTCCGTATAAGCTTGCCGGCACCTAGTTTAGCTAAAATAAAACTTGTGCGCGAACTTTGGGAGTATTTGGGAGGTTTTGGTTCAGATAGAATTTTTCCCAAATAAAATATTATTTTAAGCGGTATTTTGTGTACGTAAATCGGGAAAAAATTTCCTCTTGTGAATAAATTAATTTTGTCACTAGAATTATTTTAGAAGCTTCTTTTTAAATATCTAGATATTTCTTTTGTGCAAAAGGATTTGGATTTAAAAAGAAAAGAAAAGGGTGTAAAGGTGGCATTTTTCATTTAATGTTGCATTTATTGCTTAAGACTAGAATTTTCTTCATTTTAATTACACAAAACCCCCCTCTCACCTCCTTGGCCGAGCCTCATTCCCCCCATTTCTGTCCTAAAAAATTCCAAGCTCATTTCTCACTCTTTTTCAATCAAAAACACAAAAAGAATTCCAAAAATAAATCCAAAAATTCCTATATAAAAATTAAACCAATTTTCCTTCACTAATCCTTCATGGATCTTCAACAAAGCTTGGTTTTTGATGCTAAGAAGATGGATTAAGTTTCATTTTGTGTTCTTGGGGAGGTATAATTCTTACCTTAATCCTTATACTTTTGCTTTAATCTTAAACTAGCTAATTTAGTTAGCTATTTATGTGTTTAGTGTAGTTTTTAAATCATGATTAATTCATTATATTTGGTTTAAGAAATTCATGTTAGGGTTAAACTTTGAATAAGTGATTAGTGTTTATTTGAAGTGTTAATTTATGTTTTGAAAAAGATTAATCTAGTAGAAAATGTTAAAATTTGCTAATAAGCATTTTGTTTAATTAAGCAAAGTTGCTTACTAGATTTTTGCTAAAACATAATTAGCGAGTGTTAAAAATATAGGAATGGTTTAGATAGCTTAGTTAAGCTATTTTAAGGTATTTGTAATCGTTAGATATGCGTTATCTTGAATCTAGTGCGAAATATTGCGATAGGTTGCTTACTAGATTTCGGGGTTTTTCCGACGTAGGGTTCGTTTGGTCGTAGCGAGGTTATATCTGGTGTATTTCTCGTAATTTTTGTGTTGTGTGCACGATCGGGACGATCGGGGTCCAGACTTGGTGTTTTGTAGTTTAGCGACCCCAATTAGGGTTTGTAAGTGCACGGCGGCGCCCCGGCCTCCATCCCGAGGCCAAATGCGGAAGCGAAAAACTTTAATTTTGCAAACTAGCAAACTGGCACCACCGCGCACTAAACACCTGGATCGAACCATTAACTAGTCCTAGCTAACTACAAGATAGGGAATAGAGATATACCGACTGATCCGAGTCCTCCGGTCTTCTCGTTGTCGTCCCGATCTCCTGCGGAAACTCCTGTCGTCGCCTCGTCGCCGGAAGGGCACCACATCGCCTACATCTTTTACGGGCTCCTACCTCAATGCCGAGGCAAATCGGGCACGAAGCTGGCTAGTCGACGTGCCCAAGGTTTGCAGTAGAATGTGTAGTGCTCAAGTCTCATTTTGGGGTTGTAGGAATTGCCTTTGTGGTGGAGGAAAAAGAACTTGGAGAGAGGTGAGGAAAAATGTAGCATGCAAAGAATGAGATTAACATTTTTCTCATCTCCAAAAGAAACCCCCCCTACCCACACTAGTGGCCGGCCATGACAAATGGTGGGAGTGAGGAATGGAGAGAGGGAGAGAGAGCAAAGGTCAAGGGTAGGAAAGCAACCCATACAAGCAAAAGGAAAATGATTATCATATAAAATGATGATCACAATCCAATCCAAAACCACTCCCATCAACAACCATGATTTCTCCAAAGTCAAGCCATGATGAAATGAATAAGTCAAATGGTGGAGGAATAATCATGATACAACAATATGCAAAGACCCCCTCCACAAAAACTTATTTGCACAAATGCAAATAAGCCCTCCTCCACCAATCTTCGGCCAATGAACGATACAAAGGAAATCGGCCGAAACGGAAAGCAAACTGGCAACTCCAGAAAACTGGTCCCATAATAAATTACAGGAAAACCCCAATACTGTGTATACACACCCGCATTTGTATTCAAACCGAAATACAAATGCAATGAGACAAAATCTACACTGTACTATACTAGGATCCGGCTTAAAACAAAGCCGGCTAGTAATATCCGTCCGATCCTGATCCGTGCAATACCGCACGTATCTGATCGAACCCTTCCATATATCCATACGGCCTCTAGTACGAACTATCCGATCCTGATCCGTGCAATACCGCACGTATCTGATCGGACCTTGCCATATCTCCATACGGCCTCTACAGCTTTTCGCCCGAAAGCTTGAGTAACTGAATGTGGGGGACTCTAAAGACTCGTCAACACCTTGGTTGTGGATTTAACCACTAGCACGTCAGAGGTATAAGCCAATACGTGACGGGCTACCAGGTATTGACCAAAAGGGACGTCTGTGAGCGAACTCAGCTTGACACCCTACTGAGCCTGTCAGTGACAATATCCGTACAGTCCGGTCCGTTCGTCTATGAGCATCGCATGGCGGGCCTAGGGGGTTGGTAAAAGTCAGACCCCCAAAAGCGGTACAAGTCGTGTCGGAGTGTAGCCCAGAACACCCTGAGATACTACTGGAATACCTACCAGTAAATCTCCTGCCTCGGCCGAGGGCTTTGTGTAATGGCTCTCCTAGACACAGCGCGACCTCACCCCCAATACCGGGAGAGACGAACCCCTGAAGATACGCGCACTGCCTCCATGTGGCTGGGGACTGTACCCAACTAAAACCTGTTTGCACGTCTCCTTTGAGCGTGGTAGGGTAGTAATCAAAGTACAGTGGGAACTCACACGAGACAAATGACGATCCCCAGTGTTAGTGTATATGCCCTAGAGGCCATTACTGTATCATACTAGTTTGTATATTACTTGATGGAAGCTTGGGATATTCACAGTTGTATATACAATCTTGCTCGAAATGGTAGTATGCTACTTGGTTTGTCTCTGCTTTAATATGTGCATGTGTTTCTTTTAGCATATTGCTGATATACATATTAGTAGAGCCCTTAGGATCTTTGCTTGATTACCAGCGTGGTGATGGCGCTCACACTCGTGGGAGCTGGGTGATCTATAAGCACATCCTTATACAGGTCCCTAGTCGTTGGACTATCGAGACAGGGCATCGATACTCCGGAGTAGACTAGCGTATGCGCTTCTCATCCCAGCGTGGGAGACGGTCTGTCCCACAGCCGTCAGTACGTCGTACTTGAGATAGTATGCGGGTGCTCGTTAGGTTACGAGTACACTGGACAGGACTCGTCGGGGACTGTTGGTTGGTATTATACCTATCGTCAGTTATCAGTTCCCAGGTGACATGAGTACAACTTAGTCCGCTGACTTGACACTATCACTTCGCCTCGAGTGTGTTCCCACTGCACTTTGATTACTACCTTACCATGGCTCAAAGGAGTCATGCAAACAGGTAGTTTTTGGGTGCAGTCCCGAAGCACTTGGAGGCAGTGACGGTTAGACATGATTCGCCTCTCCCGGTATTGGGGGTTGACATCGCGTGTGTGCAGGAGAGCCATTACACGAGTAGTCCCTGGCCAGGGCAAGCGAGATATACTGGTAGGTTTCCAGTGTTATCTCAGAGTGTTCTGGGCTACACTCCGACACGACTTGTACCGCTATTAGGGGACTGACGTTCACCGCCCCCCTAGGCCCGCCATGCGATGTATCAGCCGGACTGTACGGAGATTGTCACATACAGGCTCAGTAGGAGTTCGGATGGGGTTCACCTCGTCAGTCTTCTTATCGACATCTACCTGGGGACTGTTACGTACAGCTAGTGCCGCTTGCGGTCTGTGGTTAAACCCACTGCCAGCGTAGTGTCGAGTCTTTAGAGTCCCACACAGAGAGCTATTCGCCTTTAGGCAAAATGAGTAGAGGTCGCATGGTTTTGCGACAGGGTTCGTTCACATTCGCGCACTTGTGCACGTTTGCTGTCCGGACAGTTTATACTAGCGGGCTTTGGTTTAAGCCGGATCCTAGTATATGATTTGGGATTGGTTTTTCTCATTGTATTCGTGTTCCTCGGATCACGAATGCGGGTGCGTATGCACGGTTGCTTGAGATTGAGGGAGAGGACTTTGATTAGGGTTAATGACTATTGTCATTTTATTAACCCTAATGCTTATGTGTGTATTATTGTTAATTGATATTAGTTTAATAATTGTGCATGGTTATGGTTGTTGACCATTTGACCCACCTTGACTTGTTGACCTTGTTGACACTTTGACCATCATCATTTCATTTGGAAGATGCTCTTTGATCCTTGCAATTTGCATTAAAAATGAAATGATAATGGTCATGTCTTGATTTAGCCATGACAATTATCTCACTAATTATCTAATTACAATAATTCACATATATGAGAGAATGCTTCATATTATTCTCTCATTCTATCATATCCTTTCTCTCTCTTGTTCTTCCTCTCCCTCAAGCTCTCTCCCTCTCATGTGTTGAGAAACACTTGAGCTTGAGAAAAACCCTCTCTTGATCATCTTTACTCTCATCTAGGGTTCAAGGACTAGCACTTCTTGCACCCTAGTTACTTCTAGCTTGGAGTTGAAGCCAAAGGTCGAGGCTTTCGGGTGGATCTTTCTTCGACGTGAGAAGACGACCAAGGTGACCTCCTTCCACCACTCCAAGGAGCAAGGAGAGAAGGACTTAAAGCCCAAGGTATAACCTTTCTAGCACTTAGCTAGTTACTAGTTAGCTTTAGCAAGTTTTTGTTTAGCAAAGATCCTTCTAGATCTAGTCCATGTTGCCTTTAGCTCATAAAAATCCGATTTTTATTCCGTTTTTCGCCTCCCCGCAAGCACCGGGATGGGCAACGTGGACTTACAGTGGTATCAGAGCCTAACTAAACATAAACTAGCTTGGTAGTGAAGTGTGTCGAAGTTCGAAACGGAAAAATCGAAAAACCAAAATATCAAAACCCTAGTTTTCTGTTAAATTTTTTTCTGGTCAAAACAAAATTTGTTTTACTCGAAAAATCGTCTCAGGGTTTTTTAAAGATAGCCACAAAAAACAATCAAGTGAATCGACCAACGTGCCGCGGTTCCGCGGCAATAGGAAGCTATTGCCGCGCAACCGCGGCCGTCTTGGCTCTTCACTTGGTCGAGTTTGGTGCAGTGTATCTCTGGCTTGGTTTTAGGATTTTTGAGAGGGTTTATATGTGCCCAGATTTTCCAGAATAGAAATTTGTTTTTGGGGGCCTATAAATCCGTATTTTTTCCGAACTTCAATACACTTTGACTAAAAGGTTATATCTGTGATGTTTGAATGTATTGAACGTCGGCTAATCGCTATATGTCGATTAGTCGGGGTTATACATATCTGTGATCTGTGATTGTTACTGGTATGTGTATATGAATGGGTTGGATTGTCGCGGATGAATAGCCGGGGTGGATGTGAGATGAGTGTTGCTTATTCTTTCATTCATTGTAATATGTAAATTGATGTAATATTATTATTTGTTTGGCCGCACAACCGGGTCGGGGTTGTAGCCGTCATTGTATAATTCTTTTTACTGTTTTTGCTCCTAGGATAGACCCATGGAGGGGGTGCACAAACTACCGGGTATCTCAAAGTGCCGAGTGGCCTACTCACGGTGGTGAGGGAGGTTGCTTTGCTTCGGGTACTTGGCGGGTAGTTTGCCGCACCCGTAGGGGTCTTGGGTGGGGTATTGGCTATTCACCGCGACCGTGTAATCCGCTTTTCGTTGCAGGCTCGAACGGATTGCGGATTCCTAGTATATCCAATGTATTCATCTGTGATCTGTAATGTCTATCATTGCTATATATTTATATATGATAACTATTTAGGCGTTGCTTATGTTTTACAGCCGCGCTAGCCCAGCCCCCGCTCTGTCGTTAGTTAAGTAACCTAACGGGTGATGACGGGGCCCCGTGGCGAATGCGAATGGCATAAGCGTACGTCATATTTTGGTTGTTTTCTGCAATGGTAGGATTAAATGATGGGACGCATTAAAAGAACTAATGCAAGAAAATAAACCAAGTAAAAGTCGATTGGAACACTTTGAAAACCACTCGGTTCTTTTCAAAACTAAACTTTTAAACGCGGAGCTTGAACCACTCCTTTTAAAAGCTATCTCGTTCCATCGACTATATCAAGTTCACTACGTTCACGGTTTTGCCAAAACCATCCGTAGCCCTCCGTCGTTGCATATAAATATTCAACAGTATTCAAGCTGTGTTTGTTGGCCTTAGTCAAGGCACAGTGTTTGGTAGCTGGTGGGTATTCATATGTTGCATAGATAGAATGCGTTAGTTTGGGACAGTCGTATTGCTTTGTTGGCCATAGTCAAGGGTGTTGGAGATAGTGCCCTCAGAGTCAATTATTAGGTCACAGGTACGTGATTGTAATGATTGAGGGAGGACCTATCCCGGTAGGACAGTCTTACTCGAGATGATAGTATGCTATCTGGTTTACCTTTATCATCGTGTACTGCTTTAGGTGACCTGACACGTCGCTATTACACGTTGATAGAGCCCCTAGGATTCTTGCTTGACCACCAGCAGTATGAGGGCGATCATATAAGTGGGAGCTGGGGGTCTACAAGCATATCCTTAAAAGGTCCCTAGTCGTGGGAGTTTCGAGACCGGGCATCGATACTCCATTAGTAGACTAGTGTATACAGTCGAGACCCCGACGAGGGGCGGTGGCCGGTCTCACAAGCCACTGGTGTCAGTTGGATCACCTAAGATGTATACAGGTGCTCATTGGGTTATGAGTACACCGGACAGGACTCGCCGGGAACATGCTAGTTGGTCATATACCAGACGTCAGATGGCAGTTCCCTGGTGACATGTGTGCAGGTTAGTTCATCGACCTGGGGATCGTCATTTGTCTCGTGTGAGTTCCCACTGTACTTTGATTACTACCCTACCACGGCTCAAAGGAGTCGTGCAAACAGGTTTTAGTTGGGTACAGTCCTGAGCCACATGGAGGCAGTGAGCGTATCTTCAGGGGTTCGTTTCTCCCGGTATTGGGGGTGAGGTCGTGCTGTGTCTAGGAGAGCCATTACACAAAGTCCTTGGCCAAGGCAAGGAGATTTACTGGTAGGTATTCCAGTAGTATCTCAGGGTGTTCTGGGCTACACTCTGACACGACTTGTACCGCTTTTGGGGGTCTGACTTTTACCAACCCCCTAGGCCCGCCATGCGATACTCATAGATGAACGGACCGGACTGCACGGATATTGTCACTGACAGGCTCAGTTGGGTGTCGGGGTGAGCTTCCTCATCGACGTCCCTTTTAGTCAGTACCTGGTAGCCCGTTACGTATTGGCTTATACCTCTGACGTGCTAGTGGTTAAATCCACAACCGAGGTGTTGACGAGTCTTTAGAGTCCCCCACATTCAGTTACTCAGCTTTCGGGCGAAAGGTTGTAGAGGCCGTATGGAGATATGGCAGGGTCCGATCAGATACGTGCGGTATTGCACTGATCAGGATCGGACAGTTTGTACTAGTGGCCGTATGGTTATATGGCAGGGTTCGATCAGATATGTGCGGTATTGCACGGATCAGGATCGAACAGATATTACTAGCCGGTTTTGGTATAAGCCGGATCCTAGTATAGTACAGTGTAGATTTTGTCTCATTGCATTTGTATTTCGGTCGAAATACAGATGCGGGTGTGTATGCACAGTATCGGGGTTTTCCTGTAATTTATTACGGGACCAGTTTTATGGAGTTGCCAGTTTGCTTTCCGTTTCGGCCAATTTCCTTTGTTCCGTTCATTGGCCGAAGATTGGTGGAGGAGGGCTTATTTGCATTGTTGCAAATAGGCAATTGTGGAAGGGGGTCTTTGCATATTTCCTTGTATCATGATGGCTCACCTTACCTTGACTTGCTTGACTTTCCATGCTCATGATGGCTTGACCTTTTTGGAGCCATCATGCATGAGTTGATGGTTGTGTGGAGTGTTGGCTTAGTTTTGTGATCATGGTTGTTTTTGATAACCATTCCTCTCTCTCTCTCTTGATTGATTGATATGGTCTCCTCCCCCTTGACTTTTCCCTCTCTCCAATCACACAAATGAAAATGGGGGCCGGCCACTCTTGTGGTGTGGTTTTTGATTGATTCATTTGGTATGGCATTTTTGGTTCATATGTTGTGCAAAGAAAAGAGCTCTCTAGTTCATCTCCAAAATCCTTTTCTTTCCTCCACCAAAAATGGCACCTCCACTACCCCAAAAAGAGACACAAGTTCTACTACATATTCTACAGCGAACCTTGGGCACGTCGAGTAGCCGGCTTCGTGCCCGAGTTGCCTCGGCATTGAGGTGGGAGCCCGTAAACGATGAAGGCGATGTGGTGCACTTCCGGCGACGAGGAGGAGACGGGACTTTTCAGCAGGAGATCGGGACCATGACGAGAAGACCGGAGGACTTGGATCGTCGGTATATCTCTAACCCATCTTCTTGTTTGCTTAGACTAGTTTAATGGCACGATCCGGGGTTTAGTGCGCGGTGGTGCCGGTTTGCTAAGTCCGCAAAATTTAAGTTATTCACCGCTTCCGCATCCGGCCGTCGGATTGACGGCCGGGGCGCCGCCGTGCACTTACAGTGGTATCAGAGCCTCCCCATTAACTTAGTCTAGCTTTGTGTAATGTGTTTGCATTTCCGATCGATCAAAAAGTTCCAAAACCCGTATTGCCTTCGCATCAGTTTCTGTCGAAATTTTTTGGAGTCTAAAAATTTTTCAAGTGGTCTCAGAATGATGTGCAGGGAGTTATAAGAACACTGAAAAAATTTCGTAGCACGATCCCTCCGTACGACCGCGGAAGGGCGGCCAAAACCCTCTTCTGGCCGCGCTTCCGCCGCAAGTTTGTGGGCTCGTGTTATTATTTTTTTGCAGTGGGCTTATGGGCTTATTTCAGGGGTTTTGGGATATTAAAATTGGGCCCAGGTTTTCTGTGATTGCTACAGTTTTGTTTTGGGGCCCACTTGTTAATTGTTTGATCAATCGGAAAATTTTAAACACATTTTTCACAGTATTTACATTATATCTGCGACCGTGAATGTCACTCGATCGGTAAATCCGGTCTAACTGCTATAGCCCGGTTAGACGGATTTGCGAACGTGACTTTCACGTTGATGTTTTGTTTTTGCTGTGATGTTGCGGATCGGTCGTGGGGGATAGCCTGGATGCAATGCTAGTACAGTTTTGTTGTATTATGTACATTTGATATTGCGGGGCGAGCGTCCGACATGTGGACTGCCGTCACTGCCTGTTTGT
Organism: Agapanthus africanus; assembly: GCA_030015575.1. Lineage (NCBI taxonomy): Eukaryota > Viridiplantae > Streptophyta > Magnoliopsida > Asparagales > Amaryllidaceae > Agapanthus > Agapanthus africanus. The sequence goes on along the minus strand of JASDDO010000019.1, from coordinate 734,283,492 downwards.
ATTATTATTTTGGGGCACGACCTGGTTGCGGTCGATGTACCCGGTGTATGTATATTTTACTTTCTGTACTAGGATTGCCCCGCGGAGGGGTGCACGGATAGCCGGGTTCTGGAGGGCAACAAGCCCGCATCTCATGGCATTGAGACGGAGGGGGCTTCGCTCTAGGATTGGCGGGCTATTCGCCGCACTCGTAGGGGGTACAGGTTGACCCAGGAGGGGTGCCCAAGTTACCGGATTCCGTGAAGTGCTGGGTGGTCCATTCACGTTGCTGAAGGGGGCTGCCTCGCTTCAGGTTTTGGCGGGTAACTTGCCGCGCCTGTAGGGGTCTAGGATTTCATTGCACAGGCTATCCACACGACCAGGGGAACGTCGGGTTTCAGTGGCTCTGTGAAACCCGGGGATCCCAAACATCTGTATTGTTTCTGTGATGCTGTTCATTCTCTGTGATGTTGCATTTTATTCACGCCTTGAGCGAATATAATATATTGGTATATATATTAGTAGATGTTGTATATGTTTTGCATCCGCGCTAGTCCAGTCCCCGCTCTGTCGTTAGTTAGCTAACCTAACGGGTAATGACGGGACCCAGTGGCGAATGCGGATGGCATATACGTACATCAGTATATTTTCGTTCTTTTTGGTGTGATCAATTGATGGGACTGCATTGATTCGGATCAACGCAAGTTTGAAACAAACCTAATCTGATGTTGTTGGAACACTTTTCAAAAAGCTGTTATTGCAAGGACGTTCACTTTTGTTTTGCATCGCGGTATTCATTTAGAATATCCTGCTCCTCAGTCGACGAGGCAAGGGCCGAGATCCCTTCACCGGGAGTGACCCCTTGGACAAAAAGTTTACGTCAGGGCATTAACTTCACTATAGCCGATTACTTTTGCTTTGCATCGCGGTATTCATTTGGAATATCCTGCACCCCATTCTACGGGGAAAGAGCCGAGATCCCTTCACCGGGAGTGACCTCTTTAGTAAAGGTTTTCGTTACTATATTTCTAAAAAGCTATCCGTTCCTTCGACGTTATAAAGTTCATTACGTTAAAGGTTTTCGCCAGAAACCATTCGTAGCCCTCCGTCGTTTCAGACGGGTAGCACGTAGTATTCATGCTATGTTTGTTGACCTTCGTCAAGGCATAGTGTATGGTAGCTGCTTGTTACCTTTCTGCTGCATAGATAGATGCGTTGGTTTGGGACAGTCGTATAGTCTTGTTGACCTTCGTCAAGGGCTTGTACGGGTGGATTCAAATTAACCTGGATAATGACGGGTAGAACTTGACATGTGACTTATGATTTGTTGACCTTCGCCAAGGTCATAAGAGCATGGGGCAGAAATCACATCGGGAGTTTCAAAAGAACTGAAACTTGCCAGATATGCGCATACCTTCTGGAGTGTGATAGCGTGAGCGGATTCCGTCACGTTATCATGCAATGATAGTTGGATCCCGATTCCCACTGATGAGTTAGTTTACTCCTCGGGTAACCCCGACTAATTCTTCTTTCAGGTTTGGAGGAGAATTTGAGGTACAGTGGGAGATTTCCAGATTAGATAAATTGGTGACCATTCTGATCTAGGTTAGAGTGCACGCTGAGTGTTTCTTTTCTCTCTCTCTTTGGCAGCGACCATTGACCCGACTCTAAGACTTTGACTCAGTGACCAAGTTGATCGAACCTTCTTAAACACTGGCTTTTGGATTGTCAGAGTTGCAAACCTCATTGCCACTCCTACTTTTACCCTTTTCTCCAGGACACCCCGTTTTACTACGAGCGTCCACTTCCATTGGACAAAACCATCGTATGGTTAGATACGAACTCGAAAGAATTTATTTGAGGATGGTTTCCGGTTCTGGAGAAAACGGATAGGATTATTCAGTTGTCTTTTCCTTTTACCCTCTCTCAGGTTACGAGTACTCCTTGGTTTAGGGGTAGTACACCTATTACGCAAATTGGATTGTCTTCTTCCAAACCTTAGGCTGGTGCCGACCGGTAGGGAATGAAGAAAACCAATTAGCATAACGATGGTGTGCAGAAGGTATTAAGTTCAGACAAAGCAAGGGATTAGTAAGAGGGCAAAGTAAATTGCAACAGATATTCGCGACCAAACCAAATATTTCGTTACCACTCCCACATCACCTTTGTATTTCTCCACGACACTCCGTATCACTACGAAGATCCACAGTTTATTTGGATACTCCATCGTATGGTTATATACGAACTCGAATGGAACTTGTTCCAGTTCGGGGATGGATTCTGGTTCAGGAGAAATAAGAATAAGGTTTATTCGGTTGTCTTTTATCTTCACCCTCTCTCATTGCGAGTGTTCCTAGGATTGGGACAGTACACCCATTATGCTTATTGGATAGTCTTCTTCCAAACCATAGGCTGGTGCCGAACGGTAGGGAAGGAAGAAAACCATTTGGCCTAAAAGGGTGTGCAGAAGGTAAAGACTAAAGACATATGAAGGGATTTGGAGAGGTGGCAAAGAACTATACGGTTACAGTCGTGAATCTGGAAGAGGCATTACTAGGAATACCAGGATACCCCAACGAAACATTTCAATGTTTCAGTTTCACTGTGTACTATTAAAAGAAAACTGATTTCCCGATTAGACACTTACTCCAGGGTATGTATTTACCAGGTACGATTCTCACATCTGTATGGTTTTACCGATGATGAGTGGGAGTAGGTTATTGGGAATTGGGTGATCATCCTCATTATATCGAGATTCGTTGTAATCTGTGATATTTGAGGAAATCACCTGGGCTGTTTGCCGGTCGGCAAATATTTGGTTTTGAATATCCGCTGTTATGCACCAATTTCAAAATGATATATCTGTACGTCTATTTTCATAGAGTGAGATATACCTTTCTGAAATTATGTCTACGACATTTACCTATATCAGTGGATGGTTAGGTAAGGAGCATTAAACAGCGGTGTAATTCTTCTTAACCATAAGTACAGTTTTCAACCTACGACACACAGTGAAAGAGTTATCAGACTCAAGGGACTTATACAGAGTATTGTATGTTGTCCAGTGTCCATTAGGACAGAGGGGTTGGTCCTCATACTATATTCTGTTTACTTTTAACTTCTCTAGTTCTTAGACATGTGTTTCGTTGAAACACAGGGTCTAAGTTTTGAGGAGTTATAGGTATTTGAATAGAGTAGAGAACCAGGTGTAGCAAGTATCGGGATTCTTCAAAGTGATCGAAGATGTAGATACTTGTGTATGGTATTCAGTTGATAGTAATGATAAAGAGAAATTGCTTCTCTTTCAGGTTACTCATAATTGGAAGCATTCCTAAGTTAAGTAACGCTGATCGGCCTCCTTCCATTTAGTTGACATGCGCTGGGGACAGCTGCATGATTTGAATCTGGTTCAATTAAATCAGTGCTTCTGTTTCTATATTGGATATAGAACAGTTCATATCTTAACGATGTTAAGGTACGGGGAGTTGTCCGGTTTATGATTAAAACCAGACACTAGACAACTCAAGGCACGTTTCTGTAATGGTTGTTTGTGGGTTGACCTAGGCTATGACGAGGGTTGACTTTCTACCATCTGGATGAACAATAGCGATATTGTTCTAGACTCGCCACAGTTTTATTAAAAATGGATTTTTTCAGAAAACAGAAGTGGGAGTATGTTAGAACTGGAAGTGATTCCAGAACCACAAACGATTACTGAAGATTTGATAAGGAACCTAAAGATTCAATCTGGATTGACATTCCATTGGCCACTCCGCAGATAAGGTGGGTAACTTCAGGCACCCGAGAGGCACTACGGTAGCCTCAAGGACGGTGACAGGGAAGTTCTTGTTTACCCACAATTGCCATTGCTGTTGTTCCAGGTTACGAGACCCGGCGGGAGGATGAGTATAGCGTTGTTCTAAACCAGTTTTAGAAGTGTACGTCTATATGACTCTGCCAGAGGGTTGTCGTAGTCAGTGGGAGCAGCGGAAGCATTGGTGGACAGGTTGCTTATGTCTATTTATAGACTAGAGCAGATGTAGCGGAGATAGATCATCTATTTCTGACGTGACAGTCATGGGTTTGACTTCATCAGAATAAGGGATGGATCTGTTGAGAAGGTAGTAGGGTGTGATATCCTGGTATTTGGATGATATACACAGAGTAGGAAAGGAAACTCCTACACTACGATCGGTTATACTTTGGTCGTCACACAGTGGTTTCTCCACAAAGGAAATGGATTTTATATCAGACATACTGGTTACTAGATCTATGGTTTTAGATCTAGATTTGGGTGGTTTCCCAATCAGGGTACTTGACAGCATTCTAAGAGTATTTAGGATGGACGACTCCTGGCACGGTAGTTTACCTGCAGGTAATGGAGTCACCCTCTCCAAAGCTGTCTTACAGACTAAAGGGGAGAGGGATGTGCATGATTGGCAGATCACTTGCTCAGGCAATTGAGTCAATCATGAGATGTCAAGTACCACACCAAATGTTGTTCTTGCACTAGATGCGATAAGTTGACATTAATCCAATCCTGGAGAAACAGTCGGAAGCAGTTTTAGAACATAAGTGGATGTTCTAGGGAGATGATAACGACAGCCTCATTCAGGAGACAGTTATCATTCCAGGCTTCCAAGGTGACATGGACGACAAGGAGGTTGTCAGAGTTATAGTTTTCCTTCTGATGAGGGGCAGTATTTTGGACAGGTGGTCCAAGGCAATGCTGAGGGAGGCATGGCGCGCAGGATACTGATTAAGTTCAGTTGACGATACAGTCTAAGAAGTTTGGATTTGGAGTTCATTTATGAGCTAGGTCCCATCAGACATCCAGACATATTCTGAGACAGGTATTGCTCATTTCGGGAGATGGGTTTCTCCGCGAACTTGAGATATAGAGAGACATAGAAAGAAACAACTAAGCGGATCCACTCACTGAGGCTATTCCTCGAACGCAATAGTTCCGCAAACGAGCTTTGTGAGACTGACTAGTAGAGGAGTTGGATGTTCGGTATCACACGGGCTGTGAGTATGCGACATCGCAATAATTAGCCTTGAGTGCAAGTGGGAGATTGTTGGAGATAGTGCCCTCAGAGTCAATTATTAGGTCACAGGTACGTGATTGTAATGATTGAGGGAGGACCTATCCCGGTAGGACAGTCTTACTCGAGATGATAGTATGCTATCTGGTTTATCTTTATCATCGTGTACTGCTTTAGGTGACCTGACACGTCGCTATTACACGTTGATAGAGCCCCTAGGATTCTTGCTTGACCACCAGCAGTATGAGGGCGATCATATAAGTGGGAGCTGGGGGTCTACAAGCATATCCTTAAAAGGTCCCTAGTCGTGGGAGTTTCGAGACCGGGCATCGATACTCCATTAGTAGACTAGTGTATACAGTCGAGACCCCGACGAGGGGCGGTGGCCGGTCTCACAAGCCACTGGTGTCAGTTGGATCACCTAAGATGTATACAGGTGCTCATTGGGTTATGAGTACACCGGACAGGACTCGCCGGGAACATGCTAGTTGGTCATATACCAGACGTCAGATGGCAGTTCCCTGGTGACATGTGTGCAGGTTAGTTCATCGACCTGGGGATCGTCATTTGTCTCGTGTGAGTTCCCACTGTACTTTGATTACTACCCTACCACGGCTCAAAGGAGGCGTGCAAACAGGTTTTAGTTGGGTACAGTCCCGAGCCACATGGAGGCAGTGAGCGTATCTTCAGGGGTTCGTCTCTCCCGGTATTGGGGGTGAGGTCGTGCTGTGTCTAGGAGAGCCATTACACAAAGTCCTTGGCCAAGGCAAGGAGATTTACTGGTAGGTATTCCAGTAGTATCTCAGGGTGTTCTGGGCTACACTCCGACACGACTTGTACCGCTTTTGGGGGTCTGACTTTTACCAACCCCCTAGGCCCGCCATGCGATACTCATAGACGAACGGACCGGACTGTACGGATATTGTCACTGACAGGCTCAATTGGGTGTCGGGGTGAGCTTCCTCATCGACGTCCCTTTTAGTCAGTACCTGGTAGCCCGTTACGTATTGGCTTATACCTCTGACGTGCTAGTGGTTAAATCCACAACCGAGGTGTTGACGAGTCTTTAGAGTCCCCCACATTCAGTTACTCAGCTTTCGGGCGAAAGGTTGTAGAGGCCGTATGGAGATATGGCAGGGTCCGATCAGATACGTGCGGTATTGCACTGATCAGGATCGGACAGTTTGTACTAGTGGCCGTATGGTTATATGGCAGGGTTCGATCAGATACGTGCGGTATTGCACGGATCAGGATCGAACAGATATTACTAGCCGGTTTTGGTATAAGCCGGATCCTAGTATAGTACAGTGTAGATTTTGTCTCATTGCATTTGTATTTCGGTCGAAATACAGATGCGGGTGTGTATGCACAGTATCGGGGTTTTCCTGTAATTTATTACGGGACCAGTTTTATGGAGTTGCCAGTTTGCTTTCCGTTTCGGCCAATTTCCTTTGTTCCGTTCATTGGCCGAAGATTGGTGGAGGAGGGCTTATTTGCATTGTTGCAAATAGGCAATTGTGGAAGGGGGTCTTTGCATATTTCCTTGTATCATGATGGCTCACCTTACCTTGACTTGCTTGACTTTCCATGCTCATGATGGCTTGACCTTTTTGGAGCCATCATGCATGAGTTGATGGTTGTGTGGAGTGTTGGCTTAGTTTTGTGATCATGGTTGTTTTTGATAACCATTCCTCTCTCTCTCTCTCTTGATTGATTGATATGGTCTCCTCCCCCTTGACTTTTCCCTCTCTCCAATCACACAAATGAAAATGGGGGCCGGCCACTCTTGTGGTGTGGTTTTTGATTGATTCATTTGGTATGGCATTTTTGGTTCATATGTTGTGCAAAGAAAAGAGCTCTCTAGTTCATCTCCAAAATCCTTTTCTTTCCTCCACCAAAAATGGCACCTCCACTACCCCAAAAAGAGACACAAGTTCTACTACATATTCTACAGCGAACCTTGGGCACGTCGAGTAGCCGGCTTCGTGCCCGAGTTGCCTCGGCATTGAGGTGGGAGCCCGTAAACGATAAAGGCGATGTGGTGCACTTCCGGCGACGAGGAGGAGACGGGACTTTTCAGCAGGAGATCGGGACCATGACGAGAAGACCGGAGGACTTGGATCGTCGGTATATCTCTAACCCATCTTCTTGTTTGCTTAGACTAGTTTAATGGCACGATCCGGGGTTTAGTGCGCGGTGGTGCCGTTTTGCTAAGTCCGCAAAATTTAAGTTATTCACCGCTTCCGCATCCGGCCGTCGGATTGACGGCCGGGGCGCCGCCGTGCACTTACAAAGGGTATACACGGCTGGGTTCAAATTAACCTGGATAACGACGGGTAGAACTTGACATGTGACTTATGATTTGTTGGCCTTAGTCAAGGTCATAAGAGCATGGGGCAAAAATCTACATCGGGAGTTTCAAAAGTACTGAAACTTGCTAGTGCTGCATACCATTTGGAGTGTGATGATTCTGGTAGGATTCCTTCGGTTTTATCACGCGATGATATTTGGATCCCGATCCTACTGTGAGTATATGCTACTCCTCGGGAAAACTCTCACTTAACGATCAATGCTATGAACCTAGTAGGTGTCTAGAAAGGTGTTAGCGGGGCTACGCCCACAGGGAAAAGAGGTTACTTAATTAAGGAACTTCGCGAAAGTGTTGGAAAACCTCCCTCGAAGTACCAATACTGGCCTGGCTGAACGGTTAAGCAAGAATTGTACGGTGAGATTGATCCTGACTAATCCGTCCTTTATGGTTTGGGGAGGGATTCGAGAGACAGTGGGAGCCATCCTGTTTAGATAAATTAAAAACCAATCTAAACTTGCAAGAGCATCATGCTAAGTGTTTTCTTCTCTCTCTTTTAATTGCAGCGACCCAGTGACCGCACCTAGGTTGCATCTAGATAATAAAATGACTGAATCTGCCTGTTATGACTGGCAAAGGTCTGTCCAGATGTCCATTGCCCAGGACAAGCTAGGACACCTCCTAACTGATCCAACCCTTGCCGTCTCAGGTCCAGTTTCCCCTGTCACGGATATTGATATTCGTAGGACATCGGAAGAAGACTGTGCGAAAGCCAAGTGCCTCGTGTTAGCCTCAGTTGATGGTATATACCAGAGGCAGCACGAGAAGATGGACTCAGCTTCTATCTTCCTCCATAACAAAGTTTTATATGGAGAGCAATCTCGTATCGCAAGATATGAGACCTCGAACGAATTGCTTCCAGCGAGGTTGGCTATCGGGTCATCTGTAGGGGGCAACGTCCTTACAGAGACCAGCTCTTTTGAGCTCTCGGACCTGCAGACTACGTTGAAGAACGGGTCAGATACCGACTCAGTTCAACAGTCTCTACCTACTACCCTAAAGGAAACTAAGGAAGTAGAAAGAAAGGGAAGGGCAGAAGTTTCAGGAACAGATGTAGTAAAAGAAGGATGTTCCTATTGTTAACGGAATGAACATGGGCAGAAGGATTGCAGGGCTTGTAAAGCCAGTAGCCAGAATTCGAAGTATGTTGTGGCTTCGGCTTCGGGTGTGTTTGTGATAGAGAACTGTATGTCAGTTAACCCTACTTCCTGGGTATTGGATACCGGATCAGGATCTCATATCTGTAATTCGTTACAGGCTTTAAGAAACCGTAGGGTTATCAGGAAAGGTGATATGACTTTCAGGGTTGCTAACGGAATGAGCATGTATGCTGAATCCGTAGGGGAATATCATCTAGGACTGACAACTGGGAAGATATTGATTCTGCGTGACTGTTTTTATGTGCCAGGTTCGACTTGTAACATCATATCTGTATCCTTACTTTCTAAGGAAGGATATGATTTTACTTTTGTAAGCGATGTAGTAAACATCCACCTAAATCAAGTACTGATTGGGTCAGGTACATTGAAATACGGTATATACGTTTTGAATCAAGCTCAGGTCTTCAGTGTCCAGAACACACTTAAAAGAAAGTTTCCGGAATTAAATCAGGCTTTCTTATGGCATTGTAGACTGGGTCACATTAATGAGACACGGTTGACAAAGTTACATAAAGAAGGATACTTGGATCCGTTCGAGTACCAGTCTTATGCCACTTGTGAATCTTGTCTCATGGGAAAGATGACAAAGACTCCGTTCACTGGACACGGAGAAAGAGCGAGCGAGCTCTTGGGACTCATACACAGTGATGTGTGTGGTCCAATGTCTACACATGCGCGAAGTGATTATTCATACTTCATTACTTTCACAGATGATTTCTCTAGGTATGGGCATGTCTTCTTAATGAAGCACAAATCCGAGGCCTTTGAGAAATTTCAGGAATACAAGAATGAAGTTGAAAAACAAACAGGCAAAAGTATCAAGACACTGAGATCTGATCGAGGTGGCGAATACTTGAGTGCCGAGTTTCTGGGCTTCTTAAAAGAGAATGGAATTCTCTCTCAACTTACTCCCCCATACACACCACAACACAACGGTGTATCGGAAAGGAGAAATCGAACCCTATTGGATATGGTTCGTTCCATGATGAGTAAGGCTGAGTTGCCGCGATCCTTCTGGAGTTATGCACTAGAAACAGCTGCATATCTTTTGAACCAAGTTCCTACTAAGTTAGTGCCTACCACACCATATCATATGTGGAGTGGGAAGAAACCCAGTCTTAAACACTTTAAGACATGGGGGTGTCCAGCTTTTGTAAAAAAGCAGCATGCGGACAAGCTCGAGGCACGTTCGGTAAAGTATAAGTTTGTGGGATACCCAAAGAACTCCAAGGGGTATCTTTTCTATTACGCAGAGGAACAAAAGGTTTTTGTTTCTCGTCATGCCCGCTTCTTGGAAACTGAATTTTTGGAAAATCAGATAAGTGGGAGCGCAATAGAACTGGAAGAAATTCCAGAACCACAAGCTATTACTGAAAGCTTGGTAGAACCAGAGGGTTCGAAAGAACAGGACATCCCAGCGCCACTCCGCAGGAGTAATAGGCAGTCTTATCCGCCCGAGAGATACTACGGTTTTCTCATTGACGGGGATAGAGAGGATTGCACTATGGATTATGGTGAGCCTACTAGCTTCCAGCAAGCCATTCAGAGCGGTGACTCGGTAAAATGGCTGGATGCAATGCGGGCCGAGATGGAGTCTATGTACACCAACAAAGTTTGGACTTTGGACTTTGCTCCAGAAGGGGTAAAACCCGTAGGCTGCAAATGGATCTTCAGAAAGAAGATTGGTGTAGATGGGCAGGTTGAGACCTATAAAGCTAGACTTGTTGCAAAAGGTTTTCGTCAAAGACCTGGTTTGGACTATGACGAGACCTTTTCTCCAGTGGCTATGCTGAAATCCATTCGGATCCTTCTTGCCATTGCTGCCTTCCACGATTATGAAATCTGGCAGATGGACGTAAAGACGGCTTTCCTAAATGGAAATTTGGAAGAGTGCGTCTATATGGATCAGCCGGAGGGATTCATTCAGAGTGGGAGCAGCGGTAGAGTGTGCAAGTTGCTCAAGTCCATTTATGGACTCAAGCAGGCATCGCGGAGTTAGAACATCTGCTTTGATGATACTGTCAAAGAATTCGACTTTATCAAAAACCCAGATGAACCATGCATTTACAGTAAGATTGTAGGGAGAACTGTAGTATTCCTCGTCTTGTACGTGGATGACATTCTCCTAATAGGAAATGATATTCCTATGCTACAGTCAGTCAAAGGATTCTTGTCGCAGAGGTTCTTCATGAAGGACCTGGGCGATGCCAACTACATTCTGGAGATCCAGATCTATCGTGATAGATCTAAGAGGATGTTGGGACTTTCACAGTCAAGGTATATTGACACCATACTGAAAAGGTTCAGTATGGAAGATTCCAAGCACGGTAATCTACCGGCTTGTCACGGGATCACCCTCTCCAAAGAGATGTCTTCCAAGACTGATTTGGAAAGGGATCGCATGTCTATTATACCCTTCGCTTCTGTGGTAGGCTCTATAATGTATGCGATGTTGTGTACCAGACCAGATGTAGCATACGCATTGAGCGTTGTAAGCCGGTATCAGTCAAACCCAGGGGAGAAACACTGGATAGCGGTAAAGAATATTCTCAAGTACCTGAGAAGGACTATGGAGATGTTCTTGGTGTATGGCGGAAAAGACCTCTAGCTCGAGGCCTTTGCTGACTCCAGCTTCCAGAGTGACAAGGATGACTCCAAGTCCATGTCGGGTTATGTCTTTACCCTCAATGGAGGGGCGGTTTGCTGGAAGAGTTCCAAGCAGGAGACCGTTGCAGACTCAACTATGCAAGCGGAGTACATAGCTGCTTGCGATGCCGCAAAGGAAGCTGTCTGGATGAAGAAGTTCCTCACAGAGCTTCAGGTGGTTCCTACCATTGTTGATCCAATACCGCTGTATTGCGACAACAACGGAGCTATAGCTTTAGCGAAGGAACCCAGGTCCCATCAGAAGTCCAGGCACATTTTGAGGCGGTACCACCTGATCAGAGAGATCATAGATCGCCAGGAGATCGAGGTGAAGAGAGTAAATACGGAGAACAACACTGCAGATCCACTCACGAAGGCCCTACCCCAGACTCAGTTCGAGCGGCTGATCGAGATGATAGGTCTTCGATACGCCAGTACATGGCCTTAGTGCAAGTGGGAGATTGTTAGTGTATATGCCCTAGAGGCCATTACTGTATCATACTAGTTTGTATATTACTTGATGGAAGCTTGGGATATTCACAGTTGTATATACAATCTTGCTCGAAATGGTAGTATGCTACTTGGTTTGTCTCTGCTTTAATATGTGCATGTGTTTCTTTTAACATATTGCTGATATACATATTAGTAGAGCCCTTAGGATCTTTGCTTGATTACCAGTGTGGTGATGGCGCTCACACTCGTGGGAGCTGGGTGATCTATAAGCACATCCTTATACAGGTCCCTAGTCGTTGGACTATCGAGACAGGGCATCGATACTCCGGAGTAGACTAGCGTATGCGCTTCTCATCCCAGCGTGGGAGACGGTCTGTCCCACAGCCGTCAGTACGTCGTAATTGAGATAGTATGCGGGTGCTCGTTAGGTTACGAGTACACTGGACAGGACTCGTCGGGGACTGTTGGTTGGTATTATACCTATCGTCAGTTATCAGTTCCCAGTGACATGAGTACAGCTTAGTCCGCTGACTTGATACTGTCACTTCGCCTCGAGTGTGTTCCCACTGCACTTTGATTACTACCCTACCACGGCTCAAAGGAGTCATGCAAACAGGTAGTTTTTGGGTGCAGTCCCGAAGCACTTGGAGGCAGTGACGGTTAGACATGATTCGCCTCTCCCGGTATTGGGGGTTGACATCGCGTGTGTGCAGGAGAGCCATTACACGAGTAGTCCCTGGCCAGGGCAAGCGAGATATACTGGTAGGTTTCCAGTGTTATCTCAGAGTGTTCTGGGCTACACTCCGACACGACTTGTACCGCTATTAGGGGACTGACGTTCACCGCCCCCCTAGGCCCGCCATGCGATGTATCAAACGAACAGACCGGACTGTACGGAGATTGTCACATACAGGCTCAGTAGGAGTTCGGATGGGGTTCACCTCGTCAGTCTTCTTATCGACATCTACCTGGGGACCGTTACGTACAGCTAGTGCCGCTTGCGGTCTGTGGTTAAACCCACTGCCAGCGTAGTGTCGAGTCTTTAGAGTCCCACACAGAGAGCTATTCGCCTTTAGGCAAAATGAGTAGAGGTCGCATGGTTTTGCGACAGGGTTCGTTCACATTCGCGCACTTGTGCACGTTTGCTGTCCGGACAGTTTATACTAGCGGGCTTTGGTTTAAGCCGGATCCTAGTATATGATTTGGGATTGGTTTTTCTCATTGTATTCGTGTTCCTCGGATCACGAATGCGGGTGCGTATGCACGGTTGCTTGAGATTGAGGGAGAGGACTTTGATTAGGGTTAATGACTATTGTCATTTTATTAACCCTAATGCTTATGTGTGTATTATTGTTAATTGATATTAGTTTAATAATTGTGCATGGTTATGGTTGTTGACCATTTGACCCACCTTGACTTGTTGACCTTGTTGACACTTTGACCATCATCATTTCATTTGGAAGATGCTCTTTGATCCTTGCAATTTTCATTAAAAATGAAATGATAATGGTCATGTCTTGATTTAGCCATGACAATTATCTCACTAATTATCTAATTACAATAATTCACATATATGAGAGAATGCTTTATATTATTCTCTCATTCTATCATATCCTTTCTCTCTCTTGTTCTTCCTCTCCCTCAAGCTCTCTCCCTCTCATGTGTTGAGAAACACTTGAGCTTGAGAAAAACCCTCTCTTGATCATCTTTACTCTCATCTAGGGTTCAAGGACTAGCACTTCTTGCACCCTAGTTACTTCTAGCTTGGAGTTGAAGCCAAAGGTCGAGGCTTTCGGGTGGATCTTTCTTCGACGTGAGAAGACGACCAAGGTGACCTCCTTCCACCACTCCAAGGAGCAAGGAGAGAAGGACTTAAAGCCTAAGGTATAACCTTTCTAGCACTTAGCTAGTTACTAGTTAGCTTTAGCAAGTTTTTGTTTAGCAAAGATCCTTCTAGATCTAGTCCATGTTGCCTTAGCTCATAAAAATCCAATTTTTATTCCGTTTTCCTCCTCCCCGCAAGCACCGGGATGGGCAACGTGGACTTACACCCAGGTCGATGAACTAACCTGTACACATGTCACCAGGGAACTGCCATCTGACGTCTGGTATATGACCAACTAGCATGTTCCCGGCGAGTCCTGTCCGGTGTACTCATAACCAAATGAGCACCTGTATACATCTTAGGTGATCTAACTGACAACAATGGCTTGTGAGACCGGCCACCGCCCCTCGTCGGGGTCTCGACTGTATACACTAGTCTACTCTGGAGTATCGATGCCCTGTCTCGAATCTCCCATGACTAGGGACCTTTTAAGGATGTGCTTATAGACCCCCAGCTCCCACTTATATGATCGCCCTCATACTGCTGGTGGTCAAGCAAGAATCCTAGGGGCTCTATCAACGTGTAATAGCGACCTGTAAGGTCACCTAAAGCAGTACACGATGATAAAGGTAAACCAGATAGCATACTATCATCTCGAGTAAGACTGTCCTACCGGGATAGGTCCTCCCTCAATCATTGCAATCACGTGCCTGTGATCCAATAATTGACTCTGAGGGCACTATCTCCAACAATCTCCCACTTACACTCAAGGCTAATTATTGCGATGTCGCATACTCACAGCCCGTGTGATACCGAACACCCAACTCCTCTACCAGTCAGTCTCACAAAACTCATTTGCGAAACTATTGCGTTCGAGGAATAGCCTCAGTGAGTGGATCCGCCTTGATGTTTCTTTCTATGTCTCTCTATATCTCAAGTTCGCGGAGAAAGCCATCTCCCGAAATGAGCAATACCTGTCTTAGAATGTGTCTGGATGTCTGATGGGACCTAGCTCATAAATGAACTCCAAATCCAAACTTCTTAGACTGTATCGTCAACTGAACTTAATCAGTATCCTGCGCCATGCCTCCCTCAGTATTGCCTTGGACCACCTGTCCAAAATACTGCCCCTCATCAGAAGGAAAACTATAACTCTGACAACCTCCCTGTCGTCCATGTCACCTTGGAAGCCTGGAATGATAACTGTCTCCCGAATGAGGCTGTCGTTATCATATCTCTAGAACATCCACTTATGTTCTAAAACTGCTTCCGACTGTTTCTCCAGGATTGGATTAATGTCAACTTATTGCACCTAGTGCAAGAACAACATCTGGTGTGGTACTTGATATCTCATGATTGACTCAATTGCCTAAGCAAGTGATCTGCCAATCATGCACACCCCTCTCCCTTTTAGTCTGTAAGACAGCTTTAGAGAGGGTGACTCCATCACCTGCAGGTACACTACCGTGCCAGGAGTCGTCCATTCTAAATACTCTTAGAATGCTGTCTAAGTATCCTGATTGGGAAACCACCCAAATCTAGATCTAAAACCATAGATCTAGTAACCAGTATGTCTGATATAATGTCCAAGTCCCATGTGGAGAAACCACTCTGTGACGACCAAAGTATAACCGATCGTAGTACAGGAATATCACTTCCCACTCTGTGTATGTCATCCAAATACCATGACATCACACCCTACTACCTTCTTAACAGATCCATCCCCTATTCTGATGAAGTCAAGCCTATGACTGTCACGTCAGAAATAGATGATCTATCTCCGCAATATCTGCTTTAGTCTATAAATAGACATAAGCCACCTGTCCACCAATGCTTCCGCTGCTCCCACTGACTACGACAACCCTCTGGCAGAGTCATATAGACGTACACTTCTAAAGCTAGTTCAGAACGACGCTATACTCATCCTCCTGCCGGGTCTCACAGCCTGGAACAACAGCAATGGCAAGTGTGGGTAAACAAGAACTTCCCTGTCACCGTCCTTGAGGCTACCGGAGTACCTCTCGGGTGCCTGAAGTTACCCACCTGTCTGCGGAGTAGCCAATAGAATGTCAAACCAGATTGAATCTTTAGGTTCCTATCAAATCTTCAGTAATCGTTTGAGGTTCTGGAATCACTTCCAGTTGTACCATACTCCCACTACTGTTTTCTGAAAAAAATCCATTTTTATTAAAACTGTGGCGAGTTCAGAACAATATCACTATTGATCTTCCAGATGGTAGAAAGTCAACCCTCGTCATAGCCTGGGTCAACCCACAAACAGCCATTACAGAAAACGTGCCTTGAGTTATCCAGAGTCTGGTTTTAAGCATAATCCGGACAACTCCCCGTACCTTAACATCGTTAAGATACGAACTGTTCTACATCCAATATAGAAACAGAGGCACTGATTTAGTTGAACCAGATTCAAATCATGCAGCTGTCCCCAGTGCATGTCAACTAAATGGAAGGAGGCCTATCAGCGTTACTCAACTTAGGAATGCTTCCAATTATGAGTAACCTGAAAGAGAAGCAAGTTCTCTTAATCACTACTATCAACTGAATACCATTGACAAGTATCTACATCTTCGATCACTTTGAAGAATCCTGATACTTGCAACACCCGGTTCTCTACTTTATTCAAATACCTATAACTTCTCAAAATTCGGACCCTGTGTTTCCTACGAAACACCTGTCTAAAAACTAGAGAAGTCATAAGTAAACCGAATATAGTGCGAGGACCAACCCCTCTGTCTTGATGGACCCTGGACAACATACAATACTCTGTATAAGTCCCTTGAGTCTGATAACTCATTTACTGTGTGTCGTAGGTTGAAAACTGTACTTATGGTTAAGAAGAATTACACCGCTGTTTAATGCTCCTTACCTAACCATCCACTGATATAGGTAAATGTCATCGACATAATTTCAAAAAGGATATCTCACTCTATGAAAATAGACGTACAGATATATCAATTTGAAATTGGTGCATGACAGCGGATATTCAAAACCAAATACTTGCCGACTGGCAAACAACCCAGGTGACTTCCTCAAATATCACCGATTACAACGAATCCCGATATAATGAGGATGATCACCTAATTCCCAATAACTTACGCCCACTCATCATCTGTAAAACCATACAGATGTGAGAATTATACTTGGTAAATACATACCCTGGAGCAAGTGTCTTAATTGGGAAATCAGTTTTCTTTTAATAGTACACAGTGAAACTGAAACATTGAAATGTTTCGATGGGGTATCCCGGTATTCTTAGTAATGCCTCTTCCAGATTCACAACTGTAACCGTGTAATTCTTTGCCACCTCTCCAAATCCCTTTATATGTCTTTGGTCATTACCTTCTGCACACCCCTTAGGCCAAATGGTTTTCTTCCTTCCCTACCGTTCGGCACCAGCCTATGGTTTGGAAGAAGACTATCCAATAAGCATAATGGGTGTACTGTCCTAATCCTAGGAGCACTCGCAATGCGAGAGAAGGTGAAGATAAAAGACACCTGAATAAACCTTATTCCTATTTCTCCTGAACCAGAATCCATCCCCGAACTGGAACAAGTTCCTTTCGAGTTCGTATATAACCATACGATGGAGTATCCAATAAACTGTGGATCTTCGTAGTGATACGGAGTGTTCTGGAGAAATACAAAGGTGATTTAGGATTGGCGAAGAAATACTTGGTTTGGTCGTGAATAGCAGTCGCAGTTTACTTTGCCTTCTTACTAATCCCTTTCTTTGTCTTAACTTAATACCTTCTGTACACCATCGCTAGGCTAATTGGTTTTCTTCATTCCCTACCGGTTGGCACCTGCTTATGGTTTGGAAGAAGACTATCCAATTTGCGTAATAGGTGTACTATCTCCTAAACCAAGGAGTACTCACAACTTGAGAGAAGGTAAAAGGAAAAGACAACTGAATAATCCTATCCGTTTTCTCCAGAACCTGAAACCATCCTCGAATTCCTTCGAGTTCGTATATAACCATACGATGGTTTTGTCCAATGGAAATGGACGTTCGTAGTAATACGGGGTGTCCTGGAGAAATAGGGTAAAAGTAGGAGTGGCAATGATGTCTGCAACTCTGACAATCCAAAAGCCAGTGTTTAAGAAGGTTCGGTCAACTTGGTTACTGAGTCATAGTCTTAGGGTCGGGTCAATGGTCGCTGCCAAAGAGAGAGAGAAAAGAAACACTCAGCGTGCACTCTAACCTAGATCAGAATGGTTACCAATTTATCTAATCTGGAAACCTCCCACTGTAACGTCAAATTCTTCCCCAAACCTGAGAGAAGAATTAGTCGGGATCACCCGAGGAGTAAACCAACTCATCAGTGGGAATCGGGATCCAACTATCACCGCATGATAACGTGACGGAATCCGCTCACGGTATCACACTCCAGAAGGTATGCGCATATCTGGCAAGTTTCAGTTCTTTTGAAACTCCCGATGAGATTTTTACCCCATACTCTTATGACCTTGGCGTGAGGTCAAAATATTATAAGTCACATGTCAAGTTCTACCCATCATTGTCCAGGTTAATTTGAACCCACCCGTACATACCCTTGACGTAGGCCAAAATAGTAGTACGACTGTCCCAAACCAACGCATCTATCTATGCAACAGATAAATACCCGGCAGCTACCAAACACTACGCCTTGGCGTGAGGTCAAAATACATAGCTTGAATACTACCAAATATTTAACTGAAATGATGGAGGGCTACGAATGGTTTCTGGCGAAAACCTTTAACGTAATGAACTTGATATCGTTGAAGAAACGGATAGCTTTTAAAATATAGTGACGAAAACCATTGCTAAAGAGGTCACTCCCGGTGAAGGGATCTCGGCTCTTTCCCCGTAGAATGAGGTGCAGGATATTCCAACTGAATACCACGATGCAAAGCAAAAGTAATCGGCTATAGTGAAGTTATTGCCCTGACGCAAACTTTTGTCTAAGGGGTCACTCCCGGTGAAGGGATCTCGGCCCTTGCCTCGTCGACCGAGGAGCAGGATATTCCAACTGAATACCACGATGCAAAACAAAAGTGAATGTCCTTGCAATAACAGCTTTTTGAAAAAGTTCCAACAACATCAGATTAGGTTTGTTTTTAACTTGCATTGATCCGAATCAACGCAGTCCCATCAATTGATCACACCACAAAGAACGAAAATAATATGACGTACGTATATGCCATCCGCATTCGCCACCGGGTCCCGTCATTACCCGTTAGGTTAGCTAACTAACGACAGAGCGGGGACTGGACTAGCGCGGATGCAAAACATATACAACATCTACTAATATATATACCAATATATTATATTCACTCAAGGCGTGATAAAAAATGCAACATCAAAGAAATGTACAGCATCACAGAACAATACAGATATGTGGGATCCCCGGGTTTCACAGAGCCGCTGAAACCCGACGTTCCCCTGGTCGTGTGGATAGCCTGTGCAATGAAATCCTAGACCCCTACGGGCGCGGCAAGTCACCCGCCAAAACCTGAAGCGAGGCAGCCCCGTTCAGCTCCGTGAATGGACCACCCAGCACTTCACGGAATCCGGTAACTTAGGCACCCCTCCTGGGTCAACCTGTACCCCCTACGAGTGCGGCGAATAGCCTGCCAATTCTAGAGTGAAGCCCCTTCCGTCCCAATGCCATGAGATGCGGGCTCGTTGCCCTCTAGAACCCGGCTATCCGTGCACCCCTCTGCGGGGCAATCCTAGTACAGAAAGTAAAATATACATACAACGGGTACATCGACCGCAACCTGGTCGTGCCCCAAAATAATAATACAAACAGGCAGTGACGGCAGTCCACATGTCGGACGCTCGCCCCGCAATATCAAATGTACATAATACAACAAAAACTGTACTAGCATTGCATCCAGGCTATCCCCACGACCGATCCGCAACATCACAGCAAAATCACAAAACATCAACGTGAATGTCACGTTCGCAAATCCGTCTAACCAGGCTATAGCAGTTAGACAGGATTTACCGATCGAGTGACATTCACGGTCGCAGATATAATGTAAATACTGTGAAATAATGTGTTTAAAATGTCCGATCGATCAAAAATTACCAAGTGGGCCCCAAGTACTACTGTAGCACATCAAGAAATTCTGGACCCAAAAATAATATTCCAAAACCCATATATGGCCGCGGTTCCGCGGTCGTACGGAAGGATCAGGGAACCAAAATTTTCCAGTGGTCTTAGGATACTCCGTACATCATTCTGCAGTCACCTGAAAAAATTTTCGAGACCAGAAAATTTCGACAGAAAACTGATGTGTAGGAAAATACGGTTTTCGGGATTTTGGTCGATCGGAAATGTAAACACATTAAACAAAGCTAGACTAAGTTAATGGCGCGGCTCTGATACAACTGTAAGTGCACGGCGGTGCCCCGGCCTCCATCCCGAGGCCAAATGCGGAAGCGAAAAACTTTAATTTTGCAAACTAGCAAACCGGCACCACCGCGCACTAAACACCCGGATCGAACCATTAACTAGTCCTAGCTAACTAAAAGATAGGGAATAGAGATATACCGACTGATCCGAGTCCTCCGGTCTTCTCGTTGTCGTCCCGATCTCCTGCGGAAACTCCTGTCGTCGCCTCGTCGCCGGAAGGGCACCACATCGCCTACATCTTTTACGGGCTCCTACCTCAATGCCGAGGCAACTCGGGCACGAAGCTGGCTAGTCGACGTGCCTAAGGTTTGCTGTAGAATGTGTAGTGCTCAAGTCTCATTTTGGGGTTGTAGGAATTGCCTTTGTGGTGGAGGAAAAAGAACTTGGAGAGAGGTGAGGAAAAATGTAGCATGCAAAGAATGAGATTAACATTTTTCTCATCTCCAAAAGAAAACCCCCCCACCCACACTAGTGGCCGGCCATGACAAATGGTGGGAGTGAGGAATGGAGAGAGGGAGAGAGAGCAAAGGTCAAGGGTAGGAAAGCAACTCATACAAGCAAAAAGGAAAATGATTATCATATAAAATGATGATCACAATCCAATCCAAAACCACTCCCATCAACAACTATGATTTCTCCAAAGTCAAGCCATGATGAAATGAATAAGTCAAATGGTGGAGGAATAATCATGATACAACAATATGCAAAGACCCCCTCCACAAAAACTTATTTGCACAAATGCAAATAAGCCCTCCTCCACCAATCTTCGGCCAATGAACGATACAAAGGAAATCGGCCGAAACGGAAAGCAAACTGGCAACTCCAGAAAACTGGTCCCATAATAAATTACAGGAAAACCCCAATACTGTGTATACACACCCGCATTTGTATTCCAACCGAAATACAAATGCAATGAGACAAAATCTACACTGTACTATACTAGGATCCGGCTTAAAACAAAGCCGGCTAGTAATATCCGTCCGATCCTGATCCGTGCAATACCGCACGTATCTGATCGAACCCTGCCATATATCCATACGGCCTCTAGTACGAACTGTCCGATCCTGATCCGTGCAATACCGCACGTATCTGATCGGACCTTGCCATATCTCTATACGGCCTCTACAGCTTTTCGCCCGAAAGCTTGAGTAACTGAATGTGGGGGACTCTAAAGACTCGTCAACACCTTGGTTGTGGATTTAACCACTAGCACGTCAGAGGTATAAGCCAATACGTGACGGGCTACCAGGTATTGACCAAAAGGGACGTCTGTGAGCGAACTCAGCCTGACACCCTACTGAGCCTGTCAGTGACAATATCCGTACAGTCCGGTCCGTTCGTCTATGAGCATCGCATGGCGGGCCTAGGGGGTTGGTAAAAGTCAGACCCCCAAAAGCGGTACAAGTCGTGTCGGAGTGTAGCCCAGAACACCCTGAGATACTACTGGAATACCTACCAGTAAATCTCCTGCCTCGGCCGAGGGCTTTGTGTAATGGCTCTCCTAGACACAGCGCGACCTCACCCCCAATACCAGGAGAGACGAACCCCTGAAGATACGCTCACTGCCTCCATGTGGCTGGGGACTGTACCCAACTAAAACCTGTTTGCACGTCTCCTTTGAGCGTGGTAGGGTAGTAATCAAAGTACAGTGGGAACTCACACGAGACAAATGACGATCCCCAGGTCGATGAACTAACCTGTACACATGTCACCAGGGAACTGCCATCTGACGTCTGGTATATGACCAACTAGCATGTTCCCGGCGAGTCCTGTCCGGTGTACTCATAACCCAATGAGCACCTGTATACATCTTAGGTGATCTAACTGACACCAATGGCTTGTGAGACCGGCCACCGCCCCTCGTCGGGGTCTCGACTGTATACACTAGTCTACTCTGGAGTATCGATGCCCTGTCTCGAATCTCCCACGACGAGGGACCTTTTAAGGATGTGCTTATAGACCCCCAGCTCCCACTTATATGATCGCCCTCATACTGCTGGTGGTCAAGCAAGAATCCTAGGGGCTCTATCAACGTGTAATAGCGACCTGTAAGGTCACCTAAAGCAGTACACGATGATAAAGGTAAACCAGATAGCATACTATCATCTCGAGTAAGACTGTCCTACCGGGATAGGTCCTCCCTCAATCATTGCAATCACGTGCCTGTGATCCAATAATTGACTCTGAGGGCACTATCTCCAACAGGGTTTTGGCCGGTATCGTGCGCGATAGATGCGCTAAGCGCGCAGCATAATTTTCCGGGTGTTTTCTTCGCGTTTCGTTGTCTTTTCGTCATTTTAGGATATTTAGCTTATGTGTTGTATTTATAAAATTTTAGGTTCTTAAGCAGGGACTTCGGGTGCTGCGGACAAGGGGAAGCAGGTGGTCGGATTTTCATAGCTCGAGACTATCGGTGAGTAGATTTAACATCTACGGGGAAATCGCCCGTATGGCGTTATGCGTCGGGGCGAATATGATATGATAGCTGCGTGTATTTGCATATTAGTTACTTTCATATGAATGTCATTGCATAGCATTATCTGTTGTACTTGACTCGTACCTTTAGATATAACACATTACCGACGGTTCATATTGCACGAGCACTAAATTGTATGCTACACCCACACCGTCTGTAATTGCCATGACACGCACAAACACCTACATATGTGATATGGTAGTGGATAGGAATGATTGGAGTAGTAACTCTTATTCTGTTGTGCATATGAAATACTGTGGACACATACATACGTGATATTGCATTGGGCAGGAATAGTTGAGATAGTGACCCTTATTCCACTTCACGTATATCTTGCTATAGCTACTTATACATCATGCATTCATATTGAGATGTACACCCACATACTTGATTACATGTAGATACTTAAACCTTGCTACATTTACATGTACACCTCATATGATACTGCATTTGTTTTCGAAGGAATTGGGAACCGCATGATGTGTTTTAAAGCTAGATTCAATTTAAAGAGCGGTTTTCCCTTTATATGCTCATATTGATATTTTATGTTGCATATATCAGTTTTATATGGATTTTACGCATTGAGTGGATTTCATATGATTTATGGATTTGAGAACCGTGGGGGTATTTTCAAGAAACTATGTATTATTTGAAAACCCGGTTTCTCTTGATATGATATTTGATGCGTCCACCATGTGATTTCTCGGTTCTGAGATTTGGCTTGTGATACCCGATTCGAGGAGCGGGACGCACAGTCTGCGGGTGCATGGTGGATCCGGTATGGTACCCCGGGGCGAGTGGTGATTTCGTGGTGTAGACGATAAGCCTGGCGGTGGGACCACTACCTACCGGTGATTGTATTTGGACTCGGCGGTTATCGTGGGGATACCGACCGGAGTGATGTACGACATATCATCAGGGCTAGTCGTGGTGACAGCACCTGAGTTATGAGGATTTACGTGTCGATGCTAGACACGGGTTTTCATGATGTTTCGAGTGTCGGTGTTTGACACTCAGGTTTTCGTGAGGCTTACAGTATGTGAGGGCCAATCTGAGGATGCGGTGCCTGAGGATTTGGGACTTGATGTGTCAGTAAGGGACACTGGTGTTTTTCCATGCTGATGATTTTGCATGAGATTTTATATTATATATCATCCCACACTCAGGATTATGTTGATATGCATTGCTTCATGTAGTTGTAGTACCCTGATAATGTACCTTTACATGATTGTTGCACATTCACTTATCATACTTATGCTATCAGATTACTTGTGATAGATAGATCGCTATTCGTGCATACTTGCGATTACTGTATGATGTTATTTACTATTCACGAGTTGGCAACTCACCCCCGTTGTGCTACAGTGTTTTGCAGGACTTACCCTCTGAGTAGTCGCGGCAGGGCGTCTTATCATATCTACTTTTGCGGATACCGCTACGGTTGGCTGTGAGGCCTTGCTTTTAGGTGGGTTATGGTTATCTGTTTGTACATTGTGTATCTTTTTGTTGGATCTAGTATTATCCATCTACCACTATTTTGTATATGACTTAGAGAGGACTTGTGAGGATTCAGTGTTATTTTTTTGTGGTGACTTTGGGTGCCGTGCTCATGGGAGCCGGTTTTGTTGAAAAGTTTTACTTATTTATGCAGTTTTCTTTTATATTCCTTCACTTCGGCGTCGTATATTTGTTGTGGTGGTTGTCTCCGCCGTTGGGAATGATTTGCTCCCGTTTGGGATGCTTTTATTATTATCTATGTTGTACCCATTTTCGGGGTTAGTTTTTACAAAGGAGGTGCTGCCGAAATTTTTAAGAACGAAAACTAAACTTAAAGATTTTTACTTGAAAATTTTCGAATGTTTAAAACTATGTTTTCTCCGTTGATCCAGTTTTTGGGTGGTTTAGATTTCTGGGTTTCGGCTTACTTGAGTTGCGTACGCCTGTAGACGTTACGTAGTTTAAGTGCCGGTTACGGGCCAAATTTTGGGTCGTGACAAAGTTGGTATCAGAGCGCTAGGTTTTTACCTTTCGGAGTGTAGGATGACCTTGGTATGATGTAGTAGGTAGCTTAAGCAGAGTGACGTAGTGTGTGCATGTTCCGCGGCATACTTACGACACGGTACTCCGCCTAAGTGACCTTAGGACTTATTGATTGAAATTCCTTCCGTGATTGATATACATCTTTGTGATTCGATTTTCGTTTTCTTATCGAATCTTCTTTCAATTTCCAGCCTATATGCCGCCAAAGACTACGAGGGCACAGAGAGCGGCCGCGAGGGCCGAGGCCAGAGTTGACTTGTCTGAGGCGAGGGTTGACCAGGGCGATACGCCTGTGGTACCAGAGCACATTGCTATGATCGGGGCTGGTATGCAGGACCTGCGCCAGATTGTGGGGACTTTAGTGGAGGCCATTCGAGCATAGGGGCAGGCTGTTGTTCCACCCGTTGCAGGGACCATGATGGTACCTACTGATCCGGCAGTCGCAGTTGCAGTTCCAGAGGTTATTACTGTGTCACTGACGGAGTTCATGAGGCTGAGGCCTCCGGTGTTTACTGGCACAGATGTTACTGAGGATCCGCAGTCGTTCATTGACCGGATGGCCAGGATTTGTCGCTCACTCCGATGCTCTGACGAGAGATGGGTAGAGTTTGCGAGTTTCCGGCTGGAGGGTATGGCCCAGAAGTGGTGTGAGTCGTTGGAGAGGGGCAGAGCCGCTGGTCTTGCTCCTATGACCTGGGCTGAGTTTGTGACGTCGTTTCTTGCCCGTTTTCTTCCGCCGAGCGGCAGGGATGCGCGAGCGCACAGATTTGAGTCATTACGTCAGACGCCGGGGATGACGGTGTCGGAGTATGATGTTTTGTTTACTGAGCTGTCGGTGTATGCTCCGTACCTGGTGGCGACTGAGGAGATGAGGGTGAAGAGGTTTGTTCGAGGCCTGCTTACCCAGTTGTTCCTAGCCATCAACATTCAGCATTGCGACACGTATGCGGTAGCTGTCGATGCAGCCCTATTGGTGGAGGAGCGTCTAGCTGAGTCATCGGTTGTTCCAGAACCGAAGAGGACTAGTACGGATGTACCAGCACGGGGACCGAGGTTTGTCCACAGAGGCAAAGTTCCTTCAGACTCAGGGAGTAGCAGAGGCGTGGGACGTGGCCAGTTATTCAGTTCTTATTCCCAGGAGGTCCAGCGACCGTCTTATGGATGCTTCGGTTGTGGCAGTTTACATCATCTTGTTCGAAATTGTACTGTGGTGCGTCAGAGAGGGCCAGCAGTACCGCAGGTTACCTTACCACCTTCTCCGCCTCAGAGAGCGTTGCCTCTTATTCCTGTTGTTGCGCCGCGTCAGACTCCTACTCAAAGAGGTCATGGTCGCGGAGGTTTTGTGCCAAGAGGATGAGGTGGCAGAGGCAGAGGACAGCCAGTAGCCGGTAGAGGGCAAGCACGGGTTTTTGCCTTGACTCACCAGGACGCTCAGGCGTCCAATGCTGTGGTTTCAGGTACCCTTTCCGTATGTTCTTTTGATGCACATGTTCTTTTCGATCCGGGATCTATGCATTCATATGTTTCTACGCACTTCGTGCCGAGGTTAGGCCGAGAGTCATGTTTGCTGGATCAGCTGCTAGTCGTGACTACTCCTGTGGGAGAGTCGTTTGTTGCGCGGCACGTGTTCCGATCTTGTGATGTCCGTTTAGGAGACAGAGATCTGTCCGTCGACTTGATCCTTCTTGAGATGTTGGACTTCGACGTTCTGTTGGGCATGGACTGGCTAGCTACTAGTTATGCGTCCGTGGACTGCCGCGAGAAGACAGTTAGATTTTGTTTTCCCAACGAGCCAGTGTTTGTTGTGCAGGGGGACCGTGGTGCCGCCCCTCACAGTTTGGTTTCTGTTCTGTGCGCTAGTCGGCTTTTAAGGAGGGGATGTCGGGGATTCTTGGCTTTCATTCATGATACTAGAGCTATGGTGGAGTCGTTGGACCAGGTTTCTACCGTGCGGGAGTTTCCCGATGTCTTTCCCGATGAGTTACCTGGGTTGCCGCCAGAGCGTGTTATTGAGTTTTGCATTGATCTGATTCCTGGTACGGAGCCTATTTCTATACCGCCTTATCGGATGGCACCGGCAGAGCTTAGAGAGCTTAAAGATCAATTGCAAGAGTTGCTTGATTTGGGACTTGTGCGTCCGAGTGTTTCGCCGTGGGGAGCTCCTGTTCTGTTCGTCAAGAAGAAGGACGGCAGTTTGAGGCTATGTGTGGATTATCGTCAGTTGAATCGAGTTACGGTGCGAAACAGGTATCCTTTACCCCGCATTGACGATTTATTTGATCAGCTCCAGGGTGCAAAACATTTTTCAAAGATTGATTTGCGTTCGGGTTATCATCAGTTGCGGGTTCGGAATGATGACATTCCGAAGACTGCTTTTCGCATGCGCTATGGGCATTATGAGTTTTTGGTGATGTCGTTCGGACTCACCAATACGCCAGCAGCATTCATGGATCTGATGAACCGGATTTTGTCACGCCCCGCTTCCCAGAGTACGCTAAAATGTGTACGTGACATAGCCAACCATGCTACCTGTGGGTAGGAAGTATCTACCCCCAGTCACATTACGGCTGTAGAGATATCAAGAACAAAACAAAACTATCTAAAACATGTCCATAATCCAGAATAACAGGAGTCAATAATAAATAAATGCGGAAGCAAATGATCCAATACAAATAACTGAAATGTATGTCCCATAATACAGGCTCACATCAGGAAATAAATGCAGGAAATAAAACTAACTACCACTGAACTCACAGCTCAGCCTGCTGGCTGAAGTACTCCTGCTCGGACTGCGAAAGCGGTATAGAATCTGGGCCATGCAAAACCCAGACGTCAGCGCGTCATGTCAACAAGTAAAATAATATGAACAGTGTAGCAGGCAATGCAATATAAACATGAATAACACGAGAGTAGCAATAATGTGAATCAAGCAGTGCAGGGTAGTGTGCAGTGGGTAACTAAACTGTTCTATCAGGTTTTCTATTCTAGAGTCTTTGAAACCAAATTGATGAATCATCGATGTAACTCAATAGTATCCCGTGCATGCCCGGGACCACGGTCAAGACCCCCGGGGCTGAATCCGAGACGTGCCGCTAGGCAGTAACAGGTAGCAGGATGGGCGAGTGATGTCAGCATCATCACTCCGGGGCTGGCCTAGCCCGTAAGATTGATCAGAACAGGTATCGAACTGTTGAGTTACAAGTCAGGTTTCACCTTTGATTTCCCCATACCCCCAAGTTATGTATGTCGAGTCAGGTATTCGGTAATCAAGAACTAATGCCAACACAGGATTAGGTAAAAGCAGATTTGTCTGGATAGACAACAGGAACGGTCCATGAGGACTACATGTCAGGTTTGTTGGCATTAGACACAAGATCAGGTAACGGGTCAGGTCATGGTACATCAGGTCAAGTCAACAGTATACGGTACCATGTCAGGTATATCAATATATATATATATATATGTGTGTGTGTGTGTATGTGTGTGTGTGTGTGTGTAGCAATGTCAGGTCAAGATGTAAACAATATCGTGCGTGTGCTCACAATCAGATATATAATCAAACATGGGTATTAACAACATGAGATAAGCAATGAATTAAGTAATAAGCAGTTTCATTAAATTTGCAATACAGATATCAATTTGTCACAGAGATGATTACAAGAGTGTAGTAAGACAAGTATAGCCGTTTAGTCATGTTAACAGGTTTAAAAACCCTTAGAGGTGCAATGATTTATGTAACGGTTCAGAACAACTATTTCAGGTTAAATGCATACGAGTGTCCGAATGTAACAGAACTACAGGGATAAATGCCACAAGCTATTTTAACAGTAAAATGTGATTGAACAGGTAAATATGATTATTAGGTTCAATTTGCAAACTGTAAGTTTCATGTTTAACAGTAAAATGATATAATGCAATATTGTACCCGAAAATGGGAAACGATTGTACCAAGTTAAATTTTACAGGTTTAGGTTGTCAATATATATATATGTAAATATTGTATAGCATGTAGCAAGGGGTACTTGCCTCGACGGGCCGCGAACCGGGAAAAACGGAACGTAAACGTCGGCGGGGAACTCGCGACGGACGCACGGTTCACGGATTGAACCCAAACAACGAACAATGGAACCACGCGGGTCGGGGTACCTCGCTGGAATGTCGGGTCACGTCGTCGGCACGGTCGGAATCCAGCGAGAATGTGAACAGTGCACGCCAAGAAACTTGCAACAAGAAAGGAATAAAGAAGAAGAAGAGGAGGCTTACAATGGGTTGCTCTGTGGTTACAGAGAGGAGATGCGAGAACGACGACGAGGTCGACGGGCTCCGGCGGTGGCCAACAGTGACCGCGGGGGAAACTGCCGATATCAAGAAAAATCCTACAGATCAGCAGAGAAAGGAGAAATGAAGGGAGGAGGGTAGGTGAAACTTACCGAGGAGTGTGCGAGGTCGGGGACAAGATGACGGTGGTCACCGGCGGCGACACAGGCGGTCCGACGGTGTGCAGGGAAAACTGCAGGCGGCCGCGGCTGAGGGTGCAGGTGGTTGGGAACGCGGGAAAAGGAGGAAGAGGGCTTGGTGAGATGAGGATGAGGAGGCGAGGGTGATGGTGATGGCGTTGCCGGCGTTGGGGCTACGGCGGCGAGGATGGAGGCGGCTAGGGCTCGCTGCTGATGGGTTTCTGTGTTCGCGTGAAAAAATAAAGGAGGGGAACGGATTTTAAAAAAAATTATAAGGGAAAGAGAGAGAGAGATTTGAGGGAGAGAGAGAGAGAGATATGAGAGAGAGAGAGAGAGAGATAGAAACGGAGAGAGAGAGAGGAGGTGGGGCCCGCGGTATAAAGAAAAGAATGTGATTGGCTGAATGAAAGATTTAAACGTTTAGAAAAATTAAAAAAAGATTTAAAGATTTAAATTAAACAGTAAGATTTGTATAGTTAAGGAAACAATAAAATTTGGAATTTTGGCGCAAAATAAAACATTTCCAAATTGCGCCCGGGTCGGGTCCAAAAATTCGAAATTGAAATAATAGGATTTTAAGCGGGATCCAAATTTTAAAATGAAGTGTCTTATGATTAAAAAGCATACCCCCAAAACGGACACATGTACGCGCGCGTAGCCGTCCAAACTTGCCCGTTTCACTGAACGGGACGAGAACACGATGCACGGACGCTACCACAGGGTTAGGAGTGTCAAGTAGGCCAAGATGAATATTTTTAATTTTATTTTAGATGCCAAAATTTGCTATATGCAGAAATGACTTTACCGGGTAAAATTTTACAGTAAGCAACAAACAAGTAAGCTAAAAGAAATGAGTAGTACATTAGACTCAAACAGTAACTGAAATTAGTAGCATTGGGCTCGGGTGTTACATTATACCCAACTACAAAAAGAATTTCGTCCTCGAAATTCCAAGAATACAAGGATGGATAACTACAAGAAAAAATGAGGAAACTTCTGCCGGATTTCATCTTCTCGTTTCCAAGTGGACTCTCCATGCGAGCGATTACCCCAAGAAACAAGCACAAGGGGGATAACCTTGTTCTTAAGAACCTTTTCCCTTCGATCCACGATTTCAACCGGTCGCTCCTCAAAAGTCAAGTCTTCCCGTACTGTTAGCTCCGAATGATCCAATACGTGCGTTTCATCTCGAACATACCTTCGTAGTTGAGATACGTGAAAGACATCGTGCACATTTGCCAAGGATTGCGGTAAAGCCAAACGGTACGCTATCTCACCAACACGCTCCAAGATCTCAAAGGGTCTAACGAATCGAGGACTAAGCTTTCCTCGACTCCCAAAACGAATCACCCCTCTAGTCGGTGATATCTTCAAGAATACCAAATCACCCACGGCGAACTCTAGAGGTCTTCTTGACGTGTCTGCCCAACTCTTCTGTCGGTCTTGAGCTGCCTTCATAAGATTTCTGATAGTGTTAACCTTCTCAATTGTCTGCACAACCAAATCTGGTCCCAACAATCTTCGTTCACCAACATCATCCCAACAAACAGGTGAACGGCATTTACGACCATACAAAGCTTCAAACTGAGCCATCTGGATAGTTGCCTGAAAACTGTTGTTGTAAGAAAACTCCACCAAGTGTAGATGATCCTCCCAAGAACCCTTGAAGTCCAACATGCATGCTCTCAACATATCTTCAAGAGTTTGGATCGTTCTCTCTGACTGGCCATCAGTTTGAGGATGATAAGCCGTGCTAAACTTCAATCGAGTCCCCAAACTTTCCTGTAAACTCCTCCAGAAGTGTGATAAGAACCGAGTGTCCCGATCGGACACGATGCTCACCGGTACTCCATGCAATCTTACAATCTCCTGCATGTACCGCTCTGCCAAAGTCTCTGTTGATTGACCAACCCGGAAAGGAATAAAGTGAGCTGCCTTGGTCAACCGATCAACAATCACCCATACTGCATTGTTGCCTTTTGGACTCCACGGTAAAGCCGTCATGAAATCCATGGTTATATGTTCCCACTTCCACTGAGGAATCGGAAGTGGTTGCAATAAACCAGCAACCCTTTGATATTCAGCCTTAACTTGCTGACACACCAAGCACTTAGCCACAAAGCGAGCAATCTCCCGTTTCATGCCTTCCCACCAGAAATGCTGTCGAATATCTTGGTACATCTTTGTGCCTCCTGGATGTACAGAATAAGCTGAACTGTGTGCCTCCTTCATAAGCCCTTCACGAACATCTCCCTTTGGTACACCTAAACGGCTACCATACCTCAACGAACCATCTTCGTGAATCAGTAAATCTGTTCGTAGTCCGGCTTCAACCTGCTCTCGAAACTTTTGCAGTCTAGGATCCTCCGATTGTGCTGCTCTAATTTTCTCAATCAAAGACGACAGCACTTGCAGCTGCATCAACTGTCCCGTAGAACGCGGTAGCACAACCTCCAAGTCAAATCTTCGAAAATCTTCAACGAGCTCTTTCTGCGTAGTTAACACCTGAATTGCTGGTAACCGACTAAGCGCATCCGGCACGACGTTAACCTTTCCCGGATGGTACTTAAGATCAAGATCGTAGTCAGCCATCAGCTCCAACCATCTACGCTGCCTCATATTAAGCTCCTTCTGTGTGAACACATACTTCAAGCTCTTATGATCTGTAAAAACTTCGACCCTTTCGCCTAAAAGGTAGTGTCTCCAAATCTTCAAAGCGAAAATCACAGCCACAAGCTCCAAGTTATGAGTTGGATAATTCTTCTCATGGGTCTTCAATTGTCTCGATGCGTACGCTACAACCTTCCCATGCTGCATCAAAACACATCCCAATCCTTTCCCAGATGCGTCGCTGTGAATCACCAATCCTCCGGAATTGTTTGGCACGGTCAGAATAGGGGCGGTTATCAACTTCTGCTTCAACGTCTCAAAAGCTAACGCACACTTATCCGTCCATACAAAAGATACCTCCTTGCGCGTAAGCTTGGTCAACGGCTCTGCCAGACGAGCAAAGTTCTCCACAAATCTCCTGTAATATCCGGCGAGTCCAAGAAAACTTCTTATCTCCGCAACATTCTTTGGAATCGGCCAATCACGAACTGCTGCAATCTTTTCTGGATCGACGGAAATTCCATTGCCAGACACAACATGCCCCAAAAACTTTACTTCCTCCAGCCAAAACTCGCACTTACTCATCTTCACATACAATTTCTCTTGTCTCAACGTCTGCAGTGCGATCTTCAAATGCTCAGCATGCTCCTCAAAACTCTTCGAGTAAACCAGAATGTCGTCAATGAATACCATAATGAACTGATCCAAGAACGGTGAAAAGATTCGGTTCATCAAGTCCATGAATACTGCCGGCGCATTCGTTACTCCGAAGGGCATCACTAAGTACTCGTAATGTCCGTACCGAGTTCGAAATGCCGTCTTGCAAATATCTTCTGCTTTCACTCGAACCTAATGATATCCGGATCGCAAATCCAGCTTCGAGAATACCCTTGCGCCACTAAGCTGCTCAAAAAGTTCTCCAATGCGAGGGATAGGGTACTTGTTCTTAATAGTGACCCGGTTTAATTCTCGATAGTCGATGCACATCCTTCTTGTGCCATCCTTCTTCTTTACCAGAAGAACTGGAGCTCCCCAAGGCGAGTTACTGCTTCGAATCCAACCCTTCTCAAGCAATTCAACAACCTGTTTCTTAACTTCTTCCAACTCTACTGGTGCCATTGGATAATACGCTTTAGATACTGGCGCTGCACCAGGAATAAGATCAATTGCGAACTCCACGTCTCGCTTCGGCGGTAAAACCGATATATCTTCAAATATGTCCATAAAATCGCGAACAACCGCTGGCTCTTCACCACTGTCAACTTCCATTGCTGCAAGAATATTGTTTGTCGGCCTAGCCCTAAACTCGACTGGCCCGACAGAACTGCTTCCTCCAGTGAAGGTAAACTCGGGATGTCCGGGAATCTGGAAAGTTACTTTCTTTGCCCTACAGTCAATATGAGCGTGGAAAGTGCCAAGAAAATCCATTCCCAAGACGACTTCATAGCTGCCCGTATCAATCACCAAGAAATCTGCGAAAAGCTCCCGTCCGCACACAACAACTGTACAATCTTTACACTCCCTACTAGATATGATTTTCCCATTCCCAGTGTGTATGTCCCAGAAACTAGACAGGGTCGTGCAGGTAATCGAGTGTGTAGTTATAAACTTGGATGACATAAAACAATGGGATGCACCAGAATCAAATAATGCCAATGCGGGAAAACCATGAATGAGTAGAATACCTGAAACGACTTCTCCTGACGCCTTAGCTTCCTCAGCTGTCAAGGTAAAAGCTCGAGCCTGATTAGGTCCTTGAGTCAGCTGTTTCTGCCCCTGGAACGGTCTCTGCGGAGGCTTCTGAATATCATCCCTCGTACGAAGCTTCGACGGACAGGCACCAACTGCGTGATCAGCCGCTCCACAAACCAAACAAAGTCCCAGCCTTCTTCGACAATCCTTCTGCACGTGCCCAGGTAAACGGCAGTAGACATAAATCACGCTCTTTCTTTGATCAACGATCACAGGCTTCTTCATGGGTGCTACACCTCGACGGTCCACTGGAATACCTCTGTGACCATGAGCTCGGTTAGGTACAAATGCGGGCTTCCTTGCCGCAACTGCTGTCTGCTGCAAACTCCCTTTCATCCCAGATAAACTCTGCTGTTCCCGAGCTGCCGTAAGAACCTGTGAGAAAGTGGTCAAACCCAGGGAGACAATCTGCCTCTGGATGTCCACATCCAAACTGCGCATAAACCTTCGTGCCCTGTCTGCATCGCTAGCGACTAAAGGTCCAGCGAATCTGCTGAGTCTCGTCCATTCTGCTGCATGCACATCCACGGGTGCTCCATTCTGCCTTAGCCCAATAAACTTCTCTTCCATTTCCTCTCGTGCAGTCCGCGGGAAGAACTTCTCCAGGAAACTCTTAGAAAAGTCCGCCCGCTTGATCGGCTTGGGCAAGTGGGTCTCCTCAACAAGCCACCATTCTCGGGCGTAGTCCACTAGCTGAATGCGTACCACATCAACTCTTTTGTCATCTGGAATCTGTGCCGCAATAAGCAAATTCTCCGTGTCAACTAGCCACTGCTCGGCTGGCAACGACTCCTCCAAACCAGTAAATGTAGACGGACCCAAACGCCTGAAATCTGCCACGGTCCCTACTCGGTCAACTGGTTTAGCTCCAACGTTGTTTACAGACTGCTGAACGATCTGCAAACCTTCCTGAAACGAGTCTGCTTGCTGCTGGATCAGCTCAGTCTGTCTCTTTTGATTCTCCAGCATTCCCTTTATCACTCCAAGCATGGCGGCTTCGTCCACACGCCTCTGGTACGTCTTGAAATTCTTATCTGCCATATTCCTGAAATCAAAAACACCCAACATTAGCATGATGATAGATTCAATATATAGATCAAGGCTAGAACTCCAAGATATTTAAATAGAGTACCGCATTGTAACTATGCCGCGGTATCATAGCCACAATTACTTAACTCCACCCAAGTCGTCTAAGTCCTAGAGATAACAAGAAATCATGTTTTTCGAGTCGATATGCAAAGGAAGTTTGCACATCGTAAAAGATATAATCAGGAAGAATGTGATTCAAGAATGGTAAACGGCAAAGTGGCAGGACATGTTTCCTAAACACGGGTATTCTGATTCGTGTATTGGGTGCAATACCCAACTACAAAAGAATCAACCCAACTAACCTATGTCTGTGATACCAAAAGAACTATGTCACGCCCCGCTTCCCAGAGTACGCTAAAATGGGTACGTGACATAGCCAACCATGCTACCTGTGGGTAGGAAGTATCCACCCCCAGTCACATTACGGCTGTAGAGATATCAAGAACAAAATAAAACTATCTAAAACATGTCCATAATCCAGAATAACAGGAGTCAATAATAAATAAATACGGAAGCAAATGATCCAATACAAATAACTGAAATGTATGTCCCATAATGCGGGCTCACATTAGGAAATAAATGCAGGAAATAAAACTAACTACCACTGAACTCACAGCTCAGCCTGCTGGCTGAAGTACTCCTGCTCGGACTGCGACAGCGGTACAGAATCTGGGCCATGCAAAACCCAGATGTCAGCGCGTCATGTCAACAAGTAAAATAATATGAACAGTGTAGCAGGCAATGCAATATAAACATGAATAAGACGAGAGTAGCAATAATGTGAATCAAGCAGTGCAGGGTAGTGTGCAGTGGGTAACTAAACTGTTCTATCAGGTTTTCTATTCTAGAGTCTTTGAAACCAAATTGATGAATCATTGATGTAACTCAATAGTATCCCGTGCATGCCCGGGACCACGGTCAAGACCCTCGGGGCTGAATCCGAGACGTGCCGCTAGGCAGTAACAGGTAGCAGGATGGGCGAGTGATGTCAGCATCATCACTCCGGGGCTGGCCTAGCCCGTAAGACTGATCAGAACAGGTATCGAACTGTTGAGTTACAAGTCAGGTTTCACCTTTGATTTCCCCATACCCCCAAGTTATGTATGTCGAGTCAGGTATTCAGTAATCAAGAACTAATGCCAACACATGATCAGGTAAAAGCAGGTTTGTCTGGATAGACAACAGGAACGGTCCATGAGGACTACATGTCAGGTTTGTTGGCATTAGACACAAGATCAGGTAACTGGTCGGGTCATGGTACATCAGGTCAAGTCAACAGTATACGGTACCATGTCAGGTATATCAATATATATATATATATATGTGTGTGTGTGTGTGTGTGTGTGTGTGTGTGTGTGTGTGTGTGTGTAGCAATGTCAGGTCAAGATGTAAACAATATCGTGGGTGTGCTCACAATCAGATATATAATCAAACATGGGTATTAACAACATGAGATAAGCAATGAATTAAGTAATAAGCAGTTTCATTAAATTTGCAATACAGATATCAATTTGTTACAGAGATGATTACAAGAGTGTAGTAAGACAAGTATAGCCGTTTAGTCATATTAACAGGTTTAAGAACCCTTAGAGGTGCAATGATTTTTGTAACGGTTCAGAACAACTATTTCAGGTTAAATGCATACGAGTGTCCGAATGTAACAGAACTACAGGGATAAATGCCACAAGCTATTTTAACAGTAAAATGTGATTGAACAGGTAAATATGATTATTAGGTTCAATTTGCAAACTATAAGTTCCATGTTTTACAGTAAAATGATATAATACAATATTGTACCCGAAAATGGGAAACGATTGTACCAAGTTAAATTTTACAGGTTTAGGTTGTCAATATATATATATGTAAATATTGTATAGCATGTAGCAAGGGGTACTTGCCTCGACGGGTCGCGAACCGGGAAAAACGGAACGTAAACGTCGGCGGGGAAACTCGCGACAGATGCACGGTTCACGGATTGAACCCAAACAACGAACAATGGAACCACACGGGTCGGGGTACCTCGCTGGAATGTCGGGTCACGTCGTCGGCACGGTTGGAATCCAGCGAGAATGCGAACAGTGCATGTCAAGAAACTTGCAACAAGAAAGGAATAAAGAAGAAGAAGAGGAGGCTTACAATGGGTTGCTCTGTGGTTACAGAGAAGAGACGCGAGAACGACGACGAGGTCGACGGGCTCCGGCGGTGGCCAACAGTGACCGCGGGGGAAACTGTCGATATCAAGAAAAATCTTACAGATCAGCAGAGAAAGGAGAAATGAAGGGAGGAGGGTAGGTGAAACTTACCGAGGAGTGTGCGAGGTCGGGGACAAGATGACGGTGGTCACCGGCGGCGACGCAGGCGGTCCGACGGTGTGCAGGGAAAACTGCAGGCGGCCGCGGCTGAGGGTGCAGGTGGTTGGGAACGCGGGAAAAGGAGGAAGAGGGCTTGGTGAGATGAGGATGAGGAGGCGAGGGTGATGGTGATGGCGTTGCCGGCGTTGGGGCTGCGGCGGCGAGGATGGAGGCGGCTAGGGCTCGCCGCCGATGGGTTTTTGTGTTCGCGTGAAAAAATAAAGGAGGGGAAAGGATTTTAAAAAAAATTATAAGGGAAAGAGAGAGAGAGAGATTTGAGGGAGAGAGAGAGAGATATGAGAGAGAGAGAGGAGAGAGATAGAGACAGAGAGAGAGAGGAGGTGGGGCCCGCGGTATAAAGAAAAGAATGTGATTGGCTGAATGAAAGATTTAAACGTTTAGAAAAATTAAAAAAAGATTTAAAGATTTAAATTTAACAGTAAGATTTGTATAGTTAAGGAAATTATAAAATTTGGGATTTTGGCGCAAAATAAAACATTTCCAAATTGCGCCCGGGTCGGGTCCAAAAATTCGAAATTGAATTAATAGGATTTTAAGCGGGATCCAAATTTTAAAATGAAGTGTCTTATGATTAAAAAGCATACCCCCAAAACGGACAAATGTACGCGCGCGTAGCCGTCCAAACTCGCCCGTTTCACTGAACGGGACGAGAACACGATGTACGGACGCTACCACAGGGTTAGGGGCGTCAAGTAGGCCAAGATGAATATTTTTAATTTTATTTTAGATGCCAAAATTTGCTATATGCAGAAATGATTTTACCGGGTAAAATTTTACAGTAAGCAACAAACAAGTAAGCTAAAAGAAATGAGTACTACATTAGGCTCAAACAGTAACTGAAATTAGTAGCATTGGGCTCGGGTGTTACAGATTTTCAGGCCGTTCCTCGACCAGTTCATTATAGTGTTTATTGATGACATACTGGTCTACTCTAGGAGTCATGAGGAGCATGAGCATCACTGATTACTTTGCAGATATTGAGAGAGCACCAGCTGTATGCTAAATTCTCAAAGTGCGCATTTTGGCTTGATAGAGTTGACTTCCTGGGTCATGTGGTGACTGGTGATGGTTTCTTATGGACCTGAGGAAGATCGAGACTGTACAGCTTTGGCCCAGACCTGTATCGGTGACGGAGGTCCGCAGCTTTTTGGGCTTAGCTGGTTATTATCGCCGTTTTGTGCAGGATTTTTCGAGTATCGCTGCACCGCTGACTGGACTGACCCGGAAGGGAATTCCTTTTCTCTGGACTGATGCGTGCGAGCAGAGTTTTCAGCAGTTGAAGACTCGGTTGACGACAGCACCAGTTCTTTCTTTACCTTCTGGATCGGGCGGCTATGTTGTTTTTTGTGATGCTTCTCGAGTGGGGCTCGGCTGTGTTTTGATGCAGCATGATAGGGTGATTGCATATGCTTCTAGGCAGCTGAAGAAGCACGAGCAGAATTACCCCACTCACGATCTTGAGATGGCAGCGGTAGTCTTTGCGTTGAAGATTTGGAGACACTACTTGTACGGAGAGTCATGTCGGATCTTCACAAATCACAAGAGTTTGAAGTATATCTTCCAGCAGCGGGATCTGAACCTGAGACAGCACCGATGGATGGAGCTAGTGAAGGATTATGATTGTGAGATCCTTTATCACCCGGGCAAGGCGAATGTGGTAGCTGATGGTTTGAGTCGTAGGCCCGGGGGTAGCTTGTCCCAGTTGAGCGCAGTTCGGCGTCAGTCTTCTGCAGATTGGCAGCTCTTGTATGATAGTAGAGTGCAGTTCGAGTTCACTCCCGCTGGGGGACAGCTTACTCATGTCCACGCCCGTCCACTTCTATTTGATCGTATCCGTGAGGCTCAGCCCAGTGATGCTTGTTTGATTGAGATTCTTGAGCTCGTTCGGCAGGGAAGAGTTTCGGAGTTTATGATTGATGACCAAGGTGTGCTACGATGCGGGACTCGCTTGTGTGTACCAGATGTTGATGAGTTGAGACGCGAGATCCTAGAGCAGGCACATTAGTCGGCCTTTAGCGTTCATCCAGGTTCTACCAAGATGTACCGTGACTTGAGGGACTTCTACTGGTGGGAAGAGATGAAGCGTGATATATCGGACTTCGTTTTGAGATGCCTGACTTGTCAGCAAGTCAAGGCTGAGCATCAGAGACCGGCTGGAGAGTTGCAGCCTTTACCCGTTCCGGAGTGGAAATGGGAGCAGATTTCCATGGACTTCATTATGGGTCTACCCAGGACCAGTCGAGGGTATGACTCCTTTGGGTTATTGTAGACCGGTTGACGAAAGCGGCTCACTTTCTTCCAGTGAAGACCACTTTCGGGTATGCTCAGTATGCTCAGTTATATATAGATGAGATTGTGTGTTTGCACGGTGTTCCCACATGCATAGTATTTGACAGAGGCACCCAGTTTACTAGCCGTCTTTGGCAGAAGCTTCAGGAAGCTTTGGGTACCCGGTTGAGTTTTAGTACCGCTTTTCATCTACAGACCGATGGCCAGTCGGAGAGGACTATACAGACTCTGGAGGATATGCTCCGTGCATGCGTGCTTGATTTTGGTGGCAGTTGGGATCGTCACTTGCCGTTGATTGAGTTCTCCTACAACAACAGCTTTCAGGAGACTATTCAGATGGCACCTTTTGAGGCTTTATATGGTAGGAAGTGTCGATCGCCAGTCTGTTGGACCGAGCTTAGTGAGAGTCTAGTTTTGGGACCCCAGCTAGTTCAGGAGACCACGAAGAAAATCCAGCTGATTCAGGATAGGATGAGAGCAGCCCAGTGCAGGCAGAAGTCTTATGCCGGCCGTCGTCGCCGCAGACTTGAGTTCGCAGTGGGGGATCATGTATTCCTGAGGATTTCTCCGATGAAGGGCGTTATGCGATTTGGGAAGAGAGGGAGCTCAGTCCCAGATTTGTAGGTCCTTTTGAGATCCTTGAGCGAGTGGGTTCTGTTGCTTATCGTTTGGCGCTCCCGCCCAGTTTTCCGGATGTTCACCCTGTTTTTCATGTGTCGATGCTTCGTAGATACCTTCATGATCCTTCTCACACGATTCAGCACGAGACCGTTCAGCTTGAGCGCGATCTTTCGTTCACCGAGCAGCCGGTAGTTATTTTGGATCGGCAGGTGAAGAAACTTCGGTCAAAGGTCTTGCCATCTGTGAAGGTTCTTTGGCGTAGCCCGACTAGTGAGGAGATCACTTGGGAGGCCGAGAGCGAGATGCGGAAGAATTTCCCTCATCTTTTTGAAGGTACGCTTAGTATGAAATTTTAATTCGGGGACTGAATTTCTATAAGGAGGGGGTATTGTAACGTTTTAGAATCCGTTTTGCGAATTTTCCCGTTTCAGGGCAAAATTGTCGGTTCTTCCCGTTTTAAGCCGATTTCGATCAAACGTCCGTATAAGCTTACCGACACCTAGTTTAGCTAAAATAAAGCTTGTGCGCGAACTTTGGGAGTATTTGGAAGGTTTTGGTTCAGATAGAATTTTTCCCAAATAAAATATTATTTTAAGCGGTATTTTGTGCACGTAAATCGGGAAATTTTTTCCTCTTGTGAATAAATTAATTTTGTCACTAGAATTATTTTAGAAGCTTCTTTTTAAATATCTAGATATTTTTTTTGTGCAAAAGGATTTGGATTTAAAAAGAAAAGAAAAGGGTGTAAAGGTGGCATTTTTCATTTAATGTTGCATTTATTGCTTAAGACTAGAATTTTCTTCATTTTAATTACACAAAACCCCCCTCTCACCTCCTTGGCCGAGCCTCATTCCCCCCATTTCCGTCCTCAAAAATTCCAAGCTCATTTCTCACTCTTTTTCAATCAAAAACACAAAAAGAATTCCAAAAATAAATCCAAAAATTCCTATATAAAAATTAAACCAATTTTCCTTCACTAATCCTTCATAGATCTTCAACAAAGCTTGGTTTTTGATGCTAAGAAGATGGATTAAGTTTCATTTTGTGTTCTTGGGGAGGTATAATTCTTACCTTAATCCTTATACTTTTGCTTTAATCTTAAACTAGCTAATTTAGTTAGCTATTTATGTGTTTAGTGTAGTTTTTAAATCATGATTAATTCATTATATTTGGTTTAAGAAATTCATGTTAGGGTTAAACTTTGATTAAGTGATTAGTGTTTATTTGAAGTGTTAATTTGTGTTTTGAAAAAGATTAATCTATTAGAAAATGTTAAAATTTGCTAATAAGCATTTTGTTTAATTAAGCAAAGTTGCTTACTAGATTTTTTCAAAAACATAATTAGCGAGTGTTAAAAATATAGGAATGGTTTAGATAGCTTAGTTAAGCTATTTTAAGGTATTTGTAATCGTTAGATATGCGTTATCTTGAATCTAGTGCGAAATATTGTGATAGGTTGCTTACTAGATTTCGGGGTTTTTCCGACGTAGGGTTCGTTTGGTCGTAGCGAGGTTATATCTGGTGTATTCCTCGTAATTTTTGTGTTGTGTGCGCGATCGGGATGATCGGGGTCCAGACTTGGTGTTTTGTAGTTTAACGACCCCAATTAGGGTTTTGGCCGGTATCGTGCGCGATAGATGCGCTAAGCGCGCAGCGTAATTTTCCGGGCGTTTTCTTCGCGTTTCGTCATTTTAGGATATTTAGCTTATATGTTGTATTTATGAAATTTTAGGTTCGCAAGCAGGGATTTCGGGTGCTGCGGACAAGGGGAAGCAGGTGGTCAGATTTTCATAGCTCGAGACTATCGGTGAGTAGATTTAACATCTACGGGGAAATCGCCCGTATGGCGTTATGCGTCGGGGCGAATATGATATGATAGCTGCGTGTATTTGCATATTAGTTACTTTTATATGAATGTCATTGCATAGCATTATCTGTTGTACTTGACTCGTACCTTTAGATATAACACATTACCGACGGTTCATGTTGCACGAGCACTAAATTGTATGCTACACCCACACCGTCTGTAATTGCCATGACACGCACAAACACCTACATATGTGATATGGTAATGGATAGGAATGATTGGAGTAGTAACTCTTATTCTGTTGTGCATATGAAATACTGTGGACACATACATACGTGATATTGCATTGGGCAGGAATAGTTGAGATAGTGACCCTTATTCCACTTCACGTATATCTTGCTATAGCTACTTATACATCATGCATTCATATTGACATGTACACCCACATACTTGATTACATGTAGATACTTAAACCTTGCTACACTTACATGTACACCTCATATGATACTGCATTTGTTTTCGAAGGAATTGGGAACCGCATGATGTGTTTTAAAGCTAGATTCAATTTAAAGAGCGGTTTTCCCTTTATATGCTCATATTGATATTTTATGTTGCATATATCAGTTTTATATGGATTTTACGCATTGAGATATGGATTTCATATGATTTATGGATTTGAGAACCGTGGGGGTATTATCAAGAAACTATGTATTATTTGAAAACCGGGTTTCTCTTGATATGATATTTGATGCGTCCACCATGTGATTTCTCGGTTCTGAGATTTGGCTTGTGATACCCGATTCGAGGAGCGGGACGCACCGTCTGCGGGTACATGGTGGACCCGGTATGGTACCCCGGGGCGAGTGGTGATTTCATGGTGTAGACGATAAGCCTGGCGGTGGGACCACTACCTACCGGTGATTGTATTTGGACTCGGCGGTTATCGTGGGGATACCGACCGGAGTGATGTACAACATATCATCAGGGCTAGTCGTGGTGACAGCACCTGAGTTATGAGGATTTACGTGTCGATACTAGACACGGGTTTTCATGATGTTTCGAGTGTCGGTGTTTGACACTCAGGTTTTCATGAGGCTTACAGGATGTGAGGGCCGATCTGAGGATGCGGTGCCTGAGGATTTGGGATTTGATGTGTCAGTAAGGGACACCGGTGTTTTTCCATGCTGATGATTTTGCATGAGATTTTATATTATATATCATCCCATACTCAGGATTATGTTGATATGCATTGCTTCATGTAGTTGTAGTACCCTGATGATGTACCTTTACATGATTGTTGCACATTCACTTATCATACTTATGCTATCAGATTACTTATGATAGATAGATCTCTATTCGTGCATACTTGCGATTACTGTATGATGTTATTTACTATTCACGAGTTGGCAACTCACCCCCGTTGTGCCACAGTGTTTTGCAGGACTTACCCTCTGAGTAGTCGCGGCAGAGCGTCTAATCATCTCTACTTTTGCGGATACCGCTACGGTTGGCTGTGAGGCCTTGCTTTTAGGTGGGTTGCGGTTATCTGTTTGTATATTGTGTATCTTTTTGTTGGATCTAGTATTCTCCATCTACCACTATGTTGTATATGACTTGTGAGGATTCAGTGTTATTTTTTTGTGGTGACTTTGGGTGCCGTGCTCGTGGGAGCCGGTTTTGTTGAAAAGTTTTACTTCTTTATGCAGTTTTCTTTTATATTCCTTCGCTTCGGCATCGTATATTTGTTGTGGTGGTTGTCTCTGCCGTTGGGCGTGATTTGCTCCCGTTTGGGATGCTTTTATTATTATCTATGTTGTACCCGTTTTCGGGGTTAGTTTTTACAAAGGAGATGCTGCCAAAATTTTTAAGAA
This sequence comes from Agapanthus africanus, assembly GCA_030015575.1. Taxonomy (NCBI): domain Eukaryota; kingdom Viridiplantae; phylum Streptophyta; class Magnoliopsida; order Asparagales; family Amaryllidaceae; genus Agapanthus; species Agapanthus africanus. The sequence continues at coordinate 734,240,213 of JASDDO010000019.1, read as the reverse complement.
CGAAAACTAAACTTAAAGATTTTTACTTGAAAATTTTCGAATGTTTAAAACTATGTTTTCTCCGTTGATCCAGTTTTTGGGTGGTTTAGATTTCTGGGTTTCGGCTTACTTGAGTTGCGTACGCCTGTAGACGTTACGTAGTTTAAGTGCTGGTTACGGGCCAAATTTTGGGTCGTGACACTAACATAAGCATTTAATATCAATGAATAGTCATATATAATACAATAATCATGAAAGGTACACTAACAGGTATAACTACACATGAAGCGGTAATAATATGACAATCTGTGTGCAGCATCATGTAAGGTACTATAACGGTATTACTAATACATGAAGAAATGATATGAATAAAGGTATGTAAATGCAACAGTCATGGAAGGTACTCTAACAGGTACACTAATGCATGAAGCAGTGCATAAACAGTAAATGTGGAGTATGGAATCCAACATGTCATTTCCACAGAAATCCTAACCTCGTGGTAGGACCAAAATCCAACAAGACAGTCCAATTCCCAATTTCCACAAATCAGCCCCCAAATTGGCTCTCATATCATGTAAATCTCATATTGTAAGTCCACGTTGCTCACCATGGTTCTTACGGGGAGGCGGAAACGGTAAAAAACGATTTTTTGACACAAGGCAACATGGACTAAAAAGGGGATCTTTGCTAAACAAAAACCTAGCAAACTACATGAGGTTTTATCTACTATGATAAAGAGATTATACCTCATGAAACCGGTCCTTCGGGTCTTCTCTCCACTGTCCTCCTCGTCCATCCAAGCTCCGAGGATCGATCCGGATCTTGGTCACCTCCGCGGCCTCCTAGAGTCGAAGACGATCCACCCGAGAGTTTGTGTTCCGAGCTCCACCTCAAACCGAGGTAACTAGGGAAACAAGGTTGCTAAGCTTGATGTCCTAGGTTGTGTAGAAGAAGAGTATGGATGTGTTTGTCAATTTAGATCCTTATTTTCTCAACACATGAGAGCAAAGGAAAAATCAAGAGGAGGAAAAAGAAGGAGCAACCATAGAGCTTCTCATTTCATGAGAGAGAATGAGAATAGAATTATCAACCAAGAATAATGAACCATGGAATAATAATCCATAAATATCATCATTACTAATCTTTTCATGATAAAGTTGATGGCTATCTTGATTAGACCATTATCATCACAAAAATAAAATCAAAACCAAAAGAAGACTCTAGATCTCTCATGAAAAATCCTAGTCAACTTTGGTCAAATGGTCAACAAAGTCAAGTATGGTCAAATGGTCAAAGTAATTATCCATAACATAATTATCATTAAAAAGATTAGTAAATAATGTCCCCGCCTCATAATGGTTTTGACCGAACCATCTGTTAAAACCCAAATGAGGCACCTCCTTCTTCTTCGCTCCTCACAACTGTGCATACACACCCGCATCCGCATTCCGTAGAATGCGAATGCACAGAAGACAAAACTAATCCATCCATACAATACTAGGATCTGGCGCCCAATAGTATTGTCTGCCCGAACAGCATACACGCACAAGTGTACGTAAGTGATCGTAGCCTTGCCGTAAAACCATACGACTTCTATACCTTTTGCTCAGTGCAGGGAAACTCTCTGTGTGGGACTCTAAAGACTCGACACTACGGTGGTAGTGGGTTTAACCACAGACCGCAAGCGGCACTAGCTGTACGTAATGGTCCCCAGGTAGATGTCGATAAGAAGGCCAATGAGGTAAACCCATCTGAACTTTTGCTGAGCCTGAATGTGACAATCTCCGTACAGTCCGGTCTATTCGTCTAAGAATATCGCATGGCGGGCCTAGGGGGTGCTAAACGTCAGTCCCCTAATAGCGGTACAAGTCGTGTCAGAGTGTAGCCCAGAACACCCTGAGATAACACTGGAAAACCTACCAGTATATCTCGCTTGCCCTGGCCAGGGACTTTGTGTAATGGCTCTCCTAGACACAGCGCAATATCAACCCCCAATACCGGGAGAGACGAATCCTGTCTAACCGTCACTGCCTCCAAGTGCTTCGGGACTGCACCCAACTACTACCTGTTTGCACGACTCCTTTGAGCCGTGGTAGGGTAGTAATCAAAGAACAGTGGGAACACACTCGAGGCGGAGTGACGGTGTCAAGTCAGCGGACTAAGCTGTACTCATGTCACCTGGGAACTGATAACTGACGATAGGTATAGTACCAACCAACAGTTCCCGACGACTCCTGTATAGCAAGATATGTGTGTCCATATGTTAGTTATATGTATGCCCTAGAGGCCATTACTGTACATAGGATGTATATTGTAGTGGATGCTGGGACATATATAGGTAGGGCTTTCTTGCTTGACATGATAGTACGCTATCTGGTTACTCTTTATCTTAACATGTGTACTTGCTGTCTCTCTATTACATGTTGATAAAGCCCTTAGGATATGTGCTCGACTTCCAGGACTATGACGTAGATCATACTAGTGGGGCCTGGGTAGTCCATGAGTACATCCTTCAATGTTCCTAGTCGTGGGAATATCGAGACGGGGCATCGATATTCCAGAGTAGACTAGCGTATATCTTCTTGACCCATGTGATGGGCGATGGATGATCCCATATCCATTGGTGTTTGACATCAGAGATGGTATGCGGGTGCTCAGTGGTGACTGGGTATACTGAATGGACTCGCCGAGAACTCCCAGATGGTATTATACCTCACGTCAGATGGCAGTTCTCTGGTGACACTGGTACAGCTTAGTCTGTTGACCCGAGATCGTCATAGAGTCTTGTGTGTCTCCCACTGTGCTTTGATTTCCACCCTACCACGGCTCTACTGAGTCATGCAAACAGGTGGTTTTTGGGTACAGTCCCGATTCACATGGAGGCAATAAGCGATAGGAAGGGATTCGTCTCTTCCGGTATTGGGGGTTGATGTTGCGCTATGCTCGACTGGCCATAACTGGAAATCCCTGGCCAGGGTTGCACTGATTTACTGGTAAGTGTTATCAGTAGTTTCATGCTTGTTATGGGCTTTACATCGGCATGACTTATCAAGCTACTGGGGTCTGACGTTTACCACCCCTAGACGAGATATACGACATATCAGACGAACAGACCGGACTGTACGGTAAGTGTTACTGGTTGGATTCACAGGAGTGTGAGCGGGCTTGCTCGTTGATCTTCTGATCGCTCAATACCCGGGTGGCCATTACGTTTAGCAGACCGCTTGCGGCTTGTGGGTGTTTGATATGATCATCACCTACTGCCGGCGTATTGACGAGTCTTTAGAGTCCTACACAGAGGTTTCCTGGCTCAAGCGAAACGAAATAGGAGCGCATATGAGATATGTGCGGGACCGAGAATAATACCAGTATGTGATACTGAATTCTATTCTCGCGATTTGTATCATCGGACGGTTATATAAGATATAACCGGGTTACCAAATCAAATGTTGATTCGATATATTGATTCACTTGATATTAGTCGGTTATATGCAGTATGACCGGATCATTAAATCAAGTGTTGATTTAATAATTTAATGTATAATTATATATCAGATATATTACTTTACATTGACTAGTATTGTGCACTTAAGATTGATTTTCTCACTTGATATGCACAAGTTGTATATGTGATATATGTTTGTGCACTAGTTTGTATCATGATTGATGATACATGCAAACTTGGGTGTGTGTATGCTTTAAACCATGTTTAGGTTAATCGTTAGGGTTTTAACTTATTTATTTATGATATTTATTTATTTTGCTAAAACAAAATGGTGGCTTTCTTTAAGCTTCATGAAGCTTCTTAGTATCTTTGAAAAAGTCTAAACCATTTTGGTTTTTTGCTTAAACCTAACCATTACCTAAACTATGGTTTGCTCTCTACATGAGTTAACTAACCCATGGTTGCATTATGATAAGTCTTCACTTGAATTTTCTTTTCATAATTAATTCATTTTTTCATTTTCCTTCTTCTTCTTCTTCTTCTTCATGAAGAAGAAAACCTTGCTAGAAAATTTCAAGTGTTGAAATCAAGTGAGAAATCAAAATCTAAAGTGAACCCACTTCCTATTTCTTCATCCTCTACCACTTGCCATGTTGTATGGGGTGTTTTCTTCATAAGTTTCATGACCTAGTGAAGATGGAGCTTGAGTTAGAGTCGCCTCGACGTAGATCATCTTCGGCACCGAAGTCAACGACCTAGCCCGCTCATTTCTTCGATGAAACCAACGCTAGAGTCCAGGATCCCGATGATCGCAGTGGAGGGACGTCATCACGGAGCTGAATAAGTGGAGGACTGGATCTACAAAGGTTGTAATCCCTTTCACTTGTAGTTTAATTGTTAACTTGCTTGTTGTTTCGCCTTACCTCTAGTTAATGATCTTGCATTAGGGTTTCTCGGCACATAAATTTTTGAATTTGGCATGGTTGATCAGTTGTAGAACCTCATGGGTGTGCCTAGGAATCTTACACCATATGTAAGTATGTATGATGTCAAAGTAGCTGTAGCAAGGTATGTGTCTATACCTATCCATAATACCCCCCAGGTATATGTATGTATGTATGCCAGATGTACAGGTAGCTATGTCTCATATGTTTATATACTTATCACAATGGTATAATACCATATAGGTATATGGGTAACTAGCATGTAAATGTACAGGTATGTTATATGTCATAAGCACAATAAAAATATGAATCAATGTCTCAATGTCCCTAACCAGACAATATCATTTCTATAAGTGGGTTGTGCGTGACATGGAAATTATTGACGGTGTGTGTGGCATACAATCAGTGCTCGTGCAACATGAGCCGTCAATAATAGTGCAGTGTCCTAAGGATACTAGTCCAAGCACAACAATTTACTAAGCAGTAGGGTAAATGCGCAATTCTAAATATGTCATAGAATATGCGACAAGTTAAGTCATTTCTAGCCCAGACGCATAACGCCATGCGGGCGATTCCCCTGTAGATGTTAAATCTACTCACCAACACTCCTGGCTAAGTGTAGCCAACCACCTGTTTTCTCTTTGTAGCTGTGTCCGTAGTCCCCGCCTGCGAACCTACAATATTAAGACAATAAAACAAGTGTATATTAATAATAACCCTAAAACACGTACAAACTACATTAGACCGAGGCAACAACACAAAATATACTCTCAAGTGTTTGTATTGTAGATAACGTGCGTAGCGACACGACGAAAACAACTTAAGAGCAAAACCACACAAAGTGCACGATCCGTGTCGTATAACGTATCGCGAACACAAAACACTACAACCTACCTAAGTGATCCCAGATTTTGCATACAGTGAAAACTAAACAAACAAACAAGACCAAATACACCCAAACCACTGCAGACACCTGTTCATATCATAATATTGCATTATTACATTCTCCATTCTTATGCATTTTACAAATAAACAGATACTTTTGACCCATGTCTGCTACATAGTACAGTTTACAGGTTCTTGAAGCAAAAACAGTGAAAAAGATAAAAGACGATGTAAAAGTGAGATTACAACCAACAAAAAGAAGGATCTTGATCAAGCCTACACAAAGATCAGTTCACAAAGTACAAAGGCAGCGCAAGGTCCAAGATTTCGAAGCAACGGTAAAAGTCCACTGCAATTGTTCACTGTGGAGATCTGGAAGAAACCTAGAAGCCAATTTGAGAAAAGTACTAAAGAAGTAGGAAGAACAAAAAGCCCAGAACCAGCACACAAAGTTTCAGCACATGATCCTCTAATTGGGCCGCGGAACCGCGGCCAAACCATGGCTGCGGCCGCAGTTCCGCGGCCGTGGTATGCCCGTAGTGGCTAAAAATTTACCAAGTCTCGAGGCGGCATTGACTAGTCTTCCTAGGGGTATTTTTGTAAAAGCATACATGCGGCAATTGTAAACCTAGGGTTTTCTATGTCCTATAAATAGAGACCCAAATTCTTGTATTAGGTCATGCCTCTTTTCATCAATAAAAATTCAGAATTCTTTTTGGAGAGCATCAATTTGTAAGTTCTTAATTTATTTTCTGCCCTAGGTTAAATTTATTATCTGCCCTAGATAAAAACTATTCTTGCCCTAGTTAGATCTTTAATTCCTTACCCTAGATAAATAGTTTAGATCTGTTCTTCAATTCCCTAATGAGCGAGTAGTCTCCTCGCTTGTTAGGGTTAGCTTTGTGGAAGGTTTGAGAGATGAAGATCTCTCACCCCTTTCTTGCCCATCATATATAATTAATAGGACTCCATGCATACATGCACATACCGCTCCCTACGACACCCTATCCCACGAGGTAGCGGTGATACCGTAGTATAAAGGCCCGGTTGAGCGTGTTTTCCATAGAGGTTAGGGTAATGATTGATAAAGGAAGGACAAGAACCTAGAGGAAGAAATATCTTCCCAAATGGTTATAATCCCCTCTATTAATAATTACCATAACTCCTAATAGATCTTAATATGGGTATAGAAAGCGGTGAGATTTATTGACTTTCCAAACTTAACCTAAACCTAACCCTAGCAGGATTTAGATCTAGATTAATTTAGTTTTTAGATTTAATCAATCCGGCACCCATCGGAATTAACTCGTTAGAGCGATCAAGAAATTCATAACATCCCTGTGGACCGACCCGTACTCACCGGCTAGCTACCAAGCAATGCCGTTCTTGATTGCGGTTTAGAATTATTTTTGATAAATCAAATGGCGCCGTTGCTGGGGATGGCATGTTATTTCCTTTTTGCAATTTCGGGTTAATATAAATCATAAAAAATCATAAAAAAAAAACTGAAAAATTAAAAAATATAAAAATTTATTATCTTTGTATTTTGTGAAGGGTATTTTTGTTTGAATTTTGCAGGATCTACAATCGAATTCGGATCTAGAAAAATCCAGAAAGCGAAACAGAAAACATCCAATCTGAACCAACAGAGGAGTATCCCAACAGAGCACAGAAGAAATCTTAGCACCTGTTCTGACCGCGCATCCACGGCTGGTACGTGACATCAGCACCTGCAAATTTTTCTCGGGACTTGAGCCTTCTCCTTCACCGCGGAAACGCTGCCGGAACGGGTATATTGCTGCGGAACCGCGGTTTCATAGTGACGACAGCACAAGGAAATTCCTCTGTAAGCTTCCCTCTTTCTCCTCTGCAAATCCCGATATATCTTTTGTCAAATCTCCTGCAGTATTCTTCGCGCTTAAAAAAATCTTCCTCCTTCCAAATAACAAATCTTGTGCAGGATTCTTTGCACCGCGCTTAAAATACAAAATTGATTGCAAGTGATTTTTTTTGTTTTGCATATCTTTAATCGGACTTTAAGGGGCTTGAGACCAATCCAGATTGGGTGGGGATTTCATCACCCTTCCCAGAACCCCAGAAATCATATAAGGCATATTGCAGTGACCATCTTTTAATTAAAAAAAATACTAGACTCAGCCCTAAGGACGTCGCGCTCAATAGGACAGAGGACTAGTTATAGGCATCGGCCGTTGATCCTAACCTGACTTTGCGGTGTCTAGGCAAGTGTGTCGAAGGCGAGTGGTTACTTAATTAGGACCACTACTTGTAGTGAGAGCCTCCCACTCACCCGGCACTTACCTGGCCGCAATTGGCGGTGAAGAGGCGGTTTGAGGTCCTATTTCTAGCTTTTTGGAACAGTTAGGAGCTGTCTAGCTGACCTAGGTGACCCTAGATTTAAGCCTGATTGTGCATTCTTGGTTGATTGAAAGTGTGTTTAAGCCCTTTATCGAAAATCTTTTTTGCAAAAAGTTACAAAAAAAAAAGAGAAAAAGAAAAAGGAATTAAAAAAAAAAAAACTTGCAAATTTTGTCGCTAAGAACTCCTTGCACCACCTACCCTCTTTCTCTTCTCTTTCTTACATCATGGGTACCCCACCTCATAAATCTCTTGCCGAACTTTGGTATCCTGAACCTAACTTTGCCTCGTACGTTAATTGTTTCGGTCGATTTAAGGACGACCCCTCCATGCCCAAAATTTCTTTGAAAGATTGAATAGAAGCGTCTAGGAGAAACAGTTCGACTTTGCAATCCACTTTGTATCAACCGTGTCAACCATGTCAACCTTCACCACCTTCGTACGTTGATACCACTTTTTCGAGTCCTGTTGTAACTCCTAAACCGATGTCTATTGCTGAGCATATTGCACAATCTCGTAGCCAATCTTTCACTCCTCTCCACACATCCAGTTCTAGGGATCAACAAGTCCATTCACCTTTTTATACAAATGTTGATCCTACTCCTGTCAAACCATCCAATTCCTACCAGTCCTACCCGACTTTCCCACCTTCACTAAACATTGCTTCTACACAGCCATTTGGGAGTTTCACGTATCCAAACAATTTCGACTCTTTTACCGAAACTCCTTCCCAACCCATGTCTAGTTTGGAACAGTCGTTGGAAGCTTATATTTTAGCAATAAACAAAATGATGAGGAATGTGGATGCGTCCATGGCCGCCCTTATGCAACCTAGTGAACCGGTAGCTAGTTTCCAACTAGCTCCAAAAATTCCAATGTATGAGGAGGCGGTTGGACAGAGTGCTAATTTGAGAGGAGAGAGTGAGTTCTACACCTTTCCAAATCAAACCTACCCATACCCAATAGAAACCCACAACTCCGATTTTCCATCGATTGTCCCAAATGATTCACAAGTTGAAAATAAAAACGAGTTGTGTGACTTTGTAGTGCTTGATTTGCCAGATTGTGAAGAATCCCTTTCGAGTGAAACCACACCTAATCCTTTTGAACTTTACACCTCCACTCTTGAACCTAAATTGATAAATATCCATGCTTTTGATGAGGTGTCAAAAAAAATTGATTTTCACTTGATTAAGGATATAGACGCCGGGAATATTTTGGATGATGAACTCGTAGATTTGATTGAACTTTTATGTCCAATTCATCATCCCGAGTCATTAAATGTTTCTCCCGAACTTCATATGCGTCTTGATTTTGATGATAATGGCATGGATAAGCTAAATTTTGAGGAGAATATTGAAGAAATTATTGAGGATGCACCAATTTTGTTCGATGAGTTGGATTTCCCAATTCATCATGTCCCTTCCACTGTTTGTGTACACCCTCCTGAATCTTTAACTGATACCCTTCCTCACTCACTTCCCTCCGTCCTCGTTCCGACCTTGCAAGAGACCGTTATGCTTTCATCTCCAATACCAAGTTCGACGTACCCATGTTTGCTCACAAATCTTGAGGTATTTAATCTCAATTTTCCGCGGGTTGATAGATTAGCACATTCGCTTTTTACACATCGGTCATTACAAATTGTGCTAATTTATACACTCCATCCCCACCCTCAAGTTCGTATTCCCACCTCCTTTGGTTCTTCTAATCTTCCTTTAATGATACCAAGTGTTGATGAATCACAATCCGATATTTTGAGTTCGATAATTTTCAATTGGACCTTCGACGAAAGTTTCGAAGATATTTTCGCCGACGAACTCGCATTCTTAAATGATACGGTTTTTGTGATTAATCAACCTCCACTCGAAGAAGTAGAACCACTACCATTTCTTTTTTCCTTCCGCCATTCTCCTCCACCTAGACCGTATACCATTTCTATCTCCACACGGTCTCGTGTGCTTCTCATTTCTTTTCTTTCCACTCCATTCTTTCACAAACCCCACCATTATCACGATAGAATTTTTGAATGGTTGGTGCTAACTTTTGGTCTGTGTAAGGCCTTGTATAGTTTGATTTTTCTCCTCCCTAACTCTGAACTTTAACAATGTTTTACTTAAATTTGGGGGGAACCTTGTTGTATATATATTTTGTTTCTCTTTTAACAATAAAAATAAAATAATTTTTTTTATAAATAAATAAACAGGGGAGTGCCGACAATTTTGACCCTCTTGGTGTAGCATGACAGTGAGGACACTGTCAAGTTTAAGTTTGGGGGTATGCTTGGTAAGTCTTCTTCCTTCGCATTCATATGTACATTTTGCATTTGCATACTTATTTTAAAACCCATAAAAATTTGAAAATTTTAAAAATTATAAAAATTAATGTATTCAATTTTGGCCATAATTGACTTGAGTTTGACAAATAGGTTAAGTAGCTAGGAACAACTAGATCTTAGACTCAGTAAATTAAAAACCCTAAAAATAGCCTTTCTTTTAGTTTAATGGTAGAAAGTATATGTCCTTGTAGTTTATTTAGAAATAGGCAAATTTTGAGTTCACTTCTTGGGCTAAGTCAAAACAAAGAAAAAGTATTGATATTTTTATTAGAGTATAAGTTTGAAAAATAATTCCTAAGCTTAAGTCTAGATTCTGAAAATGTATACCCTACAATTTGCACAAACACGCACCTTTAAACTTGGAATAGTAGAAGAGACCTTGAAATGCTCTTGTCTAAAGTCCTTAGTACGAAGAAAAATAAAATAAAAATTCAAGTGTGAATAAAGAAAAAAATGAACACTGGTTTTTGTGATTACTTAAGGCTGCAAAAAAAATAGAAAAAATATTTAGCGAGGGTGCTTCATCACTTAGTGCCTTAGACCAACTGGTTTGGGAGTCACTGCTAAAGCCTCAGGTGTTACAAGATTAGGAAGTACGCTTTAAAGTGCAAACGCATTTTGTAATCGGTCGTTGGTACCTCAAGAAATATTAACGGTCGCATGAAGGATGTGTAAGCAAAATTCATTTAAAAATTCACCAATTAAGAAGTACTTTGGACAACGGACAAGAGTATGATTGCTTGATTTGAATTTCCAAGTGTAGGGGTGATATATACACACACGTAGGGGTATGCGATTGGAGTTTAGATGAGAGATATGAATGAAGAATAGAACTTGTATCTTTAATAGAGATGATAAAAATTCCTAAGTGGAGATGGAACCCTAGAAGGAAAACTTAAGAGATGCCAAAAGCTAAATAGGTCTGCAAAACATATATAATCTTAAGTTAAATGATAAGGAAATGTGAAGCATACGGGTGGATAATTTATGAGTCAAAGATAATAGAATTCCTTTTTGGAAAACTTAATTGGAGAATAAAATCCAATGGGCCTAATTGATAGGATTTTGTGGGTAGTATCCGCTGAAAATCCTCCGGAGACAACACTCCTCCTACTAGGGACACCTAGAGGTTTAACGGCTTGTTGCACGAGCTCAGTGCAATCACGATTCCCTGCGAAAGTGAGGTTAGGTTTTTGTCGAGAATAAAACTAGGTTTGCTCGAGGACGAGCAAAAGATAAGTTTGGGGGTATTTGTTCATATCATAATATTGCATTATTACATTCCCCATTCTTTGTATTTTACAAATAAACAGGTGCTTTTGACCCATGTCTGCTACATAGTACAGGTTACAGGTTCTTGAAGCAAAAACAGTGAAAAAGATAAAAGACGATGCAAAAGTGAGATTACAACCAACAAATAGAAGGGTCTTGATCAAGCCTACACAAAGATCAGTTCACAAAGTACAAAGGCAGCGCAAGGTCCAAGATTTTGAAGCAACGGTAAAAGTCCACTACAATTGTTCACTGTGGAGATCTGGAAGAAACCTATAAGCCAATTTGAGAAAAGTACTAAAGAAGTAGGAAGAACAAAAAGCCCAGAACCAACACACAAAGTTTCAGCACATGATCCTCTAATTGGGCCGCGGAACCGCGGCCAAACCATGGCCGCGGCCGCGGTTTCGCGGCCGTGGTATGCCCGTAGTGGCTAAAATTTTACCAAGTCTCGAGGCGGCGCTGACTAGTCTTCCTAGGGGTATTTTTGTAAAAGCATACATGCGGCAATTGTAAACCTAGGGTTTTCTATATCCTATAAATAGAGACCCAAATTCTTGTATTAGGTCATGCCTCTTTTCATCAATAAAAATTCAGAATTCTTTTTGGAGAGCATCAATTTGTAAGTTCTTAATTTATTTTCTGCCCTAGGTTAAATTTATTATCTGCCCTAGATAAAAACTATTCTTGCCCTAGTTAGATCTTTAATTCCTTGCCCTAGATAAATAGTTTAGATCTGTTCTTCAATTCTCTAATGAGCGAGTAGTCTCCTCGCTTGTTAGGGTTAGCTTTGGGGAAGGTTTGAGAGATGAAGATCTCTCACCCCTTTCTTGCCCATCATATATAATTAATAGGACTCCATGCATACATGCACATACCGCTCCCTACGGCACCCTATCCTATGAGGTAGCGGTGATACCGTAGTATAAAGGCCTAGTTGAGCGTGTTTTCCATAGAGGTTAGGGTAAGGATTGATAAAGGAAGGACAAGAACCTAGAGGAAGAAATATCTTCCCAAATGGTTCTAATCCCCTCTATTAATAATTACCATAACTCCTAATAGATCTTAATATGGGTATAGAAAGCGGTGAGATTTATTGACTTTCCAAACTTAACCTAAACCTAACCCTAGCAAGATTTAGATCTAGATTAATTTAGTTTTTAGATTTAATCAATCCGGCACCCATCGGAATTAACTCGTTAGAGCGATTAGGAAATTCATAACATCCCTGTGGACCGATCCGTACTCACCGGCTAGCTACCAAGCGATGCCGTTCTTGATTGCGGTTTAGAAATATTTTTGATAAATCAACACCTACCCAGAAAAACCCACACCCTAACTCCTACCCACGGCCGATCTCGCCGGAATCCCCCTCATACGTCGCCGGCCGGGTCCTAGCTCCAAGGGTTCGTGCTCCAGGTAAAGTCCTATGGTCACAGGTACATCAGAACTATTTTGTTTGGTTTTCTAGTAACAAATCCGGGTCAGAGCAGATCACAGAAGTCACAAACCGACACTAAAATATGATATATGCACCAAACAAAACTTTAACCATTCTAAACTGAGACTAATAAGCTAAGCTACACTATAAACACTAAAACAAGAGCAAAAGAACATTACCTACACAAAAGAACTCAAAGATCCAAGTTTTCCTAGCTCCAAGAGGCAAAAGTGATCAAAGATGTGATTTTTGTGATATAATTTGGGATTTTGGGGATTTATGGTGAAAGAATTGATGAAGGATGGAAGGGAAATGATCAAGAGTAGTAGAGGGAGGAAGGATTCGGCCAAGGGAGAAGAATGAAGTTGTGTGGAGTGTTCTAGCTCATTTCAAGTAATAAATGCACATAAATGCATTCACACACACAATCACACATGCATGCATCTCCTTATTCTTTTCTTTTCTTTAAGTTTAAACCTAATCCCTAGTCCACAATGAATCTAGATAAAGTGAGAAGGTTTTGGTTTAACTCAAACTTAATTGAAGAGAAGATACAAAAGAGAAGTTTTCCCAAAATGTGAATACCGCATTAAAATAATATTAAAAATTGGAAAAAATTCAAATTGAACCAAAACGTTCCATATACCCCCAAAGCTTGCGTACTAGCTTTATTTTAGCTAAACTAGGTGTTGGCAAGTCTATATGGTCATTTGATCACAGTCGGTTTAAAACGGAAAATACCGACAATTTTACCCAAAAACGGAAAAATTCACATAACGATTTCTAAAACGTTACAATCTCCCCCTTATAAAAATTCGATCCCCGAATTTAAAATTCTCACTAAGCGTACCTTCGAAGAGAAGATTACAAAGTCTCATATCTCGCTCGCAGCCTCCCAAGTGATCACCTCACTAAACGACTACGTCAAAGAAAACTCTCCACAGATGGCAAGACCCTTGACCGAAGTTTCTCCACCTGCCGAACCATTTACACCAATGGCTGCCGGTGAACGAAAAGATCGCGTCAAAGCTAAATGGTCTGGTGCTGAATCATGTGAGAAAGTCATGAAGGTAATTGCAAAGTATCAACACAAAGAAAACGGGGTGAATAGTCAAAAATCTGGGCGGAAGTGCCAAGTTATAGGCAACGAAACTAACTCGTTTGAGGATCTCAAAAGGTCCTACAATCCTGGGATAATCTTCCCAAAACTCAACACGTCATTCATCGGAAAGTCCGTAGGAATACATGATCTCCCCTTGCGAACCCAAGTCTGCGACCACCAAGGTCGGCATAAGACCTCTGTCCGCACAGGACTGTCATCATCCTGACCTGAACCAACTTGATCATCTCCGAAGTCTCTAGACTAGCTAGGGTCCAACAATCCTACTACGCAGAGTCAGAAAAACAGATTGGTGATCGACACGACCTAACAACCAAACCTAAAGGTTGCCAATTGGAGTGTCTCCTGATAACAGCTATCGAAGGAGAACCCTAACAATGGCGAGTGACGATCCCCAACTGCCGACAACAATTAGTACGTACGCATAAGCATAACCTCTAGAGTCGGTATAGCCCGCTCTCACAAAACCATAATCCCGCGGATGGAAAAACGGAGCTAAAGCTCAACCAGTACCCAAGGCTTCCTGAAGCTCCTGCCCAAGACGGCAAGCAAACAGGGTGCCCTCATTGGATACGACCCATGAAGGAACTCTGTGCAACGCACAAACTTAACAAAGAACAACTGAGCAAACTGAGTATAACCGGCCAACAAACACCCGAATGAAGTCACACCCTTACTAAACCTGGGTAGACACCATAACGAAATTCGTGGAGATCTGCTCCCATTCCTACTTCGGAACGGTTACAGGTTGCAACTCTCCAGCCGGTCTTAGATGCTCAACCAACACACAAAGAAAGAACCGGTGCAGTTGTCAACCGAATTTCCAACTGCCGAAAACTCCGCACACTTGCCTCAGTCCAAAGAAAAAGAAACCTCCTTTCAGGTCAGTCCAGTCAACGGTGCAGCACTACACTAGCAATCCTGCACGAAACGGCGGTAAAAAACCTGCTAAGCCCAAAATCAACGGACCTCCGTCCGTATACAAGTCTGGGCCAAAGCTGTACGGTCTCGATCTCCTACGGAACCATACGAAACCTTCTCCCGTAACTACAAGACCTAGGAGTCAACACAAACAAGCCTAAAGGAACACTCCGAGAATCTAGCAAACTGCTGGCACCCTCCCAATGTCTGCAAAACAAATCCTCAAGTGATGCTCCTGTTCCTCACGATACAAGGAAAAGACCAGAATGTTATCATGACACAACAATAACTGGTCGAGGAACGACCTGAAGAAATCTGGTTCATCATATCCACGAATGCTGCTAGCGCACAGGTGAGTCCAACGACATCACCAAAACACAAACTGCCCATAGCACGCACAAAAGAAGTCTTCGGAATGTCATCATTCCGAACCCGCAACAATGATGACCTGATCCCAAACAAACTTAGAAAAAAATGTCTCGCACTCTAGAGCTGATTGAAGAAACCGTCAATGCGAGGTAAAGGATACCTATCCGCACCGAAAGCCGGTTAAATTGATGATCAATCGATACTCAACCTCAAACTGCCGTCTTTCTTCTTGACGAACAGAAATAGGAGCTCCTCAAAACAAAACACTCAGACGCACAAGCCCCCCAACAAACAACTCTGCAGCAGATCCTTAAGCTCCCTAAGCTTCGCCGGCTCATCTAGAACGACGTCGGAAAACTCTCGTACGATAGGAAACTGGTCCAACAAACCCACTGTGGCTCCGGTATCACTAATGAATGCCAAGAATCCACGACATGCTCTCCTCAAAAGCCGATTAGCGAAAAAGGTTGAATTCAAGCTGTGAGAGGTGGTACCACTGTACCCCTGCACAACAAGAACTGACTTGCCGGGAAAACAAACCTGACTATTTTCTCGCGGTAGTCCACAGACGCCTAGCACGTAGCTAACCAATCCGTGCCCAGGAGAACGTCAAATCCAACTTCTCTAGAGGGATCAAGTGACGAAAGAATCTCCTAACCGATTGGCACACGACTGAAATACGTGTCGCGCAACAAAAGAATCGCTGACAGAAGTTAACACAACAAACTGCTGATCTAGCTAACATGAATTCCCCTCATCGCAAACCTCTGCTACTCCCGCAACGGTCACGAAAGCTGTCTCGACAACTAAGCCTCTGTCTCTAGGCTAGTACACCCGTATGAGTCCTCCACTGTTCCGGAACTCTCAAAGTCTCTGGAATACGTGTCTCGTCAACTGGGGCTGCATCCACTGGTGCTATGTAAGCGACGGAAAGCTGTGTGCTGATCGCAAGGAACAACTGGGTAACAGGGGTGACAACTTCCTGTCGCTGCGCTCGAATGGCCTCAACCAAAGAACTCATCGTCTGGCGCAAGTCCTGCATCTCTGCCACAAGCCTAACGATACTATCAGTCGAAGGAAAAACCGTCTGCACCTGTGCAACGAGCGTGCCATCCTGGTCAGCCCTCGCTCTCCCCGAGTCAATACTGACCTCGGCCCTCGCTGCACCTCTCTGAATCCCCATAGTCGTCGGCGGCAAAGGCTATAATAGAGATAGGATTCGATATGAACACGGAAATCGAAACACAAGAATATGTATCATCAAGGAAAGAATTTCAAACAATTTGTACTTAGGTCACTTTAGGCGGAGTACTGCATCGTGAGTATGCTGCAGACATACACACACTACGTTACTCTGCTTAAGCTACCTACTCCATCATACCAAGGTCATCGTACACTCCGAAAGGTAAAACCTAGCGCTCTGATACCAACTTTGTCACGACCCGAAATTGGCACGTGACGGCCCTAATACTACGCAACGTCTACAGGCGTAACGTAGTAAAAGAAAGCCAAAACCCAGCAATCTAAACCATCAAAAGTAATAAGAAAGTGATAATAGTATTGTCAAAACCTTTGAAATCACAACCCAAATTCTTTAAAGTCTCACTTTTATTCCTTAAAATTTTGGCAGCACCTCCTTTGTAAAAATCAACCCCAAAAATGGGTACAGCATAAATATAAAGTAAAGCATCCCAAACGGGAGCAAAATTCACGCCCAACGGCGGAAAACAAACACCACAACAGATATACGACGCCATAGCAAAGAAAGAGACGATATAAATAAAACTGCATAAAAACCTCCAAGTCACAAAATAATATACAATATCGTCCTCATATTAAGTCACTAAGTCATACATAACACTGGTAGATGGAGAGTGCATGGATACAAAGAATATACAATACAACATCAGATAACCACAAAACCCACCTGGGAAAAACTGCACACCGTCAGGCGAAGTGGTATCCGCAGCCAAAAGATGATACGATGGAAGGAAATAGCCTGCCTCTGACTATCTTGAGGAACACCTGCAAATATTGTGGCACAACGAGGGTGAGTTGCCAACTCGTGAATAGTAAATAACATATGCAGGTAATCGCGAGTATGCACGTACAGCGTGAATCTAACATAAGCATTTAATATCAATGAATAGTCATATGTAATACAATAATCATGAAAGGTACACTAACAGGTACAACTACACATGAAGCGGTAATAATATGACAATCTGTGTGCGGCATCATGTAAGGTAATATAACATATTACTAATACATGAAGAAATGATACGAATAAAGGTATGTAAATGCAACAGTCATGGAAGGTACTCTAATAGGTACACTAATGCATGAAGCAGTGCATAAACAGTAAATATGGAGTATGGAATACAACATGTCATTTCCACGGAAATCCTAACCTCGTGGTAGGACCAAAATCCAACAAGACAGTCCAATTCCCAATTTCCACAAATCAGCCCCCAAATTGGCTCTCATATCATGTAAATCTCATATATCCTGAATGTACAATATCAAGTATATCTCGTATATCCCGAATGTACAACATCAAGTATATCTTGTATATCCCGAATGTACAATATCAAGTAGATCTCACATATCTCGAATGTACAACATCAAGTATATCTCACATATCTTGAATGTACAACATCAAGTATATCTCACATATCTCGAATGTACAACATCAAGTATATCTCACATATCTAGTGTGTTTTCATGAATAAATATTGTAACGTTTTGAAAATCGTTTCGGTAAAATTTCGGAAAATCGGTAAAATAAGCGGGTTTTCGGTAAAAAGTTAAAATACAAATATCTTTATTATAAAATTAAATATACATGTTCTAGCTATGTAATTGCTGGTATTTAGTGTTTATTGAGCCACTGGTGAAATTTCAAATTCTCTAAAAAAAAAAAATTTCCGAAATTAATTATTTTAATATTATTTTAAGCTGTCACTAATACATTTAATTAAAAAAAAAATTACAAATTGGAATGAGTTGAAATAAATATGTTCATTTTTTTGCTATAAAATTGTTAGAATTGGTTAATTTGTAAACTAGAATTATTGGGCTGTGAACTAATCTTTTGCTGGGCATTTCGAAAATGGTGTGTGCATTCTTAATGTGCTGGGAATTTTTGTGACTCATCACTTGAACTTTTAATGGGCATGGCTTAAAATATTGAGCAGCATGGGCTTGATTAACTTGGAGTGGGTGTGTGATTGTTCATGCTTTAACTGCTCTTGTCAATGTTAGGTTTTTCTTTTTTTGTGTAGGAATATGTGTGCTGTGGTTTTTTTATTGTGAGGTGGGGATTAAATTATTGGAGTTGCTTTTATCACTTGGTATATATATACTCACCACTCATGAACAAAAATTCCCAGAGAACATTTTGTGCCTGGCCGAGCAAAAAAAAATAATTCCAGAGCCCCATTTTCATTTTCTTCACAAGTTTTTCTCCTTTGCTCACAATTCCAAAAATGACAACTTCAATTTACCTCCACGCAATTATTTAGGTGCCTTGAGACAAAATATTCTACACTCTCGCTACTTCATTCTTGGATATGTCAGTTAGCAAACTTCGTGTTCGAGTTGCCTCGGTTCTGAGGCGGGAGCCCATATAAAGATTCGTTGACGTGATGCCACTTTGACGAGGAGACCGGAGAGCAAATTGGAGGTCAAGATTTTCATGCTAGATCTCAAATCTTGTGAGGTATAAATCTTAACCTTTTGTTAAATTATTGTTTGAATACTTTAAATCTAGCATAAATAGTTAATAATTTGGGTTAATTGAATGTTTTGAAAAATATAGTAAGGGTTTGTGTTTTCAATTAAGGTTTTTATTATATCATTAGGGGTGCAATATTTAGTTTAACATCTTAATATATGAAAAACCTAGTTTGGTTTATTAAATTGCACTTGTTATATGTAAATTGTCCAAATCACACATAATTGTAAACTAGGTTTTGGTAATTAATTCAAAATTGAGAATTTTGAATATGGTTAGGGTTTTATCATCTCATTAGCAACATAGTGTGTAGTTTAACACTTTAGAGCTATGCAAAACCTAGCTAGTTGTTGAATTAAGAATTTGGTTTTAAAAATGTTAATAGAATTGTTATCCTTGCAAACTAGAAATTTTGTTTAAATACAAATTGTTGAATAAAAATATGGAGGTGATTTGTATGACCTAATTATGTTTTTAAGTGAGCAATTTGGCCAGTAGAATCGGTAAAATATTTAGTTTGGGTAAAACATCAAGTTTTGAACCGAAATGGGAAATTGTGCTAACTAGGTTTTTGGGAAATAAAACGAATTGGTTACTTTTATGGTTTTGATGAATTAAAACCTATTTCATATATAATTAGTGAGTTTTGAAACCACGATTGGTGCGTTTGGGGTTTTCTCGATGGTTTGGCGTTTGTACGCCGACGTCGAGGGTTTTTGGGTTGATTTGTGAGAATAACCGTAGGCTTTGACCTATGTGGATTCAGGTGTCGTTCTGGTTTTAAATTGGATTTTTATGCGGAACGATACGTTGTGACATATAGGTACCCCCATGTGGACTTCGAGACGACAACAAGCGCGTGGTGACGTCGGCACCGGCTAGCAAGGACCAGGTGAGTAGATTTATATCTACGGGGAGAAGTCGGGTGGATGGCGTATAGCACCCCCGCAGTTCGTGGTGATGTGTACGAATGCGTATACACACATATATTGATTATATATTGTTTGAGATTGTTGATGCTAAATATGGATATTTGGTGTGCTTGGATGATTTAGTGTCGTGAAACCCTAGAGTAGTGGTCACGCCACACATGCACACACACACACACACCCATACTCGCATACATTCTTCTTTCATATGTGCTTATATGGGGTTATATTGTTATGTGTTCACATGGGTATGGGACTATGTGTTCACATACTGGATTTGATAATATTACTTGGGATTGGAGATGAGTAGATGAGATTTGATTTGAGGCCGTGAGATCGGTGATATGGCAGGGTTCGTATTTGAGTTACGACATGACGTTGTAGCGGGTCCTTGACGTAGTGTTTCACACACGTGCATGCATACTTAGGCGGTATCAGTATTGTACTAGACGTAGATCAGTACCCCGATCATGATCTTGATAAATAGGATACCAGATGAATAGTATGATGAATGTGATATTGACCCGTACCCAGATTTAGGGATGCCGTACGACGGATTTACGTACGAGCTATATTTTGATGATTGATCCGCACTCTTGATTTGGGATGTCTGATTATAGATATGGTATCGGATATGATATTATTGAGGCGGGATCACCGACTAATATATATACAGGTATGTATATATATCGACTCAGATGTTAGGCGGTTTCCTTACCTGTAGTCCAGCTTGTTAGCTTAGTCCTTTAGTTTAGTTTAGTTGTTAGATTAGATTCGACTTTTACCTATTTCAAAAGCTAACGAATCGTGGGTATTTTAAAAGACAGGTCAAGGGATTCTACGGATATTCCAAAAGACGTATCTTTTCTTAAAAACACCGTAGCCCCTATTTTCAAAACCCCACGATTCGTGTTATTTCAAAAGGCGCTATTGTAGGACTTATTTTAGGTTTATGCAGATTAGTTATCGTTGTGTCTAGTATTCAGCTCCCGCTCATTATTGTTGTTTACTCCGCATCACATGCTTATATTATGCTTCATATTCTACTGTTGATATCTTGTGGTTAGGACACCAGCACCATTACCGATGATGCGTATGTACCACGTACACTTACTTGCCGGCTCACACACATCTTCATCGGTAATTGCCATGTCACGTACACCTTAGAAAATATTATTGCTTGACATAGCCTGTTAGCTAATAGTTTAGACATGATATTAGTGTACTTGCCTTATATGTTAGTTTAGACATTTTAGTTATTACCTGCTACTTCATGCATACTGTTATTCATTGTTATGCCGCATTCATGGATTCTCATGCATATATTCACTTTTTACGTGCTATTGAGGTTTTGGATTCGGATTTCCATGAGATTTTCTGGATTTGGGGAAAACCGCAAAACATATACAACTTCTTCTTTCTCTTTTTAAATAAAAAGCGCGGTTTTTCCCATGATGTATGAGTCGTCCACCATGAGTTTGCTGATGGATTTCGAGACCCGATTCGAGGAGTTGGATGAACCGTTTCGGGTACATGGTGGACCCGGTAAGGTACCCCGGGGCAAGAAGCTCATGGTGATGACGATAAGCCTGGCAGGGGGAGACTACCTACCGGTGATTTTATCCGACGCATCGGATATCCGGAAGATACCGTCGTGAACTTAAGATGGATGGTAGGGGCCGGTCTGGACTGACGGCGCCCTAGATATTGAGATTGAGACATTGAGATTTCGAGATATTGAGGTACTGAGATTTGATGATACAGGCCAGTCCGGATAGCCTGAGCCTGAGGTTTTGAGACATTGAGATTTATGTTTTGTGTCGATGCTAGACACTGTTGGTGCTGATTTCATTTATAATACCTCATTTTAAAAAAAAATACAAAGGAAATCTCACTAATTTATGAAAAAAGTTTCTTCATTTACATGTATTCTGTTTTCATGCATTCATACCTCATTCATATGATATATTGCTACCTGAGGCACTGACACGGGCACATGAGATCACACTCGGGTTAGATATTACCCTAGCCATTGTTATAGGCTGCATGTTATTCATATATTGAGGATATATTATGATCTTTGACCTAGGTTGCGTTATTTATGCGATTTCTGTGCGTAGATGTTTTTCTACTCACGAGTTGGCAACTCACCCCCGTTGTGCCCCAGTTTCATGCAGGTGTTGCCGTACGGATGTCATTACGGCTTTGCGGGCACATCTTCTTCAGGTGACTTGCTAGTAGATGGGTTATTTGTATCTTACCCAGCATTATACATTGTATATTATATTTCAGTTGTATCTAGAAGATCCATCAACCAAACATGTATTTATTTTTGAGATAGAGACCAGTGATGTTTATTCTTTCGACCATAGAGTCGCGCGTTATATTTCTATGGATTTCATGCTCGTTGGAGTTCCCTTTCTGTTGTGATCCTCGCCTTTAGGCATTGTATATTATGTTGCTTACAGGTTGATTCACATATGGTTTTTCCTACACTCTACTACTTCTCTTGGTTTGGATTTCTGGGCTTCGGCTTACTTATTTTACGGACGCCTTGAGACGTTTCGTAACTTAAGTGCCGGTCATGTTCCGTAATTTCGGGTCATGACAAAGTTGGTATCAGAGCGTTAGGTTTTACCTTCGTAGCGTAGGATGACCCTTGGTTGATGGAATAGGTGACTAAAGTAGAGTGACGTACCGTTGGTATGTTCCGCGGCATATTTACGACACGCCACTCCACTTAAGGAGCCTTAGGATGTACATTCCTTTGTTCAGTATCATATTCATTCCTGATCTGGCCTTATCAGTACCAGTACGGTTTTGCTGCCACAATTACGGGCAGGGAGAGCTACGGCTAGAGTTGCGGTCAGCATGAGCTCGTCATGAACAAGGACTGACCGGGGCTTGATTCTGGCGACACACGATTGTAGAGGCGTGTCTTTGTTTGTATTTTGCGCCACGAGCGTTGGATGGATCGCTGTATGAGATTACTTAGACATGCCGATCAGCACTAGAGGATTGAGCCAATGATAGAGGCCAGCCAGATTTTGATGACCGTTGGTGTATTGCTTACTCATGATGATTGAGGCACTGTTCAGCGTGCAGACGAGTGAGCCAGTTGTTGCTGCGAGCGACGGGAAATTGCCCCAGACGCTGGAGCTATTGCAGTATGAGTTATACTAATAGATGATAGAAGGTCGCTAGTCACCCGATGATGAATGACTAGGACATGTGGTTCGTTCGCCTACCCGATGAGAGGTCATCAGATAGATTGATTCCAGCTAGAAACAACTTCACGCGGAGACGTTGGGAGTCGACAGAGACGATCGAATGTCAGAAACCTATTATTCCAAGTTTAAGGTAGTCGGAAAGACATGCAGGCAATTCTATGGTCCCTCTAGAAGAATGAAACCCTAACTCGACTTAATGACCGTGTGAAAGCCTTTGAACCTTCGGGTTTGCGGCAGTTCTACGGCGCCATTAGTGAGGCTTGGGTTTGCCCTTCTACGGCTGGACCACCGATGCTGTGGTATGTACTCGATACTATTAAACTGTGCCCAAGATGTTGAGCTCTTGGGGGATTATGAGGTTTTGACGAATCGATCGGATGGTTCGACTTCATTCGGATGCTAGGTGGTAAGATGCATTCTTGGGAGACTCCAGATACAAGGATAGCCGTTAGAGCTCAGTCCATGCAGCCACGACGAGACGAGTCCGAAGTAGTCGACATCAGAGAAAAGTGAAGTAAGAGGTTCGTACCAGATGTAGATGAGATGACGTTCCACTCCGCCGACATTAGAGATGCGATGCGCATGCCGAGGCATGGTACTTGGATTTACCTTCCAGAAGGAGTCGCGATGAGTATGCAGTCGTTCCAGAGAAAGATGCAGATATAGGAAAGGACGATGACTTCCGGACAGTTGGCAGAGACGAGACATGGAAGAGACCGTGAGCAGGATTCCTTCCAGAACACTGCTGCAATGATACTTGCACCCAGGATCAGATGTGTCACGTATATTCAGAGAGCCAGAGGCCGACGCCAGTGATATGCTGTCTTATGAGTGGTCGCGATGATTGACCGGGAGATGACAAGAGGCGTGCCAGAATGGGATCATCCCCGTTAGCACACCTGACAGGGCCGATGAGCCGATGGACCAAGAGATTGGTAATTCACAGTGAAGACCTTGACCCAAGAGTGGTCATTGTTACGCACACCAGCAGGCCAGAGTTCATGATCATCGACGAGACATGCTATGAGTGACCACGGCAGTTGGCCAGAGATTCTTGAGTATGTGCTTGAGCGGGACTATTCCGCCATACTTGATTTTGGTATTTTGAGCGATCTATTCGCATGATTTGGTTTTGATGATTGAGTTTCATGATATCGTTTTCATGCGCCATGGTTGCACCTACTGAGTATTCACGATTTTTGCACAGTTGTTGCACTTGAGATAGTTTTCGTGCCTTGGTTTCTCATGTTTGTGATTATATGGATTTCATACAGTTGAGTTGATTTTGTGCGTATGTACGCACACGATTTGGTTTTTGCACTCGGTATAGTTCATATATGCTTGCAGTGCAGTATTATGTATGTTGTGCATTTAGATGCACTGGACTTCGATTCCGATTGTGATGTTCGATATTTGTTTTGTGCACCTTGTGCACCTGATTGGATTTTGCGCATGTTCGGCGCTTGATACTGGATTTCATGATTTCGTGCATGTTGAGCGCATGTTTTGAGAAGCGATTTCGATGCACACCAGATGCACTAAATCGAGATTCTTCGTGCATGTCAGATGCACCTGTTTTTGCTGTCAGGCACCCACGTTGCCCATGACAGATGTTTCGTGCACACCCGATGCACTTAGATGTTGTTTCTGTGCGCATGTATGGCATATATATGGATTTTGATTTCCGTGCGCACCAGACGCACGTAGTATTCATATGTGTATTTTGGGATTGATTTCTTGTACAGCAGTATGTTTCTATGATATTTGCTATGTGTTTTCATACTGAGCAGGACTAGTCAGAGGACAGTATCTGAATATATTTTGGATTCATTGATAGTTATTTTAGGGATTTCCAAAAGGCGAGTTATAGTCTCAGTATTTACCTACGTGTCTGATATGACACGAAATGTTTAAAACAAGGAGGCCCTTCTAAATTGTTTCCAAAACGGCGGAACGTACATATTAAACAAAGGATATATATAGATATGTAGTTATTTTCTTACAATAGACGTCCGCCACTGTGCAGTGCTGCGAGCATCGCACATCGATTTGAAGAAGATTTGGCATGCATTACTTCCAGATGTTTTAATGAGGTATATTATATTGATTTTCATTTTGGATTTAGACATTGTGTCTTCACCATGACTCCGATGATTGCGGGATGCCGGATGGAGTTTTGATTTTGAGTTACATGCTCATTTTTCATGCGCATGCGCTGCGCTATGATTTGTTTTATGTAATTATGATTTCGGAGCCCCGATGACTTGATGGTTTTGCTCAAATGTTTTAGTATTCGGGGGGAGTTTGAATTTAAATTCGGGGACCGAATTTCTTTAAGGGGGGAAGATTGTAACGTTTTGAAAATCGTTTCGGTAAAATTTCGGAAAATCGGTAAAATAAGCGGGTTTTCGGTAAAAAGTTAAAATACAAATATCTTTATTATAAAATTAAATATACATGTTCTAGCTATGTAATTGCTGGTATTTGGTGTTTATTGAGCCACTGGTGAAATTTCAAATTGTAGCGTCTTGAAAAGTCGTTTTGGTGTTTTCTTGAAATTCGGTGAAAATTCGGTATTTTTCCGAAAACCGTCTTTCTCGATATTTTGCAGTTTAGGGCTAATTATACCTAAAAAGGATAGGTAATTTCTTGTTTTTAGTAGCTAATGAGTTATTTATGAAATTTTGGTCATTTAAAAAATTTTCCCTATTTTTCAATTTTTTAATATTATTTTAAGCCGGTAAGAAAATACATTAAATAAGCGATAAATACAAATTTTTTCCGGGCTAATTTTAATCTCTAAAATTATGATAATTATAATCTAGTGATAACATGAATTTTTAGTAATTTATTTTGATTTTTAACAAATTTTTATGAATTGAAACGAATTTATTGAATTTTGGGCTAAAACTTGCAATTTTTGAGTTGTAGGGGGCCTTTTTGCATAAAATTTCTTTTGTAAAACCCCTCTATCTTTTTCCTCAGCCCTAGGACAGCCCCACCTTGTGTGAGACCAGAAATTTCTGGCCTCTCTCTTCTTGGTTTCTTTCTTGAGTTAATTTGATAGTTTATGGTATTATTTTAATTAAAATGGATAATGTATGATACATTGACTTTTGTGGACTTGACCATGACTTTCCCCACTTGCCCACACCCTCCCCCATACCTCATTCTGGCCGAAATTCCTGCACACCCTCTTCTTCCTCTCTTTTCTTTTCATTTTTCTTCAATTTCTTCAAGAAATACATCAAAATCCATGATTTAATTCAAAAATCCAAACAAAAATCCTTATGCTATCATTATCCTTAGCCATTCTTGCTTGGACCTTGGTGTTGAGGCCATCAATTGGAGCAAATTTTCTTGCTTGATCCATAGATCAAGAGGTATAATTCTCATCAAGTTGCTTTCTTTTGCTAAAAATTCCTTTAATTGTATGGTTAGTGTTAAAAGTTAGCTTATTTCTAATCTAGTTTAAAAGAGTAGTTTGTTTAAATTAGGGTTTTGAAGCCATGATAATTAATTAAGTTGTTTATTAGTTAATCTAGTTGTTAGTGAACTAATCTATATGGTTACCTTGTTATGTAGTCTTTAATTATGCTAATTTAGGTAATTTTAGAAGTTGATTTTAGTTGTAAATTATTGTTTTTAAATTTTCAAGAGAAGGTTTTTGTATGGAATTGATATTTGAAACTTGATTAGTGAGTTGATTAAGTTTTAGAAAGCATTATTTAATTGATTTAAACCTAATTTGCTATCTAGTGTTTTGCTAACCTTAATCTAAGAGGTGAACTTGCTAATTGGGGTTGAAATTAGTGTTAATTAAGTTTTTCAAGTATGGTTTTTGATTTGCAATTGCTATTTATAAAAATCAAGAAAGGATTTGGTTGTGGAATATAGGTTTTGGAGCATGATTAATGTGTTGTAATTAGTGGGTGTGGATTGCTTGTAGTGTGCTTGGGTGAGTATGCTTTATTGTAGTCGTTTTGTCGCAAATCGGCGATTTTTGCACCGATTTTTGGAATGTATATCCTTACTAGATTTTTATATAAATTATGAGATGGACTATTTTTGATATCTTGATGATTGTAATGGCTTGTCCTACGACTTTTAGGATGCGTGAGTGCGGTTTTTTGGGTAGTCGGGTTTTAGTTTTGCCGGGCGACCCAAATCGGCGTTTTTGGCAGTTTTTGCGATTTTCGCGTGTGTTCCGCGCACTTTGTGCACGTTGTACCTAGCTAGCGAACTTTAGTAGTTTCGTTGGGGTTTGCGTCGTTCTTGATATGTAACCTTATAATTGGTAATGATGTAAATTCCAGGTTCGGTCGCGGAAACGTCAGACGCGGCGCGAAAGGGAAAGGCGGTGATTGGACACAGCTAGCCAGGGATCCCGGTGAGTAGATTTAACATCTACGGGGGACGATCGTTTAGATGGCGCAAGTCGCCCGATAGATTTAGTAAACTGAAAATAAAATAGTAAACTGGATAACCACTTGTGACATTAGAATAATAATACTGGCATGATAATTGCTGCAATTAGATCAATATGTTATACCCATATACGCAAACTCAATTGTAGGACACATGCACCATTACCAGGTCTTTATATGCAGCACGAGCACTATTCATGTTTACACACACACCCTGGTAATTGCCATGCCACCACACTAGATAACTTTTAAATTGAAACCTTTTACTAATTGATACTTAAACTGGTGCTATTGCCTTTAATTCCTTAAAATGAAACCGTAGAATTGCTATTCATGTGCATGTACTTCATCATATTAATTGTTCATGCTTAATCCATTAATCACACATCGCAACTTGATTATTGATATCATATGCATTCATTATCATTGATATATGCACTTATGTGGATTTCTGGAGATTTTATGATATTGCTGGATTTCGGGGGAAAGCCGCAAAATTTCTAAACTTATTATATTTTTTAAAATATGTAAAATTGCGGTTTTCTAGTGATGTAAGTGTCGTCCACCATGAGTTTGCTGTGGATTTGGAAATCCGTGTCGAGGAGTGGAGGAACCGGCACGGGTACATGGTGGGCCCGGTAAGGTACCCCGGGGCAAGAGGAATGTGGTGATGACGTTGAGCCTGGCAGGGGACGGATTACCTACCGGTGACTGTTTGGGACGGCGGATATCCAGAGGATACCGACCGTGGCCGCTAGATGATGAGATATTGATATTTGAGATGGGTCAGCCGGACGGCTGAGGCCAGCGATACATTTATGAGATTTGAGACAGCTTTTGGGGTGTCGTTGCTGGACACCGGTTTTCGTCGATTCATTGACATTTGCTGGCATTCTAAAAGAGTTTCAAAAACAACATCTGATAAAATATTTTTATATATAAACCTATTGAGACCTCAGATATTCATGTTGCATACATATTCGTACACTGATGTTGTATACACACCTGCTAGTATATCCATATTGCATACATACTCGCCATTATGTCCTGCCCTACCTGTATATAGATGCTAGGATGCTTGTGTGCATGCATTCGATAGCCTGTGTAAATGTTATTTATTACTCACGAGTTGGCAACTCACCCCCGTGGTGCCATAGCCTGTTGCAGGTCCGCTCCGTCAGTTCAGTAGCGGCGGGTGCGCTTGCTTCTTTTGCCTCTTTTGCCTGGACTCGAGATTTGCTCATAGGTGGGTTATGTTAATATTTTTGTACCACCTTGTATATTCTTTGCATCTAGTGTACTCCATCTATTGTTTCTACCAGATTATTGTATATTGATCTAGAGATGAGACTGTGAGGTTTGTGGATTTTATGCTGTATTTTGGGGTCGAGCTCACTTGAGCCGACATGTTACTTTTTTCATGCTTCCTTATGATTATTATGCTTGCTGTCATTTACATTGCGTGGGATTTGTGACCGCCTTGTGGCGAAGAGCTAGCTCCCGCTTGGGGATGCCCTATTTTGTTGGATTCATGTATATATTTTGTTGTACCCATTTTTGGGGGCCAGTATTTACAAAGGAGACTCTGCCGAAATTTCCGATAAAATTGGTATTGTTTTTAAAAGTGTTTTTCATGACTTATTTGATAACTCGCTTTCAATTGATTGGGTTTTCTTCACTCTTTTGCTTAATTGGTTTTGTTTTCTGGGCTTTGGCTTACTTATTTTATGGACGTCTTTAGACGTTTCGTAAACTTAAGTGCCAGTCACGTTCCGTACCTTGCGGGTCGTGACAAAGTTGGTATCAGAGCGATAGGTTTACCTTTGTGAGTGTAGGAGGACCCTTGGTAGATGGAGTAAGTGACTTAAGCAGGGTAACGTTGCGTGCGTATGTCCGCGGCATACTTACGATACGGTACTCCGCCTAAGTGACTTTAGGATATACTTGCTTGAAAAATTCCTTCTTCAACTCCGTGTATCCTATGATCCTATTGCACTGTCCTTATTATCCTTTTCCTGTACCAGCCACTATGCCGCCGAAGGCTACGAGGGCACAGAGGGCTGCCGTCAGAGACGAGATTCGAGCTGGCTCGTCCGAGACTAGGACTGAGCAGGGTGGTATGCCTACGCCGCAGGGACAGACTGATCCGCATTCCCCAGGTCGCATGGATAGGCTTGAGTCCGGTATGGAGGAGCTGCGACAGATGATGGGAGGCATGCAGGAGTTACGACAGATGGTGGAATCGTTAGTAGAGGTCAATCGAGCACAGAGATCGGATATTACTCCCCCTGCAGTCGTTTCAAGACCGAGTCGGATTCGCACTGATATGTTAGCACCTAGGAGGGTTCGCAGAGGCTGTGGTGGATTCTTTAGGGGCCAGTTATATCGCCTTCACCCATATGGTCAGCAGCCATGGTTAGGATGTTTTTGGTGTGGTAGCCTGCATCATCGTATCAGAGACTGTCCGGTAAGACGACAGGGAGCAGCGACAGTTCCGCATGTGACCCTACCACCATCACCACCCCCTCCTCAGAGAGCCCTACTTTCTACCCCAGGCGATGCTCCACGCCAGTTAGGTGCACCGAGAGGCCGAGGACGTGGCGGTCCTGTTCAGAGAGGACGAGGAGGCAGAGGCCGAGGTCGAGGTCAGCCCGCTATCGGTGGAGGACAGGCCCGAGTATTTGCTTTGACACCGCAGGATGCGCAGGCATCCAATGCCGTTGTGACAGGTACTTTGCCAGTTTGTTCTTTCGACGCACGGGTATTATTCGACCCAGGTTCCACACATTCGTATGTCTCTACACACTTTGCACCGATGTTGGGCCGTGAGTCGTCGTCGTTGGATCAGCCGCTTGTTGTTGTTACTCCGGTAGGCGAGTCGTTTGTCGCTCGGTTTGTATTTCGTTTGTGTTCCGTTCGTATCGGGGAGAGGGATTCATCAGTTGATTTGATACTCCTCGATATGTTGGACTTTGATGTGCTTCTGGGCATGGATTGGCTAGCCACTTGTTATGCTTCGGTGGACTGCCGTGAGAAGGCAGTCAGATTTAGCTTTCCGGGAGAGCCAGTCCTTGTTATTCAGGGAGACCGCAGTGTCGCCCTTCCCAGCTTAATTTCTTCTCTTCGCGCTGGTCAGCTCTTGCGGAAGGGATGTCAGGGATTCTTAGCGTTTGTTTGTGATACTTGAGCTTCAGAGATTCCGTTGGACCGGGTCCCGGTAGTTTGTGAGTTCCCTGATGTTTTCCCTGATGAGCTACCTGGGCTACCGCCTGAGCGCGATGTTGAGTTCTGCATTGATTTGATTCCCGGTTCGGGGCCTATTTCTATACCGCCTTATCGGATGGCCCCGGCAGAGCTTCGAGAGCTGAAGGATCAGTTGCAGGATTTGTTGGACAAGGGGCTTATTCGACCGAGTGTTTCTCCGTGGGGTGCTCCGGTCCTATTTGTCAAGAAGAAGGATGGAAGTTTGCGCTTATGTATCGACTACCGCCAGCTGAACAAAGTTACCGTTCGGAACAGATATCCGTTGCCGCGCATTGATGATTTGTTCGACCAGCTTCAGGGTGCGGGGTATTTTTCGAGGATCGACTTGCGATCAGGATACCATCAGCTGCGGGTTCGACAGGAGGATATACCGAGGACAGCTTTCCGCACGCGCTACGGCCACTACGAGTTTTTGGTGATGTCGTTCGGACTCACCAACGCCCCAGCAGCATTTATGGATTTGATGAACCGTACATTCAGGCCGTATCTTGACTTGTTCATCATCGTATTTATCGACGATATCTTGGTGTACTCCCGGAGCAGAGAGGAGCACGAGCAGCACTTGCGGGTTACGTTACAGACTCTGAGGGAGCACCAGCTGTTCGCGAAGTTCTCCAAGTGTGCTTTCTGGCTGGACAGCGTCGGATTCTTGGGTCACGTGGTTACGAGAGACGGCATTTGTGTGGACCCGAAGAAGATTGAGGCTGTTCAGCAGTGGCCCCGACCTACATCGGTTACTGAGATCCGTAGTTTTCTAGGCCTGGCGGGCTACTACAGGCGTTTTGTTCAGGACTTCTCCCGTATAGCTGCACCGTTGACCAGTTTGACCCGGAAGGGAGTTCCTTTCGTCTGGACAGAGGAGTGCGAGCGCAGTTTTCAGCAGCTACGGACTCGTTTGACTACGGCGCCGGTATTATCTTTGCCTTCGGGATCAGGCGGATTTGTTGTCTACTGTGATGCTTCGCGAGTGGGATTAGGATGCGTTTTGATGCAGCATGGCCGGGTGATCGCTTATGCTTCTCGGCAGTTGAAGAAGCATGAACAGAACTACCCCACTCATGATTTGGAGATGGCTGCAGTGGTCTTTGCACTGAAGATTTGGCGACATTACCTATACGGCGAGTCGTGTCAGATATTCACCGATCACAAGAGCTTAAAGTACAAGTTTCAGCAGCGAGACTTGAACCTCAGACAGCGTCGTTGGATGGAGTTGGTGAAAGACTATGACTGCGAGATCTTATATCACCCAGGCAAGGCGAATGTGGTGGCAGATGCGTTGAGTAGGAGGCCCGGGGGTAGTCTATCCTTTTTGCGCACAGTGCAGAGGCAGTCGTCAGCAGATTGGCAGATGTTATGCGACAGCCGAGTTGAGTTCGAGTTCACTCAGACAGGGGGACAGCTCGCGCATGTTCGTGCACGCCCACAGTTGCTTGACCGTATATATGAGGCACAGCGTAGTGACGACCGTTGCTCAGAGACCATGGCACAGATGGGACAGGGCAGATTTTCCGAGTTCGTGGTTGACGATCAGGGGATTTTACGATATGGATCTAGACTGTACGTACCAGATGCTGATGGATTGCGACGCGACATTCTTGAGGAGGCACACCGATCAGTGTATAGTGTCCACCCCGGTTCCACCAAGATGTACCATGATATGAGAGAGACCTACTGGTGGGACGGGATGAAGAGGGACATTGCGGAGTTCGTTTCGAGATGCCTGACTTGTCAGCAAGTCAAGGCCGAGCACCAGAGGCCCGCAGGAGAGCTACAGCCGTTACCCATTCCAGAGTGGAAATGGGAACAGATTTCGATGGACTTCGTTGTGGGTCTATCCAGGACCAGTCGAGGGTACGACTCCATCTGGGTGATCGTGGATAGATTGACGAAAGCGGCTCACTTCCTTCCAGTGAAGACGACTTTCAGCTTCGCTCAGTATGCTCAGCTCTATATTGACGAGATCGTGCGACTACATGGCGTACCGACTTGTATCGTGTCAGATCGAGGCACTCAGTTCACCAGCCGACTTTGGCAGAGACTTCAGGAGGCTTTGGGCACTCGTTTGAGCTTCAGCACAGCGTTTCATCCGCCGACAGACGGACAGTCAGAGCGGACCATTCAGACTCTCGAGGACATGCTCAGAGCGTGCGTTTTAGACTTTGGTGGTAGCTAGGATCGTCATTTACCTCTAGTGGAGTTCTCCTACAACAACAGCTTCCAGGATACTATTCAGATGGCACCTTTCGAGGCATTGTATGGGAGGAGATGCAGATCGCCCGTTTGTTGGACAGAGCTCAGCGAGAGCAGCATTTTGGGGCCGCAGCTTGTTGAGGAGACGACATCGAAGATCCAGTTGATCCGAGACCGGATGAGAGCGGGTCAGAGCAGGCAGAAATCCTATGCAGACAGACGCCGTCGCAGATTAGTGTTCGCAGTTGGCGACCATGTTTTTCTGAAAGTCTCTCCGATGAAGGGCGTGATGCGTTTTGGGCGAAAGGGGAAGCTTAGTCCTAGATTCGTAGGTCCCTTCGAGATCCTCGAGCGTGTTGGCGCTGTTGCATATCGTTTGGCTCTTCCACCCAGCTTTCCCGATGTTCATCCCGTTTTTCATGTTTCGATGCTCCGCAAGTACCTTCACGACCCTTCGCATGCGATTCAGCACCCGACAGTCCAGCTAGAGCGCGACCTTTCTTTTGCAGAGCAGCCGGTGGCCATCCTGGATCGGCAGGTGAAGAAGTTGAGGTCGAAGATTATACCAACCGTCAAGGTCCTTTGGCGCAGCCCGAGCAGCGAGGAGGTTACCTGGGAGACCGAGGGCGAGATGAGGAAGAAATATCCCCATCTCTTCGAAGGTACGCGTAGCTATATTTTTAAATCCGGGGACCGAATTTCTTTAAGGGGGGAAGATTGTAGCGTCTTGAAAAGTCGTTTTGGTGTTTTCTTGAAATTCGGTGAAAATTCGGTATTTTTCCGAAAACCGTCTTTCTCGATATTTTGCAGTTTAGGGCTAATTATACCTAAAAAGGATAGGTAATTTCTTGTTTTTAGTAGCTAATGAGTTATTTATGAAATTTTGGTCATTTAAAAATTTTTCCCTATTTTTCAATTTTTTAATATTATTTTAAGCCGGTAAGAAAATACATTAAATAAGCGATAAATACAAATTTTTTCCGGGCTAATTTTAATCTCTAAAATTATGATAATTATAATCTAGTGATAACATGAATTTTTAGTAATTTATTTTGATTTTTAACAAATTTTTATGAATTGAAACGAATTTATTGAATTTTGGGCTAAAACTTGCAATTTTTGAGTTGTAGGGGGCCTTTTTGCATAAAATTTCTTTTGTAAAACCCCTCTATCTTTTTCCTCAGCCCTAGGACAGCCCCACCTTGTGTGAGACCAGAAATTTCTGGCCTCTCTCTTCTTGGTTTCTTTCTTGAGTTAATTTGATAGTTTATGGTATTATTTTAATTAAAATGGATAATGTATGATACATTGACTTTTGTGGACTTGACCATGACTTTCCCCACTTGCCCACACCCTCCCCCATACCTCATTCTGGCCGAAATTCCTGCACACCCTCTTCTTCCTCTCTTTTCTTTTCATTTTTCTTCAATTTCTTCAAGAAATACATCAAAATCCATGATTTAATTCAAAAATCCAAACAAAAATCCTTATGCTATCATTATCCTTAGCCATTCTTGCTTGGACCTTGGTGTTGAGGCCATCAATTGGAGCAAATTTTCTTGCTTGATCCATAGATCAAGAGGTATAATTCTCATCAAGTTGCTTTCTTTTGCTAAAAATTCCTTTAATTGTATGGTTAGTGTTAAAAGTTAGCTTATTTCTAATCTAGTTTAAAAGAGTAGTTTGTTTAAATTAGGGTTTTGAAGCCATGATAATTAATTAAGTTGTTTATTAGTTAATCTAGTTGTTAGTGAACTAATCTATATGGTTACCTTGTTATGTAGTCTTTAATTATGCTAATTTAGGTAATTTTAGAAGTTGATTTTAGTTGTAAATTATTGTTTTTAAATTTTCAAGAGAAGGTTTTTGTATGGAATTGATATTTGAAACTTGATTAGTGAGTTGATTAAGTTTTAGAAAGCATTATTTAATTGATTTAAACCTAATTTGCTATCTAGTGTTTTGCTAACCTTAATCTAAGAGGTGAACTTGCTAATTGGGGTTGAAATTAGTGTTAATTAAGTTTTTCAAGTATGGTTTTTGATTTGCAATTGCTATTTATAAAAATCAAGAAAGGATTTGGTTGTGGAATATAGGTTTTGGAGCATGATTAATGTGTTGTAATTAGTGGGTGTGGATTGCTTGTAGTGTGCTTGGGTGAGTATGCTTTATTGTAGTCGTTTTGTCGCAAATCGGCGATTTTTGTACCGATTTTTGGAATGTATATGCTTACTAGATTTTTATATAAATTATGAGATGGACTATTTTTGATATCTTGATGATTGTAATGGCTTGTCCTACGACTTTTAGGATGCGTGAGTGCGGTTTTTTGGGTAGTCGGGTTTTAGTTTTGCCGGGCGACCCAAATCGGCGTTTTTGGCAGTTTTTGCGATTTTCGCGTGTGTTCCGCGCACTTTGTGCACGTTGTACCTAGCTAGCGAACTTTAGTAGTTTCGTTGGGGTTTGCGTCGTTCTTGATATGTAACCTTATAATTGGTAATGATGTAAATTCCAGGTTCGGTCGCGGAAACGTCAGACGCGGCGCGAAAGGGAAAGGCGGTGATTGGACACAGCTAGCCAGGGATCCCGGTGAGTAGATTTAACATCTACGGGGGACGATCGTTTGGATGGCGCAAGTCGCCCGATAGATTTAGTAAACTGAAAATAAAATAGTAAACTGGATAACCACTTGTGACATTAGAATAATAATACTGGCATGATAATTGCTGCAATTAGATCAATATGTTATACCCATATACGCAAACTCAATTGTAGGACACATGCACCATTACCAGGTCTTTATATGCAGCACGAGCACTATTCATGTTTACACACACACCCTGGTAATTGCCATGCCACCACACTAGATAACTTTTAAATTGAAACCTTTTACTAATTGATACTTAAACTGGTGCTATTGCCTTTAATTCCTTAAAATGAAACCGTAGAATTGCTATTCATGTGCATGTACTTCATCATATTAATTGTTCATGCTTAATCCATTAATCACACATCGCAACTTGATTATTGATATCATATGCATTCATTATCATTGATATATGCACTTATGTGGATTTCTGGAGATTTTATGATATTGCTGGATTTCGGGGGAAAGCCGCAAAATTTCTAAACTTATTATATTTTTTAAAATATGTAAAATTGCGGTTTTCTAGTGATGTAAGTGTCGTCCACCATGAGTTTGCTGTGGATTTGGAAATCCGTGTCGAGGAGTGGAGGAACCGGCACGGGTACATGGTGGGCCCGGTAAGGTACCCCGGGGCAAGAGGAATGTGGTGATGACGTTGAGCCTGGCAGGGGACGGATTACCTACCGGTGACTGTTTGGGACGGCGGATATCCAGAGGATACCGACCGTGGCCGCTAGATGATGAGATATTGATATTTGAGATGGGTCAGCCGGACGGCTGAGGCCAGCGATACATTTATGAGATTTGAGACAGCTTTTGGGGTGTCGTTGCTGGACACCGGTTTTCGTCGATTCATTGACATTTACTGGCATTCTAAAAGAGTTTCAAAAACAACATCTGATAAAATATTTTTATATATAAACCTATTGAGACCTCAGATATTCATGTTGCATACATATTCGTACACTGATGTTGTATACACACCTGCTAGTATATCCATATTGCATACATACTCGCCATTATGTCCTGCCTTACCTGTATATAGATGCTAGGATGCTTGTGTGCATGCATTCGATAGCCTGTGTAAATGTTATTTATTACTCACGAGTTGGCAACTCACCCCCGTGGTGCCATAGCCTGTTGCAGGTCCGCTCCGTCAGTTCAGTAGCGGCGGGTGCGCTTGCTTCTTTTGCCTCTTTTGCCTGGACTCGAGATTTGCTCATAGGTGGGTTATGTTAATATTTTTGTACCACCTTGTATATTCTTTGCATCTAGTGTACTCCATCTACTGTTTCTACCAGATTATTGTATATTGATCTAGAGATGAGACTGTGAGGTTTGTGGATTTTATGCTGTATTTTGGGGTCGAGCTCACTTGAGCCGACATGTTACTTTTTTCATGCTTCCTTATGATTATTATGCTTGCTGTCATTTACATTGCGTGGGATTTGTGACCGCCTTGTGGCGAAGAGCTAGCTCCCGCTTGGGGATGCCCTATTTTGTTGGATTCATGTATATATTTTGTTGTACCCATTTTTGGGGGCCAGTATTTACAAAGGAGACTCTGCCGAAATTTCCGATAAAATTGGTATTGTTTTAAAAAGTGTTTTTCATGACTTATTTGATAACTCGCTTTCAATTGATTGGGTTTTCTTCACTCTTTTGCTTAATTGGTTTTGTTTTCTGGGCTTTGGCTTACTTATTTTACGGACGTCTTTAGACGTTTCGTAAACTTAAGTGCCAGTCACGTTCCGTACCCTGCGGGTCGTGACACAAATTCTCTTAAAAAAAAAAAATTTCCGAAATTAATTATTTTAATATTATTTTAAGCTGTCACTAATACATTTAATTAAAAAAAAATTACAAATTGAAATGAGTTGAAATAAATTATGTTCATTTTTTTGCTATAAAATTGTTAGAATTGGTTAATTTGTAAACTAGAATTATTGGGCTGTGAACTAATCTTTTGCTGGGCATTTCGAAAATGGTGTGTGCATTCTTAATGTGCTGGGAATTTTTGTGACTCATCACTTGAACTTTTAATGGGCATGGCTTAAAATATTGAGCAGCATGGGTTTGATTAACTTGGAGTGGGTGTGTGATTGTTCATGCTTTAACTGCTCTTGTCAATGTTAGGTTTTTCTTTTTTTGTGTAGGAATATGTGTGCTGTGGTTTTTTTATTGTGAGGTGGGGATTAAATTATTGGAGTTGCTTTTATCACTTGGTATATATATACTCACCACTCATGAACAAAAATTCCCAGAGAACATTTTGGGCCTGGCCGAGCAAAAAAAAAATAATTCCAGAGCCCCATTTTCATTTTCTTCACAAGTTTTTCTCCTTTGCTCACAATTCCAAAAATGACAACTTCAATTTACCTCCACGCAATTATTTGGGTGCCTTGAGACAAAATATTCTACACTCTCGCTACTTCATTCTTGGATATGTCAGTTAGCAAACTTCGTGTTCGAGTTGCCTCGGTTCTGAGGCGGGAGCCCGTATAAAGATTCGTTGACGTGATGCCACTTTGACAAGGAGACCGGAGAGCAAATTGGAGGTCAAGATTTTCATGCTAGATCTCAAATCTTGTGAGGTATAAATCTTAACCTTTTGTTAAATTGTTGTTTGAATACTTTAAATCTAGCATAAATAGTTAATAATTTGGGTTAATTGAATGTTTTGAAAAATATAGTAAGGGTTTGTGTTTTCAATTAAGGTTTTTATTATATCATTAGGGGTGCAATGTTTAGTTTAACATCTTAATATATGAAAAACCTAGTTTGGTTTATTAAATTGCACTTGTTATATGTAAATTGTCCAAATCACACATAATTGTAAACTAGGTTTTGGTAATTAATTCAAAATTGAGAATTTTGAATATGGTTAGGGTTTTATCATCTCATTAGCAACATAGTGTGTAGTTTAACACTTTAGAGCTATGCAAAACCTAGCTAGTTGTTGAATTAAGAATTTGGTTTTAAAAATGTTAATAGAATTGTTATCCTTGCAAACTAGAAATTTTGTTTAAATACAAATTGTTGAATAAAAATATGGAGGTGATTTGTATGACCTAATTATGTTTTTAAGTGAGCATTTTGGCAAGTAGAATCGCTAAAATATTTAGTTTGGGTAAAACATCAAGTTTTGAACCGAAATGGGAAATTGTGCTAACTAGGTTTTTGGGAAATAAAACGAATTGGTTACTTTTATGGTTTTGATGAATTAAAACCTATTTCTTATATAATTAGTGAGTTTTGAAACCACGATTGGTGCGTTTGGGGTTTTCTCGATGGTTTGGCGTTTGTACGCCGACGTCGAGGGTTTTTGGGTTGATTTGTGAGAATAACCGTAGGCTTTGACCTATGTGGGATTCAGGTGTCGTTCTGGTTTTAAATTGGATTTTTATGCGGAACGATACGTTGTGACATATAGGTACCCCCATGTGGACTTCGAGACGACAACAAGCGCGTGGTGACGTCGGCACCGGCTAGCAAGGACCAGGTGAGTAGATTTATATCTACGGGGAGAAGTCGGGTGGATGGCGTATAGCACCCCCGCAGTTCGTGGTGATGTGTACGAATGCGTATACACACATATATTGATTATATATTGTTTGAGATTGTTGATGCTAAATATGGATATTTGGTGTGCTTGGATGATTTAGTGTCGTGAAACCCTAGAGTAGTGGTCACGCCACACATGCACACACACACACACCCATACTCGCATACATTCTTCTTTCATATGTGCTTATATGGGGTTATATTGTTATGTGTTCACATGGGTATGGGACTATGTGTTCACATACTGGATTTGATAATATTACTTGGGATTTGAGATGAGTCGATGAGATTTGATTTGAGGCCGTGAGATCGGTGATATGGCAGGGTTCGTATTTGAGTTACGACATGACGTCGTAGCGGGTCCTTGACGTAGTGTTTCACACACGTGCATGCATACTTAGGCGGTATCAGTATTGTACTAGACGTAGATCAGTACCCCGATCATGATCTTGATAAATAGGATACCAGATGAATAGTATGATGAATGTGATATTGACCCGTACCCAGATTTGGGGATGCCGTACGACGGATTTACGTACGAGCTATATTTTGATGATTGATCCGCACTCTTGATTTGGGATGTCTGATTATAGATATGGTATCGGATATGATATTATTGAGGCGGGATCACCGACTAATATATATACAGGTATGTATATATATCGACTCAGATGTTAGGCGGTTTCCTTACCTGTAGTCCAGCTTGTTAGCTTAGTCCTTTAGTTTAGTTTAGTTGTTAGATTAGATTCGACTTCTACCTATTTCAAAAGCTAACGAATCGTGGGTATTTTAAAAGACAGGTCAAGGGATTCTACGGATATTTCAAAAAACGTATCTTTTCTTAAAAACACCGTAGCCCCTATTTTCAAAACCCCACGATTCGTGTTATTTCAAAAGGCACTATTGTAGGACTTATTTTAGGTTTATGCAGATTAGTTATCGTTGCGTCTAGTGTTCAGCTCCCGCTCATTATTGTTGTTTACTCCGCATCACATGCTTATATTATGCTTCATATTCTACTGTTGATATCTTATGGTTAGGACACCAGCACCATTACCGATGATGCGTATGTACCACGTACACTTACTTGCCGGCTCACACACATCTTCATCGGTAATTGCCATGTCACGTACACCTTAGAAAATATTATTGCTTGACATAGCCTGTTAGCTAATAGTTTAGACATGATATTAGTGTACTTGCCTTATATGTTAGTTTAGACATTTTAGTTATTACCTGCTACTTCATGCATACTGTTATTCATTGTTATGCCGTATTCATGGATTCTCATGCATATATTCACTTTTTA
The DNA here is from genome assembly GCA_030015575.1 of Agapanthus africanus. Classification (NCBI taxonomy): domain Eukaryota; kingdom Viridiplantae; phylum Streptophyta; class Magnoliopsida; order Asparagales; family Amaryllidaceae; genus Agapanthus; species Agapanthus africanus. The sequence goes on along the minus strand of JASDDO010000019.1, from coordinate 734,199,827 downwards.
CGTGCTATTGAGGTTTTGGATTCGGATTTCCATGAGATTTTCTGGATTTGGGGAAAACCGCAAAACATATACAAACTTCTTCTTTCTCTTTTTAAATAAAAAGAACGGTTTTTCCCATGATGTATGAGTCGTCCACCATGAGTTTGCTGATGGATTTCGAGACCCGATTCGAGGAGTTGGATGAACCGTTTCGGGTACATGGTGGACCCGGTAAGGTACCCCGGGGCAAGAAGCTCGTGGTGATGACGATGAGCCTGGCAGGGGGAGACTACCTACCGGTGATTTTATCCGACGCGTCGGATATCCGGAGGATACCGTCGTGATCTTGAGATGGATGGTAGGGGCCGGTCTGGACTGACGGCGCCCTAGATATTGAGATTGAGACATTGAGATTTCGAGATATTGAGGTACTGAGATTTGATGATACAGGCCAGTCTGGATAGCCGGAGCCTGAGGTTTTGTGACATTGAGATTTATATTTTGTGTCGATGCTAGACACTGTTGATGCTGATTTCATTTATAATACCTCATTTTAAAAAAAAATACAAAGGAAATCTCACTAATTTATGAAAAAAGTTTCTTCATTTACATGTATTCTGTTTTCATGCATTCATACCTCATTCATATGATATATTGCTACCTGAGGCACTGACACGGGCACATGAGATCACACTCGGGTTAGATATTACCCTAGCCATTGTTATAGGCTGCATGTTATTCATATATTGAGGATATATTATGATCTTTGACCTAGGTTGCGTTATTTATGCGATTTCTGTGCGTAGATGTTTTTCTACTCACGAGTTGGCAACTCACCCCCGTTGTGCCCCAGTTTCATGCAGGTGTTGCCGTACGGATGTCATTACGGCTTTGCGGGCACATCTTCTTCAGGTGACTTGCTAGTAGATGGGTTATTTGTATCTTACCCAGCATTATACATTGTATATTATATTTCAGTTGTATCTAGAAGATCCATCAACCAAACATGTATTTATTTTTGAGATAGAGACCAGTGATGTTTATTCTTTCGACCATAGAGTCGCGCGTTATATTTCTATGGATTTCATGCTCGTTGGAGTTCCCTTTCTGTTGTGATCCTCGCCTTTAGGCGTTGTATATTATGTTGCTTACAGGTTGATTCACATATGGTTTTTCCTACACTCTACTACTTCTCTTGGTTTGGATTTCTGGGCTTCGGCTTACTTATTTTACGGACGCCTTGAGACGTTTCGTAACTTAAGTGCCGGTCATGTTCCGTAATTTCGGGTCGTGACAAATATGATGATGTCAATACATATATATTAGCGTCCCATTCCACTAATATTGGTGTAAGGGCATATATAACAGCGTCCTACTCCGCTGTTATATATACATAAGAATAAAATATCATGAAAACAATGTGTCAAGCATCGACACAGAAAGGCTGATCTATCAGGTGCTGTCTCCATGACTGGCCCCCCAGATAGGTACGTATCATTCGCTATCCCGAAAGCTCGAGTGCCTAGCTTTGACCCTCACCTCTCGACGTATCCATACGCACATGACTCCTGTCGGTATCCCCATGATAACCGCCGAGTCATTGGTAATGTCACCGGAAAGTATGGTTCCCCCACTAACTCATCTCCTCACTGAGATTCTTACCCCGGGGTACCTCCGGGCCCCACCATGTACCCGCACACGGATCCCTCCTTTCCTCGCGTGGGGTATATATATCTCCGAACCGATAAATCTCATGGTGGCTGCTGAAATATCATATCAAGGGAACCCGATTTTTTCAAATAATGCATAATTTCATGAACTCCCACGGTCCCCAAATCCAGAAAACATCATGAGAAATCCATATCTCAATGCGAAAATCCATGAATATAATATACGCATCATAATCTGAAATGCGAGCATATAAAGTAAAATCCGCAATTAACTGCAACAAGTTAAATAAATATATCACACGGTTCCTGATTTCCTCGAAATCAGATGCAACAATATAGACAGGTGAACATGTAGCTATAACAAGGTATGCGTAGCCATGTCGGTATAGCAAGATATGTGTGTCCATATGTAAGTATGTATGATGTTAAAGTAGCTGTAGCAAGGTATGTGTCTATACCTATCCATAATACCCCCCAGGTATATGTATGTATGTATGCCAGATGTACTGGTAGCTATGTCTCATATGTGTATATACCTATCACAATGGTACAATACCATATAGGTATATGGGTAACTAGCATGTAAATGTACATGTATGCTATATGTCATAAGCACAATAAAAATATGAATCAATGTCTCAATATCCCCAACCAGCCAATATCATTTCTATATGTGGGTTGTGCGTGACATGACACTTATTGACGGTGTGTGCGGCATATAATCAGTGCTCGTGCAACATGAGCCGTCAATAATAGTGCAGTGTCCTAAGGATACTAGTCCAAGCACAACAATTTACTAAGCAGTAGGGTAAGTGCGCAATTCTAAATATGACATAGAATATGCGACAAGTTAAGTCATTTCTAGCCTAGACGCATAACGCCATGCGGGCGATTCCCCTGTAGATGTTAAATCTACTCACCAACACTCCTGGCTAAGTGTAGCCAACCACCTATTTTCCCTTTGTAGCTGTGTCCGTAGTTCCCGCCTGTAAACCTACAATATTAAGACAATAAAACAAGTGTATATTAATAATAACCCTAAAACACGTACAAACTACATTAGACCGACGCAACAACACAAACATACTCTCAAGTGTTCGTATTGTGGCTAACGTGCGTAGCGGCACGACGAAAACAACTTAAGAGCAAAACCACACAAAGTGCACGATCCGTGTCGTATAACGTATCGCGAACACAAAACACTACAACCTACCTAAGTGATCCCAGATTTTGCATACAGTGAAAACTAAACAAACAAACAAGACCAAATACACCCAAACCACTGCAGACACCTACCCAGAAAAACCCACACCCTAACTCCTACCCACGGCCGATCTCGCCGGAATTCCCCTCATACGTCGCCGGCCGGGTCCGAGCTCCAAGGGTCCGTACTCCAGGTAAAGTCCTATGGTCACAGGTACATTACAACTATTTTGTTTGGTTTTCTAGTAACAAAACCGGGTCAGAGTAGATCACAGAAGTCATAAACCGACACTAAAATACGATATATGCACCAAACAAAACTTTAACCATTCTAAACTGAGACTAATAAGATAAGGTACACTAAAAACACTAAAACAACAGCAAAAGAACATTACCTACACAAAGAACTCAAAAATCCAAGCTTTCCTAGCTCCAAGAGGCAAAAGTGATCAAAGATGTGATTTTTGTGATATAATTTGGGATTTTGGGGATTTATTGTTAGAATTGATGAAGGATGGAAGGGAAATGATCAAGAGCAGTAGAGGGAGGAAGGATTTCGGCCAAGGGAGAAGAATGGAGTTGTGTGGAGTGTTCTAGCTCATTTCAAGTGATAAATGCACATAAATGCATTCACACACACAATCACACATGCATGCATCTCCTTATTCTTTTCTTTTCTTTAAATTTAAACCAAATCCCTAGTCCACAATGAATCTAGATAAAGTGAGAAGGTTTTGGTTTAACTCAAACTTAATTAAAGAGAAGATACAAAAGAGAAGTTTTCCCAAAATGTGAATACCGCATTAAAATAATATTAAAAATTGGGAAAAATTCAAATTAAACCAAAACGTTCTATATACCCCCAAAGCTTGCGCACTAGCTTTATTTTAGCTAAACTAGGTGCTGGCAAGTCTATATGGTCGTTTGATCACAGTCAGTTTAAAACGGAAAATACCGACAATTTTACCCAAAAACGGAAAAATTCACATAACGATTTCTAAAACGTTACATGCTGGGTGGTCCATTCACTTTGCTGAAGGGGGCTGCCTCTCTTCTGGTTTTGGCGGGTAACTTGCCGCGCCCGTAGGGGTCTAGGATTTCATTGCACAGGCTATCCACACGACCAGGGGAACGTCGGGTTTCACTTGCAGCTCAAAGGAAACCCGGGGATCCCAGATTATTTGTATTGTTCTGTGATACTTATTACTTTTCTGTAATGTTGCATTTATCATGCCTGGAGCAATTATTATATATTATTATATATATACTAGTAGATGTTGTATATGTTTTGCATCCGCGCTAGTCCAGTCCCCGCTCTGTCGTTAGTTAAGTAACCTAACAGGTGATGACGGGACCCAGTGGCGAGTGCGGATGGCATATACGTACATCATATTTTCGTTCTTTTGTGGTGTGATCAATTGATTGGACTGCGTTGATTCAGATCAATGCAAGGAAAACAAACCTATTCTGATGTTGTTGGAATATTTTTTAAAAGAGCTGTTATTACAAGGACGTTTTCATTTGCTTTGCATAGTGGTATTCGGTAATGAATATCCAGCACCTCAGTTGACGAGGCAAGGGCCGAGATCCCTTCACCGGGAGTGACCCCTTGGGCAGAAGTTTATGTCAGGGTAATAACTTCACTATAGTCGATTACTTTTTGCTTTGCATCGTGGTATTCAGTTTGGAATATCCTGCACCTCATTCTACGGGGAAAGAGCCGAGATCCCTTCACTGGGAGTGACCTCTTTAGCAAAGGTTTTCGTCACTATATATTTGTAAAAAGTTATCCGGTTCCTTCAACGATATCAAGTTCATTACGTTAAAGGTTTTTCTCCAAAAACCATCTGTACCCTCCGTCATTTCAGATGGGTAGCACTTAGTATTCATGCTATGTTTGTTGACCTTCGTCAAGGCATAGTGTATGGTAGCTGATTGTTACTTTTCTGTTGCATAGATAGATGCGTTTGTTTGGGACAGTCGTACAACCTTGTTGACCTTCGTCAAGGGCTTGTATGGGTGGGTTCAAATTAACCTGGACAATGACGGGTAGAACTTGACATGTGATTTATGATTTGTTGACCTTCGTCAAGGTCATAAGAGCATGGGGTAAAAATTCACATCGGGAGTTTCTAAAGAAATTGAAACTTGCCAGGAATGCCCATACCTTCTGGAGTGTAATAACATGAGTGGATTCCATCACGTTATCATGCGATGATAGTTGGATCCCGATTTCCACTGATGAGTTGGTTTACTCCTCGGGTGATCCCGACTAATTCTTCTTTTAGGTTTGGAGGAGAGTTTGAGGATACAGTGGGAGGCTTCCTGATTAGATAAAGTGATTAATCATTCTGATCTATGTTAGAGTGCACGCTGAGTGTTTCTTTTCTCTCTCTCTTTGGCAGCGACCATAGCCCGACCCTAGACTATGACCCAGTGACTAAGTTGACCGAATCTTCTTAAAACACTGATTTTTGGATTGTCTGCGTTGCATACCTCATTGCCACTCCTACTTTTACCCTTTTCTCCAGAACATTTTGTATCACTACGAACATCCACTTTCATTGGATAAAACCATCGTATGGTTATATACGAACTCGAAGGAATTTGTTCCAGATTCGAGGACGGTTTCTGGTTCTGGAGAAAATGAATAGGACTATTCAGTTGTCTTTTCCTTTTACCTTCTCTCATGTTGTGAGTGCTCCTTGGATTAGGACGGTACACCTATTACGCTAATTGGATAGTCTTCATCCAAACCATAGGCAGGCGCCGAAAGGTAGGGAATGAAGAAAACCGATTAGCCTAAGTGAGGTGTACAGAAGGTAATAAGTAAAGACAAATAAAGGGATTAGAAAGAGGGCAAAGTAAATTGCGACTGCTATTCACGACCAAACCAAGTATTTCATCGCCACTCCTACCTCACCTTTGTATTTCTCCAGAACACCCCGTATCACTACGAAGATCCACAGTTATTTGGATAGTCCATCGTATGGTTATATACGAACTCGAAGGAACTTGTTCCAGTTCGGGGATGGATTCTGGTTCAGGAGAAATAGAATAAGGTTTATTCAGTTGTCTTTTATCTTTACCTTCTCTCGCGTTGAGAGTGCTCCTAGGATTAGGACAGTACGCATATTATTCTTATTGGATAGTCTTCTTCCAAATCATAGGCTGGTGCCGAACGGTAGGGAAGGAAGAAAACCATTTAGCCTACCAATGGTGTACAGAAGGTAACAACTAAAGACAAATAAAGGGATTTGGAGATATGACAAAGAAATATACGGTTATAGTCATGAATCTGGATAATGGAAGAGACGTTACTAGGAATACCCGGATACCCCTTCGAAACATTTTCATGTTTCAGTTTCACTGTGTATTGTTAATAGAAAACTGATTTCCCAATTAGTCCTTGCTCCGGGGTATGTATTTATCAGGTATGATTCTCACATCTGTATGGTTTTACAGATGATGAGTGGGAGTAAGTTATTGGGAATTAGGTGATCATCCTCATTATATCGGGATTCGTTGTAATTGGTGATATTTGAGTAAATCGCCTGGGTTGTTTGCCGGATGGCAAATATTTGGCTTTGAATATCCGTTATTGTGCACCAATTTCAAATTGATATATCTGTACGTTTAATTTTATAAAGTGAGATATAACTTTTTGAAATTATGTCCATGACATTTGCCTATATCAGTTGATGGTTAGGTAAGGAGCATTCAACAGCGGTGTAATTCTTCTTAACCATAAGTATAGTTTTCAACCTACGACGCACAGTGTTTGAGTTATTCAACTCAGGGGACTTATACAAAGCATTGTATATTGTCCAGTGTCCATTAGGACAGAGGGGTTGGTCCTCGTACTATATTCTGTTTACTTGTGACTTATCTAGTTTTTAGACAAGTGTTTTGTAGAAATACAAGGTCTAAATTTTGAGAAGTTATAGGTATAAGAATAAAGTAGAGAACCAGGTGTCGCAAGTATCGGGATTCTTCAAGGTGATTGAAGATGTAAATACTTGTGTTTGGTATTCAGTTGATAGTAATGGTTTTGAGAAACTTGTTTCTCTTTCAGGTTACTCATAATTGGATGCACTCCTAAGTTGAGTAATGCTGATCAGCCTCTCTCCTTTTAGTTGACATGCACTGGAGACAGCTGCATGATTTGAATCTGGTTCCAATTAAATCAGTGCCTATATTTCTATATTGGATATAGAATGGATCATATCTTAACGATGTTAAGGTATATGGAGTTGTCCGGCTTATGCTTAAAACCAGACTCTGGATAACTCAAGGCACGTTTTTGTAATGGCAGTTTGTGGGTTATCCCGGGCTATGACGAGGGCTGACTTTCTACCATCTGGAAGATCAATAGTGATATTGTTCTTGACTCGCCACAGTTTTAATAAAATGGACTTTTTCAGAAAACAGAAATGGGAGTATGGTAGAACTGGAAGTGATTCCAGAACCGCAAACGATTGCTGAAAATTTAATAGGACCTAATGATTCAATATGGATTGACATTCCATTAGCCACTCCGCAGATATGGTGGGTAACCTCAGGCACCCGAGAGGTACTTCGGTAGCCTAAAGGACGGTGACAGAGAGGTTCTTGTTTACCCAGACTTTCCATTGTTGCTGTTCTGGACCATGAAACCCGGCAGGAGGATGAGTATAGCGTCGTTCTGAACTAGCTTTAGAAGTGCACGTGTATATGATTCTGCCAGAGGGTTGTCGTAGTCAGTGGGAGCAGCGGAAGCATAGTGGACAAGTAGTTTATATCTATTTATAGACTAAAGAAGATATAGCGGAGATAGATCATCTATTTTTGATATGATAGTCATAGGTTATGACTTCATCCGAATATGGGATGGATCTGTTAGGAAGGTAGTAGGGTGTGATGTCCTGGTATATGGATGTCATACACATAGTAGGAAGTGAAATTCCTATACTACGATCGGTTATACTTTGGTTGTCACATAGTGGTTTCTCCACATAGGGCTTGGATATTATATCAGACATTCTGGTTACTAGATCTATGGTTTTAGATCTAGATTTAGGAAGTATCCCAATCTGGTTACTTAGACAGCATTCTAAAAGTATTTTAGAATGGACGACTCCTGGAATGGTGGTGTACCTGCAGGTGATGGAGTCACCCTCTCTAAAGGTGTCTTACAGACTAAAGGGGAGAGGGATGTGTATGATTGGAAGATCACTTGCTTAGGCAATTGAGTTGATCATGAGATGTCAAGTACCACACCAGATGTTGTTTTTGCATGAGATGCAATAAGTTGATATTAATCCAATCCTAGAAAAACGTTCGGAAGCAGTTTTAGAACTTAAGTGGATGTTCTAGGGATTTGATAACGGTAGCCTCTTTTAGGAGACGGTTATCATTCCAGGCTTCCAAGGTGACCTGGGTGACAGAGTGACTGTCAGAGTTATAGTTTTCCCTCTGATGAGGGGCAGTAGTTTGGACAGATGGTGCAAGCGGATACTGAGGGAGGCATGGCGCAGGATACTGATTAAATTCAGTTGACGATACAATCTAAGAAGTTTGGATTTGGAGTTCATTTGTGAACTAGGTCCCATCAGATATCCAGACATATTCTAAGACAGGTATTACTCAATTCGGGAGATGGTTTTTCTCCGTGAACTTGAGATTAAGAGAGACATAGAAAGAAACATCAGGGCGGATCCACTCACTGAGGCTATTTCTCGAACGCAATAGTTTCACAAACAGGCTTTGTGAGACTGATTAGTAGTGGAGTTGGGTGTTCGATATCACACGGGCTGTGAGTATGCGACATCACAATAATTAGCCTTAAGTGCAAGTGGGAGATTGTTGGATATAGTGCCCTCAAAGTCAATTATTAGATCGCAGGCACGTGATTTCAATGATTGAGGGAGGACCTATATCGATAGGACAGTCTTACTCGAGATGATAGTATGCTATCTGGTCTGTCTTTATCATCGTGTACAGCTTTAGGTGACATTACATATCACTATTACACGTTGATAGAGCCCTTAGGATTCTTTCTTGACTACCAGCAGTATGATGGCGATCATATTTGTGAGAGTTGGGTAGTCTATAAGCACATCCTTAAAAGTGTCCCTAGTCGTGGGAGTTTCGAGACTGGGTATCGATACTCCATTAGTAGACTAATGTATACAGTCGAGACCCCGACGAGAGGCGGTGGCTGGTCTCACAAGTCATTGGTGTCAGTTGGTTCACCTAAGATGTATACAGGTGCTCATTGGGTTATGAGTACACCGGACGAGACTCGCCGGGAACATGCTAGTTATTATTATACCTAGCGTCAGATAGCAGTTCCCTGGTGACATGTGAACAGGTTAGTTCATAGACCTGAGATCACCATTTGTTTCGTGTGAGTTCCTACTGTGCTTTGATTACTACCCTACCACGGCTCAAAGGAGGCGTGCAAACAGGTTTTAATTGGTACAGTCCCGAGCCATAAGGAGGCAGTGAGCGGATCGGCAGGGTTTCGTCTCTCTCGGTATTGGGGGTGAGATCGCGCTGTATCTAGGAGATCCATTACATGAAGTCCTTGGCTAAGGCAGGAGATTTACTGGTAGGTATTCCAGTAGTATCTCAGGGTGTTCTGGGCTACACTCCGACACGACTTGTACCGCTTTTGGGGGTCTGATGTTTACCAGCCCCATAGGCCCGACATACGATACTCATAGACGAACGGATCGGACTGTACGGATATTGTCACTGACAAGCTCAGTAGGGTTACTGGATGAGTTTGCTCATCGGCCTCCCTTTTGGTCAATACCTCGGCAGCCGTTACGCATAGCTAGTGCCACTACCGTGCTAGTGGTTAGATCCACAGCCAGTGTATTGACGAGTCTTTAGAGTCCCCCACAGATAGTTTCTCAAGTTTCGGGCGAAACGTTGAGGACGTATGGTATTATAGCAGGGTTCGATTATATACATGCACTTGTGCGCGGATCATGATCGGACGGATCATACTAGTGGGCTTTGGTTTAAGCCGGATCCTAGTATTAGATTTGTTGGATTACTTTAGTCTCATTGCATTCATATTCAGTCGGAATGCGGATGCAGTTATGTATATACTGGTGAGGGGTGCTCTTGTGATCTGTCACGAGTTTACTTTAGTAGATGCCATTCTATTTATTGTTGTAAATATTTGGATTAATGTTTGCAAATGGAAATTGTGAGCTCAAGCCATAATGGAGTGCATTTAATGTGGCATGTGCAAGGGTAGTGACTCATGGTCTTATTTTTTGTGCATGCCATCATTTCATGATGGTTTATTGGGTGAGATGGTGATAGGAGGAGAGAGAGGGCAACCACATATGTTTGGGGTTAGCTCTTGGATTATTATTCTAGCTCACTCACAATTCATTATCTCAGACAATAACAAAAGAAAAAGTTCTCTTTCTTCTTTCTTCTCTTGAGCTCACCATCTCCTTATCAATGGCATCCCCTTCAACCTCCATCCATACAATCTCATGAGTTGAGAATCAATGGATGCTTGAGACAAAGTTACCACACACTTCTCTACTTCACCTTGGACATGTCGGCTAGCAAACTTCATATCCGAGTTGCTTCGGTTTGAAGCGGAAGCCCGTAAAAAGACTTCTAGATGTGGTGCCCTTTTTGACGAGGAGACCGGAGATCGAGCGAGATCGGAGATGCCACGAGGAGCTCGGGATGGTGGCTAAAGACCGAAGGACACAGATCGATCGGTATAGCCATTCTAACTTCTTGTAGATAGCTAGTATAGGTTAATGGTACGATTCAGGTTAAAGTCTGCGTCAGCCCCAGTTTTGTAAAAAGTTTTGTTTCCGTGTTTAGCCTCGGATTGACGGCCGAGGCGCTACCGTAGACTTACATTCGTAGACAATGGGAGCAGTGGAAAGGTGTGCAAGCTGCTTATATCCATCTATGGGTTAAAGCAGGTATCTTAGAGTTGGAACATCTGTTTTGATGTGGTAGTTAAAGAGTTTGACTTCATCAAAAATGTAGATGAACCTTGTATATACAAGAAGGTGGAAGAGAGTAAGGTTGTCTTCCTCGTATTGTACATGAATGACATACTCTTGATAGGAAATGATATTCCTATGCCGCACTCGGTCAAGCTCTTTTTATCACAAAAAATCTCAATGAAAGATCTACGTGATGCCTCCTACATCTTGGGGATTAAGATCTATAGAGATAGATCTAAATGGATACTGGGATTGTCCCAATCCAGGTACATAGACACCATACTAAAGAGATTTAGTATGGAAGATTCCAAGCGTGAGAATTTACCCACGATCTCAGGACTGACTCTCTCCAAAGAGATGTCTCCTAAGACTGATTTGGAGAGAGCTCGCATGCAAGGGATACCCTATTCTTCAGCAGTAGGCTCTATCATGTACGCGATGTTATATACCAGACCCAATGTATCATACTCACTAAGTGTAGTGAGTAGGTATCAAGAAGATCGTGGAGAGAATCACTGGACATCTATGAAGAACATTCTCAAGTACTTGAGAAGGACTAAAGAGATGTTCTTGGTGTATGGTAACGGTGAACTATAAGTGGAGTCCTTTACCGATTCGAGCTTCCAGAGTGATAAGGACAACTCTAAGTCGGTCTCGGGATTTGTCTTTACCTTCAATGGAGGGACGGTTTGTTGGAAGAGTTCCAAACAGGAAACTATGGCAGACTCGACGATGGAGGCCGAATACATCGCTGCCAACGATGCTGCCAAAGAGGATGGCTGGATGAAGAAGTTCATAACCAAACTTGGAGTGGTTCCGTCCATCGAGCATCCAATACCTTTATATTGTGATAACAATGGAGCAGTGGCTTTGGTTAAGGAACCCAGGTCCCATCAGCGATCTAGGCATATTCTGAAGCGGTATCACCTGATCCGGGAGATAGTTGATTACTGGGAGATCGAGGTCAGAAGAGTTGACATGAAGAACAACACGACGGATCCACTCACGAAGGCCATACCCCAGATACAATTTGAGAGACTCTTCAGGATGTTGGGTATGAGATACTACAAAAACTGGCCTTAGTGCAAGTGAGAGATTGTTAGTTATGTGTATGCCCTAAAGGCCATTATTGTACATATGATGTATATTATAGTGGATGCTTGGACATATATAGAGAGGACTTTCTTGCTCGACATGATAGTATACTATCTGGTTGCTCTTTGTCTTAGCATGTAGACTTGTATTATGATACTGTCTTGCTTTCACATATTGATAAAGACCTTAGGATGTGTACTTGACTACCAGGACTATGATGGAGATCATACTAGTGGGGCCAGGGTAGTCCACAAGTACATCCTTTAATTGTTCCTAGTCGAGTGTGTATCGAGATAGGGTATCGATATTCCAGAGTAGACTAGCGTATACGCTTCTTGACCCATATGATGGGCGATGGATGATCCCACATCCATTGGTGTTTGACATCAAAGATGGTATACGGGTGCTCAGTGGAGACTGGGTACACTGAACGAACTCTCCGAGAACTCCTAGTTGGTATTATACCTATCGTCAGATAATAGTTCTCTGGTAACACTGGTACAGTTTAGTCTGTAGACCCGAGATCGTCATAGAGTCTTGTGTGATTCCCACTGTGCTTTGATTTCCACCTTACCACGTTCAAGAGAACGTGCAAAACGGTGGCTTTTGGGTACAGTCCCGAATCATATGGAGGCAATGAACGATAGGAGGGGATTCGTCTCTCCCGGTATTGGGGTTGATGTTGCGCTGTGCTCGATTGGCCATAACAGGAAGTCCCTAGCCAAGGCTGATACGGAGATCTGCTGATACGGAGATCTACTGATAAGTGTTATCAGTAGTTTCTCAATCCGTTATGAGCCTCACATCGGCATGACTTATCGGTTACTTGGGTCTGACGTTTACCACCCCTAGACTAGATATGCGACATATCAGACGAAGAGACCGGACTGTACGGTAGTGTTACTGACAGGCTTTACAGGAGTATGAGCAGGCTTGCTTGTTGATCTTCTGATCGCTCAATACCCGGGTAGCCATTACGTCCAGCTAGTACCGCTGACGACTTGTGGGTGACTGATATGATCATCACCTACTACCGGCGTATTGACGAGTCTTTAGAGTCCTACACAGAGGTTTCCTGGCTCAGGCGAAATGAAGTAAGAGCACATATGTGATATGTGCGGGACCGAGATTAATACGAATATGTGATACCATATTCTATTCTCGTGATATGTGATATCGGTCGGTTACATGTGATATAGCCGGATTATCGAATCAAGTGTTGATCCGATAAGCTGATACATATAATATTAGTCGGTTATATGCGATATAGTCGGATTATTAAATCAAGTGTTAATTTAATAATTTAATGTATAATTGTATATTTGATATGCTAATTTACATTAACTAATATTTTCTCACTTAAGCATTGCCTTTTTCTCACTTTTGCATTTAATATATATATGTGTGTGTGTGTGTGTGTGTGTGTGTGTGTGTGTGATATATTAATTGTGTTTCTTGTTGTGTAATTGTCACGACCCAAAATATTAGCTCGTGACCAGCACTTTGAATCACGCAACGTCTAAAGGCGTAACGGAATTCAAGTCAGCTGAAACCCAGAAATCTAAACCTTTTTAAGAAAATAAAAGAGGTGCAGTTTTGAAAAAAAGGTATAAGGAAAAAACCGGTTTATTAAATGCATAGATGATAGAACATGAGAATGCAAGTAAATTTATTAGTTGAAAAACATTTTTCTTCTTTTAAAAATTTGGGTAGCACCTCCCTTGTATTTTTGATCCAAAAACCATAATACAAGATGATAATAAAGGCATCCCCAAGCGGGAGCTAGCTCTTCGCCAAACGGTGGATCACAACCATGCAAGACAGTATAAACAAGTATACGACACCCAACGGCGAAGTTCACCACAAAAGATAAAGAAAAAAGCAAGACATAAATCCCTGAAAGCGAACATAAAACCCATCGCTCAAGTCTCGCACTACAAGTCTTACTAAGTCTTATTACTTATACAAATACTAGTTTGATTTTATGGAGTTGACTAGATACAAAATAAAATATAAATACAAGAGGGAGCGCGATACAAATGTCCCACCTACCAAAGAAAAACACCCGAATGCAACTGTGTGCCAGCGATGCCGCTACTGATCCGTGCGGTCAACCTACAAGAATTATGGCACAATGGGGGTGAGTTGCCAACTCGTGAGTAGAAAAATATCTACAAGTAGAAATCGAATAAACAACGACTTCTAGGTCAACTATATCATGAAGGTAAAACTATGATATCTAGGGTGACCGAGTCATCAAATGTGCCAACAATGTAATCAATACCTATATGTATGCAGATGTAATCCAACAATATAACCAATGTATGTATGCATGTGGATCTCGTCCAACCATATAATCAATGTATGTATGCAAGTAAGTATGAGGATGTAAATCAACGGTGTCCCTCGCGACACATCAAAATCATGGAACCTGGGTGTCCAACATCGACACCCGAAAACATCATGAAACCCGTGTCCAGCATCGACACGTAAATCCTCATATCTTGGGATCCATCAGTCCGGATCGGCCCATGGGCTCCGTCAGTCCGGATCGGCCCATATCATCTCTCGACTCTGGTCGGTATCCTCCGGGTATCCGCCGAGCCCAAATACAATCATCGGTAGGTAGTAGTCCCTCTGCCAGGCTCACCGTCTGCAGCACAGCAATCCGTTCTCGCCCCGGGGTACCATCCCGGTTCCACCGTGTACCCGCAATCGGCCTCATCCAGCTCCTCAAATCGGGTTTCACATGTCATACGTCTTAGAACCGAGAAAACGTATGGTGGACGCACTGAAATATCATATCAAGAGAAACCGGGTTTTTAAAACAGTACATGCTTTCTTTTGAAATATCCACGGTCCTTAAATCCAGAAATCTCATGAAAACAACATATCTCAATGCGTGTAATCATAAAGCATGATGTATGCGATATATAACAGAAATGTAAGCATATCCGTATATCATGCAACATGGAACAGTAATATGCACAAATCAAGGGAAAACCGCTCTTTTAAATGAATCCAGTTTTAAAATATATCATGCGGTTCCCAAATCTCCAAAATCGAATGCAATATCGTATAAAGGTGCATATGTGTATGTACGCAAGTATGGATGTACAATATGTATGTATAAGTGGGTATATACGCAAGTATGAGTGTACAATATGTATATGCACCAATATGAATGTACAAGTGGGTATATACGCAAGTAAGTTATGCGAAGAGTCATATCATGATGCAGCAATCCTACTGTGTAGTGACATGGCAATTATCGATGATGAAGTGTATGAGCCGGCCAATCTGTGTAAGTGTAACATACGCATCATCGATAATGGTGCAGGTGTACTAGCATAGGTAAATATATATGATGCAATGAGAATAGCATGAAATGCAGCATAAGGTAATATGTCAGCTAAAAGCTACAAGGTATACATATCTAACATGACCGACTCAGTGAATCTATCAATCGGCACCCAGCCTCACAACATCACGTACGGTATAATCCATCGTACGACATCCTCTAGTCAAGGGTATGGATCAATCATCAAGTTAACTCATCACGTACGGAAAATCATCGTATGGCGGTATTAAACCAATAGGGATCCTATCATCATATACGACAATGAGGGGTACGGACCTAACGTCTCGTACGACAATCACACATGATTCACCACATATATAAATATATATATCTATGTACCTATGTCCCAGGTCACATCTGTTGGAGATAGTGCCATCAAAGTCAATTATTGGATCGCAGGTACATGATTGCAATGATTGAGGCAGGACCTATACCGATATGACAGTCTTGCTCGAGATGATAGTATGCTATCTGGTTTGTCTTTATCATTGTGTACATGCTTTAGTTCGCTATTGCATGTTGATAGAGCCCATAGGATTCTTGCTTGACTGCCAGCAGTATGATGGCGATCATATACGTGGGAGCTGGGGTCTATAAACACATCCTTAAATGTGTCCCTAGTCGTGGGAGTTTCGAGACAGGGCATCGATACTCCAGAGTAGACTAGTGTATACAGTCGAGACCCCGACGAGGGGCGGTGGCCGGTCTCACAAGCCACTGGTGTCAGTTGGATCACCTAAGATGTATACAGGTGCTCATTGGGTTATGAGTACACCGGACAGGACTCGCCGGGAACCTGCTAGTTGGTATTATACATATCGTCAGATAATAGTTCCCTGGTGACATGTGTACAGGTTAGTTTGTCGACCTGAGATCGTCATTTGTCTCGTATGAGTTCCCACTGTGCTTTGATTTCTACCCTACCACGGCTCAAAGGAGTCGTGCAAATAGGTATTTTTTGGGTACAGTCCCGAGCCACATGGAGGCAGTGAGCGGATCGTCGGGGATTCGTCTCTTCCGGTATTGGGGGTTGATGTCGCATCACTAGAAATCCTCGGCCGGGGTAGTGGAGAATTACTGATTTGGATCAGTAGTTTCTCAGATGGTGATGGGCTTCATGCCGACACGATTTCGCATTATTAGGGGTCTGACTTTATCCACCCCCCCAGACTCGATATGCGATACTCTTTAGACGAACGGACCGGACTGTACGGATATTGTCACTGTCAGGCTCAGTAGGGTTTATGGATGAGTTCGCTCGTCAGCTTCCCTTCCAATCAATACATAGGCAACCGTTATGTACAGCTTGTACCTCTGATATGCTAGTGGTTATAACCAGTGCCAGTATGTTGATGAGTCATTAGAGTCCCCCACAGACACTTTCCCAAGTTCGGGCGAAACGTTGTAGAGGCCGTATGGTTTTATGGCAGGGTTCGGAAAATGCAAGTGCATTTTCGCAAGTGTCATTTTTCGGGCAGATAATACTGGTAGGCTTTGGTTTAAGCCGGATCCTAGTATTATACTGTGTAGATATAATATCTTTGTCTCCGTTGCATTTGTATTCGGTCGTAATACAAATGCGGGTATGTTTATACTGTTACGGGGTTATCCTGAAATTCGTTTCAGGATCACTTTTGGAAGTTGCCAGTTTCCAGTTTTCTATCGCCCGTCTTTAACATCTGGTTAAAGACGGATTTATCTTTTCTTGAGATGAGTGTGGAAGGTTCTAGATTTGGTGACTAGGTTTTGTGAGTCACTCATTTGTATTAATGGATGATGACTTGGCTTATGACTCATTGGTTTTCAATTAATGTTTTAGTGACTAGGTTTAATGATTCATCACTTGCATTTATAGTTTTGCAAGGTGTGCATTATGACTCATCCTCTTCATTATTGCTAATGGTCACTCTCTTGATTCCTACACTCACCTCCCTCCCATTATATTTAGCCGGCCCCTCTTGTTAAAGAGAATGATTGTTCATTTGAGAAAAGATATAGTTTATAGTGTATGGAAATTTCATAGCTCTTTTCATTTCCATCAAAGTTCCAAAAGGGCAACTTCATTAACCGTTCGTCCGTGACTTTGGACGTGAGGAGACAAAGTGTTCTACTCATTCTCTACATCATCTTGGTCGTCTCTTTTAGCAAACTTGACAACCGAGTTGCCTCGGTTCAGAGGCGGGAGCCCGTTTAAAGATCCGTCGACGTGGTGCCACCTGGACGAGAAGACTGGAGATTCAGGAGATCGGAGCAGCCGCAACAAAGCGTGGGATGATGGTTGAAGACTGAAGGACTCGGATCGTTCGGTATAACATTTCTACCCACTTTGTAGTTTGTTAGTTTAGCTTTAATGGCAGATCCGGGTTATAGTACGCGATGGCGCCAGTTGTAAAAGTTTTTGTTCCGCATTTGGCGTCTGTTAGACGGCCGGGGCGCTACCGTGGACTTACAGTGGTATCAGAGCCTCACCATTAAGCTATACTAATTTGTGCTAACGTGTTTAAAATATCAATCGAACGGATTTTCGAAAACTACCTTTTTTCTGTACAAAGTTTCTGTCGATTTTAAATCTGGTCTAAAAATTATTTTGAGCATCACAGAAATTCGTGCAGGCTTTTTGTAAAACACTGGTAAAATTTGGACCATTGATCTCACTGTTCCACCGCGGATCCGCGGCCCAAACCAGGGTTTGGCCGCGGATCCGCCGCGAGATTGTGAGATCATGTAACCAAATTTCACCAGTATGTTCTACACAGAGAATTGTAGTTTCTGGAATATTTCTTTTGGGCCCATATTTTCTTACTGTACAGCAGATATATGTGGGGCCCACTTCGGGAAATTTTGTCGATCAAAATTTTAAACTTGTTAGTATGCAGTACTTATATTATATCTCCGACCGGGAATATCATTTGAGCGGTAAACCGCGTCTAATTGCTATAGTTATTTTAGACGGATTTGCGAACGTGACATTCGCGTTGATGTTCTATGTTGTGCTATGATGTTGCGGATATGTCGTGGTGGATAGCAGTGTGCAATGGTAGTGCTGTTTGGATTTATTTGTACATTTGATATTGCGGGGCGAGCGTCCAACATGTGGACTGCCGTCACTGCCAGTTTGTATAATATTCTTTTGGGGCACGACCGGGCTGAGGTCGATGTACCCGTTGTACATTTTTTTATTTCTGTACTAGGTTTACCCCGCGACGGAGTGCACGGATAGCCGGGTTCTGGAGGGCAACGGGTCCGTATCTCATGGCTTTGAGAGAAAGAGGGGCCTCACTCTAGAATTGACAGACTATTCGCCGCACTCGTAGGGGGTACAGGTTGACCCAATTAGGGGTGCTCAAGTTACCGGATTCCGTGAAGTGCCGGGTGGTCCATTCATTTTGCTGTAGGGGGCTGCCTCACTTCAGGTTTTGGCGGGTAATTTGCCGCACCCGTAGGGGTCTAGGTTTCATTGCATAGGCTATCCACATGACCAGAGGAACGTCGGGTTTCAGTAGTGGCTCTGTCAAACCCGGGGATCCCAGATTATCTGTATTGTTCTGTGATGCTTATTACTTTTCTGTAATGTTGCATATTATCACGCCTGGAGCGATTATTGTATATTGGTATATATACTATTATATGTTGTATATGTTTTACACCCGCGCTAGTCCAGCCCCCGCTCTGTCGTTAGTTAAGTAACCTAACGGGTGATGACGAGATCCAGTTGCGAATGCGGATGGCATATACGTACATAATATTTTCGTTCTTTTCTGGTGTGATTGATTGATGGGATTGCATTGATTCTTATCAATGCAAGGATAAAACAAACCTATATTTGATGTTGTTGGAACAAATTTTAAAATGTGTTATTACAAAGATGTTTCCTTTTGTTTTGCATAGTGATATTCAGTTAGAATATCCTGCACCTCATTCGACGAGACAAAGACCGAGATCCCTTCACCAGGAGTGACCCCTTGGGCAGAAATTTACATCAGGGTAATAACTTCACTATAGTCGATTACAAGTTGCTTTGCATAGTGGTATTCAGTTAGAATATCTTGCACCTCATTCCACGAGGAAAGAGCCTAGATCCCTTCACCGGGAGTGACCTCTTTAGCAAAAGGTTTTTCGTCACTATATTTTATAAAAAACTATCAGGTTCCTTCAACGAGATCAAGTTCATTACGTTAAAGGTTTTTCGCCAAAAACCAGCCGTAGCCCTCCGTCATTTCTTATGGATGGTCAGTAGTATTCAAGCTATGTATATTTGGCCCTTAGTCAAAACATAGTGATTGGTAGCTGCTGGGGTGTTCATATGTTGCATAGATAGATGCGTTGTTTTGGGACAGTCGTATTACTATACTTGGCCCTTTGTCAAGAGTAAGTACGGGTGGGTTCAAATTGACCTGGATAATGATGGGTAGAACTTGACATGTGACTTATGATTTGTTGGCCAAAGTCAAGGTCATAAGAGCATGAGGCAAAAATAATATCGGGAGTTTCAAACAAACAACAAACTTGCCAGACATGCGCATATCTTCTGGAGTGTGATAACTTGAGTGGCTTCCATCAAGTTATCATGCGATGATAGTTGGATCCCGATTCTCACTGATGAGTTGGTTTACTCTTCGGGTGATCCCGACTAATTCTTCTTTCAGGTTTGGAGGAGAATTTGAGATTACAGTGGGAGGTTTCCTGATTAGATAAAGTGATAACCATTCTAATCTAGGTTAGAGTGCACGCAGAGTGTTTCTTTTCTCTCTCTCTCTTTGGCAGCGACCTTTGACCGACCCTAGATTATGACTCAGTGACCAAGTTGACCGAACCTTCTTAAAATACTGGCCTTTGGATTGTCTTAGTTGCATAAGTCATTGCCGCTCCTTCTTTTACCCTTTGTATTTCTCAGAACACGCCGTATTACTACGGACATCCACTTCCATTGGATAGATTCATCGTATGGTTATATACGAACTCGAAGGTACTACTTCGAGGATGGATCCAGGTTCAGGAGAAAATGAATTGGTTTATTCAGTTGTCTTTTATTATCACCTTCTCTCAGGTTGCGAAGGCTCCTTAGTTAAGGAGAGTACACCTATTACGCTTATTGGATAGTCTTATTCCAAACCATAGGCAGGTGCCGAAAGGTAGGGAATGAAGAAAACCAATTAGCCTAAGTAGGGTGTACAGAAGATAATAACTAAAGACAAAATAAAGAGATTGGAAAGAGGGCAAAGTAAATTGCGACTGCTATAATTCACGACCAAATCTCGTACTTCATCGCCACTCCTATTTCACCTTTGCCTTTTTCCCCAGTTCGGGAGAAATAGAATAAGGTATTATTCAGTTGTCTTTTATCATCACCTTCTTTCAAGTTGCGAGTACTCCTTGGTTTAGGAGGGTACACCTATTATGTTTACTGGATAGTCTTCTTCCAAACCATAAGCTAGTGCCAAACGGTAGGGAAGGAAGAAAACCATATAGCCTAACAATGGTGTACAGAAGGTAATGACAAAAGACAAATAAAGGGATTTGGAGAGATGACAAAGAAATATACGGTTAAAGTCATGAATTGAATTGTGGAAGAGGCATTACTGAGAATACCAGGATACCCCTACGAAACATTTTTTATGTTTCTGTGCATTATTAAAGGAAAACTGTTTTCCCGATTAGATACTTACTCCAGGGTATGTATTTACCAGGTATGATTCTCACATCTGTATGGTTTTACAGATGATGAGTGGGAGTAGGTTATTGGGAATAAGGTGATCATCCTCATTATATCGGAATTCGTTGTAATTGGTGATATTTGAGGAAGTCGCCTGGGTTTTTGCCGGACAGCATGTATTTGGTTTTGAGTATCCGTTGTTGTGCACCAATTTCAAAATGATATATCTGTACGTTTATTTTTATAAAGTGAGATATAACTTTTTGAAATTATGTCCGTGACATTTACCTATATCAGTTGACGATTGGGTAAGGAGTATTGAACAACGGAGTAGTTCTCAATCATAAGTACAGTTTTCAACCTACGATGCACAAGTTTTGAGTTATTCGACTCAGCGGACTTATACAGAGTATTGTATATTGTCCAGTGTCCATCAGGACAAAGGGGTAGGTCCTCGTACTCTGTTCTGTTTACTTGTAACTTCTCTAGTTTTTTGACAAGTGTTTCGTAGAAATACAATGTCTAAGTTTTGAGAAATTGTGGGTATAAGAATAAAGTAGAGAACCAGGTGTCACAAGTATCGGGATTTTTCAAAGAGATCGAAGATGTAGATTCTTGTGATTGGTATTCAGATGATAGTAATGGTTTTTGAGAAACTTGTTTCTCTTTCAGATTACTCATAATTGGATATATTCCTAAGTTGAGTAATGCCGATTAGCCTCTCTCCATTAAGTTGATATGCACTGGAGACAGCTGCATGGTTTGAATTTGGTTCCAATTATTTTAGTGCCTCTATTCCTATATTGTATATAGAATGGTTCATATCTTAACGATGTTAAGATACGAGGAGTTGTCCGGCTTATGCTTAAAACCAGACACTGGATAACTTAAGGCACGTTTCTGTAATGGCAGTTTGTGGGTTGACCCTGGCTTTGACGAGGGTTGACATTTCTACCATCTGGAAGATCAATAGTGATATTGTTCTTGACTTGCCACAGTTTTAGTAAAATGGATTTTTTCAGAAAATAGTAGTGGGAGTATGGTAGAACTGGAAGTGATTCCAGAACCGCAAACGATTACGGAAAATTTAATAGAACCTATATATTCAATCAGGTTTAACATTCCAATAGCCACTCCGTAGATATGGTGGGTAACCTCAGACACCCGAGAGGTACTCCGGTAGCCTCAAGGACGGTGACAGGGAGGTTCTTGTTTACCCAGACTTGAAACTACTGTTGTTCCAGACTATAAGACCCGGCAAGAGGATAAGTATAATGTCGTTCTAAACTAGCTTTAGAAGTGCACGTATATATTATTCTGCCAGAGGGTTGTTATAGTCAGTGGGAGCAGCGGAAGCATAGTGGGCAAGTAGCTTATGTCTATTTATAGACTTGAGCAGATATAGCGGAGATAGATCATCTATTTTTGATATGACAGTCATGGGTTTGACTTCATCAGAATAGGGGATGGATCTGTTAAGAAGGTAGTAGGGTGTGATGTCCTGGTATTTGGATGACATACACAGAGTAGGAAGTAAAATTCCTATACTACGATCGGTTGTACTGTGGTCGTCACACAGTTGTTTCTCCAGAAAGGATATGGATATAATATCAGACATTCTGGTTTCTAGATCTATGGTTTTAGATCTAGATTTGGGTAGTTTCCCAATATGGGTACTTTGATAGTATTCTAATAGTATTTTAGAATAGATGACTCCTGGCATGGTGGTGTACCTGCAGGTGATGGAGTCACCCTCTCTAAAGATGTCTTACAGACTAAAGGGGAGAGGGATGTGCATGATTGGCAGATCACTTGCTTAGGCAATTGAGTCAATCGTGAGAAGTCAAGTACCACACCAGATGTTGTTTTTGCACTAGATGCAATAAGTTTATATTAATCCAATTCTGAAGAAACATAAGGAAGCAGTTTTAGAACATAAGTGTATGTTCTAAGGATTTGATGACGGCAGCCTCCTTCGGGAGACAATTATCATTCCAGGCTTCAAAGGTGACATGGATGACAGAGTGATTGTCAGAGTTATAGTTTTCCCTCTCACGAGGGACAGTATTATGGACAGGTGGTCCAAGGGGATACTGTGGGAGGCATGGTGCTGGATACTGATTAGGTTCAGTTATCAATAAAGTCTAAGAAGTTTGGATTTAGAGTTCATTTATGAACTAGGTCCCATCAAATATCCAGACATATTCTAAGACAGGTATTACTCGATTCGGGAGATGGCTTTCTCCGCGAACTTGAGATTTAGAGAGATATAGAAAGAAACATCAGGGCGGATCCACTCACTAAGGCTATTTCTCGAACACAATAGTTTTACAAATGGGATTTGTGAAACTGATTAGTAAAGGAGTTGGATGTTCGGTATCACACGGGCTGTGAGTATCCGACATCGCAATAATTAGCCTTAAGTGCAGGTGGGAGATTGTTGGAGATAGTACCCTCAAAGTCAATTATTGGATCGCAGGTACGTGATTGCAATGATTGAGGCAGGACCTATACCGATATGACAGTCTTTCTCGAGATGATAGTATGCTATCTGGTTTGTCTTTATCATTGTGTACATGCTTTAGTTCGCTATTGCATGTTGATAAAGCCCATAGGATTCTTGCTTGATTGCCAGCAGTATGATGGCGATCATATACGTGGGAGCTGGGGTCTATAAGCACATCCTTAAATGTGTCCCTAGTCGTGGGAGTTTCGAGACAGGGCATCGATACTCCAGAGTAGACTAGTGTATACAGTCGAGACCCCAACGAGGGGCGCTGGCCGGTCTCACAAGCCACTGGTGTCAGTTGGATCACCTAAGATGTATACAGGTGCTCATTGGGTTATGAGTACACCGGACAGGACTCGCCGGGAACCTGCTAGTTGGTATTATACATATCGTCAGATAGCAGTTCCCTGGTGACATGTGTGCAGGTTAGTTTGTCGACCTGAGATCGTCATTTGTCTCATATGAGTTCCCACTGTGCTTTGAATTCTACCTTACCACGGCTCAAAGGAGTCATGCAAACAGGTATTTTTTGGGTACAGTCCCAAGCCATATAGAGGCAGTGAGCGGATCGTCGGGGATTCGTCTCTCCTGGTATTGGGGGTTGATGTCGCGCAGTGCACGGGTGACCATCACTAGAAATTCTCGGCCGAGGTAGTGGAGAATTACTGATTTGGATCAGTAGTTTCTCAGATGGTGATGGGCTTCATGCCGACACGATTTATCGCGTTATTAGGGGGCTGACTTTATCCACCCCCCAGACTCGATATGCGATACTCTTTAGACGAACGGACCAGACTGTATGGATATTGTCACTGTCAGGCTCAGTAGGGTTTATGGATGAGTTCGCTCGTCAGCTTCCCTTCCAATCAATACATAGGCGACCGTTACGTACAGCTTGTACCTTTGACGTGCTAGTAGTTCTACCCAGTGCCAGTGTGTTGATGAGTCATTAGAGTCCCCCACAGACACTTTCCCAAGTTCGGGCGAAACGTTGTAGAGGCCGTATGGTTTTATGGCAGGGTTTGGAAAATGCACGTGCGTTTTCGCACGTGTCATTTTTCGGGCAGATAATACTGGTAGGCTTTGGTTTAAGCCGGATCCCAGTATTATACTGTGTAGATATAATATCTTTGTCTCAGTTGCATTTGTATTCGGTCGTAATACAAATACGGGTATGTTTATACTGTTACGGGGTTATCCTGAAATTCGTTTCAGGATCACTTTTGGAAGTTGCCAGTTTCCAGTTTTCTATCGCCCGTCTTTAACATCTGGTTATAGACGGATTTATTTTTTCTTGAGATGAATGTGGAAGGTTCTAGATTTGGTGACTAGGTTTTGTGAGTCACTCATTTGCATTAATGGATGATGACTTGGCTTATGACTCATTGGTTTTCAATTAATGTTTTAGTGACTAGGTTTAATGATTCATCACTTGCATTTATAGTTTTGCAAGGTGTGCATTATGACTCATCCTCTTCATTATTGCTAATGGTCACTCTCTTGATTCCTACACTCACCTCCCTCCCATTATATTTGGCCAGCCCCTCTTGTTAAAGAGAATGGTTGTTCATTTGAGAAAAGATATAGTTTATAGTGTATGGAAATTTCATAGCTCTTTTCATTTCCATCAAAGTTCCAAAAGGGCAACTTCATTAACCGTTCATCCGTGACTTTGGACGTGACGAGACAAAATGTTCTACTCATTCTCTACATCATCTTGGTCGTCTCTTTTAGCAAACTTGACGACCGAGTTGCCTCGGTTCAGAGGCGGGAGCCCGTTTAAAGATCCGTCGACGTGGTGTCACCTGGACGAGAAGACTGGAGATTCAAAAGATCGGAGCAGCCACAACAAAGCATGGGATGATGGTTGAAGACCGAAGGACTCGGATCGTTCGGTATAACATTTCTACCCACTTTGTAGTTTGTTAGTTTAGCTTTAATGGCAGATCCGGGTTATAGTACGCGATAGCGCCGGTTGTAAAAGTTTTTGTTCCGCATTTGGCGTCTGTTAGACGGCCGGGGCGCTATCGTGGACTTACAACATCCACAACAATCTCATATCAGGGGACCGTGTATCAATCATTTCATTCGATTCTCATCCGTATACCAACATATCACCAAGTCATCATATCGCATCGTATATTCTTTTCTTCACATTTATATCTCACATCGAATCTAATGTTATAAATATACACATTCTACCTTTTGTTGGGTTAACCTAGCACCTCATGGAGGGTTTGGAAGCATCACATGTACCAAAGATGGAATTTTTAGGGTGCTAAGTTAACAAACATAGAATCGTTCCTAGAAAAATTAGGGTTTCTAAAACTTTACAAGAAACAAAGGCTAGGGTTTTGAGAGTACAACCTTTGTAGCTCCCTATGCTGGACTCCTTGGACACTTGAGGGTTGGAGGAGGGTTCGCTTGAAGTCTCCTAGTGTCCACGACGATCCACCCGAAGCTCCTTTGTCCAAGCTATCGACTTCACTTTCCAAGAGAATGAAATGAAGCTAACACTCTAAACAAGTGGGCTAGACTTGTGTAGAATGATGTTGTGGTTCTAATTCTCACTTCAAAATCCTATCTTGTTAAGTATATAGCTCACTACAAAAGTCTAGAGAGCAAAAGAGGAAGGAAGAAGAAGATGATTGCTATTCTTTTAACAAGAGTGGAAAGAATGACTCTTGTAAAGAAAAATGAAAATATATGTGTATATATTTTCTTATTCTCATCTCAAACCATGGTTAAACAATGAATATATTATTGAATTTGAGTTAAAACACAAAAGGAAAGTTTACCCAAGGTTAAAAGGTGGGTGAGAATGGTTAGGTCAAAGAAGAGTGTAGAAATAAATCCATGATAACCATTTTCCTTTTTCATTTTGTTTTAAATCAAATGCAATAAAAATCCATATATAAAACCATGGTGTGAGTCTTATATTGCCACCATTTTCATGTATGTACAACCATGAAGGATGTATGAATGTATGTATGTGTGTATGTATATCAATATGTGCATGAATCTAAAAAGAGTACATACATGCATGCATACATCCATCAAATACAAGAAAGGATTTCTAGTGAGAAACTAATGGTTAAATGATAAATCAACACTTGATTTATCAATCCGGCCATATCACATATGACCCTAACCAAAAGCAAGCTGCCTGATTAATATACGGTATTTCATACGCGCATCTTAACCGGGCCCATACACATATCGCATACGCGCTCCACAACGTTTCGCCTGGACTAGGTAACTCCTTTGTGGGACTCTAAGACTCGTCAATACGCCGGCAGTGGGTGATGATCATATCATGCACCCCCAAGCCGCAAGCGGTCAGCTAAATGTAACGGCCACCCGGGTATTGAGCGATCAGAAGAAAACAAGAAAACCTGCTACAACTCCCGTCGAGCCAATCGGCAACAGTTCCCGTACAGTCCGGTCTCCTCGTCTGATATGTCGCATATCAAGTCTAGGGGTGGTAAACGTCAGACCCCAATAACTGATAAGTCGTGCCGATGTGAGGCTCATAACGGGTCGAGAAACTACTGGTAACACTTACCAGCAAATCTCTGAATCAGCCCTGGCCAGGGACTTCCCTGTTACAGCCAATCGAGCACAGCGCAACATCAACCCCCAATACCGGGAGAGACGAAACCCCTCCTATCGCTCATTGCCTCCATGTGACTCGGGAATGTACCCAAAAACCACCGTTTTGCACGCCCTCATGGACGTGGTAAGGTGGAAATCAAAGCACAGTGGGAATCATACAAGACTCTATGACGATCTCGGGTCTACAGACTAACCTGCACAAGTGTCACCTGAGAACTGCCATCTGACATGAGGTATAATACCATCTGGGAGTTCTCGGTGAGTCCGTCCAGTGTACCCAGTCTCCACTGAGCACCCGTATACCATCTCTGATGTCAAACACCAATGGATATGGGATCATCCATCGCCCATCTCATGGGTCGAGAAGCGTATACGCTAGTCTACACTGGTGTATCGATGCCCCGTCTCGATACACCCACGACTAGGGACCTTGAAGGATATACTTATGGACTACCATGTCCCCACTATTATGATCCGCATCATAGTCCAGGAAGTCTAGTACATATCCTAAGGGCTTTACCAACATGTAACCATAAGACAGTATAAAGAGACAAGTATACATGTTAAGATAAAGAGCACCCAGATAGCATACTATCATATCGAGCAAGAAAGTCATCTCTATATATGTCCAAGCATCCAATATAATATACATCATCTGTACAATACTGGCCTCTAGGGCATACATACAACTAACAATCTCCCACTTGCACTAGGGCCAGCTGCTGTAGTATCGCATACCGAGCATCCCGAAGAGTCTCTCAAACTGTATCTGGGGAATGGCCTTCGTGAGTGGATCCGCTGTGTTATTCTTCGTGTCACCCTCCTGACCTCGATCTCCCGGCGATCAACTATCTCCCGGATCAGGTGATACCGCCTCAGAATATACCTGGATCGCTGATGGGACCTGGGTTCCTTGGCCAAAGCCACCGCTCCATTGTTATCGCAATACAAAGGTATTGGATTCTCAATGGATGGAACCACTCCAAGTTCAGTAATGAACTTCTTGATCCAGATAGCTTCTTTGGCAGCATCGTTGGCAGCGATGTATTCAGCCTCCATCGTCGAGTCTGCCACGGTTTCCTGCTTGGAACTCTTCCAGCTAACCGCCCCTCCGTAAAGGGTAAAGACAAATCCCGACTGCGACTTAGAG
Source organism: Agapanthus africanus (assembly GCA_030015575.1). NCBI lineage: Eukaryota > Viridiplantae > Streptophyta > Magnoliopsida > Asparagales > Amaryllidaceae > Agapanthus > Agapanthus africanus. The sequence continues at coordinate 734,171,616 of JASDDO010000019.1, read as the reverse complement.
TCGTCCTTATCACTCTGGAAGCTTGAATCGGTAAAGGACTCCACTTGGAGTTCTCCGTTACCATACACCAAGAGCATCTCTTTAGTCCTTCGCAAGTACTTGAGAATGCTCTTCACAGCTGTCCAGTGACTCTCTCCAGGATCAGCTTGATACCTGCTCACTACACTTAGTGAGTATGCTACATCGGGTCTGGTACATAGCATCGCATACATGATAGAGCCTACAGCCGAAGCATAGGGTATCCCTTGCATGCGAGCTCTCTCCAAATCAGTCTTGGGAGACATCTCTTTGGAGAGAGTAACTCCGGAGATTGTGGGTAAGTTCCCACGCTTGGATTCTTCCATACTAAACCTCTTTAGTATGGTGTCAATATACCTGGATTGGGACAATCCCAATATCCGTTTGGATCTATCTCTATAGATCCTGATTCCCAATATGCAGGAGGCATCACCTAGATCTTTCATTGAGAATCTTTGTTATAAGAAGAGCTTGACCAATTGCAGCATAGGAATATCATTTCCTATCAAGAGTATGTCGTCCACGTACCATACGAGGAAGATAACCTTACTCTCTGCCACCTTCTTGTAGATACAAGGTTCATCTACGTTTTTGACGAAATCAAACTCTTTGATAACGACGTCAAAGCAGACGTTCCAACTCCGCGATGCTTGCTTTAATCCATAAATGGATTTAAGCAGCTTGCACACCTTCCCGCTGCTCCCACTATCTACGAAGCCCTCTGGCTGAGTCATGTACACGCACTCTTCTAAATCACCGTTTAGAAAGGCGGTCTTAACATCCATTTGCCAGATTTCGTAATCATGATATGCAGCGATGGCAAGCATGATCCGGATGGATTTAAGCATAGCCACTGGAGAAATGGTTTCGTCATAGTCCACACCTGGTCTTTGACGAAAACCCTTTGCAATAAGTCTAGCTTTGAAAGTCTCCACTTTCCCATCTACACCAAGTTTTTTTTGAAGATCCACTTGCTCCCAATGGGTTTTACCCCTTCAGGAGCATCTTCCAAAGTCCATACTTTGTTGGTGTACATGGATTCCATCTCGGACCGCATAGCATCCAGCCATTTCACTGAGTCCCCACTCGTGATGGCCTGCTCGAAGCTAGTTGGGTCATCATCCTCCATGATGCAATCCTCGCTCCCACCGTCAATGAAAAAACCGTAGTATCTCTTAGGTGGACGAGAAACCCTACTAGATCGGCGGAGAGGCTGGGGTTCGTCGGGTACTACTGAATCCTCTGGTTCTACTAAATCATCAGTTGTAGTTTGTGGTGCTGGAACCTCTTCCAGTTCTACCTCTTCGCCACTAATTTCTTTTGCAAGAAATTCCTTTTCCAAAAAGGTAGCATGTTGAGCAACAAACACTTTTTGTTCCTCAGCTTGGTAGAAAAAATATCCTTGAGAATTCTTTGAATATCCCATAAACTTGCAAAGAACTGATCATGCCTCGAGTTTGTCCGGATTTTGCTTTTTGACATAGGCCGGACAACCCCATATCTTAATTCGTTTAAAATATGGTCTCTTCCCACTCCATATCTCATATGGTGTGGTAGGTACAGATTTAGACGGAACCGGATTCAATAGGTATATGGCTGTCTCAAGCGCATACCCCTAAAAGGAAATAGGTAACTCAGCATCGCTCATCATTGAGCGCACTATATCTAATAGGGTGCGATTCCTTCGTTCCGATACACCGTTGTGCTGTGGTGTATAAGGAGGAGTAAGCTGAGAGAGAATCCCATTCTCTTTTAGATAATCTAGGAATTCAATGCTTAAGTATTCACCTCCTCGATCAGATCGAAGAATCTTAATACTTTTGTCCGTTTGGTTCTTTACTTCGTGCTTATATTCTCTGAATTTCTCAAAAGCTTCAGACTTGTGTTTCAACAGGAACACATGCCCGTATCTAGAGAGATCGTCAGTGAATGTAATGAAGTAGGAAGAATCGTTCCTGGCGTGTGTAGACATAGGACCGCATACATCACTATGTACCAGTCCTAAGAGTTAAGTAACTCTTTCTCCGTGTCCACTAAACGGAGTTTTGGTCATTTTTCTTTTGAGACATGAATGGCAAGTGTCATAAGATGATAATTCGGATGAATTCAAATATCCATTCTTATGTAACTTAGCTAGCCGTGTCTCATTGATATGGCCAAGTCTACAGTGCCACAAGAAGGATTCGTTCATTTCTGAGCTTTTCCTCTTGTGTGTGTTTTGTATATTGAGGACTGTATTTTGATTGAGAATGAATATGCCATTATGTAACGAGCCTGATGCAATCAACTTTTGATCTAGGAATATGTTCATAACATTATCCTTTACTACAAAATTATATCCTTCTTTACTTAATAAAGAAACTGATATAATGTTGCACATCATGTTCGGTATATAATAGCACTCATTCAGAATTAGCGTATCACCACTTGGTAATACCAGGTGATATTTGCCAACTGCTTTGGCTGCAACATTTGCCCCATTCCCTACTTGAACGGAATGATCACCTTTTCCCAGTTCTCTACCTTTACGTAGCCCATGTAACATTTTACATATGTGGGATCCTGATCCGGTATCTAATACCCAGGACGTAGGGTGAACTGAGAAAAAGTTCTCAATAACTAACACAACTGAAGAAGATGCATCAACATGCATGTTCTTTTGGGCGGCGTGAGAATCCAGATATTCTCCTATTCCCTGTTCAGTCTTATAACTCTTATAAGAAAGAACGGGTCTAACGTTTCCCTGCACAGTATAACATGCGGGTTCGGTCAATACATCCATATTATTATCTTGATTAAGGCATGACATGGTCGCTACCTGGAGAGAGAGAGAAGAAAACACTTTAGCGTATGCTCTTGCAAGATCAGATTGGTTATTATTTTATCTAATCAGGATGGCTCTCACTGTTTTTTTTATCAAATCTTCCTTCAAACCCTAAAAGGAAAGACTAGCCGGGATTAATTACACCCTACAACTTCGCCGATCTTTCAGCCAGGCCAGTGTCGGTACTTTGAGGGAGGTTCCCCGTGGTTTCGCACGGACCTAATTAAAGTAAATCTCGTTTTTCCAGAGGCGTAAACCCGTTGACACCTTTCTAGACACCTACTTGATCGGCTAATTGTCCTGTGTAAAACTCTCCCAGGAGTAACAATTACTCGCAATGGGTATCGGGATCCAACTATCTCATAGAAGGTATGCAATCTCATTGCAAATTTCAACACTTGAAATTCCCGATAATATTTTGCCTCTAGCGATCTATGACCTTGACTAAGTCAACAAACCATAAATCGCAAGTCAAGTTCAACCCGTACATTTCTCGATTGAATTAAACCCACCCGTACGACCCTTGACTGAGTCAACAAGACCGTGTGAATACCCTAATCCAATCACATCTCATGTTTTAACAGATAAACACTATTTAGCTACCGTACACTACGCCTTGACTAAGTCAACAAACATAGAACGAATACTAAATAATATCTATCTGAAATGACGGAGGGCTACGCAGGTTTTTCAGAAAACCATAAGCATAATGAACTTGATATCGTTGTAGAATCGAATGAATTTTGAAATGGAGTGATTGTGAGGCTTTTATTAGTTTTGCTAAAGAGGTCACTCCCAGTGAAGGGATCTCGGCTCTTTCCTCATCGAATAAGGTGCAGGACATATCATATATATCACTATGCAAAGCAAAACTCCAAAAGCAGTCAAAAGTCAAACCGACTGTTGTAGCATCTGCCAGTTTTGCTAAAGAGGTCACTCCCGGTGAAGGGATCTCGGCTCTTTCCCCATCGAATAAGGTGCAGGGTATATCATATATACCGCTATGCAAAGCAAAACTGTAGCTACCCTTTTATTTGTAAATTTAATTCTACAACATCTTTTAGGTTTCTTTTCTTTCATTAATCACATTAATGAAGTCCCATCATTTAAGTCACCTAAACATCACAGATATATACGACGTACACTTATGCCATCCGCATTCACCTCGATGTCCCCTCGTGCACCGTTAGGTTAGGTAACTAACGACAGAGTAGGGCAGGGCTAGTGCGGGTGCAAAACATAAGTAACGTCTATATAATATATCATATATACTATATACTGTATCCATCATAACATATCAAATGATCACATCACAGATATCGCAGCAGAAACATAGATATAATGTGGGATATATTAGGACGTCCGTATTTAGTATTTAGCCAATAATAGAAAATACGGATTCCATAGTCGCGATGAATAGCTAAGCCCACACCCTGGACCCCTACGGGAGCGGCAAGCGACCCTACCAATTCTGGAGTTTAGGAAACCCGGTCTCGACTCCTCGAGATGGCCTCCCACTGAACCCCAGAACCCGGTCACCTGTGCTCCCCTCCTTGGGTCCATCCTAATGCGGAAAAGTAAATAATATACAACATTGGTGGCATCAACCTCAACCCGGAAGTGCCCCAAATAAAAGAATATTACAATACATTTGAATTTACATGAATGAAAATATAAAACTCTCATCTCACATAAACCCCCCCCGGCTATTCAATTGCGACAATCCTGCACATCATATCTCAGCAACACATAATATCATATATCATCAACGTAAGTAAGTATGCGTACCCTAATTGTCGTTGATGTATAGCAACGAAACCGGCGATATCGACATACTACACTTACGGTCACAGAGAAAAAGTGTAAAACTGCAATATCTGGAATCCACATTCTCTTTAGACATCGTAAATGCGAAATATCACATACTTCGTATTTCATGTCTAGTAATATGAATTCCATACATTGCATCACATTCCAGATAATTTAGACAGTATTAAAGTTTTTCGAACGAATGATCAAATACCCAAGATTCCCTAAAGCTCAACACTTGAGCGGAGTTCAAAAACCCGGAGTGTAACACAGTAGTAGCGGTCCAGCCGTAGAAGGGTCAAGCCAACGCCTCACATGTGGCACGCCGTACTGCCCCAAACTCTAAGGTTCAAGGGGCAGTTCAAGACGGTCACATAATCGAGTTAAGGTTTGTTGTCTTCTAGAGGGTCCACCACAAAACTTACACGTATCTCCGAAAGATTTAAACCCCGTGAAAAGTGAGCAAATGATACTCGTTCGAACAATTCAATACTTTCTAATTTACCCGGAAAAACACGAAATGTAAATTCCGATCGAGTCATTGAACACAAAACCATCCCCAGAATATTCAGCACAAGAATCGGATTAAACATACCTAAAACAATATACAAGCAGTTTTAGGAATTACTGTGCAAATAATAAGTCATGAAGCCTCTGTACGGCCGCGGATCCGCGGCCCAAGCAAGGATTTTCCGCGGTTCCGCGGTGGTTTGAACTGTTCATGGCTTCGTATTTCACAGTCTTTCTTAGATTTTCCTGCTGTATTTTTTAAGCATTTTTAATTCTGAAAAAGATCAGTTTTCAAAAAATGTCCAGAGAGTATCCCGTAATTCCGTATTTCGGTTCGATCGGAGTTTATACTTCGGTAAAGTGTCGCCTAATGTTCTAGGTCGGCTCTGATACCAATGTTGGGTTAACCTAGCACCTCATGGAGGGTTTGGAAGCATCACATGTATCAAAGATGGAATTTTTAGAGTGCTAAGTTAACAAACATAAAATCGTTCCTAGAAAAATTAGGGTTTCTAAAACTTTACAAGAAACAAAGGCTAGGGTTTTGAGAGTACAACCTTTGTAGCTCCCTACGCTGGACTCCTTGGCCACTTGAGAGTTGGAGGAGGGTTCGCTTGAAGTCTCCTAGTGTTCACGACGATCCACCCGAAGCTCCTTTGTCCAAGCTATCGACTTCACTTTCCAAGAGAATGAAATGAAGCTAACACTCTAAACAAGTGGGCTAGACTTGTGTAGAATGATGTTGTGGTTCTAATTCTCAATTCAAAATCCTATCTTGTTAAGTATATAGCTCACTACAAAAGTCTAGAGAGCAAAAGAGGAAGGAAGAAGAAGATGATGGCTATTCTTTTAACAAGAGTGAAAAGAATGACTCTTGTAAAGAAAAATGAAAATATATGTATATATATTTTCTTATTCTCATCTCAAACCATGGTTAAACAATGAATATATTATTGAATTTGAGTTAAAACACAAAAGGAAAGTTTACCCAAGGTTAAAAGGTGGGTGAGAATGGTTAGGTCAAAGAAGAGTGTAGAAATAAATCCATGACAACCATTTTCCTTTTTCATTTTGTTTTAAATCAAATGCAATAAAAATCCATATATAAAACCATGGTGTGAGTCTTATATTGCCACCATTTTCATGTATGTACAACCATGAAGGATGTATGTATGTATGCATGTGTGTATGCATATCAATATGTGCATGAATCTAAAAAGAGAACATACATGCATGCATACATCCATCAAATACAAGAAAGGATTTCTAGTGAGAAACTAATGGTTAAATAATAAATCAACACTTGATTTATCAATCCGGCCATATCACATATGACCCTAACCAAAAGCAAGCCGCCCGATTAATATACGGTATCTCATACGCGCATCTTAACCGGGTCCATGCGCATATCGCATACGCGCTCCACAACGTTTCGCCTGGACTAGGTAACTCCTTTGTGGGACTCTAAGACTCGTCAATACGCCGGCAGTGGGTGATGATCATATCAAGCACCCCCAAGCCACAAGCGGTCAGCTAAACGTAACGGCCACCTGGGTATTGAGCGATAAGAAGAAAACAAGCGAACCTGCTACAACTCCCGTCGAGCCAATCAGCAACACATCCCGTACAGTCCGGTCTCCTCGTCTGATATGTCGCATATCAAGTCTAGGGGTGGTAAACGTCAGACCCCAATAACTGATAAGTCGTGCCGATGTGAGGCTCATAACGGGTCGAGAAACTACTGGTAACACTTACCAGCAAATCTCTGAATCAGCCCTGGCCAGGGACTTCCCTGTTACAGCCAATCGAGCACAGCGCAACATCAACCCCCAATACCGGGAGAGACGAAACCCCTCCTATTGCTCATTGCCTCCATGTGACTCGGGACTGTACCCAAAAACCACCGTTTTGCATGCCCTCATGGATGTGGTAATGTGGAAATCAAAGCACAGTGGGAATCACACAAGACTCTATGACGATCTCGGGTCTACAGACTAACCTGCACAAGTGTTACCTAAGAACTGTCATCTGACGTGAGGTATAATACCATCTGGGAGTTCTCGGCGAGTCCGTTCAGTGTACCCAGTCTCCACTGAGCACCCGTATACCATCTCTGATGTCAAACACCAATGGATATGGGATCATTCATCGCCCATCTCATGGGTCGAGAAGCGTATACGCTAGTCTACACTGGTGTATCGATGCCCCGTCTCGATACACCCACGACTCGGGACCTTGAAGGATGTACTTATGGACTACCATGTCCCCACTAGTATGATCCGCATCATAGTCCAGGAAGTCAAGTACACATCCTAAGGTCTTTACCAACATGTAACCATATGACAGTATAAAGAGACAGGTATACATGTTAAGATAAAGAGCAGCCAAATAGCATACTATCATATCGAGCAAGAAAGTCATCTCTATATATGTCCAAGCATCCAATATAATATACATCATCTGTACAATACTGGCCTCTAGGGCATACATACAACTAACACCTTTACCATAAGCATAAGTATCTAATCTAACATACACCCCCGAACCATACAATCAGTTTTTAAAAGAAGCGAATCGTAGTTTTGAAAGTAGGGGTTACGGTGTTTTTAAGAAAAATATATCATTTGAAAATCCGTAACGTCCCTTAAGGTATTTGTTTAAAAGATGCATACGATTCTTTAGTTTAGAAATACGTATGGTTCGGATGACACATCTACGTCGGCTATCTAGTCCTATAGTACCCTAAACGGCAATATCGTCATGTTAGATATGTATGCCCTAGAGGCCATTATTGTATAGTACTAGTTTGTATAATACATTTTGGAAGCTTGGGATATATATACGGGTTTACGACAGTCTTGCTCAATATAGTAGTATGCTACTTGGTTTGTTTCTATCTTAATATGTGTATATGTTTCTTTTAACATATCGCTAATGCATATTGATAGAGCCCTTAGGATCTTTGCTTGACTACCGGCGTTGTGATGGCGATCACACTAGTGGGGGATGGGTAGTCTATAAGCACATCCTTATACAGGTCCCTAGTCATAGGATTATCAAGACAGGGCATCGATACTCCAGAGTAGACTGGTGCATACGCTTCTCATCCCAGCAGGGGAGATGGTCTGTCCCACAGCCATCAGTACGTCGTACTGGAGATAGTATGCAGGTGCTCGTTAGGTTACGAGTGCACTGGACAGGACTCATCGGGAACTGTTGGTTGGTACTATACCTATCATCAGTTAGCAGTTCCCAGGTGACATGAGTACAGCTTAGTCCGTTGACTTGACACTGTTATTTCACCTCAAGTGTGTTTCCACTGTTCTTTGATTGCTATCCTACCACGGCTCTATTGAGTCGTGCAAACAGGTAGTAGTTGGGTGCAGTCTCGAAGCACTTGGAGGCAGTGACGGTTAGACAGGATTCGTCTCTCCCGGTATTGGGGGTTGATATCGTGCAGTGTCTAGGAAAGCCATTACACAAAGTCCCTGTCCAGGGCAAGCGAGATTTACTCGTAGTGTTTTCAGTAGTTTCTCAGGGTGTTCTGGGCTACACTCCGACACGACTTGTACCACTATTAGGGGTCTGATGTTTACTGCCCCTAGGCTCGACATGCGATACTCTTAGACGAACAGACCGGACTGTACGGAGATTGTCACATTCAGGCTCAGTAGGAGTTCGGATGGGTTTTCCTCATCGTCCTTCTTATCGACATCTACCCGGGGACCGTTACGTACAGCTAGTACCGCTTGCGGCCTGTGGTTAAACCCACTGCCGGCGTAGTGTCGAGTCTTTAGAGTCCCACACAGAGGGTTGTTCACCTTTGGGCGAAACAAGGTAGAGGTCGTATGGTTTTACGACAGGGTTCGTTCACATACACGTACTTGTGCGTGTTTAGTGTTCGGGCAGTTGATACTAGTGGGTTTTAGTTTAAGCCAGATCCTAGTATCCGTTTTGGGATTGGTTTAGTCTCATTGTATTCGTGTTTCTTCGAAACATGGATGCGGGTATGTATGTACAGTTGACAGAGGCAGAGGGGGAGACGCCTCATTAGGGTTTTGACCATTGACTTGATTATAACCCTAATGAGAAGGAGGAATTTGTTTAATAATTATTATTATGGATAATTGTCATGGTTAATTGGTTTGACCATTTGATCAAGTTGACCATTGTTGACTTAGATATTTTCTTGAGCATGCTTAGCATTTAATGTGATTTGATAATGGTCAAATCAAGTGAACCATCACAATTATCTTAATAATTCTAATTATTCTTTTATTCCTCATATGAGAGCTTCATCCTCTCATTATCTCATTATCTTTCTCACTCATGGTTTGCTCTCTCCTATTCCTCTTCCAAAAGCTCTTTTGTTTCATGTGTTGAAAATCAAGAGCCTTTGAGATAAACCACCAAAACACTTCTCTACTTACTCTAGGGTTCTTAGTCTAGCAAGCCAAGCACTCTAGTTACTTCATTGTTGAGGTTGGAGCTCAAGGTAGAGACCTTCGAGTGGATCTTCTATGATATAGAGAAGCCAGTGAGGAGGAGCCACCCACACAATTCCAAGGAGCCCACAACAAGGAGAAGAAGGAGTTCAAGACTTAGGTATAACTTTCTATCATAGTAGACATAACTCTTTTTTGCAAACTAGGTTTATGGTAAAGATCCGGTTTAGTGTTATTCTAGCGCCAAGTTTGTTATCGTAGTAAAAATTTTGTTTCACATTTGGCCACGGAAGTTGGCCGGGGCGCTAGTGTAACCCTTCAGGTATGAGAGCCTACCCATAAACCCTACTAGCTAGTTTGCACAAGATTAAAATCTCGATTGACAAATTTTTCCGAATCACGAATCTATGTTCATGAGCTTGCTGTCGATTTTCAAAGTTGTCCTAAAATTTTTCAAGGTATCTTAGAATTATGTGCAGGCGAAACTATAGCTACAGAAAAAATTTGGGGGCCTAACTCCAAAATACAGTAGCGAAAAGTGAGCAAAATGTCGCATTTTGCGGCTCTTCCGCGGCGCCTTTTAAGCTACAGTACCCCAAAATTTTTCTGGGGCTCTAGTTCATGAAAATATGATATTTGTGATATATAGTTTTGGCCCTGGTTTATTTGAGTGCTGGATTTGCATTTGGGGCCTATTTGGAAAAGTTTAGTCGATCGAAATTTTAAATGTGTATTTTACAGTACATTCACTTTTATCTGCGACCGGGAATGTTACTCGATCGGTAAAACTCGTCTGATTGCTATATGTTCTTTTAGACGGGTTTTGCGAACGTGACATTTGCGTTGATGTTGTGTGCTTGTTCTGTGATTGTGGTTGGATAGTCGTGATGGATAGTATGTGATGAAATGTTAGTGGTACAGTTTAAATTCATTTGTACATTTGTTATTGCGGGGCGAGCGTCCGACATGTGGACTGCCGTCTTTGCCGGGTTGTATATTATTTTGGGGCACGACCGGGCTGAGGTCGATGTCACCGTTTGTACATATTATTTTCTTTTTCTGTACTAGGATTACCCCGCGGTGGAGTGCATGAATAGCCGGGTTCTAGAAAGGCAGCAAGCCCACATCTCATGGCGTTGAGACGGAGGGGGCTTCTTTCTCATGGCGTTGAGACAGAGGGGGCTTCTTTCTCATGATGTTGAGACGGAAGGGGCTTCATTCTAGAATTGGAGGGCTATTCGCCGCACTCGTAGGGGGTACAGGTTTTCATTGCACAGGCTATCCACACGACAAGGAACGTCGGGTTTTATTTATGGCTCAAATGAAACCCGGGGCTCCAAGATTATCCACCATTCTGTATTGTTGGCTGTGTTTCTGTGATGTTGTTTACTATCATTCCTGGGACGAATGTTGTATATACTTATATATATATATATATATATATATATATATATACTAGTAGATGTTGTATATGTTTTACACCCGCGCTAGTCCAGCCCCCGCTCTGTCGTTAGTTAACTAACCTAACAGGTGATGACGGGGCCCAGTGGCGAATGCGGATAGCATATACGTACATTGTATTTTCATTCTTTTCTGGTGTGGTAGGTTACATTGATGGGACAACATTAATTTTGATTAATGCAAGTAAAACAAACCTAAAAGATGTTGTTGGAACCAAGTTTTAAAAATAGACATTACAGACGTTCTCTTTTTCTTTGCACAGTGGTATTCAGTTTGGAATATCCAGCACCTCATTCGACGAGGCAAGGGCCGAGATCCCTTCATCGGGAGTGACCCCTTGAGTAAAAGTTTGCGTCAACGTAATAATTTCACTATAGTCGATTATTCTTGCTTTGCATCGTGGTATTCAATTTTGAATATCCTGCACCTCATTCGACGAGGAAAGAGCCGAGATCCCTCCACAGGGAGTGACCTCTTTAGCAAAAGTTTTCGCCACTATATATTTTAAAAGGCAATCAGGTTCCTTCAACGATATCAAATTCATTACGTTAACGGGTTTTTCGCCAAAAACCCAGCCGTAGCCCTCCTTCATTTCGGATTGGTATTGTTTAGTATTCGTGCTGCGTTTGTTGACCTAGTCAAGGCATAGTGAACGTTAGCTAAGTGATATTTTTTCTGTGCATTGCAAATGTGATTGGTTAGGACAGTCGTGCGGCCTTGTTGACCTAGTCAAGGGCACGTACGGGTGGGTTTAATGCAATCAAGATAATGACGGGTAGAACTTGACAAGCGGTTTATGGTTTGCTGACCTAGTCAAGGTCATAAACCGTTAGGGGTAAAAATCACATCGGGAGTTTCAAACATACAGGAAAATTGCAGATTTAGCATACCTTCTGGAGTGTGGTGACTAGAGTGGATTCCATCTAGGTCATCACACAATGATAGTTGGATCCTGATCCCACTGATGAGTTGGATTACTCTCGGGAGATTATTTAACTTAACAATCAATACTATAAACCAAGTAGGTGTCTAGAACGGTGTTAGCGAGGCTACGCCTCCAGGGAAAAGAGGTTATGTTCGCGAAAGCGTTGGAAAACCTCCCTCGAAGTACCAACACTAGCCTGGCTGAAAGGTTAAGCAAGTATTGTGACGTGTGATTAATCCTGACTAATTCTTCTTTTTAGGTTTGAGGAAGAATTTGAGGAAACAGTGGGAGCCATCCTGATTAGATAAATTAATAAACCAATCTAATCTTGCAAGAGTGCACGCTGAGTTGTTTCTTTTCTCTCTCTCCAGGTAGCAACCATTTCACGCCCTAATCAAGATAATAAAATGTATCGCTTGACCGATCCAAATTCTTATTCGGGGCTGAGGAACGTCAGTTCGGCTCTAACGTACGACAACAGTCATAAGTATGAGCCAGGGAAAGTGGATTGTATGGATTCCAAGGAGACCCAGTTGAAGAAGAAGTATAGTATTGCATCTACTTCAGGTGTTCTTGTAATTGAGAACTGCTTTTCGGTCAGCCCTACCTCCTGGGTACATGATACCGGATCAGGATCTCATATCTGTAATTTATTGCCGGGACTGAGAAAAAGTAGGAAAGTTGCACCTGGTGATATGTCCCTCAGGGTAGGGAACGGAGCACAAGTTAATGCTGCAGCCGTCAGAGAATATCACCTAGTGTTGCCAAATGGCAATACTATGATTTTGAACAATTGCTACTATGTACCTTCCATGGTTTGCAATATAATTTCAGTGTCTTTACTTGATAAAGATGGATATAACTTTATTCTTGATAGAAATATCATGAACATTTACCTTGATAAGGTACTGGTTGCAGAAGGTACACTGTGTAATGGTATCTATGTTCTAAATCAGAATACCGTTCTCAATATACAAAACACACGCAAGAGGAAGAGTTCAGATACGAACGGGTCCTACTTGTGGCATTGTAGACTTGGTCATATCGGAGAGAAAAGACTAAGTAAGTTGCATAAAGATGGACTCTTGAATACGTTCGAGTTTTCATCTTATGAAACTTGTCAGTCTTGTCTCAAAGGAAAGATGACCAAATCTCCGTTCACCGGACATGGAGAAAGAGCAACAGAGCTCTTGGGACTCATACACAGTGATGTATGTAGTCCAATGGCTATACATGCAAGGGGTGGGTTCTCGTACTTCATCACATTCACTGACGATCTCTCTAGGTTCAGATATGTGTATCTGATGAAACACAAATCTGAAGCTTTTGAGAAATTCAGAGAATTCAGAAACGAAGTGGAGAACCAGATAGGCAAAAGTATCAAGATCCTCCGGTCTGATAGAGGAGGGGAGTACTTAAGCACGGAATTCCTAGATTACTTAAAAGAGAATGGTATTCTCTCTCAGCTTACTCCTCCGTACACACCACAACATAATGGTGTATCGGAGCGGAAGAACCGTACCCTGTTGGATATGGTTCGCTCCATGATGAGTAGTGCTGAGTTAGCTCTTTCATTTTTGGGACATGCGCTTTTTACAGCGGCATATCTATTGAATGATGTTCCGTCTAAATCAGTGCCTAAGACTCCATTCGAGATATGGAATGGAAAAAGGCCATATCTTAAAAGATTTAAGATATGGGGTTGTCCGGCTTTTGTTAAAAAGCATAAACCAAATAAACTAGAGGCGCGGTCAGTTTTATGTAAGTTTGTAGGATATCCAAAGAATGGTTATGGATATCTGTTCTACTACACCGAGGAATAGAAGGTGTTTGTTGCTCAGCATGCCGTTTTCTTATAAACGGAGTTTCTTGCAAAAGAAATTAGTGGGAGCACGGTAGAACTGGAAGAGATTCAGCGACCACAAACTGAAATTGAAGATTTGACAGAACCTCATGATTCAATAACCCTAGACGAACCTCAGCTACTCCGCAGATCTGGTAGGATTTCTCATCCGCCCGAGAGATACTATGATTTTCTCATAGATGTGGATCGAGAGGATTGCATCTTGGAAGAAGATGACCCTACCAGTTTCAGTCAGGCCATTATCAGTAGGGGCTCTGATAAGTGGCTGGATGCTATGCGATCCGAAATGGAGTCCATGTACACCAATAAAGTATGGACCTTGGATATTTCTCCACCTGGGGTAAAACCCGTTGGATGCAAATGGATCTACAAAAGGAAACTTGGTGTAGATGGGCAGGTGGAAACCTATAAGGCTAGACTCGTTGCAAAAGGTTTTCGTCAAAGACCTGGTTTGGACTATGACGAAAATTTTTCTCCAGTGGCTATACTCAAATCCATCCGGATCCTACTTTCCATTGCTACCTTCCATGACTATGAAATCTGGTAGATGGACGTAAAAACGACTTTTTTAAACGGCAGTTTGGAAGAGTGCATTTACATGGATCAGCCAGAAGGTTTTGTAGATAGTGGGAGCAGCAGAAAGGTGTGCAAATTGCTTAAATACATTTATGGATTAAATCAGGCATCGCAGAGCTGGAATATCTATTTTGATGAGGCAATCAAGGAATTTGATTTCATCAAGAACGAAGATGAACCTTGTATCTATAAGAAGATTGTAGGACGAACTGTCGTGTTCCTAGTCTTGTACGTGGACAACATTCTTCAAATAGGAAATGATATTCCTATGCTACAATCGATCAAGCTATTCTTGTCACAACGGTTCTCCATGAAGGACCTGGGTGATGCCACATGCATACTGGGGATCAAGATCTACAGAGATAGATCCAAGTGATTACTGGGACTTTCGCAGTCCAGCTACATAGAGACCGTACTAAAGAGATTTAGTATGGAAGATTCCAAACGTGGTAATATACCAGCATTGCACGGAATCACCCGCTCCAAGAAGATGTCTCCCAAGACTGACGAGGAGAGGGTTTGCATGAGCACTATACCCTACGCTTCGGCGGTAGGATCTATAATGTATGTGATGCTATGTACAAAACCAGATGTAACTTACACGCTAAGCGTGGTGACCCGGTATTAGTCAGACCCAGGTGAGAACCACTGGACGGCAGTGAAGAACATTCTCAAGTACCTAAGAAGGACTAAGGAGATGTTCCTGGTTTACGGTAATGGAGACCTCAGGATCGATTCCTATACCGATTCAAGCTTCCAGAGTGACAAGGACGACAGCAAGTCTGTCTCGGGTTTTGTGTTTACCCTCAACGGAGGGGCAGTATGTTGGAGGAGTTCCAAACAGGATACCGTCGCAGACTCGACGATGGAGGCTGAATACATTGCTGTAAGCGATGCCGCAAAAGAGGCGGTCTGGATGAAGATGTTCATTAGTGAACTTCAGGTGATTCCGTCCATTGTTGACCCAATACCTTTATATTGCGATAACAATGGGGCTATAGCTTTAGCGAAGGAACCAAGGTCCCATCAGAAGTCCAGACACATCTTAAGGCGGTATCACCTGATCAGGGAGATCATTGATCGCCAGGAGATCGTGGTACGGAGAGTGAACACAAAAGACAACACGTCGGATCCATTCACAAAGGCCCTCACTCAAACACAGTTCGAGCGACTTTATGAGCTATTAGGTATGCGGTACGCTAGCAGCTGGCCAGAGAGCAGACGTTGGGTATGCGGTACACCAATTACTGGCCTTTAGTGCAAGTGCGAGATTGTTGGATATGTATGCCCTAGAGGCCATTATTGTATAGTACTAGTTTGTATAATACATTTTGGAAGCTTGGGATATATATACGGGTTTACGACAGTCTTTTTCAATATAGTAGTATGCTACTTGGTTTGTTTCTATCTTAATATGTGTATATGTTTCTTTTAACATATCGCTAATACATATTGATGGAGCCCTTAGGATCTTTGCTTGACTACCGGCGTTGTGATGGCGATCACACTAGTGGGGGCTGGGTAGTCTATAAGCACATCCTTATACAGGTCCCTAGTCGTAGGATTATCGAGACAGGGCATCGATACTCCAGAGTAGACTGGTGCATACGCATCTCATCCCAACAGGGGAGATGGTCTGTCCCACAGCCATCAGTACGTCGTACTGGAGATAGTATGCAGGTGCTTGTTAGGTTATAAGTGCACTGGACAAAACTCATCGGGAACTGTTGGTTGGTATTATACCTATCGTCAGTTAGCAGTTCCCAGGTGAAATGAGTACAGTTTAGTCCGTTGACTTGACACTGCTACTTTGTTGGATATAGTGCCCTCAAAGTCAATTATTGGATCGCAGGTACGTGATTGCAATGATTGAAGGAGGACCTATACCGGTAGGGCAGTCTTACTCAAGATGATAGTATGCTATCAGGTTTATCTTTATCATCGTGTACATGCTTTAGGTGATATTACAGATCACTATTACACGTTGATAGAGCCCTTAGGATTCTTGCTTGACCACCAGCAGTATGATGGCGATCATATACGTGAGAGTTGGGTGGTCTATAAGCACATCCTTAAAGTGGTCCCTAGTCATGGGAGTTTCGAGACTGGGCATTGATACTCCATTAGTAGACTAGTGTATACAGTCGAGACCCCAACGAGGGGCGGTGGCCGGTCTCACAAGCCATTGGTGTCAGTTGGTTCACCTAAGATGTATATAGGTGCTCATTGGGTTATGAGTACACCGGACAGGACTCGCCGGGAACATACCAGTTGGTATTATACCTGACGTCATATAGCAGTTCCCTGGTGACATGTGTACAGGTTAGTTCATCGACCTGAGATCGTCATTTGTCTCGTGTGAGTTCCCACTGTGCTTTGATTACTACCCTACCATGGCTTAAAAGAGTCATCATGGAGGTTTTAGTTGGGTACAGTCCCAAGCCACATGGAGGCAGTGAGCGGATCGACAGGGGTTTCGTCTCTCCCGGTATTGGGGTGAGATCGCGCTGTGTCTAGGAGACTCATTACACGAAGTACTTAGCCAAGGCAGGAGATTTACTGGTAGGTGTTCCAGTAGTATCTCAGGGTGTTCTGGGCTACATCCCGACACGACTTGTACCACTTTTGGGGGTCTGACTTTTACCAACCCCCTAGGCCCGACATGCAATGCTCATAGACGAACGGACCGGACTGTACGGATATTGTCACTGACAGGCTCAGTAGGGTGTCAGGATGAGTTCGCTCATCGACCTCCCTTTTGGTCAATACCTGGTAGCCCGTTACGTACGGCTAGTACCACTGACTTGCTAGTGGTTAAATCCACAGCCAAAGTATTGACGAGTCTTTAGAGTCCACCACAGACAGTTTCTCAAGTTTCGGGCGAAACGTTGTAGAGGCCGTATGGTATTATGGCAGGGTTCGATCATATACGTGCAGTCATGCACGGATCATGATCGGACGGATCATACTAGTGGGCTTTGGTTTAAGCCGGATCTTAGTATTAGATTTGTTGGATTACTTTTGTCTCATCGCATTTGCATTCAGTCGGAATGCGGATGCAGGTATGTATATACTGGTGAGGGGTATCCTTATGATCCGTCACGAGTTTACTTTAGATGTTGCCGTATCTTTTTGTTGTTGTAAACATTTGGGTTAATGTTTACAAATAGAAATAATGAGCTAGAAATCATGATTAGAAGCATTAATTGTGACACATGCACAAGTGGTGACTCATGGTCTCTTTCTTTGTGCATGTGTCACATTATGTGATTGATTTTTGAGTTGAAATAAGAGGGAGAGAGAGAAGGGCAGCCATAGTAAGGGGTTTACTCTTGTGTTTTTTGATTCTAACACCCTCTCACTCTCATTATCATCTCAACACAAAAGAAAGAAAAGCTTCTTCTTCTTCTTCCTCCTCTAGCTCACCATTTCCATTGATGGCTTCATCTTCAACCTCCATCCATACAATGGATGCAAGAGACAAAGTTGTCACACACATTCTCTAACTCACCTTGGACACATCGGCTAGCGAACTTCGTGTCCGAGTTGCTTCAGATGAAGCGGGAGCCCG
This sequence comes from Agapanthus africanus, assembly GCA_030015575.1. Taxonomy (NCBI): domain Eukaryota; kingdom Viridiplantae; phylum Streptophyta; class Magnoliopsida; order Asparagales; family Amaryllidaceae; genus Agapanthus; species Agapanthus africanus. The sequence continues at coordinate 734,153,613 of JASDDO010000019.1, read as the reverse complement.
TAAAAAGACTCGATGATGTGGTGCCCTTTCCGACGAGGAGATCGAGATCGGAGATACCGCGAGGAGCTTGGGATGGTGGACAAAGACCGAAGGACACGGATCGATCGGTATAGCCTTTCCAACCCTTCTCTAGTTTGCTAGTTATAGGTTAATGGTTCGATCCGGATTTAAAGTCTGCGATAGCGCCGGTTTCTAGTTTAGAAAAAGTTTTCGTTTACGCATTTTGGCCTCGGATAGACGGCCGAGGCGCTATCGTAGACTTACATGGTATCAGTGCCACGCCATTAACCTTTACTGGCTTGTTCTAACGCGTTTAAAATATCGATTGATCGAAATTTCCGAATCGTGTTTTCATTTCAGTGTGCTTGCTGTCGATTTTCAAAGTTGGTCAAAAAAATATTTTAGGCATCTTAAAAATACATGCAGGCATAACTAAAGCTATAGAAAAAGTTTGGAGACCTAACTCCAAAATTCCGCCACGGAACCGCCGCGCAATGTCGCATTTGGCGGCCCTTCCACGACCCTTTTTGGGCTACAGTAACCCAAATTTTTTCTTGGGCTTTATTTCATGGAAATATGATTTTTTTGATATATAGTTTTAGCCCAGATTATTTTTACTGCTGGAATTGTACTTGGGGCCCACTTTGGCAAGTTTTGTCGATCGGAATTTTAAATACGTTAGTTTACAGTACTTACATTATATCTGCGACCGTGAATGTCATTCGAACGGTAAATCTTGTCTAATTGCTATAGTTCTTTTAGACGGATTTGTGAACGTGACATTCACGTTGATGTTCTGTGTTGTGCTATGATGTTGCGGATTTATCATGGTGGATAGCCTGGATGCAATGGTAGTACAGTTTGGTTATTTGTACATTTGATATTGCGGTGCGAGCGTCCGACATGTGGACTGCCGTCACTGCCTGTTTGTATTTTATTCTTTTTGGGGCACGACCGAGCTGAGGTCGATGTACCCGTTGTATATATTTTTACTTTCTGTACTAGGATTACCCCGCGGTGGGTGCACGGATAGCCGAGTTCTAGAGGGCAACGAGCCCGCATCTCATGGCTTTAAGAAGGAGGGGGCTTTACTCTAGAATTGGAGGGCTATTCGCCACACTCGTACGGGGCATAGGTTGACCCAAGGAGGGGTGCTCAAGTTACCGGATTCCGTGAAGTGCTGGGTGGTCCATTCACTTTGTTGAAGGGGGCTGCCTCGCTTCACGTTTTGGCGGGTAACTTGCCGCACCCATAGGGGTCTAGGATTTCATTGCACAGGCTATCCACACGACTAGGGGAACGTCGGGTTTCAGTAGCGGCTCTATGAAACCCGAGGATCCCAGATTATTTGTATTGTTCTGTGATGCTTATTACATTTCTATGATGTTGCATTTATCAGCGATTATTATATATTGATATATATACTAGTAGATGTTGTATATGTTTTACGCCTGCGCTAGTCCAGTCCCCGCTCTGTCGTTAGTTAAGTAACCTAACGGGTGATGACGGGACCCAGTGGGGAATGAGGATGGCATATACATACATCATATTTTCGTTCTTTATTGGTGTGATCAATTGATGTGACTGCATTGATTCGGATCAATGCAAGCTAAACAAACCTGTTTGATGTTGTTGGAACATTTTTCCAAAAAGCTGTTATTACAAGGACGTTCTCTTTTGTTTTGCATAGTGGTATTCGGTTATGTATTTCTAGCACCTCAGTCGACGAGGCAAGGGCCGAGATCCCTTCACCGGGAGTGACCCCTTGGACAGAAGTTTGCGTCAGGGTAATAACTTCACTATAGTCGATTACTTTTTTCTTTGCATCGTGGTATTCAGTTGGAATATCCTACACCTCATTCTACGGGGAAAGAGCCGAGATCCCTTCACCGGGAGTGATCTCTTTAGCAAAGGTTTTCGCCACTATATTTATAAAAAATTATCCGGTTCCTTCAACGATATCAAGTTCATTACGTTAAAGGTTTTTTTGGCCAAAAACTAGCCGTAGCCCTCCATCATTTCATATTAGTATTGCTTAGTATTCGCTCTATGTTTGTCATTGCTATTTGCCGAGGCGTAGTGTGCGGTAGCTCTGTAATACTTTTCTGTTGCATGGATATGTAGATTGGTTAGGACGGTCGTACGACTTTGTTGATTATTCGTTAAGGGTTGTGCGAGTGGGTTTAACGCAATCAAGATAATGACGGGTTAAACTTAACTAGGACCTTTTTGATTTGTTGATTATTCGTCAAGGTCACTTGGGTCCTAAGGGTAAAAATCACATCGGGAGTTTCTAAAGAAACTGAAACTTGCCAGATATGCGCATACCTTCTGGAGTGTGATCACGTTATCATGCGATTATAGTTAGATCCCAATTCCCACTGATGAGTTGGTTTACTCCTCGGGTGATCCCGACTAATTCTTCTTTCAGGTTTGGAGGAGAATTTGAGGTTACAGTGGGAGGTTTCCTGATTAGATAAATTGGTAACCATTCTGATCTAGGTTAGAGTGCATGCTGAGTGTTTCTTTTTTCTCTCTCTTTGGCAGCGACCATGACCCGACCCTTGACTATGACTCAGTGACCAAGTTAACCGAACTTTCTTAAAAACACTGGCTTTTGGATTGTCTGAGTTGCATACCTCATTGCCACTCCTACTTTTACCCTTTTCTCCAGAACACCCCGTATTACTACGAACGTCCACTTCCATTGGATAAAACCATCGTATGGTTATATACGAACTCGAAGGAACATGTTCCAGATTCGAGGATGGTTTCCGGTTTTGGAGGAAATGAATAGGACTATTCAGTTGTCTTTTCTTTTTACCTTCTCTCACGTTGCGAGTGCTCCTTGGATTAGGACAGTACACCTATTATGCTAATTGGATATTCTTCTTCCAAACCATAGGCAGGTGCCGAACGGTAGGGAATGAAGAAAACCAATTAGCCTAACGATGGTGTACAGAAGGTAATAAGTTAAGACAAATAAAGGGATTAGAAAGAGGGCAGAGTAAATTGCGACTGCTATTCACGACCAAACCAAGTATTTCATTACCACTCCCACTTCACCTTTGTATTTCTCCAGAACACTCCGTATCACTACGAAGATCCACAGTTATTTGGATACTCCATCGTATGGTTATATACGAACTCGAAGGAACTTGTTCCAGTTCGGGGATGGATTCTGGTTCAGAAGAAATAGGAATAAGATTTATTCAGTTGTCTTTTATCTTCACCTTCTCTCAGGTTACAAGTACTCTTAGGATTAGGAGAGTACATCCATTATGCTTATTGGATAATCTTCTTCCAAACCATAGACTGGTGCCGAACGGTAGGGAAGGAAGAAAACCATTTAGCCTAAACGGGTGTACAGAAGGTAATGAGTAAAGACATATAAAGGGATTTGGAGAGATAGAAAAGAAATATACGGTTACAGTTGTGAATATGATAATGGAAGAGGTATTACTAGGAATACCCAGATATCCCTTCGAAACATTTACATGTTTCAGTTTCACTGTGTATTGTTAAAAGAAAACTGATTTCCCAATTAGTCCTTGCTCCAGGGTATGTATTTACCAGGTTTGATTCTCACATCTGTATGGTTTTACAGATGATGAGTGGGAGTAAGTTATTGGGAATTGGGTGGTCATCCTCATTATATCGGGATTCATTATAATTGGTGATATTTGAGGAAATCGCTTGGGTTGTTTGCCGGACGGCAAATATTTGGTTTTGAATATCCGTTGTTATGCACCAATTTCAAATTGATATATCTGTACGTTTATTTTTATAAAGTGAGATATAACTTATTGAAATTATGTCCATGACATTTACCTATATCAGTGGATGGTTAGGTAAGGACCATTAAACAACAGTGTAATTCTTCTTAACCATAAGTACAGTTTTCAACCTACGACACACAGGGAATGAGTTAATAGACTCAGGGGACTTATACAGAGTATTGTATGTTGTCCAGTGTCCATTAAGACAAAGGGGTTGGTACTCGTACTATATTCTGTTTACTTGTGACTTCTCTAGTTCTTAGACATGTGTTTCTTAGAAATACAAGATCTAAGTTTTGAGAAGTTATAGGTATATGAATAAAGTAGAGAACCAGGTATTGCAAGTATCAGGATTCTTCAAGGTGATCGAAGATGTAGATACTTGTGTATGCTATTCAGTTGATAGTAATGATTATGAGAACTTGCTTCTCTTTCAGGTTACTCATAGCTGGATGTATTCCTAAGTTGAGTAATGCTGATCCGCCTCTCTCCATTTAGTTTACATGCACTGGAGACAACTGCATGATTTGAATCTGGTTCTAATTGTTAGTGTATATGCCCTAGGGGCCATTATTGTATCATACTAGTTTGTATATTAGTTAATGGAAGCTTGGGATATTCACATGTATATAACAGTCTTGCTAAACATGGTAGTATGCTACTTGGTTTATCTATCTTAATATGTGAGTATACGTATTGATAGAGCTCTTAGGATCCTGCTTGACTACCAGCGTTGTGATAGCAGTCACACTAGTGGGGGCTGGGTAGTCTACAAGCACATCCTTATTCAGGTCCCTAGTCGTAGGATTATCGAGACAGGGCATCGATACTCCGGAGTAGACTAGTGTGTACGCTTCTCATCCCAGTTAGGGAGATGGTCTGTCCCACAGCCGTCAGTACGTCATACTGGAGATAGTATGCGGGTGCTCATTAGGTTACGAGTACACCGGACAGGACTCACAGGGAACTGTTGGTTGGTTTTATACCAGTCGTCAGTGAACAGTTCCCAGGTGACATGAGTACAGCGTAGTCCGCAGACTTGATACTGCTACTTCGCCTCGAGTGTGTCCCACTGTTCTTAGATTGCTACCCTACCACGGCTCAAAGGAGTCGTGCAAACAGGTAGCAGTTGGGTGCAGTCCCGAGCACTTGGAGGCAGTGGCGGTTAGACAAGATTCGTCTCTCCAGGTATTGGGGGTTGATATCGCGCTGTGTCAGAGAGCCATTATGCAAAGTCCCTGGCCAGGGCAAGCGAGATTTGCTGGTAGGTTCCAGTAGTTTCTCAGGGTGTAATGGGCTTCGCTCCGACACGACTTATACCGCTATTAGGGGACTGACGCTTGCCGCACCCTAGGCCCGATATGCGATAGTCTTAGACGAACAGACCGGACTGTACGGAGATTGTCACATCAGACTCAGTAGGAGTTCGGATGGGTTTCCTCATCGGCCTTCTTATCGACATCTACCTGGGGACCGTTACGTACAGCTAGTGCCGCTTGCGGTCTGTGGTTAAATCCACTGCCAGCGTAGTAGTCGAGTCTCTAGAGTCCCACGCAGAGAGTTTCCCTACTCCAGGCGAAACGATATCGAGGTCGTATGGTTTTACGACATGGGTTCGGACGTATACGTGTGTTTACGCACGTACGACTTTCGGACAGTTTTTACTAGTCGGCTTTGGTTTAAGCCAGTTACTAGTATCCGGTTATTGGATTTATACAGTCTAAAGTTTTTCCGTGTTTTCACGGATAGGAGGGGCGTTCTCGTAATTGCGCGAGAAGCTTCTAGAAGATGGTGACTAAGGAGGTTTAGGTGGCATATACATTGAATGAGATTAGTGTGTCATATGGATGATTCATCCATGTCATTAATGCTTCATAATTGCTTAATGACTAATGGAGATGAATCACCACAAGATATTTATCAAGCATGGTTGTAAATCATTTTCTTTTCTTTTGTTGATAAATAAAAATGCTTGATATATATTATGATAACTCATTTTCTCTTCTCATTATTATGTTCATCTTCTCTCTCCTCAAGCTCTCTCTCTTCAAACCCTAATCCTCCCCTCTCATGTGTTGAGTACAAGGATTAGTTAGACTAATTAAACCATAACCCTCTCTCTATATTATCTAGGTACTTTGATTAGCACTTAAAGAAACCTAGTTGCCTCAAGTTTAGAGGCAATGCTTATAGTAAAGCTCTCGGGTGGATCTTCTACTACTTAGAGAAGGCCGGAGAGGACGTGGAGAACGACAAGACGAAGGACTCGGATCTTTAGGTATAATCACTTCACATAGTAGTTTAGAACTTCTATGTTTGATGTTAGTTATCGTTTAGCTTCGATTCATGCGGTTAGTCGATGTTTAAGCAAAGAACAAGATCGTTTTTCATATTTCCGCCTCCCCGCAAGTCGTGGGGTGTTGCACATCGACTTACAGTGGTATCAGAGCCTCGCTAAACAATAAATAACTCACTTGCAAAATTGTATGAATTTCGAACGGAAAAAAACAAAACCGGAAAACCCCGATATCATGGTATTCTGTCGATTTTTAAATATGGTCCAAAAATTTTTCAGGGACCTTCAGAAAGCTCAAAATGATAGTATTAGAACACCCAAGAAAACTGGGCTCACGAATCGACTAAAGCGCCGCGGAACCGCGGCGGATCCCACCGATCCGCCGCGATTCCGCCGCCGAGTTGCCGATTCATCAGCCCAATTTTCCTGTGTTGGTTCTCTGTGATATTTGGTATTTTCTGGAATTTTTTAATTTTTGCTTAGGTTTCAGATTTACAGATAAGTATTGGAGCGAAATTAAATGTGTTTAATCGATCGAAATTATACGGTATTTGCTTGTTGGATTATATCTGTGTTTGTTTAATGTGTTTGTAAACCTCCCCTAACTGCTAGTATGTCGGTTGGCAGGGGGTTGCACATTTCTGTAATGGATTTTATCTGTTTGTGTATATGAACTATGTTGGACTGTTGTGATGTATAGCCGGGGTTATGTGATGGGTTATTATTTAATTCATTTGATGTAAATGTAATTTGTTGTAATATTATTTTGCGGGGCACATCCAGGTTGCGGTTGTAGCCACCGTTGTATTATTTCATTTTACTGTTTTTTCTCCTAGGACAGACCTAAGGTGGGGTGCACAAACTGCCGGGCGGGTAGTTTGCCGTACCCGTTGGGGTCTTGGGTAGGGTAATGGCTATTCATCACAACTGTGTAATCCGTCTTTTGTTGCAGGCTCAAAACAAACACGGATTGCTTGTAAATCCAATAAAGTTCATCTGTGATCTGGAATGCCTATTATTGCGTCTGACGAATGTACAATATCTATATATGATAGCTATTTAGACGTCACTTATGTTTTACACCCGCGCTAGCCCAGCCCCCGCTCTGTCGTTAGTTAAGTAACCTAACGGGTGATGACGGGACCCCGTGGCGAATGCAGATGGCATAAGAGGACGTTGTATTTTCGTTGTTTTCTGCAATGATAGGTTAATGATGGGACGCATTATTTATAATGCAAAGAAAATAAACCAAAAGTTTAATCGTTGGAACAATTTAAAAGAAACCACTCGGTTAATTTTAAAAACAGATATTTTTAAATGCGGAGCTTTAACCATTCCTTTTAAAAGCTATCAGGTTCCTTCGGTTATATCAAGTTCACTACGTTCACGGTTTCGCCAAAACCATTCGTAGCCCTCTGTCATTTCATTTGGGTATTCAGTAGTATTCAAGCTATGCATTTTGGCTAAAGTCAAGGCATAGTGTTTGGTAGCTGCTGGGTTTTTCATTTGTTGCATAAGATAGATGAGTTGGTTTGGGACAGTCGTATTATCATTTGACCAAAGTCAGGGGTATATACGGATAGGTTCAAATTGACAAGATAATGACGGGTAGAACTTGACATGTGACTTATGACATTTTGACCAAAGCCAAGGTCATAAGAGCGTGGGGCAAAAACTTATATCGGGAATTTCTAAAGAAACTGAAATTTGCAAAGAGATGCATACCATTTGGAGTTTGATGAATGTTGGTAGCATTCCTTCAACATTATCATACGATGATATTTGGATCCCGATCCTACTGTGAGTATATGCTACTTAACAGGAGATTCGTCACTTAACGATCAATACTATAAACCAAGTAGGTGTCAAGAAAGGTGTCAGCGGGGTCACGCTCCCAGAGAAAAGAGGTTATTTAATTAAGGAACTTCGCGAAAGCGTTGGAAAACCTCCCTCGAAGTATCGACACTAGCCTGCCTGAACGGTTAAGCAAGTATTGTATGGTGAGAATAGTCCTGGCTAATTCTTCTTTTATGGTTTGAGGAAGGATTCGAGAAACAGTGGGAGCCATCCAGTTTAGATAAACATAAAACCACTCTAAACTTGCAAGAGCATCATGCTAAAGAGTTTTCTTCTCTCTCTCCTAATTGCAGCGACCCTGAAAATGACTGGACTTAAGTTACTTTTAGAGAAAAATATACTGACAGGGCCAAACTATAAAGATTGGCTGCGGAATGTCAAAATGGCTTTGACCTATGACAAATTGGGGTACGTCCTCACCGCTACGGCACCTGCTGTCCCTGGTCCCAAATCCAGTAATACGGATAAGGAAATCCACAAAACCTGGGATTTCGATTGCGCGAAAGCCAAGTGCATCGTGCTTGCCTCGATGAACAATGAACATCAGAGGAGGCATGAGGATATGGAACTTGATGGCATATTTCTCCATACAAAGGAACTTTATGGAGAGCAATCTCGTATAGCAAGATACGAGACCTCTAAGAACTTGTTTCGAGCGAGGTTGGCTGTCGGGTTATCAGTAGGAGAACATGTCCTAAAGATGATCGGCTATATAGAAGAGCTCGCAGACCTTAGGACGACTTTGGATAATGAGCTCTATACAGACCTTATTCTCCAGTCCCTTCCTTCCACCTACGCCCAGTTTATCCTGAACTTCAACATTCAAAGAAAAGAAGTTGAACTTCCGGAATTCTTGAACATGTTAAGGAGTGCAGAGGGCACCTTGCAGAAAGCAAGGGAAACACCCGCTATGTTTGTTAGCAGTGCTTCTTCTTCCGGGTCCAAGGCTAGGGCCAAAGGAAGGAAAAAGAAGGCCGCCCCCAGACCTAGAGGAGGTGTAAGTAAGGTGGGAGGGAAGGGAAAGAAAAAGTTTGCGGTACCGGTAGTGGGCCAGGATGAGTGCTTCCATTGTCACAGGAAAGGGCACTGGAAGAAAGATTGCAAGGCGTGGAACGCCAAGAACCAGGAACCAAAGCAAGCTGTGGCTTCGACTTCAGGTGTGTTTGTAATTGAGAATTGTCTGTCAATCAACTCTACTTCCTGGGTATTGGATACCGGATCAGGATCTCATATTTGCAATTCATTGTAGGCACTGAGAAACCGTAGAGTGCTGAAGGAAAGTGATATGACCCTAAAGGTTGCTAACGGAGCTAGCGTGGGAGCTGCGTCCGTCGGGGATTATCACCTGGGATTGACGAGTGGACACATTTTGGTTTTACATAACTGTTTTTTTGTACCAAGCTTAACGTGTAATATCATATCAGTTTCCTTGTTATCAAATAAAGGTTATGATTTCACGTTTGTAAGAGATGTTGTTAACATCCACCTTAATCATGGTTTGATTGGATCCGGTACACTAAATAACGGTATATATGTTTTAAACCAACTCCAAATTTTCAATGTCCAGAACACACTAAAAAGAAAGTCTCCAGATTTAAATAAAGCTTTCTTATGGTATTGTAGACTGGGTCACATCAATGAGAGAAGGTTGACTAAGTTGCATAGAGAAGGATATTTGGACTCGTTCGAATATCAAACTTATGACACTTGTCAATCTTGTCTCAAAGGAAAGATGACAAAGACTCCATTTACTGGACATGGAGTAAGAGCGAGCGAGCTCTTAGGACTCATACACAACGATGTATGTGGTCCAATGTCTACGCATGCAAGAGGTGGTTTTTCTTATTTCATTACTTTCACGGATGATTACTCAAGATACGGATTCATTTATCTGATGAAACATAAATTCGAGGCTTTTGAGAAATTCCAAGAGTATAAGAATAAAGTAGAAAACCAAACCGGCAAAAGTATCAAGACACTTAGATCTGATCGAGGTGGTGAATACTTGAGTGCCGAGTTCCTAGGTTACCTAAAAGAGAAAGGAATTCTCTCTCAGCTTACTCCTCCATACACTCCACAGCATAACGGTGTATCGGAGAGACGGAATCGAACCCTATTGGATATGGTACGATCCATGATGAGTAATGCTGAGTTACCGCGATCTTTTTGGGGTTATGCGCTAGAATCAGCAACATATCTTCTGAATAGGGCTCCTACCAAGACTGTGCCTACCACTCCATATCAGATGTGGACTGGGAAGAAACCCCATCTTCAGCATATGAAGATTTGGGGATGTCCAGCTTTTGTTAAAAAGCAGCATGTGGACAAGCTCGAGGCACGATCCGTAAAATGTAAGTTTGTGGGATATCCAAAGAACTCCAAGGGATATTATTTCTATTACGCAGAGGAACAAAAGGTTTTTGTTTCTCGTAATACCCATTTTCTGGAACATCAGTTTTTAGAAAAGGAAATAAGTGGGAGCGAAATAGAACTGGAAGAAATTCCAGAACCACAAACTGCTACTGAAAGTTTGGTAGAACCGGTAGTTCAAGAAGAACAGGACATTCCCGCACCCCTCCGCAGGAGTAGTACGCCGTCTCATCCGCCTGAGAGATACTACGGTTTTCTCATAGATGGGGATAGAGAGGATTGCATCATAGATGATGATGAACCTACTGACTTCCAGCAGGCCATCCAGAGCGGCGACTCGGTACGATGGCTAGATGCAATGCGGACCGAAATGGAGTCCATGTACACCAACAAAGTATGGACTTTGGACTTTGCTCCAGATGGGGTAAAACCCATAGGATGCAAATGGATCTTCAAGAAAAAGATTGGTGTAGATGGACAGGTGGAAACTTATAAGGCTAGACTTGTTGCAAAGGGTTTTCGTCAAAGACCTGGTTTGGACTATGACGAAACTTTTTCTCCAGTGGCTATGCTCAAATCCATTCGGGTCCTTCTTGCTATTGCTGCCTTCCATGATTATGAAATCTGGCAGATGGACGTAAAGACGGCTTTTTTGAATGGAAATTTAGAAGAGTGCGTCTATATGGATCAGCCAGAGGGTTTCAATCAGAGTGGGAGCAGCGGGAAAGTATGCAAGCTGCTTAAGTCCATTTATGGACTAAAGCAGGCATCGCGGAGTTGGAACATCTGTTTTGATGAGACAGTCAAAGAATATGACTTTATCAAAAATCCAGATGAACCGCGCATATATAGTAAAGTTGTAGCCAGAAGTGTCGTATTCCTCGTCTTGTACGTGGATGACATTCTATTGATAGGAAATGACATTCCTATGCTACAATATGTCAAAGGATTCTTGTCACACAGGTTCTCCATGAAAGACCTGGGTGATGCCTCTTACATTCTGGGGATCCGGATCTATCGTGATAGATCCAAGAGGATGTTGGGACTTTCGCAGTCCAGGTATATCGACACTGTACTGAAAAGATTCAGTATGGAAGATTCTAAGCGCGGTAATCTACCGGCTTGTCACGGAATCACCCTATCCAAAGAGATGTCTCCCAAGACTGATTTGGAAAGGGAACGCATGTCTATTATACCCTACGCTTCTGCGGTAGGCTCTATAATATATGCGATGTTGTGCACCAGACCAGATGTAGCTTACGCACTGAGCGTAGTAAGCCGGTATCAATCAGACCCAGGGGAGAAGCACTGGATAGCAGTAAAGAATATTCTCAAGTACCTAAAGAGGACTAAGGAGATGTTCTTGGTTTACGGCGGAAAAGACCTCAGGTTGGAGGCCTTTGCTGATTCTGGCTTCCAGAGTGATAAGGACGATTCCAAGTCCATGTCGGGTTATGTCTTTACTCTCAATGGAGGGGAGGTGTGCTGGAAGAGCTCCAAGCAGGACACCGTTGCTGACTCAACGATGGAAGCGGAGTATATAGCTGCTTGCGATGCCGCAAAAGAAGCAGTCTGGATGAAGAAGTTCCTAACAGAACTTCAGGTGGTTCCTACCATTGTTGATCCAATACCTCTGTATTGCGACAACAACGGAGCTATAACTTTAGCGAAGGAACCAAGGTCCCATCAGAAGTCCAGACACATCTTAAGGCGGTATCACCTGATCAGGGAGATCATTGATCTTCGGGAGATCGAGGTTCGGAGAGTTACTTCTGAAGAGAACATTGCTGATCCATTCATGAAGGCCCTACCTCAGATTCAGTTCGAGAGGCTACTCGAGATCATCAGTCTTCGATATGCCAGTACATGGCCCTAGTGCAAGTGGGAGATTGTTAGTGTATATGACCTAGGGGCCATTATTGTATCATACTAGTTTGTATATTACTTAATGGAAGCTTGGGATATTCACATGTATATAACAGTCTTGATAAACATGGTAGTATGCTACTTGGTTTATCTATCTTAATATGTCAGTTGGGTACAGTCCCGAGCCACATGGAGGCAGTGAGCGGATCGACAAGGGTTTCGTATCTCCCGGTATTGGGGTTGAGATCGCGCTGTGTCTAGGAGAGTCATTACACGAAGTCCTTGGCCAAGGCAGAAGATTTACTGGTAGGTGTTCCAGTAGTATCTCAGGGTGTTCTGGGCTACACCCCGATACGACTTGTACCGCTTTTGGGGGTCTGACTTTTACCAACCCCCTAGGCCCGGCATGCGATGCTCATAGACGAACGGACCGGACTGTACGGATATTGTCACTGACAGGCTCAGTAGGGTGTCAGGATGAGTTCGCTCATCGACCTCCCTTTTGGTCAATACCTGGTAGCCCGTTACGTACGGTTAGTACCACTGACGTGCTAGTGGTTAAATCCACAGCCAAAGTATTGGCGAGTCTTTAGAGTCCCCCACAGACAGTTTCTCAAGTTTCGAGCGAAACGTTGTAGTGGCCGTATGGTATTATGGCAGGGTTCGATCATATACGTGCAGTCGTGCACGGATCATACTAGTGGTCTTTGGTTTAAGCCGGATCCTAGTATTAGATTTGTTGGATTACTTTTGTCTCATCGCATTTGCATTCAGTCGGAATTCGGATGCAGGTATGCATATACTGGTGAGGGGTATCCTTGTGATCCGTCACGAGTTTACTTTAGATGTTGCCGTATCTTTTTGTTGTTGTAAACATTTGGGTTAATGTTTACAAATGGAAATAATGAGCTAGAAATCATGATTAGGAGCATTAATTATGATACATGCACAAGTGGTGACTCATGGTCTCTTTCTTTATGCATGTGTCACATTATGTGATTGATTTTTGAGTTGAAATGAGAGGGAGAGAGAGAAGGGCAGCCATAGTAAGGGGTTTGCTCTTGTGTTTTTTGATTCTAACACTCTCTCACTCTCATTATCATCTCAACACAAAAGAAAGAAAAGCTTCTTCTTCTTCCTCCTCTAGCTCACCATTTCCATTGATGGCTTCATCTTCAACCTCCATCCATACAATGGATGCAAGAGACAAAGTTGTCACACACATTCTCTACCTCACCTTGGACACGTCGACTAGCGAACTTCGTGTCCGAGTTGCTTCGGATGAAGCGGGAGCCCGTAAAAAGACTCGATGTTGTGGTGCCCTTTCCGACGAGAAGATCGAGATCGGAGATGCTGTGAGGAGCTTGGGATGGTGGCCAAAGACCGAAGGACACGGATCGATCGGTATAGCCTTTCCAACCCTTCTCTAGTTTGCTAGTTATAGGTTAATGGTTCGATCCGGATTTAAAGTCTGCGATAGCGCCGGTTTCTAGTTTAGAAAAAGTTTTCGTTTCCGCATATTGGCTTCGGATAGACGGCCGGGGTGCTACCGTAGACTTACATGGTATCAGAGCCACGCCATTAACCTTTACTAGCTTGTTCTAACGCGTTTAAAATATCGATCGATCGAAATTTCCGAATCGTGTTTTCATTTCAGTGTGCTTGCTGTCGATTTTCAAAGTTGGTCAAAAAAATAGTTTAGGCATCTTAAAAATACATGCAGGCATAACTAAAGCTACAGAAAAAGTTTGGAGACCTAACTCCAGAATTCCGCCGCGGAACCGCCGCGCAATGTCGAATTTGGCGGCCCTTTTTAGGCTACAGCAACCCAAATTTTTTCTTAGGCTTTATTTCATGAAAATATGATTTTTTTGATATATAGTTTTGGCCCAGATTATTTTTAGTGCTGGAATTGTACTTGGGGCCCACTTCGGGAAGTTTTGTCGATCGGAATTTTAAATACGTTAGTTTACAGTACTTACATTATATCTGCGACCGTGAATGTCATTCGAGCGGTAAATCTTGTCTTATTGCTATAGTTCTTTTAGACGGATTTGCGAACGTGACATTCACGTTGATGTTCTGTGTTGTGCTGTGATGTTGCGGATTTATCATGGTGGATAGCCTGGATGCAATGGTAGTACAGTTTGGTTATTTGTATATTTGATATTGCGGGGCGAGCGTCCGATATGTGGACTGCCGTCACTGCCTGTTTGTATATTATTCTTTTTGGGGCACGACCGGGCTGAGGTCGATGTACCCGTTGTATATATTTTTACTTTCTGTACTAGGATTACCCCGCGGTGGGGTGCACGGATAGCCGGATTGTAGAGGGCAACGAGCCCGCATCTCATGGCTTTGAGAAGGAGGGGGCTTTACTCTAGAATTGGCGGGCTATTCGCCGCACTCCTATGGGGCATACGTTGACCCAAGGAGGGGTGCTCAAGTTACCGGATTCCGTGAAGTGCTGGGTGGTCCATTCACTTTGTTGAAGAGGGCTGCCTCGCTTCACGTTTTGGCGGGTAACTTGTTGGAGATAGTGCCCTCATAGTCAATTATTAAATCGCAGGTACGTGATTGCAATGATTGCGGAGGACCTATACCGGTAGGACAGTCTTAATCGAGATGATAGTATGCTATCTGGTTTGCCTTTATCAGTCGTGTACATGTTCAGGTGACTGATTACATGTTACAGTTTGATAGAGCCCTTAGGATCTTGCTTTACTACCAACTGTATGATGGCGATCATATACGTGAGAGTTGGGTAGTTTATATGCATATCCTTAATTGTGGTCCCTAGTCGTGGGAGTTTCGAGACAGGGCATCGATACTCCGGAGTAGACTAGTATATACAGTCGAGACCCCGACGAGGGGCGGTGGTCGGTCTCACAAGCCACTGGTATCAGTTGGATCACCTAAGATGTATACAGGTGCTCATTGGGTTATGAGTACACCGGACAGGACTCGCCGGGAATCTGCTAGTTGGTATTATACATATCGTCAGATAGTAGTTCCCTGGTGACATGTGTACAGGTTAGTTCATCGACCTGAGGTCGTCATTTATCTCGTGTGAGTTCCCACTGTGCTTTGATTTCTACCCTACCACGGCTCAAAGGAGTCGTGCAAACAGGTAGCTTTTGGGTACAGTCCCGAGCCATATGGAGGCACGTGAGCGGATCGGCAGGGGATTCATCTCTCCCGGTATTGGGGGTGAGATCGTGCTGTGTCTAGGCGAGCCATTACACAAAGCCCACGGCCGTGGCAGGAGATTTACTGATAGGTACTCCAGTAGTATCTCAGGGTGTTATTAGGCTACACTCCGACACGACTTATACTGCTATTGGGGGTCTGACGTTACTAGCCCCTTAGGCAGATATGCGATACTCATAGACGAACGGACCGGACTGTATATACATTGTCACTGTTAGGCTCAGTAGGGTTTCCGGATGAGTTCGCTCATCGGCATCCCTTGAGGTCAGTCCATGGGCAGCCGTTACGCATTGCTAGTGCCGCTGACGGTTTGTGGTTAAACCTACTGCCAGGGTACTGACGAGTCATTAGAGTCCCCCACAGACAGTTTCCCAAGTTCGGGCGAAACGTTGTAGAGGCCGTATGGTTTTATGGCAGGGTTCGGAAAATGCATGTGCGTTTACGCACGTGTCAGATTTCGGGCAGATGATACTGGTCGGTTTTGGTTTAAGCCGGATCCGAGTATTATATTGAGTAGATATAATATCTTTGTCTCAGTTGCATTTGTATTCGGTCGTAATACAAATGCGGGTATATTTATACAGTTACGGGGTTATCCTGAAATTCGTTTCGGGATCACTTTTGGAAGTTGCCAGTTTCCAGTTTTCTATCAGCCGTCTTTTAACATTCGGTTAAAGATGGATTTATCTTTTCTTTGGAAGAGTGTGGATGCTTCTAGAAAGTTCTAGAAGCGGTGAGGTGTTATTGTTTCATTGGTTGCTTTCTTTGTGTTCACACTAGTTATTTATTTGTGTTCACACTAGATATTTATTTGTGTTCACACTAGATATTTATCCTTGTGGTTACCTCCCCTCTCCTACACTCACCCCCTCACCTCTATATATGGCCGGCCCCTTCCCCCTCTCTCATTCACTCTCACTTGATAGTTGTAAAAGATTATGATAGATTTTGGGGTGTATGGAAATTTCATTGCTCATTTCATTCCATCACCCGAATCAATTGGCAACTTCAGTTCGTCCATAGCTTTGGACGGAACGAGACAAAGTCTTCTACTCATTCTCTACATCAATCTTGGTCGTCTCTTTTAGCAAACTTGACGACCGAGTTGCCTCGAGTCAAAGGCGGGAGCCCGTTTAAAGAATCGTTGACGTGGTGCCACCTGGACGAGCAGATCGGAGATCGACGAGATCGGAGCAGCCGCAACGGAGCGTGGGATGATGGTTAAAGAACGAAGGACTCGGATCGTTCGGTATAACCTTTCTGCAGACTTTACAGTTTGTTAGTTTAGCAATAATGGAAGATCCGGGTTAAAGTATACGATAGCGCCAGTTAAAAAGTTTTTGTTCCGTATTTGGCGTCTGTAGACGGCCGGGGCGCTACCGTAGACTTACAGTGGTATCAGAGCCTCACCATTTTGCTATACTAACTTGTGCTAACACGTTTAAAATATCGATCGAACCGAATTTCGAAAAACACAATTTTCAAGCTTCACAGTTTCTGTCGATTTTAAATGATGTCCTAAAATTATTCTACATATCACAGAAATCTGTGCAGGGTTTTCTAAGAATACTGTAAAAATTTGGGCACATGATACGACCAAACCACCGTGGAATCGCGGTCAAACCTAAGGTTTGACCGCGCATCCGCGGCCATTTGGTGTGATCATGCCCCCAAACTTGCACAGTGTATTCTTCTCTGGAAATTGGGGTTTTTGGAATATATCTTTTGGGCCCAGATTTTGTTACTGTACACCAGTTGTTCGTTGGGCCCACTTCGTGATATTTAGTCGATCGAAATTTAAACATGTTAGTTTACAGTGCTTACATTATATCTCCGACCGGGAATGTCATTTGATCGGTAAACCGCGTCTGATTGCTATAGTTCTTTTAGACGGGTTTGCGAACGTGACATTCGCGTTGATGTTCTGTGTTGTACTGTGATGTTGCGGATTTGTCGTAGTGGATAGCAGTGTGCAATGATAGTGCAGTTTGGATTTATTTGTACATTTGATATTGCAGGGAGAGCGTCCAACATGTGGACTTCCATCACTGCCTGTTGTATAATATTCTTTTGGGGCACGACCAGGTTGCGGTCGATGTACTTGTTGTACTATTATTTATTTCTGTACTAGTTTTACCCCGCGACGGAGTGTACGGATAGCCAGGTTCTGGAGGGCAACGGGTCCGCATCTCATGGCTTTGAGAGGCAGAGGGGCCTTACTCTGGAATTGGCAGACTATTCGCCGCACTCGTAGGGGGTACAGGTTGACCCAAGGAGGGGTGCTCAAGCTACCGGATTCCGTGAAGTGCAGGGTGGTCCATTCACTTTGCTGTAGGGGGCTGCCTCGCTTCAGGTTTTGGCGGGTAACTTGCCGCACCCATAGGGGTCTAGGTTTCATTGCACAGGCTATCCACACGACCAGGGGAACGTCGGATTTCAACAGCGGCTCTGTGAAACTTGGGGATCCCGGATTATCTGTATTGTTCTGTGATGCTTATTACTTTTCTGTAATGTTGCATATTATCATGCCTGGAGCGATTATTGTATATTGGTTTATATACTATTAGATGTTGTATATGTTTTACACCCGCGCTAGTCCAGTCCCCGCTCTGTCGTTAGTTAAGTAACCTAACGGGCGATGACAGGACCCAGTGACGAATGCGGATGGCATATACGTACATTTTATTTTCGTTCTTTTCTGGTGTGATTGATTGATGGGACTGCGTTGATTCTGATCAATGCAAAGGAAAACAAACCTATTTGGCAGTTATTGGAACAAATTTAAAAGGTGTTATTGCAAAGACGTTTCCTTTTGTTATGCATAGTGGTATTCAGTGGAATATCCTGCACCTCATTCGACGGGGCAAGGGCCGATATCCCTTCACCGGGACTGACCCCTGGGACAGAAGTTTACGTCAGGGTAATAACTTCACTATAGTCGATTACAAGTTGCTTTGCATCATGGTATTCAGTGGAATATCCTGCACCTCATTCCACGGGGAAAGAGCCGAGATCCCTTCACCGGGAGTAACCTCTTTAGCAAAAGGTTTTCGCCACTATATTTTAAAAAGCTATCAGGTTCCTTCAGCGATATCAAGTTCGTTACGTTAAAGGTTTTTCGCCAAAAACCAGCCGTAGCCCTCCGTCACTTCTTTTGGGTATTCAGTAGTATTCAAGCTATGCATTTTAGCCAAAGTTAAGGCATAGTGTTTGGTAGCTGCTGGGTATTCATTTGTTGCATAGATAGATGAGTTGGTTTGGGACAGTCGTTCTGCCATTTGGCCAAAGCCAGGGGCATGTGCGGGTGGGTTCAAATTGACAAGATAGTGACGGGTAGAACTTGGCATGTGACTTATGACATTTTGACCAAAGCCAAGGTTATAAGAGCATGGGGAAAAAATCATATCGGGAGTTTCTAAAGAAACTGAAACTTGCCAAGTATGCGCATACCTTCTGGAATGTGATAACGTGAGTGGATTCCATCACGTTATCATGCGATGAGAGTTGGATCCCGATTCCCACTGATGAGTTGGTTTACTCTTCGGGTGATCCCGATTGATTCTTCTTTCAGGTTTGGAGGAGAATTTGACAGGACAGTGGGAGGTTTCCGGATTAGATAAAGTGATAACCATTCTGATCTTGGTTAGAGTGCACGCAGAGTGTTTCTTTTCTCTCTCTCTTTGGCAACGACCTTTGACCGACCCTAGACTATGACTCAGTGACCAAGTTGACCGAACCTTCTTAAAATACTGGTTTTTGGATTGTCCGAGTTGCATAAGTCATTGCCACTCCTTCTTCTACCTTTTGAATTTCTCAGAACACCCGTATTACTACGGACATCCACTTCCATTGGATAGATCCATCGTATGGTTATATA
Organism: Agapanthus africanus; assembly: GCA_030015575.1. Taxonomy (NCBI): domain Eukaryota; kingdom Viridiplantae; phylum Streptophyta; class Magnoliopsida; order Asparagales; family Amaryllidaceae; genus Agapanthus; species Agapanthus africanus. The sequence goes on along the minus strand of JASDDO010000019.1, from coordinate 734,134,358 downwards.
CGAACTCGAAGGGACTTCTTCGAGGATGGATTCAGGTTCAGGAGAAATAGAATTGGTTTATTCAGTTGTCTTTTATTATCACCTTCTCTCAGGTTGCGAGGGCTCCTTGGTTTAGGAGAGTACACCTATTACGCTTATTGGATAGTCTTATTCCAAACCATAGGCAGGTGCCGAAAGGTAGGGAATGAAGAAAACCAATTAGCCTAAATAGGGTGTGCAGATGGTAATATGTAAAGACAAAATAAAGGGATTAGAAAGAGGGCAAAGTAAATTGCGACTGATATCATTCACGACCAAACCGCGTGCTTCATCGCCACTCCTATTTCACCTTTAATAGAATAAGGTATTATTCAGTTGTCTTTTATCATCACCTTCTCTCAAGATGTGAGTACTCCTTGGTTTAGGAGGGTACACCTATTATGCTTACTGGATAGTCTTCTTCCAAACCATAGGCTGGTGCCGAACGGTAGGGAAGGAAGAAAACCATTTAGCCTAACGAAGGTGTACAGAAGGTAACGACTAAAGACAAATAATGGGATTTGGAGAGAAGGCAAAGAAATATACGGTTAAAGTCATGAATTGGATTATGGAAGAGGCATTACTAGGAATAACAGGATACCCCTACGATACATTTTCATGTTTCAGTGCATTGTTAAACGAAAACTGTTTTCCCGATTAGATACTTACTCCAAGGGTATGTATTTACCAGGTTTCATTCTCATATCTGTATGGTTTTACGGATGATGAGTGGGAGTAAGTTATTGGGAATTAGGTAATTATCCTCATTATATCGGAATTTGTTGTAATTGGTGATATTTGAGGAAATCGCCAGGGTACAGTTTTCAACCTACGAAGCACAGGTTTTGAGTTATTCAACTCAGTGGACTTATACAGAGTATTGTATGTTGTCCAGTGTCCATCAGGACAAAGGGGTAGGTCCTCGTACTTTGTTCTATTTACTTATGACTTCTCTAGTTTTTAGACAAGTGTTTCGTAGAAATACAAGGTCTAAGTTTTGAGAAGTTGTGGGTATAAGAATAAAGTAGAGAACCACGTGTCACAAGTATCGGGATTCTTTAAAGAGATCGAAGATGTAGATTCTTGTGATTGGTATTCAGATGATAGTAATGGCTTTGAGAAACTTGTTTGGCTTTCAGGTTACTCATAATTGGATGGATTCCTAAGTTGAGTAATCCTGATTAGTCTCTTTCCATTAAGTTGATATGCACTGGAGACAGCTGCATGATTGAATATGGTTCCAATTAAATAAGTGCCAAAGTTTCTATATTGGATATAGAATAGTTCGTACCTTGAAAGATGTTAAGGTACGGGGAGTTGTCCAGCTTATGCTTAAAACCAGACACTGGATAACTCAGGGCACGTTTCTGTAATGGTTGTTTGTGGGTTGACCCTGGCTATGACGAGGGTTGATATTCTACCATTTAGAAGATCAATAGTGATATTGTTCTTGACTCGCCACAGTTTTAGTAAAATGGATTTTTTCAGAAAGCAGTAGTGGGGTTATGGTAGAACTGGAAGTGATTCCAGAACCGCGAACGATTACGGAAAATTTAATAGGACCTATATATTCAATCAGGTTTGACATTCCATTAGCCACTCCGCAGATATGGTGGGTAACCTCAGAAACCCGAGAGGTACTTCGGTAGCCTCAAGGACGGTGACAGGGAGGTTCTTATCTACCCGAATTGACACTACCGTTGTTCCAGGCTATGAGACCCGGTAGGAGGGTTGTTGTGGGCAGTGGGCGTAGCGGAAGCATAGTGGGCAAGTAGCTTATGTCTATTTATAGACTAGAGCAGTTATAGCAGAGATAGATCATCTAATTTTGATGTGACAGTCATGGGTTTGACTTCATCAGAATAGGGGATGGATCTGTTAAGAAGGTAGTAGGGTGTGATGTCATGGTATCTGGATGACATACACAGAGTAGGAAGTAAAATTCCTATACTACGATCGGTTGTACTGTGGTCGTCACACAGTTGTTTCTCCAGACAGAATATGGATATAATATTTGACATTCTGGTTTCTGGATCTATGGTTTTAGATCTAGATTTGGGTAGTTTCCCAATGTGGGTACTTTGACAGATATTCTAATGGTTTTTAGAATAGTTGACTCCTAGCATGGTGGTGTACCTGCAGGTGATGGAGTCACCCTCTCTAAAGGTATCGTATAGACTAAAGGGGAGAGGGCTGTGCATGATTGGCAGATCACTTGCTTAGGCAATTGAGTCAATCGTGAGGTGTCAAGTACCACACCAGATGTTGTTTTTGCACTAGATACGATAAGTTTGTATTAATCCAATCCTGGAGAGACATAAGGAAGCAGTTTTAGAACACAAGTGGATGTTCTACGGATTTGATGACGGCAGCCTCCTTCGGGAGACGATTATCATTCCAGGCTTCAAAGGTGACGTGGATGACAGAGTGATTGTCAGAGTTTTAGTTTTCCCTCTGACGAGGGACAGTATTATAGACAGGTGGTCCAAGAGGATACTGTGGGTGGCATTGTGCCGGATACTGATTAGGTTCAGTGATCGATACAGTCTAAGAAGTTTGGATTTGGAGTGCATTTATGAACTAGGTCCCATCAGATATCCAGACATATTCTAAGACAGGTATTACTCGATTCGGAAGATGGTTTTCTCTGCGAACTTGAGATTTAGAGAGATATAGAAAGAAACATCTAGGCGGATCCACTCACTGAGGCTATTTCTCGAACACAATAGTTTTACAAACGGGCTTTGTGAAACTGATTAGTAGAGGAGTTGGATGTTCGGTTTCACACGGGCTGTGAGTAGTCGACATCGCAATAATTAGCCTTGAGTGCAAGTGGGAGATTGTTGGAGATAGTGCCCTCATAGTCAATTATTAGATTGCAGGTACGTGATTGCAATGATTGCGGAGGACCTATACCGGTAGGACAGTCTTACTCGAGATGATAGTATGCTATCTGGTTTGCCTTTATCAGTCGTGTACATGTTCAGGTGACTGATTACATGTTACACTTTGATAGAGCCCTTAGGATCTTGCTTTACTACCAACTGTATGATGGCGATCATATACGTGAGAGTTGGGTAGTTTATATGCATATCCTTAATTGTGGTCCCTAGTCGTGGGAGTTTCGAGACAGGGCATCGATACTCCGGAGTAGACTAGTGTATACAGTCGAGACCCCGACGAGGGGCGGTGGCCGGTCTCACAAGCCACTGGTATCAGTTGGATCACCTAAGATGTATACAGGTGCTCATTGGGTTATGAGTACACCGGACAGGACTCGCCGGGAATCTGCTAGTTGGTATTATACATATCGTCAGATAGCAGTTCCCTGGTGACATGTGTATAGGTTAGTTCATCGACCTGAGGTCGTCATTTGTCTCGTGTGAGTTCCCACTATGCTTTGATTTCTACCCTACCACGGCTCAAAGGAGTCGTGCAAACAGGTAGCTTTTGGGTACAGTCCCGAGCCATATGGAGGCACGTGAGCGGATCGGCAGGGGATTCGTCTCTCCCGGTATTGGGGGTGAGATCGTGCTGTGTCTAGGATAGCCATTACACAAAGCCTACGGCCGTGGCAGGAGATTTACTGGTAGGTACTCCAGTAGTATCTCAGGGTGTTATTGGGCTACACTCCGACACGACTTATACTGCTATTGGGGGTCTGACGTTACTAGCCCCCTAGGCAGATATGCGATACTCATAGACGAACGGACCGGACTGTATATACATTGTCACTGTTAGGCTCAGTAGGGTTTCCGGATGAGTTCGCTCATCGGCATCCCTTGAGGTCAGTCCATGGGCAGCCGTTACGCATTGCTAGTGCCGCTGACGGTTTGTGGTTAAACCCACTGCCAGGGTACTGACGAGTCATTAGAGTCCCCCACAGACAGTTTCCCAAGTTCGGGCAAAACGTTGTAGAGGCCGTATGGTTTTATGGCAGGGTTCGGAAAATGCACGTGCGTTTACGCACGTGTCAGATTTCGGGCAGATGATACTGGTCGGTTTTGGTTTAAGCCGGATCCTAGTATTATATTGAGTAGATATAATATCTTTGTCTCAGTTGCATTTGTATTCGGTCGTAATACAAATGCGGGTATATTTATACAGTTACGGGGTTATCCTGAAATTCGTTTCGGGATCACTTTTGGAAGTTGCCAGTTTCCAGTTTTCTATCAGCCGTCTTTTAACATTCGGTTAAAGACGGATTTATGTTTTCTTTGGAAGAGTGTGGATGCTTCTAGAAAGTTCTAGAAGCGGTGAGGTGTTATTGTTTCATTGGTTGCTTTCTTTGTGTTCACACTAGTTATTTATTTGTGTTCACACTAGATATTTATTTGTGTTCACACTAGATATTTATCCTTGTGGTTACCTCCCCTCTCCTACACTCACCCCCCCACCTCTATATATGGCCGGGCCCTTCCCCCTCTCTCACTCACTCTCACTTGATAGTTGTAAAAGATTAAGATAGATTTTGGGGTGTATGGAAATTTCATTGCTCATTTCATTCCATCACCCGAATCAATTGGCAACTTCAGTTCGTCCATAGCTTTGGACGGAACGAGACAAAGTCTTCTACTCATTCTCTACATCAATCTTGGTCGTCTCTTTTAGCAAACTTGACGACCGAGTTGCCTCGAGTCAGAGGCGGGAGCCCGTTTAAAGAATCGTTGACGTGGTGCCACCTGGACGAGCAGATCAGAGATCGACGAGATCGGTGCAGCCGCAACGGAGCGTGGGATGATGGTTAAAGAACGAAGGACTCGGATCGTTCGGTATAACCTTTCTACACTCTTTACAGTTTGTTAGTTTAGCAATAATGGAAGATCCGGGCTAAAGTATACGATAGCGCCAGTTAAAAAGTTTTTGTTCCGCATTTGGCGTCTGTAGACGGCCGGGACGCTACCGTAGACTTACATAACTTACCGCACCCATAGGGGTCTGGGTATCTTAGAATTATGTGCAGGCGAAACTATAGCTACAGAAAAAATTTGGGGGCCTAACTCCAAAATTCCGCTGCGGAAAGTGAGCAAAATGTCGCATTTTGCTGCCCTTCCGCGGCGCCTTTTGGGCTATAGTACCCTAAAATTTTTCTGGGGCTGTAGTTCATGAAAATATGATATTTGTGATATATAGTTTTGGCCCAGGTTTATTTGAGTGTTGTATTTACATTTGGGGCCTATTTAGAAAAGTTTAGTCGATCAAAATTTTAATTGTGTATTTTACAGTACATTCACTTTTATCTGCGACCGGGAATGTTACTCGATCGGTAAAACTCGTCTGATTGCTATATGTTCTTTTAGACGGGTTTTGCGAACGTGACATTCGCGTTAATGTTGTGTGCTTGTTCTGTGATTGTGGTTGGATAGTCGTGATGGATAGTATGTGATGAAATGTTAGTGGTACAGTTTAAATTCATTTGTACATTTGTTATTGCGGGACGAGCGTACGACATGTGGACTGCCGTCTTTGCCGGGTTGTATATTATTTTGGAGCACGACCGGGCTGAGGTCGATGTCACCGTTTGTACATATTATTTTCTTTTTCTGTACTAGGATTACCCCGCGGTAGAGTGCATGAATAGCCGGGTTCTAGAAAGGCAGCAAGCCCACATCTCATGGCGTTGAGACGGAGGGGGCTTCTTTCTCATGGCGTTGAGACGGAGGGGGCTTCTTTCTCATGGCGTTGAGACGGAGGGGGCTTCTTTCTCATGGTGTTGAGATGGACGGGGCTTCATTCTAGAATTGGAGGGCTATTCGTCGCACTCGTAGGGGGTACAGGTTTTCATTGGATAGGCTATCCACACGACAGGGAACGTCGGGTTTAATTTGTGGCTCAAATGAAACCCGGGGCTCCAAGATTATCCCCCATTCTGTAGTGTTGGCTGTGTTTCTGTAATGTTGTTTACTATCATTCCTGGGACGAATGTTGTATATACTTATATATATATACTAGTAGATGTTGTATATGTTTTGCACCCACGCTAGTCCAGCCCCCGCTCTGTCGTTAGTTAAGTAACCTAACGGGTGATGACGGAGCCCAGTGGCGAATGCGGATGGCATATACGTACATTATATTTTCGTTCTTTTCTGGTGTGGTAGGTTACATTGATGGGACAACATTAATTTTGATTAATGCAAGTAAAACAAACCTAAAAGATGTTGTTGGAACCAAGTTTTAAAAACAGACATTACAGACGTTCTCTTTTGCTTTGCACAGTGGTATTCAGTTTGGAATATCCAGCACCTCATTCGACGAGGCAAGGGCCGAGATCCCTTCATCGGAAGTGACCCCTTGAGTAAAGTTTGCGTCAACGTAATAATTTCACTATAGTCGATTATTCTTGCTTTGCATCGTGGTATTCAATTTTGAATATCCTGCACCTCATTCGACAAGGAAAGAGTCGAGATCCCTCCACAGGGAGTAACCTCTTTAGCAAAAGTTTTCGCCACTATATATTTTAAAAGGCAATCAGGTTCCTTCAACGATATCAGGTTCATTACGTTAACGGGTTTTTCGCCAAAAACCCAGCCGTAGCCCTCCGTCATTTCGGATTGGTATTATTTAGTATTCGTGTTGCATTTGTTGACTTAGTCAAGGCATAGTGAACGGTTGCTAAGTGATTTTTTTTTCTGTGCATTGCAAATGTGATTGGTTAGGACAGTCGTGCGGCCTTGTTAACCTAGTCAAGGGCACGTACGGGTGGGTTTAATGCAATCAAGATAATGACGGGTAGAACTTGACTAGCGGTTTATGGTTTGTTGACCTAGTCAAGATCATAAACCGTTAGGGGTAAAAATCATATCGGGAGTTTCAAACATACAGGAAAATTGCAGATTTAGCATACCTACTAGAGTGTGGTGATTAGAGTAGATTCCATCTAGGCCATCACACAATGATAGTTGGATCCCGATCCCACTGATGAGTTGGATTACTCTCGGAAGATTATTTCACTTAACAATCAATGCTATAAACCAAGTGGGTGTCTTGAACGGTGTTAGCGAGGTTACGCCTCCAGGGAAAAGAGATTATGTAATTAAGGAACTTCGCGAAAGCGTTGGAAAACCTCCCTCGAAGTACCAACACTAGCTTGGCTGAAAGGTTAAGCAAGTATTGTGACGTGCGATTAATCCTGACTAATTTTTCTTTTTAGGTTTGAAGAAGAATTTGAGGAAACAGTGGGAGCCATCCTGATTAGATAAATTAATAAACCATTCTAATCTTGCAAGAGCGCACACTGAGTTGTTTCTTTTCTCTCTCTCCAGGTAGCAACCATTTCACGCCCTAATCAAGATAATAAAATGTATCACTTGACCGATCCAAATTCTTATTCGGGGCTGAGGAACGTCAGTTCGGCTCTAACATACGACAACAATCATAAGCATAAGTAAGGGAAAGAAGATTGTATGGATTCCAAGGAGACCCAGTTGAAGAAGAAGCATAGTATTGCATCTACTTCAGGTGTTCTTGTAATTGAGAACTGCTTTTCGGGCAGCCCTACCTCCTGGGTACTTGATATCGGATCAGGATCTCATATCTGTAATTTATTGCAGGGACTGAGAAAAAGTAGGAAAGTTGCACCTGGTGATATGTCCCTCAGGGTAGGGAACGGAGCACAAGTTAATGCTGCAGCCGTCGGAGAATATCACTTAGTGTTGCCAAATGGCAATACTATGATTTTGAATAATTGCTACTATGTACCTTCCATGGTTTGCAATATAATATCAGTGTCTTTACTTGATAAAGATGGATATAACTTTGTTCTTGATAGAAATATCATGAACATTTACCTTGATAAGGTACACTGTGTAATGGTATCTATGTTCTAAATCAGAATACAGTTCTCAATATACAAAACACACGCAAGAGGAAGAGTTTAGATACGAACGAATCCTACTTGTGGCATTGTAGACTTGGTCATATCGGAGAGAAAAGACTAAGTAAGTTGCATAAAGATGGACTCTTGAATACGTTCGAGTTTTCATCTTATGAAACTTGTCAGTCTTGTCTCAAAGGAAAGATGACCAAATCTCCGTTCACCGGACATGGAGAAAGAGCAACAGAGCTCTTGGGACTCATACACAGTGATGTATGTAGTCCAATAGCTATACATGCAAGGGGTGGGTTCTCGTACTTCATCACATTCACTGACGATCTCTCTAGGTTCGGATATGTGTATCTGATGAAACACAAATCTGAAGCTTTTGAGAAATTCAGAGAATTCAGAAACGAAGTGGAGAACCAGATAGGCAAAAGTATCAAGATCCTCCGGTCTGATAGAGGAGGGGAGTACTTAAGCACGGAATTCCTAGATTACTTAAAACATAATGGTATTCTCTCTCAGCTTACTCCTCCGTACACACCACAACATAATGGTGTATCGGAGCGGAGGAACCGTACCCTGTTGGATATGGTTCGCTCCATGATGAGTAGTGCTGAGTCACCTCTTTCATTTTGGGGGCATGCGCTTTTGACAGTGGCATATCTATTGAATGATGTTCCGTCTAAATCAGTGCCTAAGACTCCATTCGAGATATGGAATGGAAAAAGGCCATATCTTAAAAGATTTAAGATATGGGGCTGTCCGGCTTATGTTAAAAAACATAAACCAAATAAACTAGAGGCGCGATCAGTTTTATGTAAGTTTGTGGGATATCCAAAGAATGGTTATGGATATCTGTTCTACCACACCGAGGAACAGAAGGTGTTTGTTTCTAAGCATGCCATTTTCTTAGAAACGGAGTTTCTTGCAAAAGAAATTAGTGGGAGCACGATAGAACTAGAAGAGATTCAGCGACCACAAACTGAAATTGAAGATTTGACAGAACCTCAGGATTCAATAACCCTAGACGAACCTCAGCCACTCCGCAGATCTGGTAGGATTTCTCATCCGCCCGAGAGATACTACGGTTTTCTCATAGACGGGGATCGAGAGGATTGCATCTTGGAAGAAGATGACCCTACCAGTTTCAGTCTGGCCATTATCAGTAGGGACTCTGATAAGTCGCTGGATGCTATGCGATCCGAAATGGAGTCTATGTACACCAATAAAGTGTGGACCTTGGATATTTCTCCACCTGGGGTAAAACCCGTTGGATGCAAATGGGTCTACAAAAGGAAACTTGGTGTAGATGGGCAGGTGGAAACCTATAAGGCTAGACTCATTGCAAAAGATTTTCGTCAAAGACCTGGTTTGGACTATGACGCAAAATTTTCTCCTGTGGCTATGCTCAAATCCATCCGGATCCTACTTGCCATTGCTACCTTCCATTACTATGAAATCTGGCAGATGGACGTAAAAACGGCTTTTCTAAACGGCAGTTTGGAAGAGTGCGTTTACATGGATCAGTCAGAAGGTTTTGTAGACAGTGGGAGCAGCAGAAAGGTGTGCAAGTTGCTTAAATCTATTTATGGATTAAAGCAGGAATCACGGAGTTGGAACATCTGTTTTGATGAGGCAATCAAGGAATTTGATTTCATCAAGAACGAAGATGAACCTTGTATCTATAAGAAGATTGTAGGACGAACTGTCGTGTTCCTAGTCTTGTATGTGGACAACATTCTTCAGATAGAAAATGATATTCCTATGCTACAATCGATCAAGCTATTCTTGTCACAACGGTTCTCCATGAAGGACCTGGGTGATGCCACATGCATACTGGGGATCAAGATCTACAGAGATAGATCCAAGAGATTACTGGGACTTTTGCAGTCCAGGTACATAGAGACCGTACTAAAGAGATTTAGTATGGAAGATTCCAAACGCGGTAATATACCATCATTGCACGGAATCACCCTCTCCAAGAAGATGTCTCCTAAGACTTACGAGGAGAGGGTTTGCATGAGCACTATACCCTACGCTTCGGCGGTAGGATCTATAATGTATGTGATGCTATGTACAAAACCTGATGTAGCTTACACGCTAAGCATGGTGAGCCGGTATCAGTCAGACCCAGGTGAGAACCACTGGACGGCAGTGAAGAACATTCTCAAGTACCTAAGAAGGACTAAGGAGATGTTCCTGGTTTACGGTAATGGAGACCTCAGGATCGAGTCCTATACCGATTCAAGCTTCCAAAGTGACAAGGACGACAGCAAGTCTATCTCGGGTTTTGTGTTTACCCTCAACGGAGGGGCGGTATGTTGGAGGAGTTCCAAACAGGATACCGTCGCAGACTCGACGATGGAGGCTGAATACATTGCTGTAAGCGATGCTGCAAAAGAGGCGGTCTGGATGAAAAAGTTCATTGGTGAACTTCAGGTGGTTCCGTCCATTGTTGACCCAATACCTTAATATTGCGATAACAATGGGGCTATAGCTTTAGTGAAGGAACCAAGGTCCCATCAGAAGTCCAGACACATCTTAAGGCGGTATCACCTGATCAGGGTGATCATTGATCGCCAGGAGATCGAGGTACGAAGAGTGGACACAAAAGACAACACGTCGGATCCATTCACAAAGGCCCTCCCTCAAACACAGTTCGAACGACTTTTTGAGCTATTGGGTATGCGGTACGCTAGCAGCTGGTCATAGAGCAGACGTTGGGTATGCGGTACACCAATTACTGGCCTTTAGTGCAAGTGGGAGATTATTGGATATGTATGCTCTAGAGGCCATTATTGTATAGTACTAGTTTGTACAATACATTTTTGATGCTTGGGATATATATACGGGTTTACGACAGTCTTTTTCAATATAGTAGTATGCTACTTGGTTTGTTTCTATCTTAATATGTGTATATGTTTCTTTTAACATATCACTAATACATATTGATGGAGCCCTTAGGATCTTTGCTTGACTACCGGCGTTGTGATGGCGATCACACTAGTGAGGGCTGAGTAGTCTATAAGCACATCCTTATACAGGTCCCTAGTCGTAGGATTATTGAGACAGGGCATCGATACTCCAGAGTAGACTGGTGCATATGCTTCTCATCCCAACATGGGAGATGGTCTGTCCCACAGCCATCAGTACGTCGTACTGGAGATAGTATGCAGGTGCTCGTTAGGTTACGAGTGCACTGGACAAGACTCGTCGGCAACTGTTGGTTGGTACTATACCTATCATCAGTTAGCAGTTCCAGGTGACATGAGTACAGCTTAGTCCGTTGACTTGACACTGCTACTTCACCTCATGTGTGTTCCTAGTGTTCTTTGATTGGTACCCTACCACGGCTCTATTGAGTCGTGCACACAGGTAGTAGTTGGGTGCAGTCCCGAAGCACTTGGAGGCAGTGACGGTTAGACAGGATTTGTCTCTCCCGGTATTGGGGGTTGATATTGCGCTGTGTCTTGGAGAGCCATTACACAAAGTCCCTGGCCATGGCAAGCGAGATTTAATGGTAGTGTTTCCAGTAGTTTCTCAGGGTGTTCTGGGCTACACTCCGACATGACTTGTACCGCTATTAGGGGTCTGACGTTTACCGCCCCCTAGGCCCGACATGCGATACTCTTAGACGAACAGACCGGACTGCACGTATATGATCGAACCCTGCCATATATCATATGGCCTCTACGACGTTTCGCCCGAAACTTGAGAAACTGTCTGTGGGGGACTCTAAAGACTCATCAATACATTAGCTGTGGATTTAACCACTAGCACGCCAATGGTACTAGCTGTACGTAACGGGCTACCAGGTATTGACCAAAGGGGAGGTCGATGAGCGAACTCATCCTGACACCCTACTGAGCCTGTCAATGACAATATCCGTACAGTCCGGTCCGTTCGTCTATGAGCATCGCATGGCGGGCCTAGGGGGTTGGTAAAAGTCAGACCCCTAAAAGCGGTACAAGTCATGTCGGAGTGTAGCCCAGAACACCTTGAGATACTACTGGAATATATACCAGTAAATCTCCTGCCTTGGCCAAGGACTTCGTGTATTGGCTCTCCTAGACACAGCACGATCTCACCCCCAATACTGGGAGAGACGAAACCCCTGCCGATCCGCTCACTGCCTCCATGTGGCTCGGGACTGTACCCAACTAAAACCTATTTGCACAACTCCTTTGAGCCGTGGTAGGGTAGTAATCAAAGCACAGTGGGAACTCACACGAGACAAGTGACGATCTCAGGTCGATGAACTAATCTGTACATATGTCACCAGGGAACTGCTATCTGACGTCAGGTATAATACCAACTAGCATGTTCCCGGCGAGTCCTGTCCGGTGCACTCATAACCCAATGAGCACCTGTATACATCTTAGGTGAACCAACTGACACCAACGGGTTGTGAGACCGGCCATCGCCCCTCGTCGGGGTCTCGACTGTAAACACCAGTCTACTCCGGAGTATCGATGCCCTGTCTCGAAAACTCCCACGACTAGGGACCATTAAAGGATGTGCTTATAGACCCCAGCTCCCATGTATATGATCGCCATCATACTGCTGGCAGTCAAGCAAGAATCCTAAGGGCTCTATTAACGTGTAATAACGACCTGTAAGGTCATCTAAAGCATGCACACGATGATAAAGATAAACCGGATAGCATACTATCATCTTGAGTAAGAATGTCCTACCGGCATAGGTCCTCCCTCAATCATTGCAATCACGTGCCTGTGATCCAATAATTGACTCTGAGGGCACTATATCCAACAATCTCCCACTTGCACTCAAGGCTAATTATTGCGATGTCGCATACTCACAGCCCGTGTGACACTGAACACCCAACTCCTCTACTAATCAGTCTCACAAAGCCCGGTTGTGAAACTATTGCGTTCGAAGAATAGCCTCAGTGAGTGGATCCGCCCTAATATTTCTTTCTATGTCTCTCTTTATCTCAAGTTTGCGGAGAAAGCCATCTCCCGAAATGAGCAATACCTATCTTAGAATATGTCTGGATGTCTGATGGGACCAAGTTCATAAATGAACTCCAAGTCCAAACTTCTTAGACTGTATCGTCAACTGAACTTAATCAGTATCCTGTGCCATGCCTCCCTCAGTATCCTCTTGGACCATCTGTCCAAACTACTGTCCCTCGTCAGAGGGAAAACTATGACTCTGACAGTCACTCTGTCATCCAGGTCACCTTGGAAGCCTGGAATGATAACCGTCTCCCGAAGGAGGCTGCCGTTATCAGATCCCTAGAACATCCACTTATGTTCTAAAACTGCTTCCGATCGTTTCTCCAGGATTGGATTAATATCAATTTATCGCATCTCGTGCAAAAACAACATTTGGTGTGGTACTTGACATCTCATGATCAACTCAATTGCCTAAGCAAGTGATCTGCCAATCATGCACATTCCTCTCCTCTAGTCTGTAAGACACCTTTAGAGAGGGTGACTCCATCACCTGCAGGTATACTACCGTGCCAGGAGTCGTCCATTCTAAAACACCTGTAGAATGGTGTCTAAGCACCCGATTGGGAAACTATCCAAATCTAGATCTAAAACCATAGATCTAGTAACCAGAATGTCTGATATAATATCCAAGCCTTATGTGGAGAAACCACTGTGTGACAACCAAAGTATAACCGATCGTAGTATAGGAATTTCACTTCCTACTCTGTGTATGTCATCCAAATACCAAGACATCACACCCTACTACCTTCTTAACAGATCCATCCCTATTTTGATGAAGTCAAACCCATGACTGTTACATCAAAAATAGATGATCTATCTTGGCCATATCCGCTTTAGTCTATAAATAAACATAAGCCACTTGTCCACTATGTTTCCGCTGCTCCCACTAACTACGGCAACCCTCTGGCAGAATAATATACACGTGCACTTCTAAAGCCAGTTCAGAACAACGCTATACTCATCCTCCTGCCGGGTCTCATAGTCTGGAACAACAGTAATGTCAAGTCTGGATAAACAAGAACCTCCCTGTCACCGTCTTTGAGCATACCGAAGTACCTCTCGAGTGCCTGAGGTTACCCACCTTATCTGCGGAGTGGCCAATGGAATGTCAATCCAGATTGAACCTTTAGGTTCTTATTAAATTTTCAGTAATCGTTTGTGGTTGTGGAATCACTTCCAGTTCTACCATACTCCCACTACTGTTTTATGAAAAAATCCATTTTACTAAAACTATAGCGAGTCAAGAACAATATCACGATTGATCTTCCAGATGGTAGAAAGTTAACCCTCGTCATAGCCTGGGTCAGCCCACAAACAGCCATTACGGAAACTTGCCTTGAGTTATCCAGAGTCTGGTTTTAAGCATAAGCCGGACAACTCCCCGTACCTTAACATCGTTAAGATATGAACCGTTCTACATCCAATATAGAAACAGAGGCACTGATTTAATTGGAACCGGATTCAAATCATGCAGCTGTCTCCAGTGCATGTAAACTAAATGGAGAGAGGCCGATCAGCATTACTCAACTTAGGAGTGCTTCCAATTATGAGTAACCTGAAAGAGAAGCAAGTTCTCTTAATCATTACTATTAACTGAATACCATACACAAGTATCTACATCTTCGATCACCTTGAAGAATCCTGATACTTGAAACGCCTGGTTCTCTTCTTTATTCTTATACCTATAACTTCTTAAAACTCAGACCTTGTATTTCTACGAAACACATGTCTAAGAACTAGATAAGTCACAAGTAAACAGAATATAGTACGAGTACCTGTTAGTTATATGTATGCCCTAGAGGCCATTACTGTACATAGGATCTATATTGTAGTGGATGCTGGGACATATATAGGGAGGACTTTCTTGCTCGACATGATAGTATGCTATCTGGTTGATCTTTACCTTAACGAGTATACTGATTGTCTCTCTGTTACATGTTGGTAAAGCCCTTAGGATCTGTACTTGACTACCTGGACTATGATGCGGATCATACTAGTGGGGACATGGTAGTCCATAAGTACATCCTTCAAAGTCCCTAGTCGTGGGTGTATCGAGACGGGGCATCGATATACCAGAGTAGACTAGCGTATAACTTCTCGACCCATACAGATGGGCGATGGATGATCCCATATCCATTGGTGTTTGACATCAGAGATGATATACGGGTGCTCAGTAGAGACTGGGTATACTGGACGGACTCGCCGAGAACTCCCAGATGGTATTATACCTCACGTCAGATGGCAGTTCTCTGGTGACACTGGTACAGAGTAGTCTGTTGACCCGATATCGTCATAGAGTCTTGTGTGGTTCCCACTGTGCTTTGATTTCCATCTTACCACGTCCAAGAGGGCGTGCAAAACGGTGGTTTTTGGATACAGTCCCGAGTCACATGGAGGCAATGAGCGATAGGAGGGGATTCGTCTCTCCCGGTATAGGGAGTTGATGTTGTGCTGTGTTTGATTGGCTATAACAGGAAATCCCTGGCCAGGGTTGCTGAGATTTACTGGTAAGTGTTACCAGTAGTTTCTCGAACAGTTATAGACCTCATATCGACACGACTTATCGAGCTATTGGGGTCTGACGTTTACCACCCCTAGGCGAGATATGCGACATATCAGACGATCAGACCGGACTGTACGGTAGTGTTACTGGTCGGATTCACTGGAGTGTGAGCGGGCTTGCTCGTCGATCTACAGATCGCTCAATACCCGGGTGGCCGTTACGTTTAGCAGACCGCTTGCGGCTTGTGGATGCTTGATATGATCATCATCTGCTCCCGGCGTATTGACGAGTCTTTAGAGTCCTACACAGAGGTTTCCTGGCTCAAGCGAAACGAAATAGGAGCGCATATGAGATATGTGCGGGACCGAGAATAATGCGTGTATGTGATACCGTATTCTATTCTCGCGATAAATATATCGAATGGTTGTATGCGATATAACCTAATTATCGATTCAAGCGTTGATTCGATAAGCCGATATATTGTATACTAGTCGGTTGTGTGCGACATAACCGGGTCATTGAATCAAGTGTTGATTTAATGATTTAATGCATATTTATATATTTGATATATTACTTTGCATCAACTAGTATCGGTTTACTTAAGATGGATTTTCTCACTCGGACGTGCGCATTGCATATGCGATATGTTTTTGTGCACTTGTATGTATCATGTTTGATGATGCATGCTAACTTGAGTTTGTGTAAAGATTAAACCATGGTTATTCAAATGGTTAGGGTTTTGTTTTTCATATCTATTTATTTATTTATTTATTTATTTTCTTTTTGGAAAATGAAATGAGAAGAATTGAGGCTTTCTTTGTTTTTTTCATGAAGATTCATGAACCTTTGACTTTGTCCACCATTCTTATCTCATGCTTAACCTAACCATTTGATTTAACCCTAGTTCAATCTCTACACATAACCATGGTTAAGTTATGATAAAGATTGGATTATTCTTTTCTTTTTAATTGAACTTATCATATGATTTTCCTTCTTCTTCTTCCTTGCTTCAAGTGAAGAAGCTTGAGGTCATCAATGGTGGATTGATGATTTGAGTGAGAAATCCAATTCTAAAGTCTACCCACTTCCTATTTCTTCATCCTCTACCTCTTGCCAAGTAGTAGAGTGTGTTTACTTCACAAGTTTCTTGACTTGGTGAAGTTGTGAGCTTGATCTAGCGATGCCTCGACGTAGATCATCTTCGGCATGGACATCGACGACCTAGCTCTCTTTTTCTCCGACGAAGCCGATTCTAGAGCCCGGATTTGATTTGGACAGCGGAGAGGACCTCGTTGCGGAGCCGTGGAGGTGGAGCACCGGATCTACAAAGGTTGTATTTCCGTATCTCTTAGTTAATTGTTAACTAGTTAGCTTTTTCGCCTAGACATCTAGCAAACGATCCGTAGTTTAGGGTTTGTAGGCACCATAATTTTTGAAATTACCATGGTAGATGGCTTGGGAGACCTCACTAGAGTGCCTAGGAACCCTACAGTGGTATCAGAGCCTAGCTAGAGCCTTAGGCGAAGTCCAGACGGAATTCGAAGTCCGAACGAACCCGAAATCCCAAACCAATCTTGCTCTCTGTACATTTTTGAAAACAGTGAGTTTTTCCAAATTAAAAATATGCAGAGAACTCAGCAGGGAATTCTAAGAATTACGGATAAAATTTTTTTTGATGAACAGTTAAAACCGCGGCTGAAGCGCGTCATAAGAAAGGTTTATGCGGCGGTTCCGCCGCACATTGATGACGTCAGCCCTAAATTTTTACACTGTAATTCATTGTTTCTGGTTATGAGTTCTCTGGATGTTTTGAAATTTTATTACAGAGTTGAATTTTCTGTGTTGTTTTGGGGATTCGGTGTTTCGATCGGGGTATCAAATTTTGTCTGTGTGGCTTTCCGGATAAATTTTAGAATATGTTAAAAAGTTCGACCGGATATAAATACCCAAATTTTCCCCTGTCGGGAAATTTCCAAGTGTTGGATTTTTCCGTAGTTTGACGACGTTCTAAGTAGTGCAAGTAACGCGATGGTCCCTCTAGAAGACACAAACCTTAACTCGATTATGTGGCCGTCTTGAACTGCCCTTTGAACCTTCGGGTTTGGGGCAGTACGGCGTGCCACATGTGAGGCGTTGGCTTGACCCTTCTACGGCTGGACCGTTGGTACTGAGGTACGAACTGAATGTTGTTAGACTTGTTTCATGTGTTGATCTGTATCGGGAAAACTTGGGTGTTAGAATGTTCGATCGGAAAGTTTAACATTTTCTATTTATCTAGAATGGGATACAATAATTGGAATTCACAAGTAGTTATGAGATAACTAAATGAATGTTATAAACGTAGCAGTTTAGTCTCACTTGATCGGTTGCCACGGAATTTTGATGTGATCAAAAGTCCGTCGCAATCACGTAGCGTACGCGGATACTCGCCGGGTAAACTTAATAGACAGCCTCACTCCATAGCCCCGACCAAGTGACTGTAGGAGAACCCCGTCGCCGAAAGCATCCATTCGGGTGCTCCCGGCAGCGGTGTTCCGTCTTGGTGCACTTCGTCGACGGTATTAGAGGTGCGGCCGTCTACTGAAGTTTGCGACGAGCATTCGATCAGGATGTTGGGAATCTTGTTGAATTGCCCGACTTGGTATTGAAAAGAGTTTTCGATTTTGAGACTAAAATGCGGGGTTTATAATTGTTAGGCATGCGATGTCTAAGGAATTCATTTGGTCAGGCATGCGATGTCTGAGGTGGTTGCGGATTCCAACTGTTGTAGTTTTACACTTTATTTTCTGTGACCGTAAGTGTAATATGTGATATCGCCGGTTTCGTTGCTATATGTCAACGACAATTGGGATGCGCATATTTACTTACGTTGATGACATGTGATGTTATGTGTTGCTGGATATGTTATATTGGATCGTCGTGATTGAATAGCCGGGGGTTTTTATGTGAGATGAGTGATTTTCATTTTCATTCATGTAAAAACTTGTATGTAATATTCTTTTATTGGGGCGCTTCCAGGTTGCGGGAGTTGTCACCTGTTGTATATTATTTACTTTTCCGCACTAGGATAGACCCAAGGAGGAGGGCACAAGTAACCGGGTTCTGGAGTCCAGTGGGAGACCAACTCGAGGAGTCGAGTCCGGGTCTCCTAACTCCAGAATTGGTAGGGTTGCTTGCCGCTCTCGTAGGGGTCTAGGGGTGTGGGTTTGGCTATTCATCACGACCGTGGAATCCGTGTTTTATACTGGCTCGTATTAAAAACACGGACGTCCTAGTATATCCAATATTTCATATGATTCTTCTGCTGCGATATCTGTGATGTGATCATGTGATGTTCTGTGATAGATACAGTATATAGTAATATGATATATTATATAGGCGTTACTTATGTTTTACACCCGCGCTAGCCCTGCCCCGCTCTGCCGTTAGTTACCTAACCTAACGGTGCACGAGGGGACATCGAGGCGAATGCGGATGGCATAAGTGTACGTCGTATTTATCTGTGATGATTAGGTATTTAAATGATGGGACTTCATTAATGTGATTAATGAAATAAAAGAAACCTAAGATGTTGTAGAATCGAATTTCAAAATAAAACAGGTAGCTACAGTTCTTGCTTTGCACAGCGGTATATGTGATATATCCTGCACCTCATTCGACGAGGAAAGGACCGAGATCCCTTCACCGGGAGTGACTCCTTTAGCAATAACTGGTCGATGCTACGCCCTCGGTTTGTCTTTTGATTGCTTTTAAGAGTTCTGCTTTGCACAGTGATATATATGATATACCCCGCACCTCATTCGACGAGGAAAGGACCGACGATCCCTTCACCGGGAGTGACTCCTTTAGCAAAACTAGAAAAGCCTCAAAAACACTCCATTTCAAAATCATTCGATCCTACAACGATATCAAGTTCATTACGCAAAGGGTTTTCTGAAAAACCCGTCGTAGCCCTCCGTCATTTCAGATAAGTACTGGTTAGTATTCGTGCTACGTTTGTTGACCTTAGCCAAGGCGTAGTGTGCGGTAGCTGATTAGTGCTTATCTGTATAAGCATATAATGCGATTGAGTTAGGGTAGTCGTGCGACTTTGTTGACCTTAGCCAAGGGTCGTGCGGGTGGGTTTAATTCAATCAGGAAATGACGGGTTGAACTTGGCTAGCACTTATGATTTGTTGACCTTAGCCAAGGTCATAAGCTGCTAGGGGCAAAATATTATCGGGAATTTCAAGTGTTGAAATTTGCAATGAGATTGCATACCTTCTATGAGATAGTTGGATCCCGATACCCGCTGCGAGTAAGAGTTACTCCTGGGAGAGTTTTATACATTACAATTAGCCGATCAAGTAGGTGTCTAGAAAGGTGCTAACGAGGTTACGCCTCTGGGAAAACGAGGTTTACATTAATTAGGTTCGTGCGAAAGCACGGGGGACCTCCCTCAAAGTACCGACACTGGCCTGGCTGAAAGATTGGCGAACTTATAGTGTGTAATTAATCCCGGCTAGTCTTTCCTTTTAGGGTTTGAAGGAAGATTTGATAAAAAGCAGTGGGAGCCATCCTGATTAGATAAAATAATAACCAATCTATTCTTGAAAGAGCGCACGCTGAGTGTTTTCTTCTCTCTCTCTCCAGGTAGCGACCATATCACGCCTTAATCAAGATAATAATACGGAATATTGACCGAACCCGCTTGTTATACTGAGCTGGGGAACGTTGGTCCCGCTCCAACTTATAATTGTTATAAGACAGAGCAGGAAATTGGGGATTACCAGAATTCCCGTGCCGGCCAAACGAAGAGAGTGCATGCTGATGCATCATCTTCGGGTGTGTTCATTATACAGAACAGTTTCTCTGAAACCTCTACGTCCTGGGTATGTGATACCGGATCAGGATCCCAGATATGTAATCTGTTACATAGGGCTACAGATAGGTAGAGAACTGAGAACGGGTGATAAGTTTCATGAGGCAGAAAACGGGGCAAGTGTTGCAGCCAAGTCTGTTGGTCACTGTCACCCTGTATTACAATACATTGATTCTGAACGAATGTTATTAGATACCGAACCTGATATACAAAATCATATCAGTCTCTTTATTTGTAAAGAAATGATAAAATTTTGTATAGATGGATAATGTTTTGAACATTTCCTATATCAAAAGTTGATCGGTTCAGGCACGTTATCTAAAAGCACTAATGTTCTAAATCAAATTACAGTTCTTAGTATATGGAACACACATAAGAGGAAGAGTTCAGAAATGAACGGATCCTTCTTAAGGTATTGTAGACTAGGTCAGATCAATGTGACCCGACTAGCTGAAGTTACATGTAGATGCATATTTAAATCAGTTTGAATCTACATCTTGTGAAACTTGCCAGTCATGTCACAAAGATATAATGACACTAGCTCTGTTTATTTGAAACAGAGAAAGAGTTGGTAAACTCTTGGGATGATACATGTTGATGTATGTAAGATCCCCTGTCTACACATGCCAGGACTGGTTCTTTGTACTTCATTACATTCTCTGATAATCTCTCAAGATTCAGACATATGTTCCTGTTGAAACATGAGTCCGAGCCTTTTGAGATATTCACAGAATATAAGCGAGAAGTAGAGAACCAGATATAAGGGTATAAGTATTATGTCCTTTGATGAGATCAGGGAGGAGAATACTTGAGCACGGAAATACTGGACTATTCTAAAGGAGAATGAGATTCTCTCTCAGCATTACTCCTCCGTATACACCATGGCACGATGGTATATCGGGGTGGAGCAATAACACCCTATATGATAAGGTGTGCTCTATGATGAGTACTACTGAGTTACCTATTTCCTTTTGGGAGTTATGCACTTGAGAAGCTGCATAGCTATTGAATAGGGTTCAAATCAAATCAGTTGCCTACCACTTCATATGTGATATGGAAAGGGAAGAGCCCATGTCTTAAGTTAGTTAAGATTTGGGGTTGTCCGGCCTATGTCTAAAAGCAAAATCTGGACAAGCTCGAGGCAAGGTCAGTTATGTAGAACTGGAAATGTTCCAGCTATACAAACTACAGCAGATGATTTGATAAAACCAAAGGATTCAGTAAATTCCAACGAACCTCAGCCTCTCCGCCGATCTAGTAGGGTTCCTCACCCACCTGAGAGATACTTTGGTTTCTCTATGACAGTGGGAGCGAGGATTGCATCATGAGATGATGACCCAACTAGCTTCGAGCTGGCCATCAGGGGTAAGACTCTGTAAGAATGGCTGGATGCTTAGTGATCTGAGATGGAATCCTTATACACCAACAAAGTATGGACTTTGGTTGCTATATCTGAAGGGTTAAATCCCCATCAGAAGCAAGTAAATCTTGAGAAGATTACTTGGTGTACATGGAAAAGTTGAGACTTTCGAAGCTAGACTTGTTAAAGGTTTTCATCATCAACCAGGCGTGGATAATGATGAAACCTTTTCAAGTAGCTATGCTTAAGTCCATCCAGATACTACTTGTCACGGCTACATACCATGACTACGATATCTGGTGGTTGGGTGTCATGACTGCTTTTCTAAATGATGTTTTAGAAGAGTGCGTCTATAAGTACACAGCCAGAGGGCTTCGTAGACAGTGGGAGCAGCGGAAACGTGTGCAAGATGCTTTATAGGATTAAAGCAGGCATCGCGGAGTTGGAACGTCTGTTTTGATGTATTAGTCAAGGAGTTTGACATCATCAAAATGGTAGATGAACCTTGTATATACAAAAAGGTAGTAGGGAGTATGGTGACGATCCTCGTAGAGTACGTGGATGACATACTCTTGATAGGGAAGGAGTTTCCTATGCTACGCTCGATCAATCTCCGGTTATCACTAGGATTCTCCATATAGGAACAATGAGATACCTACTAAATCCTGGATTTTGGATCTATGAGATAGATTTAAATGGATGTTAGGATTCTCACTAGTTGTAGTGAGATGGTATCAATCGATCCTGGGGAGAATCACTGGAAGTGTTCCAGGGTGATAAAGACGACTGAGTGTCAGTCACAGGCATTGTCTTTACCCTTAGTGAAGGGACGGTATGTTGGAAGAGTTCCAAGCTGGATACCGTGACATACTAGACGATAAAGGCAGGATACATCGCTACTAAAGATGCTACCAAAGAGACTGTTTGGTTGTATATTGGTTCATAAGATGAACTATGTTCCTCCCATTGTATGACAATGGAGTTGTGGCTCATGCCAAGGAACGCCGGTCCCATCAGTGATCCAGACATATTCTAAGGCAGTATCACTTGATCATGGAGATGGTTGATCTCCAGGGAGATCGAGGTTAGGAGAGTAGACTCAGAGGACAACACAGCGGATCCACTCACAAAGGCCTGTTCCCAGAGAGAGACTTTTATGGGATGGTTGAGTATGAGATACTACAACCACTGCTACAGATGGCCCTAGTGCAAGTGGGAGATTGTTAGTTATATGTATGCCCTAGAGGCCATTACTGTACATAGGATGTATATTGTAGTGGATGCTGGGACATATATAGGGAGGACTTTCTTGCTCGACATGATAGTATGCTATCTGGTTGATCTTTACCTTAACGAGTATACTGATTGTCTCTCTGTTACATGTTGGTAAAGCCCTTAGGATCTGTACTTGACTACCTGGACTATGATGCGGATCATACTAGTGGGGACATGGTAGTCCATAAGTACATCCTTCAAAGTCCCTAGTCGTGGGTGTATCGAGACGGGGCATCGATATACCAGAGTAGACTAGCGTATAACTTCTCGACCCATACAGATGGGCGATGGATGATCCTATATCCATTGGTGTTTGACATCAGAGATGATATACGGGTGCTCAGTAGAGACTGGGTACACTGGACGGACTCGCCGAGAACTCCCAGATGGTATTATACCTCACGTCAGATGGCAGTTCTCTGGTGACACTGGTACAGAGTAGTCTGTTGACCCGAGATCGTCATAGAGTCTTGTGTGGTTCCCACTGTGCTTTGATTTCCATCTTACCACGTCCAAGAGGGCGTGCAAAACGGTGGTTTTTTGGGTACAGTCCCGAGTCACATGGAGGCAATGAGCGATAGGAGGGGATTCGTCTCTCCCGGTATAGGGAGTTGATGTTGTGCTGTGTTCGATTGGCTATAACAGGAAATCCCTGGCCAGGGTTGCTGAGATTTACTGGTAAGTGTTACCAGTAGTTTCTCGAACAGTTATAGACCTCATATCGACACGACTTATCGAGCTATTGGGGTCTGACGTTTACCACCCCTAGGCGAGATATGCGACATATCAGACGATTAGACCGGACTGTACGGTAGTGTTACTGGTCGGATTCACTGGAGTGTGAGCGGGCTTGCTCGTCGATCTTCAGATCGCTCAATACCCGGGTGGCCGTTACGTTTAGCAGACCGCTTGCGGCTTGTGGATGCTTGATATGATCATCATCTGCTGCCGGCGTATTGACGAGTCTTTAGAGTCCTACACAGAGGTTTCCTGGCTCAAGCGAAACGAAATAGGAGCGCATATGAGATATGTGCGGGACCGAGAATAATGCGTGTATGTGATACCGTATTCTATTCTCGCGATAAATATATCGAATGGTTGTATGCGATATAACCTAATTATCGATTCAAGCGTTGATTCGATAAGCCGATATATTGTATACTAGTCGGTTGTGTGCGACATAACCGGGTCATTGAATCAAGTGTTGATTTAATGATTTAATGCATATTTATATATTTGATATATTACTTTGCATCAACTAGTATCGGTTTACTTAAGATGGATTTTCTCACTCGGACGTGCGCATTGCATATGCGATATGTTTTTGTGCACTTGTATGTATCATGTTTGATGATGCATGCTAACTTGAGTTTGTGTAAAGATTAAACCATGGTTATTCAAATGGTTAGGGTTTTGTTTTTCATATCTATTTATTTATTTATTTATTTATTTTCTTTTTGGAAAATGAAATGAGAAGAATGGAGGCTTTCTTTGTTTTTTTCATGAAGATTCATGAACCTTTGACTTTGTCCACCATTCTTATCTCATGCTTAACCTGACCATTTGATTTAACCCTAGTTCAATCTCTACACATAACCATGGTTAAGTTATGATAAAGATTGGATTATTCTTTTCTTTTTAATTGAACTTATCATATGATTTTCCTTCTTCTTCTTCCTTGCTTCAAGTGAAGAAGCTTGAGGTCATCAATGGTGGATTGATGATTTGAGTGAGAAATCCAATTCTAAAGTCTACCCACTTCCTATTTCTTCATCCTCTACCTCTTGCCAAGTAGTAGAGTGTGTTTACTTCACAAGTTTCTTGACTTGGTGAAGTTGTGAGCTTGATCTAGCGATGCTTCGACGTAGATCATCTTCGGCATGGACATCGACGACCTAGCTCTCTTTTTCTCCGACGAAGCCGACTCTAGAGCCCAGATTTGATTTGGACAGCGGAGAGGACCTCGTTGCGGAGCCGTGGAGGTGGAGCACCGGATCTACAAAGGTTGTATTTCCGTATCTCTTAGTTAATTGTTAACTAGTTAGCTTTTTCGCCTAGACATCTAGCAAACGATCCGTAGTTTAGGGTTTGTATGCACCATAATTTTTGAAATTGCCATGGTAGATGGCTTGGGAGACCTCACTAGAGTGCCTAGGAACCCTACAGTACCAACCCCTCTGTCCTCATGGACACTGGACAAAATACAATACTCTGTATAAATCCCTTGAGTCTAATAACTCATTCGCTGTGTGTCGCAGGTTGAAAACTGTACTTAGGGTTAAGAAGAATTACACCGCTGTTTAATGCTCCTTACCTAACCATCCACTGATATAGGTAAATGTCATAGACATAATTTCAAAAAGTTATATCTCACTTTATAAAAATAAACATACAGATATATCAATTTGAAATTGGTGCATAACAACGGATATTCAAAACCAAATATTTGCCGTCCGGCAAATAATCCAGGTGATTTCCTCAAATATCACCAATTACATCGAATCCCGATATAATGAGGATGATCACCCAATTCCCAATAACTTAATCCCACTCATCATCTGTAAAACCATACAGATGTGAGAATCAAACCTGGTAAATACATACCCTAGAGCAAGGACTAATTGGGAAATCGGTTTTCTTTTAACAATACACAGTGAAACTGAAACATGTAAATGTTTCGAAGGGGTATCCGGGTATTCCTAGTAATGCCTCTTCCATTATCCAGATTCATGACTATAACCGTATATTTCTTTACCATCTCTCAAAATCCCTTTATTTGTCTTTAGTCGTTACCTTCTGTACACCTTCGTTAGGCTAAATGGTTTTCTTCCTTCCCTACCGTTTGGCACCAGCCTATGGTTTGGAAGAAGACTATCCAATAAGCGTAATAGGTGTACTGTCCTAATCCTAGGAGCACTCGCAACGCGAGAGACGGTAAAGATAAAAGACAACTGAATAAACCTTATTCCTATTTCTCCTGAACCAGAATTCATCCCCGAACTGGAACAAGATCCTTTGAGTTCGTATATAACCATACGATGGAGTATCCAAATAACTGTAGATCTTCATAGTGATACGGAGTGTTCTGGAGAAATACAAAGGTGAAGTGGGAGTGGTAATGAAATACTTGGTTTGGTCGTGAATAGCAGTCGCAATTTACTTTGCCCTCCTTCTAATCCCTTTATTTGTCTTTACTTAATACCTTCTGTACACCACACTTAGGCTAATCGGCTTTCTTCATTCCCTACCGTTCGGCACCTGCCTATGGTTTGGAAGAAGACTATCTAATTAGCGTAATAGGTGTACTGTCCTAATCCAAGGAGCACCCGCAACCTGAGAGAAGGTAAAATGAAAAGAAAACTGAACAGTCCTATAACAAGTTCCTTCGAGTTCGTATATAACCATACGATGGTTCTATCCAATGGAAGTGGATGTTCGTAATA
This sequence comes from Agapanthus africanus, assembly GCA_030015575.1. Classification (NCBI taxonomy): domain Eukaryota; kingdom Viridiplantae; phylum Streptophyta; class Magnoliopsida; order Asparagales; family Amaryllidaceae; genus Agapanthus; species Agapanthus africanus. The sequence goes on along the minus strand of JASDDO010000019.1, from coordinate 734,108,100 downwards.
ATACGGAGTGTTCTGGAGAAAAGCGTAAAAGTAGGAGTGGCAATGAAGTATGCAACTCTGACAATCCAAAAGCCAGTGTTTAAGAAGGTTTGGTTAACTTGGTCACTGAGTCATAGTCAAGGGTCGGGTCATGGTCGCTGCCAAAGAGAGAGAGAGAAAAGAAACACTCTGCGTGCATTCTAACCTAGATCAGAATGGTTATCAATTTATCTAATCAGGAAACCTCCCACTGTATCGTCAAATTCTCCTCCAAACCTGAAAGAAGAATTAGTCGGGATCACCCGAGGAGTAAACCAACTCATCAGTGGGAATCGAGATCTAACTATCATCGCATGATAACGTGATGGAATCTACTCACGTATCACACTCCAGAAGGTATGCGCATATCTGGCAAGTTTCAGTTTCTTTAGATACCCCCGATGTGATTTTTACCCCATGCTCTTATGACCTTGACGAAGGTCAACAAATCATAAGTCACATGTCAAGTTCTACCCGTCATTGTCCAGGTTAATTTGAACCCACTCGTATAAGCCCTTGACGAAGGTCAACAAGGCTATACGACTGTCCCAAACCAACACATCTATCTATGCAACAGAAAGGTAACAAGCAGCTACCATACACTATGCCTTGACGAAGGTCAATAAACATAGCATGAATACTAAGTGCTACCCGTCTGAAATGACGGAGGGCTACGAATGGTTTTTGGCGAAAAACCTTTAACGTAATTAACTTGATATCGTTGAAGGAACCGGATAGCTTTTTATAAAAAATATAGTGACGAAAACCTTTGTTAAAGAGGTCACTCCCGGTGAAGGGATATCGACTCTTTCCCCGTAGAATGAGGTGCAGGATATTCCAACTGAATACCACGATGCAAAGCAAAAAGGCAATCGGCTATAGTGAAGTTATTACTCTGACACAAACTTCTGTTCAAGAGGTCACTCTCGGTTAAGGGATCTCGGCCCTTGCCTCGTCGACTGAGGTGCAGGATATTCATAACTGAATACCACTGTGCAAAACAAAAGAGAACGTCCTTGCAATAACAGCTTTTTGAAAAATGTTCCAAAAACATCAGAATAGGTTTGTTTAGCTTGCATTGATCCGAATCAATGCAGTCCCATCAATTAATCACACCACAATAGAACGAAAATATGATGTACGTATATGCCATCCGCATTCGCCACTGGGTCCCGTCATCACCCGTTAGGTTACTTAACTAACGACAAAGCGGGGACTGGACTAGCGCGGGTGTAAAACATATACAACATCTACTAGTATATATATATCAATATATAACAATCGCTCAAGGCGTGATAAAATGCAACATCACAGAAAGTAATAAGCATCACAGAACAATACAGATAATCTGGGATCCCCGGGTTTCATAGAGTTGCTAATGAAACCCGACGTTCCCTTGGTCGTGTGGATAGCCTGTGCAATGAAATCCTAGACCCCTACGGGTGCGGCAAGTTGCCCTCCAAAACCTGAAGCGAGGCAGCCCCCTTCAACAAAGTGAATGGACCACTCAGCACTTCACGGAATCCGGTAACTTGAGCACCCCTCCTTGGGTGAACCTATACCCCCTACGAGTGCGGCGAATAGCTCGCCAATTCTAGAGTGAAGCCTCCTCCGTCTCAAAGCCATGAGATGTGTTCATATCAGTTTTTTGCATTTTTATACCGCCCAATTTTTATCACATTGCTTATCGGTAGATACTCTTGAGCCGTGTTTGCTAGTAAAATGCAGGATACAGGTTCTCGGTTCTAAAACGGTGAAATTCATGGAAAACACGACAAAATCCGGGTTCCTGCCAACCACTGAGAAAACACGGTCTCCGCTCTTCATCCGTATGTTGCCAGATACCAGTTTAAGAGACAAGATGTCAAATCAATGTCGTTTTCATGCACAAGGCTCAATGGCAGCACAAGATCCAAGAAATCTACGCGGAGCTCGAGGCAATCATGACAAAAACATCCACAAAAAGTCCACCTTTCCCTCAACAGAAATTCTGGAAAATTCGTGAAGAAATTATGAGAAAACACATATACCAGATTGAAGGGTACATCAAACCAGGGTACCACCAAAAAGCCCTAGGCCCAACTCCTCTATTAGGCCGCGGAACTGCGGCCTAAGCATGCTTAGGCCGCGGATCCGCGGCCGTATGGTGGCGGCAGATGAAACTTTTCCAGGGGTATTTTGGTCTTTTTAATGGTGTTCTGTTGGTTGCCCTAGGTTTTCATTTCTCAGCCTATAAATAGCCCAGAACTTTGTGAAGGAAAGGGTCCATAATCTTGTATTCTTTTTCTAGGTTTTAGATTACATGTTCTTCTTCTTCTCATCTCTTCTCCATTAAAACTTGTAGTGAGCTTTGTGAGTGAAGAATGGTGAATAAAGAAGATCATTTATTATCATGCTTGTCTTTCTTTTTCTATAATTGTTGTAATTTTAATTTGTTAACTAGTTGTTGTTATTTCTTGTTGTTTCTTTCTTCTCTCTTTTTCTTTATCCTTAATACGACCATGATGCTTACGCTCGATCCTCGCCAAGGTGAGGTCGCAAATAGCTAGTCGTTATCTTCTAATCTCTTTCTTTCTATCTTCCTCTTTTGTTTGTTTTATTTTTCCGTATCATGATGCGTGAGTAGTTTAATACTTGTTAGGGTAGGATAAGGGAAGTTTGAGAGAAGGAAATCTCTCTCACTCTTTCCTTTCCCAACAGCTTAATTCGACTCCCGTTAATTGAACCACAATCCGCTCCTTACGGCACCCTATCCTACATGATAGCGGTGATTCCGTAGTGAGACCGGTTGTGGTTGAATTAACCGGAGGTTATGGCTAAGAGCCAAGAACGGACAGACAAGCACCAAAAGGAAGAACTTATGCGTTGGAAAGCCTAGCTTATACTCGCAAGTTCCTTCCTAGTCGTGCTAATCCCCGTTGTTGTCGATTACCGTAACACCGATATTAAGAGGGGCAACGAAAGATGTGGAGACTCCTAACTCAAACTAACCTAATCCTAACCCTAACAAGCTCTCTTTACATATCATTTTACCGCTTAACTAATCACAACAAAATCTGAAAAACTGGACTTAACTCGTTAAAGCACATAGAAAAAGATTCCCATCTCCCTGCGGACGACCCGTACTCAACCGGCTAGCTACGAGCGAAACCGTCTTGATTGCGGTATTTAACTAAAACTTGAACACGCAGAATCGCTAACAATCAAATGGCGCCGTTGCCGGGGAGACGGTAGTTTATTTCCTTGTGTAATTTCGGGTTAACTTGTGAATATAACCGGAAAACAAAACAAAAAAAATATACATTGTAAAAAACCATCTTGTTGTTTTTGATTAGCTTTTGTGCAAGTGTGCAGGAAAATACGAAGTTCAAGATCGGCGCCAAAGACGTCGGATAATACGGAGTTCAAGTTCAGTGCCAAAGACGTGGGAAGATAGACCCACATTTCGCAGCTACACCGCGACGGATCAAAACGAAGCAAACGGTCTACTGTCAAAATCTGGAGCAGGTATAGTGAGCAAATAAAAATTCAGAAAATCCAAACAAGCAGAGGACACCAACAGGAGCTCACAACAGAAAAACGGAGCCCCAAATCCACTACCTTGCCACGGAACCGCGGCATATGCTGGCTTAGGCCGCGGATCCGCGGCCACTTGGTGGCTTCAGAGCCCCAAAATCTCTCTGTAAGTCTCTCTCTCCTTCTCCACTCCTCTGGACTCCAATAAACTGTGTTTTCTGCAGATTTCTTTGCGCAAACTCTTCTCCCCCTTCCAATAAACTGTTCTTGTGCAGGATTCTTTGCGCCGCAAATAAAAATTGTTTGCAGTTGATTTGTTACCGCTTTGCATTTCTTAAAACGGACTTAAGGGGCTTGAAACCAATCCAGATTGGGTGGGGATTTCATCACCCTTCCCAGGACCCCAAAAATCACAAAAGCATATGCATTGTCCATTGTAAATTAAAAAATACTAGACTTCAGCCCTAAGGACTTCGCGCTCATTAGGAGAAGATAAACTGTGTTTAGAACCTCGCTTAACGGTATATTGTTTACGGGGTGTCTAGGAAAGTGTTAACGGCGCAACCGCCAAAAGAGAAAGGGTTATTTAATTAAGGAACTTCGCGAAAGCGTTGGACAACCTTCCCTTATCTCTGCACTTACCTGGCCTCGTGATCAGTGTATTTTTAAGCCCGTTTCTCGACACTGTTTAACTTCGACAATCAAGTTCAGGAGCAGGTCTAGTAGACCTAGGTTACCCTAGATCAAGGTGTGATTGTGCATATCTTGTTTGTGATTGCTTAAGCCGTATATCCGTACATATTTCTGTAAATCTCTTTCTAAAAAAAAAGAAAAAAATCAAAAACTTTTACAAAAACTTGCCCTTTGTCGCCAAATCCATTTTTCACCAAATCCATTTTTCACCCACCACCCATCACCTTTCTCCATTGACGTTTTCTTACCCTCACCTTCTCCGCTTTGACTATACTAAACTCGTTTAGTGTATGTCCGCTTGGACTCGGGACACTAGCGCCCGTCTAGTCCGCGTTACGTTAGTCGCAACCGACTACGCGATCGACTCCGAAGTCGATACTCCGTCCACTCCTCTTTCACCCCTTCCTTTGCCGGCCAACTCCGACGTTGACCGGAATTCTGTTCATACATCTTCACCTTCACCTTCACCAACCTCTTCTTCCGTGATGTCAGGATTTAATCCGAACATCTCTTTGACTACCCCTGGATTGGCTCCACCTCCTACGGAGACCAATATCCCACCACCACCGCCTGTTGTAGCGCCACAGCGAATCGCGCTCCAGGATCGTTTCTATCCCACCCGTTCTGCACTTCCCACCTGCCTTTCTCTTCCTCCGGCCAATGGGGACAACTTTGAAATTAAGCCCCACTTCATCAACATGCTTCCACGTTTTCATGGGCTTGAATCTGAAGATGCCTATATCTTCATCAACAAATTTCAAAACGTCTGTGCCATGATGAAAACCACCCAGCTGTCGGACGATGCTATACGTCTACGGGTCATTCCGTTCACTCTATGCGATCTTGCTGAAAAATGGCTGTATAGCACCGCTTCCCACTCAATCACCATCTGGGACGAGTTTGTTAAAGCGTTTCTAAAAAAATTCTATCCGAATCATAAAACCGCAAGGATTCGAAATGAAATCAACTAATTCTCCCAGCTTCCTTCTGAACCCTTCTGGAAGTGCTTTGACCGGTACAAAGACCTTCTTGTTCAGTGTCCTCACCACGGTATAGAGAAATGACAACTTTGCCAAACCTTATACGAGGGCCTGAACCCAGCAACGAAGCAGTTGTTGGAAACCATCTGTCAAGGCCACTTCCTATCGAAATCTGATGAGGAAGCGTGGCAGTTCTTTGACGACCTTGCGGAGCAAACGCTACAATGGGAGAGCACCAGACCGACTTCTTCTTCTTCTTCTACCTCCACTTCTACCGGTCAGTCTAGGGTAGGAATCCACCAACTTGATGTCTCTATTGCGATGAAAGCTGAAATGGCTGCAATAACAAGAAAGCTTGAAGCGATAGAGAGCAAATTTTCTGCTCCTGCTCCTGCCCCTGTTCTCCCCCTTCGTACCATCTGCGCTTGTTGTTCCGATCCTTCTCACTTGACCGAAGAGTGTCCTTACAATCCACCCTCGCAAGGACAGGATCAGGTTAATGCTGCATTCCAACAAAGACCGAGGAATGATCCATACTCTTCCACCTACAATCCCGGTTGGAGGAACCACCCCAATTTCGCCTGGAATCAGAATCAGAATCAATTCTAAGGCAACAATTTCTAAAGGGGCCCCCCGCCGCAACAACAAGCGCAACAACAAACTCAACAGCAGTTTCAGCAACCCTTCCAACCCCAACCTTTCCAAAATCAGACGAACAACTTTGCACCCAACAATTCTTTTCCACCAAACAACTTTGTTCCGTCAAACAACGATAAGGTTTCCTCGCTCGAACGAAGTCTGGAGGCGTTCGTCAAACAATCGACTCAATCCACCGCCAACATCCAGTCTTCCATTCAATCCTTAGTGCAACACATTGCCGCACACGGGCAAAGCATCAAGACCATCGAGGCCCAGATTGCACAGCTGAACGCGGCCTTAAGCGAGCGAGAGAAGGGGAATCTCCCGTCCCAACCACTCCCAAATCCCGGTCACCCACATAATGCACATGTTGCTCTTGAACAACAGAACCATAATGTGAGTGCCGTGACCACACTGAGATCGGGAAGGATGCTGCAAAACAACATTGGCAAACGGATCAACGATGACACCCCGGCCGCTGCTTCTTCTTCTTCTTCTTCTTCTTCTTTTTCGTCTTCTGAGCCTATTCTCCGTTCTTCACAAGGCTCCCCATCCTCTTCTTCTGCTTTGAATGGACCCACTTCTCACTCCACGAAAACACCTGTTCTGGGATCCGTTCCAACTCCACAATCTCCTCCTCCAGTATTAGACTCAACCAATTTTCAAAATGTTCCATTTCCAAACCGGTTGAGGTCTAATAAACAAAATCCTCAAATGGAGAAGATTCTGGAGTTATTTAAGCAGGTTAACATTAACATTCCTCTTTTTGATGCTGTCCAACAAGTCCCGTCCTACGCGAAAATCTTAAAGGACTTGTGCACGAAAAAGAGGAAGTCTCAGGTACCCAAGAAAGTTTTCTTGGCTAGTGCTGTGAGTGATGCCCTTACCCAATCTTTACCACAAAAACGGAAGGACCCTGGCTGTCCTACGATTTCAATTACCATTGGGGATAAGAACATCAACCGCGCACTATTAGATCTTGGTGCCAGTGTTAACCTGCTTCCATATTCAGTATACGAGCAGTTAGGCGTCGGAGAGCTGAAACCCACGCACTGCACTCTCCAAATGGCCGACCGATCGATCACCCATCCTAGGGGTGAGCTAGAGGATGTGTTAATAAAGGTCGGGGACTTCATATTCCCCGTTGACTTCATTGTATTAGACACACAGCCTGTAGCTAACCCCCGGAATCAAATTCCGGTGATACTCGGTCGCCCATTCCTTGCAACCTCAAATGCTGTGATCAATTGTCGCAATGGTTCGATGAACCTCTCTTTTGGAAACATGACGATTGAACTCAACATTTTTAGGTTGGGGAATCAGCCCGCCGAACCTAATGCTCATATACTGGACGTATGCTCGATCCAGGAGATCACCCCAGAAGAGTGTGAATTCGAGGAGTTTCTGTTTGATCACGATAATCTTGACGCCACTAGTGCGTTTCTCTTCGAACCTGCTGCTGTTTCTGCGCCCGACAACGACTACGAGTGTTTCACGTTTTCAAACGATCTTAGCTGCGCACAACCCGAGTTTGAATCCTTCGACTTTCCGGATGAGTTACCTGAACCATCCAACTCGGTTGCCTACACTCGTTTTGAACCTTTGCTGGAGTCCTTTGAGTTCGAGACCTTTGCACCAATCTTGCCTTCCATCGTTTCACCTCCAACGCTCGAACTCAAGCCTTTGCCGTCTCACCTTAAGTATGCTTACTTAGGTGAGAACGAGACCCTTCCTGTCATCATCTCGGCTTCTCTAGCTCCAGAGCAAGAGAAAGCCCTTCTCGCGGTCTTGCACAGCAACAGGCATGCTTTTGGCTGGTCCATGGCGGACATCAAGGGGATTAGTCCCCTGATCGTTGAGCATCACATTCATCTGATGGATGATGCCAAACCAGCCCGGGATCCACAAAGACGTCTCAATCCAGTCATGAAAGAGGCTGTGAAGAAGGAGATCGTAAAATGTCTAGATAGTGGTATCATTTACCCTATCTCTGATAGCTAGTGGGTTAGCCCCATTCATGTTGTCCCCAAGAAGTCGGGCATCACGGTCATAACCAACGAGGCGAACGAGTTAATCCCTACTCGCACCCAAACTGGGTGGCGAGTTTGCATTGATTACAGAAAACTCAACGCCGCAACGCGGAAAGACCACTTTCCGCTACCTTTCATTGACCAGATGCTTGAACGATTGGCCGGACACGAGTACTACTGCTTTCTTGATGGCTACTCCGGCTATAATCAAATTCCCATCGCCGAAAAAGACCAGGACAAGACCACTTTCACTTGTCCTTTCGGCACGTTTGCATATCGTCGCATGCCCTTTGGGTTATGCAATGCGCCCGCTACCTTCCAGCGGTATATGATGGGTATCTTCTCAGACATGGTGGAAAAATTTCTGGAGATTTTCATGGATGACTTCTCCATCTTCGGCGATTCCTTCAACGAGTGTTTGCTGCATCTTGACGCTGTCCTTACCCGATGTAAGGACAAGAATCTCACTTTGAACTAGGAGAAATGCCACTTCATGGTGCGCGAAGGTATTGTCTTAGGACATATCATCTCGCAAAATGGCATAGAGGTTGACAAAGCAAAGATTGAGGTCATTTCCAATCTGCCTCCTCCCCGATGCGTCAGAGATATCCGAGCCTTCCTTGGCCATGCCGGTTTCTATAGACGGTTCATCAAGGACTTTAGCAAGATTGCTAGACCCTTGACTCTTTTGCTGGCCAAGGACACGCCATTTGAATTCAACTCGAGCTGTGTGACTGCATTCGAGTCATTGAAAAGCTCACTCACTTCTGCTCCCGTTCTTTCTTCACCTGACTGGACGCACCCATTCGAGATTATGTGCGATGCATCCGACTTTGCCATTGGTGCTGTCCTTGGACAACACATCAACAAGATGCCGCACGTAATCTATTACGCGAGCCGAACCCTGAACGACGCACAACTCAATTATACAACAACTGAGAAGGAATTCTTAGCCGTTGTATTTGCTTTAGAAAAATTCAGGCCCTACCTCATCGGCTCTCCAGTCATTGTCTACACTGACCATTCTGCTCTGCGCCATCTTTTTGCGAAGAAAGATGCAAAATCTCGGTTAATACGTTGGATCCTCTTGCTTCAAGAGTTTGACCTTGTCATTAAGGACAAACGAGGATGTGAAAACGTAGTTGCCGACCATCTCTCACGACTTCCTTCTTCGCCTTCGCTTCCAATTCCAATCAACGACGTTTTCCCGGATGAACAGCTCTTGACAGTATCGTGCGAACCCTGGTTCGCAGATATTGTGAACTATTTGGCCACAGGATTACTACCGACTGAATGGTCGAGTCAGGACAGACTTCGCTTCTTATCCCAAGTAAAACACTTTTACTAGGACGAACCCTACTTGTTCTAATACTGCCCCGACCAGATTATTCGTCGGTGTGTCCCTGACGAGGAATTCAAGAGTGTGCTGTCATTTTGCCACGATCGAGCGTGTGGCGGGCATTTTGGACCCAGAAAGACAGCCGAGAAGATCTTGCAATGTGGTTTCTACTGGCCACAACTTTTCAAAGACGCTCATGACTATTGCAAGACTTGCTCCCGGTGCCAACACATGGGCCGGATATCCCGGAGGAACGAGATGCCGCTCCAACCGATCTTGGTTGTGGAGATTTTCGATGTTTGGGGGATAGATTTCATGGGGCCGTTTCCCAGCTCTTTTGGGAACTTATACATCCTTCTCGCTGTTGATTACGTCTCTAAATGGGTCGAGGCTGTGCCCAGCCGGACTAACGACAACAAGTTGTCGTTAGGTTCCTTAAAGAAAACATTTTCTCCCGGTTTGGGCACCCCCGAGCGATCATTAGCGACAATGGAAGTCATTTCTGCAACAAAACTTTCGAGGCCTTGATGCGGAAATACTCCATTAATCATAAGCTATCCACGCCCTACCACCCCTAAACCTGCGGACAGGCTGAAGTTTCAAATCGGCAAATCAAGCAGATACTGGAGAAGACGGTTTCAAAGAACCGTAAGGATTGGTCGCTGAAACTCACTGATGCCCTTTGGGCTTTTCGAACCGCTTATAAGACCGACCTTGGCATGTCTCCCTATCGGCTTGTGTACGGAAAAGCCTGCTACCTACCTGTCGAAATAGAGCATCGCGCATTTTGGGCGATAAAGGAGCTGAATCTGTCTCTCGAGGATGCGGGCAGCCATCGGAAGCTGCAGTTGAACGAATTAAGCGAGCTTAGGGATGAGGCTTACGATAACGCGGTTGTTGTTATGAACCGAACGAAGGTGTTTCACGATAAACACCTTTTGCGCAAAACCTTCGTACCTGGTCAGCAGGTACTGCTTTACGACACCCGACTTCACTTCCATCCAGGAAAGCTCAGATCTCGCTGGAAAGGGCCGTATTTTGTGCGGAATGTATATCCGCAGGGCGCTGTGGATTTGGAAAATCCAAAGGACGGTTCACTTTTCAAAGTAAACGGACACCGATGCAAACCGTACCTTAGCGCCGAACCAACAGAGGAGCTCCTGTTCTTACAGGAGCCGGTTTACCCTGAATGATCTTCCTCTGCCTACCTCCAAACTTCGGTTATCCAGCCAAGAACAGTGGACACTGTTCCAAATAAGTTTGGGGGTATGTATAAACCATTTTGTATATATTTGTGTATATTCTTTTTCTTTTTCTTTTTCTTTAAAAACAAAAAAAAAAAAATTGTGTTTCGCTAACCGACAATTTTGACCCTTCAAATGTTCTCCTCATGCAACAACAGTGAGGACACTGTCCAGTTTAAGTTTGGGGGTACGCTCGGTACGCATTTCTTACCTTCGCATTCACATGTATATTTTGCATCTGCATATTAAAATCCATAAAATCCATAAAAATCTGAAAATTTTCTAAAAACATAAAAACTTTTCTGTCAAGTTAGCTAGTAGAAAAACTCTGATTCAATATTTCGACGGTTTTTGTTCGAAAAGATAGGAATAACTAAATCTTATGTTTAGATTTTGAAAACCTGAAAGATAACTCTCCTTTGAAGTTAACTATAGCTGATATACGTCTTTACATCACACTACACGTGTCGTGAGTTTTTGGAAATTAGATGACAAGTCTTTTATGTTTAAAAAACTTTTAAACAGATAAATGATTTTCTGAGGATCAAATAGGTTTGTTCTGAAATAAGTAATGTCAAGAATAGTTTATGAAGTAAAGCAAATATGAAGGAATGTTATTGATGCCGTAATTGGAACTAAGTCTGAAAAATAACCCATCCGAAACTTGATTGGAATGATTACACACCAAAACCCACTAAACACGTCTTTTATCCAAAAAAATAATTGAACTGCCGGTTGTATCTCCGTTCGTATTAAATCATCTGATTTTCACGCCAAACTGTCTTTTGTTTTTGGACCTAGGTAACTTGAGTAATTAAGTCCGCTGGGGTGTTTCTACACCTAATGCCCTAAAACCAACTGGTTTGGGTGCATTGGCCCAAAGCTCGCTAAGAAGCCTAGAAAGTCCAGATTAAAACAAAGTCAAGCAAGTGTTCTTTCCGAGTTAAAATTCCTAACGGTTCTTTGTGTGAGAATAATCTTGATAAAAGACAGGCTTTTATAAAAAAATTTAACGGAGATATGAAGGTTTTATTCTATGATAAAGACTATTGCACGTTCACAGAGGTGTGTATGAAATGAAGACAAGAAAAAGGTGGAGTGAAAAATACGACTTAGTTTCCTGTTAAGGAAGATAGAAATTCTGAAGTTGAAACCTTACTGGAAAACGAAACTTGAAAAATGCTTAACTCTTTATAAAACTTATGTGATCCTTTTAAAATTGTTATCTGGGCTTTATTGTGCGACATGATGACTTTATTCGACCTTTCGGGAACTTAACGACACTATTTGCATTGCACGTAAAGACATATAAAATCTGTAGTTAAATAAGAAGCGAGGTGTGAAAAATAAAGGTTCGATAGTCTAGACTTAGGATTATAGAATTGTTATTTTCTGAAACAAAAACTTTAGGGTTTGAATCTTAGTTATTTTAAAAAACTAGCTTGACCGGATTTTGTGGGTAGTATCCGCTGAAAACCCTCAGGAGACAACACTCCTCCTACTAGGGACACCTAGAGATTTAACGGCTTGTTGCACATGCTCAGTGCAATCGCGTTCCCTGCGAAAGTGAGGTTAGGAAATTTTTTGTGAATAAATTGGCTTTGCTCGGGACGAGCAAATGATAAGTTTGGGGGTATTTGTTCATATCAGTTTTTTGCATTTTTATACCGCCCAATTTTTATCACATTGCTTATCGGTAGATACTCTTGAGCCGTGTTTGCTAGTAAAATGCAGGATACAGGTTCTCGGTTCTAAAATGGTGAAATTCATGGAAAACACGACAAAATCAGGGTTCCTGCCAACCACTGAGAAAACACGGTCTCCGCTCTTCATCCGTATGTTGCCCGATACCAGTTTAAGAGACAAGATGTCAAATCAATGTCGTTTTCATGCACAAGGCTCAATGGCAGCACAAGATCCAAGAAATCTACGCGGAGCTCGAGGCAATCATGACAAAAACATCCACAAAAAGTCCACCTTTCCCTCAACAGAAATTCTGGAAAATTCGTGAAGAAATTATGAGAAAACACATATACCAGATTGAAGGGTACATTAAACCAGGGTACCAACAAAAAGCCCTAGGCCCAACTCCTCTATTAGGCCGCGGAACCGCGGCCTAAGCATGCTTAGGCCGCGGATCCGCGGCCGTATGGTGGCGGCAGATGAAACTTTTCCAGGGGTATTTTGGTCTTTTTAATGGTGTTCTGTTGGTTGCCCTAGGTTTTCATTTCTCAGCCTATAAATAGCCCAGAACTTTGTGAAGAAAAGGGTCCATAATCTTGTATTCTTTTTCTAGGTTTTAGATTACATGTTCTTCTTCTTCTCATCTATTCTCCATTAAAACTTGTAGTGAGCTTTGTGAGTGAAGAATGGTGAATAAAGAAGATCATTTTATTATCATGCTTGTCTTGCTTTTTCTATAATTGTTGTAATTTTAATTTGTTAACTAGTTGTTGTTATTTCTTGTTGTTTCTTTCTTCTCTCTTTTTCTTTATCCTTAATACGACCATGATGCTTACGCTCGATCCTCGCCAAGGTGAGGTCGCAAATAGCTAGTCGTTATCTTCTAATCTCTTTCTTTCTATCTTCCTCTTTTGTTTTGTTTTATTTTTCCGTATCATGATGTGTGAGTAGTTTAATACTTGTTAGGGTAGGATAAGGGAAGTTTGAGAGAAGGAAATCTCTCTCACTCTTTCCTTGCCCAACAGCTTAATTCGACTCCCGTTAATTGAACCACAATCCGCTCCTTACGGCACCCTATCCTACATGATAGCGGTGATTCCGTAGTGAGACCGGTTGTGGTTGAATTAACCGGAGGTTATGGCTAAGAGCCAAGAACGGACAGACAAGCACCAAAAGGAAGAACTTATGCGTTGGAAAGCCTAGCTTATACTCGCAAGTTCCTTCCTAGTCGTGCTAATCCCCGTTGTTGTCGATTACCGTAACACCGATATTAAGAGGGGCAACGAAAGATGTGGAGACTCCTAACTCAAACTAACCTAATCCTAACCCTAACAAGCTCTCTTTACATATCATTTTACCGCTTAACTAATCACAACAAAATCTGAAAAACTGGACTTAACTCGTTAAAGCACATAGAAAAAGATTCCCATCTCCCTGCGGACGACCCGTACTCAACCGGCTAGCTACGAGCGAAACCGTCTTGATTGCGGTATTTAACTAAAACTTGAACACGCAGAATCGCTAACAATCAAGATGCGGGCCCGTTGCCCTCTAGAACCCGGTTATCCGTGCACCCCATTGCGGGGTAATCCTAGTACAGAAAGAAAAAAAATATATACAACGGGTACATCGACCTCAGCCCGGTCATGCCCCCAAAAGAATAATATACAAACAGGCAGTGACGGCAGTCCACATGTCGGACGTGTAAGTCGATGTACAACACCCCACGAGTTGCGGGGAGGCAGAAATTGAAAAACTATCTTGTTCTATATGTAAACATCGACTAACCGAAGATCTTTACTAAATAATAACTAACAACAACCATAGAAGTTCTTAACTACTATGTAAAGAGATTATACCTATTGAATCGTGTCCTTCGTCTTTACGTTCTCTACGTCCTCCTCGGCCTCCTCTATGTGATAGATGATCCACCCGAGAGCCCTAATCCAAACTTCACCTCCAACCTTGAGGTAACTAAGTTTCTCTAGTTGCTAATCAAAGGAACTTAGGTGATATAGAGTTAGGTTATGGATTAATTAGTCTATTCTAATCCTTGATCTCAACACATGAGTGGTAGGATTAGGGTTTGAAGAGAGAGTGAGCTTGAGGAGAGAGAAGGTGAACATGATAATGATAATGATATTGTTTCTCACTTGAATATATGAAGCATAATGAATAAACAAATAAATGAATAAATGTGATTATTCATCATGGTACATTAATTCAATATGAGTGATTCACTATGTGAGTCATTAAGCATTTAATAATGCATTAATGACATGATGAATCACACAAAATGAGTCACAATATCATTTAATGATAATGCCACCTAAACCCTCAAGTCACCATACTTCTAGAAGCTTCCCGTAAAATTACGAGAATGCCCCTCCCATCCGTGAAAACACGGAAAAACTTTAGACTGTATAAATCCAATAACCTGATACTAGAATCTGGCTTAAACCAAAGCCGGCTAGTAAAAAACTGCCCGAACGTCGTACGTGCGTAAACACACGTATGCGTCCGAACCCTTGTCGTAAAACCATACGACCTCTATATCGTTTTGCCTGGAGTAGGGAACTCTCTGTGTGGGACTCTAAAGACTCGACTACTACGCTGGCAGTGGGTTTAACCACAGACCGCAAGCGGCACTAGCTGTACGTAACGGTCCCCAGGTAGATGTCGATAAGAAGGCCGATGAGGAAACCCATCCGAACTCCTACTGAGCCTGTTCGTGACAATATCCGCGTAGTCCGATCTGTTCATCTAAGAGCATCACATGTATGGTCTAGGGGGGTGGTGAATATCAGACCCCTAATAACCGTACAAGTCGTGCCGGCATGGCTCAAGACCATCCGAGAATCTACTGATCAGTCCATTAGTAATTCTCAATCAGCCCTGGCCAGGGACTTATGGTAATGACCAACCGATCACCGTGCGATATCAACTCCCTATACCGGGAGAGACGAATCCTTAACAGTCGCTCACTGCCTCCACGTGGCTCGGGACTGTGCACAACTAAAACCTATTTGCACGACTCCTTTGAACCGTGGTAGGGTAGTAATCAAAGCACAGTGGGAACTCATACGAGACAAATGACGACCTTAAGTCAACGGACTATCTGCACACATGTCACCTGAGAACTGTTATCTGACGTTAGGTATAAATACCATCCAGTCAGTTCTCGGCGAGTCCTGTCCGGTGTACTCACACCCAGTGAGCATCTGTATACAATCTTAGGTGCACATCACTAATGGCTGCGGGACCAATCCATCGTCCCTCGTCAGGGTCTAGACATGAATACACTAGTCTACTCTGGAGCATCGATGCCCTGTCTCGATACTCCTGTGACCAGGGACATTTAAGGATATGCCTATTGAATATCCGGCTCCCACAAGTATGACTGCCATCACAACGCCGGTAGTCAGGCAAACACCCTATGGGCTTTATCAACATGTTTATAAATACAAAGTAAAATATATCACATGTTAAGATAAAGTCAAACCAAATAGCGTACTATCATATTAAGCAAGATTGTCATGTATATACATATCGCTAGCATCCTATACAATGAAGGCTTCTAGGGCATATATATCCAACAATCTCCCACTTGCACTAAGGCCTATAATTGGCGCAATGAGTACCCACTGTCTGCACTAGATCCAGTTGCTGGTGTACCGCATGCCCAACATCTCAAACAGCCTCTTGAACTGGACTTAAGGGATGGTCTTAGTGAATGGATCTGCTGTGTTGTCTTTTGTGTCCACTCTACGTACCTCGATCTCCTGACGATCCACGATCTCCCTGATCAGGTGAAACCACCTTAAGATATGCCTGGATTTCTGATGGGACCTTGGTTCCTTCGCTAATGCTACAGCCCCATTGTTATCACAATACAAAGGTATTGGATTGGCAATGGACGGAACCACCTGAAGTTCAGAGATGAACTTCCTCATCCAGACAGCCTCTTTTGCGGCTTCGCTAGCAGCTATATACTCAGCTTCCATAGTTGAGTCTGCGACGGTATCCTGCTTGGAACTCCTCCAACATACCGCCCCTCCATTAAGGGTAAACACAAAACTCGAAATGGACTTAGAGTCATCTTTGTCACTTTGGAATCCAGAGTCGGTAAAAGCCTCAACCTGGAGGTCCCCATTACCGTAAATCAAGAACATCTCCTTAGTCCTTCTCAGGTACTTGAGAATGTTCTTTACCGCTATCCAATGCTTCTCACTTGGGTCAGACTGATACCCGCTCACTACACTAAGTGCGTAAGCTACATCTGGTCCGGTACATAACATCGCATACATTATAGATCCTACTGCCGAAGCGTAGGGTATAATACCCTTGCGAGCCCTCTTCATTAGTCTTTGGAGACATCTTTTTGGAGAGGGTGATCCCGTGACAAGCGGGTATATTACCGCGCTTGGAATCTTCCATACTAAATCTCTTAAGTATAGTGTCAATATACCTGGACTGTGAAAGTCCCAACATTCTATTGGATCTATCACGATAGATCTTAATGCCCAGAATGTAGGTTGCATCTCCCAAGTCTTTCATGGAGAATTTCTGTGACAAGAAGAGCTTTACTGATTGTAGCATAGGGACATCATTCCCTATCAGTAGTATGTCGTCGACGTACAAAACGAGGAAGACTACTGCTCCTTCTACAATCTTCCTATAAATACATGGTTCATCTACATTTTTGATAAAGTCAAATTCTTTGACTGTCTCATCAAAGCAGATGTTCCAACTCTGCGATACTTGCTTTAATCCATAGATGGATTTAAGCAACTTGCACACTCTTACGCTGCTCCCACTATCTAAGAAACCTTCTGGTTGATCCATTTAAACACTCTCTTCTAAATGTCCATTTAGAAAAGCTGTTTTTACGTCCATCTGCCAGATTTCATAGTCATGGAAGGCAGCAATGGCAAGCAGGATCTGAATGGATTTAAGCATAGCTACAGGTGAAAAGGTTTCATCATAGTCCAATCCTGGTCTTTGACGAAAACCTTTTGCAACGAGTCTAGCTTTGTAGGTTTCCACTTGTCCAAATGAACCAATCTTCTTTTTGAAGATCCATTTGCATCCAACTGGTTTCACCCCAGGAGGAGCAACTTCTAAAGTCCATACTTTATTGGTGTACATGGATTCCATTTCGGATCTCATAGCATCCAGCCACTTCACCGAGTCTATACTCGTGATAGCCTTCTGAAAACTAGTAGGCTCATCATCATAGATGATGCAATCCTCTCGATCCCCATCTAGAAGAAACCCATAGTATCTTTCAGGAGGATGAGAAAGCCTACTAGATCTGCGGAGTGGCATTGGTTCGTCGGGTTCTATTGAAACCTGAGGTTCTACTAAGTCCTCGGCAGCAGTTTGAGGTTCTGGAATTTCTTCCAGCTCTACCGCGCTCCCACTAATTTCTTTTGCAAGAAATTCTCTCTCTAAGAAGACAATGTGGCGAGCAACAAACACCTTTTGTTCTTCAGTGTGGTAGACCATATACCCCCTTGAATGTTTGGGGTATCCTACAAACTTGCACAAAACCGATCATGCCTCGAGCTTGTCCAGACTATGCTTTTTAACATATGCCGGACACCCCCATATCTTGATATACTTGAGATATGGTCTCTTCCCGCTCCACATTTCATATGGAGTGGTAGGCACAGACTTAGTCAGAACTATATTCAATAGGTATGCTGCTGATTCTAGAGCAAAACCCCAGAAGGAAAGTGGCAACTCAGCACTACTCATCATTGAACGCACCATATTAAGTAGCGTGCGATTCCTCCTTTCTGATACACCATTATGCTAAGGTGTATAAGGCGAAGTAAGCTGAGAGAGAATTCCATTCTCTTTTAAGCATTCAAGGAAACTGGTACTTAAGTATTCTCCACCTCGATCAGATCGAAGTGTCTTGATGCTTTTACCAGTCTGTTTCTCTACTTCATTTTTATACTCCTTAAACTTCTCAAAGGCCTCGGATTTATGCTTCACTAAGAACACATGTCCATATCTAGAGAATTCATCAGTAAAAGTGATGAAGTAGGAGTGACCGCTTCTCTCATGCGTAGACATTGGACCACATACATCACTGTGTACAAGTCCCAAGAGTTCTGTGGCTCTTTCTCCGTGTCCGGTGAACGGAGATTTGGTCATTTTTCCATTGATACATGATTGACAAGTTGCATATGATGAATATTCAAACGGATCTAAATATCCATCTTTATGTAACTTAGTCAACCTTGTTTCGTTTATATGACCAAGTCTACAATGCCATAGGAAGGCTTGATTTGAATCTGGAGCCTTTCTTTTAAGCGTGTTTTGAATATTGAAAATTCGAGGTTGATTAAGTATGTATATGCCGTTTTTCAGTGTGCCAAACCCAATCAGTTCTTGATTTAGGAGAATGTTCATAACATTTCTTTCAAGCGCAAAATTATATCCTTCATTAGATAACAAAGATACTGATATAATATTACACAATATACTGGGAATACAAAAACAGCTGTACAACACCAAAATGTGCCCACTAGTCAACCCTAAGTGATATTCCCCTATTGCAATAGCATCTACATGCATTCCATTGCCCATCCGGAGAGTCATATCACCTGTCCCCAGTACTCTACTATTTCTCAGATCCTGCAATGAATTATAGATATGAGAACCAGAACCGGTATCAAGTACCCATGATGTAGAGTTTACTGAAAGACAATTTTCAATTACGAACACACCTGAAGCAGAAGCAACAGCTTGCTTCTTGTCCTTGGCTTTGAAGGCCACTCAGTCCTTCTTCCAGTGCCCTTGCTTGTGACAATAATAGCATTCGTTTATATCTGTCTTCACCCTTCCTGCCTTGTTCGTTCCCTGCACCTTCTTGACCCCGCCTTTCGGTTTGGTGGCTTTCATCTTCTTCTTCCCTTTAGCTTTTGCTTTAGATTTAGAAGAGGATGATTGGCCAACATACAGAACGGGGGTCTTCTCCTTTTTCAAGGAGGTCTCTGCTACCCTCAACATGTTGAGGAGCTTTGGAAGATCAGCTTCCATTTCGTGCATGTTGAAGCTTAGCACGAACTGAGAGAAGGTGTGGGGAAGGGACTGCAAAATCAAGTCGATATACAAATCATTCTCTAGCACGCATCCCAGGTTTGAGAGTTCTTCAATGAGGCTGATCATTTTCAGGACGTGCTCTCCCACAGGTGATCCTGGAGCTAACCTCATCTGGAAAAGTTTCCTTAAGGTCTCGTACCTCGCGATACGGGAGTGCTCCCCATACAATTCCTTGCAATGGAGAAAGATGGATATAATATCCATACTCTCGTGCTGTTTCTGGAGTTCATTGTTCATGGACACCAGCACGATACACTTAGCTCTCTCACAATCTAGATCCCAGGTTTTGCGAACTTCCTTGTCCGCAACTGAGGAATCTGGTCTTGGGATAAGGGGAGGAACAACGGTGGTAACATATGCTACTTTGTCATAAGTCAGTGCAATGTTGACGTTCCTTAGCCAATCTTTATAGTTCTGCCCGGTCAGTATATTATTTCAAGTAATAGTTTTAGTCCTGTCATGGTAGCTGCCAGAGAGAGAGAAAAGAAAACACTCAGCATATGCTCTTGCAAGTTTAGATGGCTTATTAGTTTATCTAAACAGGATGGCTCCTACTGTTTCCTCAAATCCTTCTTCAAAACCTAAAAGAAGAATTAGTCAGGATTTAATCACACGTCATAATACTTGCTTAACTTTTCAGCCAGGCCAGTGTTGGTACTTCGAGGGAGGTTGTCCAACACTTTCGCGAAGTTCCTTAATTAAATAACCTCTTTTCCCTGGAGGCATAGCCCCTCTAACACCTTTCTGGACACCTACTTGGTTTATAGCATTGATTATTATGTGAGAAAATTTCCCGAGAGTAATCCTACTCATCAGTGGGATCGGGATCCAACTATCATTGCATGATGCACTAGATGGAAGCCACTCTAGTCACCACACTCCAGAAGGTATGCTAAATCTGCAAGTTTCCTTTATATTTGAAACTCCCGATATGATTTTTACCCCAAGCTCTTATGACCTTGACGTAAGCCAACAAATCATAAGATGCAAGTCAAGTTCTACCCGTCGTTGTCCTGATTAATTTAGGTACATCGTACATGCCCTTGACGTAGGCCAACAAGGCTGTACGTCTGTCCTATACTAATGCATCTATCTATGCAACAAATAAGCAACACATTGGTACCATAGACTATGCCCTGACGTAGGCCAACAAACATAGCATGAATACGATGTGCTGTTTATTTGAAACGATGGAGGGTTACGGCTGTTTTTTGGCAAAAAACCGTTAATGTAGTGAACTTGATATGATTGAAGGAACCAGGATAGCCCTTTTTAAAAGGAGTGGTTTAAGCACCGCATTTAAAATTTGCTTTGAAGAAAACCTAGTGGTTTTGAAATTGTTCCAACGATTCAGATTAGGTTTTATTTTCTTTGCATTAATAATAATGCGTCCCATCATTAACCTATCATTACAGATAACAATGAAAATACAACGTCCTCTTATGCCATCCGCATTCGCCACGGGGTCCCATCATCACCCGTTAGGTTACTTAACTAACGGCAGAGCGGGGGCTGGGCTAGCGCGGGTGTAAAACATAAGTGGCGTCTAAATAGCTATCATATATAGATATTGTACATTCGTCAGACGCAATAATAGGCATTCCAGATCACAGATGAACTTTATTGGATATACAAGCAATCCGCGTTTCTTTTGAGCCTGCAACGAAAGACGGATTACACAGTTGTGATGAATAGCCATTACCCCACCCCAGACCCCTACGGGTACGGCAAACTACCCGCCAAGTACCCGAAGTGAAGCGGTCTCCCTCAACGACGTGAGTAGGCCACTAAACACTTCAAAGTACCGGGTAGTTTGTGCACCCCACCTTGGGTCTATCCTAGGAGCAAAAACAGTAAAAAGAAATAATACAACAGTGGCTACAACCGCAACCTGGATGTGCCCCGCAAAATAATATTACAGCTTATTACAATTACATCGAATGAATTAATACAATAACCCATCACAATACCCCGGCTAATCATCACAACAAACCAATACAGTTCATAATCACAAACAGTTAAAAACATCACAGATATGTGCAACCCCCTGCTAACCGACATACTAGCAGTTATGGGAGGTTTACGAACACATGATATAGTTCACAGATATAATCAAAAATGCAAACATCGTATAATTTCGATCGATCAAACACATTAGATTCTACTCCAAAACTTCTCTATAAATCTGAGACTTGAGCAGAAAATAAATCATTCCAGAAAAGACAAAACATCACCGAAGAGCAACAGGGAAAAACTGGGCTGAATCGGCTCCAACTCGACCGCGGATCCGCGGCGGATCGATGGGATCGGCCGCGGTTCCGCGGCTCGGTGGCCGATTCAGGAGCACATTTTTTTCCTGTGTTCTTATAATTTCATGTAGGTTATTCTGGAGGTCCCTGAAAAATTTTTAGGCTTCATTTTAAAATCGACAGAAACTATGTGATATCGTTATATTTTTCGGTTTGTTTTGCGTTCAAAATTCATACGACTTTGCAAATGAGTTAATTATTGTTTAGTGAGGCTCTGATACCACTGTAAGTCGATGTACAACACCCCACGAGTTGCGGGGAGGCGGAAATTTGAAAAACGATCTTGTTCTATATGTAAACATCGACTAACCGAAGATCTTTACTAAACGATAACTAACAACAACCATAGAAGTTCTTAACTACTATGAAAAGAAATTATACCTATTGAATCGTGTCCTTCGTCTTTACGTTCTCTCCGTCCTCCTCGGCCTCCTCTATGTGATAGATGATCTACCCGAGAGCCCTAATCCAAGCTTCACTTCCAACCTTGAGGTAACTAAGTTTCTCTAGTTGCTAATCAAAGGAACTTAGGTGATATAGAGTTAGGTTATGGATTAATTAGTCTATTCTAATCCTTGATCTCAACACATGAGTGGGAGGATTAGGGTTTGAAGAGAGAGTGAGCTTGAGGAGAGAGAAGGTGAACATGATAATGATAATGATATTGTTTCTCACTTGAATATATGAAGCATAATGAATAAACAAATAAATGAATAAATGTGATTATTCATCATGCTACATTAAATCAATATGAGTGATTCACTATGTGAGTCATTAAGCATTTAATAATGCATTAATGACATGATGAATCACACAAAATGAGTCACAATATCATTTAATGATAATGCCACCTAAACCCTCAAGTCACCATGCTTCTAGAAGCTTCCCGTAAAATTACGAGAACGCCCCTCCCATCCGTGAGAACACGAAAAAACTTTAGACTGTATAAATCCAAAAACCTGATACAAGAATCTGGCTTAAACCAAAGTCGGCTAGTAAAAAACTGTCCGAACGTCATACGTGCATAAACACACGTATGCGTCCGAACCCTTGTCGTAAAACCATACGACCTCTATATCGTTTTGCCTGGAGTAGGGAACTCTCTGTGTGGGGCTCTATAGACTCGACTACTACGCTGGTAGTGGGTTTAACCACAGACCGCAAGCGGCACTAGCTGTACGTAACGGTCCCCAGGTAGATGTCGATAAGAAGGCCGATGAGGAAACCCATCCGAACTCCTACTGAGCCTGTCCGTGATAATATCCGCGCAGTCCGGTTTGTTCGTCTAAGAGCATCGCATGTATGGTCTAGGGGGGTGGTGAACGTCAAACCCCTAATAACCGTACAAGTCGTGCCGGCATGGCTCAAGACCATCCGAGAATCTACTGATCAGTCCATCAGTGATTCTCAATCAGCCCTGGCCAGGGACTTATGGTAATGACCAACCGATCACCGTGCGATATCAACTCCCTATACCGGGAGAGACGAATCCCTAACAGTCGCTTATTGCCTCCACGTGGCTCGGGACTGTGCCCAATTAAAACCTGTTTGCACGACTCCTTTGAACCGTGGTTAGGTAGTAATCAAAGCACAGTGGGAACTCACACGAGAAAAATGACGACCTTAAGTCAACGGACTATCTGCACACATGTCACCTGAGAACTGCTATCTAACGTTAGGTATAAATACCATCCAGTCAGTTCTCGGCGAGTCCTGTCCGGTGTACTCACACCCAGTGAGCATCTGTATACAATCTTAGGTGCACATCACCAATGGCTGCGGGACCAATCCATTGCCCCTCGTCAGGGTCTAGATATGTATACACTAGTCTACTCTGGAGCATCGATGCCCTGTCTCGATACTCCTGCAACCAGGGATATTTAAGGATGTGCCTATTGACTATCCAGCCCCCACAAGTATGACTGCCATCACAACGCCGGTAGTCAGGCAAACACCCTATGGGCTTTATCAACATGTTTATAAATACAAAGTAAAATATATCACACGTTAAGATAAACTCAAACCAAATAGCGTACTATCATATTAAGCAATATTGTCATGTACATACATATCCCTAGCATCCTATACAATGAAGCACTCTAGGGCATATATATCCAACAGGACGCTCGCCCCGCAATATCAAATGCACAAATATAACCAAACTGTACTACCATTGCACCAGGCTATCCACCACGACAAATCCGCAGCATCACAGCACAACACAGAACATCAACGTGAATGTCACGTTCGCAAATCCGTCTAAAAGGGCTATAGCAATTAGATAAGATTTACCGATCAAATGACATTCACGGTCGTAGATATAATATAAGTACTGTAAACTAACATATTTAAATTTTTCGATCGACAAAATTTCCCGAAGTGGGCCCCAAGTACAGTTCCCAGTACTCAAAATAATCTGGGCCTGAACAAAAAATACCAGAAACCCCAATTCCAATACAGAGACCACTGTAGAAAATTTTGCGCAATGTTGCTACTGTACGGCGGAGGAACCGCGGCCAAAATGTGGGTACGGCCGCGGTTCCGTGGCGCTACAGTGCAATCATGCTACGAAATTTTCTCAGATGTCTTATAAAAGCCTTCCTGAATTTCTGCAATACTCAAAATAATTTTTAGACGACAATAAAAATTCGATAGAAAGTTCAGTATTGGAAATGCAGTTTAGGAAATTTTGTTTGATCGATATTTTAAATACGTTAGAATAAGCTAGTAATGGTTAATGGCGTGGCTCTGATACCATGTAAGTCTATGGTAGCGTCCCGGCCGTCTGTCCGAGGCCAAAATGCGGAAACGAAAATTTTTTCAAAACTTGAAACCGGCGCTATCGCAGACTTTAATCCCGGATCGAACCATTAACCTATAACTAGCGAACTAGAGAAGGGTTGGAAAGGCTATACCGATCGATCCGTGTCCTTCGGTCTTTGGCCACCATCCCAAGCTCCTCACGGCATCTCCGAGCTCCGATCTCCTCGTCGGAAAGGGCACCACATCATTGAGTCTTTTTACGGGCTCCCGCTTCATCCGATGCAACTCGGGTACGAAGTTCGGCAGCCGACATGTCCAAGGTGAAGTAGAGAATGTGTGTGATCACTTTGTCTCTTACATCCATTGATTCTCAACGCATGAGAGTGTATGGATGGAGGATTTAGTGGATGCCATTAGTGAGGAGATAGTGAGCTCAAGAAAGAAGAGGAAGAAATCTTTTTCTTTTGTGTTTAGATGATAATGAGAGTGAGAGTAAGAAAGAAATAAAAGAGCTAACCATGAGCTTATGGCTGCCTTTTCTCTCTCTCCCTCTCATTTCATCCACAAATCAATCAAATAATATGACACATGCACAAAGAAAGAGACCATGAGTTATCACTTGTGCATGTGTCACAATTAATGCTCCTAATCATGATTTTGAGCTCATTATTTCCTTATGCAAACATTAATCCAAATGTTTGCAACAATAAAAAGAGAATGACATCTACTAAAGTAAACTCGTGACGGATCGCAAGGATACCCCTCACCTGTATATACATACCTGCATCCGCATTCCGAATGAATGCGAATGCGACGAGACTAAAGTAATCCAACAAATCTAATACTAGGATCCGGCTTAAACTAAAACCCACTAGTATGATCCGCCCGATCATGATTCGTGCACTACTGCATGTATATGATCAAACCCTGCCATATATCATACGGCCTCTATAACGTTTCGCTCGAAACTTGAGAAACTGTCTGTGGGGGACTCTAAAGACCCGTCAATACATTGGCTGTGGATTTAACCACTAGCACGTCAGTGGTACTAGCTGTACGTAACGGGATACCAGGCATTGACCAAATGGGAGGTCGATAAGCGAACTCATCCTGACACCCTACTGAGTCTGTCAGTGACAATATCCGTACAGTCCGGTCCGTTCGTCTATGAGCATCGCATAGCGTGCCTAGGGGGTTGGTAAAAGTCAGACCCCCAAAAGCGGTACAAGTCGTGTCGGAGTGTAGCTCAGAACACCCTGAGATACTACTGAAATACCTACCAGTAAATCTCCTTCCTTGGCCAAGGACTTCGTGTAATGGCTCTCCTAGACACAGCGTAATCTCACCTCCAATACCGGGAGAGACGAAACCCCTGCCGATCCGCTCACTGCCTCCATGTGGCTCGAGACTGTACCCAACTAAAACCTGTTTGCACGACTCCTTTGAGCCGTGGTAGGGTAGTAATCAAAGCACAGTGGGAACTCACACGAGACAAGTGACAATCTCAGGTCGATGGACTAATCTGTACACATGTCACCAGGGAACTGCTATATGACGTCAGGTATAATACCAACTAGCATGTTCCCAGCGAGTCATGTCCTGTGTACTCATAACCCAATGAGCACCTGTATAATCTTAGGTGAACCAACTAACACCAATGGCTTGTGAGACCGGCCACCGCCCCTCGTCAGGGTCTCGACTGTATACACTAGTCTACTCCGGAGTATCGATGCCCTGTCTCGAAAACTCCCACGACTAGGGACCATTAAAGGATGTGCTTATAGACCCCAGCTCCCACGTATATGATCGCCATCATACTGCTGGCAGTCAAGCAAGAATCCTAAAGGCTCTATTAACGTGTAATAGCGACCTGTAAGGTCACCTAAAGCATGTACACGATGATAAAGATAAACCAGATAGCATACTATCATCTTGAGTAAGATTGTCCTACCGGCATAGGTCCTCCCTCAATCATTGCAATCACGTGCCTGTGATCCAATAATTGACTCTGAGGGCACTATATCCAACATGGAGATTGTTACATTCAGGCTAAGTAGGAGTTCGGATGGGTTTTCCTCATCGGCCTTCTTATCGACATCTACTGGGGGCCGTTACGTATAGCTAGTACCACTTGCGGCCTGTGGTTAAACCCATTGCCAGCGTAGTGTCGAGTCTTTAGAGTCCCACACAGAGAGTTGTTCACCTTTGGGCGAAACAAGGTAGAGGTCGTATGGTTTTACGACAGGGTTCGTTCACATACACGTACTTGTGCCTGTTTAATGTTCGGGCAATTGATACTAGTGGGCTTTGGTTTAATACAGATCCTAGTATCCATTTTGGGATTGGTTTAGTCTCATTGTATTCGTGTTTCTTCGGAACATGGATGCGGGTATGTATGTACAGTTGACAGAGGCAGAAGGGGAGACGCCTCATTAGGGTTTTGACCATTGACTTGATTATAACCCTAATGAGAAGGATGAATTTGTTTAATAATTATTATTATGGATAATTGTCATGGTTAATTGGTTTGACCATTTGACCATGTTGACCATTGTTGACTTAGATATTTTCTTGAGCATGCTTAGCATTTAATGTGATTTGATAATGGTCAAATCAAGTGAACCATCACAATTATCTTAATAATTCTAATTATTCTTTTATTCCTCATATGAGAGCTTCATCCTCTCATTATCTCATTATCTTTCTCTCTCATGGTTTGCTCTCTCCTCTTCCTCTTCCAAAAGCTCTATTGTTTCATGTGTTGAAAATCAAGAGCCTTTGAGATAAAACCACCAAAACACTTCTCTACTTACTCTAGAGTTCTTAGTCTAGCAAGCCAAGCACTCTAGTTACTTCATTGTTGAGGTTGGAGCTCAAGGTAGAGGCCTTCGGGTGGATCTTCTATGATATAGAGATGCCGGTGAGGAGGGGCCATCCACACAATTCCAAGGAGCTCACAACAAGGAGAAGAAGGAGTTCAAGACTTAGGTATAACTTTCTATCATAGTAGACAGAACTATTTTTTGCTAACTAGGTTTATGGTAAAGATCCGGTTTAGTGTTATCTTAGCGCCAAGTTTGTTATTGTAGTAAAAATTTTGTTCCGCATTTGGCCACGGAAGTTGGCCGGGGCGCTAGTGTAACCCTTCACGTCAAACATCATCCTCAAATCCCGTCATCACATATTAGCCGTATCATATCACTTCTAACTATTCATTAGTTTCTAATATGGTTTCTATAGCTATCCTTAACTCTATCTATAGTTTCTATTAAAGGTTCCATTAACTATATGCTATATATAAATCGGTTTCCATCAAAGTTTGCGGGGGTGCTATACGCCATCCACCCGACTTCCCCCGTAGATATAGATCTACTTACCTTGATCCTCGCTTGCTGGAGTCGATGACGCCGCGCTCTCCTCGTCGTCTCGAATCCCATGCGGGGTATCTATAACCAATACACAATCGCAAATGCGTATTAAAATCAAGGCGGAAAACCAAAACGACACACGTTTCGCTCATAGGTTAAAACCTATAGCCTCGCATGCAAAACGCGACCAATAACCCTAGTCGTTGACGTTCAAACGCCATACGATGGAAATCTAATATCAAATACCAAAATTAAGTTAAAACGAACCCGCAAAATAAAGCATCGATTCAAGAAAACACCCCCAGATTTTACCCTAACTGAAATCAGCCAATTTTGCATATGTGGAGGGGCTATTTACTGGACAAAGGAGCCATGGACCAAACCTTGAGGCAAACATCCCTAACCTGGCTGCAAATTGCGGCCAGGATGATTAAAACTGCGGCCTCAACTAAGGGGTTGGGTCTTGGGTCTTCAGGGTACACTCCAGGTTGCCTGCACATCTCTCAGTCTTCGCTAAATAATTTTCCAGGTCCCCGAGTCACTCCAGATTCCTAAATACCATCACAATTCTCACAATTTTCCGATATCGACGAATCTAAAGTTCATATTTTGGGGGTTGGTCACTGGTCCATGTTAAGAATTGGTCTCTAGGGTCTTGTAACAGCCACTAGGTATCACCCAAACCACACAACATTCAAACCCTTCTCTAGAATTTTCTAACTTCACAAATTCACATTTTAACCCCATTTCTAACTAACTAGTGTTGGATATAGTGCCCTTAGAGTCAATTATTGGATCACAGGCACGTGATTGCAATGATTGAGGGAGGACCTATACCGGTAGGACAGTCTTACTCAAGATGATAGTATGCTATCTAGTTTATCTTTATCATCGTGTACTGCTTTAGGTGACCTTACAGGTCGCTATTACACATTGATAGAGCCCATAGGATTTTTGCCTGACGGCCAGCAGTATGATGAGGATCATATACGTGGGAGCTGGGGTCTATAAGCATATCCTTAAAGTGGTCCCTAGTCGTGGGAGTTTTCGAGACATGGCATCGATACTCCAGAGTAGACTAGTGTATACAGTCGAGACCCCGACGAGGGGCGGTGGCCGGTCTCACAAGCCATTGGTGTCAGTTGGTTCACCTAAGATATATACAGGTGCTCATTGGGTTATGAGTACACCGGACAGGACTCGCCGGGAACCTGCTAGTTGGGATTATACCAGACGTCAGATAGCAGTTCCCTGGTGACATGTGTACAGCTTAGTTCATCGACCTGAGATCGCCATTTGTCTCGTGTGAGTTCCCACTGTGCTTTGATTACTACCCTACCACGGCTCAAAGGAGTCGTGCAAACAGGTTTTAGTTAGGTACAGTCCCGAGCCACATGGAGGCAGTGAGCGGATCTGCAGGGGTTCGTCTCTCCCGGTATTGGGGGTGAGGTCGCTCTGTGTCTAGGAGAGCCATTACACGAAGTCCTTGGCCAAGGCAGGAGATTTACTGGTAGGTATTCCAGTAGTATCTCAGGGTGTTCTGGGCTACACTCCGACACGACTTGTACCGCTTTTGGGGGTCTGACTTTTACCAACCCACTAGGCCTGCCATGCGATGCTCATAGACGAACGGACCGGACTGTACGGATATTGTCACTGACAGGCTCAGTAGGGTGTCAGGATGAGTTTGCTCATCGACCTCCCTTTTGTTAGTGTATATGCCCTAGAGGCCATTACTGTATCATACTAGTTTGTATATTACTTAATGGAAGCTTGGGATATTCACCTTGTATAAACAATCTTGCTCAATATAGTAGTATGCTACTTGGTTTGTTTCTACTTCAATGTGTACATGTGTTTATTTTGCGATATCACCTATACGCATTAGTGGAGCCCTTAGGATCTTTGCTTGATTACCAGCGTTGTGATGGCAGTCACACTAGTGGGGGCTGGGTAATCTATAAGCACATCCTTATACAGGTCCCTAGTCGCAGGACTATCGAGACAGGGCATCGATACTCCGGAGTAGACTAGCGTATGCGCTTCTCATCCCAGTGTGGGAGATGGTATGTCCCGCAGCCATCAGTATGTCGTACTGGAGATAGTATACGGGTGCTCGTTAGGTTACGGGTACACTGGACAGGACTCGTCGGGAACTGAAAGGTTGGTATTATACCTATCGTCAGTTATCAGTTCCCAGGTGACATGAGTACAGCTTAGTCCGCTGACTTGACACTGGCACTTCGCCTCGAGTGTGTTCCCACTACACTTTGATCACTACTCTACCACGGCTCAAAGGAGTCGTGCAAACAGGTAATGGTTGGGTGCAGTCCCGAAACACTTGGAGGCAGTGACGGTTAGACAGGATTCGTCTCTCCCGGTATTGGGGGTTGACATCGCGCTGTGTCTAGGAGAGCCATTACACGAGTAGTCCCTGGCCAGGGCAAGCGAGATATACTGGTAGGTTTCCAGTGTTATCTCAGGGTGTTTTGGGCTTCACTCCGACACGACTTGTACCGCTATTGGGGGACTGACGTTTTACCGCCCCCTAGGCCCGACATGCGATGTATCAGACGAACAGACCGGACTGTACGGAGAATGTCACATTCAGACTCAGTAGGAGTTCAGATGGGGTTTCACATCGTCAGCCTTCTTGTCGGCATCTATCTGGGGACCGTTACGCACAGCTAGTGCCGCTTGCGGTCTGTGGTTGAACCCACTGCCAGCGTAGTGTCGAGTCTTTAGAGTCCCACACAGAGGGTATTCGCCTCTGGGCAAAACAGAGTAGAGGTCGCATGGTTTTGCGACAGGGTTCGTTCTCATCCGCGCACTTGTGCACGTTTGGAGTCCGGACGGATTATACTGGCAGGCTCTGGTTTGAGCCAGATACTGGTATATGTTTTGGGGTTGCTTTTATCTCTTGGTATTCTTGTTCCTCGGAACGAGAATGCAGGTGTGTATGCACAGTTGCTTGAGGCGGAGGATGAGGTATTTCATTAGGGTTTCGGAACGGGTGCGTATGCACAGTTGACAGTCTTCATTTTCCAAACCCTAATGGTTTTATAAATTATCTATTAATAATAGTAATTAAATGAGAATTATGTTATGGTTGATTTTGTTGACTTGTTGACCATGGTTGACTTGTTGACCATGGTTGAATGTTGACCACCATCATGCTTTGAAAGATCCTCCTTGATTCATGCTTACACTTCATTTAAAGAAGCATGATAGTGGTCATTCCAAATTACCATCAACTATTCTTATTTTGAATTATTATTATTTAGATAATTCTTTTCTTTTGGCATTATGGTTGCAAGAAAGAAAAAGATTGCTCATTATCTCATTTAGCTTCTCTCTCCTCACTTCATCTTCTTCTTCCTCTAGCAAAAGAGAACCCTTCTCATGTGTTGAGAATCCTTCTCTTTAAAAAGAAAAGCAACCCCTAGTCACTCTCTACTCATTCTAGGTTCAAGGTTTAGCAAGCCGGAAACCCTAGTTCACTCAAAGATCGAGGAAGAGCCCAAAGGTCGAACCTTCGAGGTGGATCCATCTTCGACGGAAGAAGGCGACAAGAAGAGAACCATCAACCTCTACAAGTTTTCAAGAAGAAGGAGTTCAAGTTTAGGTATAACCATCTTCCATAGTAGCTAACTCCCTTTAGCGTTTTTGCTAGTTTAGTTTAGACACGATCCCGACATTGTTTTAGTCCATGTTTCCTCTTGCGATAAAAATTTGTTTTTTATACCGTTTCCGCCTCCCCGTAAGCACCGGGGGTCGCAATATGGACTTACACCTTTTATTCAATACCTGGTAGCTCGTTATGCACGGCTAATACCTCTGACGTGCTAGTGGTTAAATCCACAGCCAAAGTATTGACGAGTCTTTAGAGTCCCCCACAGACAGTTTCTCAAGTTTCGGGCGAAACGTTGTAGAAGCCGCATGATATATGGCAGGGTTTGATCTTATACGTGCGGTATTGCATGGATCATGATCGGACGGATCATACTAGTGGGCTTTGGTTTAAGCCGGATCCTAATATTAGATTTATTGGATTACTTTAGTCTCATCGCATTCGCATTCAGTCGGAATGCGGATGCAGGTATGAATATACAGGTGAGGGGTATCCTTGTGATCCATCACGAGTTTACTTTAGATGTTGCCGTATCTTTTTGGATTAAACATTTTAGTTTAAATGTTTAGTGGAGGAAAATATGAGTGCAAGTTTTGTCTTTTTGCATCATTTCATGTCACATTCATTTGGTGACTCATGGTCTTGGTTTGGGTGATAATTTAATATGTCATGGATTGATTTTATTCCTAATTATGATTATGGGGATAATTTGGAGAGAGAGGGCAGCCAAGTATTGGCTTGGGGATTATTATTTTGGGGTGATATATATATCTCTCTCTCACAAATTATCCAACACAACATAATAAGCAAAAGGTCTTCTTATTCTTTCTTCTTGTGCTCACATCTTCCTCCAATGGCAACACCTTCAACCTCCATCCAAATTCATGGATGCAAGAGGCAAAGTGATCACAAACATTCTCTACAACACCTTGGATACGTCGGCTAGCACACTTCGTGCCCGAGTTGCTTCGGATGAAGCGGGAGCCCGTAAAAAGACTTCTCGATGTGGTGCCCTTTCCGACGAGGAGATCAAGACCGGAGATACCGCGAGGAGCTTGGGATGGTGGCCGAAGACCGAAGGACATGGATCGCTCGGTATAGCATTCTATCCCTTCTCTAGATAGCTAGTAGTAGGTTAATGGTTCTATCCGGGTTTATAGTCCGCGGTAGCGCCGGTTTTCTTGTTTTGAAAAAGTTTTCGTTTCCGCATTTTGGCCTCGTACAGACGACCGGGGCGCTACCGTAGACTTACATGGTATCAGAGCCACGCCATTAACCTTTACTAGCTTGCTCTAACGTGTTTAGAACTTCGATCGAACGAAAATTCCGAAACCGCGATTCCAAGTCATGAACTTTCTGTCGATTTTCATTTGTTGTCAAAAAATTATTTGGTATATTTCATAAATACGTGCAGGGTTTTCTGAGAACACTGAAGAAAATTGGTACCATGATATTACTGTTGCGCCGCGGAACAGCGGCCATAACCCCATTTTGGCCGCGGTTCCGCCGCTGAACTGTGGCTTCACTGCACCAAATTTCTACAGTGGGTCTCTGACTTGGAATTGGGGTTTTTGGTATATTCTATTTGGGCCCAGATTTATTTTGAGTGCTACAGTTATGCTTGGGGCCCACTTCGGGAATTTTTGTCGATCGAAAATTTTAAATATGTTAGTTCAAAGTATTTACATTATATCTGCGACCGTGAATGTCACTTGATCGGTAAATCCTGTCAAACTGCTATAGCCATTTTAAACGGATTTGCGAACGTGACATTCACGTAGATGTTCTGTGTTGTGCTGTGATGTTCCGGATTTGTCATGGTGGATAGCCTGGATGCAATGTTAGTACAGTTTGGTTGTATTTGTACATTTGATATTGCGGGGCGAGCATCCGACATGTGGACTGTCGTCACTGCCTATTTGTATATTATTCTTTTTGGGGCACGACCGGGCTGAGGTTGATGTACCCATTGTATATATTTTACTTTCTGTACTAGAATTACCCCGCGGAGGGGTGCACGGGTAGCTGGGTTCTAGAGGGCAACGAGCCCGCATCTCATGGCTTTGAGACGGAGGGGGCTTCACTCTAGAATTGGCGGGCTATTCGCCACACTCGTAGGGGGTATAGGTTGACCCAAGGAGGGGTGCTCAGGTTACCGGATTCCGTGAAGTGCTGGATGGTCCATTCACTTTGTTGAAGGGGGTTGCCTCGCTTCAGGTTTTGGCGGGTAACTTTCCGCGCCCGTAGGGGTCTAGGATTTCATTGCACAGGCTATCCACACGACCAGGGGAACGTCGGGTTTCAGTAGCGGCTCTATGAAACCCGGGGAATCCAAATTATCTGTATTGTTCTGTGATGCTGATTACTTTCTGTGATGTTGCATTTTATCACGCCTTGAGCGAATATTATATATTGGTATATATAGTAGATGTTGTATATGTTTTACACCCGCGCTAGTCCAGTCCCCGCTCTGTCGTTAGTTAAGTAACATAACGGGTGATGACGGGACCCAGTGGCGAATGCGGATGGCATATACGTACATCATATTTTTGTTCTTTATTGGTGTGATCAATTGATGGGACTGCATTGATTCGGATCAATGCAAGCTAAACAAACCTATTCTGATGTTGTTGGAACATTTTTCAAAAAGATGTTACTGCAAGGACGTTTTCTTTTGTTTTGCACAGTGGTATTCAGTTGGAATATCCTGCACCTCAGTCGACGAGGCAAGGGCCGAGATCCTTTCACCGGGAGTGACCCCTTGGACAGAAGTTTGCGTCAGGGTAATAACTTCACTATAGCCGATTACTTTTTTCTTTGCATCGTGGTATTCAGTTGGAATATCCTGCACCTCATTCTACGGGGAAAGAGCCGAGATCCCTTCACTGGGAGTGACCTCTTTAGCAAAGGTTTTCGCCACTATATTTTTATAAAAAGCTATCCGGTTCCTTCAACGATATCAAGTTCATTACGTTAAAGGTTTTTCGCCAAAAACCATTCGTAGCCCTTCGTCATTTCAGACGGGTAGCATGTAGTATTCATGCTATGTTTGTTGGCCAAAGTCAAGGCATAGTGTATGGTAGCTATTTGTTACTTTTCTGTTGCATAGATAGATGCGTTGGTTTGGGACAGTCGTACTGCCTTGTTGGTCAAAGTAAAGGATAGGTACGGGTGGGTTCAAATCTACCTGGATAATGACGGGTAGAACTTGACATGTGACTTATGATTTGTTGGCCAAAGTCAAGGTCATAAGAGCATGGGGTAAAAATCACATCGGGAGTTTCTAAAGAAACTGAAACTTGCCAGATATGCGCATACCTTCTGGAGTGTGATAATGTGAGTGGATTCCATCACATTATCTTACGATGATAGTTGGATCCCGATTCCCACTGATGAGTTGGTTTACTCCTCGGGTGATCCCGACTAATTCTTCTTTCAGGTTTGGAGGAGAGTTTGAGGAGACAGTGGGAGGTTTCCTGATTAGATAAAGTGATAACCATTCTGATCTAGGTTAGAGTGCACGCTGAGTGTTTCTTTTCTCTCTCTCTCTTTGGCAGCGACCATGACCCGACCCTTGACTATGACTCAGTGACCAAGTTAACCGAACTTTCTTAAAACACTGGCTTTTGGATTGTCAGAGTTGCATACCTCATTGCCACTCCTACTCTTACCCTTTTCTCTAGGACACCCCGTATTACTACGAACGTCCACTTCTATTGGATAAAACCATCGTATTGTTATATACGAACTCGAAGGAATTTATTCGAGGATGGTTTCCGGTTCTTGAGAAAATGAATAGGACTGTTCAGTTGTCTTTTCCTTTTACCTTCTCTCAGGCTGCGAGTGCTCCTTGGATTAGGGGGTAGTACACCCGTTACGCTTATTGGATAGTCTTCTTCCAAACCTTAGGCTGGTGCCGAACGGTAGGGAATGAAGAAAGCCGATTAGCCTAAGTGTGGTGTGCAGAAGGTAATAAGTTAAGACAAATAAAGGGATTAGTAAGAGGGCAAAGTAAATTACGACTGCTATTCACGACCAAACCAAGTATTTCTTCGCCAATCCTACATCACCTTTGTATTTCTCCAGAACACTCCGTATCACTATGAAGATCCACAGTTATTTGGATACTCCATCGTATGGTTATATACGAACTCGCAGGAACTTGTTCCAGTTAGGGGATGGATTCTGGTTCAAGAGAAATAGGAATAAGGTTTCATTCAGTTGTCTTTTATCATCACCTTCTCTCAGATTGCGAGTGCTCCTAGGATTAGGATAGTACACCTGTTACGCTTATTGGATAGTCTTCTTCCAAACCATAGGCTGGTGCCGAACGGTAGGGAAGGAAGAAAACCATTTAGCCTAACGAAGGTGTACAGAAGGTAATGACTAAAGACATACAAAGGGATTTGGAGAGATGGCAAAGAAATATACGGTTATAGTTGTGAATCTAATAATGGAAGAGTCATTACTAAGAATACCCGAATACCCCTTCGAAACATTTCAATGTTTCAGTTTCACTGTGTATTGTTAAAAGAAAACTGATTTCCCAATTAATCCTTGCTCCAGGGTATGTATTTACCAGGTTTGATTCTCACATCTGTATGGTTTTACAGATAATGATTGGGAGTAAGTTATTGGGAATTGGGTGATCATCCTCATTATATCGGGATTCGTTGTAATTAGTGATATTTGAGGAAATCGCCTGGGTTGTTTGCCGGACGACAAATATTTGGTTTTGAATATCCGTTGTTATGCACCAATTTCAAATTGATATATCTGTACGTTTATTTTTATAAAGTGAGATATAACTTTTTGAAATTATGTCTATGACATTTACCTATATCAGTGGATGGTTTGGTAAGGAGCATTAAACAGCGGTGTAATTCTTCTTAACTATAAGTACAGTTTTCAACCTAAGACACACAGGGAATGAGTTATTAGACTCAGGGGACTTATACAGAGTATTGTATGTTGTCCAGTGTCCTTGAGGACAGAGGGGTTGGTACTCATACTATATTCTGTTTACTTGTGACTTCTCTAGTTCTTAGACATGTGTTTCGTAGAAATACAAAGTCTAGGTTTTGAGAAGTTATAGGTATAAGAATAAAGTAGAGAACCAGGTGTTGCAAGTATCGGGATTCTTCAAGGTGATCGAAGATGTAGATACTTGTGTATGGTATTCAGTTGAAAGTAATGATTAAGAGAACTTGCTTCTCTTTCAGGTTACTCATAATTGGAAGCACTCCTAAGTTGAGTACTGCTGATCGGCCTCTCTCCATTTAGTTGACATGCTCTGGAGACAGCTGCATGATTTGAATCTGGTTCCAATTAAATCAGTGCCTCTGTTTCTATATTGGATATAGAACGGTTCATATCTTAACATTGTTAAGGTACGAGGAGTTGTCCGGCTTATGCTTAAAAGCAGACTCTGGATAACTCAAGGCATGTTTCTGTAATGGCAGTTTGTGGGTTGACCCGGGCTATGACGAGGGTTGACTTTCTACCATCTAGAAGATCAATAGTGATATTGTTCTTGATTCGCCACAGTTTTGGTAAAATGGATTTTTTCAGAAAACAGTAATGGGAGTATGGTAGAATTGGAAGCGATTCCAGAACCGCAAACGATTACTGAAAATTTGATAAGAACCTAAAGATTCAATCTGGTTTGACATTCCATTGGCCACTCCGCAGATATGGTGGGTAACCTCAGGCACCCGAGAAGTACTCCGTAGCCTCAAGGACGGTGACAGGGAGGTTCTTGTTTACCCAGACTTGCCATTGCTGTTGTTCCAGACTGTGAGACCTGGCAGGAGGATGAGTATAGCGTCGTTCTAAACTAGCTTTAGAAGTGCACGTGTATATGACTCTGCCAGAGGATTGTCGTAGTCAGTGGGAGCAGCGGAAGTATAGTGGACAGGTAGCTTGTGTCTATTTATAGACTAAAGCAGATATAGCGGAGATAGATCATCTATTTCTGATGTAATAGTCATAGGTTTGACTTCATCAGAATAGGGGATGGATCTGTTAAGAAGGTAGTAAGGTGTGATGTCCTGGTATTTGGATGACATACACAGAGTAGGAAGTGAAATTCCTATACTACGATCGGTTATACTTTGGTTGTCACACAGTGGTTTCTCCACATAGGATATGGATATTATATCAGATATTCTGGTTACTAGATCTATGGTTTTAGATCTAGATTTGGGAAGTGTCCCAATCAGGGTACTTAGACAGCATTCTAAAGGTTTTTTAGAATGGATGACTCCTGGCATGGTGGTGTACCTGCAGGTGATGGAGTCACCCTCTCTAAAGGTGTCTTACAGACTAAAGAGGAGAGGGATGTGCATGATTGGAAGATCACTTGCTTAGGCAATTGAGTTAATCATGAGATGTCAAGTACCACACCAGACGTTGTTTTTGCACTAGATGCAATAAGTTGATATTAATCCTATCCTGGAGAAACGTTCGGAAGCAATTTTAGAACATAAGTGGATGTTCTAGGGATATGATAACAACAGCCTCTTTTAGGAAACAATTATCATTCCAGGCTTCCAAAGTGACCCGGATGACAGAGTGACTGTCAGAGTTATAGTTTTCCCTCTGACGAGGGGCAGCATTTTGGACAGGTGGTCCAAGCGGATACTGAGGGAGGTATGGCGCATGATACTGATTAAGTTCAGTTGACAATACAGTCTAAGAAGTTTGGATTTGGAGTTCATTTATGAACCAGGTCCCATCAGATATCCAGACATATTCTAAGACAAATATTGCTTATTTCAGGAGATGGCTTTCTCCGCGAACTTGAGAAAAAGAGAGATATAGAAAGAAACATCAGGGCGGATCCACTCACTGAGGCTATTCCTCGAACGCAATAGTTTCGCAAACGGGTTTTGTGAAACTGATTAGTAGAGGAGTTGGGTGTTCGGTATCACACGGGTTGTGAGTATGCGACATCACAATAATTAGCCTTGAGTGCAAGTGGGAGATTGTTGGATATAGTGCCCTCAGAGTCAATTATTGGATCGCAGGCACGTGATTGCAATGATTGAGGGAGGACCTATACCGGTAGGACAGTCTTACTCAAGATGATAGTATGCTATCTGGTTTATCTTTATCATCGTGTACTGCTTTAGCTGACCTTACAGGTCGCTATTACACATTGATAGAGCCCATAGGATTCTTGCTTGACGGCCGGCAGTATGATGGCGATCATATACGTCGGAGCTGGGGTCTATAAGCACATCCTTAAAGTGGTCCCTAGTCGCGGTAGTTTTCGAGAAAGGTCATCGATACTCTAGAGTAGACTAGTGTATACAGTCGAGACCCCGACGAGGGGCGGTGGCCGGTCTCACAAGCCATTGGTGTCAGTTGGTTCACCTAAGATGTATACAGGTGCTCATTAGGTTATGAGCACACCGGACAGGACTCGCCGGGAACCTGCTAGTTGGGATTATACCAGACGTCAGATAGCAGTTCCCTGGTGACGTGTGTAGAGGTTAGTTCATCGACCTGAGATCGTCATTTGTCTCGTGTGAGTTCCCACTGTGCTTTGATTACTACCCTACCACGGCTCAAAGGAGTCGTGCAAACAGGTTTTAGTTGTGTACAGTCCCGAGCCACATGGAGGCAGTAAGCGGATCTGCAGGGGTTCGTCTCTCCCAGTATTGGGGGTGAGGTCGCGCTGTGTCTAGGAGAGCCATTACACGAAGTCCTTGGCTAAGACAGGAGATTTACTGGTAGGTATTCCAGTAGTATCTCAGGGTGTTCTGGGCTACACTCCGACACGACTTGTACCGCTTTTGGGGGTCTGACTTTTACCAACCCCCTAGGCCCGCCATGCGATGCTCATAGACGAACGGACCGGACTATACGGATATTGTCACTGACAGGCTCAGTAGGGTGTCAGGATGAGTTCGCTCATCGACCTCCCTTTTAGTCAATACCCGGTAGCTCGTTACGTACGGCTAATACCTCTGACGTGCTAGTGGTTAAATCCACAGCCAAAGTATTGACGAGTCTTTAGAGTCCCCCACAAACAGTTTCTTAAGTTTCGGGCGAAACGTTGTAGAGGCCGTATGATATATGGCAGGGTTCGATCTTATACGTGCGGTATTGCACGAATTATGATCGGACGGATCATACTAGTGGGCTTTGTTTTAAGCCGGATTCTAGTATTAGATTTGCTGGATTACTTTAGTCTCATCGCATTCGCATTCAGTCGGAATGCGGATGCATGTATGTATATACAGGTGAGGGGTATCCTTGTGACCCGTCACGAGTTTACTTTAGATGTTGCCGTATCTTTTTGGATTAAACATTTTAGTTTAAATGTTTAGTGGAGGAAAATGTGAGTGCAAGTTTTGTCTTTTTGCATCATTTCATGTCACATTCATTTGGTGACTCATGGTCTTGGTTTGGATGATAATTTAATGTGACATGGATTGATTTTATGCCTAATTATGATTATGGGGATAATTTGGAGAGAGAGGGAAGCCAAGTATTGGCTTGGGGATTATTCTTTTGGGATGATATATATATCTCTCTCTCTCTCACAAATTATCCAACACAACATAATAAGCAAAAGGTCTTCTTCTTCTTTCTTCTTGTGCTCACATCTTCCTCCAATGGCAACACCTTCAACCTCCATCCAAATTCATGGATGCAAGAAACAAAGTGATCATAAACATTCTCTACAACACCTTGGACACGTCGGCTAGCACACTTCATGCTCGAGTTGTTTCGGATGAAGCGGGAGCCCGTAAAAGGACTTCTCGATGTGGTGCCCTTTCCGACGAGGAGATCGAGACCGGAGATACCGCGAGGAGCTTGGGATGGTGGCCGAAGACCGAAGGACACGGATCGCTCGGTATAGCATTCTATCCCTTCTCTAGATAGCTAGTAGTAGGTTAATGGTTCAATCCGGGTTTATAATCCGCGGTAGCGCCGGTTTTCTTGTTTTGAAAAAGTTTTCGTTTCCGCATTTTGGCCTCTTACAGACGGCCGGGGCACTACCGTAGACTTACAACTAGAATATAAAGAAACTTGAAACTTACAAAATGGTAGAAATTATACCTCATTTAGGCCACTCAAGAACACCCTAGCTTCTCAAAATCATCAAAATCTCACTTTGCTTGGTCCATTGTGTAGAGGAGGAGGAGGGGATCAACTTTTGTGAAGGGGGTTTAAGGTTTTGGCATGGTTTTAGAGATGGATCCTAGGGTTGAAGGTGGAGGGAGATGAGTTTAGGGAAGATGAAGAGAGAAAATAATGGGGGAGGGAACTAAGGATATGGCTGCCCCCCTCTCTCTCTTCCTCTTATTCTCACCCTCACTCATATCTCACTCTCTCTCTCCAATCATGTCTCCTTTTTAACCCTTTCTCTTTTCTTTCCTTTTCTCTTTTACAACCAAAGCACAATAATACCCATAAAACGACACAAATGCAACATGTAACCCAATGCAACATGACATGGTGCACTAGCCATGGAAACTGTAGAAACACGGATTTGTCTTAATCGCGCTTAGTAGTGCACTAATCGGGTTTTTATCAAAATTGCATATAATAAATTTTAAAAATGCTAAATCCTTTAAATATATTTTTAAATGATTAAATCATTTTAGTTTCCAATTATTTCACAAATATTGGTATATATTTATATCCTTTTTCGAAAACCCCAATTTCGCAAATCGGCAGTTTTCGGGAAATATATTATTTTAATATTAAATTCCAAAAATAATATTTTATATTTTCTGAAATGTTACAGTAATGCTTGATGCTACATGCTACTTGGGTGTATGAGATTCACACCATGCTCATGATAATGTAAGGTTTAATTATTTAAAGTAAATCCCAATTAGTTGGAAATTAGTCACATGACATGAAGCTTGTGGAAGCTTGTAGATCCATTGACTTAGTCGACTAATTTTGTTTTACTTAAGATATTTATTTACCCAACCATTCTTATTAGCCATGGTTATGTCTCTACATGAGTTAGTATATGATATTTTCTCACCCATGGTTGCCATTTACTCTCTCATCCATTATTTGCTTCATCTTCTTCATTGAGCTCTCTAACTTTCTCAAGGTGAAGTAAAAGAGTGAGAAAATTAATTCTAAAGTGAGCAAAAATCCTACTTCATCATCCTCTACTACATTAGCCATTTAGTTTAGGGTGTTAGCTTTACTAATCCCTAATTAGGGAAGAGGTAGCTGGGGTTGGTGTCTCCTCGACATAGATCATCTTCGGCCTCGAAGACTTCGTGCAAGCTTGTTCCTTTTATCTTGTGGAGCCATTCTAGAGTCCGGAAGATCACTACTTGGAGCGAAGGGACTACTAAACGGAGCTATTGAAGTGAAGGAACGGTCTACAAAGGTTGTATTCCATATTCACTTAGATGTAAAGTTGTTTACATGTTGTTTCGTCTAAATCTCTAATTAAGATTCTAGGGTTAGGGTTATGTAGCATGGCAATTTTTTTTAAAATGGCATGGACGATGCCTCCCGAAACCTTGCTGTCATGCTAGGTAACCCTACAATGATGGCGATCATATACGTGAGAGCTGGGTAGCCTATAAGTACATCCTTAAATATCCCTAGTCGTGGGAGTATCGAGACTGGGCATCGATATTCCGGAGTAGACTAGTGTATATGTTTCGAGACCCTGACGAGGGGCGGTGGCCGATCTCACAAGCCATTGGTGTTGTGACACCTAAGATAGTATATAGGTGCTTACTGGAGGTGAGTACACTGGACGAACTCGCAGAGAACTTCTAGATGGTATTATACCTATCGTCAGATGGAAGTTCTCAAGTGGCATAAGTACAGATTAGTCCTTCGACCTGAAGTCGTTATTTGTCTCGTGTGAGTTCCCATGCATCCATGTGTGAATTAAATGAAGTTGAGACTACAGAGAGATTCTCTTGTGACCAGAAGACTACTGTATCAAGGTGGGCCCCAGACTCTAAACAATGGCCGTGAATTTAATCGTATTGGCTGCAATTTGCGGCCAATTCTTTGCCAATTTGGCTCGTTCAATTTTGGTGGGTCCCTTGTTGTCTTTGTCTGTCCACTTGTATACTCAATTGTTGATATTTAGTTGCCTTTATATAGCATATCTCAGATTAAGCTCTGGGTTGGATTCTTGAATGGAAAAACAGATTGTAATGCTTGCCTACTTCTCTTCTTCCCTTGCAAGCTCTCATTTGAGAGCTTGAAAGTGGAGGTTGAAGTTGTAAGCTATCTTGTACTCAAGTCCTTCCAAATGTGAATAAAGAACTTGCACTCTTTTTTAATTTCTTTCTTGTCTCTTTACTTGTTTTATTCATGTTTCTTGTCTTGTGTTTTATTTTCTCTTTTGTGATGTTTGAGTAATCTTTATGGTTGTGGTGATGGTGAGGATGTGAGATGAATGGTTTTGCCTTCCTCCTTCTCTTGTGAATATTTAATGTGCTTAAAATGAGATTGTAACTTTAAGATTGCCTATTGGTTTTGGTTTGATATGGTATTTTGATTCCATGGTTACTTGATAATCTCATCGCATACCATATTCTCTCCAAGTTTTCCTTAAGCAATGTTAAGCTTAGAATCAACCAGTGTTAAGATTGCTAAGTGTTTAGATATGGTAATTTGTTACCAAGTTGACTGACACCCTTCTTCATTCATACACCCTATAATATCACCAATCACTTAGCAATTTTAATGCTAAACCACTTTACTCTCATTGCTAATTTGTGTATTTATTGATGATTTATGCTTGTTAACTCTCGTGCATAGTTTGATACTTCATGCTTGGATATATTAACGGTAAGTGAGAACAATACGGATTCGTTTCATTCCTAACGTTAAACTTAGATATCTTGATGGCTTTTGCTTCACAAACGCCTTGACTGGCCATGATTCACGTCGGATCCAACAAAAGGATGGAACAGCTCATGATCAAGGGAGTGTATAAGAATTTGCCATGATTCAACCATCCGAACTGGAGCCACGACGCCCTTTTCTTAATTTGTTCTATAATTTTGTATTTTCTTAATTTTGTGACAAAACTCAATTCTTTCTCTTTGAACCTTTAACGACAACTCCTAATCACTAATTCCCTGTGGATCGACTCGTACTGTTAGGAATATGTATGCCCTAGAGGCCATTATTGATGATATAGTGGATGCTTGGACATATATATAGAGAACTTTCTTGCTCGACATGATAGTATGCTATCTGGTTATATTTATCTTAACATGTAGTCTGGTATCTTTATAGTCTCTTACATGTTGATAAAGTCCTTAGGATATGTACTGTAGGGTTCTGCAGCATTGCCACTGGGTTTCAGGAGGCATCGTCCATGTCGTTTTCAAAAAATTGGCGCGCTAAAGAACTCTAACCTAGAATCTTAACTAGATAATTACACGAAACAAGTATGTAAACATCTTTACATCTAAGTGAACAAGGAATACAACCTTTGTAG
The DNA here is from genome assembly GCA_030015575.1 of Agapanthus africanus. Lineage (NCBI taxonomy): Eukaryota > Viridiplantae > Streptophyta > Magnoliopsida > Asparagales > Amaryllidaceae > Agapanthus > Agapanthus africanus. The sequence continues at coordinate 734,064,311 of JASDDO010000019.1, read as the reverse complement.
ACCGGTCCTTCACGTCATAAGCTCCATGTAGTAGTCCCTTCGCTCCAAGTAGCGATCTCCCGGACTCTAGTAAGGCTCCACAAGGTGAAATGAATAAGCATGCTTGAAGTCTTTGAGGCCGAAGCTGATCTACGTCGAGTAGACACTAACCCAAGCTACCTTATCACTAAGTGATGAACTAGTGAAGAAACAACCCAATCTAAATGGCTAGTCTAGAAGAGATTGATGAAGGAAGAATTTTGCTCACTTTAGAAATTATTTTCTCACTCATTTTCTTCACCTCCCAAATAGCTAGAGAGCTTGAGGAAGGGGAAGAAGAAAAGCAACCATGGAGAGAAGCAAGTGAAGAATGAATCAAGTGGAGAGAATAACAATCATGGATGAGATAATATCTCATACTAACTCATGTAGAGACTTAACCATGGCTTGGGATAATGGCTGGGTTAAAAAATATCTCAAGTAAAACAAAATTAGTAGACTAAGACAATGGTCACTACAAGCTTCTCTAAGCTTCTAACTATGTGAATAATTTCCAACTAATTTTGATTTACTTTAAATAAATAAAACCCATTATGATAAGCATGGTGTGAGTCTCATACAATCATGTCTCATGTATTATCTAGCATGACACAAAAGAATGTACATTAATATATATCACATATATACTAAGTGTACTAGAGTGAGAAAAAGAAATCTTAAGTGAGCTAATATTAGTTAATGTAAGTTAATATATCAAATATATAATTATACATTAAATTATTAAATCAACACTTGATTTAATAATCCGGCTATATCACATACAACCGACCAATATCAAATGTATTAACTTATTGAATCAACACTTGATTCGACAGCCCGGCTATATCACATATAACCGCCCGATATCACATATCTCGAGAATAGAATGCGCTATCACATACACGCATTAATCTCGGTCCCGCACATATCACATATGTGCTCCTACTTCGTTTCGCTTGAGCCAGGAAACCTCTGTGTAGGACTCTAAAGACTCGTCAATACGCCGGCAGTAGGTGATGATCATATCAGTCACCAACAAACCGTCAGCGGTCTGCTAAACGTAACGGCCACTCAGGTATTGAGGGATCAGAAGATCAACAAGTAAGCCTGCTCATACTCCTGCGAATCCAATAAGTAACACTAGCGTACATTCCGGCCGCTTCGTCTGATATGTCGCATATCTCAGCCTGGGGGTGGTAAACGTCAAACCCCAATAGCTCTGATAAGTCATGCCGATATGAAGCCCATAATGATTCGAGAAACTACTGATAACACTTACCAGTAAATCTCAGCAACCCTGGCCAGGGATTTCCTGTTATGGCCAATCGAGTATAGCGCAACATCAACCCCAATATTGGGAGAGACGAAATCCCCTCCTATCGCTCATTGCCTCCATGTGACTTGGGACTGTACCCAAAAACCACCGTTTTGCATGATCTCTTGAACGTGGTAAGGTGGAAATCAAAGCACAATGGGAATCACACAAGACTCTATGACGATCTCGGGTCGACAGACTAACCTGTACCAGTGTCACCAGAGAACTGCTATCTGACGATAGGTATAATACCATCTAGGAGTTCTCGGCGAGTCCGTCCACTATACCCAGTCTCCACTGAGCACCCGTATACTATCTCTGATGTTAAACACCAATGGATATGGGATCATCCATCGCCCATCATATGGGTCGAGAAGCGTATACTCTAGTCTGCTCTGGAATATCGATGCCCCGTCTCGATACTCCCACGACTAGAAACAATTGAAGGATGTACTTACCGACTACCCTTGCCCCACTAGTATGATCTGCATCATAATCCTGGTAGTCAAGTACTCATCCTAAGGGCTTTATCAGTTAGTAATATGTATGCCATAGAGGCCATTACTGTACATACGATGTATATTGTAGTGGATGCTTGGACATATATAGGGAGGACTTTCTTGCTCGACATGATAGTATGGTATCTGGTTGCACTTTTTCTTAACATGTACACTTATTGTCTCTCTAGTACATGTTGATAAAGCCCTTAGGATGACTACTTGACTACCAGGATTATGATGCAGATCATACTAGTGGGGACATGGTAGTCGGGAAGTACATCCTTCAAATGTTCCTAGTCGTGGGAGTATCGAGATAGGGCATCGATATTCCAGAGTAGACTAGCGTATACGCTTCTCAACCCATGTGATGGGCGATGGATGATCCCACATCCATTGGTGTTTGACATCAGAGAAGGTATACGGGTGCTCAGTGGAGACTGGGTACACTGAACGGACTCGCCGAGAACTCCTGGATGGTATTATACCTATCGTCAGATAGCAGTTCTCTGGTGATACTGGTACAGGTTAGTCTGTCGACCCGAGATCGTCATAGAGTCTTATGTGTCTCCCGCTCTCTACTGAGTCATGCAAAATGGTGGTTTTTGGGTACAGTCCCGAGTCGCATGGAGGCAATGAGTGATAGGAGGGGATTCGTCTCTCCCAGTATTGGGGGTTGATGTTGCGCTATGCTCGATTGGCCATAACAGGAAATCCCTGGCCAAGGTTGCTGAGATTTACTGGTAAGTGTTATCTGTAGTTTCTCGAACCGTTATGGACCTTGCATCGGCATGACCTATCAGGCTATTGGGGTCTGACGTTATACCACCACCAGGCTACGATATGCGACATATCTGACGAAGAGACCGGACTGTACGGTAGTGTTACTGATTGGATTCGCAGGAGTATGAGCAAGCTTGCTTGTTGATCTTCTGATCGCTCAATACCCGGGTGGCCGTTACGTTTAGCAGACCGCTTGCGGCCTGTGGGTGTTTGATATGATCATCACCTACTGCCGGCGTATTGACGAGTCTTTAGAGTTCTACACAGAGGTTTCCTGGTTCATGCAATACGAAGTAGGAGAACATAAGTGATATGTGCGGGACCGAGATTAATACGCGTATGTGATACTGCATTCTATTCTCATGATATGTGATATCGAACGGTTATATATGATATAGCCGGGTTATCGGATTAAGTGTTGATTCGATAAGTTGTTACATTTGATATTAGTCGGTTGTATGTGATATAGCCGGATTATTAAATCAAGTGTTGATTTGATAATTTAATGTATAATTATATATTTGATATATTAACTTATATTAACTAATATTAGCTCACTAAAAATTTCCTTTTTCTCACTAGTGTACACTTAGTATATATGTGATATATATTAATGTACATCTTTTGTGTCATGCTAGATGCCACATGCTACATGGGTGTATGAGACTCAAACCATGCTTATAATAATGTGAGGTTTTATTTATTTAAAGTAATTCAATATTAGTTGGAAATTGTCATGCTTGGAAGCTTGGAGAAGCTTGAAGCATGTTTAACTTAGTCCACTAGTTTTGTTTTACTTGTAGATATTTATTAACCTAACCATTATTGTTAGCCATGGTTTATTCTCTACATGTGTATGACACTAACTCACCCATGGTTGATATTCTCACCTCATGAGTTTCATTCTCATCTCCACTTCATCTTCTTCTTCCTCATGAAAAAGCTTGCTAGCTTTTCTAAAAGTAAGGAAATATTGTGAGAAAAATAAATCTAAAGTGAGCCAAATTCCTAGTTCATCATTCTCTACTATATTAGCCATTTAGTTTAGGGTGTTTTATTCACTAATCTACCATTAGTGAAGAGGTAGCATGAGCTTGAGTCTCCTCGACGTAGAACATCTTCGGCCTCGAAAACTTCGAGCAAGCTTGTTAATTTCTTCATGTGAACCCTTGCTAGGTTCGGGTGTTCACTACTTGGAGCGAAGGGACTACAATACTGAGCTTTAGAAGTGAAGGACCGGTCTATAAAGGTTGTATTCCTCATTCACTTAGATAAAGTTGTTTTCATTGCTAGTTCGTCTAAATCTCTAGTTAAGATTCTAGGGTTAGGGTTCTTTAGTACGGCAATTTTTTGAAAACGGTATGGACGATACCACCCGAAACCTTGCTGCCGCCTTAGGGAACCCAACAGTGGTATCAGAGCCAAGCTAGAGAATTAGACGATGTTTGTTAGATTACGAAACCGAAACAACTCCGAAACACCCGATACTAAAACGTAGTTTCTGTCGTTTTTAAAATGGTGTCTAAAATTTTTTTAAGGAACTACAGAATGTTGTATGTGTTATAACATGAACACCATAGAAATTTTAAGCAAAATGGTCGAAAAATGGCCGGCCACATAGGCAAGAAAACCGAGCAGGCCGGTCCTATGATGCAGTTTGGGCTTGAAATTTTTACGGTGTTCCAGGCTCTAGGTTTTGGTATTTCAAGTGTTGCTTGGTTTTGCTAAATTTGCATGTGATGTTATTTTTGTGCAAAGGCGATACGGAGTGTTTCGTAGTCGTAATTCTAACATCTATTCAGGTTATTTAGACGACGTTAAAAAGTTTGAACGGATATCAATAACCCATATTTTTCCTTGCTGGAAATTTTCTAAGAGTTAGATATTTTCGTGTTTAAAATCTTCGGAAAATCATGCAAGCGATTCTGTGGACCCTCTAGAAGAACGATAACCAAACTCGACTTTTTAGATCACGGAACCACGGTCATACCCTAGGGTTTGCCGCAGTTCCGCGGTGACATGAGTGAGGCATGGGTCGGCCTTTCTACGGATGGTTCATAGATGCTGCGACATGTTTTGGGTACTTTTTGAACTCCGCTCAAGTGTTGAGCTCTTTGGGAAATTTTGGGTATTTATTTATTCGATCAAAAACTTTAACATCGTCTAGCAATCTGTGATTGTGATACAATATTTGGAATCCACAAATTTAGTTATGTGATAACTAGTTTGAATTTTATAAATCTAGCAAGTTAGTCCCATTTGATGGGTTGCAACGGAATTTTGATGTGGATCAAAATTCTTTCGCAATTACATAGTGTACGCAGATACTCGCCGGGTAACCTTACTAGATAGCCACACCCCATAGCCCCGACCAAGTGACTGTAGTAGAACCCCGTCGCCAAAAGCATCCGTTCGGATGCTCTCGACCGCGGTGTTCCGCCTTAGTGCTCTTCATCGACGGTATCGGGGGTGCGGCCATCTACTAAAGTTTCTGACGAGTATTCGATCAGGTTATCAGGAATCTTGTGGAATTACCCTACTGGTTATTGGAAAGTGTTTTCAATATCGAGACTAAAATGCGGGGTTTATAATTGTTAGGCATGTGATGTCTAAGGAATTCATTTGGTTGGGTATGAAATCCATAATATGTGATACATTGGGTTTATGATGTCTAAGGTGGTTGCGGATTCCAATTGTTATAGTTTTTCACTTTCTTTTCTGCGACTATAAGTGTAATATGTGGTGTATCACCGTTTTCGTTGCTATATGTCAATGACAATTGAGATACGCATATTTACTTACGTTGATGACATGTGATGTTATGTGTTGCTGTGATATGTTATATTGGATCGTCGTGTTTTGAATAGCTGGGGTTTTTATGTGTGATGAGAGTTTTTCATTTTCATTCATGTAAAAGCTTGTATGTAATATTCTTTTATTGGGGCACTTCCGGGTTGAGGATGATGTCACCATTGATGTATATTATTTAGTTTTCCACATTAGGATAGACCCAAGGCGGGGAGCACAAGTAACCGGGTTCTAGGGTCCAGTGGAAGACCATCTCGAGGAGTCGAGACTGCGTCTCCTAATGTCATAACCCGAAATATTAGCTCGTGACCAGCACTTAAATCACGCAACGTCTAAGGGCGTAACGCTATTCAAGTAAGCTGAAACCCAGAAATTTAAACCTCTTTAAGAAAATAAAGGAGGTGAAGTTTTGAAATAAAGGTATAATGAAATCAAGTTTTCTTAATGCATAAAAAAGGAACATGAAAATGCAAGTGAAATTTACTAGTTTGAAAACGTGTTTCGTCTTTTTAAAAAAAAATTAGGCAGCACCTCCTTTGTATATTTTGATCCAAAACCATAAATACATTGCAAGAATAATGGCATCCCCAAGCGGGAGCTAGCTCTTCGCCAACCGGCGGATCACAACCACGCAAAGCATAAATATAAGTATACGACGCCCAATGGCGAAGATCACCACAAAAGATAAAGTAAAGAAAGACATGAATCCCCAAAAGCGAACATAAAACCCATCGCTCAAGTCTCGCAACGACAGGTCTTGCTAAGTATCATTACTTATACAAATACTAGTTTGATTTGATGGAGTTGACTAGATACAATATGAAATATAAATACAAGAGGGGGTACGATACAAATGTCCCACCTACCAAAGCAAAACACCCGAATGCAACTGTGTGCCAGCGATGCCGCTACTGATCCATGCGAGCAACCTGCAAGAACTGTGGCACTGTAAGTCGACGTTATACACCCCACGAGCTGCGGGGAGGCGGAATAGGTAAAACAATCATTTTTCTTTAAACAAACATCGACTAACTTACGGATCTTTGCCAAACCCTAACTAACAACATCATAGGAGGGATTAGCTACTATGAAAGAAGATTATAGCTAATGAATCAAGTTCTTCTTGTTCTCGATGACCACCTCCTCGTCGGCCTCCTCTTTGTGATATAAGATCCACCCGAGAGCTACTACTTCAAGCTTGACCTCTAACTTGAGGTAACTAGGTTACTCAAAGTGCTAATCAAAGCAACCTAGGGAATATAGAGTAGGATTAGGGATTAATAAGTCATGCTAACCCTTGATCTCAACACATGAGAGGTTAGGGTTAGGGTTTGAAGAGAGAGAGCTTGAGGAGAGAGAAGGTGAGAGTGAGAATGAAATGAAATAATATCTCATCTTGAATATATATGAAGCATAATAATTATTAAATGAATAATCAAATGATAATATCAACCATGCTTCATTTATTCACTTTGTGTGATTCATCTCATGAGTCATTAATCATTAAATGCAACACTAACTCCTTTGTATGAATCACACCATGAGTCATTAAATCATTTAATGCAAATGCCACCTTAGCCTCCACCTCATCATCCTTCTAGAAGCTTCTCGACAATTTACGAGAACGCCCTTCCTATCCGTGAAAACACGGAAATACTTTAGACTGTATAAATCCAATAATCCGATACTAGAATCTGGCTTAACCAAAGCCCGCTAGTAAAAACTGTCCGAACATCGTACGTGCGTAAAACCACATATGCGTCCGAACCCTGTCGTAAAACCATACGACCTCTATATCGTTTCGCCCGAAGTAGGGAAACTCTTTGTGTGGGACTCTAAAGACTCGACTACTACACTGGCAGTGGGTTTAACCACAGACCGCAAGCGGCACTAGCTGTACGTAACGGTCCCCAGGTAGATGTCGATAAGAAAGCCGATGAGGAAACCCATCCGAACTCCTACTGAGCCTGATGTGACAATCTCCGTACAGTTCGGTCTGTTCGTCTAGGACTATCGCATATCGGGCTTAGGGGGGCGGCAAGCGTCAGTCCCCTAAAAGCGGTATAAGTCGTGTCGGAGCGAAGCCCATTAACCTTGAGAAACTACTGGAAAACCTACCAGTAAATCTCACTTGCCTTGGCCAGGGACTTTGCGTAATGGCTCTCCAGACACAGTGCGATATCAACTCCCAATACCGGGAGAGACAAATCCTGTCTAACCGCCACTGCCTCCAAGTGCTTCGGGACTGCACCCAACTGCTACCTGTTTGCACGACTCCTTTGAGCCGTGGTAGGGTAGCAATCTAAGAACAGTGGGAACACACTCGAGGCGAAGCAGCAGTGTCAAGTCTGCGGACTATGCTGTACTCATGTCACCTGAGAACTGTTAATTGACGACGGGTATAATATCAACCAACGGTTCCCTGCGAGTCCTGTCCGGTGTACTCTTAACCCAACGAGCACCTGTATACTATCTCCAGTACGACGTACTGATGGCTGTAGGACAGACCATCTCCCCAACTGGGATGAGAAGTGTACACACAAGTCTACTCCGGAGTATCGATGCCCTGTCTCGATAATCCTACGACTAGGGACCTGAAAAAGGATGTGCTTGAAGACTACCCAGCCCCCCACTAGTGTGACTGCCATCACAACGCTGGTAGTCAAGCAAGATCCTAAGGGCTCTATCAATACGTACATACATATTAAGATAGATATAAACCAAGTAGCATACTACCATTTTTAGCAAGATTGTTAATATAACTGTGAATATCCCAAGCTTCCATTAAGTAATATACAAGCTAGTATGATACAATAATGGCCCCTAGGGCATATACACTAACAGGCACAACGAGGGTGAGTTGCCAACTCGTGAGTAGAAAAACATCTACAAGTAGAAATTGAATAAACAACGAATTCTAGGTCAACTATATCATAAATGTAATACTATGATATCTAGGGTGACCGTATCTGTATATGTGCCAACAATGTAATCAATACCTATATGTATGCGGATATAATCTAACAGTATAATCAATGTATGTATTGTTAGTTATATGTATGCCCTAGAGGCCATTACTGTACATACGATGTATATTGTAATGGATGCTTGGACATATATAGGGAGGACTTTGTTGCTCGACATGATAGTATGCTATCTGGTTGTACTTTATCTTAACGTGTACTCTGATTGTCTCTATGTTACATGTTGATAAAGCCCTTAGGATATGTACTCGACTACTGGGATTATGATGAGATCATACTAGTGGGGCCACGGTAGTCGACGAGTACATCCTATAACTGTTCCTAGTCGAGGGTGTATCAAGACAGGGCATTGATACATCAGAGTAGACTAGCGTATACGCATCTTGACCCATATGATGGGCGATGGATGATCCCATATCCATCGGTGTTTGACATTAAGGATGGTGTACGGGTGCTCAGTGGAGACTGGGTACACTGGACGGACTCGCCGAGAACTCGCAAATGGTATTATACCTCACGTTAGATGACGGTTCTCCGGTGACACTGGTACAGAGTAGTCTGTTGACCCGAGATCGTCATAGAGTCTTGTGTGATTCACATTGTGCTTTGATTTCCATCATACCACGTCCAAGAGGGCATGCAAAAAGGTGGCTTTTGGGTACAGTCCCGAATCACATGGAGACAATGAGCGATAGGAGGGGATTCGTCTCTCCCGGTATAGGGAGTTGATGTTGTGCTGTGTCCAATTGGCTATAACCGGAAATCCCTGGCCACGGTTGCTGAGATTTACTGGTAAGTGTTATCAGTAGTTTCTCGAACTGTTATAGAACTCATATCGACACGACTTATCAAGCTACTGGGGTCTGACGTTTACCACCCCTAGGCGAGATATGTGACATATCAGACGACGAGACCGGACTTTAAGGGAGTGTTACTGATTGGATTCACAGGAGAATGTACAGACTTGCTTGTTGATCTTCTGAGCGCTCAATACCTGGGTGGCTGTTACGTTTAGCTGACCGCTTGCAGCTTGTGGGTGTTTGATATGATCATCACCTACTGCCGGCGTATTGACGATTCTTTAGAGTCCTACACAGAGGTTTCTTGGCTCAGGAAAAATGGAGTAGGAGCACATATGTGATATGTGCGGGACCGAGGATAATGCGATATGTGATACCGTATTGGATTCTCGCGATATGAGATATCGGCCGGGTATATGTGATATAGCCGGGTCATCGTATTAGTCGGTTATATGCGATATAGCCGGATTGTCGGATCAAGTGTTGATTCGATAATTTAATGTATAATAATATATATGATATATTAAATTACATTAGCTAATATTAACTCACTAAAAGATTCTTTTTCTCACTCGGGTAATACATTGATATATATGCGATATATGTTAATTGTATTATTTTATATCGTTACGATAAATATTATATATGTGATATATAATATTGTAACATGATATGATAACTAATGCAACATGTTTAGTGGAACAAGGTTAGGGTTTGTTTTGGGTTAGTTCCTTCTTGATGATTCTAGAAGGTTTCTTTTTGTTTTGTGCAAGATATTTTCAAATGACTCATGCTTTAACCCAACCCAAACCCTAGCCCTTGGTTAATTCTCTACAAAGGTTTAGCAACCATGGCTGCATTATTGATCATTATCTTCTTTTATTGCTCATCTCAAAAGGATTCTTTCATCTTCTTCCTTGAGTTCCTTCTTGGAAAAAGCTTTCTAGCTTTTTGCTAAGTGATGAAAGTGAGTAAGAATATGAAAACAAATGAGAGCAAAAATCCTACTTCATCATCCTCATCTATCCTTACCATTTAGATGAGGGTGTTCACTTAATTTTGTGAGTGTTAGCTTGTGTTAATGAAACTTCAAGGTAGATCATCTTTGTTATCGAAGATCGGAAGCAAGACTGCATCTTTCTCTTCGTGAAGCCTCTCGAGAATCCGGAACACGATGATCGCAGCGAAGGGACTTCAACACGGAGCTTAAGAAGTGAAGGACCGGATCTACAAAGGTTATAATCCCTCTCACTTAGTGTTATAGAGCTTGTTTTCACCTAAACTCTAGTTTAAAGATCCGGCTTTGGGTTGTTCGGCACGGCTAAATTTTAAATCGGGCATGGTTGATGCCTCGTAGACCCTTGTGTGAGTGCCTAGCAACCCTGCAGTGGTATCAGAGCCAAGCTAGAGTTTTAGGCGAAGTCTAGACGAAGTTTAAAGTCCGATCGAACCCGGAAACCCCGACATAGACCCCTCTCTGGATTTTTTCTAAAAAGGTGATTTTTTCTGGATTAAAAATACTTAAAAAAATCAGCAGGGAATTACAAGAGTTACTGTGCATCACGTGCCTCTAATTCAATTAAACCGCCGCGGAACCGCGGCCGTACCTTGGTTTTGGCGGCGGTTCCGTGGCCAAAAAGTCGAATCATGGCACGTGATTTGCACAGTAATGGTTGTCTGTAATTGCTTATTCTTCTGGGAATTTTTAATTTGCTCAATTGTTGAGTTTTCTGGGGTGTATTGGGGACTCGTTGATTCGATCGGATAATTTAACTTCGTTTATTTTTCCCGGATAATTTTAGAAACTGTTAAAAAGTTCGAACGGATATCAATAACTCACTTTTTCCCCTGTCGGAAATTTTTTCAAAAGTTGGATTTTTTTTCGAGTTTAAGAATGTTCTAAGTCGTGCAAGTAACGTGGTGGACCCTCTAGAAGACAACAAATCTTAACTCGATTATGTGATCGTCTTGAACTGCCTCTAGACCTTAGGGTTTGCGGCAGTACGACGTGCCACATGTGAGGCGTTGGCTTGACCCTTCTACGGCTGGACCATTGGTACTGTGGCATGTGATGGATGTTTTTAAACTGATTTCAAGTGTTGAGATATATTGGGGAAATCTTGGGTGTTTGATTATTCGATCGGAAAGTTTAACACTGACTTTTTTATCTGGAATGTGACACAATATTTGGAATCCACAAGAAGTTATGAGATAACTAATTTGAATGTTATAAATCTAGCAGTTCAGTCTCAGATGATCGGTTGCCACGAGATTTTGATGCGATCAAAAGTACGTTGCAATCACGTAGCGTACGCGGATACTCGCCGGGTAAACTTAATAGACAGCCAGGCCCCATAGCCCCGACCAAGTGACTGTAGGAGAACCCCGTCGCCAAAAGCATCCGTTCGGGTGCTCTCGGCAGCGCTGTTCCGCCTTAGTGCACTTCGTCGACGGCATCCGGGGGTGCGGCCGTCTACTAAAGTTTGCGACGAGCATTCGATCAGGATGTCGGGAATCTTGTTGAATTTCCCGACTTGATATTGAAAAGATTTTCCGATAATGAGACTAAAATGCGGGGTTTATAATTGTTAGGCATGCGATGTCTAAGGAATTCATTTGGTTAGGCATGCGATATCTAAAGAGGTTGCGGATTCCAACTGTTGTAGTTTTACACTTTCTTTTCTGTGACTGTAAGCATAGTATGTGGTGTATCGCCGGCTTCATTGCTATACATCAACGACAATCGGGATACGCATACTTTCTTACGTTGATGATATGAGATATTATGTGTTGCTGTGATATGTTGTATTGGATCATCGCGTCTGAATAGCCGGGGGTTTTATATGAGATGAGAGTTTTTCTTTTTCATTCATGTAAAATTCATTTGTATGTAATATTCTTTTATTGGGGCACTTCCGGGCTAAGGATGATGTCACCATTGTATATTATTTACTTTTCCGCATTAGGTAGACCCAAGGCGGGGAGCACAAGTAACCGGTTTCTAGGGTCCAGTGGGAGACTATCTCGAGGAGTCGAGACCGGGTCTCCTAACCCTAGAATTGGCAGTGTTGCTTGCCGCTCTCGTAGGGGTCTAGGGATGTGGGTTTGGCTATTCATCGCGACCGTGGAATCCGTGTTTTATACAGGCTCGTATTGAAAACACGGACATCCTAGTATATCCAATATTTCATATATGTTCTTCTGCTGCAATGTTCTGTGATGAGATCATATTACTGCCTGAGACGAATGTTTATATTATATATATGAGATATATGTTATATTGCAGATTTCGTTTCAAATGTGATGCTTGTGAAGCATAATAAAATAGGACTTCATTAATGAGATTAATGAAATAAAAGAAACCCAAGATGTTGTAGAAACTTGTTTAAAAACTGGTGGCTCTAGTTCTTGCTTTGCATAGCGGTGTTTCTTGTAGAACATCCAGCAGCTTATTCGATAAGGAAAGAGCCGAGATCCCTTCACCGGGAGTGACCTCTTTAGTGAAACTAGTAGATGCTACAAACTCGGTTTGTCTTTTGATTGCTTCTATAGTTTTTGCTTTACATAGTGATATTTGTGAAATATCCTGCACCTTATTCGATGAGGAAAGAGCCGACGATCCCTTCACCGGGAGTGACCTCTTTAGCAAAACTAGAAAAGGCCTAAAAAAACATTCCATTTAAAATCACTCGATTCTACAACGACATCAAGTTCATTACGCAAAGGGTTTTCTTAAAAACCTGTCGTAGCCCTCCGTCATTTCAGATAAGTACTAGTTAGTATTCGTGCTACGTTTGTTGACTATGTTAAGGCGTAGTGTGCGGTAGCTGATTAGTGCTTATCTGTATAAGCATATGGTGCGATTGGATTAGGGTAGTCGTGCGACTTTGTTGACTATGTTAAGGGTCATGCGAGTGGGTTTAATTCAATCGGGAAATGACGGGTTGAACTTGACTAGCACTTATGATTTGTTGCCTATGTTAAGGTCATATAGCTGCTAGGGGTAAAATATTATTGGGAATTTCAAGTGTTGAAATTTACAATGAGATTGCATACCTTCTATCAGATAGTTGGATCCCGATACCTGCTGCGAGTAAGAGTTACTCCTGGGAGAGTTTTACACATTACAATTAGCCGATCAAGTAGGTGTCTAGAAAGGTGTTAACGGGGTTACGCCTCTGGGAAAACGAGGTTTACTTTAATTAGGTTCGTGCGAAAGCACGGGGGACCTCCCTCAAAGTACCGACACTGGCCTGGCTGAAAGATTGGCGAACTTGTAGAGTGTAATTAATCCCGGCTAGTCTTTACTTTTAGGGTTTGAAGGAAGATTTGATTAAAACAGTGGGAGACATCCTGATTAGATATATTAGATAACCAATCTAATCTTGCAAGAGCATACGCTGAGTGTTTTTTTCTCTCTCTCTCCTGGTAGTGACCATGTCACGCCTTAATCAAGATAATAATACGGATGTATTGACCGAACCCGCTTGTTATACTGTGCTAGGGAACGTTGGTCCATCTCCAACTTATAATTGTTATAAGACAGAGCAGGAAATTGGGGAATACCAGATTTCCCGTGCCGCCCAAACGAAGAAAGTGCATGTTGATGCATCATCTTCGGGTGTGTTCATTACATAGAACTGTTTCTCAGTATCCTTTACGTCCTGGGTATGAGATACCGGATCAGGATCCCGCATATGTAATCTATTACATGGGCTACAGATAGGTAGAGAACTGAGAATGGGTGATAAGTTTCATGAGATAGAAACGGTGCAAGTGTTGCAGCCAAGTCTGTTGGTCCCTATCACCCTGCATTACCAGAATACATTGATTCTCAACGAATGTTATTAGATACCGAACCTGATATACAAAATCATATCAGTCTCTTTATTAGTAAAGAAGGATATAATTTTGTATTGTTGGATAATGTTTTAAACATTTCGTATATCAAGAGTTGATCGGTTCAGGAACGTTACCTAAAAGCATAGACGTTCTAAATCAAACTACTGTTCTTAATGTACAAAACACACACAAGAGGAAGAGTTCAGAAATGAACGAATCCTACTTGAGGCATTGTAGATTAGGTCATATCAAATGCGACCCGACTAGCTGAAGTTACATATAAATGCATATTTAAATTAGTTTGAATTTACATATTGTGAAACTTGCTGGTCATGTCACAGAGATAAGATGACCACGGCTCCGTTTATTGAAAACAGAAAAAGAGTCAGTGATCTTGGGATTGATACATGCTGATGTATGAAGGTCCCCTGTCTACACATGCCAAGACTAGTTCTTTTTACTTCATTACATGCACTGATTATCTCTCAAGATTCGGACATATGTTCCTGTTGAAACACAAGTCTGAACCTTTTGAGATATTCACAGAATATAAGTTAGAAGTAGAGAACCAAAATACGGGTATAAGTATTATGTCCTTTGATGAGATCAAGGAGGAGAATACTTGGGCACGGAATTCCAGGACTATTCTAAAAGAGAATGAGATTCTCTCTCAGCATTACTCCTCCATATACACCACAGCACGTCGGTGTATCGGGGCGGAGCAATCACACCCTATTTGATATGGTGCGCTCTATGATGAGTACGACTGAGTTTCCTATTTCCTTTTGGGAGTTATGCACTTGAGAAGCTGCAAACCTATTGAATAGGGTTCAAATCAAATCAGTTGCCTACCACTTCATATGTGATATGGAAAGGGAAGAGCCCATATCTTAAGTTTGTTAAGATTTGGGGTTGGCCGGCCTATGTCTAAAACACAAAATCCGGACAAGCTCGAGGCAAAGTCTGATCTGTGGAAGTTTGTTGGATATCCCAAGCATACATAAGGGAATATCTTCTACCTAACCGAGGAACAAAATATGTTTTGTTTCTCAAGATGCCATCTTTGTGAAAGGGAATTTCTTGTGAAGAAATTAGTGGTCATGAGGTAGAACTGGAAGGAGTTCTAGCTATACAAACTACAGCAGATGATTTGGTAGAACCAAAGGATTCAATAGTTTCCAACGAACCTCAGCCTCTCCGCCAATCTAGTAGGGTTCCTCACCCACCTGAGAGATATTTCGGTTTCTCTATGACAGTGGGAGCGAGGATTGCATCATGAGATGATGACCCAACTAGTTTCGAGCTGGCCATCAGGAGTGGGACTCTGTAAGAATGGCTGGATGCTTAGCGATCTGAGATGGAATCCTTATACACCAACAAAGTATGGACTTTGGTTGCTTTATCTGAAGGGTTAAATCCCCATCAGGAGCAAGTATATCTTGAGAAGATTACTTGGTATACATGGAAAAGTTGAGACTTTCAAAGATATGTTTAAGTCCATTCAGATCCTACTTGCCACGGCTATATACCATGACTACGATATCTGGCGGTTGGGTGTCATGACTGCTTTTCTAAATGATGTTTTAGAAAAGAGCGTCTATAAGTACACAGCCAGAGGGCTTCGTAGACAGTGGGAGCAGCGGAAATGTGTGCAAGATGTTTTATGTGATAAAACAGGTATCGCGGAGTTGGAACATCTGTTTTGATGTGGTAGTCAAAGAGTTTGACTTCATCAAAATGGTAGATGAACCTTGTATATACAAAAAGGTAGTAGGGAGTATGGTGGTGATCCTCGTAGAGTACGTGGATGACATACTCTTGATAGGGAAGGAGTTTCCTATGCTACGCTCGGTCAATCTCCGCTTATCACAAGGATTCTCTATATAGGATCAAAGTGATACCTCCTAAATCCTGGGTTTTGGATCTATGAGATAGATCTAATTGGATGTTAGGATTCTCACTAGATGTAGTGAGATGGTATCAATCGATCCTGGGGAGAATCACTGGAAAGGTTCCAGGGTGATAAGGACGACTGAATGTCAGTCGCAGGCATTGTCTTTACCCTCAGTGGAGGGACGGTATGTTGGAAGAGTTCCAAGCTAGATACCGTGACATACTAGACGATTAAAGGCAAGATACATCATTACCAAGGATGCTATCAAAGAGGCAGTCTGGATATATATAAGTTCATGAGATGAACTTCGTTCCTACCATTGTGTGACAATGGAGTTGTGGCTTTAGCCAAGAAACTACCGTCCCATCTGAAATCCAGATATAATTCTTAGGCAGTATCGCCAGATCATGGAGATGGTTGATCTCCAGGGAGATCGAGGTTAGGAGAGTAGACACAGAGGACAACAGTGCGGATCCACACACAAAGGCCTTTTTCCCAGTAGAGACTTTTATGGGATGGTTGAGTATGAGATACTTCAACCGCAGCTAATTGTTGGGTATGTGATACCACAACAGATGGCCTTAGTGCAAGTGGGAGATTGTTAGTTATATGCATGCCCTAGAGGCCATTACTGTACATACGATATATAATGTAATGGATGCTTGGACATATATAGGGAGGACTTTCTTGCTCGACATGATAGTATGCTATCTGGTTGTACTTTATATTAACATGTACTCTGATTGTCTCTATGTAACATGTTGATAAAGCCCTTAGGATATGTACTCGACTACTGGGACTATGGTGAGATCATACTAGTGGGGCCACGGTAGTCGACGAGTACATCCTATAACTGTTTCTAGTCGAGGGTGTATCAAGACAGGACATTGATACACCAGAGTAGACTAGCGTATACGCATCTTGACCCATATGATGGGCGATGGATGATCCCATATCCATCGGTGTTTGACATCGAGGATGGTGTACGGGTGCTCAGTGGAGACTGGGTACACTGGACGGACTCGCCGAGAACTCCCAGATGGTATTATACCTCACGTTAGATGGCGGTTCTCCGGTGACACTGGTACAGAGTAGTCTGTTGACCCGAGATCGTCATAGAGTCTTGTGTGATTCGCATTGTTCTTTGATATCCATCATACCACGTCCAAGAGGGCGTGCAAAAAGGTGGCTTTTGGGTACAGTCCCGAATCACATGGAGGCAATGAGCGATAGGAGGGGATTCGTCTCTCCCGGTATAGGGAGTTGATGTAGTGCTGTGTTCAATTGGCTATAACCGGAAATCCCTGGCCAAGGTTGCTGAGATTTACTGGTAAGTGTTATCAGTAGTTTCTCGAACTGTTATAGACCTCATATCGACACGACTTATCAAGCTACTGGGGTCTGACGTTTACCACCCCTAGGCGAGATATGCGACATATCCGACGACGAGACCGGACTGTATGGGAGTGTTACTGATTGGATTCACAGGAGAATGTACAGACTTGCTTGTTGATCTTCTGAGCGCTCAATACCTGGGTGGCTGTTACGTTTAGCTGACCGCTTGCAGCTTGTGGGTGTTTGATATGATCATCACCTACTGCCGGCGTATTGACGATTCTTTAGAGTCCTACACAGAGGTTTCTTGGCTCAGGAAAAACGGAGTAGGAGCACATATGTGATATGTGCGGGACCGAGGATAATGCGATATGTGATACCGTATTGGATTCTCGCGATATGAGATATCGGCCGGGTATATGTGATATAGCCGGGTCATCGTATTAGTCGGTTATATGCGATATAGCCGGATTGCCGGATCAAGTGTTGATTCGATAATTTAATGTATAATAATATATATGATATATTAAATTACATTAGCTAATATTAGCTCACTAAAAGATTCTTTTTCTCACTCGGGTAATACATTGATATATATGCGATATATGTTAATTGTATTATTTTATATCGTTACGATAAATATTATATATGTGATATATAATATTGTAACATGATATGATAACTAATGCAACATGTTTAGTGGAACAAGGTTAGGGTTTGTTTTGGGTTAGTTCCTTCTTGATGATTCTAGAAGGTTTCTTTTTGTTTTGTGCAAGATATTTTCAAATGACTCGTGCTTTAACCCAACCCAAACCCTAGCCCATGGTTAATTCTCTACAAAGGTTTAGCAACCCTGGTTGCATTATTGATCATTATCTTCTTTCATTGTTCATCACAAAAGGATTCTATCATCTTCTTCCTTGAGTTCCTTCTTGGAAAAAGCTTTCTAGCTTTTTGCTAAGTGATGAAAGTGAGTGAGAATATGAAAACAAATGAGAGAAAAAATCCTACTTCATCATCCTCATCTACCCTTGCCATTTAGATGAGGGTGTTCACTTCATTTTGTGAGTGTTAGCTTGTGTTAATGAAACTTCAAGGTAGATCATCTTTGTTATCGAAGATCGGAAGCAAGACTGCATCTTTCTCTTCGTGAAGCCTCTTGAGAGTTCGGAACACGATGATCGCAGCGAAGGGACTTCAACACGGAGATTAAGAAGTGAAGGACCGGATCTAGAAAGGTTGTAATCCCTCTCACTTAATGTTAAAGGGTTTAACATGCTTGTTTTCACCTAAACTCTAGTTTAAAGATCCGGCTTTGGGTTGTTCGGCACG
The DNA here is from genome assembly GCA_030015575.1 of Agapanthus africanus. Classification (NCBI taxonomy): domain Eukaryota; kingdom Viridiplantae; phylum Streptophyta; class Magnoliopsida; order Asparagales; family Amaryllidaceae; genus Agapanthus; species Agapanthus africanus. Next base: position 734,045,703 of record JASDDO010000019.1, on the reverse strand, counting down.
GCTAAATTTTAAATCGGGCATGGTTGATGCCTCGTAGACCCTTGTGCGAGTGCCTAGCAACCCTGCATGTATGGATGTGGATCTCGTCCAACCATATAATTAATGTATGTATGCATGTGGATCTCGTCCAACCATATAATAAATGTATGTATGCATGCGGATATCGTCCAACCATATAATCAATCTTGTGGATCTCGTCAAACCATATAATCAATGTCTGTGAATATCATTAAAGCATATGCACGAAAGTATGAGGATATAAATCAACGGGTGTCCCTCGCGACACCTCAAAATCATGGAGCTTGAGTGTCCAACATCGACACTCGAAAACATCATGAAACCCGTGTTCAGCATCGATACGTAAATCCTCATATATCTCGGGCCCCGTCAGTCCGGATCGGCCCATATCATCTCTCGACTCCGGTCGGTATCCTCCGGATATCCGCTGAGCCCAAATACTATCACTGGTAGGTAGTAGTCCCTCTGCCAGGCTCACCGTCTACTCACAGCAATCCGTTCTCACCCCGGGGTACCATACCGGTTCCACCATGTACCCGCAATCGGCCTCGTCCAGCTCCTCGAATCGGGTTTCACATGACACACGTCTCAGAACCGAGAAAACGCATGGTGGACGCACTGAAATATCATATCAAGAGAAACCGGGTTCTTAAAACAGTACATACTTCCTTTTGAAATAGTCACAGTTCTCAAATCCAGAAATCTCATGAAACATCATATATCAATGCGTAAAAATCATAAAGCATGATGTATGCGACATATGATAAAAATGTAAGCATATCTGAATATCATGCAGCATTGAACAGTGATAAGACATATTAAGGGAAAACCGCTCTTTTAAATAGATCCAGTTTTTAAAATATAACATGCGGTCCCCAATTCTCCAAAATCAAAGCCAGCATCATCTATGTATGTACAAATGTGTATGTACGTAGGCATGGATGCACAAGATATGTATGTGCGTCAATATGGATGTACAAATGGGTATATACGCAAGTATGAGTGTACAATATGTATGTGCGCTAATATGGATGTACAAGTGGGTATATACGCAAGTAAGTTATGCGAAGAGTCATATCATGATGCAGTAATCCAACTGTGTAGTGACATGGCAATTATCGATGATGAAGTGTGTGAGCCGGCCAATCTGTGTAAGTGTAACATACGCATCATCGATAATGATGCAGGTGTACTAGCACAGATATAAGTAATGCAATGCGAATAACATGAAGGTAGCATGAGGTAAATCATCATCTACAAGCTATAACGTATACGTGTCTACAAGACCGAGTCGGTGGATCTATCAATCGGCATATAGCCTCACAACAACACGTACGGTACAATATATCGGACGGCAGCTGATTGGTAGAGTTCATTGCATGTTCAAGTTTAGTAAATTACCGCAATCAAGACGGTTTCGCTTGTAGCTACCCGGTTGAGTACGGGTCGTCCGCATGGAGATGGGAATCTTTTTCTATGTGCTTTAACGAGTTAAGTCCAAATGTCCAGGTTTGTTTTGAGATTAACTATGCGCTAAAATGATATGTAAAGAGAGCTTGTTAGGGTTAGGATTAGGTTAGTTTGAGTTATGAGTCGCTCACTTCTTTCATTGCCACTCTTAATATCGGTGTTACGGTAATCGGCAACAACGGGGATTAGCACGACTAGGAAGGAACTTGCGAGTATAAGCTAGGCTTTCCAACACATAAGTTCTTCCTTTTGGTGCTTGTCTGTCCGTTCTTGGCTCTTAGCCTTAACCTCCAGTTAATTCAACGACAACCGGTCTCACTAAGGAATCACCGCTATCATGTAGGATAGGGTGCTGTAGGGAGCCGATTGTGGTTCAATTAACGGGAGTCCGAATTAAGATATTGGGCAAGAAAAGAGTGAGAGAGATTTCCTTCTCTCAAACTTTCCTTATCCTACCCTAACAAGTATGAAAACTACTCATTCATTATAAGGAAAAGAAAATAAAACAAAGGAAGAAGATAGAAAGAAAGAGATTAGAAGATTACAACTAGCTATTTGAGACCTCACCTTGGCAAGGATCAAGTTTAAGCATCATAGTTGTTTTAAGGATAAAGAAAAAGAGAACAAGAAATAATCAAATAAGAACAACTAGATTAGCAAATGAAAAATACAAAAAAATATAATTAACAATTACAACAAGATAAGCATGGTAAGAACAAGAACTCTTTTATTCATTTTTCACTCACAAAAGCTCACTACAAGTTTTTAATGGAGAAGAGATGAGAGGAGGAAGAAGAACAACACATGTATTCTAAAATCTAAATACAAGAAATGAGGACCCTTGGCTTTGGCAAGTTCTGGACTATTTATAGGCAGGAAACTGGAAACCTAGGGCAAAATTCTGCCTCTATATACAATTACAAAACTGCCCCTAAAATACGACCTTCTGAGGAGTCTGTACGGCCGCGGATCCGCGGCCTAGGCCCCCTATTGGCCGCGGATCCGCGGCCCTATAGAGGAGTTGGCCCCTCGGGTTTTGTGTGCTTCCCTGGTCTTCTCTTGTCTGTAGTTTGGCATATGTTTTTCCTCAGAAACTCTTCACAAAATTTCCAGAATTTCAGCAGATCAACAAGTGATTTGATGTGGATCTTTTTGCCATGATTTTCTCGAGCTCCGCGTAGATATGTTGGATCTTGTGTTGCCATTGAGCTTTGTGCATGAAAATGACATTGGTTTGCCATTTTGTCTCTTAAACTGGTGTGCGGCAACATACGGATAGAGAGCGGAGACCCGTGTTTTATCTGTGGTTGGCAGTAATCCGGAATTTGTCGTGCTTTTCCATGAATTTCACTGTTCACAGCCGAGAACCTGTATCCTGCAATTGACTAGCAAACACGGTTCAAGAGTACCTACCGATAAGCAATATGATCAACATTGGGCGGTATAAAAATGCAAAAATCTGATATGAACAAATACCCCCAAACTTATCATTTGCTCGTCCCGAGCAAAGCCAATTTATTCACAAAAAAATCCTAACCTCACTTTCGCAGGGAACGCGATTGCACTGAGCATGTGCAACAAGCCGTTAAACCTCTAGGTGTCCCTAGTAGGAGGAGTGTTGTCTCCTACGGGTTTTCAGCGGATACTACCCACAAAATCCGGTCAATCTAGTTTTGCAAAATAACTATGATTCAAACCTTAAAGTTTTGTTTCAGAAAATAACAATTCTATTATCCTAAGTCTAGATTAGCGAACCTTATTTTTCACATCTCGCTTCTGATTTAACTTAAGATTTTATATGTCTTTACGTGCAGTGCAAATAGTGTCGTTAAGTTCCAAAAGGATCGATTTAAAGTCATCATGTCATACAATAAAGCCCAGATAAAAATTTTAAAAGGATCACATAAGTTTTATAAAAAGTTAAGTATTTTTCAAGTTTCGTTTTCCAGTAAGGTTTCAACTTCAGAATTTCTATCTTCCTCAACAGGAAACTAGGTCTTATTTTTTCACTCCACCTTTTTCTTGTTTTCATTTCATACACACCTCTGTGAACGTGCAATAGTCTTTATCATAGAATAAAACCTTCATATCTCTGCTAGAAATATTTTTTTATAAAAGCCTGTCTTTTGTCAAGATTATTCTCACACAAAGAACCGTTAGGAATTTTAACTCGGAGAGAACACTTGCTTGACTTTGTTTTAATCTGGACTTTCTAGACTTCTTAACGAGCTTTGGGCCAATGCACCCAAACCAGTTGGCTTTAGGGCATTAGGTGTAGAGACACCCCAGCGGACTTAATTACTCAAGTTACTTAGGCCCAAAAACAAAAGACAATTTAGCGTGAAAATCATGATGATTCAATACGAACGGAGATATAACCGGCAGTTCAATTATTTTTTTGGATAAAAGACGTGTTTGGTGGGTTCGGTGTGTAATCATTCCAATCAAGTTTCAGATTGGTTATTTTTCAGACTTAGTTCCAATTAAGGCATCAATAACATTCCTTCATATTCACTTTACTTCATAAACTATTCTTGATATTACTTATTTCAGAACAAACCTATTTGATCCTCAGAAAATCATTTATCCATTTAAAAGTTTTTAGACATAAAAGACTTATCATCCAATTTCCTAAACTCACGACACGTGTAGTGTGATGTAAAGACGTATATCAGCTATAGTTAACTTCAAAGGAGAGTTATCTTTCAGGTTTTCAAAATCTAAAAATAAGATTTAGTTATTCTTATCTTATCAAACAAAACCGTCAAAATGTTGAATCAGAGTTCTCCCACTAGCTAACTTGACGAAAAAAGTTTTTATGTTTTTAGAAAATTTTCTGATTTTTATGGATTTTATGGATTTTAGTATGCAGATGCAAAATATACATATGAATGCGAAGGTTAGAAATGCGTACTGAGCGTACCCCCAAACTTAAACTGGACAGTGTCCTCACTGTCGTTGCATGAAGAGATCATTGAAGGGTCAAAATTGTTGGTGAGATATACACAATTTTTTTATAAAAAAAAAAGGAAAAAAAAGCAAAAAAAGGAAAAGAATATCCACAAATATATACAAATGGTATATACATACCCCCAAACTTATTTGGAACAGTGTCCACTGTTCTTGGCTGGATAACCGAAGTTTGGTGGTAGGCGGAGGAAGATTATGCAGGGTAAACCGGCTCCTGTAATACCAGGAGCTCCTCTGTTGGTTCGGCGCTAAGGTACGGTTTAAGTCGGTGTCCGTTTACTTTGAAAAATGAACCGTCCTTAGGATTCTCCAAATCCACAGCGCCATGCGGATACACATTCCTCACAAAATACGGCCCTTTCCAGCGAGATCTGAGCTTTCCTAGATGGAAGTGTAGCTGGGTGTCATAAAGCAGTACCTGTTGACCAGGTACGAAAGTTTTGTGCAAAAGGTGTTTATCGTGAAACACCTTCGTTCGGTTCTTAACGACAACCGCGTTATCGTAAGCCTCATCCCTAAGCTCGCTCAATTCGTTCAACTGCAGCTTCCGATGGCTGCCCGCATCTTCGAGAGACAGATTCAGCTCCTTTATCGCCCAAAATGCGCGATGCTCTATTTCGACAGGGAGGTGGCAAGCCTTTCCGTACACAAGCCGATAGGGAGACATGCCAAGATCGGTCTTATAAGCAGTTCGAAATGCCCAAAGGGCATCAGTGAGTTTTAACGACCAATCCTTACGGTTCTTGGAAACCGTCTTCTCCAGTATCTGCTTGATTTGCCGATTTGAAACTTCGGCTTGCCCACAGGTTTGGGGGTGGTAGGGCGTAGATAGCTTATGATTAATGGAATATTTCCGCATCAAGGCCTCGAAAGTCTTATTGCAGAAATGAGTTCCATTGTCGCTAATGATCGCTCGGGGGTGCCCAAACCGGGAGAAAATGTTTTCTTTAAGAAACCTAACGACAACCTTGTTGTCGTTAGTCCGGCTGGGCATAGCCTCGACCCATTTAGAGACGTAATCAACAGTGAGAAGGATGTACAAATTCCCAAAAGAGCTGGGAAACGGCCCCATGAAGTCTATCCCCCAAACGTCGAAAATCTCCACAACCATGATTGGTTGGAGCGGCATCTCGTTCCTCCGGGATATCCGGCCCAAGTGTTGGCACCGGGAGCAAGTCTTGCAATAGTTATGAGCGTCTTTGAAGAGTTGTGGCCAGTAGAAACCACATTGCAAGATCTTCTCAGCTGTCTTTCTGGGGCCAAAATGCCCGCCACATGCTTGATCGTGGCAAAATGACAGCACACTCTTGAATTCATCATCAGGTACACACCGACGAATAATCCGGTCGGGACAGTACTTGAACAGATAGGGTTCTTCCCAGTAAAAGTTTTTTACTTGGGATAAGAATCGAAGTCTGTCCTGACTTGATCATTCAGTCGCTAGTAATCCTGTGGCCAAATAATTCACAATATCTGCGAACCAGGGTTCGCAAGATACTGTCAAGAGCTGTTCATCCGGAAAAACGTCGTTGATCGGAATATGAAGCGACGACGAAGAAGGAAGTCGTGAGAGATTATCGGCGACTACGTTCTCACATCCTCTTTTGTCCTTAATGACAAGGTCAAACTCTTGAAGCAAGAGGATCCAACGTATTAGCCGGGATTTTGCATCTTTCTTCGCAAAAAGATGGCACAGAGCAGAATGGTCTGTGTAGACAATGACTGGAGAGCCGATGAGGTAGGGCCTGAACTTTTCTAAAGCAAATACAACAGCCAAGAATTCCTTCTCAGTTGTTGTATAATTCAGTTGGGCGTCGTTCAGGGTTCGGCTAGCATAATAGATCACGTGTGGCATCTTGTTGATGTGTTGTCCAAGGACAGCACCAATGGCAAAGTCGGATGCATCGCACATAATCTCAAATGGGTGAGTCCAGTCAGGTGAAGAAAGAACGGGAGCAGAAGTGAGTGAGCTTTTTAATGACTCGAACGCAGTCACACAGCTCGAGTTGAAGTCGAATGGCGTGTCCTTGGCCAGCAAAAGAGTCAAGGGCCTAGCAATCTTGTTAAAGTCCTTGATGAACCGTCTATAGAAACTGACATGGCCAAGGAAGGCTTGGATGTCTCGGACGCATCTGGGAGGAGGGAGATTGGAAATGACCTCAATCTTCACTTTGTCAACCTCTATGCCATTTTGCGAAATGATATGTCCTAAGACAATACCTTCGCGCACCATGAAGTGGCACTTCTCCCAATTCAAAGTGAGGTTCTTATCCTTACATCGGGTAAGGACATCGTCGAGATGCAGCAAACACTCATTGAAGGAATCGCCAAAGATGGAGAAATCATCCATGAAGATCTCCAGGAATTTCTCCACCATGTCTGAGAAGATTCCCATCATACACCGCTGGAAGGTAGCGGGCGCATTGCATAACCCAAAGGGCATGCGACGATATGCAAACGTGCCGAAAGGACAAGTGAATGTGGTCTTGTCCTGGTCTTTTTCGGTGATGGGAATTTGATTATAGCCGGAGTAGCCATCAAGAAAGCAGTAGTACTCGTGTCCGGCCAATCGTTCAAGCATCTGGTCAATGAAAGGTAGCGGAAAGTGGTCCTTCCGCGTTGCGGCGTTGAGTTTTCTGTAATCGATGCAGACTCGCCACCCAGTTTGGGTACGAGTAGGGATTAACTCGTTCACCTCGTTAGTGATGACCATTATGCCTGATTTCTTGGGGACAACATGAATGAGGCTAACCCACTGGCTATCAGAGATAGGGTAAATGATACCACTATCCAGACACTTTACGATTTTCTTTTTCACAGCCTCCTTCATGACTGGGTTGAGTCGTCTTTGTGGATCCCTGGCTGGTTTGGCATCACCCATCAGATGAATATGATGTTCCACGATCAGGGGACTAATCCCCTTGATGTCCGCCATTGACCAGCCAAAAGCTTGCCTATTGCTGTGCAAGACCGCAAGAAGGGCTCTCTCTTGCTCGGGAGCTAGAGAAGCCAAGATGATAACAGGGAGGGTCTCGTTCTCACCCAAGTAAGCGTACTTAAGGTGAGACGGCAAAGGCTTGAGTTCGAGCGTTGGAGGTGAAACGATTGAAGGCAAGATTGGTGAGAAGGTCTCGAACTCAAAAGATTCCAGCAAAGGTTCAAAACGAGTGTATGCGACCGAGTTGGATGGTTCAGGTAACTCATCCGGAAATTCGAAGGATTCAAACTCGGGTGGTGAGTGGCTAAGATCGTTCGAGAAAGTGAAACACTCGTAGTCATTGTTGGGCGCAGAAACAGCAGCAGGTTCGAAGAGGAACGCACTAGTGGCGTTAAGGTTATCGTGATCAAACAAAAACTCCTCGAATTCACACTCTTCTGGGGTGATCTTCTGGATTGAGCAAACGTCTAATATATGAGCATTAGGTTCGGAGGGTTGATTCCCCAACCTAAAAATGTTGAGTTCAATTGTCATTTTTCCAAAAGATAGGTTCATCGAACCATTTCGACAATTGATCACAACATTTGAGGTTGCAAGGAATGGGCGACCGAGTATCACCGGAATTTGATTCCGGGGGTTAGCTACAGGCTGTGTGTCTAATACAATGAAGTCAACGGGGAATATGAAGTCCCCAACCTTAATTAACACATCCTCTAGCTCACCCCTAGGATGGGTGATTGATCGGTCGGCCATTTGGAGAGTATGGTGTGTTGGTTTCAGCTCTCCTACACCTAATTTCTCATATACTGAGTACGGAAGCAGGTTAACACTGGCACCAAGATCTAATAGTGCGCTGTTGATGTTCTTATCCCCAATGGTAATAGAAATCGTGGGACAGCCAGGGTCCTTCCGTTTTTGCGGTAAAGATTGGGTAAGAGCATCACTCACAGCACTAGCCAAGAAAACTTTCTTGGGTACCTGAGACTTCCTCTTTTTCGTGCACAAGTCCTTTAAGATTTTCGCGTAGGACGGGACTTGTTGGACAACATCTAAAAAGGGAATGTTGATGTTAACCTGCTTTAAAAACTCCAGAATCTTCTCCATTTGTGAATTTTGTTTATTGGACCTCAACCGGTTTGGAAATGGAACGTTTTTAAAATTGGTTGAGTCCAATGCTTGTGGAGGAGATTGTGGAGCTGGAACGGATCCCAAAGCTGATATTTTCGTGGAGTGAGAAGTGGGTCCGTTCAGAGCAGAAGAAGGAGAAGGAGAGCCTTTTGAAGAATGAAGAATAGGCTCAGAAGATGAGGAAGGAGAAAAAGAAGAAGAAGAAGCGGCCGGGGTGTCATCGTCGATCCGTGTGCCAATGTTGTTTTGCAGCATCCTTCCTGATCTCAATGTAGTCACGGCACTCACATTATGGTTCTGTTGTTCAAGAGAAACATGTACATTATGTGGGTGACCGGGATTTGGGAGTGGCTGGGACGGAAGCTTCCCCTTCTCTCGCTCGCTTAAGGCCGCATTCAGTTGTGCTATCTGGGCTTCGATGGTTTTGATGCTTTGCCCGTGTGCAGCAGTGTGTTGCACCAAAGACTGAATGGAAGACTGGATGTTTGTGGTGGTTTGTGTCGATTGTTTAACGAACGCCTCCAGACTTCGTTCTAGCGAGGAAACCTTATCGTTGTTTGACGGAACAACGTTGTTTTGGGGAAAAGAATTGTTGGGTGCAAAGTTGTTCGTCTGATTTTGAAAAGGTTGGGGTTGGAAGGGCTGCTGAAATTGATGTTGAGTTTGTTGTTGCGCTTGTTGTTGCGGAGGAGGGGGCCTCTGGAAATTGTTGCCTTGGAATTGATGCTGATTCTGATTCCAGGCGAAATTGGGGTGGTTCCTCCAACCGGGATTGTAGGTGGAAGAGTATGGATCGTTCCTCGGTCTTTGCTGAAATGCAGCATTAACCTGATCCTGTCCTTGAGATGGTGGATTTTAAGGACACTCTTTGGTTAAGTGAGAAGGATCGGAACAATAAGCACAAATGGTACGAAGGGGAAGAACAGGGGCAGGAGCAGGAGATGAAAATTTTCTTTCTATCGCTTTGAGTTTTCTTGTTATTGCAGCCATTTCAGCTTTCATCGCAATAGAGACATCGAGTTGGTGAATTCCTACCCTAGACTGACCAGTAGAAGTGGAGGAAGAAGAAGAAGTTGGTCTGGTGCTCTCCCATTGAAGCGTTTGTTCCGCAAGGTCGTCGAAGAATAGCCACGCTTCCTCGTCAGATTTCGATAGAAAGTGGCCCTGACAAATGGTTTCCAACAACTGTTTGGTTGCTGGGTTCAGGCCCTCGTATAAGGTTTGGCAAAGTTGCCATTTCTCGATACCATGGTGAGGACACTGAACAAGAAGGTCTTTATACCTGTCAAAGCACTTCCAGAAGGGTTCAGTAGAAAGCTGAGAGAATTGGTTGATTTCGTTACGGATCCTTGCGGTTTTATGATTCGGATAGAATTTCTTGAGAAACGCCTTCACAAACTCGTCCCAACTGGTTATGGAGTGGGAAGCGGTGCTATACAGCCATTTTTCAGTAAGATCGCATAAAGTGAACGGAATGACCCGTAGCCGTATAGCATCGTCCGACAGCTGGGTAGTTTTCATCATGGCACAAACATTTTGGAACTTGTTGATGAAGATATAGGCATCTTCAGATTCAAGCCCATGAAATTTTGGAAGCATGTTAATGAAGTGGGGCTTAATTTCAAAATTATCCCTAATGGCCGGTGGAAGGGAAAGACAGGTGGGAAGTGCAGAACGGGTGGGATAGAAACGATCCTGGAGCGCGATTCGCTGTGGCGCTACGACAGGCGGTGGTGGTGGGTTATTCGCATCCATAGGAGGTCGAATCAATCCCGGGGGAGTTGTAGGGATGTTTGGATTAAATCCTGATATCGCGGAAGAAGAGGTTGGTGATGGTGAAGGTGAGGATGTATGAACAGAATTCTGGTCAACGTCGGGGTTGGCCGGCAAAGGTAAGGGTGAAAGCATGGACGGAGTTTCGACGTCTGAGTCGATCGCGTAGTCGGTAGCGACTAACGTAATGCGGACTAGGCGGGCGCTAGTGTCCCGAGTCCAAGCGGACATACACTAAACGAGTTTAGTATAGTCAAAGCGGAGAAGGTGAGGGTAAGAAAACGTCAATGGAGAAATACGATGGGTGGTGAGTGAAAAAATGGGATTTTGGCGACAAAGGGCAAGTTTTTATAAAAGTTTTTGGTTTTTTGTGTCTTTTTTAGAAAGAGCTTTACAGAAATATGTACGGACTTACGGCTTCAAACAATCACAAACAAGATATGCACAATCACACCTAGATCTAGGGTCACCTAGGTCAGCTAGACTGCTCCTAACTGTTCCAAAGGGTTAGAAATAGGACCTCAAACCGCCTCTTCTCCGCCAATTGCGGCCAGGTAAGTGCCAGGTAAGTGGGAGGTTCCCCACTACGTAAGTAGTGGTTCTAATTAAGTAACCACTTGCCTTGGACACACTTGCCTAGACACCGCAAAGTCAGGATAGGATAAACGGCCGATGCCTGTAAGTAGTCCTCTGTCCTATTGAGCGCGATGTCCTTAGGGCTGAGTCTAGTATTTTTTAATTAACAATGGTCAATGCATATGCTTTTTGTGATTTCTGGGGTCCTGGGAAGGGTGATGAAATCCCCACCCAATCTGGATTGGTTTCAAGCCCCTTAAAGTCCGTATTAATAAATGCAAAGCAGTAACAATCAACTGCAATCAATTTTTTTATTTTTTAAGCGCGGCGCAAAGAATCCTGCACAGGAACAATTTTATTGGAAGGGGGAAGAGAATTTGCGCAAAGAATGTTGTAGAAAACACAGTTCAGTGGAGTTCAGAGGAGTTGGGAAGAAGATAGGAACACTCAAAAAAAATTTGGGATGCTGATGCCGTCAAGGAACCGCGGTTCCGCGGCCAAACAACCCCTTATGCCGCGGATCCGCGGTTTGAATGTGGAGTTGGAGCTTCAAAATTCTTGTAGGTCCTTCCCTGGTTGTCCTCTTCTTGTCTGGATTTCCTGAATCTTGATTTGCTCACTGTATCTGATCCAGATTTTTACAGTAGACCGTTGGCTCCGTCTTGATCCGTCGCGGTGTAGCCGCGAGATATGGGTCTAACTTCCCACGTCTTTGGCACTGAACTCGACCTTTCCTTGTCTCCTGCACACTTGCACAAAAACTAATCAAAAATAACAAGATGATTTTTTTACAATGTATATATATTTTTTTTGTTTTGTTTTTCGGTTATATTTATATTCACAAATTAACCCGAAATTACACAAAGAAATAAACTACCGTCTCCCCGGCAACGGCGCCATTTGATTGGTAGAGTTTTTTGCGTGTTCAAGTTTAGTTAATTACCGCAATCAAGACGGTTTCGCTTGTAGCTAGCCGGTTGAGTACGGGTCGTCCGCATGGAGATGGGAATCTTTTTCTATGTGCTTTAACGAGTTAAGTCCAAATGTCCAGGTTTGTTTTGAGATTAACTATGTGCTAAAATGATATGTAAAGAGAGCTTGTTAGGGTTAGGATTAGGTTAGTTTGAGTTAGGAGTCGCTCACTTCTTTCGTTGCCACTCTTAATATTGGTGTTACGGTAATCGGCAACAACGGGGATTAGCACGACTAGGAAGGAACTTGCGAGTATAAGCTAGGCTTTCCAACGCATAAGTTCTTCCTTTTGGTGCTTGTCCGTCCGTTCTTGGCTCTTAGCCTTAACCTCCGGTTAATTCAACCACAACCGGTCTCACTAAGGAATCACCGCTATCATGTAGGATAGGGTGCCGTAGGGAGCGGATTGTGGTTCAATTAACGGGAGTCCGAATTAAGATGTTGGGCAAGAAAAGAGTGAGAGAGATTTCCTTCTCTCAAACTTTCCTTATACTACCCTAACAAGTATGAAAACTACTCACCCATTATAAGGAAAAGAAAATAAAACAAAGGAGGAAGATAGAAAGAAAGAGGTTAGAAGATTACAACTAGCTATTTGAGACCTCACCTTGGCAAGGATCAAGCTTAAGCATCATAGTTGTTTTAAGGATAAAGAAAAAGAGAACAAGAAAGAATCAAATAACAACTAGATTAGCAAATGAAAAATACAAGAAAATATAATTAACAATTACAACAAGATAAGCATGGTAAGAACAAGAACTCTTTTATTCATTCTTCACTCACGAAAGCTCACTACAAGTTTTAATGGAGAAGAGATGAGAGGAGGAAGAAGAACAACACATGTATTCTAAAATCTAAATACATGAAATGAGGACCCTTGGCTTTTGCATGTTCTGGACTATTTATAGGCAGGAAACTGGAAACCTAGGGCAAAATTCTGCCTCTATATACAATTACCAAACTGCCTCTAAAATACGACCTTCTGAGGAGTCTGTACGGTCGCGGATCCGCGGCCTAGACCCCCTATTGGCCGCGGATCTGCGGCCCTATAGAGGAGTTGGCCCCTCGGGTTTTGTGTGCTTCCCTGGTCTTCTCTTGTCTGTAGTTTGGCATATGTTTTTCCTCAGAAACTCCTCACAAAATTTCCAGAATTTCAGCAGATCAACAAGTGATTTGATGTGGATCTTTTTGCCATGATTTCCTCGAGCTCCGCGTAGATATGTTGGATCGTGTGTTGCCATTGAGTTTTGTGCATGAAAATGACATTGATTTGCCATTTTGTCTCTTAAACTGGTGTGCGGCAACATACGGATAGAGAGCGGAGACCCGTGTTTTATCTGTGGTTGGCAGTAATCCGGAATTTGTCGTGCTTTTCCATGAATTTCACTGTTCAGAGCCGAGAACCTGTATCCTGCAATTTACTAGCAAACACGGCTCAAGAGTACTTACCGATAAGCAATGTGATCAAAATTGGGCGGTATAAAAATGCAAAAATCTGATATGAACAGCAGCCTCCAGTCATGGGTATGGATCAATCATCAAGTTAAACTCATCACGTACGGAAAATCATCGTACGGCGGCATTAAACCAAAAAGGGATTTTATCAACCTATAAGACAATGAGGGTATGGCCTAATGTCACGTACGGCCAATCATTAATGATTCACAACATCCTATATATACCTATATACCTATGTCCCAGGTCACATCCATAACAATCTCGTATCAGGGGTCCGGCAAGGTATCAAACATCTCAATCGACTCTCATCCGTATACCAATATATCACCAAGTCATCATATCGCATCGTACATTCTTTTCATCACATTTATATCTCACATCGAATCAATTCTACATAAACATTCTATCTTACTATAAGCATATGTATCTAATCTAACATACACACCCGAACCATACAATCAGCTTTTAAAAGATGCGAATCGTAGTTTTGAAAGTATGGGATACAGTGTTTTTGAGGAAAATATATCATTTGAAAATCCGTAACGTCCCTCAAGGTATCTGTTTAAAACATGCATACGATTCTTCAGTTTAGAAATAAGTATGGTTCGGATGACGCATCTACGTCAGCTATCTAGTCCTATAATACCCTAAACGGCAATATCGTCAAACGTCATCCTCAAATTCAGTCATCACATATTAGTCGTATCAAGACACTTCTAACTATCCTTTAGTTTATAATATGGTTTCACTAACAATCTTATAACTCTAACCTTAGTTTCCTAATCTAGGTTTTCTTAACCATATGCTGCAGATAGGTTTCCACCAAAACATTGCGGGGGTGCGATACGCCATCCACCCGACTTCCCCCGTAGATATAGATCTACTCACCTTGATCCTTGCTTGTCGAAGTCGATGACGCCATGCTCCATCGTCTCGGAATCCATGCGAAGATACCTGCAATATCTACACAATCGCAATCGCTATTAAAATCGAATCCGAAAAACCGATACGGCACACGGCTTGCTCATAGGTTAGAACCTATGGCCTACGCGTGCAAAAACAATCAAACAACCCTTGTTGTTGATGTAAAAACTTCCAACAACCAAATACAAATCCAAATAGAAAAACCAAACAGTTCAAAATACGGAAAACATAGCCAAAATCACACCAAAGTGCTCTCAGATTTTGACTCAGGCCAAAATGAGTTAAATAAACAGGTATAGGGTGTTGTACATGGAGTGTATGAGTTACTGGACCAACCTAAACCCCAAATACCCACATGGGGCCGGCCACAACCCCATAAAATCTGCCCACCTCGGCCATGGTGCCTCAGTTGGGGTTCGTATGGTCGGGGTGGTCTTTTAGTACCCCAATTTGGTCCCTAGTATTGTTTGTTTTCCTCAAAATTTTCCCGGGTTGCTCCAGATTCACAGTTGGCACCAAATCAACACAAAACCGACACGAAACAAATCTAAGTTTATAGTCTCTGTTCTAGGTCCAGAATTTGATCTCTAGGGTCTTGCGCACCCTCACTACTGATCACAAGTCCACAAGTCATCCAAACCCTCTCTAGAATTTTCTAACTTCACAATTCACCACTAAACCAATTCTAAACTATAACTAGAACATAAGAAACTTAAAACTAACTAAATAGAAAGGATTATACCTCATAGATGAAACTCAAGAGAACCCTAGCTTTCCCATGTTATCAAAATCCCACTTTACTTGGTCCATTGGGTAGAGGATGAAGAGATGATCATTTTTTGTGAAAGGGGTATAGGGTTTTGACAAGGTTTCGGAGATGATTTTTGGGGTTGAAGGTGGAGGGAAATGAGCTTGAGGAAGATGAAGGAGGAGATGTAAAATGGTGGGGGAAAGAGAATTGAGGCAGCCCCCTCTCTCTATCTCACTTATTCTCACCCCCTTTTCTTTCCAAGCATGCTTACCCTCATCATTATGTCCCCCCTCTCTCTCCTCAATCATTGCTCTCATTTCTTTCTTTTCTCACCCTAATAAAACCATACCATAAAACAACACAAATGAACATGTAACAAAATGAAACATGTCATGGTGCCCTAACCATGAAAACTGTAGAAACACGGATTTGGCTTAATCGCGATTAGCAGTGCACTAATCGGGTTTTTATTTAAACTGCATATAATAAATTTTAAAAATACCAAATCCTTTAAATATATTTTTAAATGAATAAATCATTTTAATCTCCAATTATTTCACAATTATTGGCATATATTTATACCCTTTTTTGAAAACCCCAATTTCGCAAATCGGGCAGTTTTCGGGAAATATATTATTTTAATATTTAAATTCTAAAAATAATATTTTATATTTTCTGAAATGTTACAGTCTTCCCCCCTTAAATAAATTCGGTCCCTGAATTTAAATTTAAACCCCTAAATACTAAAACATTTCAATACCCAATTCAAATCAACGGGGCTCCGAAATCCTGGAAGATACAGAAATACGACAGCGCACCGCGTGCGCCTGAAAACGAATACGAAACTCAAAATCGAACTCCGTCAAGCGTCACGCAAATCATCTGATTTGCATGCATATCCTCGGAGTTACAATGAAGATACAGATCTCAAAATCCACTACATAAATCCAATATACACTAGTCAAATACTATAATACGTGTATAGTACGCATCTTTGGAAAACTTTCAAGAACTGAATAAAACTCATGCAAAAATATTTTCTAAATCGCCGCGTGAATACATAACTCACGGCATAAGTGACGGACACGCATAATAATATATGTTCATATATGTTTTGCTAAATATACATTCCGTCTTTTCAAAATATCCCAAAAGGTTTTCCTTTTTGTAAACGTTCGTGTCGCTCACAGACACGTAAGAAATAGTGAGACTATATCTCCTTTTGAAAATCTCTTGGTAATCTTTTAATGCATGCAAAGTATTCATGTACTGTCCTCATATCAGTCCTATTTGGCTACTACATAACATAGTGCCCAACATAAAAACAAAGTGCTCAAAACCAAAATCAGCCTCAAAAGGCGTGTCCAATAATCACGTGCGTCTGGTGCACACGGAAATCAAATCCAAATACAGGTGCTACGATATGCACAAAATCCAAAACTAAGTGCAATAGGTATGCACGAAAGCATCTGTCCAGTGCAACGGGTGTGCACGACAGTAATATCAAGTACACCTAGAGTGCACGAAAATCTCAATCCAGTGCAACTAACGTGCACGAATAAAAATCCCAAATTGAGCGCATCCGGTGTGCACAAAATCACATCTCAATGCACTGCAAGCACATATAAGCTATACCTAGTGCAAAAATCAAATCGAGTGCGTACCACACGCACAAAATCAAATCAACTGTATGGGATCCACGAAATCATAAACATGTGCAGCCAAGGCACAAAATCAATATCAAGTGCAATAGATATGCACAAATCATAACCCAACACAACGGTGTACAAAAAAACATATCTCAAGTGCAATAACTATGCACAAAATGTAAATACCCAGTAGGTGCAGCCATGGTGCACGAAATCAATATCATAAAACTCAATCATCAAAACTCAAATCCAAACGATATAAGCGTGATACTCGGATCACAAACGCAAATCGCAACAAATGACATTGAGGTACACCTCCTACAATGTCGAAAAATGTATTGGTGCGCCTAAAACTGGCAGAGCAAGAACATCCGTTTGCCTCCTGCTCATGGTCTGGCGTCCTCTGTCTCTAAGTCCTCATTTTCTCTGTGGATTACCAATCTCGCAATCCATCGGCTCATCGTCCCGGTCAGGCGTGCTAACGGGAACGATTCCGCTTTGACACTTCTCTGGTCATCTCTCGGCCAATTATCACTACCACTCTTAAAGCAGCACGTCACTGGCGTCGGCCTCTGGCCCTCTGAATTCATGTGACACAATCGATCCTGGGTGCAAATCTCATTGCAGCAGTGTCCTGGAAGGAACCTGCTCAGGGTCTCTTCCGATCTCGCCTATGCCGAACTATACGGAGGATGATACTCTTGCATAATCCTTTCTCATTTTTTCTGGACATCTGCGTTTTCCACACACATTTCCTCGGGGACTGGCCATATCCCAACGCCTCTGTATGCATATCAGATCTCTGATCTCGACGGGGGGTAATAACAGCTCGCTAGCATTTCGCACGAACCTCTGGTTCCAATCGTCCGTATCATCGTCCACTTTGACGCCACGTCAGGCTATCTGCGCACTGTAACTGTTCTCGGCCACGGTCAATCCAAAGTCTCTCACATGGACTCGAAATCACGAACTCGGCATCTTCATCACTCTGTAGAAGGTATCTGGCCGAACACATCCTCGGGGACTCGTCCCAACCATCGGAGGAATACTTAATACTCGTCTGTTCTCGATCAACTCAAAACGCATCTGAGTGAGGTCCTCTATCCGAAACTGGTCAACTTGCTGATCTCTTATCACATGATATCCGGACGATGCTAAACTTTTCGATCGAGTCATCAAGGTCCCAAAATTTCCCGAAAGCTCAACACCTGAGCACAGTTTAATAATATCTGGTACATACCACAGTACCTCTGGACCAGCCGTAGAAGGGCAAACCCAAGCCTCACTGATGGCACCGCTAAACTGCCGCAAACACTAAGGTTCAAAAGCGGTTCCATGGTCATCATGTCGAGTTAGGGTTTCATTCTTCTAGAGGGCCCACAGAATTACTTGCATGTTCCTCCGAATACTTTAAACTTGGAAAAATAGGTTTTCTGACATTCGTTCGAACCATTTTAACTTCGCCTAGGCAACATGTGAATATCTTTCGTCCGTATGCTAAACAATGCCTCAATCCTCCAGGAAAGACGATACATCAACAGTCATCTCTGGATCGGTCTACTCTAGATCTGAGTAAGACTCTCCACACTGGAAATTTTCAACACAACTGGGCCTACGTTGGTGCATCAATCTGACGAATCGCCTTCAGCTCTCAACTCGGGATAGACTAGCTATCACCTGTCGCATCTCTGCTTGGAAGCTCCAGGGATCTCTGCTCGTAAGCTCTGGAAGCGACATCCTATCAATCTCCAAGGTAGGCTGTACATCAACAGTCCTCTAGCAACTGGCAGCTCTATCAATGGCCTACTCATCCGGTGCAAAACCAACCACTCGTCTCATCCGAGAGGTCATAACATAATTACTAACTCGAGACGTTCCTGTGTCACCAGAAAACATGATGGTCAGTCCTCATCCATGACGAGCTCGCCCTGATCGTAACACTAGCAGCAACTCAAACCGCGCTCAAACCATGATGACAGGAACCTCAATCGAGTATCGAAGAAAACAGATCAAAAGCATGAAAGGAAACGACATATCCAGAATGGATACATGATCATAAGAAGGAACAACATCAATAAGAGTATGATCATGGAAACGAATAGAATCAAGGATCTCAAATGGATGTATAATCATGGGTATGAAGAGAATCATAGATCTCAAAATATGTACATCCTAAGGTTTCTTAAGTGGAGTATCGTATCGTAAATATGCCGCGGAACATACGTACGGTACGTCACTCTACCCAAGCTACCTACTCCATCAATCAGGGTCAACCTATGAAACGAAAGTTCGGCTCTAATACCCCCCGTTCAAGTCTGAGTTTCGTAAGATCAAGCCTAGGTTCCGAAATACATACCCGTCCTAGACTCCGTATAGTCAAACATAGACTCGAACGAAAGTTAAACCTAACGCTCTGATACCAACTTTGTCACGACCCGAAATATTAGCTCGTGACCAGATCTTAAATCACGCAACGTCTAAGGGCATAACGTAATTCAAGTAAGCTGAAACCTAGAAATCTAAACCTTTTTAAGAAAATAAAGGAGGTGAAGTTTTGAAATAAAGGTATAATGACATCAAGTTTTCTTAATGCATAGAAAAGGAACATGAAAATGCAAGTGAAATTTACTAGTTTGAAAACGTGTTTCGTCTTTTTAAAAAAATTGGGCAGCACCTCCTTTGTATATTTTGACCCAAAACCACAAATACATAACAAGAATAATGGCATCCCCAAGCGGGAGCTAGCTCTTCGCCAACCGGCGGATCACAACCACGCAAAGCATAAATATAAGTATACGACGCCCAACGGCGAAGATCACCACAAAAGATAAAGTAAAGCAAGACATGAATCCCCAAAAGCGAACATAAAACCCATCGCTCAAGTCTCGCAACTACAGGTCTTGTTAAGTATCATTGCTTATACAAATACTAGTTTAATTTGATGGAGTTGACTAGATACAATATGAAATATAAATACAAGAGGGGGTATGATACAAATGTCCTACCTACCAAAGCAAAACACCCGAATGCAACTGTGTGCCAGCGATGCCGCTACTGATCCATGCGAGCAACCTGCAAGAACTGTGGCACAACGGGGGTGAGTTTCCAACTCGTGAGTAGAAAAACATCTACAAGTAGAAATCGAATAAACAACGACTCCTAGGTCAACTATATCATAAAGGTAATACTATGATATCTAGGGTGACCGTATCTGTATATGTGCCAACAATGTAATCAATACCTATATGTATGCGGATATAATCCAACAATATAATCAATGTATGTATGCATGTGGATCTCGTCCAACCATATAATCAATGTATGTATGCATGTTGATCTCGTCCAACCATATTATCAATGTCTGTGAATATCATAAAAGCATATGCACGAAAGTACGAGGATATAAATCAACGGGTGTCCCTCGCGACACCTCAAAATCATGGAACCTGAGTGTCCAGCATCTACACATAAATCCTCATATATCTCGGGCTCCGTCAGTCCGGATCGGCCCATCTCATCTCTCGACTCCGGTCGGTATCCTCCGGATATCCGCCGAGCCCAAATACTATCACTGGTAGGCAGTAGTCCCTCTGCCAGGCTCACCGTCTACTGCACAGCAATCCGTTCTCACCCCGGGGTACCATACCGGGTCCACTATATACCTGCAATCGGCCTCGTCCAGCTCCTCGAATCGGGTTTCACATGTCACACGTCTCAGAACCGAGAAAACGCATGGTGGACGCACTGAAATACCATATCAAGAGAAACCGGGATTTTAAAACAGTACATACTTCCTTTTGAAATAGCCACGGTTCTCAAATCCAGAAATCTCATGAAACAATATATCTCAATGCGTAAAAATCATAAAGCATGATGTATACGACATATGATAAAAATGTAAGCATATCCGAATATCATGCAACATGGAACAGTGATATGACATATTAAGGGAAAACCGCTCTTTTAAATGGATCCAGTTTTTAAAATATAACATGCGGTCCCCAATTCTCCAAAATCAAAGCCAGCATCATCTATGTATGTACAAATGTGTATGTACGTAGGCATGGATGCACAAGATATGTATGTGCGCCAATATGGATGTACAAGTGGGTATATACGCAAGTATGAGTGTACAATATGCGCCAATATGGATGTACAAGTGGGTATATACGCAAGTAAGTTATGCGAAGAGTCATATCGAGATGCATCAATCCTACTGTGTAGTGACATGGCAATTATCAATGATGAAGTGTGTGAGCCGGCCAATCTGTGTAAGTGTAACATACGCATCATCGATAATGGTGCAGGTGTACCAGCACAGGTATAAGTAATGCAATGCGAATAACATGAAGGCAGCATAAAGTAAATCATCAGCTACAAGCTATAAGGTATAGTGTCTACAAGACCGAGTCAGTGGATCTATCAATCGGCATATAGCCTCACAACAACACGCACGGTACAATACATCGCACGGCAGCCTCTAGTCAAGGGTATGGATCAAACATCAAGTTAAACTCATCACGTACGGAAAATCATCGTACGACGACATTAAACCAAAAAGATATCTTATCAACCTATAAGACAATGAGGGTACGCCCTAATGTCACGTACGGCCTATCATTCATGATTCACAACATCCTATATATACCTATATACCTATGTCCCAGGTCACATCCATAACAATCTCGTATCAGGGGACCGGCAAGGTATCAAACATCTCAATCGACTCTCATACCAACATATCACCAAGTCATCATATCGCATCGTACATTTTTTCATCACATTTATATCTCACATCGAATCAATTCTACATAAACATTCTATCTTACTATAAGCATACATATCTAATCTAATATACACACCCGAACCATACAATCAGCTTTTAAAAGATGCGAATCGTAGTTTTGAAAGTATGGGATACTGTGTTTTTAAAGAAAAGATATCATTTGAAAATCCGTAATGTCCCTCAAGGTATTTGTTTAGAAGATGCATACGATTCTTCAGTTTAGAAATAAGTATGGTTTGGATGACGCATCTACGTCGGCTATCTAGTCCTATAATACCCTAAACGACAATATCATCAAACGTCATCCTCAAATTCAGTCATCACATATTAGTCGTATCAAAACACTTCTAACTATCCTTTAGTTTATAATATGGTTTCACTAACAATATTATAACTCTAACCCTAGTTTCCTAATCTAGGTTTTCTTAACCATATGCTACAGATAGGTTTCCACCAAAACATTGCGGGGGTGCTATACGCCATCCACCCGACTACCCCCGTAGATATAGATCTACTCACCTTGATCCTTGCTTGTCGAACTCGACGACGCCATGCTCCGTCATCTCGGAATCCACGCGAAGTTACCTACAATATCAACACAATCGCAATCGCTATTAAAATCGAATCCGGAAAACCGATACGGCACACGGCACGCTCATAGGTTAGAACCTATGGCCTACGCGTGCAAAAACAATCAAACAACCCTTGTTGTTTATGTACAAACATCCAACAACCAAATACAAATCCAAATAGAAAAACCAAACATTTCAAAATATGGAAAACATAGCCAAAATCATACCAAAGTGCTCCCAGATTTTGACTCAGGCCAAAAGGAGTTAAACAAACAGGTATAGGGTGCTGTACATGGAGTGTATGAGTTACTGGACCAACCTAGACCCCAAATACCCACATGGGGCCGACCACAACCCTATAAAATCTGCCCACCTCGGCCATGGTGCCTCAGTTGGGGTTCGTATGGTCGGGTTGGTCTTCTAGTACCCTAATTTGGTCCCTAGTACTGTTTGTTTTCCTCAAAATTTCCCCGGGTTGCTCCGGATTCACAGTAGGCACCAAATCAACACAAAACCGACACGAAAAAAATCTAAGTTTATAGTCTCTGTTCTAGGTCCAGAATTTGATCTCTAGGGTCTTGCACACCCTCACTACTGATCACAAGTCCACAAGTCATCCAAACCCTCTCTAGAATTTTCAAACTTCACAATTCACTACTAAACCAATTCTAAACTATAACTAGAACATAAGAAAATTAAAACTAACTAAATAGAAAGAATTATACCTCATAGATGAAACTCAAGAGAACCCTAGCTTCCCCATGTTATCAAAATCCCACTTTGCTTGGTCCATTGGGTAGAGGATGAAGAGGTGATCATTTTTTGTGAAAGGGGTATAGGGTTTTGACAAGGTTTTGGAGATGATTTTTGGGGTTGAAGGTGGAGGGAAATGAGCTTGAGGAAGATGAAGGAGGAGATGTAAAATGGTGGGGGAAAGAGAATTGAGGCATCCCCCTCTCTCTATCTCACTTATTCTTACTCCCTCTCTCTCTCTCCAAGCATGCTTACCCTCATCATTATGTCCCGCCTCTCTCTCTCTCCTCAATCATTGCTCTCATTTCTTTCTTTTCTCACCCTAATAAAACCATAACATAAAACAACACAAATGAACTTGTAACCAAATGAAACATGTCATGGTGCACTAACCATGAAAACTGTTGAAATACGGATTTGGCTTAATCGCGATTAGCAGTGCACTAATCGGGTTTTTATTTAAACTGCATATAATAAATTTTAAAAATGCCAAATGCTTTAAATATATTTTTAAATGAATAAATCATTTTAATCTCCAATTATTTCATAATTATTGGCATATATTTATACCCTTTTTCGAAAACCCCAATATCGCAAATCGGGCAGTTTTCGGGAAATATATTATTTTATTATTTAAATTCTAAAAATAATATTTTATATTTTCTGAAATGTTACACCTAACTCTAGAATTGGTAGGGTTGCCTTCCGCTCTCGTAGGGGTCTAGGGATGTGGGTTTGTCTATGCATCGCGACCGTGGAATCCGTGTTTTATACTGGCTTAATTTAAAACACAGAATTCCTAGTATATCCAATATTTCATATGTGTTCTTCTGCTGCTGATATTCTGTGATATGATCACTTGTTATTCTGAGACGAATGCTTATATTATATATATGATGATATATAGTAAATATTGATTCTTTCATTTCTTCTGTGATGCTTAGGAAGCATAATTTGATGGGACTTCATTAATGAGATTAATGAAATAAATGAAACCTAAAGATATTGTAGAAACTTGTTTTAAAAACTGGTAGCTCTAGTTCTTGCTTTGCATAGTGGTATTCCTTTTGGAATATCCAACACCTTATTTGATAATGAAAGAGCCGAGATTTCTTCACCGGGAGTGACCTCTTTAGTGAAACTGGCAGATGCTACAACCCACTCGGTTTGTCTTTTGATTATTTCTATAGTTTTTACTTTGCATAATGGTATTTGTGAAATATCCTGCGGCTCATTCGATAAGGTAAGAGCCGAGATCCCTTCACCGGGAGTGACCTCTTTAGCAAAACTAGTAAAAGCCTAAAAAACACTCCTTTTAAAATTCACTCGATTTTACAAAAACCATCCGCAGACCCTCCGTCATTTTAAGAAGTAGAGTACTTAGTATTCGTGGTGAGTATGTTGACTATAGTTAAGACGCAGTGTACGGTAGCTAAGTGATGTCTTCCTACACAGCATATGATGCGATTAGTTAGGACATTCATGTGATTATGTTGACTATAGTTAATGGTCATGTGAGTGGGTCTAATTAATCACGAAATGACGGGTAGAACTTGACTAGTGCTTATGATATGTTGACCATAGTTAAGGTCATAAGTGCTAGGGGTAAAAACCATTATTAGGAATTTCAAGTGTTGAAATTTGCAATGAGATTGCATACCTTCTATGAGATAGTTGGATCCCGATATCCACTGCGAGTAAGAGTTACTCCTGGGAGAGTTTTGCACATTACAATTAGCCGATCAAGTAGGTGTTTAGAAAGGTGTTAACGGGGTTACGCCTTTGGGAAAACGAGGTTTATTTTAATTAGGTCCGTAGGAAAACACGGGGAACCACCCTCAAAGTACCGACACTGGCCTGGCCGAAAGATTGGCGAACTTGTAGGGTGTAATTAATCCTGGCTAGTCTTACCTTTTAGGGTTTGAAGGAAGATTTGATAAAAACAGTAGGAGCCATCCTGATTAGATAAAATAATAACCAATCTAATCTTGTAAGAGCGCACGCAGAGTGTTTTCTTCTCTCTTTCTCCTTGTAGCGACCATGTCATGCCTTAATCAAGATAATAATATGGATGTATTGACCGAACCTGCTTATTATACTGTGCTGGGGAATGTTGGTTCCGTTCTTTCTTATAATTGTTATAAGTCTGAACAGGAAATAGGGGAATATCTGGATTTCGACGCAACCCAATCGAGGAATAAGCATGTTGATGCATATTCTTCGGGTGTGTTCGTTACCAAGAACTTTTTCTCAGTTTACTCTACGTCCTAGGTATGAGATACCGGATCAGGATCCCATATATGTAATCTGTTACATGGGCAACAGAAAGGTAGAGAACTGAGATTGGGTGATATGTCTCTAAGTGTTAGAGAATGGTGCAATTGTTGCAGCCAAGTCAGTTGGCTGATATCACCTTGTATTACCAAATGGTAAATACATTGATTCTGAACAAATGTTATTAGATACCGAACCTGATATACAATATTACTGTTCGAGATAGTGCCCTCAAAGTCAATTATTGGATCGCAGGTACGTGATTGCAATGATTGCGGAGGACCTATACCGGTAGGACAGTCTTACTCGAGATGATAGTATGCTATCTGGTTTGCCTTTATCAGTCGTGTACATTTTCAGGTGACTGATTACTTGTTACACTTTGATAGAGCCCTTAGGATCTTGCTTTACTACCAACAGTATGATGGCGATCATATACGTGAGAGTTGGGTAGTTTATATGCATATCCTTAATTGTGGTCCCTAGTCGTGGGAGTTTCGAGACAGGGCATCGATACTCCGGAGTAGACTAGTGTATACAGTCGAGACCCCGACGAGGGGCGGTGGCCGGTCTCACAAGCCACTGGTATCAGTTGGATCACATAAGATGTATACAGGTGCTCATTGGGTTATGAGTACACCGGACAGGACTCGCCGGGAATCTGCTAGTTGGTATTATACATATCGTCAGATAGCAGTTCCCTGGTGACATGTGTACAGGTTAGTTCATCGACCTGAGGTCGTCATTTGTCTCATGTGAGTTCCCACTGTGCTTTGATTTCTACCCTACCACGGCTCAAAGGAGTCGTGCAAACAGGTAGTTTTTGGGTACAGTCCCGAGCCACATGGAGGCACGTGAGCGGATCGGCAGGGGATTCGTCTCTCCCGGTATTGGGGTGAGATCGTGCTGTGTCTAGGAGAGCCATTACACAAAGCCCACGGCCGTGGCAGGAGATTTACTGGTAGGTACTCCAGTAGTATCTCAGGGTGTTATTGGGCTACACTCCGA
The DNA here is from genome assembly GCA_030015575.1 of Agapanthus africanus. Taxonomy (NCBI): domain Eukaryota; kingdom Viridiplantae; phylum Streptophyta; class Magnoliopsida; order Asparagales; family Amaryllidaceae; genus Agapanthus; species Agapanthus africanus. The sequence continues at coordinate 734,019,683 of JASDDO010000019.1, read as the reverse complement.
CACGACTTATACTGCTATTGGGGGTCTGACGTTACTAGCCCCCTAGGCAGATATGCGATACTCATAGACGAACGGACCGGACTGTATATACATTGTCACTGTTAGGCTCAGTAGGGTTTCCGGATGAGTTCGCTCATCGGCCTCCTTTGAGGTCAGTCCATGGGCAGCCGTTATGCATAGCTAGTGCCGCTGACGGTTTGTGGTTAAACCCACTGCCAGGGTACTGACGAGTCATTAGAGTACCCCACAGAAAGTTTCCCAAGTTCGGGCGAAACGTTGTAGAGGCCGTATGGTTTTATGGCAGGGTTCGGAGAATGCACGTGCGTTTACGCACGTGTCGGTTTTCGGACAGATGATACCGGTCAGCTTTGGTTTAAGCCGGATCCGAGTATTGTATTGAGTAGATATAATATCTTTGTCTCGGTTGCATTTGTATTCGGTCGTAATACAAATGCGGGTATATTTATACAGTTACGGGGTTATCCTGAAATTCGTTTCGGGATCACTTTTGGAAGTTGCCAGTTCTCAATTTTCTATCAGCCGTCTTTTAACATTCGGTTAAAGACGGATTTATCTTTTCTTTGGAAGAGTGTGGATGCTTCTAGAAGGTTCTAGAAGCAGTGAGGTGCTATTGTTTCATTGGTTGCTTTTGGTGTGTTCACACTTTGTGTTCACACTAGAGATATTTGTTTGTGTTCACACATGATATTTTCTTGTGGTCAACCCCCCTCTCCTACACTCACCCTCCTCCTCCCTATATATGGCCGGCCCCTTCCCCCTCTCTCACACACTCTCACTTGATGTTTCATTTGGTAGAAAAAGATTATGATAGTTTTCGGTGTATGGAATTTCACAGCTCATTTCATTCCATCACCCGATTCCCACGGCAACTTCATTAACCGTTCGTCCATAGCTTTGGACGGAACGAGACAAAGTCTTCTACTCATTCTCTACATCATTCTTGGTCGTCTCTTTTAGCAAACTTGACGACCGAGTTGCCTCGAGTCAGAGGCGGGAGCCCGTTTAAAGAATCGTTGACGTGGTGCCACCTGGACGAGGAGATCGAAGATCGACGAGATCGGAGCAGCCGCAACGGAGCGTGGGATGATAGTTAAAGAACGAAGGACTCAGATCGTTCGGTATAACCTTTCTACACTCTTTACAATTTGTTAGTTTAGCAATAATAGAAGATCGGAGTTATAGTATACGATAGCGCCAGTTAAAAGTTTTTGTTCCGCATTTGGCGTCTGTAGACTGCCGGGGCGCTAACGTAGACTTACAGTGGTATCAGAGCCTCACCATTTTGCTTTACTAACTTGTGCTAACGCGTTTAAAACATCGATCGAACCGGATATCGAAAACTGCAAAATCTCCATTCACAGTTTCTGTCGATTTTAAATGAAGTCCTAAAATTATTCTACATATCACAGAAAGTTGTGCAGGGTTTTAGAAGCACACCGACCAAATTTGAGCACGTGATTCCACCAAACTGCCGCGGAATCGCGGCCAAACCTATGGTTTGGCCGCGCATCCGCGGCCGTTCTATTGAATCAGTGCACCAAATTTGTACAGTGTCTTCTCTGTTGGAATTTAGGGTTTTTGGTATATATCTTTTGGGCCTAGATTTTGTTACTGTTCAACAGATGTTCGTGGGGCCCACTTCGTGATATTTAGTCGATCGAAATTTAAACATGTTAGTTTACAGTGCTTACATTATATCTCCGACCGGGAATGTCATTTGATCGGTAAACCGCGTCTGATTGCTATAGTTCTTTTAGACGGTTTTGCGAACGTGACATTCGCGTTGATGTTCTGTGTTGTGCTGTGATGTTGCGGATTTGTCGTGGTGGATAGCAGTGTGCAATGGTAGTGCAGTTTGGATTTATTTGTACATTTGATATTGCGGAGCGAGCGTCCAACATGTGGACTGCCGTCACTGCCTGTTGTATAATATTCTTTTGGGGCACGACCAGGTTGCGGTCGATGTACCTGTTGTACTATTATTTATTACTGTACTAGGTTTTGCCCCACGACGGAGTGCACGGATAGCCGGGTTCTGAGGGGCAACGGGTCCGCATCTCATGGCTTTGAGAGGCAGAGGGGCCTCACTCTAGAATTGGCAGACTATTCGCCGCACTCGTAGGGGGTACAGGTTGACCCATGGAGGGGTGCCCAAGATTACCGGATTCCGTGAAGTGCAGGGTGGTCCATTCACTTTGCTGTAGGGGGCTGCCTCGCTTCAGGTTTTGGCGGGTAACTTGCCGCACCCGTAGGGGTCTAGGTTTCATTGCACAGGCTATCCACACGACAGGGGAACGTCGGGTTTCAGCAGCGGCTCTGTGAAACTCGGGGATCCCAGATTATCTGTATTGTTCTGTGATGCTTATTACTTTTCTGTAATGTTGCATATTATCACGCCTGGAGCGATTATTGTATATTGGTTTATATACTATTAGATATTGTATATGTTTTACACCCGCGCTAGTCCAGTCCCCGCTCTGTCGTTAGTTAAGTAACCTAACGGGTGATGACGGGACCCAGTGACGAATGCGGATGGCATATACGTACATTTTATTTTCGTTCTTTTCTGGTGTGATTGATTGATGGGACTGCGTTGATTCTGATCAATGCAAAGTAAAACAAACCTTTTTGGCAGTTGTTGGAACAATTTAAAAAGTGTTATTACAAAGATGTTTCCTTTTGTTTTGCATAGCGGTATTCAGTGGAATATCCTGCACCTCATTCGACGGGGCAAGGGCCGATATCCCTTCACCGGGACTGACCCTTGGGCAGAAGTTCGCGTCAGGGTAATAAGTTCACTATAGTCGATTACAAGTTGCTTTGCATCGCGGTATTCAGTGGAATATCCTGCACCTCATTCTATGAGGAAAGAGCCGAGATCCCTTCACCGGGAATGACCTCTTTAGCAAAAGGTTTTCGCCACTATATTTTTTATAAAAAGCTATCAGGTTCCTTCAGCGATATCAAGTTCACTACGTTAAAGGTTTTTTCGCCAAAAACCAGCCGTAGCCCTCCGTCGTTTCTTATGGATGGTCAGTAGTATTCAAGTTATGTTTGTTGGCTTTCGTCAAGGCATAGTGTTTGGTAGCTGCTGGGTATTCATTTGTTGCATAGATAGATGAGTTGGTTTGGGACAGTCGTATTACCTTGTTGGCTTTCGTCAAGGGTATGTACGGGTGGGTTCAAATTGACAAGATAGTGACGGGTAGAACTTGGCATGTGACTTATGACATTTTGACCAAAACCAAGGTTATAAGAGCATGGGGCAAAAATGATATCGGGAGTTTCTAAAGAAACTAAAACTTGCCAAGTATGCGCATACCTTCTGGAGTATGAGTAACGTGGATGCATTCCATCACGTTATCATACGATGAGAGTTGGATCCCGATTCCCATTTATGAGTTGGTTTACTCTTCGGGTGATCCCGTTTGATTCTTCTTTTAGGTTTGGAGGAGAATTTGACGAGACAGTGGGAGGTTTCCGGATTAGATAAAGTGATAACCATTCTGATCTAGGTTAGAGTGCACGCAGAGTGTTTTTTTTCTCTCTCTCTTTGGCAGCGACCTTTGACCGACCCTAGACTATGACTCATTGACCAAGTTGACCGAACCTTCTTAAAATACTGGCTTTTGGATTATCCGAGTTGCATAAGTCATTGCCACTCCTTCTTCTACCCTTTGCATTTCTCAGAACACCCGTATTACTACGGACATCCACTTCCATTGGATAGATCCATCGTATGGTTATATACGAACTCGAAGGGACTTCTTTGAGGATGGATCCAGGTTCAAGAGAAATAGAATTGGTTTATTCAGTTGTCTTTTATTATCACCTTCTCTCAGGTTGAGAGGGCTCCTTGGTTTAGGAGAGTACACCTATTACGCTTATTGGATAGTCTTATTCCAAACCATAGGCAGGTGCCGAAAGGTAGGGAATGAAGAAAACCAATTAGCCTAAGTAGGGTGTGAAGAAGGCAATAACTAAAGACAAAATAAAGGGATTAGAAAAAGAGCAAAGTAAATTGCGACTGTTATCATTCACGACCAAAACCGCGTACTTCATCGCCACTCTTATTTCACCTTTAAAAGAATAAGGTATTATTCAGTTGTCTTTTATCATCACCTTCTCTTAAGATGCGAGTACTCCTTGGTTTAGAAGGGTACACCTATTATGCTTACTGGATAGTCTTCTTCCAAACCATAGGCTGGTGCCGAACGGTAGGGAAGGAAGAAAACCATTTAGCCTAACGAAGGTGTACAGAAGGTAACGACTAAAGACAAATAAAGGGATTTGGAGAGATGGCAATAAAATATACGGTTAAAGTCATGGATTGGATTATGGAAGAGGCATTACTAGGAATACCAGGATACCCCTACGAAATATTTTCATGTTTCAGTGCATTGTTAAAAGAAAACTGTTTTCCCGATTAGATACTTACTCCAAGGGTATGTATTTACCAGGTTTCATTCTCATATCTGTATGGTTTTACGGATGATGAGTGGGAGTAAGTTATTGGGAATTAGGTAATTATCCTCATTATATCGGAATTCGTTGTAATTGGTGATATTTGAGGAAATCGCCAGGGTACAGTTTTCAACCTACGAAGCACAGGTTTTGAGTTATTCAACTCAGCGGACTTATACAGAGTATTGTATGTTGTCCAGTGTCCATCAGGACAAAGAGGTAGGTCCTCGTACTTTATTCTGTTTACTTATGACTTCTCAAGTTTTTAGACAAGTGTTTCGTAGAAATACAAGGTCTAAGTTTTGAGAAGTTGTGGGTATAAGAATAAAGTAGAGAACCAGGTGTCACAAGTATCGGGATTCTTCAAAGAGATCGAAGATGTAGATTCTTGTGTTTGGTATTCAGATGATTGTAATGATTTTGAGAAACTAGTTTCTCTTTCAGGTTGCTCATAATTGGAAGGAGTCCTAAGTTGAGTAATGCTGATTAGTCTCTTTCCATTAAGTTGATATGCATTGGAGACAGCTGCATGATTGAATATGGTTCCAATTAAATAAGTGCCAAAGTTTCTATATTGGATATAGAATAGTTCGTACCTTAAAAGATGTTAAGGTACGGGGAGTTGTCCAGCTTATGCTTAAAACCAGACACTGGATAACTCAGGGCACGTTTCTGTAATGGCTGTTTGTGGGTTGACCCTGGCTATGACGAGGGTTGATATTCTACCATTTGGAAGATCAATAGTGATATTGTTCTTGACTCGCCACAGTTTTAGTAAAATGGTTTTTTTTTCCAGAAAACAGTAGTGGGAGTATGGTAGAACTGGAAGTGATTCCAGAACCGCGAACGATTACGGAAAATTTAATAGGACCTATATATTCAATCAGGTTTGACATTCCATTAGCCACTCCGCAGATATGGTGGGTAACCTCAGACACCCGAGAGGTACTTCGGTAGCCTCAAGGACGGTGACAGGGAGGTTCTTATCTACCCAGACTTGACACTACTGTTGTTCCAGACTATGAGACCAGGTAGGAGGATAAGTATAGCGTCGTTCTAAACTAGCTTTAGAAGTGCACGTGTATATTATTCTGCCAGAGGGTTGTCGTAGTCAGTGGGAGCAGCGGAAGCATAGTGGGCAAGTAGCTTATGTCTATTTATAGACTAGAGCAGTTATAGCGGAGATAGATCATCTAATTTTGATGTGTCAGTCATGGGTTTGACTTCATCAGAATAGGGGATGGATCTGTTAAGAAGGTAGTAGGGTGTGATGTCATGGTATCTGGATGACATACACAGAGTAGGAAGTAAAATTCCTATACTACGATCGGTTGTACTGTGGTCGTCACACAGTTGTTTCTCCAGACAGGATATGTATATAATATTTGACATTCTGGTTTCTGGATCTATGGTTTTAGATCTAGATTTGGGTAGTTTCCCAATGTGGGTATTTTGACAGATATTCTAATGGTTTTTAGAATAGTTGACTCCTTGCATGGTGGTGTACCTGCAGGTGATGGAGTCACACTCTCTAAAGGTGTCGTATAGACTAAAGGGGAGAGGGCTGTGCATGATTGGCAGATCACTTGCTTAGGCAATTGAGTCAATCGTGAGGTGTCAAGTACCACACCAGATGTTGTTTTTGCACTAGATGCGATAAGTTTGTATTAATCCAATCCTGGAGAGACATAAGGAAGCAGTTTTAGAACATAAGTGGATGTTCTACGGATTTGATGACGGCAGCCTCCTTCGGGAGACGATTATCATTCCAGGCTTCAAAGGTGACGTGGATGACAGAGTGATTGTCAGAGTTTTAGTTTTCCTTCTGACGAGGGACAGTATTATGGACAGGTGGTCCAAGAGGATACTGTGGGTGGCATGGTGCCGGATACTGATTAGGTTCAGTGATCGATACAGTCTAAGAAGTTTGGATTTGGAGTTCATTTATGAACTAGGTCCCATCAGATATCCAGACATATTCTAAGACAGGTATTACTCGATTCAGGAGATGGCTTTCTTCGCGAACTTGAGATTTAGAGAGATATAGAAAGAAACATCTAGGCTGATCCACCCACTGAGGCTGTTTCTCGAACACAATAGTTTTACAAACGAGCTTTGTGAAACTGATTAGTAGAGGAGTTGGATGTTCGGTTTCACACGGGCTGTGAGTAGTCGACATCGCAATAATTAGCCTTGAGTGCAAGTGGGAGGTTGTTGGAGATAGTGCCCTCATCGTCAATTATTGGATCGCAGGTGCGTGATTGCAATGATTGCGGAGGACCTATACCGGTAGGACAGTCTTACTCGAGATGATAGTATGCTATCTGGTTTGCCTTTATCAGTCGTGTACATTTTCAGGTGACTGATTACTTGTTACACTTTGATAGAGCCCTTAGGATCTTGCTTTACTACCAACAGTATGATGGCGATCATATACGTGAGAGTTGGGTAGTTTATATGCATATCCATAATTGTGGTCCCTAGTCGTGGGAGTTTCGAGACAGGGCATCGATACTCCGGAGTAGACTAGTGTATACAGTCAAGACCCAGACGAGGGGCGGTGGCCGGTCTCACAAGCCACTGGTATCAGTTGGATCACATAAGATGTATACAGGTGCTCATTGGGTTATGAGTACACCGGACAGGACTCGCCGGGAATCTGCTAGTTGGTATTATACATATCGTCAGATAGCAGTTCCCTGGTGACATGTGTACAGGTTAGTTCATCGACCTGAGGTCATCATTTGTCTCGTGTAAGTTCCCACTGTGCTTTGATTTCTACCCTACCATGGCTCAAAGGAGGCGTGCAAACAGGTAGTTTTTGGGTACAGTCCCGAGCCACATGGAGGCACGTGAGCGGATCGGCAGGGGATTCGTCTCTCCCGGTATTGGGGGTGAGATCGTGCTGTGTCTAGGAGAGCCATTACACAAAGCCCACGGCCGTGGCAGGAGATTTAGTGGTAGGTACTCCGGTAGTATCTCAGGGTGTTATTGGGCTACACTCCGACACGACTTATACTGCTATTGGGGGTCTGACGTTACTAGCCCCCTAGGCAGATATGCGATACTCATAGACGAATGGACTGGACTGTATATACATTGTCACTGTTAGGCTCAGTAGGGTTTCCGGATGAGTTCGCTCATCGGCCTCCCTTGAGGTCAGTCCATGGGCAGCCGTTATGCATAGCTAGTACCGCTGACGGTTTGTGGTTAAACCCACTGCCAGGGTACTGACGAGTCATTAGAGTCCCCCACAGAAAGTTTCCTAAGTTCGGGCGAAACGTTGTAGAGGCCGTATGGTTTTATGGCAGGGTTCGGAGAATGCACGTGCGTTTACGCACGTGTCGGTTTTCGGACAGATGATACTGGTCGGCTTTGGTTTAAGCCGGATCCGAGTATTGTATTGAGTAGATATAATATCTTTGTCTTAGTTGCATTTGTATTCGGTCGTAATACAAATGCGGGTATATTTATACAGTTACGGGGTTATCCTGAAATTCGTTTCGGGATCACTTTTGGAAGTTGCCAGTTTTCAGTTTTCTATCAGCCGTCTTTTAACATTCGGTTAAAGACGGATTTATCTTTTCTTTGGAAGAGTGTGGATGCTTCTAGAAGGTTCTAAAAGCGGTGAGGTGTTATTGTTTAATTGGTTGCTTTTGGTGTGTTCACACTTTGTGTTCACACTAGAGATATTTGTTTGTGTTCACACATGATATTTTCTTGTGGTCACCCCCCCTCTCCTACACTCACCCTCCTCCTCCCTATATATGGCCGGCCCCTTCCCCCTCTCTCACACACTCTCACTTGATGTTTCATTTGGTAGAAAAAGATTATGATAGTTTTCGGTGTATGGAATTTCACAGCTCATTTCATTCCATCACCCGATTCCCACGGCAACTTCATTAACCGTTCGTCCATAGCTTTGGACGGAACGAGAAAAAGTCTTCTACTCATTCTCTACATCATTCTTGGTCGTCTCTTTTAGTAAACTTGACGACCGAGTTGCCTCGAGTCAAAGGCGGGAGCCCGTTTAAAGAATCGTTGACGTGGTGCCACCTGGACGAGGAGATCGAAGATCGACGAGATCGGATCAGCCGCAACGGAGCATGGGATGATGGTTAAAGAACGAAGGACTCGGATCGTTCGGTATAACCTTTCTACACTCTTTACAATTTGTTAGTTTAGTAATAATGGAAGATCCGGGTTATAGTATACGATAGCGCCAGTTAAAAGTTTTTGTTCCGCATTTGGCGTCTGTAGACTGCCGGGGCGCTAACGTAGACTTACAATTACATCAGTTTCTTTATTAAGTTAAAGAAGGATATAATTCTGTATTGGAGGATAATGTTGTGAATATTTTCCTGAATCAATAGTTGATTGGATCAGACACGTTATGTAATAGCATTAACGTTCTAAATCAAACCACAGTTTAAAGTATGTAGAACACACAAAAGAGGAGTAGTTTAGAAATGAACGAATCCTTCTTGTGGCATTGTAGACTAGGTCATATCAATGCGACACGACCAGCTAAGTTACATAAGGATGAATATGAGAATCTGTTTGAATTTTCATCTTATGCTACTTGCCAGTCTTGTCTCAAAGGTAAAATGACCAATACTCCGTTTACTGGAAATGGAAGAAGAGTTGCTGAACTCTTGGGACACTTACATGATGATGTATACGGTCCTATGTCTACAAAAGCCAGGGCTGGTTTCTCGTACTTCATTATATTCATTGAACATCTCTCAAGATTCATACATATGTTTCTGTTGAAACACAAGTCTAAAACTTTTAAAAAATTCAAGGAATATAAGCTTGATGTTGAGAACCAGTTAGGTAGAAGTATTAAAGTCCTTCGATGTGATCGAGGAGGAGAATACTTAGGCATGGAGTTCCTGGATTTTCTAAAACAGAGAATGTGATTCTCTCTCAGCTTACTCCTTCGTATACACCACAACACAATGGTGTATTGGGGCAGAGCTATCGCGCCCTATGAGATATGGTGCGCTCTATGATGAGTACTGCTGAGTTGCCTGTTTCCTTTTGGTGTTATGCACTTGAGAAGATGCATACCTATTAAATGGGGTTCCATCCAAATCAGTGCCTACCACTCTATATGAGATATGGTATGGGAAGTGACCATTTCTTAAACGAGTTAAGATATGGGGTTGCCCGGCCTATGATGAAAAGCAGAATCCGGACAAGCTTGAGGCAAGGTCAGATCTGTATAAGTTTGTTGGATATCCCAAACATTTGCGAGGCAATATCTTCTACCACACTGAGGAGTAAAAGGTGTTTTGTTTCTCAGCATGCCACCTTTTTAGAAAAGGAATTTCTTATGAAGAAATTTGTGGTCATGAGGTAGAACTGGAAGCAGTTCCAGCTGGACAAACTAACAGCTGATGATTTGGTGAAACCAAAGGATTCAATAGTCTCCAACGAACCTCAGCCTCTCCACGAATCTGGTAGGGTTCCTCATCCACTTGAGAGATACTACGGTCTTCTCGGTGATAGTGGGAGCGAGGATTGCATCAAGGTAGATGATGGCCCAACCAGGTTCAGGCAGGCCATCACGAGTGGGGACTCTGTGAAATGGTTGGATGCTATGCGATCAAAGATGGAATCCATGTACACCAACAAAGTATGACTTTGAATGTTGTACCTAAAGGGGTAAAACCCATCGGGAGCAAATGGATCTTGAGAAGATTCTTGGTGTAAATGGAAAAGTTGAGACTTTCAAAGCTATGCTTAAGTCCATCAGGATTAAAGCAGGCATCGCGGAGTTGGAACATCTGTTTTGATGTGGCAGTCAAAGTGTTTGACTTCATCAAAAAGGAAGATGAACCTTGTATATACAAGAAGGTTGTAGAGAGTAAGGTTGTCTTATACGTATTGTACGTTGATGACATACTCTTGATAGGAAATGGTTTCCTATGCTACATTCGGTCAAGCTCCTCTTATCACAAGGATTCTCCATGGAAGATCTGAATGATACCTACTACATCTAGTGGATAAGGATCTATGATGATAGATCTAAGTGGATATTGTGAGTATCCCAATTCCAGGTACATTAACACCATTCTAAAGGGGTTTAGTATGGAAGATTCTAAGCGTGGTGGTTCGCCCACTTCCTCATGAATCACTCTCTCCAAAAAGAAGTCTCCGGAGACAGATTTGGAGAGAGCTCGCGTGCAAATGATAACCTATACTTCGGCAGTAGGCTCTATCAAGTATGCGATGTTATGTACCAGACTAGATGTAGCTAACTCACTAAGTGTAGTGATCAGGAATCAATCAGATCTTGGGAGAATCACAGGGCAGCTGTGTAGGACATTCTTAAGTACTTGAGAAGCACTGAAGAAATGTTCTTGGGGTTTTGGTGACGGTGAACTCCAGTAGGAGTCCTTTACCAATTCCAGCTCCCAAAGTGATAAGGACGACTGAAAGTCAGTTACAGGCTTTGTCTTTAACCTCAGTGGAGGGATGGTATATTGGAAGAGTTCCAAGCTAAATACCATGACATACTATACGATAAAGGCTAGATACATCGCTACCAACAATACTACCAAAGTGGCTGTCTGGACATTTCTTGTTCATAAGATAAAAAAGGTTCCTACCATTGAGCGTCCAATAAATGTATTGTGACAACAATAGAGTTGTGGTTTTGGCTTAGGAACGCAGGTCCCATCAGCGTTCCAGACATATTCTGAGGACTGTATCACCTAATCAGGGAGATAGTTGATCTCCAGGGGATCAAGTTCAGGAGAGTTGACATGAAGGATAACATGGCGGATCCACTCACGAAAGGCCTTTCCGTAGAGAGACTTCTATAGGACGTTGAGTATGAGATACTACAACAAATGGCCTTAGTACAAGTAGGAGATTGTTAGTAATATGTATGCCCTAGAGGCCATTACTGTACATACGATGTATATTGTAGTGGATGCTTGGACATATATAGGGAGGACTTTCTTGCTCGACATGATAGTATGCTATCCGGTTTCTCTTTATCTTAATATGTACACTTATTGTCTCTCTATTACATGTTGATAAAGCCCTTAGGATGAGTACTTGACTATCAGGATTATGATGCAGATCATACTAGTGTGGATAAGGTAGTCGGTAAGTACATCCTTCATATGTTCCTAGTCGCGGGAGTATCGAGACATGGCATCGATGTTCCAGAGTAGACTAGCGTATACGCTTCTCTACCCATGTGATGGGCGATGGATGATCCCACATCCATTGATGTTTGGCATCAGAAAAGGTATACGGGTGCTCAGTGGAGACTGTTGGCTATAGTGCCCTCAAGGCAATTATCATAGTCGCGGACAGTTGACTATGATGATTGAGGCAGGACCTATACCGATAAAACAGTCTTACTCAAGATGATGGTATGCTATCTGGTTTGTCTTTATCATCATGTTGATAGAGCCCATAGGATTCTTGCTTGACTGCCAGCATTATGATGGCGATCATATATGTGGGAGCTGGGGTCTATAAGCACATCATTAAATGTCCCTAGTCGTAGGAGTATCGAGACCGGGCATCGATACTCCAGTGTAGACAAGTGTATACTGATCGAGACCCCGACGAGGGGCGGTGGGCAGGTCTCACAAGCCATTGGTGTTAGTTTGTTTACCTAAGATAGTATGCAGGTGCTTATTAGGTTATGAGTACACTGGACGGACTCGCTGGGAACCTGCTAGTTGGTATTATACCTATTGTCAGACAGCAGTTCCCAGGTGACATGTGTACAGGTTAGTCTGTCGACCTGAGATCGTCATTTGTCTCGTGTGAGTTCCCACTGTTCTTTGATTACTACCCTACCACGGCTCAAAGGAGTCGTGCAAACAGGTTTTAGTTGGGTACAGTCCCGAGCCATATGGAGGCAATGATCGGATCGTCGGGGATTCGTCTCTCCCAGTATTGGGGGTTGATGTCGCATTGTGTACGGGTAGCCATCACCACAAATCCATGGCCATGGTAGACGAGGATTACCGATCCAGGATCGATAGTTTCTCAGAAGGTGATGGGTTACATGCCGACATTAAATATCGCGTTGTTAGGGGTCTGACTTTATCCACCCCCTAGACTCGATATGCGATGCTCTTAGACGAACAGACCGGACAGTACGGATATTGTCACTGACAGGCTCAGTAGGGGTTCAGGATGAGTTTGCTCGTCAGCATCCCTTTCGCTCAATACCTCGGTAGCCGTTACGTACAGCTAGTGCCGCTGACGTGCTTGTGGTTAAACCTACTGCCAGCGTATTGACGAGTCTTTAGAGTCCCACACAGAGGGTTTTCACGGTTCAGGCGATATGGTGTACATGAGGTATGTTGATACATACAGGTGTTCGATTAAATATGTGCAAGTCCTGCGCAGACTTTAATCGGACGGTTGATAATACTAGCGGCTTAGGATTTAGCCGGATTATTAAATCGGGTTTTGATTTAATAATTTATACATGTATTTGTATATACGTATTCTAGTATTATTGTTCACTATTCGTTTTCTCTCTCGGCTATTCGTATTTTGGTACGAATATGCGTATATGTATTTCGGTACATGTACCGGGAAGTATTCCATATTTTATACGGAATAGCTTCTAGAAGATGCCACCCTTTTTATTGATTTTCTTTTAGAAATTCAATTAAGAATTGAGGTGGAAAAAGGTGAGTCAAAGCATGGCATGAACATGGTTTTAAAGTATGGTTGTGATTATTTTATTTGATTAAATGGATATAATGTTTTCTTTTAGTGAATGAGAGAGGGGGGGCACTCAATCAAGGGGTGGGGGCTTCATTTCATTTGGAATAACATCACATTATTACACTCTCCACTCTCACTCTCTCATGCTCACACACAAGAGTTAGCCATTCAAAGTTCATGCCAATGCTTCCTCATCTCTTCCTCTTCTATGTTTTCCTATTGAGCAAATGGGTAGAGAGAAAATATAGTGACACACTACTACACCCCCACTCTCCGTTGCTAGCGACTTCGGAGCGTCGGTTGCTTCGTTCGACGAAGCTGGAGCTTGCGCCGTTTCCTTCAGGTGGATCACGGAGATGGAGGAAGACCGGCAACCAAACATCATCAAGTTGCCGCTAGGAGCTTGGAATGATGACCGAAGGACTCGGATCATCTCGGTATAACAATTCTAACTCTTAGTTTAGTTTGCTTGTTTAGGGTTTAAGGTCAATCCGTGATTCGGGTAGCGGTAGCGCCAGTTTAGAAAATTTTTATTCCGCATTTTGGCCGCGTTTCGACGGCTGGGGCGCTGACGGGACCCTTCATGGTATCAGAGCCACCCTTTAAACCCCTTACTAGCTTATTTAAACGTGCTTAAAAGATCGATCGATGGAAATTATCGAAATCACGATTCCAATTTTCAGTTTGCTGTCGATTTCTAAATGTGGTCCAAAAATTATTTCACACATCTTAAAAATCCGTGTAGGAAATTTTATGGATACTGGAAAAATTTGAACTCATGATACCACTAAAATCCAGCGGATCCGCCGCGCTAACCTCCTATTGGCGGCGGTTCCGCGGCCATTTAGTGGCGACGAGCCTTCAAATTTTCACTGTAGCCCCCTGATGTGAAATTGTGATTTTTTTGATGTCCTGTTTTGGCCCAGGTTTCTGTGCAGTATTGTTTTTGGTATTGGGGCCAATTTTGAACTTAGTCGATCGATATTTTAAACGTGCGTTTGACAGTACATACATTATATTCTGCGACCGTGAATGTCATTTGATCGGTAAACTCATCTAATTGCTATATGTCTTTTAGACGGGTTTGCGAACGTGACATTCACGTTGATGTTCTGTGACGTGCTGTGATGCTGGTTAGATCGTCGTGGTGGATAGCAATGGTGCAATGATAGTACAATTTTATTTCATTTGTACATTTGATATTGCGGTGCGAGCGTCCGACATGTGGACTGCTGATTAGAGAGATTTTATCGATCAAAAATATATTACCGCAATCAAGAACGGCGTCGCATGAAGCTAGCCGGTGAGTACGGGTCGGTCCACAGGGATGTTGTGAATCTCCTATTTGCGCTTACGAGTTAATTCCGAAGGGTGTTCGGATTGGTTATTAAATCTAAAATCTAAATCTATCTATACTACATTATCTAGATCTAGTCTTGCTAGGGTTAGATTTAGGGATGGTTTGGAAATGCAAGTAAATCTCAACGCTTTCTATACCCGAATGAAGATCTATGAGGAGTTATGGTAATTATCAATAAAGGGGATTAGATCCATTCGGGAAGGTGTTCCTTCCTCTAGGTTCTTGTCCTTCCTTTAGAGATCCTTACCCTAACCTCCATGGAAAATGCGCGCAACCGGGCTTTTATACTACGGTATCACCGCTACCTCGAGGGATAGGGTGCCGTAGGGCGCGGTGTGTGCGCGTATGCATGGAGTCCTATTGTAAATATTTGGTGGGTAAGAAAGGGATGAGAGATCTCATCTCTCAAAATCCTTCCCAAAGCTAAACCCTAAACAAGTTCCTAGGGCATGAAATTAAATCTACCTAGGGCAAAGAATTAAAATCTACACTAGGGCGAGAAATTAAATCTACTTACAGATGCATCCCTCCAATCATCCATGCAGGGTTGTCAGATCTGAATTTCTGAATGGAAAGGAAACACCGATGCTCTCCATAAAGGATTTCTGAATTTTATTTCATTAAAAGGAGGCATAAAGAAAATACAATGTTTTGGGTTCCTATTTATAGAGAATAGGAAACCCTAGGTTACATCTTGAACCGCATGTCTAAAATTACAAATATATCCCCAGGAAATCTTTCCATAGCCGACTCAACATTATGGTAATATTTTATTTGAATGAGGGCTTTATAAGGCCGCGGAACCGCGGCATTGGCGCGCTTGGGCCGCGGTTCCGCGGCCCAATGGTGAGATCATTTGATGAATTTTCCTGGGCTTCTTTAGGTTCTTCTGGGCTTTTCACTTCTTCAGTTAGTTTTCCATTTGGGCTTCTACAGTGATTCCAGATCTTCAGTGAACACTTTGCAATGGATTTTTAATCGTCCGCTTTGCATTTTTGGACCTTGTTGATGGTGAGCTGTTCTTCTTCTAGGCTTGACTAAGATCCTCCTATTTGTTGGTCAAAAATCCTTCTTTTGTGTCGTCTTTTGTGTTTTTCACTGTTTTTGTTCGCAGAACCTGTAACCTGTATCATGTAGCAGACATAGGTCAAAAGCACCTGTTTTTATTCTTAAATGCATAAGAATGGAGAATACAAAATGCAATATTATGTTATGAACAAATACCCCCAAACTTATCTTTTGCTCGTCCTCGAGGAAACTTATTATTTATTCTCGATAAAACTCTAACCTAGCCGCACTTTCGCAGGGAAACGCGATTGCACTGAGCACGTGCAACAAGCCGTTAAACCTCTAGGTGCCCCTAGTAGGAGGAGTGTTGTCTCCTGAGGGTTTTCAGCGGATTACACCTACAAAATCCTATCAATTCGGCCTATTGACTTTTGTTCTCCAATTAGGTTTTCTAACTAAGAATTCTATTATCTTCGACTCGTAAATTATCCACCCACATTCTTCACACTTCCTCATTATTTAACTTAAGATTATATATGTTATGTAGACCTACTTAGCTTTCGGCATCTCTTAAGTTTTCCTTCTAAAGTTCCATCTCCACTTAGAAATTTTTATCAACTCTACTAAAAATACAAGTTCTATTCTTCATTCCTTTCTCTTATCTAAATTCCAATCATATACCCCTACGTGTGTGTATAGATCACCCCTACACTTGGAAATTCAAATCAAGCAATCATACTCTCGTCCGTTGTCCAAAGTACTTATTAGTAGGTGAATTTTTAATTGAATTTCGCTTACACATCCTTCATGCGACCGTTAATACTTCTTGAGGTACCAACAACCGATTAAAAGATGTGTTAGCACTTTAAAGCGTACTTCCTAGTTTTGCAACACCCAAGGCTTTAGCAGTGACTCCCAAACCAGTTGGTCTAAGGCACTAGGTGATGAAGCACTCTCGCTAAATATTTTTCTATTCTTTACAGCCTTAAGTAATCACAAAAACCAGTGTCCATTTTTTTATTCTTCATTCACACTTTTTCTTTTCTTTTCTTCGTACTAAGGACTTTAGACAAGAGCATTTCAAGGTCTCTTCTACTATTCCAAGTTTCAAGGTGCGTGATTGTGCAATTTGTAGGGTATACATTTTCAGAATCTAGACTTAAGCTAGGAATTATTTTTCAAATTTATACTCTAATAAGAACATCAATACTCTTCCCTTATCTTGACTTAGCCCAAGAAGTGAACCCGAAATTTTCCTATTTCTAAATAAACTACAAAAACATATACTTTCTACCGTTAAATTTTAAGGAATGTTATTTTTAGGGTTTTTAATTCACTAAGTCTAAGATCTAGTTGTTCCTAGCCAGTTATCCTATTTGTCAAACTCAAGTCAATTAGCCAAAATTGAATACATAAATTTTTTTATATTTTTGAAATTTTTCAATTTTTATGGGTTTTCAAATAAGTATGCAAATGCAAAAATATGTATAAATGAATGCGAAGAAAGAAGACGTACCGAGCGTACCCCCAAACTTGAACTTGACAGTGTCCTCACTGTCATACTGAACCAAGAGGGTCAAAATGTCGGCACTCCCCAGTTTATTTATTTACAATATTTTTTTTTAATTTTTTAATGTTTTGAATTTTTTTTGTTATTATTATTTTTTTTATAAAAAAGAAAGCAAAAATATATATACATATATACAACAAGTTTCCCCCCAAACTTAAGCTTGGCCTTACACAAGCCAAAGGTTAGCACCAACCATTCAAAGATCTTATCCTGGTAGTGGTATACTTGGTGCACGAATGGGATGGAAAGAAAAGAGATGAAAAGCACGCAAGACCGTGTGAAAAGAAGAATGGTAGAATATGGTCTCGGTGGGGGAGAAGAAAGACGGAAAGAAGAAAGAAGTGGAGTGCGATCTTGAGGGTGTAAATTGAGTGAATAAATTAGCGCAATATGTGATGATCGATATGTTAAAAGCTATTGCGCTAACCTATCAACCTGTCGGGAAATGGGGTCAAATCCCTCAAGATTCGCACGAAAACCTAGGTACGCCGAACTTGGTATAGGAGATGAAAGCGTAACGGTCATTTGTTCGGTCGGAACAATGGGAAAGACGACAGGGAGTAAATAAGGGATAGTCTCATTCTCACCGTAATAAACTGTTTCGAACTTGAAAGATTCCATTAATGGTTCGAAACTACTATAATCAACCGAGTCTGATGGCTCATCTGAAAATGTAAAGGACTCAAACTCGGGCGGTGAGTCATCAACATCGTCCAAAAAAGTGAAACACTCGTAGGTGTTATCGTCTGTGAGAATTGTGTCAGATTCAAAGGAAAAGGTTTCAAGCTCACTGTCTTCAAGCAGGGTCGGAACGATGGGAAGGAGGGAGGGTGATATAACAGTCAAAGGTTCAGGAGGATGAATTGGAAAATCAGACACATCAAACAAAAATGATTCAACCTCAATATTATCCTTAAGACTCTCCTCAATACTATCCTCAATATTTAACTCATCCATGTCATTATCATCAAAATCAAGACGCATGTGAGATTCGGGAGAAACATTTAATAACTCAGGATGATGATTTGAACATAACATTTCAATTAAATCGACAGGTTCATCATCCGAAATATTCCCGGCGTCTATATCCTCAATTAAGTGAAAATCAATTTCTTTAGACACCTCCTCAAAAGCATGGATGTTTATCAATTTAGGTTCTAGAGTGGAGGTGTAAAGGTCAAACGGATTAGGTGCGGTTTCACTCGAAAGGGGTTCCTCTTAATCTAGCAAATCAAACACTACAAATTCGCTCAACTCATCATTTTGGACACATGTTTGAAAATTGGAGTTGTTGGATTCAATTCGGTATGGGTAGGTTTGATTTGGAAATCCTCTCTCATTCTCACTCTGTCCGACCGCATCCTTATACATTGAAAAATTTTGAGCTAGCGGGAAACTAGCTACCGGTTCACTAGATTGCATAAGGGCGGCCACGGACGCTTCCACATTCCTAGTCATTTTATTTGTTGCAGCAATATAAGCCTCCAACGACTCTTCCAAACTAGACTTAGGTGGTGAGGGGGTTTCGGTAAAGGATTCAAAATGGTGTGGATATGTGAAACTCCCTAATGACTATATAGAAACAGTGTCTAGTGAAGGTGGGAAAGTCGGGTAGGACTGGTAGGAAGTGGGTGATTGGACAGGGGTAGGGTCAACATGTGGATAAAAAGATGAATAGTCGTGCGGATCCATAGAACTAGATGAGCGGAGAAGGGTGAAAGATCGACTGCGAGATTGAGCAATATGCTCAGCAATGGACATCGGCTTAGGAGTTACAGCTGAACTTGAAAAAGTGGTGTCAACATACGAAGGTGGTGAAGGTTGACTTGGTTGACACAAAGTGGGTTGAAAAGTCAAACTGTTTCTCCTAGACGCCTCTATGTGATCTTTCAAAGATTTTTTAGGCATGGAGGGATCATTTTTAAATTGACCGAACAAATTGACATATGACGCAAAATTAGGTTCCGGATACCAAAGTTCGGCTAATGATTTATTATGTGGGGTACCTATGTTGTAAGAAAAGGGGAAAGAAGGAAAGTTTATTGTGGTGCAAGGATTTATTTGCGGCTAAAAATTTTGCAAGTTTCTATAAAATATTTGTCCTTTTTATTTTCATTCTTTTTCTCTTTATTTGGAAAAATTTTGTTGCAAAAAGATTTTAGAGAAAAGATATGCAACAGCAAAATATTTTATAGAAAAGATATGCAACAGCAAAATATTGCTTGCAATCTAATTTCATTTCAAGCAAGGCACAAAAATCCTGCACAAGATCGTTATTTGGAAGGGAAAAAAATTTTGAACGTAAAGAAATCCTGCAGGCAAATTTACAGAAGATATATCAAGATTTGCAGAGGAGGAGAGAGAAAGTCACAGAAATTTGCAGTGGCAGAACTGGGGTTTTTTTTTATCGCGCTTCTGCCTTTTTTCCAAGCCGTGAATCGACCAGGCCGCGGCGGTTCCGCGGCCGCAAAGGGGCTGGCGCCGCGGTTTCGCCGCGCGTTGGTCGGTTCGGCAAGTTTTTTTTTTCCTGGAACAGATCACCACGGTTAACTTGTAGACTCGGTCCTCCAAATTTCTTCTGTTCCTCGGTTGTTGTGATCTTCTGTTGTTCCGATCTGTTTTTTCCAGTTTTGATCTCTGTAGATTTCTAGATCCGAATTTGATCCTGCAAAGATTCACAAAAAACAAAGTATCCCTTCCAAAAATAACAAAATATATATATATTTATATTTTTATGATTTTTCTGATTTTTATGATTTTTTTTTATTAACCCGAAATCGCAAAAACGAAATAGCACGCCATCCCCGGCAACGGCGCCATTTGATTAGAGAGATTTTATCGATCAAAAATATATTACCGCAATCAAGAACGGCGTCGCATGAAGCTAGCCGGTGAGTACGGGTCGGTCTACAGGGATGTTGTGAATCTCCTATTTGCGCTTACGAGTTAATTCCGAAGGGTGTTCGGATTGGTTATTAAATCTAAAATCTAAATCTATCGATACTATATTATCTAGATCTAGTCTTGCTAGGGTTAGATTTAGGGATGGTTTGGAAATGCAAGTAAATCTCAACGCTTTCTATACCCGAATGAAGATCTATGAGGAGTTATGGTAATTATCAATAAAGGGAATTAGATCCATTCGGGAAGGTGTTCCTTCCTCTAGGTTCTTGTCCTTCCTTTAGAGATCCTTACCCTAACCTCCATGGAAAATGCGCGCAACCGGGCTTTTATACTACGATATCACCGCTACCTCGAGAGATAGGGTGCCGTAGGGCGCGGTGTGCGCGCGTATGCATGGAGTCCTATTGTAAATATTTGGTTGGTAAGAAAGGGATGAGAGATCTCATCTCTCAAAATCCTTCCCAAAGCTAAACCCTAAACAAGTTCCTAGGGCATGAAATTAAATCTACCTAGGGCAAAGAATTAAAATCTACACTAGGGCGAGAAATTAAATCTACTTACAGATGCATCCCTCCAATCATCCATGCAGGGTTGTCAGATCTGAATTTCTGAATGGAAAGGAAACACCGATGCTCTCCATAAAGGATTTCTGAATTTTATTTCATTAAAAGGAGGCATAAAGAAAATACAATGTTTTGGGTTCCTATTTATAGAGAATAGGAAACCCTAGGTTACATCTTGAACCGCATGTCTAAAATTACAAATATATCCCCAGGAAATCTTTCCATAGCCGACTCAACATTATGGTAATATTTTATTTGAATGAGGGCTTTATAAGGCCGCGGAACCGCGGCATTGGCGCGCTTGGGCCGCGGTTCCGCGGCCCAATGGTGAGATCATTTGATGAATTTTCTTGGGCTTCTTTAGGTTCTTCTGGGCTTTTCACTTCTTCAGTTAGTTTTCCATTTGGGCTTCTACAGTGATTCCAGATCTTCAGTGAACACTTTGCAATGGATTTTTAACCGTCCGCTTTGCATTTGTGGACCTTGCGTTGCCTTATTGATGGTGAACTGTTCTTCTTCTAGGCTTGACTAAGATCCTCCTATTTGTTGGTCAAAAATCCTTCTTTTGTGTCGTCTTTTGTGTTTTTCACTGTTTTTGCTCGCAGAACCTGTAACCTGTAACATGTAGCAGACATGGGTCAAAAGCACCTGTTTTTATTCTTAAATGCATAAGAATGGGGAATACAAAATGCAATATTATGTTATGAACAACTGCCGTCTTGCCTGTTTGTATATTATTCTTTTGGGGCACGACCGGGCTGAGGTCGATGTCACCCTTGTATATTATTTTATTTTCTGTACTAGGATTACCCCGCGGTGGGGTGCACGAATAGCCAGATTCTAGTGGGCAACGGGTCCGCTTCTCATGGCGTTGGGACGGAGGGGACCTTACTCTAGAATTGGCGGGCTATTCGCCGCACTCGTAGGGGGTATAGGTGACCCAGGAGGGGTGCCCAAGTTACCGGATTCCGTGAAGTGCTGGGTGATCCATTCATGTTACTGAAGGGGGCTGCCTCACTTCTGGTTTTGACGGGTAACTTTTCGCGCTCGTAGGGGTCTAGGTTTCATTGCACATGCTATCCACACGACAGGGAACGTCGGGTCTCATTTGCGGCTCAAGTGAAACCCGGGGCTCCAGATTATCCACCATTCTGTGATGTTTCTGTGATGTTGCTTTATATCATGCCTGGGACGATTGTTATATATTTATATATATACTAGTAGATGTTGTATATGTTTTGCACCCGCGCTAGCCCAGTCCCCGCTCTGTCGTTAGTTAAGTAACCTAACAGGTGATGACGGGACCCAATGGCGAATGCGGATGGCATATACGTACATTTTATTTTCGTTCTTTTCTGGTATGATTAATTGATAGGACTGCATAGATTCTTATTAATGCAAGGATAAAAACAAACCTATATATAATGTTGTTGGAACCAAGTTTTTTAAAAAACTGACATTACAGACGTTCTCTTTTGCTTTGCATTGTGGTATTCATTTGGAATATCCTGCACCTCATTCGACCAGGCAAGGGCCGAGATCCCTTCATCGGGAGTGACCCCTTGGATAAAAGTTTGCGTCAACGTAATAACTTCACTATAGTCGATTACTTTTGCTTTTCATCGTGGTAATCATTTGGAATATCCTGCACCTCATTCGATGAGGCAAGGGCCGAGATCCCTTCATCGGGAGTGACCCCTTGGGTAAAAGTTTGCGTCAACGTAATAACTTCACTACAGTCGATTACTTTTGCTTTGCATCGTGGTATTCAGTTTAGGATATCCTGCACCCCATTCGACGGGGAAAGAGCCGAGATCCCTTCTCCGGGAGTGACCTCTTTAGCAAAAGTTTTCGCCACTATAAAATTATAAAACCACTTGGAATCCTTCAACGAGATCAAGTTCATTACGTTAAAGGTTTTTCGCCAAAAACCAGCCGTAGCCCTCCGTCATTTCAGACTAGTATTGCTTAGTATTCGTGCTACGTTTGTCGTTGCTATTCGCCGAGACATAGTGTGCGGTAGCTCTGTAATGCTTTTCTGTCGCATGGATATGTGGATTGGTTAGGACAGTCGTACGGCTTTGTTGATTATTCGTCAAGGGTCGTGCGGGTGGGTTTAATGCAATCAAGAAAATGACGGGTTGAACTTGACTAGGACCTTTTGATTTGTTGATTATTCGTCAAGGTCACTTGGGTCCTAGGGGTAAAAATCACATCGGGAGTTTCAAACATACAGGAAACTTGCCAAGCTTGCGCATACCTTCTGGAGCGTGGTGACTTGAGTGGCGTCCATCAGGTTATCATGCGATGATAGTTGGATCCTGATTCCCACTGATGAGTAGGATTACTCCTCGGGTGATTCCGACTAATTCTCTTTTCAGGTTTGGAAGATAATTCGAGGATACAGTAGGAGCCATCCAGATTAGATAAAGTGATTAACCATTCTGATCTAGGTTAGAGTGCACGCTGAGTGTTTATTTTCTCTCTCTCTCTCTGGCTGCGACGATGACCCGACCTTTGACTAAAACTCATGAATCAAGTTAACCGAACCTTCTTAAAACACTTTGGCTTTTAAAATGTCACGGTGTCGCATATACTGTTGCCACTTCTATATCACCTTTGCATTTCTCCAGAGCACCTCGTATCACTATGAACGTCCAATTCCATTGGACAAATCCATCGTATGGTTATATACGAACTCGAAGGAACTTTTTTCGAGGATGGATTCTGGTTCTGGAGAGATAGAATAGGATTATTCGGTTGTCTTTTCTCTTTAGCTTCTCTCAGGTTCTGAGGGCTCTTAGGATTAGGAGAGGGTACACCTATTGAGCTTATTGGATAGTCTTCCTCCAAACCATAGGCAGGTGTCGAACGGTAGGGAAGGAAGAAAACCAACAAGCTTAACTGTGGTGTACAGAAGATAATAAGTAAAGACATATAAAGGGATTAGAATAATGGCAAAGGAAATGCGATTACCATCATTCATGACGAAACCAGGTATACCCCTGCCACTCCAACATCCACTTTGCATTTCTCTACGACACTCCGTATCACTATGGATATCCACTTCCATTGGATAAATCCATCGTATAGTTACATACGAACTCGAAGGAACTTTTTCGAGGATGGATTCTGGTTCAGGAGAAAAAGAATAGGATTATTCAGATGTCTTTTCTCTTTACCTTCTCTCAGGTTACGAGGGCTCCTAGGATTAGGAGAGTACACCTATTACGCTTATTAGATAGTCTTCTTCCAAACCTTAGGCTGGTGCCGAAAGGTAGGGAATGAAGAAAACCAATTAGCGTAAAGGATGTGTACAGAAGGTAATAAGTAAAGACATAATAAAAGGTTTGGATTGAGGGCAGGTAAGTATATGGTTACTGTCGTGAATCAGGATAGTGGAAGAGGCGTTACTAGGAATACCAGTTATCCCCTTTTGGAATATTTTCATGTTTCAGTTTTACTGTGCGATATTAATTGATAACTGTTTTCCCAATTGGAATCTAACTCCAGGGTATGTATTTACCAGATCAGTTTCTCACATCTATATGTTATTACGGATGGTGAGTGGGAGCAAGATATTAGGAATTAGGTGATTAGATCCCCATTATATCGGAATTCGTTAAAATTGGTGATATTTGAGGAAATCATCTGGATTTTGCCGGATGGCAAATATTTGGATTTGAATATCCGTTGTTATGCACCAATTTCAAACTGATGTATCTGTACGTTTATTTTTATAAAGTGAGATATATCTTTTTGATATTATGTCTGTGACATTTACCTATATCGGTTAGTGATTAGGTAAGGTGCATTCAACAGCGGTATAATTCTTCTTAACCATGCTACAGTTTTTCAACCTACGATGCATAGGGTTTGAATTATTGAACTCAAGGGACTTATACAAAGTATTGTATGTTGTTCAGTGTCCATTAGGACAAAGGGGTTGGTACTCGTACTATATTCTGTTTACTTATGACTTCTCCAGTTCTGGACATGTATTTCGTTGAAATGCAAGGTCCAGATATTCAGAAGTTATAAGTATAAGAATAAAGTAGAGTACCATTTATTAGAAGTATCGGGATTCTTCGAAGTATTCGAAGATGTAGATACTTGAGTTTGGTATTCAGTTAATAGTAATGGTTTTGAGAACTTGCTTCTCTTTCACGTTACTCATATATGGATACACTCCTAGATGAGTAATGCTGATTGTCCTCTTTCCATTTTGTTGATATGCGCTGGAGACAGCTGCATGATTTTGAATCTGGTTTAAATTAGATTAGTGCTTTTGTTTCTATATTAGATATATATAGATTCAATTTATATCTTGACGATGTTAAGGTATAGGGAGTTGTCCGGCTGATGCTTAAAACCAGAATCCGGATAAACTCAAGGCACGTTTCAGTAATGGCTGTTTGTGGGTTATCCCGGGCTTTGACGAGGGTTAACTTTCTACCATCAGGAAGATCAATATTTATATTGTTCTTGACCCGCCACAGTTTTAATAAAATGGATTTTTTCAGAAAACAGAAGTAGGAGTATGGTAGAACTGGAAGTTATTCCAGAACCACAAATGATTACTAGAAATTTAATAGAACCTAAGGATTCAATTGGATTTGATGTTCCATTAGCCACTCCGCAGATTTGGTGAGTAACCTCAGGCACCCGAGAGGTACTTCGGTCTTCTCAGAGACGGTGACAGGGAGGTTCTTGTTTACCCAAACTTGCCATTGCTGTTGTTCTAGACTATAAGACCCGGCAGGAGGATGAGTATAGCGTCGTTCTAAACTAGTTTTAGAAGTGCACGTATATATGACTCTGCCAGAGGGTTTTTGTAGTCAGTGGGAGCAGCGGAAACATAGTGGGCAAGTAGCTTGTGTCTATTTATAGACTAAAGCAGGTATAGCGGAAATAGATCATCTATTTTTGATGTGACAGTCATAGGTTTTGACTTCATCAGAATAGGAGATGGATCTGGTAAGAAGGTAGTAGGGTGTGATGTCCGAGGATTCGGGATGACATGCACTTGATAGGAAGGGATATTCCTATACTACGATCGGTTATACTGTGGTTGTCACAAAGTTGTTTCTCCACATAGGATATAGATATAATATCAGGTTTTCTGGTTACTAGATCTATGGTTTTAGATCTAGATTTAGGAAGTATCCTAATCTGGGTACTTTGACATTAAATGGATGACTCCTGGCATGGTGGTGTACCTGCAGGTGATGGAGTCACCCTCTCTAAAGGTGTCTTACAGACTAAAGGGGAGAGGGATCTGCATGATTAGCTTATCACTTACTTAGGCAATTGAGTTAATCATGAAATGTCAAGTACCACACCAGATATTGCTTTTGCACCAGATGCAATAAGCAGATATATTAATCCAATACTTGAAAAACATTGGGAAGGAGTTATTGAACATAAGTGAATGTTCTTGGGAAATTATTATGGCAGCCTCCTTCGGGAGACGGTTATCATTTCAGGCTTCCAAGGTGACCTGCATGACAGAGTGACTGTTAGAGTTATAGTTTTCCCTCTTCTGAGGGACAATATGTTGGACAGGTGGTCCAAGCGGATACTGAGGAAAGGCATGGCGCAGCATTCTGATTAAATTCAGGGGACGATATAGTCTAAGTAGTTTGCTAGATTTGGAGTTCATTTATGAACTAGGTCCCATCAGACATCCAGACAAATTCTAAGACAAGTATTGCTCATTTCGGGAGATAGTTTTCTCCGCGAAGTTGAGATATAGAGAGATACAGAAAGAAACATTGGAGCGGATCCACTCACTAAGGCTATTTCTTGAACGCAATCATTTTCGCAAACGGGCTTTGCGAAACTGATTAGTACAGAAGTTGGGTGTTCGGTATCACACGGGCTGTGAGTATACGACATCGCAATAATTGTCCTTAAGTGCAAGTAGGTGATTGTTGGCTATAGTTCCCTCAAGGCAATTATCATAGTCGCGGACAGTTGATTATTATGATTGAGGGAGGACCTATACCGATAAAACAGTCTTACTCAAGATGATAGTATGTTATCTGGTTTGTCTTTATCATCGTGTTGATAGAGCCCATAGGATTCTTGCTTGACTGCCAGCATTATGATGGGGATCATATATGTGGGAGCTGGGGGCTATAAGCACATCCTTAAATGTCCATAGTCGTAGGAGTATCGAGACCGGGTATCGATACTCCAGTGTAGACTAGTGTATACTGATCGAGACCCCGACGAGGGGCGGTGGCCAGGTCTCACAAGCCATTGGTGTTAGTTTGTTCACCTAAGATAGTATGCAGGTGCTCATTAGGTTATGAGTACACTGGACGGACTCGCCGGAAACCTGCTAGTTGGTATTATACCTATTGTCAGATAGCAGTTCCCAGGTGACATGTGTACAGGTTAGTCTGTCGACCTGAGATCGTCATTTGTCTCGTATGAGTTCCCACTGTGCTTTGATTACTACCCTAGCACGGCTCAAAGGAGTCGTGCAAACAGGTTTTAGTTGGGTACAATCCCGAGCCACATGGAGGCAGTGATCGGATCGTCGGGGATTCGTCTCTCCCGGTATTGGGGGTTGATGTCATATTGTGTACGGATGACCATCACTATAAATCCATGGCCATGGTAGACGAGGATTACCGATCCAGGATCGATAGTTTCTCAGAAGGTGATGGCTTACATGCCGACACTAAATATCGCGTTGTTAGGGGTCTGACTTTATCCACCCCCTAGACTCGATATGCGATACTCTTAGACGAACAGACCGGACTGTACGGATATTGTCACTGACAGGCTCAGTAGGGGTTCAGGATGGGTTTGCTCGTCGGCCTCCCTTTCGCTCAATACCTGGATAGCCGTTACGTACAGCTAGTGCCGCTGATGTGCTTGTGGTTAAACCCACTGCCAGCGTATTGACGAGTCTTTAGAGTCCCACACAGAAGGCTTTCACGGTTCAGGCGATATGGTGTACATGAGGTATGTTGATACATACAGGTGTCCGATTAAATATGTGCAAGTGCTGCACAGACTTTAATCGAACGGTTGATAATACTAGCGGCTTAGAATTAAGCCGGATTATTAAATCGGGTTTTGATTTAATAATTTATACATGTATTTGTATATACGTATTCTAGTATTATTGTTCACTATTCGTTTTCTCTCCCGGCTATTCGTATTTTGGTGCGAATACGCGTATATGTATTTCGGTACATGTACCGGGAAGTATTCCGTATTTTATACGGAATAACTTCTAGAAGATGCCACCATTTTTATTGATTTTCTTTTAGAAATTCAATTTAGAAATGAGGTTGAAAAAGGTGAGTCAAAGTATGGCATGAACATGGTTTTAAAGTATGGTTGTGATTATTTTATTTGATTAAATGGATATAATGTTTTCTTTTAGTGAATGAGAGAGGGGGGGCGACCACTCAATCAAGGGGTGGGGGCTTCATTTCATTTGGAATAACATCACATTATTACACTCTCCACTCTCACTCTCTCATGCTCACACACAAGAGTTAGCCATTCAAAGTTCATGCCTATGCTTCCTCATCTCTTCATCTTCTACGTTTTCCTATTGAGCAAATGGGTAGAGAGAAAATATAGTGAAACACTACTACACCCCCACTCTCCGTTGCTAGCGACTTCGGAGCGTCGGTTGCTTCGTTCGACGAAGCTGGAGCTTGTGCCGTTTCCCTCAGGTGGATCATCGGAGCTGGAGGAAGACCGGCAACCAAACATCATCAAGGAGCCGCTAGGAGCTTGGAATGATGACCGAAGGATTCGGATCATCTCGGTATAACAATTCTAACTCTTAGTTTAGTTTGCTAGTTTAGGGTTTAAGGTCGATCCGAGATTCGGGTAGCGGTAGCGCCAGTTTAGAAAATTTTTATTCCGCATTTTGGCCGCTTTTCGACGGCCGGGGCGCTGCCGGGACCCTTCAGACTGGGTATACTGAACGGACTCGCCGAGAACTCCTAGATGGTATTATACCTATCGTCAGATAGCAGTTCTCTGGTGACACTATGTAAGGTTACGGCAGTGCCCCGACCGTCAATCCGAGGCCAAATGCGAAACAAAAACTTTTGAAACTTGGCGCTGCTACAACCAATCACCCGGATCGAACCATTAACCGTTAACTAGCATACTATAAAGCGAGTTAAGAGATTATACCGATCAATCCGTGTCCTTCGGTCTTCAATCTCTTTCCTAGCTCCTCGCCGCTGTCCCGAACAAGTCCGCTCTCCGATCTCGCTCGTCGAAGTGGCTCCACATCTAGGATTCTTTATACGGGCTCCCGCTTCAAACCGAAGCAACTCGGACATGAAGTTTGCTAGCCGATATGTCCAAGGTGAAGTAGAGATAGTGTGTGATTACTTGTCGCAATACACTCTAGGATTCTCAACACATGAGAGGGATAGAGTGGAGGTTAGAGATGATTCCCATGGTGGAGTTATGAAGCTCAAGAGAAAAAGAAAGCAAGTGAGCAAAGAAAAACTAGCACCCCAAAAACAAATGAGATGGCTGCCCTCTTTTAATCAAGTGAGTGTTTTGATATTTTGTGTTGTGTAAATGAGCCTCACACACTCACAAAATATCTCTACACTCACACACTCACAAAATATCTAAAAGCTCATGTAAAAATATCTTAGCCATGACAAAAAGCAAGCCATGCCAAGAATGAGTCACAATTTCCACCATTTAACATTTAAACTAAAATGTTAAATCCACAAAAAGAAAATGGAATCAACTAAAGAAATTTTGTAACGAATTACAAGATTACCCATCATCTGTATATACATACCCGCATCCGTATTCCGACTGAATACGAATACTACGAGATGAAAGTAATCCAACAATGTAATACTAGGATCCGGCTTAAACCAAAGCCCACTAATATGATCCGTCCGATCATGATCCGTGCACAAGTACACGTATATGATCAAACCCTGCCATAAAATCATACGTCCTTAACAACGTTTCGCCCGACCTTGGGAAACATTCTGTGGCGGAATCTAAAGACTCGTCAATACGCTGGCAATGGGTGTAACCACAAGCACGTCAGTGGCACTAGCTGTACGTAACGGCTGCCCATGTATTGAGCGAAAGGGAAACTGACGAGCGAACTCATTTGAAACCCTATTGAGCCTATCTATGACAATCTCCGTACAGTCCGGTCTGTTCGACTATGAGCATCACATATCGGGCCTAGGGGATGGTAAACGTCAGACCCCAATAGCGGTATAAGTCGTGTCGGAGTGTAGCCCAGAACACCTTGAGAAACTACTGGAATACCTACCAGTAAATCTCACTTACCTTGGTCAAGGACTTTGTGTAATGGCTCTCCAGAAACAGCGCGATATCAACCCCCAATACCAGGAGAGACGAATCCTGTCTAACCGCCACTGCCTCCAAGTGCTTCGGGACTACACCCAACTACTACCTGTTTGCATGACTCCTTTGAGCCATGGTAGGGTAGCAATCAAAGAACAGTGGAAACACACTTGAGGCAATGTAGCAGTGTCAAGTCAACGGACTAAGCTATACTCATGTCACCTGGGAACTGCTCCTAACGATAGGTATAGTACCAATCAGCAGTGCCCCTGCGAGTCCGTCCGGTGTACTCATAACCTAATGAGCACCTGTATACATCTTACGTGAACCAACTGACACCAATGGCTTGTGAGACCGGCTACCGCCCCTCATCGGGGTCTCGAACTGTATACACTAGTCTACTCTGGAGTATCGATGCCCTGCCTCGAAACACCCTCGACTAGGGACCTTTTAAGGACGTGCTTATAAACCCCAGCTCCCAACGTATATGATCGCCATCATACTGCTAACAGTCAAGGAAGAATCCTATAGGCTTTATCAACATGTAATAGTTATCTGTAATGTCACCTGAAGCATGTACATGATGATAAAGACAAACCAGATAGCATACTATCATCTTGAGTAAGATTGTCCTATCGGTATAGGTCCTCCCTCAATCATTGCAATCACGTGCCTGTGATCCAATAATTGACTTGAGGGCACTATAGCCAACAATCTCCCACTTGCACTTAAGGCTAATTATTGCGGTGTCGCATACTCAAAGCCCGTGTGATACCAAACACTCAACTCCTCTACTAATCAGTTTCACAAAACTTTTTTGTGAAAACTATTGCTTTCGAGAAATAGCCTCAGTGAGTGGATCCGCTCTGATGTTTCTTTCTATGTCTCTCTTTATCTCAAGTTCGCGGAGAAAGCCATCTCTCGAAATGAGCAATACCTGTTTTAGAATACGTCTGGATATCTGATGTGATCTAGTTCATAAATGAATTCCAAATCCAGCAAACTTCTTAGACTGTATCGTCAACTGAATTTAATCAGTATCCTGCGCCATGCCTCCCTCAGTATCCGTTTGGACCATTTGTCCAAACTACTGCCCCTCACAGAGGAAAGTCTATAACTCTGACAGTCACTCTATCAACTAGGTTACCTTGAAAGCCTGGAATGATAACATTCTCCAGAAGGAGGCCGCCGTTGTCAAATCCCTAGAACATCCACTTATGTTCTAAAACTGCTTCCGAACGTTTCTCCAGGATTGGATTAATATCTCAACTTATTGCATCTAGTGCAAAAATAACATCTGGTGTGGTACTTGACATCTCATAATTGACTCAATTGCCTAAGCAAGTGATATGCTAATCATGTACATCCCTCTCCCCTTTAGTCTGTTAGACACCTTTAGAGATGGTGACTCCATCACCTGTAGGTACACTACCATGCCAGGAGCCATCCATTCTAAAATACTTTTAGAATACTGTCTAAGTACCCAGATTGGGACGCTTCCCAAATCTAGATCTAAAACCATAGATCTAGTAACCAGAATGTCTGGTATTATATTCCATATCCTATGCGAAGAAACCACTGTGTGACAACCATAGTATAACCGATCGTAGTATAGGAATTTCACTTCCTACAACGTGCATGTCATCCAAATACCAGGACATCACACCCTACTACCTTCTAAACAGATCCATCTCCTATTCTGATGAAGTCAAAACCTATGAATGTCACATCAAAAATAGATGATCAATCTCCGCTATATCTGCTTCAGTCTATAAATAGACACAAGCTACTTGTCCACCATGCTTCCGCTGCTCCCACTGACTACGACAACCCTCTGGTAGAGTCATATACACGTGCACTTCTAAAGCTATTTTAGAACGACGCTATACTCATCCTCCTGCCGGGTCTCATAGTTTGGAACAACAGTAGTGTCAAGTTTGGGTAAACAAAAACCTCCCTGTCACCGTCTTTGAGAATGCCGAAGTACCTCTCGGGCGCCTGAAGTTACCCACCATATCTGCGGAGTGGCTAATGGAATGTCAAGCCCGATTAAATCTTTAGGATCTATTAAATTTTCAGTAATCATTTGTGGTTCTGGAATCACTTCCAGTTCCACCATACTCCCACTACTGTTTTCTGAAAAAATGCATTTTACTAAAACTGTGGCGAGTCAAGAACAACATCACTACCGATCTTCCAGATGGTAGAAAATTAACCCTCGTCATAGCTTGGGATAACCTACAAACTGCCATTACAGAAACGTGCCTTGAGTTATCCAGAGTCTGGTTTTAAGCATAAGCCGGACAACTCCAAATACCTTAACATTGTTAAGATATGAACCATTCTATATACAATATAGAAACAGAGGCACTGATTTAATTGGAACCAGATTCAAATCATGCAGCTGTCTCCAGTGCATGTCATCCAAATGGAGAGAGGCCGATCAACATTACTCAACTTAGGAGTGCATCCAAATATGAGTAACCTATAAGAGAAACAAGTTTCTCAAAACCATTACTATCAACTGAATACTAAACACAAGTATCTACATCTTCGATCACCTTAAAGAATCCTGATACTTGCAACACATGGTTCTCTACTTTATTCTTGAACCTATAACTTCTCAAACTTGGACCTTGTATTTCTACGAAACACTTGTCTAAAACTTGAGAAGTCACAAGTAAATAGAATATAGTACGAGGACCAACCCCTCTGTCCTAATGGACACTGGGCAACATACAATACTTTGTATAAGTCCCCTGAGTTGAATAACTCAAACCCTGTGCGTCGTAGGTTGAAAACTGTACTATGGTTATGAAGAATTTGTTAGTTATATGTATGCCCTAGAGGCCATTACTGTACATTGGATGTATATTGTAGTGGATGCTGGGACATATATAGGGAGGACTTTCTTGCTCAACATGATAGTATGCTATCTGGTTGCTCTTTACCTTAACGTGTACACAGATTGCCTCTCTATTACATGTTGGTAAAGCCCTTAGGATGTGTACTTGACTACCTGGACTATGATGCGGTTCATACTAGTGGGGACATGGTAGTCCATAAGTACATCCTTCAAAGTCCCTAGTCGTGGGCATATCGAGACGGGGCATCGATATACCAGAGTAGACTAGCGTATACCTTCTCGACCCATACAGATGGGCGATGGATGATCCTATATCCATTGGTGTTTGACATCAGAGATGATATACGGGTGCTCAGTGGAGACTGGGTACACTGGACGGACTCGCCGAGAACTCCTAGATGGTATTATACCTTACGTCAGATGGCAGTTCTCTGGTGACACTGGTACAGAGTAGTCTGTTGACCCGAGATCGTCATAGAGTCTTGTGTGGTTCCCACTGTGCTTTGATTTCCACCTTACCACGTCCAAGAGGGCGTGCAAAACGGTGGTTTTTGGGTACAGTCCCGAATCACATGGAGGCAATGAGCGATAGGAGGGGATTCGTCTCTCCCGGTATAGGGGGTTGATGTTGCGCTGTGTTCGATTGGCTATAACCGGAAATCCCTGGCCAGGGTTGTTGAGATATACTGGTAAGTGTTACCAGTAGTTTCTCGAATTGTTATAGACCTCATATCGACACGACTTATTGAGCTATTGGGGTCTGACGTTTACCACCCCTAGGCGAGATATGCGACATATCAGACGACGAGACCGGACTGTACGGTAAGTGTTACTGGTTGGATTCACAGGAGTGTGAGCGGGCTTGCTCGTCGATCTTCTGATCGCTCAATACCCGGGTGGCCGTTACGTTTAGCAGACCGCTTGCGGCTTGTGGGTGATTGATATGATCATCATCTGCTGCCGGCGTATTGACGAGTCTTAAGAGTCCTACACAGAGGTTTCCTGGCTCAAGCGAAACGAAATAGGAGCACATATGAGATATGTGCGGGACCGAGAATAATACCAGTATGTGATACTGTATTCGATTCTCGTGATTTTTGACATTGATCGGTTATATGCGATATAGCCGGGATATCGGATCAAGTGTTGATTCGATAAGATGTTACTGTTGATATTAGTCGGTTATATAAGATATGATTAGATCATTAAATCAAGTGTTGATTTAATGATTTAATGCATAATTATATATTTGATATATTGCTTTGCATTAACTAGTATCGGTTCACTTTAAATGGATTTTCTCGCTCGGATGTGCGCATTATATATGTGATATGATTTTGTGCACATGCTTGTATCATGTTTGATGGTGCATGTAAAATTGGTTAAGTATAAAGAATTAAACCTTGGTTAATGAAATGGTTAGGGTTTGTATTTCCGTATTCTTGTAGTTAAGTGTTAACTAGTTGTTTTGTTTCGCCTAAACTTCTAGCCAACGATCCGTATTAGGGTTTCTCGGCACCATAATTTTTGAAATTGGCATGGTTGATGCCTTGTGAGACCTCCTTGGGGTGCCTAGGAACCCTACAGAATTACACCGCTGTTGAATGCTCCTTACCTAACCATCAACTGATATAGGTAAATGTCATGGACATAATTTCAAAAAGTTATATCTCACTTTATGAAATAAACGTACAGATATATCAGTTTGAAATTGGTGCATAACAACGGATATTCAAAACCAACTATTTGCCGTCCGGCAAAAACCCCGACGATTTCCTCAAATATCACCAATTACAACGAATCCCGATATAATGAGGATGATCACCTAATTCCCAATAACTTACCCCCATTCATCATCTGTAAAACCATACAGAATTGAGAATCATACCTGGTAAATACATACCCTGGAGTAAGGATTTAATTGGGAAATCAGTTTTCTATTAACAACGCATAATGAAACTGAAACATTAAAATGTTTCGTAAGGGTATCTGGGTATTCCTAGTAATGCCTCTTCCATTATCAGATTCATGACTGTAACCGTATATTTCCTTGCCATCTCTCCAAATCCCTTTATTTGTCTTTACTCATTACCTTCTGTACACCCCTTTAGGCTAAATGGTTTTCTTCCTTCCCTACCGTTCGGCACCAGCCTATGGTTTGGAAGAAGACTAT
Organism: Agapanthus africanus; assembly: GCA_030015575.1. NCBI lineage: Eukaryota > Viridiplantae > Streptophyta > Magnoliopsida > Asparagales > Amaryllidaceae > Agapanthus > Agapanthus africanus. The sequence continues at coordinate 733,984,703 of JASDDO010000019.1, read as the reverse complement.
CCAATAAGCGTAACAGGTGTACTCTCCTAATCCTAAGAGTACTCGCAACTTGAGAGAAGGTGATATAAAAGACAACTGAATAAACCTTATTCTATTTCTCCTGAACCGGAGAAAAGCAAAGGTGAAGCAGGAGTGGTGATGAAATATACGGTTTGGTCGTGAATGATAGCAGTCGCAATTTACTTTGTCCTCTTTCTAATCCTTTTATTTTGTCTTTACTTATTACCTTCTGTACACCACACTTAGGCTAATTGGTTTTCTTCATTCCCTACCGTTCGACACCTGCCTATGGTTTGGAAGAAGACTAACGAATGAGCGTAATAGGTATACCCTCTCCTAATCCTAGGAGCCCTCACAACTTGAGAGAAGGTAAAAGGAAAAGACGACTAAATAGTCCTATTCAATCTCTCCAAAACCAGAATCCATCCTCGAATCTGGAACAAGTTCCTTCGAGTTCGTATGTAACTATACGATGGATTTATCCAATGGAAGTGGATGTTCGTAGTGATACGGGATGTTCTGGAGAAATGCAAAGGGTAAAAGAAGGAGTGGCAATGATGTATGCAACTCAGAAAATCCAAAAGCCAGTGTTTTAAGAAAGTTCGGTTAACTTGGTTACTGAGTTATAGTCTAGTGTCTGGCCATGGTCGCTGTCAAAGAGAGAGAGAGAAAGAAACACTCAGCGTGCACTCTAACCTAGATCAGAATGATCAATCACTATATCTAATCAGGATGTTTCCTACTGTATCCTCAAATTCTCCTCCAAACCTGAAAGAAGAATTAGTCGGGATCACCCGAGGAATAAACCAACTCATCAGTGGGTATCATCCAACTATCATCGCATGATAATGTGATGGAATCCACTCACGTTATCACACTCTAGAAGGTATGCGCAAGCCCGGCAAGTTTCAGTTTCTTTAGAAACTCCCAATGTGATTTTTACCCCTAGGACCCAAGTGACCTTGACGAATAATCAACAAATCAAAAGGTCCTAGTCAAGTTCAACCCGTCATTATCTTGATTGCGTTAAACCCACCTGCACGACCCTTGACGAATAATCAACAAAGTCGTACGACCGTCCTAACCAATCCATATATCCATACGACAGAAAAGCATTACAGAGCTACCGCACATTACGCGTCGGCGAATAGCAACGACAAACGTAGCACGAATACTAAGCAATACTAATTTGAAATGACGGAGGGCTATGGCTGGTTTTTGGCGAAAAATCTTTAACGTAATGAAATTGATATCGTTGAAGGAACCGGATAGCTTTTTATAAAAATATAGTGGCGAAAACCTTTGCTAAAGAGGTCACTCCCGGTGAAGGGATCTCGGCTCTTTCCCCGTAGAATGAGGTGCAGAATATTCCAACTGAATACCGCGATGCAAAGCAAAAGGTAATCGACTATAGTGAAGTTATTACCATGACGCAAATTTCTGCCCAAGGGGTCACTCCCGATGAAGGGTTCTCGGCCCTTGCCTCATCGAATGAGGTGCTGAATATTCATAACTGAATGCCGCTATGCAAAGCAAAAAAGAACGTCCTTGTAATAACAGCTTTTGAAAATTGTTCCAACAATATCGAATATGTTTGTTTTCCTTACATTGATCTGAATCAACGCAATCCCATCAATTAATCACACCACAAAAGAACGAAAATATAATCTACGTATATTTCCATTCGCATTCGCCACTGGGTCCCGTCATCACCCATTAGGTTACTTAACTAACGACAGAGCGGGGACTGGACTAGCGCGGGTGTAAAACATATACAACATCTACTAGTATATATATCAATATATAATAATCTCTCCAGGCATGATAAATGCAATATCACATAAAAGTAATAAGCATCACAGAACAATACAGATAATCTGGGAGCCCCGGGTTTCCTTTAAGCCGCAACTGAAACCCAATGTTCCTCGGGTCTTGTGGATAGCCTGTGCAATGAAAACCTAGTCCCCTACGAGTGCGGCAAGTTACCCGCCAAAACCAGAAGCGAGGCAACCCCCTTCAGCAAAGTGAATGGACCACCCAGCACTTCACGGAATCCGGTAACTTGAGCACCCCACCTTGGGTCAACCTGTACCCCCTACGAGTGCGGCGAATAGCCCACCAATTCTAGAGTGAAGCCCCCTCTGTCTCGAAGCTATGAGATGCGGGCCCGTTGCCCTCTAGAACCCGGCTATCTGTGCACTCCACCACGGGGTAATCCTAGTACAAAAAAGAAAATATGTACAACAGGTACATCGACCTCAACCCGGTCGTGCCCCAAAAGAATAATATACAAACAGGAAGTGACGGTAGTCCACATGTCGGACATGTTAGTCTACGGTAGCGCCCCGGCCGTCTAACAGACGCCAAAATGCGGATCAAAAGTTTTACAACTGGCGCTATCGCGTACTTTAACCCGGATCTGCCATTAAAGCTAAACTAACAAACTACAAAGTGGGTAGAAATGTTATACCGAACGATCCGAGTCCTTCGGTCTTCAACCATCATCCCACGCTTTATTGCAGCTGATCCGAACTCGCTCGATCTTCGGTCTCGTCGTCCAGGTAGCACCACGTCGACGGATCTTTAAACGGGCTCCCGCCTCTGAACCGAGGCAACTCGATCATCAAGTTTGCTAAAAGAGATGACCAAGATTGATGTAGAGAATGAGTAGAACACTTTGTCTCGTTACTTCCAAAGCTATGGACGAACGGTTAATGGAGTTTCCTTTTTGGATCGGGTGAAATGAGAAATCAACATATGAAATTTCCATGAAGCAAATTTCATAAGCTTTTTTCTAATGAATTAATCATCTATCTTTACCAAGAGGGGCCGGCCACATTTGAGGAGGGAAGGGGTGAGTGTAGGAGGGGAAGAGTGACCATTAGTTTTGAACTTATCATAACATAACATCAAAGCATGACTCACAAATGACACCAAGTATGAACACAATAAATGCACAATTAAAGCACCATTAAAGAACAAATGAGTCACAAGCCTAATCACCACTTCTAGAACCTTCTAGAAGCATGACTCACCCTCATGACTCACCCAAGAAGAAAAGATAAATCCGCACTTAACCGAATGTTAAATACGGTCGATAGAAAACTGGAAACTGGCAACTTCCAAAAGCGATCCTGAAACGAATTTCAGGATAACCCCGTAACAGTATAAACATACCCGCAGTTGTATTACGACCGAATACAAATGCAACTGAGACAAAGATATTATATCTACACAGTATAATACTTGGATCCGGCTTAAACCAAAGCCTACCAGTATTATCTGCCCGAAAAATGACACGTGTGTAAACGCACGTGCTTTTTCCGAACCCTGCCATAAAACCATACGGCATCTACAACGTTTCACCCGAACTTGGGAAACTGTGTGTAGGGGACACTAATGACTCATCAACACACTGGCACTCGGTATAACCTCTATCTCGTCAGAGGTACAAGCTGTACGTAACGTTTGCCTATGTATTGATTGGAAGGGAAGCTGACGAGCGAACTCATCCAGAAACCCTACTGAGCCTGACAGTAACAATATCTGTACAGTCCGGTCCATTCATCTTATGAGTATCGCATATAGGGCCTAGGGGGCTGGTAAACGACAGACCCCTAATAGCTGTATAAGTCGTGTCAGAGAGCAGCCCAGAACACCCTGAGATACTACTGGAATACCTTCCAGTAAATCTCGATTACCCTGGCCAGGGATTTCGTGTAATGGCTCTCCTAAACACAGCGCGATCTCATCCCCAATACCAGGAGGGACGAATCCCCGACGATCTGCTCACTGCCTCCATGTGGCTCGGGACTGTACCCAAAATATACCTGTTTGCACGACTCCTTTGACCCGTGGTAGGGTATAAATCAAAGTACAGTGGGAAATCACACGAGACAAATGACGACCTCAGGTCGATGAACTAACCTGTACACATGTCACCAGGGAACTGCTATCTGGCGTTAGGTATAATACCAACCAGCAAGTTCCCGGCGAGTCCTGTCCGGTGTACTCATAACCCAATGAGCACCTGTATACATCTTAGGTGAAGAAACTAATACCAATGGCTTGTGAGACCGTCCACCGCCCCTCGTCGGGGTCTCGAATGTATACACTAGTCTACTCTGGAGTATCGATGCCCTGTCTCGAAACTCCCACGACTAGGGACACTTTAAGGATGTGCTTATAGACCCCAGCTCCTACGTATATGATCGCCATCATACTGCTGGTAGTCAAGCAAGATCCTAAGGGCTCTATCAAAGTATAACAGTGATAAAGACAAATCAGATAGCATACTATCATCTCGAGTAAGACTGTTTTATCGGTATAGGCCCTTCCTCAATCATCACAATCACGTACCTGCGATCCAATAATTGACTTTGAGGGCACTATATCCAACAATCTCCCACTTGCACTTAAGGCTAATTATTGCGATGTCGCGTACTCACAGCTCGTGTGATACCGAACATCCAACTCCTCTACTAATCAGTTTCACAAAGCTAGTTTGCAAAACTAATGTGTTCGAGAAATAGCCTCAGTGAGTGGATCCGCCCTGATGTTTCTTTCTATGTCTCTCTTAATCTCAAGTTCGTGGAGAATGCCATTTCCCGAATTGAGTAATACCTGTCTTAGAATATGTCTGGATATCTGATGGGACCTAGTTCATAAATGAACTCCAAATCCAAACTTCTTAGACTGTATCATCAACTGAATTTAATCAGTATCCAGCACAATGCCTCCCACAGTATTCTCTTGGACCACCTGTCCATAATACTGTCCCTCATAAGAGGGAAAACTATATCTTTGACAATCACTCTGTCATGCATGTCACCTGTGAAGCCTGGAATAATAACCGTCTCCCGAAGGAGGATGCCGTCATCAAATCCGTAGAACATGTACTTATATTCTATAACTGGTTCCGTATGTTTCTTCAGGATTGGATTAATATAAACTTATCGCATCTAGTGCGAAAATGACATCTGGGGTGGTACTTGACATTTCACGATTGACTCAATTGCCTAAGCAAGTGATCTGCCAATCATGCACGTCCCTCTCCCCTTTAGTCTGTAAGACACCTTTAGAGAGGGGCAGGTTCATCACCAAGCCAGGAGTCATCTATTCTAAAATACTATTATAATACTGTCAAAGTACCAACATTGGGAAACTACCCAAATCTAGATCTAAAAACCATAGATCTAGTAACCAGAATGTCTGATATTATATCCATGTCTTTTGTGGATAAACAACTGTGTGACGACCACAGTACAACCGATTGTAGTATAGGAATTTCACTTCCTACTCTGTGTATGTCATCCAAATACCAGGACATCACACCCTACTACCTTCTCAACAGATTCATCCCCTATTCTGATGAAGTCAAAGCTATGACTGTCATATCAAAATTAGATGATCTATCTCCGCTATAACTGCTCAAGTTTATAAATAGACATAAGCTACTTGCCCACTATGCTTCCGCTGCTCCCACTGACTACGACAACCCTCTGGCAGAATAATATATATACGTACACTTCTAAAGCTAGTTTAGAACGATGCTATACTTATCCTCCTGCCGGGTCTCATTGTCTGGAACAACAGTAGTGTCAAGTCTGGATAAACAAGAACCTCCCTGTCACCGTCCTTGAGTGTACCGAAGTACCTCTCGGGTGTCTGAGGTTACCCACCATATCTGTGGAGTGGCTATTGGAATGTCAAACCTGATTGAATATATAGGCCCTATTAAATTTTCCGTAATCGTTTGCGGTTCTGGAATCACTTCCAGTTCTACCATACTCCCACTATTGTTTTCTGAAAAAAAAACATTTTACTAAAACTGTGGCGAGTCTAGAACAATATCACTATTGATCTTCCAGATGGTAGAAAATCAACCCTCGTCAAAGCCAGGGTCAACCCACAAACTGCCATTACAGAAACGCGCCTTGAGTTATCCAGTGTCTGGTTTTAAGCATAAGCTGGACAACTCCCCGTACCTTAACATCGTTAAGATATGAACTATTCTATATACAATATAGAAATAGTGGCATAAATTTAATTGGAACCAGATTCAAAACATGCAGCTGTCTCCAGTGCATATCACTTAATGGAGAGAGGCTTAATCAGCATTACTCAACTCAGGAATCCATCCAATTATGAGTAACCTAAAAGAGAAATAAGTTTCTCAAAATCATTACTATCAACTGAATACCAATCACAAGTATCTATATCTTCGATCTCTTTGAAGAATCCTGATACTTGCGACACCTGGTTCTCTACTTTATTCTTATACCCACAACTTCTCAAAACTTAGACATTGTATTTCTACGAAACACCTGTCTAAAAACTAGAGAAGTCATAAGTAAATAGAACATAGTATGAGGACCAACCCCTTTGTCCTGATGGACAGTGGACAACATACAATACTCTGTATAAATCCGCTGAGTTGAATAACTCAAAATCTGTGCGTCGTAGGTTGAAAACTGTTTCCCGGAGATTTCCTCAAATATCACCAATTACAAAGAATTCCGATATAATGAGGATGGTCACCTAATTCACAATAGCTTACTCCTACTCATCATCTGTAAAACCATATAGATGTGAGAAGCACACCTGGTAAATACATACCCTGGAGCAAGGGTTTAATTGGGAAATCAGTTTATAATTAACAATACACAGTGTAACTGAAACATGAAAATGTTTCAAAGGGGTATCCTGGTATTCTTAGTAATGCCTCTTCTATAATCCAATTCATGACTGTAACCCTATATTTCTTTGCCATCTCTCCAAATCCCTTTATTTGTATTTAGTCGTTACCTTCTGTACACCATCATTAGGCTAAATGGTTTTCTTCCTTCCCTACCGTTCGGCACCAGCTTATGGTTTGGAAGAAGACTATCCAGTAAGCATAATAGGTGTACTCTCCTAATCCAAGGCGTACTCGCAATCTGAGAGAAGGTGATGATAAAAGACAACTGAATAAACCTTATTCTTATTTCTCCTGAACCAGAATTCATCCTCGAAAAAATATTCTTCGAGTTCGTATATAACCATACGATGGATTTATCCAATGGAATTGGATGTTCGCAGTGATACGGGTTGTTCTGGAGAAATTAAAGGTGAAGTAGGAGTGGCGATGAAATACGTGGTTTGGTCGTGAATGTTAGTAGCCGCATTTTACTTTGCCCTCTTTCTAATTCCTTTATCTTGTCTTTACATATTACCTTCTGCACACCCTACTTAGGCTAATTGGTTTTCTTCATTCCCTACCTTTCGGCACCTGCCTATGGTTTGGAAGAAGACTATCCAATAAGCGTAATAGGTGTACTCTCCTAAACCAAGGAGCCCTCACAACCTGAGAGAAGGTGATAATAGAAGACAACTGAATAAACCAATTCTATTTCTCCTGAACCTGGATCCATCCTCGAAGAAATCCCTTCGAGTTCGTATATAACCATACGATGGATCTATCCAATGGAAGTGGATATCCGTAATAATACGGGGTGTTCTGAGAAATACAAAGGGTAAAAGAAGGAGCGGTAATGACTTACGCAATTTGGACAATCCAAAAGCCAGTATTTTAAGAAGGTTCGGTCAACTTGGTCACTGAGTCATAGTCTAGGGTCGGTCAAAGGTCGCTGCCAAAGAGAGAGAGAAAAGAAACACTCTGCGTGCACTCTAACCTATATCAGAATAGTTATCACTTTATCTAATTAGGAAACCTCCCACTGTAATCTCAAATTCTCCTCCAAACATGAAAAAAGAATTAGTCGGGATCACCCGAAGTGTTAACCAACTCATCAGTAGGAATCGGGATCCAACTCTCATCGCATGATAACTTGATGGAAGCCACTCAAGTTACTACACTCCAGAAGGTATGCGCTGTAGGGTTCCTAGGCACACTAATGAGGTCTCACAAGGCATCAACCAAGCCAAATTAAAATTTACAAGTGCCAAAGAAACCCTAAACTAGATCGTTAACTAGAGAATAGGCGAAACTACAAGCTAGTAAACAACTTTATTGCTAAGTGAATGGAAATACAACCTTTGTAGATCCGGTCCTCCACTTCCTTGGATCTGTGTTGACGTCCCTCCGCTGCGATCATCGGATCCCGGACTCTAGCGATGGTTTCGTCGAAAAAATGATCGGGCTAGGTCGTCGACTTCGATGCCGAAGATGATCTGCGTCGAGGCAACTTAAGCTCAAGCTCCACCTTCACCAAGTCATGAAACTTGTGAAGAAAACACCCTATACTACATGGCAAGTGGTAGAGGATGAAGAAATAGAAAGTGGGTTCACTTTGGATTTGGATTTCTCACTTGGAATCATCACTTAGAATTTTCTAGCCATGGTTTCTTCTCTTCATGAAGAAGATGAAGAAGAAGAAAGAAAAGGGATTATGAATTAATTCCAAAAAGAAAAATGAAGTGATGGTTATCATAATGCAACCATGGGTGAGGCTAACTCATGTAGAGAATGAACTAGGGTTTAGGTAAATGGTTAGGGTTAAGGAAAGAAACAAAATAGTCAAGCTTTCAAAGCTTCATGAAGCTTCAACAAAATCCAAAGAAAGCCACCATTTCATTTCTTGCCAAAAAGAATAAGGAAAATAAATTAAAAACAAATGAAAAACCCAACCATTAACCTAAAGATGGTATAAAGCAAACATACACCCAAGTTTGCATGTATCATCAAACATTATACAATTAAGTGCACAAAAATATATCATATATACAATGTGCACATCCAAGTGAGAAAATAATCTTAAGTGAACCAATACTAGTTAATGTAAAGTAATATATCAAATATATTATTATACATTAAATCATTAAATCAACACTTGATTTAACGATCCGGTCATATCGCATATGACCGACTAATATCCAATGTATCGACTTATCGAATCAATCCTCGATTCGATAACAAGGTTATATTGCATACAACCAATCGATACATCCATCGCGAGAATAGAATACACTATCCCATACACGCATTATTCTCGGTCCCGCACATATCTCATATGTGCTCCTATTTCGTTTCGCTTGAGCCAGGAAACCTCTGTGTAGGACTCTAAAGACTCGTCAATACGCCGGCAGTAGGTGATGATCATATCAAACACCCACAAGCCGCAAGCTGTCTGCTAAACGTAACGGCCACCCGGGTATTGAGTGATCAGAAGATCGACGAGCAAGCCCGCTCATACTCCTGTGAATCCAACCAGCAACACTTAACATACAGTCCGGTCTGTTCGTCTGATATGTCGCATATCTCGCCTAGGGGTGGTAAACGTCAGACCCCAACAGCTCGATAAGTCGTGTCGATATGAGGTCTATAACAGTTCGAGAAACTACTGGTAACACTTACCAGTACATCTCAGCAACCCTGGCCAGGGATTTTCGGTTATAGCCAATCGAACACAGCGCAACATCAACTCCATATACCGGGAGAGACGAATCCCCTCCTATCGTCATTGCCTCCATGTGATTCGGGACTGTACCCAAAAACCACTGTTTTGCACGCCCTCTTGGACATGGTAAGGTGGAAATCAAAGCACAGTGGGAATCACACAAGACTTTATGACGATCTCGGGTCTACAGACTAACCTGTACCAGTGTCACCAGAGAACTGCCATCTGACGTAAGGTATAATACCATCTGGGAGTTCTCGGCGAGTCCGTCCAGTGTACCCAGTCTCCACTGAGCACCCGTATATGATCTCTGATGTCAAACACAAATGGATATGGGATCATCCATCGCCCATCTGTATGGGTCGAGAAGGTATACGCTAGTCTACTCTGGTATATCGATGCCCCGTCTCGATACACCCACGACTAGGGACCTTGAAGGATGTACTTATGGACTACCATGTCCCCACTAGTATGATCCGCATCATAGTCCAGATAGTCAAGTACACATCCTAAGGGCTTTACCAACATGTAACAGAGAGACAATCAGTGTACACGTTAAGGTAAAGAGCAACCAGATAGCATACTATCATGTCGAGCAAGAAAGTCCTCCCTATATATGTCCAAGCATCCACTACAACATACATCCTATGTATAGTAATGGCCTCTAAGGAATACATATAACTAACAATCTCCCACTTGCACTAGGGCCATCTGATAGCAGTGGTTGTAGTATCTCATACTCAACCATCCCATAAAAGTCTCTCTCTGGGAAAAGGCCTTTGTGAGTGGATTCGCCGTGTTGTCCTCTGAGTCTGTTCTCCTAACCTCGATCACGCTGGAGATCAACCATCTCCATGATCAGGTGATACTGTCTTAGAATATGTCTGGATCACTGATGGGACGGACGTTCCTTGGCATAAGCCACAACTCCATTGTCACACAATGGGAGGAACTAAGTTCATCTCATGAACTAATATACACCCAGACAACCTCTTTGGTAGCATCTTAAGTAGCGATGTATCTTGCCTTTAATCGTCTAGTATGTCACGGTATCTAGCTTGGAACTCTTCCAACATACCGTCCCTCCATAGAGGGTAAAGACAATGCCTGTGACTGACATTCAGTCGTCCTTATCACCCTGGAACACTTCCAGTGATTCTCCCCAGGATCAACTGATACCATCTCACTACAACTAGTGAGTATCCTAACATCCAATTAGATCTATCTCATAGATCCAAAACCCAGGATTTAGGAGGTATCACTTTGATCCTATATGGAGAATCATTGTGATAAGCGGAGATTGGCCGAGCGTAGCATAGGAAACTCCTTTCTTATCAAGAGTATGTCATCCACGTACTCTACGAGGATCACCACCATACTCCCTACTACCCTTTTGTTTATACAAGGTTCATCTACCATTTTGATGATGTCAAACTCTTTGACTAGCACATCAAAACAGACGTTCTAACTCCGCGATGCCTGCTTCATCACATAAAACATCTTGCACACGTTTCCGCTGCTCCCACTGTCTACGAAGCCTTCTGACTGTGTACTTATAGACTTTCTCTTCTAAAACAACATTTAGAAAAGCAGTCATGACACCCAACTGCCAGATATTTTAGTCATGGTATGTAGCCGTGGCAAGTAGGATCTGGATGGACTTAAGCATAGCTCCTTAGAAAAGGTTTCATCATGATCCATACCTGGTCAATGATGCAAACCTTTAACAAGTCTAGCTTTGAAAGTCTCAACTTTTCCATGTACACCAAGTAATCTTCTCAAGATATACTTGCTCCTGATGGGGATTTAACCCTTCAGATAAAGCAACCAAAGTCCATACTTTGTTGGTGTATAAGGATTCCATCTCAGATCGCTAAGCATCCAGCCATTCTTACAGAGTCCCACTCCTGATGGCCAGCTCGAAACTAGTTGGGTCATCATCTCATGATGCAATCCTCTCTCCCACTGTCATAGAGAAACCGAAGTATCTCTCGGGTGGGTGAGGAACCCTACTAGATCGGCGGAGAGGCTGAGGTTCATCGGTTACTATTGAATCCTTTGGTTCTACCAAATCATCAGCTGCAGTTCGTATAACTGGAACCTTTCCAATTCTACAGAACAGACCTTGCCTCGATCTTGTCCGGATTTTGCTTTTGACATAGGCCGGACAATCCCAAATCTTAACTTACTTAAGAGATAGGCTCTTCCCATACCATATCTTATATGGAATGGTAGGCACTGATTTGATTTGAACCCTATTCAATAAGTATGCAGGTTCTCAAGTGCATAACCCCCAAAAAGAAAAAGGTAACTCAGTAGTACTCATCATAGAGCACACCATATCAAATAGGGTGTATCTGCTCCGCCCCGATACACCGACGTGCTGTGGTGTATGCGGAAGAATAATGCTGAGAGAGAATCTCATTCTCCTTTAGAATAGTCCAGGAATTCCGTGCTCAAGTATTCTCCTCCTTGATCTCATCAAAGGACATAATACTTATACCCGTATTTTGGTTCTCTACTTCTAAATCATATTCTGTGAATATCTCAAAAGGTTCGGACTTGTGTTTCAACAGGAACATTTGTCTGAATCTTGAGAGATCATCAGAGAATGTAATGAAGTAAAAAGAACCGGTCTTGGCATGTGTAGACAGGGGACCTTACATACATCATCATGTATCAATCCCTAGAGTTCACTAACTCTTTCTCTGTTTCCAATAAACAGAGCTTTGGTCATCTTATCTTTGTGACATGACTGGCAAGTTTCATCAGATGTAAATTCAAACTAATTTAAATATGCATCTAAATGTAACTTCAGCTAGCCGGGTCGCATTGATATGACCTAGTCTACAATGCCTCAAGAAGAAGTCGTTCATTTCTGAACTCTTCCTCTTGTGTGTGTTCTGTATACTAAGAACTGTAGTTTGATTTAGAACGTCAATGCTTTTAGATAACGTGCCTGAACCGATCAACTTTTGATATAGGAAATGTTCAGAACATTATCCAACAATACAAAATTATATCCTTTCTTTACTAATAAAGAGACTGATATGATTTTGTATATCAGGTTCGGTATCTAATAGCATTTGTTCAGAATCAATGTATTGGTAATACAGGGTGACAGTGACCAACAGACTTGGCTGCAACACTTGCCCCGTTTTCTGTCTCATGAAACTTATCACCCGTTCTCAGTTCTCTACCTTTCTGTAGCCCTATGTAACAGATTATATATCTGGGATCCTGATCTGGTATCAAATACCCAGGACGTAGAGGATACAGAGAAACAGTTCTTTGTAATGAACACACTCGAAGGAGATGCATCATATGCACTTTCTTCGTTTGGGTGGCACAGGAATTCTGGTAATCCCCAATTTCCTGCTCTGTCTTATAACAATTATAAGTTGGAGCGGGACCAACGTTCCCCAGCTCAGTATAACAAGCGGATTCGGTCAATATATCCGTTTTATTATCTTGATTAAGGAGTGAAATGGTCGCTACCTGGAGAGAGAGAGAGAAGAAAACACTCAGCGTATGCTCTTGCAAGATTAGATTGGTTATATATTTTATCTAATCAGGATTGCTCCCACTGTTTTTATCAAATCTTCCTTCAAACCCTAAAAGGAAAGACTAGCCGGGATTAATTACACGCTACAACTTCGCCAATCTTTCAGCCAGGCCAGTGTCGGTACTTTGAGGGAGGTCCCCCGTGCTTTCGCACGAACCTAATTAATGTAAACCTCATTTTCCCAGAGGCGTAACCTCGTTAACACTTTTCTAGACACCTACTTGATCGGCTAATTGTAATGTGTAAAACTCTCCCAGGAGTAACTCTTACTCGCAGCGGGTATCGGGATCCAACTATCTCATAGAAGGTATGCAATCTCATTGCAAATTTCAACACTTGAAATTCCCGATAATATTTTTCCCCTAGCGTGCTATGACCTTGACTCATGCCAAACAACACATAGTCCGCTAGTCAAGTTCAACCCGTACATTTCTTGATTGAATTAAACCCACCCGCACGACCCTTGGCGCATGCTAAACAACGCCGTACGAATACCCTAATCCAATCGCATCGTATGCTAGCAGATAAGCACTAGTTAGCTACCGTACACTACGCCTTGACGCATGCCAAACTACCGCAGCACGAATACTAACTAGTACTTATCTGAAATGACGGAGGGCTACGACAGGTTTTTCTGAAAACCTATTGCGTAATGAACTTGATATCGTTGTAGAATCAAATAATTTAAAATGGAGTGTTTTTTAGGCTTTTCTAGTTTTGCTAAAGGGGTCACTCCCGGTGAAGGGATCGTCGGCCCTTTCCTCGTCGAATGAAGTGCGGGATATATCATATATATCACTGTGCAAAGCAGAAACTATAGAATCTATCAAAAGACAAACCGAGTGTGTAGCATCTGCCAGTTATTGCTAAAGGGGTCACTCCCGGTGAAGGGATCGTCGGCCCTTTCCTCATCGAATAAGGTGCAGGATATATCATATATACCGCTGTGCAAAGCAAGAACTGTAGCTGCCTGTTTTATTTTGAAATTCGATTCTACAACATCTTTAGGTTTCTTTTACTTTCATTAATCATATTAATGAAGTCCCATCATTTAAGTACCTAAACATCACAGATAAATACGACGTACACTTATGCCATCCGCATTCGCCTCGATGTCCCCTCGTGCACCGTTAGGTTAGGTAACTAACGGCAGAGCGGGGCAGGGCTAGCGCGGGTGTAAAACATAAGTAACGTCTATATAATATATCGTATATACTATATACAGTATTTATCACAGAACATATCACATGATCACATCACAGATAACGCAGCAGAAAATATCATATGAAATATTGGATATACTAGGACGTCCGTGTTTTCAATACGAGCCAGTATAAAACACGGATTCCACGGTCGCAATGAATAGCCAAACCCACACCCCTAGACCCCTACGAGAGCGGCAAGCAACCCTTCCAATTCTAGGGTTAGGAGACCCGGACTCGACTCCTCGAGTTGGTCTCCCACTGGACCCTAGAACCCGGTTACTTGTGCTCCCCTCCTTGGGTCTATCCTAGTGCGGAAAAGTAAATAATATACAAATGGTGACAACATCCGCAACCTGGAAGTGCCCCAATAAAAGAATATTACATACAAGTTTTTACATGAATGAAAATGAAAAACACTCATCTCATATAAAACTCCCCGGCTATTCAAACACGACGATCCAATATAACATATCCAGCAACACATAACATCACATGTCATCAACGTAAGAAAATATACCCATCCCAATTGTCGTTGACATATAGCAACGAAACCGGCGATATCACATATTACACTTACGGTCGCAGAAAAGAAAGTGTAAAACTACAACAGTTGGAATCCGCAAACCTCTTTAGACATCGCATGCCTAATCAAATGAATTCCTTAGACATCGCATGCCTAACAATTATAAACCCCGTATTTTAGTCTCATTATCGAAAACTCTTTTCAATATCAAGTCAGGCAATTCAACAAGATTCCCGACATTTTGATCGAATGCTCGTCGCAAACTTTATTAGGCGGCCGCACCCCCGATGCCGTCGACGAAGTGCACCAAGGCGGAACACCGCTGCCGCGAGCACCCGAACGGATGCTTTCGGCGACGGGGTTCTCCTACAGTCACTTGGTCGAGGCTATGGGGCGTGGCTGTCTATTAAGTTTACCCGGCGAATATCCGCGTACGCTACGTGATTGCGACGGACTTTTGATCGCATCAAAATTCCGTGGCAACCGATCAAGTGAGACTAAAGTGCTATGTTTATAACATTCATATTAGTTATCTCATAACTACTTGTGAATTCCAAATATTGTATCACATTCCAGATAAATAGAAAATGTTAAACTTTCCGATCGAACAATCAAATACCCAAGTTTTCCTGAAACAGCTCAACACATGAAATAAGTTTAAAAACATTCACTTCATGCCTCAGTACCAATGGTCCAGCCGTAGAAGGGTCAAGCCAACGCCTCACATGTGGCACGCCGTACTGCCCCAAACCCTAAGGTTCAAAGGGCAGTTCAAGACGGTCACATAATCGAGTTAAGGTTTGTTGTCTTCTAGAGGGACCATCGCGTTACTTGCACTACTTAGAACGTCATTAATCTACGGAAAAATCCAACACTTGGAAATTTCCCGGCAGGAGAAAAATTGGGTATTTAAATCCGGTCGAACTTTTTAACATATTCAAAAATTATCCGGAAAAACACATAGACAAAGTTAAATGATCCGATCGAATCATCGAGTCCCCAATACATCGTAGAAAACTCAACTGTAGAGTATAGATTAAAAATTCCCATAAAATACAGCAACTATAAATAGAGATTACTGTGCAAATAAAGTGGGAAAAGGCCACTATATTGCCACGGAACCGCCGCCCAAGGTAGGGTAAGGCCGCGGTTCCGCGGCGGTTTAATCGAATTGGGCCCACGAATTTCACAGTAATTCCTACAAAACCCTGCTGAATTTTTTGGCTATTTTTAATTTGGAAAAATCCACATTTTCAGAAAATGTACAGAGAGTGGTCTCGGATTAGGGTTTCGGGTTCGATCGGGTTTCTAACTCCGTCTACACATCGCCTAAAGCTCTAGCTAGGCTCTGATACCACTGTAGGGTTCCTAAGCACACTAATGAGGTCTCACAAGGCATCAACCATGCCAAATTCAAAATTTACAAGTGCCAAAGAAACCCTAAACTAGATCGTTAACTAGAGAATAGGCGAAACTACAAGCTAGTAAACAACTTTATTGCTAAGTGAATGGAAATACTGTTGGAGATAGTGCCCTCAGAGTCAATTATTGGATCACAGGCACGTGATTGCAATGATTGAGGGAGGACCTGTCCCAGTAGGACAGTCTTACTCGAGATGATAGTATGCTATCTGGTTTATCTTTATCATCGTGTACTGCTTTAGGTGACCTTATGAGTCGCTATTACACGTTGATAGAGCCCCTAGGATTCTTACTTGACTGCCAGCAGTATGAGGGCGATCATATAAGTGAGAGCTGGAGTCTATAAGCACATCCTTAAAAGGTCCCTAGTCGTGGGAGTTTCGAGACAGGGCATCGATTCTCCAGAGTAGACTAGTGTATACAGTCGAGACCCCGACGAGGGGCGGTGGCCGGTCTCACAAGCCACTGGTGTCAGTTGGTTCACCTAAGATGTATACAGGTGCTCATTGGGTTATGAGTACACCGGACAGGACTCGCCGGGAACCTGCTAGTTGGGATTATACCAGACGTCAGATTGCAGTTCCCTGGTGACATGTGTACAGGTTGGTTCATCGACCTGAGATCGTCATTTATCTCGTGTGAGTTCCCACTGTGCTTTGATTACTACCCTACCACGGCTCAAAGGAGTCGTGCAAACAGGTTTTAGTTGGGTACAGTCCCGAGCCACATGGAGGCAGTGAGCGGATCTTCAGGGGTTCGTCTCTCCCGGTATTGGGGGTGAGGTCGCGCTGTGTCTAGGAGAGCCAGAACATGAAAAGTCCTTGGCCAAGGCAGGAGATTTGCTGGTAGGTATTCCAGTAGTATCTCAGGGTGTTCTGGGCTACACTCCGACACGACTTGTACCGCTATTGGGGGTCTGACTTTTACCAACCCCCTAGGCCCGCCATGCGATGTTCATAGACGAACGGACCGGACTATACGGATATTGTCACTGACAGGCTCAGCAGGGCGTCAGGATGAGTTCGCTCATCGACGTCCCTTTTGGTCAATACCTGATAGCCCGTCACGTATTGGCTTATACCTCTGACGTGCTAGTGGTTAAATCCACAGCCATAGTATTGACGAGTCTTTAGAGTCCACCACACACAGTTACTCAAGTTTCGGGCGAAACGCTGTAGAGGCCGTATGGAGATATGGCAGGGTTCGATAAGATACGTGCGGTATTGCACGGATCGTGATTGGACGGTTTTTACTAGCCGGCTTTGGCTTAAGCCGGATCCTAGTATTAGATAGTGTAGTTTTGTCTCTTTGCATTTGTGTTCAGTGGGAATACGAATGCGGGCATGTATATGCAGTAGTGGGATTTTCCTGTAATTTATTACGGGATCAGTTTTCTGAAGTTGCCAGTTTGCTTTCCGTTCCGGCCGGTTTTCCTTTGTTCCTTCGCGGCCGGACTTTACCGATGGAGGGACTAATTTGCAATTGTGCAAATTAGTATTTGTGGAGGGGTTTCTTGCAATTTGTGGCATCATGATGGTTCTTTAATCATTAGATTCCATTTGCATCTTATCCTTTGATTAGAATGGATTAGAGTTGATTTGAATGGAAATGACATTGTTATCATTGCCTTTTTGGTATGGTCACCCCTTTTGCTTTTACTACCATCACCTCCCTTATTGTTATTGATTAATTTCCCTCCACCATTTGATGGGAAGAAGGGGGCCGGCCACATTTGGTGAGCATGAGGGAATTCATTTTGTGATGAGAAAAATTTCTTGTTCTCATTTTTGCATACACCAAAGTTCATCTCCATTTTGTTCATTTTTCACTCCATCCAAAGGCAACTTCAAAACCCCAAGAGACAAGTTTCATACATTATTCTACAGCAAATCTTGAACGCGTCGGCTAGCCAACTTCGCGCCCGAGTTGCCTCGGTCCAGAGGTGGGAGCCCGTAAAAGACTTTGGCGATGTGGTGCCCATTTCGACGAGGAGGTGACGGACGAAGTATCCGCGGGAGATCGGAGTGGAGACGAAGACCGAAGGACACAGATCGCTTGGTATACTTCTCTACCCGTATTTTACTTTGCTAGTTGCTAGGTTAATGGCCCGATCCGGGTGAAAAGTGCGCGGTGGTGCCGGTTTGCTAGTTTGCAGAATTTTGTTTCCGCGTTTCCGGCGTCGGATCGACGGCCGGGGTGCCGCCGCGGACTTACATTGGTATCAGAGCCACGCCATTAACCCTTCCTAGCTTGCTCTAGTATGTTTAGAACTCGATCGAACAAAAATCCCCAAAAACCGTATTTTCCAATGCATCGTGTTTCTGTCGAAATTTTTTCTGCTCCAAAAATTTTTCAGGTTGTTTCAGAATACTGTGCATGAAA
This sequence comes from Agapanthus africanus, assembly GCA_030015575.1. Lineage (NCBI taxonomy): Eukaryota > Viridiplantae > Streptophyta > Magnoliopsida > Asparagales > Amaryllidaceae > Agapanthus > Agapanthus africanus. Next base: position 733,966,208 of record JASDDO010000019.1, on the reverse strand, counting down.
ATTTAAGAATTCTGTGAAAATTTGGTCGCGAGATCGCTCCATACCGCCGCGGAACCGCGGCCAAACCCATGATTGGGCCGCGGTTCCGCCGCGCTTTTATATGATCAGCATGCCAAATTTTTCCAGAGGGCTCTAGACTTGGAATTATGGGTTTTGGGATATTATTTTTGGGCCCAGATTTTCTGTAAGTGATACAGTATTGCTTGGGGGCCCACTTGATAAAATTTGTTCGATCGGATATTTTAAACATGCTAGTTCACATTATTTACATTATATCTACGACCGTGAATGTCACTTGATCGGTAAATCCCGTCTAACTGCTATAACCCGGTTAGACGGATTTGCGAACGTGACATTCACGTTGATGTTCTGTGTTTTGCTGTGTTGTTGCGGATCGGTCGTGGGGGATAGCCTGGATGCAATATTAGTACAGTTTTGTTTTATATGTACATTTGATATTGCGGGGCGAGCGTCCGACATGTGGACTGCCGTCACTGCCTGTTTGTATTATTCTTTTGGGGCACGACCAGGTTGCGGTCGATGTACCCGTTGTATGTATATTTTACTTTCTGTATTAGGATTACCCCGCGGAGGGGTGCACGGTTAGCCTGGTTCTAGAGGGCAACAAGCCTGCATCTCATGGCGTTGAGACGGAGGGGGCTTTACTCTAGAATTGGCGGGCTATTCGCCGCACTCATAGGGGGTACAGGTTGACCCAGGAGGGGTGCCCAAGTTACCGGATTCCGTGAAGTGCTGGGTGGTCCATTCACGTTGCTGAAGGGGGCTGCCTCGCTTCAGGTTTTGGCGGGTAACTTGCCGTGCCCGTAGGGGTCTAGGGTTTTCATTGCACAGGCTATCCACACGACCAGGGGAACATCGGGTTTCAGCAGCGGCTCTGTGAAACCCGGGGATCCCAGATATCTGTATTGATCTGTGTTGCTATACATTTCTGTGTTGTTGCACTTTATCACGCCTTGAGCGAAAATTATATATTATATACATACTAGTAGATGTTGTATATGTTTTGCATCCGCGCTAGTCCAGTCCCCGCTCTGTCGTTAGTTAGCTAACCTAACGGGTGATGACGGGACCCAGCAGCGAATGCGGATGGCATATACGTACATCAGTATATTTTCGTTCTTTGTGGTGTGATCAATTGATGGGACTGCGTTGATTCGGATCAATGCAAGATATACAAACCTATTTTGATGTTGTTGGAACACTTTTTCAAAAAGCTGTTATTGCAAGGGCGTTCACTTTTGTTTTGCACAGTGGTATTCAGTTGGAATATCCTGCTCCTCAGTCGACGAGGCAAGGGCCGAGATCCCTTCACCGGGAGTGACCCCTTGGACAGAAGTTTGCGTCAGGGCAATAACTTCACTATAGCCGATTACTTTTGCTTTTCATCGTGGTATTCAGTTGGAATATCCTGCACCTCATTCTACGGGGAAAGAGCCGAGATCCCTTCACCGGGAGTGACCTCTTTAGCAAAGGTTTTCGTTACTATATTTTTCTAAAAAGCTATCAGTTCCTTCAACGATATCAAGTTCATTACGTTAAAGGTTTTAGCCAGAAACCATTCGTAGCCCTCCATTATTTCAGTTAAATATTCGGTAGTATTCAAGCTATGTATTTTGACCTCACGCCAAGGCATAGTGTTTGGTAGCTGCCGGGTATTTATCTGTTGCATAGATAGATGCGTTGGTTTGGGACAGTCGTACTACTATTTTGGCCTACGTCAAGGGTATGTACGGGTGGGTTCAAATTAACCTGGATAATGATGGGTAGAACTTGACATGTGACTTATGATATTTTGACCTCACGCCAAGGTCATAAGAGCATGGGGCAAAAATCCACATCGGGAGTTTCAAAAGAACTGAAACTTACCAGATATGCGCATACCTTCTGGAGTGTGATAGCGTGAGCGGATTCCGTCACGTTATCATGCGATGATAGTTGGATCCCGATTCCCACTGATGAGTTGGTTTACTCCTCGGGTGATCCCGGCTAATTCTTCTTTCAGGTTTGGGAAGGAATTTGACGTTACAGTGGGAGGTTTCCAGATTAGATAAAGTGATAACCATTCTGATCTAGGTTAGAGTGCACGCTGAGTGTTCCTTTTCGCTCTCTCTTTGGCAGCGACCATTGACCCGACCCTAGACTATGACTCAGTGACCAAGTTGACCGAACCTTCTTAATACTGGCTTTTGGATTGTCAGAGTTGCAGACCTCATTGCCACTCCTACTTTTACCCTTTTCTCCAGGACACCCCGTATTACTACGAACGTCCACTTCCATTTGACAAAACCATCGTATGGTTATATACGAATTCGAAAGAATTCGAGGATGGTTTTCGGTTCTGGAGAAAACGAATAGGACTATTCAGTTGTCTTTTCTTTTTGCCTTCTCTCAGGTTGCGAGTACTCCTTGGTTTAGGAGATAGTACACCTATTATGCAAATTGGATAGTCTTCTTCCAAACCTTAGGCTGGTGCTGAACGGTGGGGAATGAAGAAAACCAATTTGCCTAAACGGTGTACAGAAGGTATTAAGTAAAGACAAAGTAAGGGATTAGTAAGAGGGCAAAGTAAAATGTGACTAATATTCACGATCAAACCAAGTATTTCTTCGCCAATCCTAAATCACCTTTGTATTTCTTCAGGACACTCCGTATCACTACGAAGATCCCAGTTTATTGGATAATCCATCGTATGGTTATATACGAACTCGAAAGGAACTTGTTCCAGTTCGGGGATGGATCCTGGTTCAGGAGAAATAGGAATAAAGTTCATTCAGGTGTCTTTTATCTTCACCTTCTCTCGCATTGCGAGTGCTCCTAGGATCAGGACAGTACACCCATTATGCTTATTGGATAGTCTTCTTCCAAACCATAGGCTGGTGCCGAACGGTAGGGAAGGAAGAAAACCATTTGGCCTAAAGAGGTGTACAGAAGGTAATGACTAAAGACATATAAAGGGATTTGGAGAGGTGGCAAAGAATTATAAGGTTACAGTTGTGAGTCTGGATAATGGAAGGGGCATTACTAGGAATACCAGGATACCCCATCGAAACATTTCAATGTTTCAGTATCACTGTGTACTGTTAAAAGAAAACTGATTTCCCAATTAGACACTTGCTCCAGGGTATGTATTTACCAGGTTTGATTCTCACATCCGTATGGTTTTACAGATGATGAGTGGGAGTAAGTTATTGGGAATTAGGTGATTGTCCTCATTATATTGGGATTCGTTGTAATAGGTGATATTTGAGGAAGTCACCTGGGTTGTTTGCCAGACGGCAAATATTTGGTTTTGAATATCCGTTGTTATGCACCAATTTCAAATTGATATACCTGTACGTCTATTTTTATAAAGCGAGATATACCTTTTTGAAATTATGTCTATGACATTTACCTATATCAGTGGATGGTTAGGTAAGGAGCATTGAACAGCGGTGTAATTCTTCTTAACCATAAATACAGTTTTCAACCTACGACACACAGTGAATGAGTCATTTGACTCAAGGGACTTATACAGAGTATTGTATATTGTCCAGTGTCCATTAGGACAGAGGGGTAGGTTCTCATACTATATTCTGTTTACTTTTGACTTCTCTAGTCCTTAGACATGTGTTTCGTAGAAACGCAGGGTCTAAGGTTTGAGGAGTTATAGGTATATGAGTAAAGTAGAGAACCGAGTATTGCAAGTATCGGGATTCTTCAAGGTGATCGAAGATGTAGATACTTGTGAATGGTATTCAGTTGATAGTAATGTTTAAGAGAACTTGCTTCTCTTTCAGGTTACTCATAATTGGAAGCATTCCTAAGTTGAGTAACACTGATCGGCCTCCTTCCATTTAGTTGACATGCACTGGAGACAGCTGCATGATTTGAATCTGGTTCAATTAAATCAGTGCCTCTGTTTCTATATTGGATATAGAACAGTTCATATCTTGACATTGTTAAGATACGGGGAGTTGTCCGGCTAATGCTTAAAACCAGACTCCGGATAACTCAAGGCACGTTTCAGTAATGGCTGTTTGTGGGTTGACCCGGGCTATGACGAGGGTTGACTTTCTACCATCTGGAAGATCAATAGTGATATTGTTCTTGACTCGCCACAGTTTTAACAAAAATGGATTTTTTCATAAAACAGTAGTGGGAGTATGGTAGAACTGGAAGTGATTCCAGAACCGCAAACGATTACTGAAGATTTGATAAGAACCTAAAAATTCAATCTGATTTGACATTCCATTGGCCACTCCGCAGATTTGGTGGGTATTCTCAGGCACTCGAGAGGTACTTCGGTATGCTCAAGGACGGTGGCAGAGAGGTTCTTGTTTACCCAGACTTGCCATTGCTATTGTTCCAGACTGTGAGACCCGGCAGGAGGATGAGTATAGCGTCGTTCTAAACTAGCTTTAGAAGTGTACGTCTATATGACTCTAGCAGAGGGTTGTCGTAGTCAGTGGGAGCAGCGGAAGCATTGGTGGACAGTTAGCTTATGTCTATTTATAGACTAAAGCAGATATAGCGGAGATAGATCATCTATTTCTGATGTGACAGTCATAGGTTTGACTTCATCAGAATAGAGGATGGATCTGTTAAGAAGGTAGTAGGGTGTGATGTCCTGGTATTTGGATGACATACACGGAGTAGGAAGTGATATTCCTATACTACGATCGGTTATACTTTGGTCGTCACACAGTGGTTTCTCCACACAGGACTTGGATCTTGTATCGGACATTCTGGTTACTAGATCTATGGTTTTAGATCTAGATTTGGGTGGTTTCCTAATCTGGGTACCTTGACAGCATTCTATGAGTATTTAGAATGGACGACTCCTGGCACGGTAATGTACCTGCAGGTGATGGAGTCACCCTCTCTAAAGGTGTCTTACAGACTAAAGGGGAGAGGGATACGCATGATTAACAGATCACTTGTTTAGACAAATGTGTTGATCATGAGATGTCAAGTACCACACCAGATGTTGTTCTTGCAGTAGATGCAATAAGTTGATATTAATCCAATCCTGGAGAAACAGTCGGAAGCAGTTTTAGAACATAAGTTGATATTCTAGGGATATGATAACAGCATTCTCCTTCGGGAGACAGTTATCATTCCAGGCTTCCAAGGTGACCTGGACGGCAGAGTGGCCATCAGAGTTATAGTTTTTCCCTCTGACGAGGGGCAGTATTTTGGACAGATGGTCCAGATGGATACTGAGGGAAGGTATGGCGCAGGATACTGATTAAGTTCAGTTGACGATACAGTCTAAGAAGTTTGGATTTGGAGTTCACTTATGAGCTAGGTCCCATCAGACATCCAGACATTCTAGGACAGGTATTACTCATTTCGGGACATGGCTTTCTCCGCGAACTTGAGATATAGAGAGACATAGAAAGAAACATCGCAGCGGATCCACTCACTGAGGCTATTCCTCGAATGCAATAGTATCGCAAACGAGCTTTGTGAGACTGACTAGTAGAGAAGTTGGGTGTTCGGTATCACACGGGCTGTGAGTATGCGACATCGCAATAATTAGCCTTGAGTGCAAGTGGGAGATTGTTGGAGATAGTGCCCTCAGAGTCAATTATTGGATCACAGGCACGTGATTGCAATGATTGAGGGAGGACCTGTCCCAGTAGGACAGTCTTACTCGAGATGATTGTATGCTATCTGGTTTATCTTTATCATCGTGTACTATTTTAGGTGACCTTATGAGTCGCTATTACACGTTGATAGAGCCCCTAGGATTCTTACTTGACTGCCAGCAGTATGAGGGCGATCATATAAGTGAGAGCTGGAGTCTATAACCACATCCTTAAAAGGTCCCTAGTCGTGGGAGTTTCGAGACAGGGCATCGATTCTCCAGAGTAGACTAGTGTATACAGTCGAGACCCCGACGAGGGGCGGTGGCCGGTCTCACAAGCCACTAGGGTCAGTTGGTTCACCTAAGATGTATACAGGTGCTCATTGGGTTATGAGTACACCGGACAGGACTCGTCGGGAACCTGATAGTTGGGATTATACCAGACGTCAGATTGCAGTTCCCTGGTGACATGTGTACAGGTTAGTTCATCGACCTGAGATCGTCATTTGTCTCGTGTGAGTTCCCACTGTGCATTGATTACTACCCTACCACGGCTCAAAGGAGTCGTGCAAACAGGTTTTAGTTGGGTACAGTCCCGAGCCACATGGAGGCAGTGAGCGGATCTTCAGGGGTTCGTCTCTCCCGGTATTGGGGGTGAGGTCGCGCTGTGTCTAGGAGAGCCAGAACATGAAAAGTCCTTGGCCAAGGCAGGAGATTTGCTGGTAGGTATTCCAGTAGTATCTCAGGGTGTTCTGGGCTACACTCCGACACGACTTGTACCGCTATTGGGGGTCTGACTTTTACCAACCCCCTAGGCCCGCCATGCGATGCTCATAGATGAACGGACCGGACTATACGGATATTGTCACTGACAGGCTCAGCAGGGCGTCAGGATGAGTTCGCTCATCGACGTCCCTTTTGGTCAATACCTGATAGCCCGTCACGTATTGGCTTATACCTCTGACGTGCTAGTGGTTAAATCCACAGCCATAGTATTGACGAGTCTTTAGAGTCCACCACACAAAGTTACTCAAGTTTCGGGCGAAACGCTGTAGAGGCCGTATGGAGATATGGCAGGGTTCGATCAGATACGTGCGGTATTGCACGGATCGTGATTGGACGGTTTTTACTAGCCGGCTTTGGCTTAAGCCGGATCCTAGTATTAGATAGTGTAGTTTTGTCTCTTTGCATTTGTGTTCAGTGGGAATACGAATGCGGGCATGTATATGCAGTAGCAGGGTTTTCCTGTAATTTATTACGGGATCAGTTTTCTGAACTTGCCAGTTTGCATTCCGTTCCGGCCGGTTTTCCTTTGTTCCTTCGCGGCCGGACTTTACCGATGGAGGGACTAATTTGCAATTGTGCAAATTAGTATTTGTAGAGGGGTTTCTTGCAATTTGTGGCATCATGATGGTTCTTTAATCATTAGATTCTATTTGCATCTTATCCTTTGATTAGAATGGATTAGAGTTGATTTGAATGGAAATGACATTGTTATCATTGCCTTTTTGGTATGGTCACCAATTTTGCTTTTACTACCATCACCTCCCTTCTTGTTATTGATTAATTTCCCTCCACCATTTGATGGGAAGAAGGGGGCCGGCCACATTTGGTGAGCATGAGGGAATTCATTTTGTGATGAGAAAAATTTCTTGTTCTCATTTTTGCATACACCAAAGTTCATCTCCATTTTGTTCATTTTTCCCTCCATCCAAAGGCAACTTCAAAACCCCAAGAGACAAGTTTCATACATTATTCTACAGCAAATCTTGGACGCGTCGGCTAGCTAACTTCGCGCCCGAGTTGCCTCGGTCCAGAGGTGGGAGCCCGTAAAAGACTTTGGCGATGCGGTGCCCGTTTCGACGAGGAGGTGACGGACGAAGTATCCGCGGGAGATCGGAGTGGAGACGAAGACCGAAGGACACGGATCGCTTGGTATACTTCTCTACCCGTATTTTACTTTGCTAGTTGCTAGGATAATGGCCCGATCCGGGTGAAAAGTGCGCGGTGGTGCCGGTTTGCTAGTTTGCAGAATTTTGTTTCCGCGTTTCCGGCGTCGAATCGACGGCCGGGGTGCCGCCGCGGACTTACAAATACAACCTTTGTAGATCCGGTCCTCCACTTCCTTGGCTCCGTGTTGACGTCCTTCCGCTGCGATCATCGGATTCTTAGTTGTATGTATGCCCTAGAGGCCAGTATTGTACAGATAATGTATATTATATTGGATGCTTGGATATATATAGAGATGACTTTCTTGCTCGATATGATAGTATGCTATCTGGTTGCTCTTTATCTTAACATGTACACTTGTCTCTTTAAACTGTCTTATAGTTACATGTTGTTAAAGCCCTTAGGATGTGTACTTGACTACCTGGACTATGATGCAGATCATACTAATGGGGACATGGTAGTCTACAAGTATATCCTTCAAGGTCCCTAGTCGTGGGTGTATCGAGACAGGGCATCGTTATACCAGTGTAGACTAGCGTATACACTTCTCGACCCATAAGATGGGCGATGGATGATCCCATATCCATTGGTGTTTGACATCAGAGATAGTATACGGGTGCTCAGTGTAGACTGGGTACACTGGACGGACTCGCCGAGAACTCCCAGATGGTATTATACCTCACGTCAGATGGCAGTTCTCAGGTGACACTTGTGCAGGTTAGTCTGTAGACCCGAGATCGTCATAGAGTCTTGTGTGATTCCCACTGTGCTTTGATCTCCACCTTACCACGTCCATGAGGGCGTGCAAAACGGTGGTCTTTGGGCACAGTCCCGAGTCACATGGAGGCAATGAGCGATAGGAGGGGTTTCGTCTCTCCCGGTATTGGGGGTTGATGTTGCGCAGTGCTCGATTGGCCGTAACAGGGAAGTCCCTGGCCAGGGCTGATCAGAGATTTGCTGGTAAGTGTTACCAGTAGTTTCTCGACCCGTTATGAGCCTCACATCGGCACGACTTATCGGTTATTGGGGTCTGACGTTTACCACCCCTAGACTTGATATGCGACATATCAGACGAACAGACCGGACTGTACGGTAAGTGTTACTGGTTGGATTCACAGGAGTGTGAGCGGGCTAGCTCGTCGATCTTCTGATCGCTCAATACCCGGGTGGCCGTTACGTTTAGCAGACCGCTTGCGGCTTGTGGGTGCTTGATATGATCATCATCTGCTACCGGCGTATTGACGAGTCTTTAGAGTCCTACACAGAGGTTTCCTGGCTCAAGCGAAACGAAATAGGAGCGCATATGAGATATGTGCAGGACCGAGAATAATGCGTGTATGTGATACCGTATTCCATTCTCGCGATGAATATATATCGATTGGTTATATTCGATATAACCTAGTTATCGAATCATTGATTCGATAAATCGATACATTGTATACTAGTCGGTTATGTGCGACATGACCGGATCATTGAATCAAGTGTTGATTTAATGATTTAATGTATAATTATATATTTGATATATTATTTTGCATTAACTAGTATTGGTTCACTTTAAATGGATTTTCTCACTTGATGTACAAGTTGTATATGTGATATACTTTTGTGCACATCTTTGTATCATGTTTAATGATGCTTGCTCATTTGGTTAAGTGTAAAGAATTAAACCTAGGTTAAGAAAGTGATTAGGGTTTTAATTATCCATTCTTTTATTAATTGATTTTGGAAAAAGAATGGGATAAGAATACAAAATGGTTGCTTTCATTCTTGAACCTTTGTGAAGCTTCATGAAGCTTTGACCAAAGTGACCAATTTGTCTTCATGCTTAACCCTAACCACTCTTCTAACCTTGGTCAATTCTCTACACCTAACCATGGTTCCTATTATGATAAGTATTGATTTCTTTTTCATTTTTGATTAACTTATCATAATATTTCCTTCTTCTTGATCTTCTTCTTCAAGAAAGAAAGCTTGATGCCATCAATGGCAACTTGAGTTCTAAAGTGAGAAATCCAATTCTAAAGTGAACCCACCTCCTATTTCTTCACCCTCTACCTCTTTCCAAGTTGTTTTGGGTGTTTTCTTCACAAGTTTCACAAATTTGTGAAGTCGGAGCTTGAACTTGTGATGCCTCGACGTAGATCATCTTCGGAACGAAGCCGACGACCTAGTCCGCCCATTTCTCCGATCAAGCCGATGATTGAGTCCGGGATTCGAGATGGACAGCGAGAGGACGTCTACGTGGAGCCAAGGAAGTGGATATCAGGATCTACAAAGGTTGTAGCTTCTTATCTTTAGTTAAGTTGTTAACTAGATTCGTATATCGCCTAAACTTCTAGTCAACGATCCGTATTAGGGTTTCTCGGCACCCGTAAAATTTGAAATTGGCATGGTTGATGCCTTGTGAGACTTCATTAGCGTGCCTAGGAACCCAACAGTGGTATCAGAGCCTAGCTAGAGCCTTAGGCGAAGTCTAGACGACGTTTGAAACCCGAACGAACCCGAAACCCTAAAACCCAAGTGCTCTCTGGACTTTTTCTAAAATCTGGGATTTTTCCATATTAAAAATGCTTAAAAAATTCAGCAGGGAATTCTAAGAATTACGGTGCAATATATTTCAAATGAACAGTATAGAGTGCGGCGGAACCGCGGCAAGATGATGACGTCATCATCCCCTTTTTGCACAGTAACTCCTATTTAATTATGCTGAGTTTTCTGGGAATTTTTAATTTGACTCAAGAGTTGAGTGTTCTGGGGTTGTATTGGGAATCGACGATTCGATCGGATTATCAAATCTTGTCTATGTGGCTTTCCGGATAACTTTAGAATTTGTTAAAAAGTTCGACCGGATATAAATACCCAACTTTTCCCCTGCCGGAAAATTTCCAAGTGTTGGATTTTTCTGTGATTTAAGGACGTTCTAAGTAGTGCAAGTAATGCGATGGTCCCACTAGAAGACAACAAACCTTAACTCGATTATGTGACCGTCTTGAACTGCCCTTTGAACCTTCTGTAGGGTTCCTAGGCACGCTCAAGAGGTCTCACAAGGCATCAACCATGCCAATTTCAAATTTTAACGGTGCCGAGAAACCCTAACAAGATCGTTAACTAGAAATCTAGGCGAATAAGCAACTAGTAAACTACTTTACTAAGAGAATACGGAAATACAACCTTTGTAGATCCGGTCCTCCACCTCCACGGCTCCGTGATGAAGTCCTCTCCGCTGTCCAAATCAAATCCCGGGCTCTAGCGTCGGCTTCATCGGAGAAAGAGCGGGCTAGGTCATCGACGACGTGCCGAAGATAATCTACGTCGAGGCATCGCTAGATCAAGCTCCAACTTCACCAAGTCTAGAAAACTTGTGAAGGAAACACACTCTACTACTTGGCAAGAGGTAGAGGATGAAGAAATAGGAAGTGGGTTCACTTTAGAATTGGATTTCTCACTCTTTTTCATCAATCACCATTGATGAAGAAAGGTTTTCTTCAACTTGAAGAAGAAGAAGAAGAAGATAAAGTTATGATAAGTTGATTTAGAAAATAGAAAATAAAAGAATACTTATCATAATCAACCATGGTTAAGTGTAGAGACTAAACTCAAGTTAAGTGAATGGTTAGGTTAGGTATGAAGACAAAAATGGTGACTAAGTCAAAGCTTCATGAAGCTTCAACATAAAACAAAATTAGCCACCATTCTTTTCTCTTTATCTTTTCCAAAAGAATAAACAAATAAATGAATAAATAAATAATGGGAGAATAAACAAAACCCTAACCACTCTCACAACCATGGTTTAATCTTCACACAAATCCAAGTTAACATGTATCATCAAACATGATACAATCATTTGCACAAAAAGTATATCACATATACAACTTGTACACCAAGTGAGAAAATCCATTTAAAGTGAACCAATATTAGTTAATGCAAAGTAATATATCAAATATATAATTATACATTAAATCAACACTTGATTTAACGATCCGGTCATATCGCATATAACCGACTAATATCCAATGTATCGATTTATCGAATCAATCCTTAATTCGATAACTAGGTTATATCGCATACAACCATTCAACACATTCATCGCGAAAATAGAATACGGTATCACATACACGCATTATTCTCGGTCCCGCACATATCTCATATGCGCTCCTATTTCGTTTCGCTTGAGCCAGGAAACCTCTGTGTAGGACTCTAAAGACTCGTCAATACGCCGGCAGCAGATGATGATCATATCAAGCACCCACAAGCCGCAAGCGGTCTGCTAAACGTAACGGCCACCCGGGTATTGAGCGATCAGAAGATCGACGAGCAAGCCCGCTCACACTCCAGTGAATCCAACCAGTAACACTGCCGTACAGTCCGGTCTGATCGTCTGATATGTCGCATATCTCGCCTAGGGGTGGTAAACGTCAGACCCCAATAGCTCGATAAGTCGTGTCGATATGAGGTCTATAACAATTCGAGAAACTACTGGTAACACTTACCAGTAAATCTCAGCAACCCTGGCCAGGGATTTCCTGTTATAGCCAATCGAACATAGCGCAACATCAACCCCCTATACCGGGAGAGACGAATCCCCTCCTATCGCTCATTGCCTCCATGTGATTCGGGACTGTACCCAAAAACCACCGTTTTCCACGCCCTCTTGGACATGGTAAGATGGAAATCAAAGCACAGTGGGAACACACACAAGACTCTATGACGATCTCGGGTCAACAGACTACTCTGTACCAGTGTCACCAGAGAACTGCCATCTGACGTCAGGTATATTACCATCTGGGAGTTCTCGGCGAGTCCGTCCAGTGTACCCAGTCTCCACTGAGCACCCGTATATCATCTCTAATGTCAAACACCAATGGATATGGGATCATCCATCGCCCATCTGTATGGGTAGAGAAGGTATACGCCAGTCTACTCTGGTATATCGATGCCCCGTCTCGATACACCCACGACTAGGGACTTTGAAGGATGTACTTATGGACTACCATGTCCCCACTAGTATGATCCGCATCATAGTCCAGGTAGTCAAGTACACATCCTAAGGGCTTTACCAACATATAACAGAGAGACAATCAGTATACACGTTAAGGTAAAGAGCAACCAGATAGCATACTATCATGTCGAGCAAGAAAGTCCTCCCTATATATGTCCCAGCATCCACTACAATATACATCCTATGTATAGTAATGGCCTCTAGGGCATACATATAACTAACAATCTCCCACTTGCACTAGGGCCATCTGTAGCAGTGGTTGCAGTATCTCATACTCAACCATCCCATAAAAATCTCTCTCTGGGAACAGGCCTTTATGAGTGGATCCGCCGTGTTGTCCTCTTAGTCTACTCTCCTAACCTTGATCCCTTAGAGATCAACCATCTCCATGATCAGGTTACACTGCCTTAGAATATGTCTGGATCACTGATGGGACGGACGTTCCTTGGCATAAGCCAGAACTCCATTGTCACACAATGGGAGGAACTAAGTTCATCTCATGAACAAATATACATCCAGACTGCCTCTTTGGTAGCATCGTAAGTACCGATGTATCCAGCCTTTATCGTCTAGTATGCCACGGTATCTAGCTTGGAACTCTTCCAACATACCGTCCCTTTACTGAGGGTAAAGACAATGCCTGCGACTGACATTCAGTCGTCTTTATCACCCTGGAACCCTTCCAGTGATTCTCCCCAGGATCGATTGATACCATCTCACTACATCTAGTGAGAATTCTAACATCCATTTAGATCTATCTCATAGATCCAAAACCCAGGATTTAGTAGGTATCATTTTGATCCTATTGGAGAATCCTTGTGATAAGCGGAGATCGATCGAGCGTAGCATAGGAAACTCTTTTCCTATCAAGAGTATGTTATCCACGTACTCTACGAGGATCATTACCATACTCCCTACTACCTTTTTTGTTTATACAAGGTTCATCTACCATTTTGATGATGTCAACTTCTTTGACTAATCCATCAAAACAGATGTTCCAACTCCGCGATGCCTGCTTTATTCCTATAAAGCATCTTGCACACGTTTCCGCTGCTCCCACTGTTTACGAAGCCCTCTGGCTATGTACTTATAGACGCACTCTTCTAAAACATCATTTAGAAAAGCAGTCATGACACCCAACCGCCAGATATTGTAGTCATGGTATGTAGCCGTGGCAAGTAGGATCTGGATGGACTTAAGCATAGCCACTTGAAAAGGTTTCATCATCATCCACGCCTGGTCGATGACGAAAACCTTTAACAAGTCTAGCTTTGAAAGTCTCAACTTTTCCATTTACACCAAGTAATCTTCTCAAGATATACTTGCTCCTGATGGGGATTTAACCCTTCAGATATCGCAACTTAAGTCCATACTTTGTTGGTGTATGAGGATTCCATCTCAGATCGCTAAGCATCCAGCCATTCTTACAGAGTCCCACTCCTGATGGCCAGTTCGAAACTAGTTGGGTCATCATCTCATGATGCAATCCTCGCTTCCACTGTCATAGAGAAACCGAAGTAGCTCTCAGGTGGGTGAGGAACCCTACTAGATCGGCGGAGAGGCTGAGGTTCGTTGGTATCTATTGAATCCTTTGGTTCTATCAAATCATCTGCTGTAGTTTGTATAGATGGAACCTTTCCAGTTCTACATTACAGACCTTGCCTCGAGCTTGTCCGGATTTTGCTTTTTGACAGAGGCCGGACAACCCCAAATCTTAACTAGCTTAAGATATGGGCTCTTCCCATTCCATATCACATATGAAGTGGTAAGCAACTGATTTGATTTGAACCCTGTTCAATAGGTATGCAGCTTCTCAAGCGCATAACTCCCCAAAAGGAAATAGGTAACTCAGTAGTACTCATCATAGAGCACACCACATCATATATGGTGCATCTGCTCCACCCCGATACACCGACGTACTGGGGTGTATACGGAGGAGTAATGCTGAGAGAGAATCTGATTCTCCTTTAGAGTAATCCAGGATTTTCGTGCTCAAGTATTCTCCTCCTTGATCACATCAAAGGACATAATACTTATACCCGTATTGGTTCTCTACTTCTAACTTATATTCTGTGAATATCTCAAAAGGTTCAGACTTGTGTTTCAACAGGAACATATGTCTGAATCTTGAGAGATTATCAGAGAACGTAATGAAGTATAAAGAACCGGTCCTGGCATGTGTAGACAGGGGACCTACATACATCAACATGTATCATCCCAAGAGTTTACTAACTCTTTCTCTGTTTCCAATAAACAGAGCTGGTGTCATTATATCTTTGTGACATGACTGGCAAGTTTCACAAGATGTAGATTCAAACTGATTTAAATATGCATCTACATGTAACTTCAGCTAGTCGGGTCACATTGATATGACCTAGTCTACAATGCCTCAGGAAGGATTCGTTCATTTCTGAACTCTTCCTCTTGTGTGTGTTCTGCATACTAAGAACTGTAGTTTGATTTAGAACATCAATGCTTTTAGATAACGTGCCTGAACCGATCAACTTTTGATATAGGAAATGTTCAAAACATTATCCGACAATACAAAATTTTATCGTTTCTTTACTAATAAAGAGACAGATATGATTTTGCATAACAGGTTCGGTATCTAATAACATTCGTTCAGAATCAATGTATTTGAAATACAGGGTGACAGTGACCAACAGACTTGGCTGCAACACTTGCCCCGTTTTCTGCCTCATGAAACTTATCACCCGTTCTCAGTTCTCCACCTAGCTGTAGCCCAATGTAACAGATTACATATCTGGGATCCTGATCTGGTATCACATACCCAGGACGTAGAGGATACAGAGAAACAGTTCTTTGTAATGAACACACCCGAAGATGATGCATCAGCATGCACTCTCTTCGTTTGGGCGGCACGGGAATTCTGGTAATCCCCAATTTCTTGCTCTGTCTTATAACAATTATAAGTTGGAGCGGGACCAACGTTCCCCAGCTCAATATAACAAGCGGGTTCGGTCAATATTCCGTATTATTATCTTGATTAAGGCGTGATATGGTCGCTACCTGGAGAGAGAGAGAAGAAAACACTCAGCGTGCACTCTTGCAAGAATAGATTGGTTATAATTTTATCTAATCAAGATGGCTCCCACTGCTTTTTATCAAATCTTCCTTCAAACCCTAAAAGGAAAGACTAGCCGGGATTAATTACACACTACAAGTTCGCCAATCTTTCAGCCAGGCCAGTGTCGGTACTTTGAGGGAGGTCCCCCGTGCTTTCGCACGAACCTAATTAATGTAAACCTCGTTTTCCCAGAGGCATAACCTAGTTGACACCTTTCTAGACACCTACTTGATCGGCTAATTGTAATGTATAAAACTCTCCCAGGAGTAACTCTTACTCGCAGCGGGTATCGGGATCCAACTATCTCATAGAAGGTATGCAATCTCATTGCAAATTTCAACACTTGAAATTCCCGATAATATTTTGCCCCTAGCGTCCTATGACCTTGACAGAGGTCAACAAACCATAGGCTGCTAGTCAAGTTCAACCCGTCATTTCCTGATTGAAGTAAACCCACCCGCACGACCCTTGACAGAGGTCAACAAGGTCGCACGACTACCCTAAATCAATCACATCATATGCATATACAGATAAGCACTAATCAGCTACCGCACACTACGCCTTGACAGAGGTCAACAAACGCAGCACGAATACTAACCAGTACATATCTGAAATGACGAAGGGCTACGACAGGTTTTTCTGAAAACCTATTGCGTAATGAACTTGATATCGTTGTAGGATCGAATGAATTTTGAAATGGAGTGCTTTTGAGGCTTTTCCAGTTTTGCTAAAGGAGTCACTCCCGGTGAAGGGATCGTCGGTCCTTTCCTCGTCGAATGAGGTGCGGGATATATCATATATATCACTGTGCAAAGCAAAAACTCTTAAAAGCAATCAAAAAACAAACCGAGTGTGTAGCATCTGCCAGTTATTGCTAAAGGAGTCACTCCCGGTGAAGGGATCTCGGTCCTTTCCTTATCGAATAAGGTGCAGGATATATCACATATACCTCTGTGCAAAGCAAGAACTGTAGCTACCTGTTTTATTTTGAAATTCGATTCTACAACATCTTAGGTTTCTTTTATTTCATTAATCTCATTAATGAAGTCCCATCATTTAAGTACCTAAACATCACAGATAAATACGACGTACACTTATGCCATCCGCATTCGCCTCGATGTCCCCTCGTGCACCGTTAGGTTAGGTAACTAACGGCAGAGCAGGGCAGGGCTAGTGCGGGTGTAAAACATAAGTAACATCTATATAATATATCATATATACTATATACTGTATCTATCACAGAACATCACATGATCACATCACATATATCGCAGCAGAAGAAACATATGAAATATTGGATATACTAGGACGTCCGTGTTTTCAATACGAGCCAGTATAAAACACGGATTCCACGGTCGTGATGAATAGCCAAACCCACACCCCTAGACCCCTACGAGAGCGGCAAGCAACCCTACCAATTCTAGAGTTAGGAGACCCGGACTCGACTCCTCGAGTTGGTCTCCCACTGGACTCCAGAACCCGGTTACTTGTGCTCCCCTCCTTGGGTCTATCCTAGTGCGGAAAAGTAAATAATATACAAGCGGTGACATCTTCCGCAACCTGAAAGCGCCCCAATAAAAGAATATTACATACAAGTTTTTACATGAATGAAAATGAAAAACACTCATCTCACATAAAAACCCCCGGCTATTCAAACACGACGATCCAATATAACATATCCAGCAACACATAACATCACATGTCATCAACGTAAGTAAATATGCGCATCCCAATTGTCGTTGACATATAGCAACGAAACCGGCGATATCACATATTACACTTACGGTCACAGAAAAGAAAGTGTAAAACTACAATAGTTGGAATCCGCAATCTCCATAGACATCGCATGCCTAATCAAATGAATACCTTAGACATCACATGCCTAACAATTATAAACCCCGCATTTTAGTCTCAAAATCGAAAACACTTTTCAATATCAAGTCGGGAATTCAACAGGATTCCCGATGATCTGATCGAATGCTCGTCGTAAACTTTACTAGACGGCCGCACCCCCGATGCCTTCGACGAAGTGCACCAGGCGGAACACCGCTACCGCGAGCACCCTGACGGATGCTTTCGGCGACGGGGTTCTCCTACAGTCACTTGGTCGGGGCTATAGAGTGAGGCTGTCTATTAAGTTTACCCGGCGAGTATCCGCGTACGCTACGTGATTGCGACGGACTTTTGATCACATCAAAATTCCGTGGCAACCGATCAAGTGAGACTAAACTGCTATGTTTATAACATTCATTTAGTTATCTCACAACTATTGTGAATTCCAATTGTTGTATCCCATTCCAGATAATTAGAAAATGTTAAACTTTCCGATCGAACAATCGAACACCCAAGTTTTCCCGATATAGATCAACACATGAAATAAGTCTAACAACATTCAGTTCGTGCCTCAGTACCAACGGTCCAGCCGTAGAAGGGTCAAGCCAACGCCTCACATGTGGCACGCCGTACTGCCCCAAACCCTAAGGTTCAAAGGGCAGTTCAAGACGGTCACATAATCGAGTTAAGGTTTGTTGTCTTCTAGAGGGTCCATCGCATTACTTGCACTACTTAGAACGTCGTTAAACTACGGAAAAATCCAACACTTGGAAATTTCCCGACAGGGGAAAAATTGGGTATTTATATCCGGTCGAACTTTTTAACATATTCAAAAATTATCCGGAAAGCCAAATAGACAAAGTCTGATAAACCCGATCGAATCATCGAAGCTCCAAAACATCCCAGATTATTCAACTCTTGAATAAATATTAAAAATACCCAGAGAACTCATCACTGTAAAATAGGAATTACTGTGCAAAAGTCAACGCAAGAGGAGACCATAAGGCCGCGGAACCGCCGCACATGCCAAGCACGTGCCGCGGTTCCGCGGTGGTTTAATTGAATTAGGCCCCCGTATTTCACAGTAATTCATATAATACCCTGATTAATTTTCTGCATATTTTTAATGTGGAAAAATGCACTGTTTTGAAAAAAGTACAGAGAGCATGGGAAAAATGGGGTTTCGGGTTCGATCGGGATTCAAACGTCGTCTAGACTTCTCCTAAGGCTCTAGCTAGGCTCTGATACCACTGTAGGGTTCCTAGGCACACTCAAGAGGTCTCACAAGGCATCAACCATGGCAATTTCAAATTTTAACGGTGCCGAGAAACCCTAACAAGATCGTTAACTAGAAATCTAGGCGAATAAGCAACTAGTAAACTACTTTACTAAGAGAATACGGAAATACAACCTTTGTAGATCCGGTCCTCCACCTCCACGGCTCTGTG
The DNA here is from genome assembly GCA_030015575.1 of Agapanthus africanus. NCBI lineage: Eukaryota > Viridiplantae > Streptophyta > Magnoliopsida > Asparagales > Amaryllidaceae > Agapanthus > Agapanthus africanus. The sequence goes on along the minus strand of JASDDO010000019.1, from coordinate 733,947,300 downwards.
ATGAAGTCCTCTCCGCTGTCCAAATCAAATCCCGGGCTCTAGCGTCGGCTTCATCGGAGAAAGAGCGGGCTAGGTCATCGACGACGTGCCGAAGATGATCTACGTCGAGGCATCGCTAGATCAAGCTCCAACTTCACCAAGTCTAGAAAACTTGTGAAGGAAACACACTCTACTACTTGGCAAGAGGTAGAGGATGAAGAAATAGGAAGTGGGTTCACTTTAGAATTGGATTTCTCACTCTTTTTCATCAATCACCATTGATGAAGAAAGGTTTTCTTCAACTTGAAGAAGAAGAAGAAGAAGATAAAGTCATGATAAGTTGATTTAGCAAATAGAAAATAAAAGAATACTTATCATAATCAACCATGGTTAAGTGTAGAGACTAAACTCAAGTTAAGTGAATGGTTAGGTTAGGTATGAAGACAAAAATGGTGACTAAGTCAAAGCTTCATGAAGCTTCAACATAAAATAAAATTAGCCACCATTCTTTTCTCTTTATCTTTTCCAAAAGAATAAACAAATAAATGAATAAATAAATAATGGGAGAATAAACAAAACCCTAACCACTCTCACAACCATGGTTTAATCTTCACACAAATCCAAGTTAACATGTATCATCAAACATGATACAATCATTTGCACAAAAAGTATATCACATATACAACTTGTACACCAAGTGAGAAAATCCATTTAAAGTGAACCAATATTAGTTAATGCAAAGTAATATATCAAATATATAATTATACATTAAATCATTAAATCAACACTAGATTTAACGATCCGGTCATATCGCATATAACCGACTAATATCCAATGTATCGATTTATCGAATCAATCCTTAATTCGATAACTAGGTTATATCGCATACAACCATTCGACACATTCATCGCGAGAATAGAATACGGTATCACATACACGCATTATTCTCGGTCCCGCACATATCTCATATGCGCTCCTATTTCGTTTCGCTTGAGCCAGGAAACCTCTGTGTAGGACTCTAAAGACTCGTCAATACGCCGGCAGCAGATGATGATCATATCAAGCACCCACAAGCCGCAAGCGGTCTGCTAAACGTAACGGCCACCCGGGTATTGAGCGATCAGAAGATCGACGAGCAAGCCCGCTCACACTCCAGTGAATCCAACCAGTAACACTACCGTACAGTCCGGTCTGATCGTCTGATATGTCGCATATCTCGCCTAGGGGTGGTAAACGTCAGACCCCAATAGCTCGATAAGTCGTGTCGATATGAGGTCTATAACAATTCGAGAAACTACTGGTAACACTTTCAAGTAAATCTCAGCAACCCTGGCCAGGGATTTTCTGTTATAGCCAATCGAACATAGCGCAACATCAACCCCCTATACCGGGAGAGACGAATCCCCTCCTATCGCTCATTGCCTCCATGTGATTCGGGACTGTACCCAAAAACCACCGTTTTGCACGCCCTCTTGGACGTGGTAAGATGGAAATCAAAGCACAGTGGGAACCACACAAGACTCTATGACGATCTCGGGTCAACAGACTACTCTGTACCAGTGTCACCAGAGAACTGCCATCTGACGTCAGGTATATTACCATCTGGGAGTTCTCGGCGAGTCCGTCCAGTGTACCCAGTCTCCACTGAGCACCCGTATATCATCTCTGATGTCAAACACCAATGGATATGGGATCATCCATCGCCCATCTGTATGGGTCGAGAAGGTATACGCCAGTCTACTCTGGTATATCGATGCCCCGTCTCGATACACCCACGACTAGGGACTTTGAAGGATGTACTTATGGACTACCATGTCCCCACTAGTATGATCCGCATCATAGTCCAGGTAGTCAAGTACACATCCTAAGGGCTTTACCAACATGTAACAGAGAGACAATCAGTATACACGTTAAGGTAAAGAGCAACCAGATAGCATACTATCATGTCGAGCAAGAAAGTCCTCCCTATATATGTCCCAGCATCCACTACAATATACATCCTATGTATAGTAATGGCCTCTAGGGCATACATATAACTAACACCTTCGGGTTTGGGGCAGTACGGCGTGCCACATGTGAGGCGTTGGCTTGACCCTTCTACGGCTGGACCGTTGGTACTGAGGCATGAAGTGAATGTCTTTGAACCTATTTCATGTGTTGAACGGTTTCGGGAAAACTTGGGTGTTCGAATGTTCGATCGGAAAGTTTAATATATTCTATTTATCCGGAATGGGATACAATAATTGGAATTCACAAACAGTTATGAGATAACTGAATGAATGTTATAAATCTAGCGGTTTAGTTTCATTTGATATTGAAAAGAGTTTTCGATAATGAGACTAAAATACGGGGTTTATAACTGTTAGGCATGTGATGTCTAAGTATTTCATTTGATTAGGCATGTGATGTCTAAAGAGGTTGCGGATTCCAACTGTTGTAGTTTTACACTTTCTTTTCTGTGACCGTAAGTGTAATATGTGATATCGCCGGTTTCGTTGCTATATGTCAACGACAATTGGGATGCGCATATTTACTTATGTTGATGACATGTGATGTTATGTGTTGCTGGATATGTTGTATTGGATTGTCGTGTTTGAATAGCCGGGGGTTTTATGTGAGATGAGTGTTTTTCATTTTCATTCATGTAAAAACTTGTATGTAATATTCTTTTATTTGGACACTTCCAGGTTGCGGAAGTTGTCACCTTTTGTATATTATTTACTTTTCCGCATTAGGATAGACCCAAGGAGGGGAGCACAAGTAACCGGGTTCTAGGGTCCAGTGGGAGACCATCTCGAGGAGTCGAGTCCGGGTCTCCTAACCCTAGAATTGGTAGGGTTGCTTGCCGCTCTCGTAGGGGTCTAGGGGTGTGGGATTGGCTATTCATCACGACCGTGGAATCCGTGTTTTATACTGGCTCGTATTGAAAACACGGACGTCCTAGTATATCCAATGTTTCATATGTTTCTTCTGCTGCGATATCTGTGATGTGATCATGTGATGTTCTGTGATAGATACAGTACATAGTATATATGATATATTATATAGACGTTACTTATGTTTTGCACCCGCACTAGCCCTGCCCTGCTCTGTCGTTAGTTACCTAACCTAACGGTGCACGAGGGGACTTCCAGGCGAATGCGGATGGCATAAGCGTACGTCGTATTTATCTGTGATATTTAGGTATTTAAATGATGGGACTTCATTAATGTGATTAATGAAAGAAAAGAAACCAAATGATGTTGTAGAATCAAATTTTAAATAAAATAAGTAGCTACAGTTCTTGCTTTGCATAGCGGTATATATGATATACCCTGCACCTTATTCGATAAGGAAAGGACCGAGATCCCTTCACCGGGAGTGACTCCTTTAGCAATAACTGGCAGATGCTACATACTCGGTCTACTTTTGATTGCTTCTATAGTTTCTGCTTTGCACAGTGATATATATGATATATCCCGCACCTCATTCGACGAGGAAAGGGCCGACGATCCCTTCACCGGGAGTGACCCCTTTAGCAAAACTAGAAAAGCCTCAAAATCACTCCATTTCAAAACTTCATTTGATTCTACAACGATATCAAGTTCATTACGCAATAGGTTTTTAGAAAAACCTGTCGTAGCCCTCCGTCATTTCAGATAAGTACTAGTTAGTATTCGTGCTACGTTTGTTGACTATGTTAAGGCGTAGTGTGCGGTAGCTAATTAGTGCTTATCTGTATAAGCATATGATGCGATTGGATTAGGGTAGTCGTGCGACTTTGTTGACTATATTAAGGGTCGTGCGGGTGGGTTTAATTCAATCGGGAAATGACGGGTTGAACTTGACTAGCACTTATGATTTGTTGACTATGTTAAGGTCATATAGCTGCTAGGGGCAAAATATTATCGGGAATTTCAAGTGTTGAAATTTGCAATGAGATTGCATACCTTCTATGAGATAGTTGGATCCCGATACCCACTGCGAGTAAGAGTTACTCCTGTGAGAGTTTTACAAATTACAATTAGCCGATCAAGTAGGTGTCTAGAAAGGTGTCAACGGGGTTACGCCTCTGGGAAAACGAGGTTTACATTAATTAGGTTCGTGCGAAAGCACGGGGGACCTCCCTCAAAGTACCGACACTGGCCTGGCTGAAAGATTGGCGAACTTGTAGTGTGTAATTAATCCCGGCTAGTCTTTCCTTTTAGGGTTTGAATGAAGATTTGATAAAAACAGTGGGAGCCATCCTGATTAGATAAGATAATAACCAATCTGATCTTGCAAGAGCATACGCTAAAGTTTTTTCTTCTCTCTCTCTCCAGGTAACGACCATGTCATGCCCTAATAAAGATAATAATATGGATGTATTGACCGAACCCGCATGTTATACCGTGCTGGGGAACGTTGGTTCCGTTCTTACCTATAAGAGTTATAGGACTGAACAGGATATAGGGGAATACCAGAATTCCCATGCCACCCGATTGAAGAAAGTACATGATGATGCATTTTCTTCAGGTGTGTTCGTTACAGAGAACTGTTTCTCTATTTGCCCTACGTCCTGGGTATTAGATACCGGGTCAGGATCCCATATATGTAATCAGTTACATGGGCTTAGGAAAGGTAGAGAACTTGGAGAAGGTGAAAAAGACATTAGAGTTGGAAATGGTGCAATTGTTGCAGCTAAGACTGTCGGGGAATATCACCTTGTATTACCAACTGGTAATACATTGGTTCTGAACGAATGCTATTACATGCCGAACCTGATATGCAACATTATATCGGTTTCTTTGTTGAGTAAAGAGGGATATAATTTTGTATTACAGGACAATATTATGAACATTTTCCGTAACCAAAAGTTGGTTGGATCAGGCACGTTGTGCAATGGCATTTATGTTCTAAATCAATCAACAGTTCTGAGCATAACTAACACACACAAGAGGAAGAGTTCTGAACTGAACGAATCCTTCTTGTGGCATTGTAGACTGGGTCACATCAATGCGACACGACTGGCTAAGTTGCATAAGGATGGATATTTGAAACCATTCGAATTTTCATCTTATGACACTTGCCAGTCATGTCTCAAAGGCAAGATAACCAAAACTCCGTTTACGGGACACGGAGAAAGAGTTACTGAACTCTTAGGACTGATACATAGTGATGTATGCGGTCCTATGTCTACACATGCCAGGGATGGTTCTTCGTACTTCATTACATTCACTGACGATCTCTCTAGATTCGGATATGTGTTCCTGATGAAACACAAATCAGAAGCTTTTGAGAAATTTAGAGAATATAAACAAGAAGTCGAGAACCAAACCGGAAAAAGTATTAAAATCCTTCGATCTGATCGAGGAGGTGAATACTTGAGCAATGAATTCCTGGACTTCCTAAAAGAGAATGGGATTCTCTCTCAGCTGACTCCTCCATATACACCACAGCACAACGGTGTATCAGAACGGAGGAACCGCACCCTATTAGATATGGTGCACTCTATGATGAGCACAGCTGAGTTACCTATTTCCTTCTGGGATATGCGCTGGAGACAGCTGCATACCTATTGAATCAAGTTCCATCTAAATCTGTACCTACCACACCATATGAGATATGGAGTGGGAAGAGACCATATTTTAAACGAGTTAAGATATGGGGTTGTCCGGCCTATGTCAAAAGGCAAAATCCAGACAAACTCGAGGCACGGTCAGTTCTTTGCAAGTTTGTGGGATATCCTAAGAATTCACAAGGATATTTTTTCTACCATGCTGAAGATCAAAAGGTGTTTGTTTCTCAATATGCCACCTTTTTAGAAAAGGAATTCCTTGAAAAAGAAATTAGTGGCAAAGTGGTAGAGCTGGAAGAAGTTCCAGATACACAAACCGTAACTGAAGATTTAGTGGAACCAGAAGATTCAGTAGCTCCCAATAAACCTCAGCCTCTCCGTCGATCTAGTAGGGTTCCTCGCCAACCTGAGAGATACTACTGTTTTCTCATGGATGGTGGGAGCGAGGATTGCATCATGGAGGATGATGACCAAACTAGCTTCGAGCAGGCCATCACGAGTAGAGACTCAGTGAAATGGCTGGATACTATGCGGTCCGAGATGGAATCCATGTACACCAACAAAGTATGGACTTTGGATGTTGCTCCTGAAGGGGTAAAACCCATCGGGAGCAAGTGGATCTTTAAGAAAAAACTTGGTGTAGATTGGAAAGTGGAGACTTTCAAAGCTAGACTTGTAGCAAAGGGTTTTCGTCAAAGACCAGGTGTGGACTATGACGAAACCTTTTCTCCAGTGGCTATGCTTAAATCCATCCGGATCATGCTTGCCATCGCTGCATATCATGACTACGAAATCTGGCAAATGGATGTTAAGACCGCCTTTCTAAATGGTGATTTAGAAGAGTGCGTGTACATGACTCAGCCAGAGGGCTTCATAGACAGTGGGAGCAGCGGGAAGGTGTGCAAGCTGCTTAAATCCATTTATGGATTAAAGCAAGCATCACGGAGTTGGAACATCTGCTTTGACGTCGTTATCAAAGAGTTTGATTTCGTCAAAAATCCAGATGAACCTTGTTTCTACAAGAAGGTAGCAGAGGGTAAGGTAGTCTTCCTCGTATTGTACGTGGACGACATACTCTTGATAGGAAATGATATTCCTATGCTGCAATCGGTCAAGCTCTTCTTATCACAAAGATTCTCAATGAAAGATCTTGGTGATGCCTCCTGCATATTGGGAATAAGGATCTATAGAGATAGATCCAAACGGATATTGGGATTGTCCCAGTCCAGGTATATTGACACCATACTAAAGAGGTTTAGTATGGAAGAATCCAAGCGTGGGAATTTACCCACGATTTCTGGAGTCACTCTCTCCAAAGAGATGTCTCCCAAGACTGATTTGGAGAGAGCTCGCATGCAAGGGATACCCTATGCTTCGGCTGTAGGCTCTATCATATATGCGATGCTATGTACCAGACCCGATGTAGCATACTCACTAAGTATAGTGAGCAGGTATCAAGCTGATCCTGGAGAGAGTCACTGGACAGCTGTGAAGAGCATTCTCAAGTACTTGCGAAGGACTAAAGAGATGCTCTTGGTGTATGGTAATGGAGAGCTCCAAGTGGAGTCCTTTACCGATTCGAGCTTCCAGAGTGATAAGGACGACTCTAAGTCGCAGTCGTGGTTTGTCTTTACCCTTTACGGAGGGGCGGTTAGCTGGAAGAGTTCCAAGCAGGAAACCGTGGCAGACTTGACGATGGAGGCTGAATACATCGCTGCCAACGATGCTGCTAAAGAAACTGTCTGGATCAAGATGTTCATTACTGAACTTGGAGTGGTTCCATCCATTGAGCATCCAATACCTTTGTATTGCGATAACAATGGAGCGGTGGCTTTGGCCAAGGAACCCAGGTCCCATCAGCGATCCAGGCATATTCTGAGGCGGTATCACCTGATCCGGGAGATAGTTGATCGCCGGGAGATCGAGGTCAGGAGGGTTGACACGAAGAACAACACGGCGGATCCACTCACGAATGCCATTCCCCAGATACAGTTTGAGAGACTCTTCGGGATGCTCGGTATGCGATACTACAGCAGCTGGCCCTAATGCAAGTGGGAGATTGTTAGTTGTATGTATGCCCTAGAGGCCAGTATTGTACAGATGATGTATATTATATTGGATGCTTGGACATATATAGAGATGACTTTCTTGCTCGATATGATAGTATGCTATCTGGTTGCTCTTTATCTTAACATGTACACTTGTCTCTTTAAACTGTCTTATAGTTACATGTTGATAAAGCCCTTAGGATGTGTACTTGACTGCCTGGACTATGATGCAGATCATACTAGTGGGGACATGGTAGTCTATAAGTACATCCTTCAAGGTCCCTAGTCGTGGGTGTATCGAGACAGGGCATCGATATACCAGTGTAGACTAGCGTATACGCTTCTCGACCCATGAGATGGGCGATGGATGATCCCATATCCATTGGTGTTTGACATCAGAGATAGTATACGGGTGCTCAGTGTAGACTGGGTACACTGGACGGACTCACCGAGAACTCCCAGATGGTATTATACCTCACGCCAGATGGCAGTTCTCAGGTGACACTTGTGCAGGTTAGTCTGTAGACCCGAGATCGTCATAGAGTCTTGTGTGATTCCCACTGTGCTTTGATCTCCACCTTACCACGTCTATGAGGGCATGCAAAACGGTGGACTTTGGGCACAGTCCCGAGTCACATGGAGGCAATGAGCGATAGGAGGGGTTTCGTCTCTCCCGGTATTGGGGGTTGATGTTGCGCAGTGCTCGATTGGCCGTAACAGGGAAGTCCCTGGCCAGGGCTGATCAGAGATTTGCTGGTAAGTGTTACCAGTAGTTTCTCGACCCGTTATGAGCCTCACATCGGCATGACTTATCGGTTATTGGGGTCTGACGTTTACCACCCCTAGACTTGATATGCGACATATCAGACGAACAGACCGGACTGTACGGTAAGTGTTACTGGTTGGATTCACAGGAGTGTGAGCGGGCTAGCTCGTCGATCTTCTGATCGCTCAATACCCGGGTGGCCGTTACGTTTAGCAGACCGCTTGCGGCATGTGGGTGCTTGATATGATCATCATCTACTACCGGCGTATTGACGAGTCTTTAGAGTCCTACACAGAGGTTTCCTGGCTCAAGCGAAACGAAATAGGAGCGCATATGAGATATGTGCAGGACCGAGAATAATGCGTGTATGTGATACCGTATTCCATTCTCGCGATGAATATATATCGATTGGTTATATTCGATATAACCTAGTTATCGAATCATTGATTCGATAAATCGATACATTGTATACTAGTCGGTTATGTGCGACATGACCGGATCATTGAATCAAGTGTTGATTTAATGATTTAATGTATAATTATATATTTGATATATTATTTTGCATTAACTAGTATTGGTTCACTTTAAATGGATTTTCTCACTTGATGTGCAAGTTGTATATGTGATATACTTTTGTGCACATCTTTGTATCATGTTTAATGATGCTTGCTCATTTGGTTAAGTGTAAAGAATTAAACCTAGGTTAAGAAAGTGATTAGGGTTTTAATTATCCATTCTTTTATTTATTGATTTTGGAAAAAGAATGGGATAAGAATACAAAATGGTTGCTTTCATTCTTGAACCTTTGTGAAGCTTCATGAAGCTTTGACCAAAGTGACCAATTTGTCTTCATGCTTAACCCTAACCACTCTTCTAACCTTGGTAAATTCTCTACACCTAACCATGGTTCCTATTATAACAAGTATTGATTTCTTTTTCATTTTTGATTAACTTATCATAATATTTCCTTCTTCTTGATCTTCTTCTTCAAGAAAGAAAGCTTGATGCCATCAATGGCAACTTGAGTTCTAAAGTGAGAAATCCAATTCTAAAGTGAACCCACCTCCTATTTCTTCACCCTCTACCTCTTTCCAAGTTGTTTTGGGTGTTTTCTTCACAAGTTTCATAAATTTGTGAAGTCGGAGCTTGAACTTGTGATGCCTCGACGTAGATCATCTTCGGCACGAAGCCGACGACCTAGTCCGTCCATTTCTCCGATCAAGCCGACGATTGAGTCCGGGATTCGAGATGGACAGCGAGAGGATGCCTACGTGGAGCCAAGGAAGTAGATATCAGGATCTACAAAGGTTGTAGCTTCTTATCTTTAGTTAAGTTGTTGACTAGATTCGTATATCGCCTAAACTTCTAGTCAACGATCCGTATTAGGGTTTCTCGGCACCCGTAAAATTTGAAATTGGCATGGTTGATGCCTTGTGAGACTTCATTAGCGTGCCTAGGAACCCTACACGGATCCCGGACTCTAGCGATGGTTTCGTCGTAGAAATGATCGGGCTAGGTCGTCGACTTCGATGCCGAAGATGATCTGCGTCGAGACAACTCAAGCTCAAGCTCCACCTTCACCAAGTCATGAAACTTGTGAAGAAAACACCCTATACTACATGGCAAGTGGTAGAGGATGAAGAAATAGGAAGTGGGTTCACTTTGGATTTGGATTTCTCACTTGGAATCATCACTTAGAATTTTCTAGCCATGGTTTCTTCTCTTCATGAAGAAGATGAAGAAGAAGAAAGAAAAGGAATTATGAATTAATTCCAAAAAGAAAAATGAAGTGATGGTTATCATAATGCAACCATGGGTGAGGCTAACTCATGTAGAGAATGAACTAGGGTTTAGGTAAATGGTTAGGGTTAAGGAAAGAAACAAAATGGTCAAGCTTTCAAAGCTTCATGAAGCTTCAACAAAATCCAAAGAAAGCCACCATTTCATTTCTTGCCAAAAAGAATAAGGAAAATAAATTAAAAACAAATGAAAAACCCAACCATTAACCTAAAGATGGTATAAAGCAAACATACACCCAAGTTTGCATGTATTGTAGGGTTCCTAGGCACACTAATGAGGTCTCACAAGTGATCAAACATGGCTAATTCTAAAAAATTTCCATGTGCCTACAAACCCTAATACGGATCGTTGACTAGATGTATAGGTGATGCGATGCAAATAAACGAATTTATAGCTAAAAGGAAGGGGCTACAACCTTTGTAGATCCGGTCCTCCATCTCCATGGCTCCGTGATGAAGTCCCCTCGCTGTCCAAATTGAATCCATGACTCTAGCATCGGCTTCATCGGAGAAAAGGGCGGGCTAGGTCGTCGACTTCGATGCCGAAGACGATCTACGTCGAGGCATCACAAGATCAAGCTCCCACTTCACCAAGTCATGAAACTTGTGAAGAAAACACCCTATACTACTTGGCAAGAGGTAGAGGATGAAGAAATAGGAAGTGGGTTCACTTTAGAATTGGATTTCTCACTCTTTTTCACTAGTTGCCATTGATGGAGGCAAGCTTTCTTCCTTTTTTTGAAGAAGAAGAAGATGAGGAAAGAATATATGATGAGTTATTTTCAAAAAGAAAATAATATGAATACTTATCATATACTAACCATGGTTAGGTGTAGAGAATAGACTATGGTTAATTTGAATGGTTAGGGTTAAGCATTAGACAAGAATGGTGGACTTGTTCAAAGCTTCATGAAGCTTCAACAAGCAAACAAAGAAAGCCACCATTCTTTATTTATCCTTTCCAAAATGAAAAAAAAAATGAATAAGAAAAATTTAAACCCTAATCATTAACTTAACCATGGTTTAATTCTTTACACAAACCCAAGTGAGCTTGTATCATCAAACACGATACAAACAAGTGCACAAAAGTATATCATATATACAATGTGCATTTCAAGTGAGAAAATCCATTTAAATGAACCAATACTAGTTAATGCAAAGTAATATATCAAATATATAATTACGCATTAAATCATTAAATCAATACTTGATTTAACGATCCGGTCATATCGCATATAACCGACTAATATCCAATATATCGGCTTATCGAATCAATCCTTGATTCGATAACTAGGTTATATCGCATACAACCATTCGATACATTCATCGCGAGAATAGAATACGGTATCACATACACGCATTATTCTCGGTCCCGCACATATCTCATATGCGCTCCTATTTCGTTTCGCTTGAGCCAGGAAACCTCTGTGTAGGACTCTAAAGACTCGTCAATACGCCGGCAGCAGATGATGATCATATCAAGCACCCACAAGCCGCAAGCGGTCTGCCAAACGTAACGGCCATCCGGGTATTGAGCGATCAGAAGATCGACGAGCAAGCCCGCTCACACTCCTGTGAATCCAACCAGTAACACTTACCGTACAGTCCGGTCTGTTCGTCTGATATGTCGCATATCTCGCCTAGGGGTGGTAAACGTCAGACCCCAACAGCTCGATAAGTCATGCCGACGTGAGGTCCATAACAATCGTGAAACTACTGATAACTCTTACCAGTATATCACTGCAACCCTGGCCAGGGATTTCCTGTTATGGCCAGTCGAGCATAGCGCAACATCAACCCCCAATACCGGGAGAGACGAATCCCCTCCTATCACTCATTGCCTCCATGTGAATCGGGACTGTACCCAAAAACCACCTGTTTGCACGACTCAGTAGAGCCGTGGTAGGGTGGAAATCAAAGCACAGTGGGAGACACACAAGACTCTATGACGATCTCGGGTCAACAGACTAAGCTGTACTAGTGTCACCAGAGAACTGCCATCTGACGTGAGGTATCATACCATCTGGGAGTTCTCGGCGAGTCCGTTCAGTGTACCCAGTCTCCACTGAGCACCCGCATACCATCTCCGATGTCAAACACCAATGGATATGGGATCATCCATCGCCCATCACATGGGTCGAGAAGATATACGCTAGTCTACTCTGGAATATCGATGCCCCGTCTCGATATTCCCACGACTAGGAACATTGAAGGATGTACTCATTGACTACCCAGACCCGACTAGTATGATCTGCTTCATAGTCTTGGAAGTCGAGTACACATCCTAAGGGCTTTATCAACATGTAACAGAGAGACAGAAAGTATACATGTTAAGATAAAGAGCAACCAGATAGCGTACTATCATGTCGAGCAAGAAAGTCCTACCTATATATGTCCCAGCATCCACTACAATATACATCCAATGTACAGTAATGGCCTCTAGGGCATACATATAACTAACATGTATCATCAAACATGATACAATCAAGTGCACAAAAATATATCATATATACAATGTGCACATCCAAGTGAGAAAATAATCTTAAGTGAACAAATACTAGTTAATGTAAAGTAATATATCAAATATATTATTATACATTAAATCATTAAATCAACACTTGATTTAACGATCCGGTCATATCGCATATGACCGACTAATATCCAATGTATCGACTTATCGAATCAATCCTCGATTCGATAACTAGGTTATATCGCATACAACCAATCGATACATCCATCGCGAGAATTGAATACGGTATCACATACACGCATTATTCTCGGTCCCGCACATATCTCATATGTGCTACTATTTCGTTTCGCTTGAGCCAGGAAACCTCTGTGTAGGTCTCTAAAGACTCGTCAATACGCCGGCAGTAGGTGATGATCATATCAAACACCCACAAGCCGCAAGCGGTCTGCTAAACGTAACGGCTACCCGGGTATTGAGCGATCAGAAGATCGACGAGCAAGCCCGCTCATACTCCTGTGAATCCAACCAGCAACACTTACCGAACAGTCCGGTCTGTTCGTCTGATATGTCGCATATCTCGCCTAGGGGTGGTAAACGTCAGACCCCAACAGCTCTATAAGTCGTGTCGATATGAGGTCTATAACAGTTCGAGAAACTACTGGTAACACTTACCAGTACATCTCAGCAACCCTGGCCAGGGATTTTCGGTTATAGCCAATCGAACACAGCGCAACATCAACTCCCTATACCGGGAGAGACGAATCCCCTCATATCGCTCATTGCCTCCATGTGATTTGGGACCGTACCCAAAAACCACCGTTTTGCACGCCCTCTTAGACGTGATAAGGTGGAAATCAAAGCACAGTGGGAATCACACAAGACTCTATGACGATCTCGGGTCTACAGACTAACCTGTACCAGTGTCACCAGAGAACTGCCATCTGACGTAAGGTATAATACCATCTGGGAGTTCTCGGCGAGTCCGTCCAGTGTACCCAGTCTCCACTGAGCACCCGTATATGATCTCTGATATCAAACACCAATGGATATGGGATCATCCATCGCCCATCTGTATGGGTCGAGAAGGTATACGCTAGTCTACTCTGGTATATCGATGCCCCGTCTCGTTACACCCACGACTAGGGACCTTGAAGGATGTACTTATAGACTACCATGTCCCCACTAGTATGATCCGCATCATAGTCCAGGTAGTCAAGTACACATCCTAAGGGCTTTACCAACATGTAACAGAGAGACAATCAGTGTACACGTTAAGATAAAGATCAACCAGATAGCATACTATCATGTCGAGCAAGAAAGTCCTCCCTATATATGTCCAAGCATCCACTACAACATACATCCTATGTATAGTAATGGCCTCTAGGGCATACATATAACTAACATGCACAGGTCTGGCAAGTTACCTGTATGTTTGAAACTCCCGATATAATTTTTATCCCATGCTCTTATGACCTTGACGTAGACCAACAAATCATAAGCCACTGTTCACACCATAATATTGTATTTTATATTCCCCATTCTTATGCATTTTACAATGAAAACAGGTGCTTTTGACCCATGTCTGCTACATGTTACAGGTTACAGGTTCTCGGAACGAAAACAGTGAAAAAGACAAAAGACAACACAAAAAGAGACTTTTGACCAACAAATAGGAAGAACTTAGTCAAGCCTAAAAACGAAGAACGGTTCACCATCAACAAGGCGACGCAAGGTCCGGATTGTCATGGCAAACGGTTAAAAGATCGGTACAAGTGTTCACTGAAGTTCTGGAATCACTGCAGAAGCCCAACTGATAAAAAGAATGAATAAACAAGAAGCCCAGAAGAGACAGACCAAGCCCAAGAAAAAGAAAATGATGATCCCATCATTGGGCCGCGAAACCGCGGCCCAAGCGCTCCCATGCCGCGGTTCCGCGGCTACTTGAAGCCCTAGTGCGCAATGATTTTTTCCATAACTCTTTGGCGGCTGTGTAAAGATTTTCTAAGGGTATATTTGTAATTTTAGACATGCGGTGCAATTGTAACCCTAGGGTTTCTATTTCCTATAAATAGGGACTCTAATTCATTGTAAACTTCATGCCTCCCTTCATTAATAAAATTTAGAAATCTTTTGGAGAGCATCGGTGCCTCTCTTTAATTCAGAAATTCAGATCTGACAACCCTGCTTTGATGTTTGGAGAGAGCCATCTGTAAGTAATTTAATTTCTTGCCCTAGAGTAGATTTTAATTCCTTGCCCTAGGTAGATTTAATTTCATGCCCTAGGAACTTGTTTAGGGTTTAGCTTTTGGGAAGGATTTTGAGAGATGAGATCTCTCATCCCTTTCTTACCCATCAAATATTTACAATAGGACTCCATGCATACATGCACATACCGCTCCCTACGGCACTCTATCCCTCGAGGTAGCGGTGATACCGTAGTATAAAGGCCCGGGTGTGATGTTTTCCATGGAGGTTAGGGTAAGGATCTCTAAAGGAAGGACAAGAACCTAGAGGAAGGAACACCTTCCCGAACGGATCTAATCCACTTTATTGATAATTACCATAACTCCTCACAGATCTTCATTCGGGTAAAGAAAGCGTTGAGATTTACTACCATTTCCAAATCATCCCTAAACCTAGCCTTCGCAAGAATAGATTTAGTTAATTGCACTAGAATAATTAGGTTTTTAGATTTAATAACTCCGAACACCCTTCGGAATTAACTCGTAAGAACGAATCGGAAATTCACAACATCCCTGTGGACCGACCCGTACTCACCGGCTAGCTGCAAAGCGACGCCGTTCTTGATTGCGGTTAACAAATATTTTTGATTCATATCTTTTAAAAGCGCGAGCACGCTAAATCACATCAATCAAATGGCGCCGTTGCCGGGGATGGCGTAGTATTTCCTTTTTGCAATTTCGGGTTAATTAAAATTTAAAAATTCATAAAAATCTTAAAAATCAAAAAAATTATAAAAATATATATCATTTGTTATTTTTGGAAAGGATACTTTGTGGTTGAATTTTTGCAGGATATACAAATTCGGATCTGGAGATTTCCAGAAAGCAAAACAGAAAACGGGATATCGGAACAGAAGAGATTTTAAACAACAGAACAGTGATTTTTTTTTTGGAGCAGTGAACCCCCTAAACCGCCGCCTTTCCGTGGCCATAACTTGCTTTAGGCCGCGGAAACGCGCTCTACTTGACGATTCGTCGTGTGAAAAAAAATTTGGGATCCGCGCCGACTTTACCGCCGCGTAACCGCGGTGGGAACCCCCATTTGGCCGCGGATTAGCTGCGTTCTGGTGACATCATCTTATGAAAAAAATTTCTGTAAGCTTCCCTGTTCTTTCTCTGCAAATATTTCCATATATTTTCTGAAAATTCCTGCAGGATTCCGTGAGCTATAAAATATATTCCCTTCCAAATAACAATCTTGTGCAGGATTTTTGGGCCCCGCTTGAACTAAATTGATTGCAAGAAATATTTTGTTGTTGCATATCTTTTCTATAATATCTTTTTGCAACAATTCTTTCCAAATAAAGATTCTTGTGATATACTTCAAATAATAACTGATTGCAAGTAATATTTTTCTGTTGCATATCTTTTATTAAAAATCTTTTTGCAACAATTTTCAAATAAAGAAAAAGAAAAAGACAACTCTTTTATAGAAACTTGCAAATTGTTTGCCGCGAATAAATCCTTGCACCACAACAAACATTCTTTCTTTTCCTCCTTTCTTTTAACATGGGTACCCTACAGAAAAAATCATTAGCCGAACTTTGGTATCCCGAACCTAATTTTGCGTCATATGTCAATGTGTTCGGTCAATTTAAAGACGATCCTTCCATGCCTAAAAAATCTTTGAAAGATCACATAGAGGAGTCTAGGAGAAACAGTTTGACTTTTCAACCCACTTTGTGTCAACCAAGTCAACCTTCACCACTTCCATATGTTGATACCACTTCTTCAAGTCCTTCTGTCACTCCTAGGCCGATGTCCATTGCTGAGCATATTGCTCAAGCTCGCAGTCGATCTTTCACCCCTCTCCACTCATCTAGCTCTAGGGATCTGCACGATTATTCACCTTTTTATCCATATGTTGACCCTACCCCTACCCAACCACCCACTTCCTACCAGTCATACCCAACCTTCCCACCTTCACTAGACACTGTTTCGACACAGCCATTAGGGAGTTTCACATATCCAACCAATTTTGAATCTTTTACTGAAACCCCCTCACCACCTAAGTCTAGTTTGGAAGAGGCGTTGGAGGCATATATCGCAGCAACAAATAAAATGGTTAGGAATGTGGAAGCGTCCGTGGCCGCCCTTATGCAACCTGCTGAACCGGTAGCTAGTTTCCAACTAGCTCCAGATTTTCCAATGTATGAGGAGGCGGTTGGACAGAGAGAGAATGTGAGAGGATTTCCAAATCAAACCTACCCATACCCTATTGAATCCAACAACTCCAATTTTCAAACATGTGTCCAAAATGATGAGTTGTGCGATTTTGTAGTGTTTGATTTGCCAAATTGTGAGGAACCCCCTTCGAGTGAAACAACACCTAATCCGTTTGGCCTTTACACTTCCACTCTAGAACCTACATTGATAAACATCCATGCTTTTGAGGAGGTGTCTAAAGAAATTGATTTTCACTTGATTGAGGATATAGACGCCGGGAATATTTCGGATGATGAACCTGTCGATTTAATTGAAATTTTATGTTCAAATCATCATCCCGAGTTATTAAATGATTCTCCCGAATCTCATATGCGTCTTGATTTTGATGATAATGGCATGGATGAGTTGAATATTGAGGAGAATTATGAGGATAATATTGAGGAGAGTGGTGAGGATCATATTGAGGTTGAACCATTTTTCTTTGATGTGTCGGATTTTCCAATTCATCCTCTTGAACCTTTACCTAAATCACCCTCCCTCTTTTCCATCGTTCCGACCACGCCTCATTTCACACTTGACGACTGTGAGCTTGAAAACTTTTCCTTCGAATCTGACACAGTTCTCACAGCCGATGACACTTACAAGTGTTTCACTCTTTCGGACGATGTTGAAGTCTCACCGCCCGAGTTTGAGTCCTTTGCATTTTCAGATGAGTTAGTTAATCCATCAAACTCGGTTGCTTACAGTCGTTTCGAACCATTGATGGAATCTTTCCAGTTCGACACAGTTTACTACGGTGAGAATGAGACCATCCCTAATTCACTCCCTTTCGTCTCTCCTATTGTTCCGACCGTGCAAGTGACCGTGACGCTTTCATCTCAAATACCAAGTTCGGCGTACCCATGTTTTCTTGCGAATCTTGAGGGATTTGACCCCATCTCCCGACGAGTTGGTAGGTTAGCGCAATCGCTTTTAACACATCGGTCATCACAAATTGCGCTAATTTATTCACTCAATTTACACCCTCAAGATCGCACTCCATTTCCATCTCCTTTCCGCCATTCTTCTCCCCCACCGAGACCATATTCTACCATTCTTCTTTCCACACGGTCTCGCGTGCTTCTCATTTTCTTGCACCAACTATACCATTTCCACGATAAGATTTTTGAATGGTTGGTGTTAACCTTTGGCTTGTGTAAGGCCAAGCTTAAGTTTGGGGGAATCTTTGTATATATGTATATATATTTTTGTTTTCTTTTTCTATAAAAAATAAAAAAAAACATTTCAAAACATTAAAAATATAAAAAAAATTATAAATAAATAAACAGGGGTGTGCCGGTATTTTGACCCTCTTGGTTTAGCATGACAGTGAGGACACTGTCAAGTTCAAGTTTGGGGGTATGCTCGGTACGTCTTCTTCCTTCGCATTCATTTGTACATATTTTTTTGCATTTGCATACCTATTTGAAAACCCATAAAAATTTGAAAAATTTGAAAAATTATAAAAATTATTGTATTCAATTTTGGCTAATTGACTAGAGTTTGACAAATAGGTCAACTGGCTAGGAACAACTAGATCTTAGACTTAGTAAATTAAAAACCCTAAATATAACATTCCTTAAAGTTTAACGGTAGAAAGTATATGTCTTTGTAGGTTATTTAGAAATAGGCAAATTTTGGGTTCAGTTCTTGGGCTAAGTCGAAACGAAGGAAAAGTATTAAAACTTTTATTAGAGTATAAGTTTGAAAAATAGTTCCTAGCTTAAGTCTAGATTCTGAAAACATATACCCTACAAAATGCACAAACACGCACCTTGAAACTTGGATTAGTAGAAGAGACCTTGAAATACTCTTGTCTAAAGTCCTTAGCACAATGGAAAAGAAAAAAAAAAGGGTGGATAAAGAAAATAAAAATGGACACTGGTTTTTGTGATTACTTAAGGCTGCAAAAATAGAAAAATACTTAGCGAGGGTGCTTCATCACCTAGTGCCTTAGACCAACTGGTTTGGGAGTCACTGCTAAAGCCTTGGGTGTTGCAAAGACTAGGAAGTATGCTTTAAAGTGCAAACACATTTTGTAATCGGTCGTTGGTACCTCAAGAAGTATTAACAGTCGCATGAAGGATGTGTAAGCAAATTTCATTTAAATTCACCTACTAAGAAGTGCTTCGGACAAAGGACGAGAGTACGATTGCTTGATTTGAATTTCCAAGTGTAGAGGTGATTTATACACACACGTGGGGATATGTGATTGGAATTTAGATAAGAGAAAGGAATGAAGAATAGAACTTGTATCTTTAGTAGAGTTGATAAAAATTCCTAAGTGGAGATGTAACCCTAGAAGGAAAACTTAGGAAATGCCGAAAGCTAAGTAAGTCTATAGGATATATATAATCTTAAGTTAAATAATGAGGAAGTGTAAAGAATACGGGTGGATAATCTGCGGGTCGACGATAATAGAATTCCTTGTTAGAAAACCTAATTGGAGAACAAAAGTCGAAAAGCCAAATTGATAGGATTTTGTGGGTGTAATCCGCTGAAAACCCTCAGGAGACAACACTCCTCCTACTAGGGACACCTAGAGGTTTAACGGCTTGTTGCACGAGCTCAGTGCAATCGCGTTCCCTGCGAAAGTGCGGTTAGGATTTTTGTAGAGAATAAAACAATAAGTTTGCTCGAGGACGAGCAAAAGATAAGTTTGGGGGTATTTGTTCACACCATAATATTGTATTTTATATTCCCCATTCTTATGCATTTTACAATGAAAACAGGTGCTTTTGACCCATGTCTGCTACATGTTACAGGTTACAGGTTCTCAGAACGAAAACAGTGAAAAAGACAAAAGACAACACAAAAAGAGACTTTTGACCAACAAATAGGAAGAACTTAGTCAAGCCTAAAAACGAAGAACGGTTCACCATCAACAAGGCGACGCAAGGTCCGGATTGTCATGGCAAACGGTTAAAAGATCGGTACAAGTGTTCACTGAAGTTCTGGAATCACTGCAGAAGCCCAACTGATAAAAAGAATGAATAAACAAGAAGCCCAGAAGAGACAGACCAAGCCCAAGAAAAAGAAAATGATGATCCCATCATTGGGCCGCGAAACCACGGCCCAAGCGCTCCCATGCCGCGGTTCCGCGGCTACTTGAAGCCCTAGTGCGCAATGATTTTTTCCATAACTCTTTGGCGGCTGTGTAAAGATTTTCTAAGGGTATATTTGTAATTTTAGACATGCGGTGCAATTGTAACCCTAGGGTTTCTATTTCCTATAAATAGGGACTCTAATTCATTGTAAACTTCATGCCTCCCTTCATTAATAAAATTTAGAAATCTTTTGGAGAGCATCGGTGCCTCTCTTTAATTCAGAAATTCAGATCTGACAACCCTGCTTTGATGTTTGGAGAGAGCCATCTGTAAGTAATTTAATTTCTTGCCCTAGAGTAGATTTTAATTCCTTGCCCTAGGTAGATTTAATTTCATGCCCTAGGAACTTGTTTAGGGTTTAGCTTTTGGGAAGGATTTTGAGAGATGAGATCTCTCATCCCTTTCTTACCCATCAAATATTTACAATAGGACTCCATGCATACATGCACATACCGCTCCCTACGGCACTCTATCCCTCGAGGTAGCGGTGATACCGTAGTATAAAGGCCCGGGTGTGATGTTTTCCATGGAGGTTAGGGTAAGGATCTCTAAAGGAAGGACAAGAACCTAGAGGAAGGAACACCTTCCCGAACGGATCTAATCCACTTTATTGATAATTACCATAACTCCTCACAGATCTTCATTCGGGTAAAGAAAGCGTTGAGATTTACTACCATTTCCAAATCATCCCTAAACCTAGCCTTCGCAAGAATAGATTTAGTTAATTGCACTAGAATAATTAGGTTTTTAGATTTAATAACTCCGAACACCCTTCGGAATTAACTCGTAAGAACGAATCGGAAATTCACAACATCCCTGTGGACCGACCCGTACTCACCGGCTAGCTGCAAAGCGACGCCGTTCTTGATTGCGGTTAACAAATATTTTTGATTCATATCTTTTAAAAGCGCGAGCACGCTAAATCACATCAATCAGCCACATGTCAAGTTCTACCCGTCGTTGTCCTGATTAATTTAGGTCATCGTACATGCCCTTGACATAGGCCAACAAGGCTGTACGTCTGTCCTAAACTAATGTATCTATCTATGCAACAAATGAATACCCAGCAGCTACCAAACACTATGCCTTGACGTAGGCCAACAAACATAGCTTGAATACTACTGACCATCCATAAGAAATGACGGAGGATTACGGCTGGTTTTTGACGAAAAACCTTTAACGTAATGAACTTGATCTCTTTGATGGAAGCTGATAGCTTTTTATAAAAAATATAGTGGCGAAAACCTTTTGCTAAAGAGGTCACTCCCGGTGAAGGGATCTCGGCTCTTTCCTCGTGGAATGAGGTGCAGGATATTCCAACTGAATACCGCGATGCAAAGAAACTTGTAATCGACTATATTGAAGTTATTACCCTGACGCAAACTCTGCCCAAAGGGTCACTCCCGGTGAAGGGATCTCGGCCCTTGCCTCGTCGAATGAGGTGCAGGATATTCTAACTGAATACCGCTATGCAAAACAAAAGGAAACGTCTTTGTAATAACTCCTTTTTAAAATTTGTTCCAAAAACATCAAATATAGGTTTGTTTTATCCTTGCATTGATAAGAATCTATGCAGTCCCATCAATTAAACACACCAGAAAAGAACGAAAATAAAATATACGTATATGCCATCAGCATTCGCAACTGGATCCCGTCATCATCCGTTAGGTTACTTAACTCACGACAGAGCGGGGACTGGACTAGTGCAGGTGTAAAACATATACAACATCTAATAGTATAAATACTAATATACAATAATCGTTCCAGACATGATAATATGCAACATTAGAGAAAAGTAATAAGCATCACAGAACAATACAGATAATCTGGGATCCCCGGGTTTCACAAAGCCGCTACTGAAACTCGACATTCCCCTGGTCGTGTGGATAGCCTGTGCAATGAAACCTAGACCCCTACGGGTGCGGTAAGTTACCCGCCAAAACCTGAAGCGAGGCAGCCCCCTACAGCAAAATGAATGGACCACCCAGCACTTCACGGAATCCGGTAACTTGAGCACCCCTCCTTGGGTCAACCTGTACCCCCTACGAGTGCGGCGAATAGTCTGCCAATTCTAGAGTGATGCCCCTTTGTCTCTCAAAGCCATGAGATACGGACCCGTTGCCCTCCAGAACCCGGCTATCCGTGCACCCCACCGTGGGGGTAATCGTAGTACAGAAAAGAAAAAATATACAACGGCTACATCGACCTCAGCCCGGTCGTGCCCCAAAAGAATAATATACAAACAGGCAGTGACGGCAGTCCACATGTTGGACGCTCGCCCCACAATATCAAATGTACAAATAAATCCAAACAGCAATACCATTGCACACTGCTATCCACCACGACATATCCGTAACAACACAGCACAACACAGAACATCAACGCGAATGTCACGTTCGCAAACCCGTCTGAAGGAACTGTAGCAATTAGACGCGGTTTACCGATCAAATGACATTCACGGTCGGAGATATAAAGTAAGTACTATAAACTAACACGTTTAAATTTCGATCGACTAAATTTCCCGAAGTGGGCCCCACAAACATCTGCTGTATAGTAAAAAAATTTAGGCCCAAACGACATATACCAAAAACCACAATTTCCCATGGTAAACTCACTGGAAAAATTTGGCGCACTGTTCCCACAAAAGCGCGGCGGATTAGCGGCCAAACCCTGGTTTGGGCCGCGGATCCGTAGCCGTTTTGTGGGATCACGTGACCAAATTTCACCAGTATGCTAAGAATTTCCTGCTTAGTTTTCTGTGATATGTCAAATAATTTTTAGACCAGATTAAAAATCGACAGAAACTATGAACAGAAAATTGTAGTTTCGCGAAAATCCGTTCGATCGATGTTTTAAACGGGTTAGCACAAGTTAGTAAAGCTTAATGGTGAGGCTCTGATACCACTGTTAGTCCACGGTAGCGTCCCGGCCGTCTAACAGACGCTAAAATGCGGAACAAAACTTTTACGACTGGCGCTAACGCGTACTTTAACCCGGATCTGCCATTAAAGCTAAACTAACAAACTACAAAGTGGGTAGAAATGTTATACCGAACGATCCGAGTCCTTCGGTCTTCAACCATCATCCCACGCTTTGTTGCAGCTGATCCAAACTCGCTCGATCTCCGGTCTCGTCGTCCAGGTGGCACCACGTCGACGGATCTTTAAACGGGCTCCCGCCTCTGAACCGAGGCAACTCGATCATCAAGTTTGCTAAAAGAGATGATCAAGATTGATGTAGAGAATGAGTAGAACACTTTGTCTCGTTACGTCCAAATCTATGGACGAACGGTTAATGGAGTTGCCTTTTTGGATCGGGTGAAATGAGAAATCAACATATGAAATTTCCATGAAGCAAATTTCATAAGCTTTTTTCAAATGAATTAATCATCTATCTTTACCAAGAGGGGCCGGCCACATTTGAGGAGGGAAGGGGTGAGTGTAGGAGGGGAAGAGTGACCATTAGCTTTGAACTTATCATAACATAACATCAAAGTATGACTCACAAATGACACCAAGTATGAACACAATAAATGCACAATTAAAGCACCATTCATGAACAAATGAGTCACAAGCCTAATCACCACTTCTAGAACCTTCTAGAAGCATGATTCACCCTCATGACTCACCCAAGAAGAAAAGATAAATCCGCATTTAACCGAATGTTAAATACGGTCGATAGAAAACTGGAAACCGGCAACTTCCAAAAGCGATCCTGAAACGAATTTCAGGATAACCCCGTAACAGTATAAACATACCGGCATTTGTATTACGACCGAATACAAATGCAACTGAGACAAAGATATTATATCTACACAGTATAATACTTGGATCTGGCTTAAACCAAAGCCTACCAGTATTATCTGCCCGAAAAATGACACGTGCGTAAACGCACGTGCTTTTTCCGAACCCTGCCATAAAACCATACGGCATCTACAAGGTTTCGCCCGAACTTAGGAAACTGTGTGTGGGGGACTCTAATGACTCATCAACACACTGGCACTGGGTATAACCCCTAGCTCGTCAGAGGTACAAGCTGTACGTAACGTTTGCCTACGCATCGATTGGAAGGGAAGCTGACGAGCGAACTCATCCAGAAACCCTATGAGCCTGACAGTGACAATATCTGTACAGTCCGGTCCATTCGTCTTATGAGTATCGCATATAGGGCCTAGGGGGCTGGTAAACGACAGACCCCTAATAGCTGTATAAGTCGTGTCAAAGAGCAGCCCAGAACACTCTGAGATACTACTGGAATACTTTCCAGTAAATCTCGATTATCCTGGCCAGGGATTTCGTGTAATGGCTCTCCTAAACACAGCGCGATCTCATCCCAATACCGGGAGAGATGAATCCCCGACGATCTGCTCACTGCCTCCTTGTGGCTCGGGACTGTAACCAAAATATACCTGTTTGCACGACTCCTTTGACCCGTGGTAGGGTATAAATCAAAGTACAGTAGGAACTCACACGAGATAAATGACGACCTCAGGTCGATGAACTAACCTGTACACATGTCACCAGGGAACTTCTATCTGACGCTAGGTATAATACCAACCAGCAAGTTCCCGGCGAGTCCTGTCCGGTGTACTCATAACCCAATGAGCACCTGTATACATCTTAAGTGAACAAACTAACACCAATGGCTTGTGAGACCGGCCACCGCCCCTCGTCGGGGTCTCGAATGTATACACTAGTCTACTCTGGAGTATTGATGCCCTGTCTCGAAACTCCCACGACTAGGGACACTTTAAGGATGTGCTTATAGACCCCAGCTCCCACGTATATGATCGCCATCATACTGCTGGTAGTCAAGAAAGATCCTAAGGGCTCTATCAAAGTATAACAGTGAGATAGTATACTATCATCTCGAGTAAGACTGTTTTATTGGTATAGGCCCTTCCTTAATCATCACAATCACGTACCTGCGATCCAATAATTGACTTTGAGGACACTATATCCAACAGGACGCTCGCCCCGCAATATCAAATGTATAAATAATACTAAACTGTACTAACATTGCATCCAAGCTATCCACCGCGACAATCCGCAACATCACAGCACAACACAGAACATCAACGTGAATGTTACGTTCGCGAATCCGTCTAAAAGGACTATAGTAATTAAACAAGTTGTACCGATCAAATGACATTCACGTCGCAGATAGTAATGTAAGTACTGTAAACTTTAAATAATGTTAAATAATATTGACTTCGAAATAACCCCCGAATAGCCCCATACAACTAGGTAAAACCATATCCAAACTGGGCTAAACAAACAATATCACTGAACCAACATTACAGAGACTAAAGCACACTGCAAATTTCAAATCAAAACTCCCTATTAGAACCGGCCTCCTTGGATTTTGAGCCATTCTGGCTGGCTAAAAAATGGTGGATTTGGTTCGTTTTTGCAGTGTGTTCTAGTGGTCATCTAAGTAGTCTTCTGCAGTTGTTTAAATAATTTTTGAAGACACTTTGAAATTCGACAGAAACTGCAACGTATCGGGTATTGTTTTGGGGTTGTTTTGGTTTTGATACTTTAACATTGTCTAAACAAGCTAGCTAAGGGTTAATGGACTGGCTCTGATACCATGTAAGGTTACGGCAGCGCCCCGACCTTCAATCCGAGGCCAAATGCGGAACAAAAACTTTTGAAACTTGGCGCTACCATAACCAATCACCCGGATCGAACCATTAACCGTTAACTAGCATACTATAAAGTGAGTTCAGAGATTATACCGATCGATCCGTGTCCTTCGGTCTTCTATCTCTTTCCTAGCTCCTCGCCACTGTCCCGAACAAGTCCGCTCTCCGGTCTCGCTCGTCGAAGTGGCTCCACGTCGAGGATTCTTTATACGGGCTCCCGCATCAAACCGAAGCAACTCGGACATGAAGTTTGCTAGCCGACATGTCCTAGGTGAAGTAGAGATAGTGTGTGATTACTTGTCACACTCTAGGATTCTCAACACATGAGAGGGATAGAGTGGAGGTTGGAGATGATGTCCATGGTGGAAGTTATCAAACTCAAGAGAAAAAGAAAGCAAGTGAGCAAAGAAAAACTAGCACCCCAAAAACAAATGAGATGGTTTCCCTCTTTTAATCAAGTGAGTGTTTTGATATCTTGTGTTGTGTAAATGAGCCACACACACTCACAAAATATCTCTATACTCACACACTCACAAAATATCTAAAAGCTTATGTAAAAATATCTTAGCCATGACAAAAAGCAAGCCATGCGAAGAATGAGTCACAATTTCCACCATTAAACATTTAAACTAAAATGTTAAATCAAAAAAAAGAAAATGGCATCAACTAAAGAAATCTTGTAACGAATTATAAGATTACCCCTCATCCGTATATACATACCCGCATCCGTATTCCGACTGAATACGAATACTACGAGACGAAAGTAATCCAACAATCTAATACTAGGATCCGGCTTAAACCAAAGCCCACTAGTATGATCCGTCCGATCATGATCCGTGCACAAGTACACGTATATGATCGAACCCTGCCATAAAACCATACGTCCTCTACAACGTTTCGCACGAACTTGGGAAACATTCTGTGGGGGACTCTAAAGACTCATCAATACGCTGGCAATTGGTGTAACTACAAGCACGTCAGTGGCACTAGCTGTACGTAACGGCTGCCCATGTATTGAGCGAAAGGGAAACTGACGAGCGAACTCATCCTGAAACCCTATTGAGCCTATCTGTGACAATCTCCGTACAGTCCGGTCTGTTCGTCTATGAGTATCGCATATCGGGCCTAGGGGGATGGTAAACGTCAGACCCCCAATAGTGGTATAAGTCGTGTCGGAGTGTAGCCCAGAACACCTTGAGAAACTGTAACGTTTTGAAAATCGTTTCGGTGAAATTTCGGAAAATCGTTAAAATAAGTGGGTTTTCTGTAAAAAGTCAAAATACAAATATATTTATTATAAAATTAAATATACATATTATAGCTATGTAATTTCTAGTATTTGGTGTTTATTGAGCCACTGGTAAAATTTCTAATTTTCTGAAAAATTTTCCGAAATTATTTATTTTAATATTATTTTAAGTCGTCCCTAATACATTTAATTAGGGAAAATTACAAATTGGAATAAGTTGAAACAAATTTTTGTGTATCATAACACATTAAACCAAATTTCAACATGTTGTTTTTGACACAAAATGAAACTGCCAAACGGTGTTAGAAATTATTGAAGAAAAAAGGCTTTTTTTGGTGAAATTAGCGAAAACTTGCAATTTGGTAACTTAAGGGGGTCTTTTTGCATGGAACTTTTTTTGTCAATCACTCACTGACATGCTCACCCCTCCTTGGCCAGCCCCACCACAGCAGCAACCTCCTCCAAGATCTCACTTCAACTCTTTTGTTAAGTGTGGAAATAGGATAAAAATATAGGTTTTAATATAGTAAATTGAGGTGGGTATTATTGTACTTTGGGAGAGAGTTGACTTGGACTTTTACCCATAAAATCCACACACATCTCCCTCTCCCTCCTACAGCCAAAAATTCTGCAGCCCCCTCTCTCATTTCCCCGTCTCTTTTCTTCTCCAAAAGTCCACAAAAATCCCAAGAAAAATCAAGTAAAACCTCACAAATTTCCAAATGCAAACCTTACCCATTTTTCCTTAGCTATTCTTGTATGGATCTTGGTGAAGGGAAACATATTTGGGAGGCTAGATTTGTGCTAGATCTCAAGATGATTGTGGGGTAAATTCTTAACCTTATGGCTAATTGTTGTTTAATTATGATAATCTATTTTATTCAAGTGTTAATTTGGGTGTAATTGCTAGTTTAGGATATTCTAGAAAAGAGTTTGATTTTGGGATTAGGGTTTGTAAAATTCAAGTGAGGGTTTCTAGCATTAGATTATGGTTCTAATGAGTGATTAGCATGTTAATTCTATGCAAAACTAAACCTTGTTGCTTATTGCTAGATTGTTAAATTTAAATTGTCCTAATTATGATTGTTTGCAAACTAGATTTTTGTAATTTATATAAAGTAGTGAGATTAAATTCTAGTTAATGGTTGTGTGACTTAGTTAATATGTTTTAATGAGAATTATGGCCACTAAAATTGTTAAAATATTTAAAGTTGATTAAAACAACAAGTTTTGAGCTAAAATGGAAAATTGTGCTATTTTTTATTAACTAGGTTTTGTAAATATATATATTTTGAGGAGATTAAATTATTGGAATGGTTTTTATGACTTGGTTATGATATTGAGCGGATATTGCGGCCGCTAGATTTGTTTAAACGTCGAGTTTTGTACTAAAACGGATAATTTTGCTTGCTAGATTTTCGGAAAAATAGCTTTTAAAGTGAGTTTGACGTTTTTGTGAATTTTAAGCTATTTTATATTATAATTAGTGTTTGTGATTGTGCAAATGAGTATGTTTGGGTTTTTCTCGATGGTTTGGCGTTTGTACGCCGACGTCGAGGGTTTTTGGGTTGAATTGTGAAAGCAACCATAGGTTTTGACCTATGTGGGATTCGTGTGTCGTTTTGGGTCATGAGTCGGATTTTAATGTGATACGGTGCGTTATGATATGTAGGTACCCCATGTGGACTTCGAGACGACAAGCAAGCACGTGGCGACGTTGGCACCGGCGAGCGAGGACTAGGTCAGTAGATTTATATCTACGGGGAGAAGTCGGGTGGATGGCGTATAGCACCCCCGCAGTCCGTGGTGATGTATACGAATACGTATGCACACATATATATTGATTATTTATTGTTGATGTTATTTATGATAAAGATAGATTTTAGGTGTGATTGGATAGGTTTAGTGTTGTGAAACCCTAGAGTAGAGGTTGGACCACACATATACACACACCCATACTTGCATACATTCTTCTTTCATATGTGCTTATTGGGAGATATATATATATAGTTATGTGTTCACATGGGTATGGGACTATGTGTTCACATACGGATTGAGGATGATACTTGGGATTGGGATGAGTCGATGAGATTTGAGTTGAACCCGTGAGATCGGTGATATGGCAGGATTCGTACTTGAGATACGTCCTGATGTTATAGCGGATCTTTAGACGACGATACCAAGTGAATAGTGATGTACATTGAACGGCTGACATGTGATTGTAATATGAGATAAGATATGTTAAGATAACTATAATGGGTCGCATTGAGCGATGTATCCTTCCTATTGATGATATGTGCTGATGATATCGGGTTTTACAAGATTGTCGATCAGTAGTCAGATCATGATTATATTGATTATGTTAGTGTTGTACTAGACGTAGGTCAGTACCCAGATGAACAGTGTGATGAGTATGATATTGACCCGTACCCAGATTTGGGGATACCGTACAACGGATTTACGTACGAGCTATATATTGATGATTGATCCGCACTCTTGACTTGGGATGTCTGATTATAGATATGGTATCGGATATGATATTATTGAGACGAGATCACCGACTATATATATACAGGTATGTATATGTATCGACTCAGATGTTAGGCGGTTTCCTTACCTGTAGTTCAGCTTGTTAGCTTAGCCCTTTAGTTTAGTGTAGTTGTTAGATTAGATTCGACTCCTACCTATTTCAAAAGCTAACGAATCATGGGTATTTTAAAAGACAGGTCAAGGGATTCTACGGATATTTCAAAAGACGTATCTTTTCTTAAAAACACCGTAGCCCTTATTTTCAAAACACCGCGATTCGTGTTATTTCAAAAGGCACTTATTGTAGGACTTATATTAGGGTAATGCAGATTAGTTATCGTTGTGTTTAGTATTTAGCTCCCGCTCATTATTGCTGTTCGCTCCGCATCGCATGTTTATATTATGATTCATATTCTATTGTTGACATCATGCTGTTAGGACACCAGCACCATTACCGATGATGTGTATGTACCACGTACACTTACTTACCGATTCACACACATCTTCATCGGTAATTGCCATGTCACGTACACTTAGAGAATATTATTGCTTGATTTAGCTTGTTAGCTAGTAGTTTGACATGATATTAGTGTACTTGCCTTATATGCCAGCTCGATATTGTAGTTATTCCTTATCATTTCATGCATACTGTTATTCATTGTTATGCCGCATTCATGGATTCTCCTGCTTATATTCACTGTTTTACGTACTATTGAGTTTTGGATTCGGATTTCCATGAGATTTTCTGGATTTGGGGGAAAACCGCAAAACTTATATAAACTTCTTTTCTCTCTTTTAAATAAAAAGCGCGGTTTTCCCATGATGTATGAGTCGTCCACCATGAGTTTACTGATGGATTTCGAGAACCGAGTTCGAGGAGTGGAGGAACCGTTTCGGGTACATGATGGACCCGGTGCGGTATCCCGGGGCAAGAGGATCGCAGATGATGGCGTTGAGCCTGGCAGGGGAGCACTACCGACCGGTGATTTTACCCGACGCGTCGGATATCCGGAGGATACCTTCGTAGTCTTGAGATGGATGGTAGGGGCCGGTCTAGACTGACGGCGCCCTAGATATTGAGATTTGAGACATTGAGATTTCGAGATATTGAGGTACTGAGATTTGATGATCCAAGTCAGTCCGGGTAGCCGGAGCCTGAGATATTGAGATATGTGGATTTATGTTTTTGTGTCGATGCTAGACACGGTTTATACTGATTTCCTTATGATACCTCATTTTAAAAAATACAGAAATCTCACTGAGTTATGAAAGCAGTTTCTTCAGTACATGTATTCTGTTTTCATGCATTCATACATCATCCATATGATATATTACTATCTGAGGCACTGACTCGAGCACTTGGTATTACTGTTGTTTAGAGGTATACCCTAGCCATTGTTATAGGCTGCTGGTTATATATTTGAGGATATATATTGATCGTATGACCTAGGATTGCGTCATACATGCGATTCCTATTCGTAGATGTATTCTATTCACGAGTTGGCAACTCACCCCCGTTGTGCCCCAGTTTCTTGCATGTTTTGCCGTACAGGTTTCATTACGGCTTTGCTGGCACTGCTTCTTTCGGGTGACTTGCTAGTAGGTGGGTTTATTTGTATCGTACCCATCATTATACATTGTATATTATTATTCAGTTGTATCTAGAAGTTCCATCAACCAAACATGTATTTATTTTTGAGATCGAGACCAGTGATGTTTATTCCTCCGACCTTAGAGTCGTGCGTTATATTTCTGTGGATTTCTTATTGTTTTGAGTTTCCTTTTGAGTTTTGATCCTCGCCCTTGGCGTTGTATATTATATTGCTTGTGTGGTTGTGACCGTCGATTGACGAAGAGCTAGCTCCCGCTTGGAGATGCCTTTTATTAATTTCGTATACTATACATGTTGTATCCCGTTTCGGGGCCAGTACTTACAAAAGAGACTCTGCCGAAATTTTCAGGAAATATTTGATGTTTTTAAAAACGCATAATTCGGCTTATGCTATTAAAACTACTTGATTTAAATTGGTTTTCCATCACTCTACTACTTTTCTTGGTTTGGATTTCAGGGTTTTTTAGCTTATTTAGATTACGTACGCCTCGAGACGTTTCATAGTTTATGTGCCGGTCATGTTCCGTAGTTTCAGGACGTGACAAAGTTGGTATCAGAGCGTTAGGTTTTACCTTCGGAGCGTAGGATGACCCTTGGTTGATGGAATAGGTAACTAAAGTAGAGTGACGTACCGTGGGTTTGTTCCGCGGCATATTTACGATACGCTACTCCACTTAAGAGACCTTAGGATGTACATTCTTTGCTCAGTATTATATTCATTCATGATCTAGCCTCATCGGTACCAGTTATAGTTTTGCTGCCACGATTACTGGCAGGGAGAGCTACGGCTAGAGTTGCGGTCAGCACGAGCTCGTTACGAAAGAGGACCAATCAGGGCGTGATTCCGGCGACACACGATTGTGGAGATGTGTCTTTTTACTGTGTTTTCGCGCCACGAGCGTTTGGCGGATCGCCTTTACGATATTTCTTGGACGTGCCGATCAGTACCAGAGGATTGAGCCACTGATAGAGGCCAGCCAGATTTCGATGATGGTTGGTGTATGGCTTATTCATGATGATTGAGGCACGGTTCAGCGTGCAGACGAATGAGCCAGTTGCTGCTGCAAACGATGAAATATCGCCCCAGATGTTGGAGTTATTGCAGTACGAGTTGTACTAAGAGATGATAGAAGGTCGCTAGTCACCGAGGATGAATGACTAGGACATTTAGTTCGTTCGCCTACCCCCGATGCGAGGTCATCAGATAGATTGATTCCAGCTAGAGATGACTTCACGCGGAGACGTTGAGAGTTGACAGAGATGATCGAATGTCAGAAACCTGTTATTCCAAGTTTAAAGTATTCGGAGGAGCATGCAGGCAATTCTATGGACCCTCTAGAAGAATGAAACCCTAACTCGACTTAATGACCGTGTGAAAGCCTTTGAACCTTAGGGTTTGCGGCAGTTCCACGGCGCTATTAGTGAGGCTTGGGTTTTCCCTTCTACGGCTGGACCATCGATGCTGTGGTACGTACTCGATACTATTAAACTGTACCCAAGATGTTGAGCTCTTGGGGGATTATGAGGTTTTGACGAATCGATCTGATGGTTCGACTTCATTCGGATGCTAGGTGGTGAGATGCCTTTCTTGGGAGACTCTAGATACAAGGATAGCCGTTGGAGCTCAGTCCATGCAGCCACGACGAGACGAGTCCTAAGCAGTCAATATTAGAGAAAGTGGAGTAAGAGGTTCGTACGAGATCTTGATGAGACGGCGTTCCACTCCGTCGACATCAGAGATGCGATACGCATGCCAAGGCATTGTACTTGGATATACCTTCCAGAAGGAGTCGCGATGGGTATGCAGCCGTTCCGGAACGAGAACAGATCTAGTAAGAGACGATGACTTCCGGACAGTTCGGCAGAGACGAGATTTAGGAGAGATCTCGACAGGACCTTTTTGGGATGAATTACGAGAAGACCTGGACCCAGGAGTGGTCATGTTACGCACACCGGCATGCCAGAGTTCAGGATCGTCGACGAAACATGCTATGAGTGACCACGACAGTTGGCCAAAGATTCATGGAGGATGTGCTTGAGCGGGACTATTCCGCCATAATTGATTTCCGTATTTTGGGCGATCTATTCGCATGATTGATTTTGATGATTGAATTTCATGATATTTGTTTTCATGGACCATGGTTGCACTTGCTGAGTATTTGCGATTTTTGCACAGTTGTTGCACTTGATCTCGTTTTCGTGCCTTGGTTTCTTGCGTTTATGATTTTATGGGTTCCATACAGTTGAGTTGATTTTGTGCGTATATACACACACGATTTGGTTTTTGCACTCGGTATGATTCATATATGCTTGTTGTGCAGTGATACGCATTTTGTGCACTTAGATGCACTGGACTTCGATTTCGATTGTGATACTCGATATTTGTTTTGTGCACCTTGTGCACCTGATTTGATTTTGCGCATGTTCGACGCTTGATATTGGATTTCATGATTTCGTGCATGATGGATGCACCTGGTTTGGATTTTCGCGCATGTTGAGCGCATGTTATGAGTTACGATTTTGGTGCACACCAGATGCACTAAATCGAGATTCTTCGTGCATGTCAGATGCACCTGTGTTTGCTATCAGGCACCCACGTTGCCCTTGACAGATGTTTCGTGCATACTCGATGCACTTAGATATTGTTTCTGTGCGCATGTATGGAACATGTATGGATTTTGATTCCCGTGCGCACCAGACACACATAGTATTTATATGTATATCTTGGGATTGATTTCATATGGAGCAGTACGTTTTTATGATGTTTCTATGAGTTTTCGTACCGAGCAGGACTAGTCAGAGGACAGTACCTGGATATATTTTGCACGCATTGATAGTTATCGAAGGGGATTTCCAAAAAGCGAGCTATAGTCTCAGTATTTACCTACGTGTCCGATATGACACGAAACGTTTAAAACAAGGAACCCTTCTAAATTGTTTTCAAAAACGGCGGAACGTGCATAATAAACAAGATATATATGTATATAGTTATTTTCTTACAAATGGCGTCCGCCACTGTGCAGGGTGATGCGCATTGCACATCGACTTTAAAAGATTTGGCATGCATTTCCTCCAGATATTTACATGTATAGATTTGGTATTTACATGTATAGTTACGATTTATAGCATATCGGTTTTGCTTTAGATTTGGCATTCGTGTCTTCACCTTGACTCCGATGATTGCGGGATGCTTGACGGAGTTTTAATTTAAATTCGGGGACCGAATTTCTTTAAGGGGGGAATATTGTAACGTTTTGAAAATCGTTTCGGTGAAATTTCGGAAAATCAGTAAAATAAGGGGGTTTTCTGTAAAAAGTCAAAATACAAATATCTTTATTATAAAATTAAATATACATATTCTAGCTATGTAATTTCTAGTATTTGGTGTTTATTGAGCCACTGGTAAAATTTCAAATTTTCTGAAATTTTTTCCGAAATTATTTATTTTAATATTATTTTAAGCCGTCCCTAATACATTTAATTAGGGAAAATTACAAATTGGAATGAGTTGAAAAAAAATTTTGTGTATCATAACACATTAAACCAAATTTTAAAATGTTGTTTTTGAAACAAAATGAAACTGCCAAACGGTATTAGAAATTATTGAAGAAAAAAGGCTTTTTTTGGTGAAATTAGCGAAAACTTGCAATTTAGTAACTTGAGGGGGACTTTTTGCATGGAAATTTTTTCGTCAATCACTCACTCACATGCTCACCACTCCTTGGCTGGCCCCACCACAGCAGCAACCCCCTCCAAGATCTCACTTCAACTCTTTTGTTAAGTGTGGAAATAGGATAAAAGTATAGGTTTTAATATAGTAAATTGAGGTGGGTATTATTGTACTTTAGGAGAGAGTTGACTTGGACTTTTACCCACAAAACCAACACACATCTCCCTCTCCCTCCTACAGCCGAAAATTCTGCAGCCCCCTCTCTCATTTTCCCATCTCTTTTCTTCTCCAAAAGTCCACAAAAATCCCAAGAAAAATCAAGTAAAACCTCACAAATTTCCAAATGCAAACCTTACCCATTTTTCCTTAGCTATTCTTGTATGGATCTTTGTGAAGGGAAGCATGTTTGGGAGGATAGATTTGTGCTAGATCTAAAGATGATTGTGGGGTAAATTCTTAACCTTATGGCTAATTGTTGTTTAATTATGATAATCTATTTTATTCAAGTGTTAATTTTGGTGTAATTGCTAATTTAGGATATTCTAGAAAAGGGTTTGATTTTGGGATTAGGGTTTGTAAAATTCAAGTGAGGGTTTCTAGCATTAGATTATGGTTCTAATGAGTGATTAGCATGTTAATTCTATGCAAAACTAAACCTTGTTGCTTATTGCTAGATTGTTAAATTTAAATTGTCCTAATTATGATTGTTTGCAAACTAGATTGTTGTAATTTATATAAAGTAGTGAGATTAAATTCTAGTTAATGGTTGTGTGGCTTAGCGAATATGTTTTAATGAGAATTATGGCCACTAAAATTGTTAAAATATTTAAAGTTGATTAAAACACCAAGTTTTGAGCTAAAATGGAAAATTGTGCTAATTTTTGTTAACTAGGTTTTGTAAATATATATATTTTGAGGAGATTAAATTATTGGAATGGTTTTTATGACTTGGTTATGATATTGAGAGGATATTGCGGCCGCTAGATTTGTTTAAACGTCGAGTTTTGTACTAAAACGGGTAATTTTGCTTGCTAGATTTTCGGAAAAATAGCTTTTAAAGTGAGTTTGACGTTTTTGTGAATTTTAAGCTATTTTATATTATAATTAGTGCTTGTGAGTGTGCAAATGAGTGTGTTTGGGTTTTTCTCGATGGTTTGGCGTTTGTATGCTGACGTCGAGGGTTTTTGGGTTGAATTGTGAAAGCAACCATAGGTTTTGACCTATGTGGGATTCGTGTGTTGTTTTGGGTCATGAGTCGGATTTTAATGCGATACGGTGTGTTATGATATGTAGTTACCCCATGTGGACTTCGAGACGACAAGCAAGTGCGTAGCGATGTCGGCACCGGTGAGCGAGGACCCGGTGAGTAGATTTATATCTACGGGAAAAAGTCGGGTGGATGGCGTATAGCACCCCCGCAGTCCGTTGTGATGTATACGAATACGTATACACACATATATATTGATTATTTATTGTTGAGGTTATTAATGATAAAGATAGATTTTAGGTGTGATTGGATAAATTTAGTGTTGCGAAACCCTAGAGTAGAGGTTGCACCACATGTTGGATATAGTGCCCTCTAAGTCAATTATTGTATCGCAGGTACGCGATTGCAATGATTGAGGGAGGACCTATACCGATAAAACAGTCTTACTCGAGATGATAGTGTGCTATCTGGTTTGTTTTTATCATCATGTAGATGTTGATAGAGCCCATAGGATTTATGATGGCGATCATATATGTGGGAGCTGGGGTCTATAAGCACATCCTTAAAAGTGTCCCTAGTCGTGGGAGTTTCGAGACAGGGCATCGATACTCCAGAGTAGACTAGTGTATACAGTCGAAACCCCGACGAGGGGCGGTGGCCGGTCTCATAAGCCATTGGTGTCAGTTGGTTCACCTAAGATGTATACAGGTGCTCATTGAGTTATGAGTACACCGGACAGGACTCGCCGGGAACATGCTAGTTGGTATTATACATATCGTCGGATAGCAGTTCCCTGGTGACATGTGTACAGGTTAGTTCATCGACCTGAGGTCATCATTTGTCTCGTGTGAGTTCCCACTGTACTTTGATTTATACCCTACTACGGGTCAAAGGAGTCGTGCAAACAGGTATATTTTGGGTACAGTCCCGAGCCACATGGAAGCAGTGAGCAGATCGTCGGGGATTCGTCTCTCCCGGTATTGGGGGTGAGATCATGCTGTGTTTAGGAGAGCCATTACACGAAATCCCTGGCCAGGGTAATCAAGATTTACTGGAAGGTATTCCAGTAGTATCTCAGGGTGTTCTGGGCTGCTTTCTGACACGACTTATATTGCTATTGGGGGTCTGACGTTTACGGCCCCCTAGGCCCTATATGCGATACTCATAGACGAATGGACCGGACTGTACGGATATTGTCACTGTCGGGCTTAGTAGGGTTTCTGGATGAGTTTGCTCGTCAGCTTCCCTTCCAATCAATACATAGGCAACCGTTACGTACAGCTTGTACCTCTGACGTGCTAGTGGTTATACCCAGTGCCAGTGTATTGATGAGTAAAAGAGTCCCCCACAGACACTTTCCCAAGTTTGGGCGAAACGTTGTAGATGCCGTATGGTATTATGGCAGAGTTCGGAAAAAGCACGTGCGTTTTCGCACGTGTCATTTTTCAGGCAGATAATACTGGTGGGCTTTGGTTTAAGCCGGATCCGAGTATTATACTGTGTAGATATAATATCTTTGTCTCAGTTGCATTTGTATTCAGTCGTAATACAAATGCGGGTATGTTTATACTATTACGGGGTTATCCTGAAATTCGTTTCAGGATCGCTTTTGGAAGTTGCCAGTTTCTAGTTTTCTATCACCTGTATTTAACATTCGGTTAAATACGGATTTATCTTTTCTTGGGTGAGTTATGTTTCTAGAAGGTTCTAGATGGTGACAAGGCATGTGAGTCATTAGTTCCTTAATGGTGCATTTAATGATGGAGGATGACTAAGGTTATGAGTCATTGTTTCCATTAATGCTTTTTTGTAAAGCTTAGGATATTTTTCCTTGATCTTTTGCTTATGGTCACCCCCTCCTTTCTCCTACACTCACCCCCCCTCTTCTTATAGTGGCTGGCCACATTTGTGGAAGATGAGGGATTCATTTTTGAGAAAAAGATACAAGAAATTTAGTTCATGGAAATTTCATATAGTTCAATTTCCATTTACCCGATTATAAATGGAAACTTCATTAACCGTTCGTCCATAGCCTTGGACGTAATGAGACAAAGTGTTCTACTCATTCTCTACATCAATCTTGGTCATCTCTTTTGGCAAACTTGATGATCGAGTTGCCTCGGTTCAGAGGCGGGAGCCCGTTTAAAGATCCGTCGACGTGGTGCCACCTGGACGACGAAACCAGAGATCAAGCGAGTTCGGATCAGTTGCAACAAAGCGTGGGATGATGGTCGAAGACCGAAGGACTCGGATC
This sequence comes from Agapanthus africanus, assembly GCA_030015575.1. Lineage (NCBI taxonomy): Eukaryota > Viridiplantae > Streptophyta > Magnoliopsida > Asparagales > Amaryllidaceae > Agapanthus > Agapanthus africanus. Next base: position 733,908,979 of record JASDDO010000019.1, on the reverse strand, counting down.
GTTCGGTATAACATTTCTACCCACTTTGTAGTTTGTTAGTTTAGCTTTAATGGCAGATCCGGGTTATAGTATGCGATAGCGCCAGTTGTATAAAGGTTTTGTTCTGCATTTGACGTCTGTTAGACGGCCGGGGTGCTACCGTAGACTTACACCATACATACACACACACCCATACTTGCATACATTCTTCTTTCATATGTGCTTATTGGGAGATATATATATATATATATAGTTATGTGTTCACATGGGTATGGGACTATGTGTTAACATACGGATTGAGGATGATACTTGGGATTGGGATGAGTCGATGAGATTTGATTTGAGGCCGTGAGATCGGTGATATGGCAGGATTCGTACTTGAGATACGTCCTGATGTTATAGCGGATCTTTAGACGACGATACCATGTGAATAGTGATGTCCATTGAACGGTTGACATGTGATTGTAATATGAGACAAGATATGTTAAGATAATTATAATGGGTCGCATTGAGCGATATATCCTTCCTATTGATGATATGTGCTGATGATATCGGGTTGTACAAGATTGTCGATCAGCAATCAGATCATGATTATATTGATTATGTTAGTGTTGTACTAGACGTAGGTCAGTACCTAGATGAACAGTGTGATGAGTATGATATTGACCCGTACCCAGATTTGGGGATGCCGTACGACGGATTTACGTACGAGCTATATATTGATGATTGATCCGCACTCTTGACTTGGGATGTCTGATTATAGATATGCTATCGGATATGATATTATTGAGGCGGGATCACCGACTATATATATACAGGTATGTATATGTATCGACTCAGATGTTAGGCGGTTTCCTTACCTGTAGTTCAGCTTGTTAGCTTAGCCCTTTAGTTTAGTGTAGTTGTTAGATTAGATTCGACTCCTACCTATTTCAAAAGCTAACGAATCGTGGGTATTTTAAAAGACAGGTCAAGGGATTCTACGGATATTTCAAAAGACGTATCTTTTCTTAAAAACACCGTAGCCCTTATTTTCAAAACACCGCGATTCGTGTTATTTCAAAAGGAACTTATTATAGGACTTATATTAGGGTAATGCAGATTAGTTATCGTTGTGTTTAGTATTTAGCTCCCGCTCATTATTGTTGTTCGCTCCGCATCACATGTTTATATTATGATTCATATTCTATTGTTGATATCATGTTGTTAGGACACCAACACCATTACCGATGATGCGTATGTACCACGTACACTTACTTGCCGGCTCACACACATTTTCATCGATAATTTCCATGTCACGTACACTTAGAGAATATTGTTGCTTGATTTAGCTTGTTAGCTAGTAGTTTGACATGATATTAGTGTACTTGCCTTATATGCCAGCTAGATATTGTAGTTATTCCTTGTCACTTCATGCATACTGTTATTCATTGTTATGCTGCATTCATGGATTCTCCTGCCTATATTCACTGTTTTACGTGCTATTGAGTTTTGGATTCGGATTTCCATGAGATTTTCTGGATTTGGGGGAAAACCGCAAGACTTATATAAACTTCTTTTCTCTCTTTTAAATAAAAAGCGCGGTTTTCCCATGATGTATGAGTCGTCCACCATGAGTTTGCTGATGGATTTCGAGACCCGAGTTCGAGGTGTGGAGGAACCGTTTCGGGTACATGGTGGACCCGATGCGGTACCCCGGGGCAAGAGGATCGCAGATGATGGCGTTGAGCCTGGCAGGGGAGCACTACCGACCGGTGATTTTACCCGACGCGTCGGATATCCGGAGGATACCTTCGTAGTCTTGAGATGGATGGTAGGGGCCGGTCTGGACTGACGGCGCCCTAGATATTGAGATTTGAAACATTGAGATTTCGAGATATTGAGGTACTGAGATTTGATGATCTAGGTCAGTCCGGGTTGCCGGAGCCTGAGATATTGAGATATGTGGATTTATGTTTTTGTGTCGATGCTAGACACGGTTTATACTGATTTCCTTATAATACCTCATTTTTAAAAATACAGAAATCACACTGAGTTATGAAAGCAGTTTCTTCAGTACATGTATTCTGTTTTCATGCATTCATACATCATCCATATGATATATTGCTATCTGAGGCACTGATACGAGCACTTGGTATTACTGTTGTTTAGAGGTATACCCTAGCCATTGTTATAGGCTGCTGGTTATATATTTAAGGATATATATTGATCGTATGACCTAAGATTGCGTCATACATGCGATTCCTGTTCGTAGATGTATTCTATTCACGAGTTGGCAACTCACCCCCGTTGTGCCCCAGTTTCTTGCAGGTTTTGCCGTACAGGTTTCATTACGGCTTTGCTGGCACTGCTT